>CM046305.1:11571118-12999446 GCA_025267735.1 Mactra quadrangularis
ATGCTTCAGTTTGAATATTGCAATCATAAAATTCACAGTCATGATGCAGTTGTTAGCATGACTTAGTTTCTATATTGCAATAAGATAAATTACAGTCACGATGCAGTTGTTAGCATGACTTAGTTTCTATATTGCAATAAGATAAATTACAGTCACGATGCAGTTGTTAGCATGACTTAGTTTCTATATTGCAATAAGATAATTCACAGCCACGATGCAGTTATTAGCATGACTTAGTTTTTAATATTGCAATAAGATAATTCACAGGCACGATGCAGTTGTTAGCATGCCTTAGTTTCTATATTGCAATAAGATAATTAACAGTCACGATGCAGTTGTTAGCATGCCTTAGTTTCTATATTGCAATAAGATAATTTACAGTCACAATGCAGTTGTTAGCCTGCCTTAGTTTCTATATTGCAATAAGATAATTCACAGCCACAATGCAGTTGTTAGCATGCCTTAGTTTGAATATTGCAATCGGAGTTAATACCCTGACAGAGGCAGGTTAAGACATTCTAACTTTTAACTTTATCTGTATTCTGAGTTTTTCTATAATACTTGTGAACTTATATGGCCCGAACAAACGGTCTTCATCGTTTATTTATTTTTAGACAACGGTGCCCCCTCTCAGCCAGTCAAATTGCTTAAAAGTGTTTGATAAATCTCATACCACACGGTTAAGTGTTCAATATTATCAGACCGTTTTCTCCGTGCTTAAAATCAGTGCTTGAAAGTATGGGTGGATCCAGACTTTTCAAGTAAGGTGCACACTAAGAACAAAACGCAATCTTATAGTTAGTATTAAAGCGGCAATGAAAATTGAAAAGTTTTTATTGATGGTCTCATTTGTCGACTAGCATAAGTCATGGAATAGTACAATCGATTGTAAAAAGTCTAGATCCACCCCATTATCAGTTTAAATACAATCAACTGCTGAGTATATACATGTAGATTTCCAAGGTGAAATGTTTCAATAAGCTTATCTGTATTAATTTGAAAGCCAACCAAAGTTTTGAGAATTTAACTGTTAATTTATTTTAATTTAAGTCCTCACAAGAATCAATACTTTGTCACTGTACCACAATAGTACGGACTCATGTGCCATGTTTTGAAAATTGATGAAGTGGACTGGATTGTTTTATATAATTATTTCGTTAACATTTACACGTAATGTAATTTTGTACACGTACCGTACTGGTTTGAAATTTGCATACGTATAACTACGTAATTTTGCAGATTATGTGATATATATAAATGTGAAACTGCATTGGCACCATTTCCTATCTATTAAACCCCTTGTGATATGATTGTTAGAAGTAAGGCATTTGTGGAAAGGAACTCGAATGTAGATGGGCAATCATTTTGAGAAAAATCCAACTAAATAAATTAACCTATAGTAATTGTGTAACAGATTAGATACTTCGGTCAATTACATGTACAGTAAATAGGATCTAATTTTATTTAACTGATAGTTAAATAATTTAGTAAGCCTTACTTTAGATATTTTGAGGGGAATTAAATGAGACAGGAAATAAAGCGCCATGATCGTGCGACCACATGCACGACTCATGCAGATCGGTTCGTCTCCATTCGGAGACAAACACCAAATTCAACAGCGTAAGCCGATTCCTAGCGAAACATTAACATCTCTGGTAACCAAGCCTTATTTCCATTCTCTATGAAAAAGGAATGGCATGGTGTTTAGGAACGACCAGAGCCAGTCATATGCTTCGCTTAAAGGGGACAAACGCTTGGCTATATGTATGACATTTAAGTCATAGTAACGACATACATATTAAAACTGTGATGTTTTCTATCGTAAGTTAAATACTAACGAATGGGTTGTCAAAGTAAGCAGTTTATTATGTCAATTAAATTCAATTTGTCTCTAATTCTGTCTTACTTAAGCTTGCAGATTCTTTGTTTATTATTTAACTAGATATTTAGATATTATTACAAAAATATATTGAAGACTTTTCAAATTAATCAAAAACAAAATTTATACAGTCACGCGTTATATTCTGTATATTTCTATACACTGTGTTTAAAATCATAAACATGCCCCCGGGGCGTATATTTAATATTATCTAATACGATTTACATAGGCAAGGGAGTTAAATAAGATCTAACACTTGCCATTGTTGCCTCCCTTTGTGCCAATTTAATGTAGTTTTTAATAACAAACAGTAAGAATTATATGCTTTTTAAATCTTGACCGTTCTATTTTCTTTCTTTTTCTATATTTTTCTTTTTGTACTTTTTATTTTACATTATTTTTATGAGAAATATGGTCTGAACTGAATGTTCACACATTTACTAGTTATAAGAATGTTAAAAATTGATGAAAGATATAAAACAATAACATGTACTTACAGCTTAATAGTGCTCCTGGTTAGCCAAAACAGTATTCAGTTCTGTGATAAAGAATTATTCCTATGACGAATCTTCACTGTGATTATTTATCAAAAATGATTGTTAATTTGAATCTTTTAGAATTGTTTAACTGCACATTTCGTACATGGGCACATTAATAATATTTACATTCATGAATAACACTATCTAATTGTGTTTATGAGTTCTAATTAGCTTTCGCACGAAATTCACGACACAAAATTTGATATCGTTTGTTTAAGTTTAAGGCTTACTATATTATTTTGAGTTTTATGAGGCTAAAATGGCAGTAGTATATGAAGTAGTAAATGAACATTATAAACTTATAATTTCATACCCGTTGTCTAAGTCGGATAGAATATTCGTAGCAGTTTGATATGGGATTTATCAACTCGCTTCACTCGTTGATAAATCCCATATCAAACTGCTACTCATGCTCTATCCTATACATACAGATACTTTCTGGGGACGGTCTAAAACACTGAATGATACACTGGCACTATATACAAAGAAGGATAATCCGGCCATGGCTGATTATAATCCTGTTATTATTGTGTATAGGCGCTTATGTGTAAGTAAACATAAATATATTGCTTTTATCAACGGTCAATTAGCAATGTTTTTAAAGTTTATAACAGGAAGCAATTTATTAGATTTAAGTAAAGATTTGTGAACGTTTCAACTTAAACATGGAATGTTTTACATGTTCTGTATTATACCTCATTGTATGTCTCAGTGATATAGAATTATTCGGCTCTTATTTGCGCTCTTTGTAGTTTTGCATCATTTTTTTCTTTTATCTATTTAATTTTGTGATAAACTGCATGCAACACACGTATAAGGGTTTCGATATTTGTATGTATGATCCAAAGTCAAACTTTGAATTTTCTCTGTTACACTTGGTTGTCAAGAACAGCTTTATCTGTTATGGACATTTAATAAATACTGTAATAATTAAAAAGTGACCAATGTATATGATAAATTGATATGTATTATATGGATGTATCAACTCGTGGTTTTACAGTAGATCTATATTAACTTGTGGTAGATAATCTTCCTATATTAGTTTTAGGAATTTTTTATCCATAAAGCTTGCTTAATGTACTGACTGCTCTGTATAAAGTGGCAAGCATATAATAGAGAAACTATTTAAATGTTCTTGTGTTTTACGTCATTTTTACATTGGTCAGTCATATTAGAAGTAAAAACATATGTACAACAGTTTGGTCTATAGGCTATATTGTAACTACAGTATATGGTCATGTATCAAAAGTACACATTTCTGTATGTCAGTACTTTGTTATATATGAGAAAACGTTATTTTTTGCACTAAAACAGTGAACATGTTAGAGAAACATAGTTGGTAATCTTATATAGAAAGACTATATTTGGGTAGATCTTAAGGTTAACATTATATGATTTGATACAATGTTGAATCGATGTGCATTATATGATTACAATGTAGAAATATAATCCTGAGTGTTTGACACTGATTAACATTCGTTGATAAACCTAGTAAAGACATTACCAGTGTGTGAACAAATATAGTAACATCTGAATGCAAGTTGAATGGTCAAATGAGTATAAAACAAGATATACTTATTGGCATAAAGGCGGCCTACAAAGACAACAAATGCATGATACGTGTACATTGTACACGTATATCGTGTCTTTGATTCAGAGTCATGCCAGCCGCCTTTGTATTGTCAGATTGTGTAGTTATGATGTTTTATTATAATGGAAGTAAGTTCAATAACACGAATATAAGAGAAATAAGTGTAGTTACCACAAAAACATAACTACGAAATACCGATTATAATATTATATAGTGTACTATAGTAATTTTGCTTACTTAGACTAAAGCAAGATAGCTATATATAGTGTATTTCACAAATATACTACCTTAATAACTATGGCAAGATGTGTCTAACATGGTCCTAAACCATATACACTATCAAGATATGCAGAAGTATTTGTTCTGTCAAGTTTCATGACTGTATCGGATGCCTTAACCAATGAATACGCTATTCAGTAGTACACAAACATCAGTGACTAATGAAACGAACTATAACTAGAAATATACATGAATCCTTGATACACAAACATCAGTGAATAATAAAACGAACTATAACTAGAAATATATATGAATCTTTAATACACAGACATCAGTGACTAATAAAACGAACTATAACTAGAAATATATATAAATCCTCATACACAAATAACTCTAATAGTAAAATGTTGTAAATTTACTAAACTCTCATTAATTACATTTGCAGACAGAAGTAGTTGATAATTGACCATATTTCATTGGTTTACAATACAACTATAACAAATTAGTAACATATGTAATATGGCATAGAGATATATATAAACCTGTAATCTAATATATTGTTTCCTAACTTTGATCGTATATTAAATGATTAATTTTTACAATTTGAAATATTAGACTGATACTTCAAGTGAAATATATTCTGATATAAATATGTATGTTGTCAGTGAAATCAGATTTTACATATTGTGCCTTTTGTCTGTTTGTAGTATTATTGTTTTATATGATATGGTCCCACCATATACATTATAAGAATTTGTGTGTTAATAACTCTACATGACAACAAGATAATTTTATAACAGAAACTATTGACTACAAGCACCATTGACTATTGAAACACTTGGAGAACCAATGAATGTATGACCTACTTATTTTTTTTATAATTAATAAGCAAATATATATATAGCACTAAATATTTGTATTTATCTACCTACATTTTATATAATGTAAACTATTGTGACACATGTTTATTGTAGCAACAATCAGTAGTCTAATATAGACATGATACACATACACTATGAAATGGTGTTACCACCAAAAACGTAGGACGTCACTCGGACTTGAACCACTTTAACGAAGGTAGAATTTCCTTTATCATTGAATCATTTCTAAGAGAATTGGTATCTAATTGTACATTGCCTTTGTATTTGTTTTTACAATGTAATATTTTTAATTAACTTCTATTTTGTAGGGACAAATCTAAAATACACTACTTTCGTATTAAAGGGAGATAATAATTTAGTTTTCCATGCATAATGTCTTAAGTTGTCAACAATGTGTTAATTAACTACAAAATTTGAAGAAAAAATCCTTTAGAGACACAAACAATAATTTCAAAAATACACTCACATACATTGTACTCCGTGATTGTAGTCTGGTGTTAAATACATCCGATGATAAATACTAAACACGAGTACCCGTGGTTGTTATGGCTCGTTTTGTCTGGTTCCCAGTACTTTGACAGACCCGATACAGTTAGTGGTAAGGGGCAGGTAATCTAGACTAATAGCTCGTTTAGGATAACGTGGGACATCAAATGAACTCCATTTTATGAATTTAATATATAAGCAGAGGTAAACCGTGACAATACAATGAACACGAGTTCTTGAGTTGATTATAAATAAACATGAGTATTTAATGCTTACAGACGCTTTGTTAATGAATATATTATACACTTGCCCTTATCGATAGTTAATGAAAAGTTTACTCCCTTCGATGGTTAATATATAAACAGTTTTCTTTCACTGGTTAAAATACACAATTATCACTCCGGTGGTTAAATAATACGTTTAGTTCTAGAAGGTTCATAAACAAAATTATTCCATTGACAAGTTAAAATACACAATTGTCCCTGAGCTAAGGAGAAAATGTACATCACGTCGATACTGGTGACTTTAAAATGAAACGATAACATATTTCACATTCCCTCATGTATAGAAGGAGAACAGTTATATACGTTATATAAAAATCCATCAATAAAACACTATGTTCTTACATTGAATCAACTGACAGTAGAATCCTATAGGAGTTTTCAATGCAACAATTTGTAACAGACTTTCAATTTTGAGACATGATTATAAAACTTGTCACTTGGCGGGAAAATACTAAGAGGAGGCAAATTTACTGCACAATGTCTCGACAAAGGATTGACAAAACATAATTCTGTCAGCAGTTCACTTGAGACTAGGGAGGGAAGTCATTGTATGGAGAATTTGTAGATGAATATAGATGTAGAGTATAC
Source organism: Mactra quadrangularis (assembly GCA_025267735.1). NCBI lineage: Eukaryota > Metazoa > Mollusca > Bivalvia > Venerida > Mactridae > Mactra > Mactra quadrangularis. The sequence continues at coordinate 11,577,586 of CM046305.1, forward strand.
CATGCTACATTTGTCTGTGTAAAATAAACCATTTCACATCTATACTATTATATATGCTCTGTATGGAATATACGAATTGTTCTCATGTAGACATGCGTATCACTTGTACAGTTACAATTTGGAATTATGCCTCAGTCCCATAAAATCGTCGCTTGTTGCGGACCCGTACGTGCAGACAGTCGTGGGCTGTAGGAAGCCTTGTATTAAGGTGACGATACGCACATGGCACAAAACAACAGACCCGTACGGAGCTGTAGCTGGAATATATGCATGTTTAATCCATACCCGGCCACGATTTTGTTCACGATTTGACTTTGAAACTGATACGTGTATCCTGGGCTCATCTCACGGACCCTGGTAAAAACGTAAAAGTCCGTACGGGTACGAGAGAGTTCGTACGGGTCCTTGCGCAGCTTTATCGCACGGCGTCCGTACGGTGCCCTCACGGATTTTTTATGTTTATGGGACTGTAGCATAAGATGTCAACCTAGTATAGCAATAGCTACACCAGGATCAATGTCCACGATGAATGATACTTCAGATGTATGGATAGCATCGAGCCATTGTCTGGAATATTTACTATTATTATAATTAAAAATAAAATGGTTCCAATCATTGAAACCTCACGCAATAACCTTTATATAGTCCTAGTTTATATAGCCTTGAGCTCCTAGTTAGTGTTTGTGAACCATACGTTCTACTGGGTGATAAATATGTCATGTCTTCTCCCATTTGTCCCATATATCATACTTGCAATAATTTTCATACCCAGAATTTTCTAAATGGTATTGTCTTACAAGTATGGCGATAATTAACACACTGTAACATATCACATTTCTTCGATAAAATGAGAAGGTGTCCGAAATTTGCGTGTCATGAGAATAATAAGAAGAATAACAAACTCATAATTTTCGATAAATTGAATTAATAATTTAGCATTTACACCATATTGTATGAGTGTGCTAAGTAATGACAGTAAATAGTAATAATTTAAGCATGTTGATTGTGGTGATATTTTCCCGAGGAATTACCAAATGATTGAACAAATCCTTGTCATTACCTAGGTCGCTTTTGTCTGACTCACGAATCACTTAATTCTCCTCTAAAATCACGACAATGGAGAAATAAGCTATCAAAGAAACAATGAAAATGGTATTTTCTTGAGAAAGAAAATAGCCCCAAGGTACATTCTCTAATATCAATGGTTTTAACGTTCTTTAGTCTAATGTCCTAGTCACAGGAATTACAAGAATGAATTGATACCAGAGAAAATACAAAGAGAGAAAAATCTGCAAAAAAAACTTGGTTTAAAATTATTCAACAGAACTTTGTGTTGGAAGAACATCAAGTGTCTGTTATCAACAAAATAAGAAATTATCTATATGATATCATCCTGATACGTTATCACAAAGTTTATAAAACTGTATACGGAACATTGTGTTTTCTAGAAGCAAGGTACATTGTATATGTAAAATGAGAACATAAAATCGTTGTATAATAAAGTATAACATTTCAACATACACTTGTATAAGAGTCTTCACTGTAACATGTTACATATTATATAAAAATACATTGAAGCAAATAACACAGAATCTCGAGCTAATAAGACCTGATGCCTGATCCGCCATAGAAAAAAAACACATAATGCATCAAATAACGATAATACCATGTACGACAAGGTCCAAGTCTTCCCTAGATTTCAATAAATGTATTTTCATTTTATTATTTTCCTGTAGCTACATACTTTCAGGAGTTATTTAGAGCAGTTCATTTATCAATCTCCGTAAACTGATATCCTGTAGAGCATTGTCGTACAGGATCTCTACTGTCTCCGTGGAAGGTCACGTCGAGATGAACTCTGTGTCGACCAATCAATGCGTAGCTTTCATCAAGACGAACCACTATTAATAACATTTTGATTTCGTAATTTCTATGATTAGACCAATGTTGGCAAGCTAATTTTACAGCTGTATTAATCACAGTCTGCGATTGGACGGCTCATTTCAAATTGCGTGACGTAGACCATGTAAACAAGTTACGTATCATAACAATCTCGCAATGAATATCATGAATATTATGATGAGAAAAGGTCACCTGAACGTGACCTTCATTTGAAAAAGGCCAGATCTAAATTAGCGAGTAGGCGAGCGGAAAATTTTATATCGGGTTTTAATCAGATTGTTCATTTATCTAATCAGCTTTCACATACTTTTTTACCGGTTCTAGCTCATTGTATTATCAAACCAGAACCTTCTCCTCTTGTTACTACAAGTAATGATAACTAATGAACCCAGGATCACTGGATTCCAAGTCTTGTTTTCCAACCACTGTACCACAGTGCCGCCTAAATTAGAGCTGTCATTGATTGGGCTCAAAGCGTATCGACGCTATCGATATATCGAGAAATAAATATCGACAATACAGTGATATATATCGATACATTCATTGCAGTACTATACAGACAATTTATGTTGTCATAAACCCATAATAGATGTATATTTGTCATGAATGTTATATCTTGGTATCCTGCATTTAACTGATTAGTAGCTGGTAAAAAGGATTTGTATTGGTTATAAATAAATAAAAAGATCTATAACAAATTTCTGGTCCCTATAGAAGGTTCGTCTCGCAATTTTTTACACTTTTATTTATTTACCGATATAGGCTTAATTATCGATATTTCAAAATGCATATCGATTATTGATCGGAAAAAAAGATATCGACGATACACCGATATCGTTGGAATCGATGACAGCTCTAGCCTAAATCCATTTACGAGATTGTTTATTAGTATATCAAACACCATGGAAAGTTAAAGTTTCAGTATCCCATAACTTACTCATACATCATCAATAAACTGGAAACCCTCCATAAAGTAGTGAGGCATCATTGGGGAAGAAAATGAGAATGTTTATATGTAGAAAAATAGGGAGGCATATCACAATGAAATCATTGTTCCACAATACCATTAAACGTGTTTAATCAGATTGCAGGACATCAAAACTGTCACAATAGCGATGACAAATACAGATTTATAACTAAATTCAAGTGAATCCATTAAGAAAAAAAATATTTGATTTAGAAAAAAAAATTATCATTTACACCTTCTCCGAGTTTTTTTGTGAGAAGGCCAAATGAAAGTCTTCACCATTGTACGTTATAATTGTATCGTATTCGGATAGTTTATCACCGGCGCCAAGCGTTCAGGAAATGCCTGGCATCGCAGACAAAGCTGTCACACTCATGGATTATTTATTGAAGAATTTTGAATTTCAATGAAGTTGGTAAAATAATCAAACTAACCGGAGAAATTCGATGTAACAAACCATTTCTATAATTTGTTATAATACCCGGTCATGTTTCAACATTTCTCTAATAAGGCATAAACAAGAGAAACTGAGCCAAGAAATTCATTTTTTTTTTCGTCCAAAAAATAATTTTCTGTATCACTCAAGAAGAATATATGAATTGCTTAATGTTCAAAATTCATAAATACGTTTGTAGAATGTTTCCTGGTAAACATTTATAGATCAACATGGCAACAGTTTACATGTAACAGTGTATTACAATTCCATGTTTTACAATATATTCTGATTATAGAAACGACTCAAGGTTAAACACTGTCTTACAAAGCAGGCAGTTTAAATTTAAATGCATGAGCAAAAAGGTCTTGGCTACCACAATATTAATCTTTTATTAACCAATACACTGTCACAATCCTCAACGTAATAATCTATGGCTAAAAGCTGAAAACAATCAATGGTTCGAAATGTTTAACTCCGGTAAAGCACTTCATTAAACAAATACGTTATAGAATAGTACCAGGTATTTGTGTAGCACAATACAGACAAAGAAATGCTTTAAGACGTTTTTAAAGCTCTTTTCTTTAGAAAACAATTCCATCAGCTGGATCCATCCGAACAAAATACAAGACAAGCATGTTATTTCAGATCTCGCCATCTTGGGACTTGTTTTCTATCAGTCTTGGTTTTGCTCAACCAGAAAGTTTCCAATGTCTCACTAGTTGAGTTGATCAACACTAACAGGAATTCTAGTCTGGAGGAATCTCTTGATTTGTTACTTTTTGAGTTAGTCAAGATTCAAAATATTTCAAGAATGACGCCGAATATTAGACATAATTTATAATAGAATGGCTGTTTTGTTATTTAATCAATAAAAACAACAAGAATTTATTCTAGACAAAAAAAATAAAGTAAGGTACATGTTTCTTTTAATCGCGGCATTTATTAATTCGATTCAAATTTGGCTAGATTTTATATTTGATTATCAATACCTTATATGAATGTACTGCAATGTCCGTATTTCTTTTATAATCAAATAACAAGAATTCATATTAGACGATTATTTTGCAAATTAAGCAGCTTTTTTTAACTTGATTGCTAGCTAACGCCTATATTATTACGGAGAGATTTACAACAATACGGGTAAAGCTTTTATTCATTATTATGTCAGTGTAAATCAGATATTAATTAAAATTTCAAAGACCTTGCATAAGAGATTCTAAGGTTTTTTTGCGCAGTATATATTTGTAAAAGCCAGAAATTACTAGAATTCAAGTATATGTTAGACGACCTCCTGGTAGATAATGCTACAAGTACTAGAATTGTTCACCAATTTAAAAAATGGTAAAACGTCAAATTTTAGTTTTTCATTTAACAACGACGGCACGTACATGAAGTTTAAAGATACCAGCATGGCCGAATACAAAGATTACCGAGAGACATTATACTTAACAACCTGAAATCAATCGAAAAATACTAATTTCATGTTACAATACTTGCCGACTTATAAGGGTTGTATACATAAAAGATAGCACACCGTTCAATAAACACCTTGCCAGTGTTCAATAATCCCGAACGTTCCGTAACAATCCAGAACGTTAAGGGTCAAGACAACTCGACTCAAAGACAACTCAACCCGAGACAACTCAATCCCCTACTAACGGGTTGAGATGTCCCAACTTTGAGTTGAGTTATCCACGGGTTGAGTTGTCTTCGGATTGAGTTGACCGTATCCGTAACGTTCGCTAACAGTCGTTACTGAACACGCTGCTTGTCTGAGTTCATGTTGTTAACTTCCATAACCTAGCAACGATGCACTGTGTAACCAAGACACTTCAGGCAGTAGCTGACAGACCATGGATCATATTTAATTTATTGGCACAAGCGTGAAATATGATTATTTAAAATAACATTTGATTGGTAATGTGTAATACAATAGAATTAACTACCAATATATATTATCAGAGAATACAATCTGGTTAAATTGGATAGCTAACTATTAGCTATAGTGTATAATGCTTGGTAAATATTTATTTTATCATTCAAGAACAATATCACGGCTTATAAATACATTAAGCTGCCATTTAATTCCCTGTTAGAGTTCTTAGACTCACACTGAGATACCGTCCTTCATCCAGTGGCGGATCATGAAACGTTTACACACAAAATGGGACTTTTGTCATTTATCTTTCCTTGATAAAATCAGAAGCAATCCAATTGGTAAGTAGGTCCTATCAGTTGGAATCCTCGGATTTTATCATTGAATTCCTATGTAAGGATAATAAAATATTTTATCCAATATCTTTCTTGTTAATAAGGATATTAACAGGAACGATGAAATTTAGACAGTTTTGTACCCTGACAATACTTAGCTTGATTTTCAAACAAATTAAATGATTAACAAACATGTTATTTAAGATTTATTGTGTCAAATTGATAATGGTAAAATCCGAGTAATCAAAATGACAGGACCTACCTATTTGAAGAGTATACAAGGGGAAATAACTGACTTAAGTCCCTTATTAGAACCCGGTATCATTTTTACACATTTGTTTATATATTTTTGTATATTTTTTCAATTGTCAACTTTTGAACTCCTAGGAGCTACTCGTATACCATTCAATTTGCAATTTTATCTTATAGTTATATTTAGAATCTGGGAATCAAATGACACACAGCTTTCAATCCCCCAATTGGATACACACATGCTTTATAAGTTTCGTATTACAAACATTAAAATCTAATACTTTAATACAGAATTGTATAATATGCATTCATGTAACTATTGAAGATTTATTGATAATGTCAACTTTTAGTTGAACAATTAGAACAAAATTGTGTATAAATTGTGCCATGTATGAAATAAAACATATTGAAAGCTGAAATGATTCTAAAACGATAAAGTGTCACCTTGTGATTTACGCAGTTCATGTCAAACTGTTCAAATTGTAAGTAAAGTACAATGACAAACTAACATTTAATATAATTATCAAAGTTACGTAGAATAGACAAATTGTTACGTGAACTAGGCATTAAACAACATAATCTTACATTGATTTAGTTTTAGTGCACTAATGACTTATTTAGAGAGGTAGCGGTTCACAACAAATTTACAACTATCATAGTTTTCGTTAAAAACTTTTTTGGGCTTTTATTCTTAGCTTTTATTTGCCCATATATTTACATAATTACTGTTTATGTATTATATACATGCAATATGTAACAACTGCTTAAGAACATTAAGCCTTGTCGAAGGGTAGGTGAGTACTCGTTATAGACAATGGTCCAGGAAAGCTAGGTTAGGTGCGCTGGACGCCGTAAAATGACCTAAATTGTGTTGACACGGCGTTAAATCCAATAAATAAATTAATTAATTAATTAAGAATATTAAAGCCCTATTTCAAATTCGTATGTTTGTCTGTTTTGTCTGTGCTTCACCTACATGTAGCACCTACGCCACGAGGAATATAAATGTAAAATTATAATCTTCATAGCGGCGACAAGTATTATATTTAGTATTTTATAACTCAATAAAAAGAGTGGCTATAACGTATATTTATCATATCTGATAGTATATGTTTAATATGTTTATATATACTTGTAAATTCATAAATCTTTAAAATGATAATAGCAACATTTTATGAAGTACCACATAACAACATCGCCATCCTAATGATATACTAAATTACGGAACAGAACAGAACAGAACATACCATTTATTTTCTAACACCAAGATATATGGTACATGTTCAATGTTCAATATTTTTTTTTTATTTAGCACAAACATACGTTTTTTGCCAATACAATACAATATATACAAAGTACAAACAAACAAAAAGAACAAACATATATAAGATACATGGTACATGAGAACAAATGAATGCAACATAATACTCGTACAAATATTAACATAGATCACATGACATACAGAAAAACAATATACACAACGGTCAATCTCAATAGGAAGGTTTATCGGACAACTGTATCAATCTAATTAATTAGATAATTTGTTAAGGATATCATAACAAAAACAAAAAAGATGGACGTCCTATATTATACCATAAAATCAATACCACCAAACAATCATTATCACAAATATTGTCATTTCACACTAGGGAATAAATATTTTAATTTGTCCATACAAAACACCTGCTGGCACAAATTAACATGGTCACACGACAATATCAAAATTTGGTTATAGGTATATTTGGCTGGCCATTACCATAACATATGGTACAAGCGACCAGTTGTCTGAATGTTTTAAAGTCGCAAGCATAATAACATGTAGTATACATCTAGAAAATTCAGACGAATAGCCCTCAACAAATTGATAATGTGTTGAACATGAACTATTTTTATGAACATTTAAATACCAAATAGAAAATTCAAAATACGGTCTTTTTCACAGAAAGCAACATAATAGTGTAATTTAGAAAAGCATGAAAATTAATTGAAGCGCTTATTAGTACAACGATCACTTATATTTTATTGATTTGTGGCAATGATACAAAATACATACAAATATTATGGATATATCTTACATTTGTCCAATTTCTTACTTAGTAATGACATAATAACGATATAAGTATTTCCAAAAAACAAAAAACTATTTGTATTTTTTCTCTCAACTATAGCTTCAGGCATGGAAGTCTTTCCTGCTAGGATTATATGATCTTGATCTAAAGAACAGAACAGAACAGAACAGTTCTTTTATTTGCACAGTTAGAATAAAATAAAAACATATGATAAAGGGGAACGTTAGTATTGTTCTGTTATATTAACCTGTCACAACTTGAATAATTACACGGTCACTGAATGTGTTATTATTCAATTAATTTTTTACCACTGAACCAATGATACATATTTATTTTTGATGATCTATACATGTATATGCAGCGGTTTTGAATATCAGGGAAATAACAAGTTCGAAAGAAGTAAAAAAAAAAACAAATTCAGTGACCGTGTACTTATGTAAGTTGTGACAGGTTAATATAACAGAACTTTATAGCTCTGATAAGGAAATGTAAGTTAAATTACATTGCAGTTAGTAGTAAAAATATGTTTTTTTTTAATATTCATTATTGCTTGTGAACATCATTAATGACTAATTTGTTCCAATGAACGGAGTCAAATGCATTTATGTACAAAAATAATATACTGCAAAGCTAATACATATTCTGAATTGACTCAGCATTTCCATTCATTAATCATGAAATTAGAGTTCAAAAATCATTGCAAACGTTTAGAAACAGCACAGTCTAACCGAATTCATTGTAAAACAATACATGAAATTACACATCGCTTTAAAGTTTACTTTTAGATTTTTTTAAATTTCAAGCATTTCCTGAAACGATTTGATTTAAAAGTTCAGTCTCAATGTTGGTGTTTCTTGAAACAGTAGAAATGTGTCCTAACTCGGATGCAAATTGTTTTCAATATCTCTCATTGAAACAACAAACTGATCTCAGAGACGAGCTTTCTTCGAAATTTCCACGTCTTTCTATAATTAATGTTCGATTAATTTAAAACATGGTGTGAACGGCCAGGATAGTCTTTATTCATCTGACAGAATCTAAAACAGTGTCTCTGCCATCATTTAGATGTGAGGATCAGTGCTTTTTTCCAGATTGACGTTTAACCCAGATATTCACGCATACCCTCTCCTGAGCGGCGATATATACAATTATCTAGATTTGAGCATTTTGTATTCAACACCGGTTGCCTTAAGCCAATCAAAACGATGCATTTGAGATCACTGGATGAAAAACAAAACACTCGTCGACGCCAAGTTTTGTCGGGTTACCTGTTTGTATTACCAGAAAATACCATTATCAATATATGAACGAGTACCATTTACAAAACTAAATGTAACATGCTTTTTTTCATTTAAAACTCGCATTTGTTGAAAAAATGCAACCTTCCCTTCGTATGAGCGAATCTAAATATACATTTCGGCGAACGCTCGATTAGCAACGGGAATTTGGGCAGAAAATATTCTTCAATCGAATATTTCGGTTTGCTTATAAATAAATTATTTAGTTCCTATATGCCAAATAGACAGGAAAAATTCTAAAGTCTACCACAAAATGCTGTTAAACGTGCTCAGTCGGAACATGTCCCGGACAGCGCCTGTCCATTCGATGTATTTTTATCAGCCCGGAAGGTTCCGCTTTATGAATCAAAAGCGTCAAAATGTTTACTTATTTTTAACAGGGCACGCAAATTCCGGTATTCTATAAATAGACATGGGACGTTCTAAAACGCTGACACATATTGCTTGAATGTTTTTACTCAAAGGAGAAGATGTCATACTCGGCTAAACGGTGATTAAAGGCATTTTTGGAAATGCTAATACTTGTATTAATTTGTAAAGTGGGATTTTGACTTGAAATTGCTTTCGGGTCCTGTTTTTCGGCTAGGAGAGTGTGTCTATATGAATGCATGTGATTTTTAATTGATGAGAATCTTTTTATGATATATTAAACAAACAAAAACATGAAATTGTAGGCGTGACGCTTCATATAGTTTATTGCGTCTGTAATTTAAAGACACAAATAATCCGAAAATGTTTTATACTTCAAAGGATTATATTATTCAGATTATAAAGATGCAGTCCAGTCGTTAATCTTTTATTTGTAGAATATCGGAGAGTTTTTAAACAATTGGCATTATACATATTAAACCATAAACCGTAGCAAGGAGTCTAGAGTTAAATACCTGGGCGGGATCTACGTACCTCCGCGGAGATTGGTGGTGAAATATCTTAGTACGGTCATGAATGATCCCATTCGGAACAACCTCGGCGATCATCTACGAAGATATCTGCGTAGAAGATCGCCGAGGTAGTTCCGAATAGAATGTACCAAGTGCTAGTTGAAATCATAATGTCCAGTGACTTACGACTCTCTATAGACCCTGAGTGAATAGTTTGACTTTTCGCCACAATATGATTGATTAAAATGTCGAAAATGGGGCGTAAAGCTCTACAACTTGTTTATATCTTGCAGCGTAAGCAAAGTTTGTTTCCATAGAATACGGAACCATCCGATGTTTTACAACTTCAACCATCCGATATTCTCATAAATTTTAAAGTTAAAACTAAGTTCCCATTCATTTATTACATTGTTTATCTTATCGTTTTTGAACTTAGAAAATGAATTGATTTTCATTATACATAATAGTTATATTTATATATATATATATACCTACTCCTTTTTATTATACATTGTAATTCCCCGTAACTCTATAACTCTATATCAATATTGTATTCTGTTAACTATTAACAATTATCTCACATGTTGTTACTTTATATAAATGTAACCTGTGTTTATTATAATAAAGAATATGTTCTGTTCTATAAATTTATAAATTGTTATATTTGTTTCTCAACTACAAAACTAGATAATAATTAGCAAATCATTACTTATAACATGAACATATTAGGAAATATTAGAATTCTGAATCAATTCAAAGATAATCATAAAACCTTTACAAATTCTAGATTTTATAAGATTAAACATGCAACCAGTGAAATATCAAACATTTACGATGAAAATGAAAATTTTAATTTACATCTTTTTTAATACTAGAATGGTATAATATATATTCTAAATTAAAGTCAAGTTTTGTAGCTAAAATATATTATATACTATTAATCATCATGATTGAACATTGTTATTATGTTTAACAACAAAAGCGGTAATAAAACTTCCATCTAAGAGTTTAAGAATCTATTTTACATAGAAATAAACTTGAACGTATGTTTCCGATACTGTCGACGTTTTAATGACGCGGAGAGAAATCAGGTTGCATCATGCATGAAGATATAAAATAACTACTAGCTGAGATTGTAATCTTTTTTCTCAGCAGATTGTAAATATGTTTTCAATTCAATATAAGGTGTTTTTTTTTCATTTTTCCTCCCAATTGAAAATAACGATTACCAATAAAAATGTAAACAGGACGTTAGGTACAATGTTGTAAGATTTCTTTAACAAAGTATTGTACGTATATACTTTAATTTCAATACGAATCAATTTTTTCTTAAGTTAGTGTTATTTAAGTATTTATTATTACAATTTTATTGGTAATTATACAATTACTGAAAACATTAAAATATGAATTATATTTAAATTTTATTACTGTTGCACATTTTGTATAGCTAGCAAAATTGATGATGGATTTCACATTTAAAATTAGTTTAATTTTCTCTGTTAGGTTTTTATTAACAAAAGCTGTGTTTTTCGTTTTAGTAGTATTACTATTATCAATAAGTAATACAAAATATATATTAAAAATTCATTATCATGCACAATTTTAGTTAAGCCTCTGCGTGAAAAATATTGTATAAAATTATTTTATTTGTAATTTATTTTAATGATGTCTTCCTAATTGAAACGAGGTGTCGGCTAAAATGTTCAGGAACAGAACAGAACAGAACAGAACAGAACAGAGCAGAACAGAACGTATATTTTATTTCGTAACGTATACATAAATCAAAGTATATATAAAGTATTTTGTCACGTGACAACAATGTCCAGGTCGCTGCGTTCATTTCGAATGTTTAAGAACCAACAGTAAAATACAAATCTTGAAAAGAAAAAATATTTTAACAAATTCTAGTTTACATATTAGCTAAAACATTTGGAAAAATCAGTAACTTTTTTATACATATTAATCTCAATTATGTATTAAAACATTATTAAAGTATGTTAATACAAATATAGTTTGACAAAGACAAGGTTAAGTAGGAGAAAAAACTGCAGGTTATGTTTAACAATGAACATCGTTGTTGACAATATACAAGTACCACACCTACATGAAATCTTTGACGATATATAAAAGGTTGGTTTTGTTTTTTTGTTGGGTTTAACGCCGTAGCAACACATTATATAGGTCATATAACGGCGATCTGTCAACCTACTTACTGCTCCTGGAAAGGCTAAATCTCTGGATGTATCTGTTAACCAACTACTAAGTGCATACTTTCATCAGTGACTGACGACTGCCCTATATAATTAAGAATCATTGGTAGGAGGGAGAAAGACCGTAGAAATAATTTCATGACCAAGCTCTACGAAAGTATGCCCCGCCCGGGAATCGAACCCACGACCCACATTCAGTTGACTTGCGTGCTACTAACTGAGCTAGCCGGGCGGGTATAAAAGGTTGGTGATACTAAATAGTCTGTTACATTAGGTATATGAGTAAGTCTTCTAGTAAAAATATATTGTTCAATATAAGTGATTTTCTGAAATCTAAGTCCGTTTTTACTTTACGAACATTATTCAATTTTCTGTAATTGTTAAAATGTTCTACAATCTTAATGATCTTATATTGATAGTAACAAATCACTATAGACGTCTGTGGATAGATTGTATTCATCAAATACCATTATATGACAATACAATAAAGAATTGTGTACGATTAAAATCATTAGTTAGATGCTTCACTAAACACGTCCTTGGTGAATTCTACAAAAACAGTATGTACATATGTTATATAACAGTATCAGATTCAAAGAAACCCATGTACAACGAAACATCTCACTCTAAAAATCGACGAAAGTTAAACGCAAAAAAAACTAATCAACCCTATTAAGTGCGTACAAAAAAACAAAACACTGTTTATAATAACAATACAGTAAGATAACCCTCGACAAGGGATGCCCAGGATGACTTTAAGATAAACAATTGTGATATGTATTACAAGTGTCTTAGTTGTTGGTGTAATGGAAAGCGTTCTACCATAACAAGCATGATTTACAGTGGTGGTGGTTTATCAAGCATGCTAATTTTGTTAAAATGAATAACACAAATTTTATTTTCATTACTGCCTACCCCTGAAATGAACTGTCTCATTTTTAATGTTTACCAAAACACGTTTTTTTTTGTACGCACTATACATGTGTATTCACATTACCGATTGTTTACTTTCTGTACTCGATTTCATATTGAGCGTTTTAAAATTATGATATTCCGTCACAAATTTATGAAACTAGGTTACTTTTTCTATAATGTGAATAGATTTACAATATCTATTGATAGGTTTGGCAACTTAGAATACACAGATAATCTTCTGTATTCATTGATGTAAATATTCCATGGATGTCTGTAACACTACCTATATGGTTGATAGTATTATGTCAACAAACGACAAATCGACTTGATATAAAATATTCATATTGTGTCATTTTGTAGATAGTGAAGTAAAATGATAGACAATAGTTATTTTGATTTATATGTATCATGTAAATGTGTACAATTATATATACAATGTACCAGGATTTATGTCTGAAAGCTTTCACATAGAAATATATGAAATTATGTTGTTGTTTTGTTTTTGTTCCCGCCCTTTATAGATAAAGGGCCACACTTTACGCCTACACTCCATACGACACGCATAGTTCAGCCTACGAAATTAGGATCTGAAAGTAGTTGCCCGAACAGGTCATTTTAGCAGCTAGATAAAAAAAATAAACGTATAAGGCAGTTTAGGCGTTCCATAGCTTACGCTGTATCTTATTTGTAGAAATTTAGTTGCTCAAACAAATTTTTGGTTACCCGAACTAGAAACTGGTTTCGTAGACTGATAGTTAGAAGATAAACTGATATATATTATACAATGGTTACCTAAAATAGACTCAGAAAAGAAACCATGCGCCATAATACAAAAGCAGGGCATATCATTAGTCATTCACAACTTTTGAAGACAATACAATTATGCAAAATAAAAATTATCTGAATAAACTTAATTTCAACCCCATTCTAAAAACTAAACATGATGGCGAATATTTGAATTCAAATTATTTTCTAAGGATGACCTAATCTCGTCACATTGAATCATTGAGTGAATTCGTCACGTTAAACAAATAAATGTCTCTCAAACAAATGAAATAACTTGATCTGTATAACCTCAACGATAGAAAGACTAGAATCACGATCTTATAGTTGAAGAGTCGGTTTACTGAAAATGATCTTGGTTATATTGTAGAAGTATACATAATAAAGGGACACAATGAAGTCAGCTGGTTTAGTGTACTAACTTTGAATGTAGCTCTATGAACGCTGGCTACTATTACATATAGGTGTAAGTTTCGTATTTGTTTGTTTGTCAAGAAAAAGACAGCTAATATCAAATTCTATATGAATTTATTCAGAATCATATATACTTTTATTTACAAAACCACTCTGAACTGAACTGAGATGACTAACTAAGCTAGCTTTTACAATAAAAATATTAAAGAGAAGTCATTATCAATAGAAAAGTTTCAAACCAAATTTTGATTTAGTTAAATAAAACTGGAAATTGTTAAATCAACTGAATACGACTAAGAAACAACTAATGGCAAACAAACATTTGTGCAGAAGGTAAGATTCATGTTTCAAGTACATGTATTATATGGTGAAAATCTCACGTGAGATCAATCTCAATGTAGAGGTTTTGTAGAACTGGATCCAAATGGACATTTTAAGTAACTCTTAATATAGAATTGATCTTAAAATGAGGTAGTTATATACGATATTGTCAGATACTCGGTCTTACAAACCATTTGATCATTGGCTTGGTGGTACAAACTTCTTACGAAAAGCTGCATCATACGTAGTCGTGGATAGAACGACATTTGATTTCTTAAATAATTGCAAAGCTATTACCTTAGGATTGAACATATCTTGGAACTTGCCCATCCTCTGTTATGTCGGGATCCCTATAAATTGTTATTTGATTACATAGAACTGCAATATTTCCCTAGTAAATGAAAACTATATACGTGATGTACATGTTTACAATAGTAACTATGGAAATGTACACAAAAACACATTTAACATTTTCCTTGCACAATCATTTAGTGCAGAATTATTCATATCCAGCTAAGTGTCGAAACAAAATTCTCAAATTCTCAAAGGCAACTTAGAAATGTTTATATTTATAATAAATGACACCACTAAGTGACGACTTGCATGTAAGTGAAATACTAGAGCTTAAAGCTACGTGTTAACATGACAATAAATTAAGTAACATTTCCAGAGCTGCCTATGAAAATTTAATCATCGGCGAGTTGAACACTTAATGTATGTTACATCCACACGAAGCTGCTGAAGAATTTACTTTAAACTTACCCTTATTCAAGTATCATTATTAACGTTGAGAATATTTTATACAGTCAAAAATGCTTAATATAAAAAGAACGCACAAATAGAAAAAAACTTCGGCTTTATATGTAACATTAGACGAGTTTATCAACAATAATCCCCGAAAAATAAAATAATACAAGACAATAATGACCAAGCGAATGCAAAAGAATCATTTGTTAAACTTGCATGTAAAACAGTTTAATTGTTTAAACTTAAGTTTTTATCAACATACTTACACTATGGTCTAAAGTTATAAACGGTGGACTTAAAAGTCAACATGACAGCTTGCCTCAGTGACTAAAAATTCTTGTATAAGCGATATTAAGGCAGGTTAAGTGTTGCCAGACCATTAGTTATAATCTTTTTCATTTTGATTTGAATTAAAAATTCAAATCCGATGTTTGCTTTATAGGCGTATTTTTCAATTTTATCATTATTGTCTCATATAAAACACGAAATTTATGGCTATTAATTAGAGCCGGCTGATTCCGGGTATGCCAACACGAGCTCTGATTAACACCTATAAGTTTAATTATATTTATTTAGAAACTCTCGTCAAGCGAGAGAAAATAATGTAACACGTTTTCTTGTTTTCAAATTAACAAAAACTATATCCTGTAATTTAAGTTATCAAATATGTGTTAGCTTGCTGATTAAAATCTAATGAAATCGACTCGAATACAAAGTAATTTTGATTAAAACTTACTTTTTATGCTTTCAAATCCAAAAGTCACAGAATTCCAGTAATTTCCGACCAACTTTGTCTATTTTAGATAATCACAGCCTTGTAATTATTTTCAAAATATTTTCCTATGTTTTCTTAACCATTTATCACTAAATAAAAAGCGGTAAATTTCGATTTGTTGCCTAAATTCCGGCAATAAATATTTAAACAAAATGTTCTCTTGTACGTCCAATAAAACGTCAATCTAATCCGCGGACGAATAAGACAAAATCTACAAGTCGTCTCTATCGCATTCTACAGCGTTCCAAACTACAGTCACTGAATGTTGTCTGATCGCTTTATCTAGTGGAACAAACTTAGAGTTATTTGAGTTAATACGAAAGATACAGAGCTCACCAACATGTGAATGTTATAGTCTATACGCTACAATTATGTCGATATCTGCAATTATCTGTGAATTACAGTCGTTTCGTCTTTTACAAGCCACAATTTGCCATCATGTAATAATAGCATACAAAAAAACACGGTGTAAACAAAAACGTGTCGACGTAAACAACGTCAAGTTTGCAGCAACATGTTGCTGCTTTGTCGAGAAGGGGAGAGGAGGTACATTTGTAAGTGGTGAAATTAATTGGGCGAAAAAAACATCAGGCGATATTCGTATAGCCGATAATTCAATTATATATTTGTTTCTGTTGAAAAATACATGGTTACTCTTACCAGGAAAATTGTTTATTCCTTGATTGCTTTGTGTTGATGGTAAAAACGCAAACTGTTGAGGTTATTAAATATTTATGTCTATAATGTAATGAACGCGTAGCTGAATATCACAAAATGTTGTTATATCGTACAGATTGCATTTACAAAGAAATTGACAGAAATACTAGTATATAATTGCATGGTGCAATTCTCTTTTGGGAAGTCTTGTAATATGCTATAAGTAATTTTACAATGTTGGTTCACCCAAGGGTGAAGCAGACGTGTTGACAATACTATAGGTTAATGGTTCAAACATGTTCAAAAGAGTTTTATACATCCATGAACAGTCATCGTCGGTTATCCCACGATACAATCTCCGTAAACAGATATCCTGTAGAGCATTGTCCTACAGGATCTCTACTGTTTCCGTGGAAGGTCACGTCGAGATGAACTTTGTGTCGACCAATCAATGCGTAGTTTTCACCTAGACAAAACACTATTAATAACATTTTGATTTCGTAATTTTTATTTTTAGACCAAGGTTGGCAAGCTAATTTGACGGTGGTGTTATTCACAGACTGTGATTGGACGGCTCATTTCAATTTGCGTGACGTAGACGATGTAAACAAGTTACGTATCGTAACAATCTCGTCATGAATATTATAATGAGAAAATGTCACCTGAACGTGACATTCGTTTGAAAAAGGCCAGATCTAAATTAGCGAGTAGGCGAGCGGAAAAATTTAGATCGGGTTTTAATCAGATTGCCCACGATACATTTCTCCGCTATGATGCGTTATATACCGTGGGCCATTTGGTTAGTAAAATCTCGTAAACATGAATAAATAATGAGGCAGTTTCATTGGTTTCGCAAGGAACCACTGCGGAAAATTAGCAAATGAAATTAAATTTTATATCTAAGGTTTGGTTTACCATTCAAAATAAGAAAATAAACTGTTTTTATTTAAGGTAGGTGGATACAATGTTTCATAAAAATCAAAAGTCAGTCAAACTTCACGAAAGTCGGTGTACATGTAGAGTCACAATTGTATTTTATAAATATGACAATTATTTTCATTTTCATCGCGACTTCACCATGGCAACGACATGCAATCGTCACACGTATACGACACGTGTAGAAAACGTCGCGCTAGTTAAAACGACGTTTTAATGTGTTAACAAGCTCGAAACTTCTTTTAAAAAATACATCATTGTATGCACTGTGAATTTTGCTTACAATTGATATCAGGTTTGCTAGAGAGCTACTTAACGACGACGTATCGTCGTAAAAATTTAACGTCGTTTTATGTCTACACGCCGTCATATTTTTTAGCTTATCGTGAAAATTAAGCCGGTGACATATATTTTTATTGACATTTAGTGACATTTTATTTGAAAAATAGTTTTTGTATGTATGTATCAATGTTTGTATGTAAAAAAATCAGGGGATCGATCGTGAAAATATTGTCGAATGGCGGCATTGTTATTGAAGAGTATTTTATTGTCAAATTGTCCACAGTACACATGGAGTGTAATGGAAGAAAGTTATGTGGTTGCCGACGATGTGAACAGTGAGTAGGATGTTAGACTACTGTAATATGTTTAAGAAATGTTGAAATGCGATATAGAACCAAATGTAGCCTTTATTATTACGTTACTACGTGACGAAATACTCTATAGATACATTTACTTTAGAACCCGGGTTGATAGCGCAGTTGGTAGCGCGCCGGGATTTGGAATCTCGGGTCCCGAAGGTGATACGGGTTCGAATCCTATCCGGGGAGGTTATACTCTTTGATGAAAATTTGACAATGATGCCAATTTTCCTCCATTGATTAGATAATATGGAGAAGTTTTGGGCCTTGTGGAATGGTAAGTGTGTACTGGTTATAGACAATGGTCCAGGAAAGCTAGGTGAGGTGCGCTGGACGCCGTAAAATTACCTAAATTGTGTTGACACGGCGTTAAACCCAGTTAAAAAAGCAACAACAAAAAACAAACCATTTACTTTAATTAACTAAACACGCCTTATTTTCGATACTGTTGTTATTTTCAACCCAATGTGACTAAATTGTATTAATCTAAGACTGTCCAAATACATTATAACAACACTAAAGTTGACTCAATAAATAATGAAATAGCATTCATAGTTTCGGGTATATGTTAACAAGTTATCAATGATATTGAAATTGTTGATATAAATTCCAATTGTTACAAAATTTAAGAAGATGGAATACTCCTATACTCGTTATATTTAGAATATAAAAAATTAGAAAACAATTACTTTAAATAAGTAGTTTCGGTTTTCATTTGAAATATAATCTTAAAGTGGTATTTGTCGTCATATGTTTATGATAAAATCTTACATGGTAACATTTTATCAACGCTCTAAAGTTAAGGCAATTCCTACTTTTTCATTTAAAAGCAAAACTACCTTTGTCGAGCGATTGTATACGATCTTCGTAAGTATACTTGGAATTTGTTTATTATAGTAATATAGAGCGATTTACGACAAAAATCGTCGCAAGATTGTTTCTCATACGAGCCCTAAGGTTTGGAGCAATAGTCTATCAAACAGAAAATACACTTATACGAATACATATTTGGCAGTTATTATAGACTAGAACGAAATTATTTGACGAAAAGCAGAGTAACAAAAAATGGCGACATTCATGGTGTAATTTAATACTTGAATAACAGCATGAAAATAAAGTTCAATAATTATGGCGTATGTTTAAAATTGCAAACAATTCAGAAACTGAGGTTGTGAATTTAAAATATTGTTAAAAGTCACGCAATGTAATTATTTATTGATATTCGTCATAACAATACAATCTTATTGGGTTTCTTATTGGTTTCTTTAACGAAAAATCCATGAAAATGCAATTTCAGAGTTATTTCTAAACGCGAGCTAAGAACTCGGCTAACTACATGTATACCCTAGTAGTCAACAATGTGTTGTAACTATACACTGTGGATTTATTGTCCCAGTGGACCAATGAGCACTCAATGTCTCCTATTGTACTTTTGATACTGTGAATTTATGATGGAACATGCAAATATATTACAATATCAATAATATAGTTTTTTTTATCAAATTTGAAATCAAACTATTTTGACTGAGGTGATCTTAGAATGTCTATGGAAGTTCTTGAAGATTATTAATATATTAAGACCAGCTGCAGATAGAATGCGAGGTTCATAAAAAACATTATCACGGTAGTTTTAATCATAGTGTGATATTGATGTTGGTGATTTTGTCTTCTTATATGATCTACGATATAACTGTTACACTATAAAACTAGTCAGAATTGAAAGCAACATTTATAGTGTCAACCCAACTTTGATGTACACTGGTAAGTTCACAAATACAGTCAGTTATACATCTTTGTGTAATTGTGTCCATTACTGAAAGCTCAAGGTCCCACATCAACTCTACTTTGTTGCTTTCACAAAACGAAACTATATCAGGATTTTAAACGACCTAGTGCATATCCCCCCCTGGTTGCACTCGAGGGCATCTTAACAATTACATCAAACAGTACATGGGCGGATCTAGCGGGGGGGGGTCAGGGGGTTCGGACGCCCCTAAATTTTTCAAAATGTACCCGTGCGTGAGTGTATTTTTTAACTGTAAGCCATTTTTATATAGCATGAAGCTATTTTTCTCTTTGCTTAGCATAGATCAAATGGTTAAGTTTTTTTTTATTATTAATATGTTGCGTAATTCTGCAAACAGTGTAGAATGTTGTAGTAGTTCAATACTTTGGACTCCCCCTCCCCCTAGAAAACGTTTGGACCCTTAAAAAATCATGGATCCACCCCTGCTGTATATTAACATACAAAACAAATTTCACAGTATTTATTACACGCAGACGTCTTATTATTTGATAACCTTATTCTTTGACCAGCGAACATCAGCGTTCAAGATCTTATAACGATAAAAGTATTAGCTAAGTATACTGGATTAAATGCGTGAGTCAAAAGATTTGTATCAAGTTACATAATTTTTGAAATGCGACTAAAAACAATACATTACATTTCGCATATTTTTCAAACATATTTCCCACAAGTAGAGGTTCGGGTGATCTTGTCTGGTTCCCAGTCGTACTTTGACAGGTAAAAGTACGTCAGGCAAAGCATGATCATGTCCGCACCCTAATGAATGTAATGAATTAGGTATTGGATAATTATGTTTTCAAATGAACATTTCTCACTACACAGACTTAAATCAAAGGATCGTTGTACAAGAAGTATAGTGGATACTTTTTTTATTTGTTCGGTTACATTTATGGTAAATAAAGTATCCAAAATTCTAACGAGACTAATCCACGTCCGAAATGTGTTCAAGTGAGACATGTTTGTGTAAATCGTTCGCTAAATACACGTGTAATCAGAAAAATCGAAAGCGAATGACCTATACAGTATCGAACTTCTACTAAAGTAACTATCGTCAGCAAATGATCATTCAAGATCAAGAAAACGTAATACCTGAATAATTACTGAGGAGGCCGCCATGATCACGGCTTGCCTGACCCGAAAACGATAGTGGTAAAGGGGCAGGTAATCCAGACTACGGGTGATCAAAATCAAGTGACACAGTTTAATCAATATGAACTCAATTGTGTATGCCCAGGCTTCGGAAATTTCCGAACATTTACGATTGACTGTTAATGTCACGATGACATGTATAGCAGATTGTCCTCAATTGTTAAGTACAATTTTGTCCATTATTGATTTTGGTTTTCAAATATTGTCAATTTCTTTTTTCTCAATCTTTCTTAACGTTTTGTTCTGTGAAGAAAGAAAATCATCATTTATTTAAACACGTGACTTGTGTTTATTCATTTGACTAATCTCAAAGGTGCCTACATTGTCAACTCAAACGTTCATTTGTTTAGAGAATATTTTCAACTTGCGTAGGAATATACAAACTTTGTTTAATTTAAGCATAGAATTTAAAACGGAAACAGACAGAAATGAATTTATACTTATTTTTAATGCAGTACAATAATAGAACTATCTATTTTCTGAAAGACTAATAGCGAAGGTTCCAAACAATACAATGGTTAAAATGTCATTCCATTATAATCAATGTAAGAGAATTCAAACATCAATAAATGACTTTTAAGTAAATAAATAGTACTATTGTGTTACATCAAAGCAAAATCGAAATAAAATTTAACAATGTTGACGCTATTATTAACATGTTAAATGGTTTGAACATGTCTGCCAGTTATTGTAAGGTCAAAGCATCACGTTTATATAAATTTCTGAATCTCTCGATTCTTGTGAAACTTTGATGAGTGAGTATTGTTCTGTGGTCACAGTAACAGAGCATTCGGAACTCCTCGGCCACTCACTACGAATAACCTCGGACATATTTAGGCGCCATTTTGAAACCACCGGTGTTGAAGTAAACAAATACACGATCGTTTAGGCAATGCGTGATGTTTCGTTTTTATAGTCCATAAATTTGAAATAACACAGTTCCATGATATCGCTGACCAATATTAGGTTCAATATATAACATAGAAACATGTTTGGCAAATATCTGTGTGTATACTACAAGAACTATTTTGAATAACCGTTACGTGCTTCGCCTGTGCTTCGCCTCGCGTAGGTTGTAAAAACCTGAGCCGCCAAAGTAGACCCCCATCGAATCCTTCCGAGATTATTCATTCATGAAAGGTCGAGGTGTTCCGAATGAGTAACAGAACTAAAAGTATAGTGCCTAATGAAACATCATATAACATCAGTTAAATGGCGGCAGTCAGTCGTCCAGTTCACGGTCACTGTATAAACCAAGATCTCTGGACTCGAGCTTTTACCCTAGAACACCTGATGCCATATATACAATAGACTGACGACTGCCCTAATTAACACAGCCTTAGAAAATAGTTTATGACCAATCTACAATTCAAAGGTATATAGGTCCCATCTGAACCCTCGTTAAATGCTCTAACGACATGTCTAACATGACGGGTCCACTTTGACAATTGATGTTTAATTATAAGTTCGTTACCTGTTTGATTATGCATTCCTAGAAATCTTTTTTTGTTAAAGCAAAACAGCAGATATTTCATCAAGTTCCAGGATAGACAGATTATACTATCACTGTGTCAACAATGTGATCATATTTACATTCATCGCCATTTTATAGAGTTCCTTCTTTCTTGTACAGGTGTCCGGAACGGTCCCTATTCAAGAACACTATATATACATATACTGTACATGTACATATAGTGCTTTTGATTCGGGACCGTGCCCGTCGCCTGTGTATAAATGTTACATAAATTGTCCACATATACTATTTCAGTAATTAATCCAATTTTGTTGTTAATTAGAACGTTACCACGGTAAACCAAGTTGTAATCACTTACAATTACATCATTAAATAAATCACTTCTAGAATCACGTGCACGTGACATTAGTACGTATTTATTGACTTACTTGAGACGAAATTTAGGGAAATGAATTTTGCCGCCAGTAACACCTAAGTTGTTGTTGTGTAAATGATATAACCTGACACAGTCAGACAATAACAGACATGCCATCATGGTAACTACCGCTCGTACATCGTTGTCATGCAACATTTTCTGTAGACACGTTATCACGTGATACGACCAGTTAGCTTAGTAGGTAATTCTAGCGCGTTTGGCCACAAATCCTATTGGGTTCGATTTTCGAGCGTGAAGGATTTACAAACTTTCATAAACTTTTGCCATGAAGCATTTTCTACGAATTCTTCTCAGTATCTTATAGGACAGTTGTCAGTCACTGACGAGAATGTGTTTCTGTGCTAATCTAAAAGCATGTGCACATAAATCTAGACCTGTCCAGAAACATAGAGTGTTTATACTGACCACCACTATACGACTACAGAACTATTAAATACCATATATTATATAATGTTATAATTGTTATTATCTGTTTCAACCCGGGTCGATGGCGAGGTTAGTAGCGCACCAGGATTATGGAAACTCGTGTCCCGAAGGGGATACGGGTTCGAATTCCTACCGAGGAGGTTATACCCTTCCATAAAAAATTGACAATAATGTCAATTTTCCTCCATTAATAATATGGAGAAGTTTCCGGCCTTGTGAAAGTGTAGGTGAGTACTGGTTATAGACAAGGGTCCAGGAAAGCTAGGTTAGGTGCGCTAGACACCGTAAAGTGACCTAAATTGTGTTGACGCGGCGTTAAAACCCAATAAAAAATATTATCTGTTTTATTAACTTCATAAAATGGGCTCATTTAAATATCATATACTCTGAAATTTACGACACAAATAGTCAGATAATTTATTATTTGATCGTTGGGGGCCCGTAGATGAAAATACAACAATATGATATGATCTATCACATTACACCAAATTATTCGTGATGTTAAGACTTGTGAAACATATATTAATACTATTTCGCGTTGAAATTATGTTCCAATTCGTCGTAGTATTTTTCTGGAGGATTCATCGCCCATTCGAATGTGAATTCTATATCCGCCATAGTTCTGTATATGTTTATATTCTTTCATTCAAAACTTTTAAAATTTATCTTTTTTCCTAATCAATAAAATTTGATGTAAGCAAATAAATTATATACAGTTTACAGTTTATTTATTTACTCTTAGCACAATTATGTGATATAAGGTACAGCAATTTTTAAACAAGTTGATATATATACGTGACACCAAAAAGGTGATTTTCTTAATTGCGCGTTATTAAATAACAACATAACAACACACAAATAATTGTTTTCCGATATCTGATATATAGCCAAATAACTTATTTAGCACCTTTTTCGTATTTTCTTGCAGAATGTAATAACATAAATGTCGCTGTAACTATACTAATAAAAACGCGACTTTTGTTACTAAAAGAAATTGCAGAAATTTTAAACTAGTTTTTGACAGAACAATTTAAATTACCTGAATATTGTAACAGCAAAATTGCCATACATCATCGTTTTGATTTTAAGTACCATTCTTTTTTCTAAATTAAAATTTTTCGTTACTGCTCATAACAATAAACAAGAACTAATATCATCTATTTTTCCTTAAATCCATTAATTATGTAAACTATTTAGTATAATATTTTATTCTGTTTGTAACTACACGGGAAAGCAATAGCGTTATTTATTTACTTAGTCTACAGAAAAAATCCTTGTCTTTCATTACATCTGTGATCCACATTACTTCCAACATTAAATGATATCAAAAAATAAATCATTAAGTTAAGTTATATAATAATGAATAAAATGTGACTGAGTCTCAAAAGTAATCGCAAAAAGGAAAACTCTTAAACAGACCCATATTAGTATATATCATATACTTACCTCGATGTATTATATTTTCTCCTATTCAAACTTAACACTTTTCATCCCTTTTCCTAATCGCACTAATTATATAGAGAAATTACTTTTTGTGTCACCATCCGAAATGGAAATGAAATTGAATGTCCCCCTAATACCAGTTAATTGAATATTCTTTGATTAGGTTCGATTTCAGTGCAGGCACTCCTTTACCAAAATTAAGATAAAACTAATGCAATTATCGCAACACTTTAATCCCTTTGTCTAATTAAAAATTAGTTTTTACTGTTAATTTTAAGTTCTAACACACACCGGTACTTTGTTCACAAGAAAACAAAAAGTGTCTTTTTCACATTTCCCAATCCTAGGAAAACAGTTTATGAATGTATCAAAAAAAAAACACTCATCAGGCACAGCACCTTACAACCTACGCTTCTTAACAAAGTTAAGTTTAATGCAGACGAGAAGGGAATGACATCGACGTTCGCGAAACTACGGCTTTCGGAAACACATTATCTCTTTACTTAACACGCGGAGCTAGCATCTATTTATTTACGAACCCTAACTCAAACATTATCAGATATCGATCAACAGAAAAAGAAAGCCCAATGATTACTTGTTACTAAATTGACCATTTGTCGCAAATATTGATATTATTATACTGGCATTAGTTCATTAAACATTGAGTACATTACTGGACTCGAGGGACCTATAGGATTGGACATTATACAAACAAAGATGGTTTTATATACTGTAAGAGATGCCAATAATCACATGAATTTGGCGGCTTGGAGTTTGTGTATATTTCCCATGTTAGCAATAGAATGATCAGAATTGCTCTCAGAACATATCATTGCCTTAGTAAACCATCAGCAACAATTCTTGGCTACAATTTGTTTACGATGTATAAATTAAGTTTTTAACAATATGAATTTTGACAACGTTAACACTCGTGAATGTTGTAAATGGGCTAAAACTTGTAAGGAGCAAGTAAAAAACTTTCTGGATACATAAATAAACAACTATGTATCTTTACTATGATAAAACATATTTATAAAGCAATATTCTAACTTTGTTTACAGTTTAAACGTTCGAATTTCTGATCCAAGTTTAATAAACAAACCCAACACTACAGACATTTTATTTGTCAGCTTTACGTTTCACCATCTTGACTTCATCAGGGTTATTTTGTCACATAATAAGATAGTAATTTGCATCTAGATTTCAGGAAGCATAGATGTAACATTTGTACTCCATGAAATCAAAGAACCAGTTTACCGTTATGTATCATATCCTTTGTCAAAAGCCTGCATGAAATGGTTTTAACAGATTTGTACTCCATTAGGCCATGCCATACAGGAATTTTGATTAAGCGTCCGCGTGCGCGTAGGTTTTAGAGTCCTCATTTAAAAAAAACAACACAAAATTGTTGGTGAAATGTTCTTAAATAATTCTGTTGTTCCGGGATTCGATAACTGATTTTTCTCACGAAATACTGATAGTTCCTTGTTTCTGTGTATTTGATAAATGAAAATGTACATGTGTATGTTGTATATACTTCTTTTTATAGGATAAATTTAATCTCACATTAATGTCATAAACATTCATGTACCACCATGTACTTTTTTGTGTGAATACTAGCTAGAATGTACATGTGTTTTCGTTTTTGGTGTGTGTGTTTTTGTGAATAGGTACCTAGGTTTGTAAAACTTGAGTTGACGTTTAACAAAATTCCAATTTGGCATGACTTATATATACATACTCTTTATTTCCACCCTATGGTGATTTATACATATAAATACAAGAATGAATTAATAATATGGTACAAATGTAAACACACATAGGTACAATTCACAAAGAATATGACAAAAATATATAAGTAATGATAAGGTTAGACATATACAAAGTTGGCATAGTGATATGAAATGAAATAGTAATGTTATGCAAAGTAATAACGTCAAATGTTAAGAGCGCCAGAGCTTAATTTTTATGCAGTTCATTTTTTTATGTTTTTATAATATTTTGTGCTATGGTCATAATGTTTGTTCTTGTACTGGTAAAAAGTGGGCCGTTAGCCCATTATATTTCACTCACACATCAGGCTTTTGCATTATGTTTCTGTCAAAATTAAGGGGAAAACTACACTGCGTTACTTATGATTTTAAATTAGGACCGGTAATGGGAAAAGTTTTATACGTGTACATCATTGAAAGTTTTAATCCAATATAGTAATACAGAAAAGTTTATTTTAATGCAATACTTCATAAGTCTCTTCTTCAAGCAGCCGAGAACGGCGACGGCGAACTAAATATTATTTATCACAATTCTACATGGTTAATACTTTGAATTCCATGACCAATATCCGAAACCATAAATTCATTCCCAACTTGACCATCTGTCAAATGTATGTATGTGCTATAAACAATTATGTCAGTCAGACAAATTTTTAACATTACGTTAATAATACTTGCCAACATAGTTGAGTATATGGTTAACAAAATTATAGTCAAAAATAGGGATAAATGAATGTATTCAGAACTATTCTTTTATCATCTTTATAAAAACAAGTGAGTAATATATACACTTTTAGCCAATGTATTGAGCAGTTAATTTTGTTTTAAGACTTTTCTCCCATAAATTAAAAGTACAATAACTCGACATGTTTACAAAAATGTTTGTAAGCTTAAATAAAAATACTTTAATTTTACACAGTAAACACTCATCGTCAATAAGAAGGCGCCAATTGCATTTCCGCTTGTCGTCGCTATGTCGAGAGCTTACACATTATAATAAAAGTAAAATGTGTAAGTCATTTATCTTACATATACCTAAGGATGTTGGAACAGCATGTAGTTCTTTTGATTATGCGCGTATGTTTTGGGAAATAAAAAAATAATGTTACGTTTTGTAAGGTTCGCTACTGTCGTCGGTGCAGTTTCATTAATTCAACGATATGTTGTGTGATAATCAACACATACCTGCATGTTAATGTGTGATAATTTGTAAGTATGGACATGTGTTACTTGGAAATTACCGGCCATTGTGTTTGCAAGCCGACTTTTGCCAACTTATTGAGCTTTAATTGAGTGTCGCCGAAATTATGTGTTTTATGCCTCTATCACTGCCGTAGCATAATATGAAACAGAATAAAGTTTATATCAGGTACTTAATTGAAACAAAATATACAACTTTTCTGTTATATAAGGACATTTCATCACGGTATCATGATTTTTGTCATTTTTTTTTTTTGCGCAATTTTAAGAGTGCAAGGATCGTTACAAGCTTTATATGTAACATGCTATTAACAACCGTAATATCCGTCATTCACTATAACATAAATCTCATTTGAATGTATTTATTAACAATAAAGTTCATTTATTTACGCTTACATCATTAATTATCAATTAGCAAAGTCGTTTTGTAAGGTTCGTTTCGTAAGGTTCGTTGTAACGTACAATTGATTGAATTTTAATTGAATAAGCAAGGTTGACATGTGCTTTATTTACGTCAGTTTTAGCGCATATGATATCATTTTCTCTCAAATTAGCTACCACGCCAAGTTTTTATGTAAACACTGGATAAGAAGCGTATAGTTCTAGAAAGCTTAATAGTTGTTGTAACCAGAGGCAAGATATAACTCTTTACGTTATTGATACAAACTATGTTTTCGCATAAAATGTGTGACTTTGAATATGTTAACATAATTATTCACCTTAAATATCGAAATACCAATAGCTTTAATCATAAAATGCTACGAAACTCGATGTCAAGTTCGTTACCTTCGATAACGAACCTTACTTAATTAAAAAGATGAATGGTTATGAATAAAATATTATTCAATCAACTGCTTAGTTTAACAGGATGTACTTACTTGAACCTGCAAACAATTTATAACTTTTAAGTGTTTGAGAATGCAACGGTAAAGGATGTATGAACAACTGACAGACTATGAGTAGGGTCTTACACCCTTCCTACTATAAGGGATTATATTATCTATAGCTATTACACAAATGAAAATCAAAATGTGCTAATGTATGAGTCAGTCATAGATGTTTATATAATGGGCCATATTTTGAGTCGGTATAAATGTATTCATTGGCTATGGTCTATGAAAATATGAGTAAGGTTCGTTACCAGTGGTAACGAACCTTACTAACTTTTTGTTCATTTTCTGAACATTTTTTTCAACAAAAGACAAACAATTTTGACATAAATTTATTGTTTTCAATTATAACTGCAAGTACACTGCTGACAATTATAGATATAGTTATACCAAGTATTAAGTGACTGGTTCCTTTACTCAAGAAAGTGCAGTACTACACAGACAGCTCAACATCACAAAAAAAGAAAAAAAAAACATTCCGAGTTGTGGCTTATCATGAAGATATGTATGGTTGTTGAAGTTTTAAATTGTCTTTTAACCATGATATGTTAGTTGAATAAATATTTCAAGCATGCAAGCAATACATTTTACCGCTTAAATTTTGAATTACTTGGCTTAAACAAGTACAAAACCAATGTAAGGTTCGTAACGAAATCATCTTAACAGTTGATAAGCTAGTTTCTGTCAATGGCGTATGTTTTAGCGCTATTTAGATTGTATCTGTCACTCGATAAAATTATGCAAGTGTTTAAACAATCAAATATTTAAATTAGGTCTATCAAATGTCATATATATTGAATTCCACAAAAACGTTCTAATAAAAAGTACAATTATTCAATGCCATTGCTACATGTACTATACTGTTGAAGTTTAATATTGTGTTTTAACAGTTATATGTTAATCAAATACATGTTTCATGCATACAACATTTTTTTTAATGTGTAAAGTTTGAGTTACTTGGCTAAAACAAGTCCAATGTAAGGTTCGTAACGAGATCGCCACTGCAGTTGATCGGCTAATTTCTGCCAATGATGTATACATTGAGTTATACTTAGCTTGCACATATCACTCAATACTTTAATGTACCTGTTTAATTATAAACTAAGTGAATAATCTCCTATTAGTATTTGCAATAGACATAAATACCATGAATGTTTAAATAAGGTTTGGTGTTCCTGTTCTAACAATATTTTTTGTATTTTCTGTCAATGCTGATGGAGAATAATATAGGTACTACAATGTTTAGCATACCCGTTTGAATTAGAGTTATATTTACTCTAAAGTTTTTTACTATTATTCAATTCCTAGCTTGCAAGTTAGTCGAGTAAATTAATTTGTTGTATGGGGTATCTTTATTAACGAACCTTAACCTACCAGTTGAAGAGATTTTGAAAGATGATTTTTAAATTGTCATATCTAAAAAATCCTTGGAATGATGATGGAAATATTTGACAAACGTCAACTAGACTCATCGAACTAACGAAAAATGAACTATTTGTGATTCAACTAAACAATTCATTTTTCAACATTTTCAAAAAGTAGTTGGTGCTTTCTTATTGAAAATGAGTGTAAAGTTCAAATGATAGTTGAAGCCTACACGCGTGTTTGGTCATATAGCAAATACCACTGATTCAAACCGATTAGAGTCTAACAAAATTGTGAAATATTAAAAGTCAAGTCGATATACGAAAATACAAAATGTTTACTTTATACTGTGTGCATTCTTTTATCACGTATTTAATGGTCTATGAAATGTAATTAAAAACAGAGTGATTGAATATTTTTAAAACGTTTCGTGATATTGGATTCTACAACATAATTATTATAAGCATACAATGACAAATACAATGACTGTTTCCAGGCACTAGAGAAGCAAACAAGTTGTTTTTATCTCGACCAGTGCTGCTATAACTTCATCACGCCTTATTCATATTTCTGCAGAATTGTTTTAGCTAGAGAATGTCCCAAAGGATACCGTCTACATTAATTGCATTTTGAATTGAAATAAATTACATTTGACTAGATCTCATAGACTAGCGTTACATCGGCGCTGACTAAATTATACCATCACATATTGGAAATTTTCGTTATGTTACATTGTAGAGAGTGGGGACGATTTGTCGGAGTAACATTCATTACATTCACCGTCTCATCGAAAACCGTAAAATCTCGAGAGATTTCATATCAAAAACGCTGCAAAAAATTGAGACAGAATGACTGCATTCATCATAAAATGACCACGTGATTTATCAATTCATATTAACAACACGTTGACAAAATAATCTATGGACGACGCGTTCAAAGCGCCACCTAGGGCAAAACAGTACTAAACGTTTTTAAGAGTTTTTAACACGCGCGCGAGCTCCCTAGGGCCTTTTCATGAATTATGTGCTTGATTTTAAGGGTCAATAAGCATCGTTTTGAATTAAGATAAAGCTTTTGTAATATGAATAAACAGCAGGGATGAGTTTGTGATATAAATGGAATTTACGGTAATCAATCAAATGTCATTAATAAAGATAAATGTATATTATTCCTTCACTTGGGATTATCTAAGTGAATAAAACAGAACATGACAGAACTAAACTGTTTCATAATATTCCACCGTTCTATAACATTGGAACCAATTTATTGTTTTAAGGGATTCAATGCAAATCTTGGATATATCGGGTTAATGATATTTACGAATTACTTTTGCGTTTGTCAGAACTTAAAACGGCCGTTATGTGTAAACTAAACATAATATTGCACAAATGCTGCAAAGTTCGACAGGCAGCGAAAAACTCTAGGCATAGTGTTGTTGAACTACAAGATATACATGCAATACAACCACACCAGTATAATATACCCATCGTCGGCACCCACAGTACTTTCTTTCGTTACACAACATGGATACATTACGCAGCATAGCGAAATAATGTATCGTAGGATAACCGACGATGAATCACTAAACGGCTGAAATGGGCCTGGTAGCAATCAATGTGGCGAACCACATTACCTATATGGTTCCTAACACGGCAAATATGGCGATCAGATCAACAAATTTAGATGAAAAAGACAAGGTAAATGGTATTCATACGTAATCGAGTTTTATCAGACCTAGTGCAGTCTAAGCAGCACAAAATTATCTTTTTAGCGATAGCTCTGCCAACCCCACAATGGTTTTGAACGAGAACCTCGAGGTAATAACCAACCTTAGATCTAAAACGACATTAGATCATATATATACTCTATATATATTTAATATGCTCTTATACTTGTACAATGTACCCCACTTTTTTAAGAAAGTGGCACTTTGTCAAACTAAAACTAATGAACTAAAATGTTTTAAACTGTTATTGTGTCCCATGAATGCTATATTTCGACAACATAATGGTTGTAAGGGAGTATTTCTGTCTGTCGTAAATGAATATATCTTCATACAATGGCTTTAACATTTCGATCACAAATTAGAAAAAAATCATACTTATCTGCTTGTATTGAGTTCATCGATTAAATGAAAGCAAAGACTATACGGAAATCTATTATATTTATAACTTTCAGTGTAGACATGTAGGTTATGAACGAATAGTTTAAAGTTACATCATACGATAGTTTTAATTGTACGCCTCCCACGATTA
Organism: Mactra quadrangularis; assembly: GCA_025267735.1. NCBI lineage: Eukaryota > Metazoa > Mollusca > Bivalvia > Venerida > Mactridae > Mactra > Mactra quadrangularis. The sequence goes on from CM046305.1 coordinate 11,610,218, forward strand.
TACAAGTAATACACTGTTGTGGAGATGTTGCCTGTAACACAGGAAACTCCAATCTAAATACAATTAATAAAAATAAGGACGTTGTAAAGAAACAATATCCAAATGATAATCGGTTAACTTTGTGTCAACTTTGACGTTTTAAGTTATAGCGGAAATCATGCAAGTGTACTACTAAATGCACAAGTTCGGCTACGTCGGTCAATACTTAAGCCTGGAATATTTGTCGGAACATTTAAGTCGCCACGTGCATTACTGTACATTAACATTTATAAAATCGATGACATTTTCAATTGATTGTTAAAGTAGTTTTGTTTTCCAAACTAAAACAATGTATAAATTATAAAATATAGAACTTTGTATAAGGATAAGTTTAAAGTAACAGTTTACCGCATACAACATTTTAAATTTTAAATTATCACATTTTGAACATATGTTAATTGAATACATTATAATCTTAATACACATGAATGTACTGTTTGTGTGTTTGTCTTTACATTTGTATTTACAATTATAAACCAAATTCAATAATTTACTAATAAACAAAATACTGTATTACAACTTCATGTACATATATTAAAAATATTTACGCAAAAACATTTACCAAGCAACAAAGCATGTATATTGTATAAACAAACAATTACTCGTAGAGTAAAACAGTTGATGTTTATCAAGTAACAAACAAAAAAACAAAAATGATTCAATTTAATATTACAATTAAAGCTCGATTAACAAAACTGGTGTAACCCATTTCTTTGTTGATCCATTTTTCTGGGGAGTTTTATGATAATTACACGATTTCGTTAATTTTTTTGCTCGAAACTCAGTTCCGAACAAATAAATTTACCAGACCAAATCCGATCTTGTAAGTTACCGAATCCAGTAGAGGTCCCTAAGTATATAGAGTAAAAAGCAATTCAAACAGGTTGCTGCTATTACAGCGCAAGAATTTACATACATTTGAAAACCAGACAGCTTCTTGTGTGGAGGTATGAACGCAATGAGTCGTGCGTCTCAGCAGAGATGTTTACATCATCTTATAATACGAATTTTATGGTACATTTACGAATCTTTAAGCTTATAAGCATAGAAAATTAGAGAACAGTCAAGGTCAGCCGATCAATCTACTTTGAATTTTCAAACCCGAACAAATACAATTGCCTTCAGCGTTTTGATGTAGTAACTATGCAGATAGGATTTTCACATTAAATATCACTTTTAACAGTTTTACATACTGATTAGTCCCATTCTGTTTTCATGTTAATTAATCAAGTTATATTAAGTAAATGTTGCTATATGACTGCCATTAAATAAATATACAGTCATGTATGTATTGTTGGTTAGACTATGGGCTTATATGAAAAAATGTCGTTTTATCAACATGAATTATACATAAAAATGTTGTAAAACATAAATAAAGTGGATTCAACATGCTTATTCTATGTAACAGAAATATTTGAGAATAATTGTCGATACCTATTACCTAATACCTATTATTAAAATAGTCCGTCTCTATAATACCCGTTTATGGAAAATTTCAACAACAACGGGAAGACACCGGAAATTACCTTGTACACGGTACGTGCTTTTTATTCAATCGTGTAAATAATTTTCGCTGGCAGACTCGGACAAAAGAAAAACCGGATGTTCTTTTATTAACCACTGCATTTTGCAAGGCTGATTTATTTAAAGATCTAGTCAATTCATATTCCGCTTGGATAAGGAAGACACTTTATATATTGGAAGCCGTTTTACAAGGTTTTACCTGTTTCGTATTAATATCGATCTGAATGCATGCCAGAATATTCATGTATTTTATTGGATTCTTCAGGATAATAAATGCCAATAACTGATTAGAAATTGCTGTTTTTATCATAAAATGTTTAGAAAAATTCTCCCAAAGGAAATGTACTTTTGTTGCGACAATTGGTTTTTAAATAGGAAAAAATTGTATCATCATCACTCAAATCGACAGTTATTTTAATCTGTTGGCTACGTTATAAGTTATTTAGCCATTAAAGTTGTCATCAATAATATTTAGTATCACCGTAAGCTGGCCACACGAGCAACAACTTGTGAAGAAATGAGTTTAGATTCTGTCAGATAATGTATTATATCTTTTAGATAATTTGTTTAGTTAGTTGTACAGATGCATGACTTAAAAGGCTACTTCTCAGTGGTTAGAAACTAGACTGGTTGGTTACAGAAGAGTGATGTATAACTAGTTTCATAGGCGGATCTATGCAGGAAGTTTCCAAAATATACCCGTTCATGAGGGTATTTAGTTAACTGTTAAACAATTTTAGGTAGCATGAAGCAATTTATCCCGAGCTCGCTTTGCCTACCATTTTGTTTTACAAAGATCTAATAGTTTTGTATTTTATATTTTTGTATAATTATTTATATGCTCCGTTATTCCGCTTACAGTGGAGGTGATTTAAAAGTTTGGACCCCTAAATATGAATGCTGGATCCACCCTAAGCTTAAAGAAAGGTAGCGTTGCTACCGTCTGTAATCAACCCAGACACTGCACAGTTACCATACTAAATTTCTGGCTTGCACCTTTTCACTACAATGTAAGAGAAATTGAATTCAGTGACTTCTATTGTTTTGCATGTAAACAAATCACGTGACCGTTTGATTTCTACGGCTTTCAGTGATTATCCTTTAATTTGCGCCAGCAAGAGAATAAGAGGAGTTCTAATTTGTACACAAGAAAAACTCCCATCAAGGAATGTTTATACATTTTACAAAGAGTACTTCATGGTAGCATGATTGGAACAAGACAATATCTTCGATTTATGAATACTAAAACACAAAATAGAATTACTTTTTTTCGAAGTCTATTTCCAGACGGAGAAGGACGATGCACTTTGAGCATATATACTTAAATAAGCCTACCAATGAATCCAAGTAAAGATATTATTACGTCTTAAATAACTTAATTAAGTGATTTAACATAAATCTAAAATCTGTTTTAGGTTGAAGATACTATCAACATACAACAATTAAACATGTACCTTAGATTGCTTTTCTGTCGCCAATATCTGTTTCTTTTCTCTTAAAGTATGAGGTTTTACGTGAATAATTCATACAACATCTGATTGGCTCATTTAATTCAATAAAACATTTCTAACTAAAGTTAAACCGAGAAAGAAAACTGAATGGTTGCTATACTTTTTACACAGTCGAAGTACTGTAATAAGTTAGTCAGTACATGACCTTAGTTTTGTAAGAAATTGTTTGTATCTGTATTCCATCTATCTAACACCTCATAGAAAACAAAATATGTTTGCTAAAAGATCATTGTGACACGTTTATAAAGATCAAGTCTCAATGCAGTTGGTGAAATGATAACCCTTGTTCAATTTCTCCGTATTCTTGTCATCTTAACAAGTGAATAAATGTGACTTGTCTTATGAACATCATTATCGTCTGAAGTTTACAATTGTCGTCTGCAAGACGCCTACAGTATATTTCTGAAAGTAAAATCAAACACTATGAGAAATGTTTTGAATACTTGTTTCCTTCCATGAACAAACAAGTTTATATTAGGACTATTTTGTTTCTATATTTTGTAATATTATGCAGTTATTCCATATGTAATTGTGAACAGTCCAATATTTAGTCCAAGATAGAGGACGCCTAAAGTCTCGGGCGATAGTTTAAAACACTATATCCGACACCAATGGACAACTGTTTGACAATTTCCAAAATCACATATGAAATAACTGTTTTATTACCTGATCAAACACAGTATAAACAGTACTTGCAGAAGATAAAAGAACAAGAAAATAGTTCTGCCAACCTTTATTTTAATCGGTGAACATAATATTGTTTTCGTCAATTTCTGCGAGTAAGGTACCTACCCACCTTAAATGTTTAACCGTCTAACCAGCCAAGTCGGTAGCGAACAAGTCCACTGATCGAGCGATCGTATATTTGATTCCCAGGCGGTGCATACTTTCTCGAAGCTTGGTCATAAAATATTTTACAGCCATTCTCCTTCATACAACTTATTCTAAATAATGTAGGGCATTTATAAGTCACTGAAGAAAGTTTTGGCCTAGAAACTGGTTAACAGCTAAATCAAAGATATAGCCTTTCCAGAAACGGTCATTAGGTTAACTTACCGTCACGCTATAACCTATACTATGTGTGGCTTCGATGTTAAACTGTACAAAAATGTATATTTACCGCTTAGTTGTACAAAATACAAACAAAAACACGGCAGAAGTTTATACGCATGTACACTTAGTGAACAGTTTCTCTGAAAGTAATTGTTTGTAATGACCTGATAATTCAAATTCACTCAATTGTTCCAACATGACCATTTAATATGATATTATGCAAAAATATTTTTCAGAAATGTTTTTCATCAAACACAAAGGCTACAAACAAATGATGAATTATCCAGTCAAATCTCTCGAGACATATAGACAAAACATGTTTGCATTATATAATAACATTATGAAATGTTATCTTGGTACACATTGGTTGTTGTGTAAAAGTTAATGAAAATTTTAATAAGAACAAAACTTGTCAAAAATGTGTTACACCACTGTATCATGTGAATAACTTAGAAATATCAGAGTCGCTACTTAAGTTGAAAACAAAATGAATGACAAAAGTAAAGTTGAAATGGTTATATTTTATAAAACTTGTTGTCATTAGGGACATCATTAATGTTGATCTTGACGATGGTTTTGCTCCTCAGTGATACTTCAAACAGTGGTATGATGTGATAACATAAAGTCAATAGAGAGATATCATCAATTATTTCAACTATGTTTTATGTTATTTACAAACTGAACATTTAGACTCCTTTATACATGTTTGTAATAATAGCAATAGTCGCAAAATATACCAAAAAAGTTAATGCACGAAGAGTTATTAAAGGCAATGAAAGGAAACGCCAATCCCTAGACAATTGACTTACTTTTGCAAGGTTTATATTCGCTTTGTGTATGGTTTTCAAAATGTAAACAATCACTTGTTATCATCAAAAGATAAAAAATACATTAATAGTGCATAACATAGGTATTGCGTTTCTTTGTCCAAAATGCCCTCATTAGCATGTGAATTTCAATATTTTACTTTGAATTCTCTGCACAAATTACAACATTACCTAGTACACCGCTTGATTTAATATTTTTGCAAAGTATTTGGAATAAACGATCAATACTCATTGGAAGATTTTGTATTTTCGGTGAAAAAGGTAATACATGTCTGAAGAGAGAATTCGATAAAAATAATCTTTGTTTACCCTTTTAGTTGATTTTGTAAATCACGTAACTAAAGACCAATGGTAGAACAGACAGGGAATCGAACCCTAGACTGTAAAAATGCATGGAATGTTAGAACGTAGCGATACAATGAAGCAGTGGTACACTCCTATAAAGTCAAGATACAGCACGCGTCACAAAGAAGCTTTAAAATATTTGTTCTACACTCACAGCGGCATGTCACATGTGTACAGTTAACAAGAACAAAAGTCAACAGGTGCGTCTATCACTACTTATCAATCATTTCGAGGGAACATTTTGAAGATGATGAGGCACTTTATCATTGTCAATGAGTAACGAGAAACAATAAAAAGGCAGAATTGTGAACGCTATTATTGATGTTAGCCACGAGCTAGATAGGAAATTTGTTCATTTAAATATCACCGATCTGAAATTTCGCAAAGATTATAATATTTCACCAAAATGAAATGTTTTTAAGAGATCCAGTTACGACAATTTTCAAAATACGCCTTTATTGAATTTTTATTATAATAACCTTGCGATGCAATCAACATTTAAGCGTAGTATGAGCAAATTATCTCTTCAAGTTTTCAAAATATGCCTTAATTGTCTTTCCCATGATGGTATCATGTGCAAGTTTTAGCAGAAATCATTTGTTATTTTTGCCGTAGTTATTATCCAGATACAATTTTATCATGACCTTCCCAAGTTTCTCTAACAAGTGAGATTTGTCTGTTAGCATCGCTAATCATATTTAGTGTTAATTGAATTTAATGACTGTAAGGTTCACATTAGCGCCATCTAGCGCTATTTCTTGTTTTTTCGGCATACATAATTATTTGCTAATATTGCATTGGATTTTAGTACGAACAATCGATATGTATTCTTCTAGTATATGATCAAGAGATGATTGTTAGAAAGAGAAAATCACAATACAGATAAACTGTTACAGTGTTTGGTAGACATTCATTTGACGGGACAATTAGAACAAAAAATACAAAGTAATTTATAGAGATATACAATGATTATTTACTAAACTCTCATAAGCTGAATAAAGTGAATAATAAAATAACAACAAATTATTTATCTTTAATAAAATCCCACAATAATGAATTAAGTAAGTATTGTGATATATAAAACCTCAATAGCATTTGAAAAGCTGGAATTTAGGCAGCTGCCACAGTTTGGACAATTTGACTGTCTTTTAGTCATAGATGGATTCAGTCTCAGCCTTACTATTGTTTATAGGCCACCCTATCACAAGCAAACGGTTTACAAACTTTCAGATTTCTTAAAAGTGAATATCTTTCATTTTTGAGTGTATTTGCAACAGACGAAAAAAAAATCTAATTTTTAGTGATTTGAAATTTCTTCTTAATATCAAAACAAACAGAGATACTTTGTTTTTAATGTACTAGACTAGCCTGGTATATGGCAAAGGAAGGCTGATGCTCTCGAGCCATTGTTCATTTAAGCGGGCCAATAATTTTAGGCCTTCTTCTGGTGTGTAATAACTTCTAAATACTAAAGCCCTATTATCAAAAGTAACATTGTCCATGGATTGCAAAGAAATCAAACATTTAAATCTATATCAAACATCTCAAATAAAACAACTTTTAGATAAATACTATAATCGCTTAAGTGTGTTTATGTTATTACATTTTGTAATTGTATTTCAAAGTGAAAGTACACCGAAACCGAAAGTAGAATTTGGTTGTTAAAACCTATAACAATAGATTTTATCACTATATGTTTTAGTAGAAGACTTGTGATAGAAAACAACTTTCTTTAAATAACCTACCTTAGCTCTAAAACGATTTCGGATCATATATACAAATGTATTATATATACAATATATATAGCAAAAGCGAATATAATCTTAATGTGCTCTTATAAAAGTATCCTATTTTTTTAATAAAGTTGCATTTTCTAACTAAAATGTTTTAAACTGTTATTGTGTGTCTAATAAATGTTATATTCTATTCGATATTTACATGGTTGTAAGACATTATTTCTGTCTGTTGTAAATGAATATATCTTCATACAGTGGCTTTAGCATTTCGATCACAAATTAGAAAAAAATCATAGTTATCGGCTTGTATTGAGTTCATCGATTAAATGAAAGCAAAGACTATACAGAGATCTATTATATTTATAACATTCAGTGTAGACATGTAGGTTATGAACGAATAGTTTAAAGTTACATCATACGATATTTTTAATTGTACGCCTCCCACGATTATACAACTAATACACTGTTGTGGAGATGTTGCCTGTAACACAGGAAACTCCAATCTAAATACAATTAATAAAAATAAGGACGTTGTAAAGAAACAATATCCGAATGATAATCGGTAAACTTTGTGTCAACTTTGACGTTTTAAGTTATAGCGGAAATCATGCAAGTGTACTACTAAATGCACAAGTTCGGCTACGTCGGTCAATATTTAAGCCTGGAATATTTGTCGGAACATTTAAGTCGCCACGTGCATTACTGTACATTAACATTTTTAAAATCGATGACATTTTCGATTGATTTTTAAAGTAGTTGTTTTGTTTTCCAAACTGAAACAACATATAAATCATAACATATAGAACTTTGTATAAGGATAAGTTTAAAGTAACAGTTTACCGCATACAACATTTTAAATGGTTATCACTTTTTGAACATCTGTTAATTGAATACATTATAATCTTAATACACATGAATGTACTGTTTGTGTGATTGTGTGTCATCACATCAGTCCACAGAGATATTTCCCGACAACTACACTGTCTACCGACGAGACAGATCAAGGGAAAAGGTGGAGGAGTATTCATCTTGGTTGACAAAAGACTACAAGGCTTGGAGCCTGAGGAGCTGTCTCTTGACATTGACTGTGAAATGATTTGGATTCAACTCGCCATCCAAGGAGCTAAACATCTCTATGTTGGTGCATTCTACCGACCAACAGCCATGGACCAACCAGAGTACCTGTCACACCTTGACAGAGCTATCTCTATAATCCCTGAGGGTGCCCACATATGACTAGGTGGAGACTTTAACCTATGTGATATAGACTGGCTAAACAACAGTGTCCACTCATCAGCATCTAAGCCAGCTCTCAGCCAACATTTTATTGACTTGATGAATGACAGATTCTTAGAACAACAAGTCAATGAACCAACTAGAATTACTGACCACTTTTCTAACATTTTGGACCTATTTTTCGCAAACAACAGCTCACTTATTAATACTTGTAAAGTCATTCCAGGAATATCATGAAGCTGTATACATAGAAGCCAGTCTACTACCACATAAAACACCTCCACTTAAAAAAAAGGTCTTCATCTATAATAAAGCTGATTATGATGGTTTAAGAGAAGAATTAAGCAACCTCTACATCAACTTGTCTAACATACAGAACCCTTCCACAAACACCTTATGGATGATCTTCAAAACAACTCTAACATCTTTAATGAACTAGTACATACCAACAAAAATGCTGAAAGAAGGATACAAGAAAAAGCCTTGGATAGACCACAAAGTGAGATCAGCTATACGCAAAAGATCAAAGCTGTATACTAGAATGAGAAAAACAGGCAAGGACTCCGACATTCGGAAATATAGACAATGTAAAGCAGCCACCCAGAAATTAGAAAGAAAATCCTTCCAGAGCTATGTCAACAACTTGATAGAAGTAAATACCACCGACGACAGTAATCCAACAAAACAGAAAAAAATTTGGTCCTATATTAAATCACTGCGAAAAGATAACTCCGGCATTTCTCCTCTGAAAGATAATGGGAAACTATTTAACAACGCTAGAGACAAGGCCAACATTCTGAACCAACAATACTCATCAGTTTTTACTCATGAAACTCCAGGCAACGCCACCAGTCCATTAGGAACACCCTACCCTGACATGCAGAATATAGTGATCCAGGAAGAAGGCATACTGAAGCTACTAAAGAATATCAACCACAAAAAGGCTTCCGGTCCGGATGGTATATCTGCTAGAATACTGAAAAACTGTGCTGAACACCTGGCTCCAATCTTGACCTTGATATTCCAACATTCAATTAGAGAAGGCAGGGTACCAGCAGACTGGAGACAAGCCAATAAGACTGCCATTTACAAGAAAGGAGCACGACAAAACCCAGCGAACTACCGCCCGGTATCCCTAACCAGCCTGTGCTGCAAGCTCCTTGAGCATGTGAAAGTCGGCCAGACACTTAAACCCCTGGACAAACACAACATCCTACATGATTGTCAGCATGGTTTCAGGGCCAAGAGAAGCTGCGACACCCAGCTCATCACTCTTGTACACGAGTTGGCCCAATCCCTTGACAAGAGGATACAGACTGACATGATCATCTTTGATTTTAGTAAGGCATTTGATCGGGTACCGCACCAGCGCTTACAAAAGAAAGCTCACCACTACGGCATCAGAGGCAACACCTTTGAGTGGATATCGTCCTTCCTGCATGACAGAACCCAGAGAGTCCTGGTCCAGGGTCAGTGCTCTGAAGAGGCCCAAGTAGTCAGCGGCGTTCCGCAAGGATCAGTTTTGGGACCACTTTTGTTCCTGATCTTCATCAATGACCTGCCAGATGGACTACATTCCAAGACCCGCCTCTTTGCAGACGACTGCATCCTATACCGCCAGATCCGATCCGACCTTGATCAACAACTTCTCCAAGAAGATCTGGATGCATTAGCCAAGTGGGAAGCCCATTGGGGGATGAACTTTCACCCCCAGAAGTGTAGCGTTATGCGTGTAACAAGGGCCAGATCACCTCGTCTATATTCTTACAATCTGAAAGGCATCACACTAACTGCAGAATCATCTTATAAATACCTTGGTGTAGACCTACATTCAGAACTATCATGGAAAAGTCATATCAATAGAATAACCAAGAAAGGTAACAACATGCTTGGTTTCTTACGTCGTAACCTTCAAAACACCAGCATAGAGACAAAAACCAGAGCATACACCTCCCTGGTTCGATCCTACCTTGAATACTGCTGTTCCGTATGGAGTCCACACAACAAGTCTCATATCATGAAGATTGAAATGGTACAGAGACGAGCAGCACGTTTCACCACCAACAGATACCATAACAAAAGCAGTGTCACAGATATGTTAAATGACCTGAACTGGGAGACACTTGAGTCCCGTCGCATGAAACACCAGCTGACCATGCTTTACCGCATTATTCATCACTTAGTGGACTTAGATGCTGAGATATACCTAACTCCAGCTAAGGTTTTGCCAAGATCGAACCACAACATCAGGTTCCTGCCTTACTCAACATCTACTGACAGCTATAAATACAGCTTCTTCCAACGCTGTATTCCTCTATGGAATCTTCTACCAGCCACAGTTGCTAAGGCTCACTCTTCAGCATCCTTTAAGAGTGAGCTTTCTAATCTGACCTTCTAAGGGGATCCCCTATCAGTTACGAACTAGCCTCCAAACGAAGGACTTGAGCTATGTCGGCGGGATTTCAAGCCCTGGTACCTCCTAGGAAGCCGAACTGGTCTAGTCTGGATGGAGGTAAAAAGTAACTGGGAATCTCTTTTCTGCTTCTGTCTTTTATCTGTTTAGGCACTAATTCTTGCCCGATCTATTTTCTTACTTTTACTATAACTTTTTAATATGTAACTTCAAATTCTCTTTTCTCTTGCGCACCATCAAAGAAATGTCAAGTCTGACAGTTTGATGAAAAATATGTAGATGTAGATGTAGTATCTTTACATTTGTATTTACAATTATAAACTAAATTCAATAATTTACTATTAAACAATATACTGTATTACAGCTTCATGTACATATATTACAAATATTTACGCAAAGACATTTACCAAGCAACAAAGCATGTATATTGTATAAACAAACAATTACTCGTTGAGTAAAACAGTTGATGTTTATCAAGTAACAAACAAACAAACAAAAATGATTCAATTTAATATTACAATTATCGACTAACAAAACTGGTGTAACCCATTTCTTTGTTGATTCATTTTTCTAGGGAGTTTTTTTTAATAATTACACGATTTCGTTAATTTTTATTTGTTCGAAACTCAGTTCCGAACAAATATACATTTTCCAGACCCAATCCGATCTTGTAAGTTACCGAATCCAGTAGAGGTCCCTAAGTATATAGAGTAAAGAGCAATTCAAACAGGTTGCTGCTATTACAGCGCAAGAATTTACATACATTTGAAAACCAGACAGCTTCTTGTGTGAAGGTATGAACGCAATGAGTCGTGCGTCTCAGCAGAGATGTTTACATCATCTTATAATACGAATTTTATGTTACATTCACGAATCTTTAAGCATATAAGCATAGAAAATTAGAGAACAGTCAAGGTCAGCCGATCAATCTACTTTGAATTTTCAAACCCGAACAAATACAAACTTTGATTAAGTAATGTAGTAACTATGCAAATTGGATTTTCAAATGACATACCTGTTTAAACAGTTTTCCATGCTGATTAGTCCCATTCTGTCATCATGTAGAGTAATCAAGTTATATTAGAAAAATGTTGCTATCATTCGAAACGGCCTCGGCGATCATCTACGAATATATGCCTAGGAAATCAGACGTAGTAGGAGTACAACCCAGTTATAAGGTCCGGCGACTGTCATTTTCATGTCAACATTTAATAATGACATTGTTACACGCGTTATCACATCATTCCATCAGTACAATGTCTCATACATCGTACTGCTGTGTAGTACAGACTATATTACCACAGAAACGAAATTCCTAGACTTAGACTTTTTCACCTCATGATATATGAGGTTTATCTGCGTAGAAGATCGCCGAGATGGCTCCAAATGTGTTGCTATATGACTTCCATTATAAATATACATGTATGTATTGTTGGTTAGACTATGGGCTTATCAGAAAAAATGTCATTTTATCAACATGAATTATACATAAAAATGTTGTAAAACATGACTAAAAGTGGATTCAACATGCTTATTCTATGTAACATTAATATTTGAGAATAATTGTCGATACCTATTACCTAACACTTATTATTAAAATAGTCTGTCTCTATAATACCTGTTTATGGAAAATTTCAACAACACCGGGAAGACACCGGAAATTACCTTGTACACGGTACGTGCTTTTGATTCAATCGTGTAAATAATTTTCGCTGGCAGACTCGGACAAAAGAAAAACCGGACGTTCTTTTATTAACCACTGCATTTTGCAAGGCTGATTTATTTAAAGATCTAGTCAATTCATATTCCGCTTGGATAAAGAAGAGACTTTATATATTGGAAGCTGTTTTACAAGGTTTTACCTGTTTCGTATTGATATCGATCTGAATGCATGCCAGAATATTCATGTATTTTATTGGATTCTTCAGGATAATAAATGCCAATAACTGATTAGAAATTGCTGTTTTTATCATAAAATGTTTAGAAAAATTCTCCCAAAGGAAATGTACTTTTGTTGCGACAATTGGTTTTCAAATAGGAAAAATTGTATCATCATCACTCAAATCGACAGCTACTTTAGTATGTTGGCTACGTTAAACGGGTTTTAGCCATTTAGGTTGTCATCAATAATATTAAGTGTCACCGTAAGCTGGCCACACGAGCAACAACTTGTGAAGAAATGATTTTAGATTCTGTCAGATAATGTATTATATCTTTTAAATAATTTGTTTAATTAGTTGTACAGATGCATGACTTAAAAGGCTACTTCTCAGTGGCTTGTCTGGTTGGTTACAGAAGAGTGATTTATAACTAGTTTTATAGGCGGATCTAGCAGGACTCCCTGAAGTTTCCAAAATATACCCGTCCATGAGGGTATTTTGTTAACTGTAAAACATTTTAAGTAGCATGAAGCAATTTATCCCGAGCTCGCTTTGCCCACCATTTTGTTTTACAAAGATCTAATAGTAATGTATTTTGAATTTTTGTATAATTATTTATAAGCTACGTTATTTTGCAAACAGTTGTGGTGATTTAAAGGTTTGGACCCCTAAATATAAATGCTGGATCCTTCTAAGAAAGGTAGCGTTGTTACCGTCTGTAATCAACCCAGACACTGAACTTCTAATTTGTACTCAAGGAAAACTCCCATCAAGGAATGTTCATACACTTTACAAAGAGTACTTTATGGTAGCATGATTGGAACAAGACAATATCTTCGATTTATGAATGCTAAAACACAAAATAGAATTACATTTTATAATTATTTTTCCAAGTCTATTTCCAGACGGAGAAGGACAATGCACTTTGAGCATATACTTAAATAAGCCTACCAATGAATCCAAGTAAAGATATTATTACGTTTTAAATAACCTAATTAAGTGATTTAACATAAATCTAAAATCTGTTTTAGGCTGAAGATACTATCAACATACAACAATTAAACATGTGCCTTAGATTGCTTTTCTGTCGCCAATATCTGTTTCTTTTCTCCTAAAGTATGAGTCTTTACGTGAATTATTCATACAACATCTGATTGGCTAATTAAATTCAATAAAACATTTCTAACTTAAATTAAACCGAGAAAGAAAACTGAATGGTTGCTTCAGTTTTTACACAGTCGAAGTACTGTTATAAGTTAGTCAGTACATGACCTTTGTTTTGTAAGAAATTGTTTGTATCTGTATAACATCTATCTAACACCTCATAGAAAACAAAATATGTTTGCTAAAAGATCATTGTGACACGTTTATAAAGATCAAGTCTCAATGCATTTGGTGAAATGATAACACTTGTTCAATTTCTCAGTATGCGTGTCATCTTTACAAGTGAATAAGTGTGACTTGTCTTATGAACATCATTATCGTCTGAAGTTTACAATTGTCGTCTGCAAGACGCCTACAGTATATTCCTGAAAGTAAAATCAAACACTATGAGACATGTTTTGAATACTTGTTTCCTTTCATGAACAAACAAGTTTATATTAGGACTATTTTGTTTCTATATTTTGTAATAGTATGCAGTTATTCCATATGTAATTGTGAACAGTCGAATTGTTAGTCCAAGATAGAGGACGCCTAAAGTCTCGGGCAATAGTTTAAAAACCTTATATCCGACACCAATGGACAACTGTTTGACAATTTCCAAAATCACATATGAAATAACTGTTTTATTACCTGATCAAACACAGTATAAACAGTACTTGCAGAAGATAAAAGAACAAGAAAATAGTTCTGCCAACCTTTATTATAATCGGTGAACATAATATTGTTTTTGTCAATTTCTGCGAGTAAGGTACCTACCCACCTTAAATGTTTAACCGTCTAACCAACCAAGTCGGTAGCGAACAAGTCCACTGATCGAGCGATCGTATATTTGATTCCCAGGCGGTGCATACTTTCTCGGAGCTTGGTCATAAAATATTTTTACAGCCATTCACCTTCATACAACTGATTCCAAACAATGTAGGGCATTTATTAGTCACTGAAGAAAGTTTTGGCCTAGAAACTGGTTAACAGCTAAATCAAAGATATAGCCTTTCCAGAAACGGTCATTAGGTTAACTGACCGTCACGCTATAACCTATACTATGTGTGGCTTCGATGTTAAACTGTACAAAAATGTATATTTACCGCTTAGTTGTACAAAATACAAACAAAACACGGCAGAAGTTTATACGCATGTACACTTAGTGAACAGTTTCTCTGAAAGTGAGTGTTTGTAATGACCTGATAATTCAAATTCACTCAATTGTTCCAACATGACCATTTAATATGATATTATGCAAAAATATTTTTCAGAAATGTTTTTCATCAAACACAAAGGCTACAAACAAATGATGAATTATCCAGTCAAATCTCTTGAGACATATAGACAAAACATGTTTGCATTATGTAATAACATTATGAAATGTTATCTTGGTACACATTGGTTGTTGTGTAAAAGTTAATGAAAACTTAATAAGAACAAAACTTGTCAAAAATGTGTTACACCACTGTATCATGTGAATAACTTAGAAATATCAGAGACGCTACTTAAGTTGAAAACAAAATGAATGACAAAAGTAAAGTTGAAATGGTTATATTTTATAAAACTTGTTGTAATAAGGGACATCATTAATGTTAATCTTGACGATGGTTTTGCTCCTCAGTGATACTTCAAACAGTGGTATGATGTGAAAACATAAAGTCAATAGAGAGATATCATCAATTATTTCACCTATGTTTTATGTTATTTACAAACTGAACATTTAGACTCCTTTATACATGTTTGTAATAATAGCAATAGTCGCAAAATATACCAAAAAAGTTAATGCACGAAGAGTTATTAAAGGCAATGAAAGGAAACGCCAATCCCTAGACAATTGACCTACTTTTGCAAGGTTTATATTCGCTTTGTGTATGGTTTTCAAAATGTAAACAATCACTTGTTATCATCAAAAGATAAAAAATACACTAATAGTGCATAACATAGGTATTGCATTTCTTTGTCCAAAATGCCCTCATTAGCATGTGAATTTCAATATTTTACATTGAATCCTCTGCACAAATTACAGCATTACCTAGTACACCGCTTGATGCAATATTTTTGCAAAGTATTTGGAATAAACGATCAATACTCATTGGAAGATTTTGTATTTTCGGTGAAAAAGGTAATACATGTCTGAAGAGAGAATTCGATGAAAATAATCTTTGTTTACCCTTTTAGTTGATTTTGTAAATCACGTAACTAAAGACCCATGGTAGAACAGACAGGGAATCAAACCCTAGACTGTAAAAATGCATGGAATGTTAGAACGTAGCGATACAATGAAGCAGTGGTACACTCCTATAAAGTCAAGATACAGCACGCGTCACAAAAAAGCTTTAAAATATTTGTTCTACACTCACAGCGGCATGTCACATGTGTACAGTCAACAAGAACAAAAGTCAACAGGTGCGTCTATCACTACTTATCAATCATTTCGAGGGAACATTTTGAAGATGATGAGGCACTTTTTCATTGTCAATGAGTAACGAGAAACAATAAAAAGGCAGAATTGTGAACGCTATTATTGATGTTAGCCACGAGCTAGATAGGAAATTTGTTCATTTAAATATCACCGATCTGAAATTTCGCAAAGATTATAATATTTCACCAAAATGAAAAGTTTTTAAGAGATCATGTTACGACAATTTTCAAAATACGCCTTTATTGAATTTTTATTATAATAACCTTGCGATGCAATCAACATTTAGGCGCAGTATGAGCAAATTATCTCTTCAAGTTTTCAAAATATGCCTTAATTGTTTCCCATGATGGTATCATGTGCAAGTTTTAACAGAAATCATTTGTTATTTTTGCCGTAGTCAGGGGTTGCGAAAACGCCGGACCGCCGGTCATGTCCGGCAAAAATTCGTTTCGGTCCGGCAGTTTGATCGAGCCGTCGGTCCGGCCGACCGGCGTTTTTTCTCACGACATTTTTACATTTTTCGCCGATAATTCGTACCATACTTTGGTTCGAAATCATACCAAGCCCAATCAGTGTGAACCAGAATATTCCTAAAAACGGCAAAAATCGCATTAAAAGTTTTTAAATGCGAGAAAATATCGCACCACTTTTCTAGACGCTTTTGGGCGTCTAAAATTATCAATAAAATCGTGACACTGTTTGAAAAAAAGTTTGAAATCGGCGAAAAAGAGTTAAACAAATTTTCATAGTATACTAAAATTAAATTTACTAATTGATCGTCGATTGTTAATCAAGATATGAGTTGTGAAAAATAAGACCGCCCACGGCGATTACATGCTAATTACATGTCAATTAATTTAATTATCGGTCACACGCTGGGAGATTAACTCGCCGACAAAGGATGTCATAAATTCGATTTGGAGTCGCCAAGTTATGTTTACACGCGTGACTACGTTCGCATATGCCTAAGTTACCTATATTCGTCCGATAGAATTACATTATTAGCGCCACGAGCAAGTCATTTTATTTTAAGACGCTCGGCGATGTTGGGGGATTTATTTTAACGGCGCGTCCGCGGAAACAAGTTAAAATTACACTTAATGTCGTATCATGTAGCATCTTTTGTTAAATTAGGATGAAAGCATAAAAACAATAAGCCTTTCAATCAAGATGGAAGTTAGATATGAAATTGATAAGCAAAGTTGAATGACTCTGAACTGCAATAAAAATTATATCTATTAAAACATTGATGATTATTGGTTAAATATTTAACATTAGATTACGTAAATTGGCGGTATTTGTCAATTCATGTACAACTACATACTTTTGTCGGCGAGTTAATCTCCCAGCGTGTGACCGACAATTAAGTTTAATTGACATGTAATTAGCTTGTAATCGCCGTGGGCGGTCTTATTTTTCACAACTCATATCTGAATTAACAATCGACGATCAATTAGGGAATTTAATTTTAGTATACTATGAAAATTTGTTTAACTCTTTTCCGCCGATTTCAAACTCTTTTGTCAAACAGTTTCACGATTTTATTGATAATTTTAGGCGCCAAATAGCGTCTAGAAAAGTGGTGCGATATTTTCTCGCATTTAAGAACTTTTAATGCGATTTTTGCCGTTTTAGTGCGGGAAATCGCGGAAATCGCGTCCTAGGAATATTCCTGTTAAATTTGTAATCCGGATTACTAAAATTGGTATGTTACATCATGTAGAATCACAAACGGGGTATATTATTGGTTAAAGGGTTAAAATCTTTTTATAGATATGATTTGAGAAATTTTGAATTTTGATGCCACAATGAAAATTCTCGGGGTTTTTTTTGGCCAATCGGAGAATTTCTTCCACTGTAATCAGAAAAAACTTATAATTTACTTGTGAATGGGAGAAAATCTCTCACTGAAAATATGACCTAGGAATATCCCTGATGTTTGCTGTCTGACAGTAGTTAAAGAAAAAATTGTTGTTGTTTTTTTTCGGACTGGCAGAACTGTTTCCGGACTGGCAATTTTTAGTAAATGCCAGACCGGATGACTGGCAGTTTTTTATCACTTTCGCAACCCCTGTACCGTAGTTATTATCCAGATACAATTTTATCAGGACCTTTCCAAGTTTCTCTAACAAGTGAGATTTGTCTGTTAGCATCGCTAATCATATTTAGTGGGAATTGAATTTAATGACTGTAAGGTTCACATTAGCGCCATCTAGCGCTATTTCTTGTTTTTTCGGCATACATAATTATTTGCTAATATTGCATTGGATTTTAGTACGAACAATCGATATGTATTCTTCTAGTATATGATCAAGAGATGATTGTTAGTAAGAGAAAATCACAATACAGATAAACTGTTACAGTGTTTGGTAGACATTCATTTGACGGGACAATTAGAACAAAAAATACAAAGTAATTTATAGAGATATACAATGATTATTTACTAAACTCTCATAAGCTGAATAAAGTTAACAATAAAAGAACAACAAATTATTTTTCTTCAATACAATCCCACATTAATGAATTAAGTAAGTATTGTGATATATAAAACCCCATAGCATTTAAAAAGCTGAAATTTAGACAGCTGCAACAGTTTGAACTATTTGACTGTCTTTTAGTCATAGATAGATTCAATCTCAGCCTTACTATTGTTTTTAGGCCACCCTATCACAAGCAAACGGTTTACAAACTTTCAGATTTCTTGAAAGTGAATATCTTTCATTTTTGAGTGAATATGCAACAGAAGTAAAAAAATCTAATTCTTAATATCGAAACAAACAGAGATACTTTGCTTTTAATGTACTAGACTAGTCTGGTACATGTATGAAATAGTGGGTAAAGAAACTAACTCATGTAAAAGGTCACACACTAAGTGTAATAATAACACATGACAATTGCACTATTGTTTCAGGTATTGTTGTAACCGACCCTGCACTACATAATCAACAAAGTAATAAGGAAAAAGACCAATTTGATGATTATTTAATAGAATTGGAACATATGCTCATGGGTTGTCAATTGTATAAAAGCCCTTCCTCAAAACAAAAAAAAAACAGCTCGTAGTAATTCATTTCTGAATTGCTTAGACAAAAATGTGCCATCACGTGTAGTTATCCTGGATAAACCGCAAATTAAAAACCTTCCTAAGGAAAAAGGCAAGATACTATAAACAAGCTAACAACACTAGGATTTGGAACAAATACAGGAACTTCAGGAACGTGAATGT
The DNA here is from genome assembly GCA_025267735.1 of Mactra quadrangularis. Taxonomy (NCBI): domain Eukaryota; kingdom Metazoa; phylum Mollusca; class Bivalvia; order Venerida; family Mactridae; genus Mactra; species Mactra quadrangularis. Next base: position 11,629,576 of record CM046305.1, read on the forward strand.
AAATGTGCTATTCGCGGAGCAGAATGGGGTCATATTAATAGTAATATACAAAAAGGACTTGATAGTAAAGATACAAAACCTTTCTGGAACTATGTAAAAATCTAAAAAAGAAGACAATATTGGTATTTCACCTCTTAAACAGAATGGTAACCTAGTAACAGGTTCCGCAAGTTAAGCAGATATACTAGTATCAAATCTGTATATTGTAAAATCTCAGGACTCGTAGATGACGGTCTTTTGAAATTCACTACAACTAAGAACTACAACTACTAAGAACAATATCCCGACAGTACAAGATCTAAATGTGACTGTAAAAGGTGTAGAAAAACTCTTACAAAATCTTGTTCTAACCAAAGCAATGGGACCGGATTAAATTCCCAATATCATACTGAAAACTTGTGCAAAAGAACTTGCCCCAGCCATCACGGAAATTTTCCAAAGATCTGTAAACAGTGGTACATTATCAGAAGACTGGAGAAACGCTAACATTAGCCCGGTGTTCAAGAAAGGCAACCGTCATCTCGTCGAAAATTATAGACAAGTCAGTCTAACAACAGTGCTCTGCAAAACCCTCGAACATATTATATGTAGTCACCTACTGAACCATTTTGAAAATTATTCAATCCTAGCAGATAAAAATTATGGATTTAGATCAGGATATTCTACTGAAACACTTATCACCATGAACGGTCTCCTTGAATCATATGATAATAATCAACAAGTTGACATAGCTATTTTAGACTTTTCTACATCGTTTGACATAGTGCCCCATGACAAATTACTTCAGAAATTAGACAACTATTGTGTAAGAAGGAATATATTAAAATGGTTAACATGCTTTTTAAAAATCAGAAAATAAACGTTGTGGTAGAAGGTGAACATTCAAATAGTGTACCAGGGGAATCTGGAGTCCCCCAGGGCACAGTCCTGGGTCCCTTGATGTTTTATGTCACATTAATGACTTACCAGACATAGTTAAATCCAGTGTGCGCCTTTTCGCGGATGATTGCTTGTAATATCAGACAATCCTTACCAGAAACGATCATTTGATTCTTTAAAAAGATTTACATGAGCTTGAATAATGGGCAAACCTCTGGGGAATGCAGTTCAATGCTAAAACGTGTAACGTTCTAAGTATACGTCAGAAATCAGACCATTTCTATGAACTTGATAAGACAATACTTAAACGAATTAATTCAAACCAATACTTAGGTCTCACGATACCTGAAAACCTAACCTGGGACACTTATAAATTGCTGAAATGCAACAATGCAAGTAACAATAGTTCAGGAAAATTAATATCAAAATATGACTTACATAAGATCTTCACAAGCTACTCATATTTACAGTAAATAAGCAACATACGATATACAACCTAAATGAAGTATATATCTGTATCTTAGGGGATCTAAACGCTAGGTCTGGTGTTAAACATGATTTTATAGACAATATACAATTGCCTAATGACTTAGCTGAAATAGAGTCCGTCATCACTGATAATCATGTGGAAGATAGACAATCACAAGATAAAACTTGTAACCACCAAGGCAATCTATTGATAGAACTATGTAAAACATTCAATTTGTTAATTGCAAATGGAATATGTAAAGGTGATCATAATGGAACTTTTACGTACATAAGCACCATAGGTAACAGTGTCATAGACTATTTAGTTTGTAATAGTGACTTATTATAATATATAAAAACTTTAAATCTAGTTATTGTCATAAATTTTATTTAGATATAGTATGTGTTCGTAAGTTCCGTCACGTTTTATCTGAACTGAGATCAGGTACTCCAAAGCTTGAAGTAGAGACTGTGAGATTCTCAAATGTACCATATGAACAAATATATGTAGACTCTGTCACTTAAATGTTGAAGATATTTATCACTTTGTACTTACATGCGAAATTTACAAACATTTGAGACAAACATATTTACCATCAAAGTATTTTACTAATCCAAATATGCATAAACTTGTTTTATTATTTTCCAGCCAATGTGAACAAACTATTAAAAATCTCGCTTGTTTCATTTTTTATGCTTGGAAGCTGAGAAACCAAAAGTTGATAGATATACAAGCATTATGAAATATATGTACATGTATATATTAAGACGTTATAATTATGTATGTAATATTGCCAAATGATAATTCAATATTGTCTTTCAACATTATAATATGCATATTTTCATGTATTATGTTATTACAAATGTTTGTATCATGTTATGGGCCGGTGGCCTCTATCATTATTAAATAAACTAAACTAACTAAACTACAACTTTTAGTAACTATGATAAACTAGTGATAAATAAATCGGTATGAAAATTCAATTGCTTTATTGATCTTGTTCTGAAATGGTACAAATTTAAGTAACACTTTTATTTATGAAATGTCGGAAGTTGGTTCCAAGCTCAAATGAATGTATAACATATTTATATGACGTCATAAACGCACATATTTAGGTATTTACAATGATCCTTTGAAAGATCATTTAACGCATATTTTGTTTCAATATTATTTCGAAAATAATTTGAACCAGATAAATAGTATAAATCTTTGATAAACAAATGTATTAAAGACGTTTATATATGGCAAAGGAAGGCTGATGCTCTCGAGCCATTGTTCATTTAAGCGGGCCAATAATTTTTAGGCCTTCTTCTGGTGTGTAATAACTTCTAAATACTAAAGCCCTATTATCAAAAGTAACATTGTCCATGGATTGCAAAGAAATCAAACATTTAAATCTATATCAAACATTTCAAATAAAACAACTTTTAGATAAATGCTATAATCGCTTAAGTGTGTTTATGTTATTACATTTTGTAATTGTATTTCAAAGTGAAAGTACACCGAAACCGAAAGTAGAATTTGGTTGTTAAAACCTATAGCAGTAGATTTTATCACTATATGCTTTAGTAGAAGACTTGTGATAGAAAACAACTTTCTTTAAATAACCTACCTTAGCTTTAAAACGATTTCGGATCATATATACAAATGTATTATAATTATATACAATATATATAGCAAAAGCGAATATAATCATAATGTGCTCTTATAAAAGTATCCTATTTTTTTAAGAAAGTTGCATTTTCTAACTAAAATGTTTTAAACTGTTATTGTGTGTCTAATAAATGTTATATTCTATTCGATAATTACATGGTTGTAAGACATTATTTCTGTCTGTTGTAAATGAATATATCTTCATACAGTGGCTTTAACATTTCGATCACAAATTAGAAGAAAATCATACTTATCTGCTTGTATTGAGTTCATCGATTAAATGAAAGCACAGCCTACATGGAGATCTATTATATTTATAACATTCAGTGTAGACATGTAGGTTATGAACGAATAGTTTAAAGTTACATCATACGATATTTTTAATTGTACGCCTCCCACGATTATACAAGTAATACACTGTTGTGGAGATGTTGCCTGTAACACAGGAAACTCCAATCTTAATACAATTAATAAAAATAAGGACGTTGTAAAGAAACAATATCCGAATGATAATAGGTAAACTTTGTGTCAACTTTGACGTTTTAAGTTATAGCGGAAATCATGCAAGTGTACTACTAAATGCACAAGTTCGGCTACGTCGGTCAATATTTAAGCCTGGAATATTTGTGCGAACATTTAAGTCGCCACGTGCATTACTGTATATTAACATTTATAAAATCGATGACATTTTCAATTGATTGTTAAAGTAGTTTTGTTTTCCAAACTAAAACAATGTATAAATTATAAAATATAGAACTTTGTATAAGGACAAGTTTAAAGTAACAGTTTACCGCATACAACATTTTAAATGGTTATTACTTTTTGAACATATGTTAATTGAATACATTATAGTCTTAATACACATGAATGTACTGTTTGTGTGTTTGTCTTTACATTTGTATTTACAATTATAAACTAAATTCAATAATTTACTATTAAACAAAATACTGTATTACAACTTTATGTACATATATTACAAATATTTACGCAAAAACATTTACCAAGCAACAAAGCATGTATATTGTATAAACAAACAATTACTCGTAGAGTAAAACAGTTGATGTTTATCAAGTAACAAACAAAAAAAAACAAAAATGATTCAATTTAATATTACAATTAAAGCTCGATTAACAAAACTGGTGTAACCCATTTCTTTGTTGATTCATTTTTCTGGGGAGTTTTATGATAATTACACGATTTCGTTAATTTTTTTGTTCGAAACTCAGTTCCGAACAAATATATTTACCAGACCCAATCCGATCTTGTAAGTTACCGAATCCAGTAGAGGTCTATAAGTATATAGAGTAAAGTGCAATTCAAACAGGTCGCTGCTATTACAGCGCAAGAATTTACATACATTTGAAAACCAGACAGCTTCTTGTGTGGCGGTATGAACGCAATGTGTCGTGCGTCTCAGCAGTGATGTTAAAATCATCTTATAATACGAATTCTATGTTACATTTACAAATCTTTAAGCTTATATCATAGAAAATAAGAGAACAGTCAAGGTCAGCCGATCAATCTACTTTGAATTTTCAAACCCGAACAAATAGAATGGCCTTCAGCGTTTTGATTTAGTAATGTAGTAACTATGCAAATCAAATGACATATCTGTTTAAACAGTTTTCCATACTGATTAGTCCCATTCTGTCATCATGTAGAGTAATCAAGTCATATTAAGTAAATGTTGCTATCATTCGGAACAACCTCGGCGATCATCTACAAAGATATGCCTCGGAAATCTGACGTAGTAGGATTACAACCAGGTTATAAGGTCCGGCGACTGTCATTTTCATGTCAACATTTAATAATGACATTGTTACACGCTTTATCACATCATTTCAACAGTACAATGTCTCATACGTCGTACTGCTGTGTAGTACAGACTATATTGCCATAGAAACCAAATTCCTAGATTTAGACTTTTTCACCTTATGATATTTTTTTATATCCGAGGTTTATCTGCGAAGAAGATCGCCGAGGTGGCTCTGAATGTGTTGCTTTATGACTACTATAATAAATATACATGTATGTATTGTTGGTTGAATCAAGGGCTTATCAGAAAAATGTCGTTTTATCAACATGAATTATACATAAAAATTTTGTAAAACGAAACTAAAAGGTGGATTCAATATGCTTATTCTATGTAACTGAAATATTTGAGAATAATTGTCGATACCTATCACCTAATACTTATTATTAAAATGGTCTGTCTCTAAAATACCCGTTTATGGAATTTTTCAACAACACCGGGAAGACACCGGAAATTATCTTGTACACGGTGCGTGCTTTTTTATTCAATCGTGTAAATAATTTTCGCTGGCAGACTCGGACAATAGAAAACCGGATGTTATTTTATTAACCACTGCATTTTGCAAGGCTGATTTATTTAAAGATCTAGTCAATTCATATTCCGCTTGGATGAAGAAGAGACTTTATATATTGGAAGCTGTTTTACAAGGTTTTACCTGTTTCGTATTGATATCGATCTGAATGCATGCCAGAATATTCATGTATTTTATTGGATTCTTCAGGATAATAAATGCCAATAACTGATTAGAAATTGCTGTTTTTATCATAAACTGTTTAGAAAAATTCTCCCAAAGGAAATGTACTTTTGTTGCGACAATTGGTTTCCAAATAGAAAAAATTGTATCATCATCACTCAAATCGACAGATACTTTAATCTGTTGGCTACGTTAAACGGTATTTAGCCATTGGAGTTGTCATCAATAATATTAAGTGTCACCGTAAGCTGGCCACACGAGCAACAACTTGTGAAGAAATGATTTTAGATTCTGTCAGGTAATGTATTATATCTTTTAGATAATTTGTTTAGTTAGTTGCACAGATGCATGACTGAAAAGGGTACTTCTCAAGGGCTAGAAACATGACTGGGTTGGTTACAGAAGAGTGATGTATAACTAGTTTCATAGGCGGATGCATGCAGGACTCCCTGATGTTTCCAAAATATACCCGTTCATGAGGGTATTTAGTTAACTGTTAAACAATTTTAGGTAGCATGAAGCAATTTATCCCGAGCTCGCTTTGTCCACCATTTTGTTTTACAAAGATCTAATAGTTTTGTATTTTGTATTTTTATATAATTATTTATATGCTCCGTTATTCCGCTTACAGTGGAGGTGATTTAAAAGTTTGGACCCCTAAATATAAATGCTGGATCCACCCTAAGCTTAAAGAAATGTACCGTCTGTAATCAACCCAGACACTGCACAATTACTATACTGAATTTCTGGCGAGCACCTTGTCACTACAAGGTAAGAGAAATTGAATTCAGTGACTTCTATTGTTTTGCATGTAAACAAATCACGTGACGGTTTGATTTCTACGGCTTCCAATGATTATCATTTAATTTGCGCCAGCAAGAGAATAAGAGGAGTTCTAATTTGTACTCAAGGAAAACTCTCATCAAGGAATGTTTATACATTTTACAAAGAGTACTTCATGGTAGCATGATTGGAACAAGACAATATCTTCGATTTATGAATACTAAAACACAAATAGAATTACATTTTATAATTATTTTTCCAAGTCTATTTCCAGACGGAGAAGGACAATGCACTTTGAGCATATATACTTAAATAAGCCTACCAAGTAATCTTAGTAAAGATATTATTACGTTTTAAATAACTTAATTAAGTGATTTAACATAAATTCAAAATCTGTTTTAGGTTGAAGATACTATCAACATACAACAATTAAACATGTACCTTAGATTGCTTTTCTGTCGCCAATATCTGTTTCTTTTCTCTTAAAGTATGAGGTTTTACGTGAATAATTCATACAACATCTGATTGGCTAATTTAATTCAATAAAACATTTCTAACTAAAGTTAAACCGAGAAAGAAAACTGAATGGTTGCTATACTTTTTACACACTCGAAGTACTGTTATAAGTTAGTCAGTACATGACCTTTGTTTTGTAAGAAATTGTTTGTATCTGTATTCCATCTATCTAACACCTCATAGCAAACAAAATATGTTTGCTAAAAGATCATTGTGACACGTTTATAAAGATCAAGTCTCAATGCATTTGGTGAAATGATAACACTTGTGCAATTTCTCCGTATTCGTGTCATCTTAACAAGTGAATAAGTGTGACTTGTCTTATGAACATCATTATCGTCTGAAGTTTACAATTGTCGTCTGCAAGACGCCTACAGTATATTCCTGAAAGTAAAATAAAACACCATGAGACATGTTTTGAATACTTGTTTCCTTCCATGAACAAACAAGTTCATATTATGACAAGTTTTCTATTTTTGTAATATAATACAGTAAAACTCGGATGTAACATACTCGCTGGGCCATAGAAAAAAGGTGTGTTATAACCGAGGTATGTTATATCCATATAGCATACTAAGTATGTTATATACGAACTATATAACATACTCTTTTATAGCATACTAGAATACGGTTTTTACACTAATATTTTGTAGTGAATATTCTTGTTACATCTATATATGCATGTAAATTATTTAATTTAATATCAATATGTTCAATTATCAATAAAATGAATAAAGATATTATCAAAACCGTTATGCAGTTATATAATATATATATTTCTTCTGAAAATGCAGAAACAATAAAGTCAACTTACATACCTTATAAACTACATTAAGCTGCCAGTAACGGCAAGTGTCCGGATAGGTCACTTATAGCAGGTGACTGTTTAAACAAGTTTTAATTAAACTGCATCAAACAGTTCATTCTGACATACTAGAATTCGTCATTTTCGTAGAATTTTTATTTGTCAACAGAATGGTGTTAAATGACATCCTTTATTTCATAACAGATTAACATTGGGTATATCACTCCTTTTTGTGGTTAAAACATCTTAAATAAAGCTTTAAATTGCAACAAGTCCTTAAATTTTGATGACAGATTCGACAAAAACGTGGTTACGAAACTTTCTGACGCGGCCGACATTTTGTTAGTGGAGACGTTTAAAACGCCGTATTCCGTCTATTTTTCGGTATTTTCGTGAACAAATCAACTAATTGGCGAGTTTTGCTCACAAACATATTTCATCTTCGTATATTTTTTAAACAAAAATATCTTTAGTGCATGCATTGAAATTTATTATAATTGCTTAACACCAAACTGTAGACAAACTTCTCAACGCCTCATTAAATAAATTGAGTAAAAACGGATTAAGTGTTTAAGTAACTTATTATTTATTGGTCTTCATTGAAATTACAAGTGTCAACAATTATATGCATATCGGAAGAAATAGATTACGTGATGACATTTTGTCTGTATGAAGACTCAACTGGGTGTGTTTTTCACACGTTCCGTTGATTATAGTCTATATTATACATTGTTTGTGACACGCTGTTGATTTCAAAATTCATTTAACCGTGGCTGCTAAATACTGACGCTAATTCGCGCCAAATGTATGTTATAAAGAATGTAAAAGTATGTTGGGACCAAAAAATGGGTATGTTATAACCGAGTGTATGCTATATCCGAGTATGTTATAACCGAGCTGATTTTATATAGAATATATAAGGATGAAAAACGGGCCAGGAAAAATGGTATGTTGTAATCGAGTGTATGTTATAACCGAGTATGTTATAACCAAGTTTTACTGTACTGTTATTCTATATGTAATAGTGAACAGGCAAACTGTTGGCCCGAGATGGAGGAGACATAAGGCCTCGAGCAATAGTTCAAAACACTATCGCCGACACCAATGGACAACTGTTTGACAATTCCCAAAATCACATATGAAATAATTGTTTTATTACCTGATCAAACACAGTATAAACAGTACTTGCAGAAGATAAAAGAACAAGAAAATAATTCTGCCAACTTTTATTATAATCGATGAACATAATATTGTTTTCGTCCATTTCTCCGAGTAAGGTACCGACCCACCCTAAATGTTCAGCCGTCTAACTATCCAAGTCGGTAGCGAACAAGTCCACTGATCGAGCGATCGTATATTTAACTCCCAGGCGGTGCATACTTTCTCGGAGCTTGGTCATAAAATATTTTTACAGCCATTCTCCTTCAGACCACTGATTCTAAATAATGTAGGGCATTTATTAGTCACTGGCGAAAGTATGGGCCTAGAAACTGGTTAACAGCTAAATCAAGGAATTAGCCTTTCCAGAAGCGGTCACTAGGTTAACTGACCGCCACGCTATAGCCTAAACAATGTGTGGCTACGGTGTTAAACTCTACTGAAATGTGTTTTCACCGCTTAGTTGTACAAAATACAAACAAAAACATGGCGGAAGTTAATACGCATGTACATTCAGTGAACTCTCTGAAAGTGATTGTTTGTAATGACCTGATAATTCAAATTCACTCAATACTTCCAACATGACCATTTAATATCGTATTATACAAAAATCATTTTCCAGAAATGCTTTTCATAAAACACAAAGGCAACAAACAAATGATAAATTATCCAATCAAATCTCTCGAGACATATTGACAAAATATGTTCGAATTATATAATAACATTATCAAATGTTATCTTGGTACACATTGGTAGTTGTGTAAAAGTTAATGTTAATGAGAACTTGATAATTTGATATACAACTTTATCATGTAAAATATTTAGAACTCAAAATGTTTGACAAAATATCAGAGTCACTCCTTAGTTGTAAACAAAATGAATGACAAAAGTGAAGTTAAAATGGTGATATTTAATAAAAACTTGTTGCCACAAGGGACATCATTAATGTTGATCTTGACGATGGTATTGCTCCTCAGTGATACTTCAAACAGTGGTAGGATGTGATAATATAAAGTCAAGGGAGAGATATCATCAATTATTTCAACGACGTTTTATTTTATTTACAAACTGAACATATAGACTCCTTTATAATAATAGCAATAGTCGCAAAATATACCAAAAAAGTTTATGCACAAAGATTTATTAAATGGCAATGAAAGGCAACGCCAATCCCTAGACAATTGTCCTACTTTTGCAAGGTTTATATTCGTTTTATGTGTGGTTTTCAAAATGTAAACAATCACTTGTTATTCATCAAAAGATAGGAAACATTCAAATAGTGCATAACATAAGTATTGCATTTCTTTTTCCAAAATGCCATCATTAGCCTGTGAATTTTAATTGTTTACTTTGAATCCTCTGCACTAATTACAACATTACCTAGTACACCGCTTGATTTAATATTTGTGCAAAAGCTTTGGAGTAAACGATCAATACTCATTGGAAGATTTTGTATTTTTGGTGAAAAAGGTAAGACATGCCTGGAAAAAGAAATCTGTGAAAATAATCTTTGTTCACCCTTTTAGTTGATTTAGTAGATCACGTAACTAAAGACCCATGGTAGCACAGACAGAGTTAGGTCGAATCCTCGACTATAAGAATGCATGGAAAGTTAAAGCGTACTGACACGATGAAGCAGTGGTACCCTCCTATAAAGTCAAGATACAGCGCGCGTCACAAAGAAGCTTTAAAATATTTCTTCTACACTCACAGCAGCATGTCACATGTGTACAGTTAACAAGAACAAAAGTCAACAGGTGCGTCTATCACTACTTATCAATCATTTCGGGGGAACATTTCGAAGAAGATGAGGCACTTTATCATTGTCAATGAAAAACGAGAAACAAAAGAAGTGCAGAATTGTGAACACAATTATTGATGTTAGCCACGAGCTAGATAGGAAATTTGTTCATTTAAATATCACCGATCCAAACATTCACAAAGATTATAATATTTCACCAAAATGAAATGTTTTGTAAGGAATCATGTTACGACAATTTTCAAAATACGCCTTCATTGAATTTTATTATAATAACCTTGCGATGCAATCAACATTTAATCGTAGTATGATCAAATTATCTCATCAAGTTTTCAAAATATGCCTTGTCTTTCCCATGATGGTATCATGTGCAAGTTTTAGCAGAAATCATTTGTTATTATTGCCGTAGTTATTATCCAGATACCATTTTATCATGATCTCTCCAAGTTTCTCTAACAAGTGAGAATCGTCTGTTAGCATCGCTAATCATATTTAGTGTTAATTGAATTTAACGACTATAAGGTTCACATTAGCGCCATCTAGCGTCATTTCTTGTTTTTTCGGCATACATAATTATTTGTTAATATTGCATTGGATTTTAGTACGAACAATCGATATGTATTCTTGTTGTACATGATAACGATATGCTTGTTAGAAAGAGAAAATCACCATTCAGATAAATTGCTATAGTTATTTGACATTCATTTGACGGGACAATTAGAACAAAAAATACAAGGTTAGTTATAGAGATATACAATGATTATTTACTAAACTCTCATTAGCTTGGCCTACAAGCTGAAAAAAGTGAATAATAAAAGGTCTGCAAGTTATTTTTCTTCTATAGAATCACAATTTAGAGAATTAAGTAAATATTTTTATATGTATAACCCCAATAGCATTTAAAATGCTGGAATGTAGACAGCGGCCACAGTTTGAACACACACTAAATGTAATAATAACACGTGACAATTGCACAATTGTTATAGATACTGTTGTAACCGACTCTGGACTAAGTGATCAACAAAGTAATAAAGAAAAGGACTAATTTTGATATTATTCAATAGAATTGGACAAATGCTCCTGAGTTGCCAATTGTATAAACGCCCCTCCTCAAGAAAAGTAAAGAAAACAACAGCTCGTAGAAATTTATTTACATAGCTTATGATGGTCATATACAAATTATATGAATCTTTCATATATTTTCTCTCTATTCAGCACTACATTGTATACTGTTTGTTTTCTATACATTGCTTCTTGTAGTACATGTACCTTATTACCTGTATGTTCTCCATACATTGCTTCTTGTAGTCATGTATCTTTTACCTGTTTGTTATCTTTACATTGTTTCTTGAAGTACATGTATCTCTTTACCTGTTTGTTATCTTTACATTGCTTCTTGTAGTACATGTATCTTTTTACCTGTATGTTCTCTATACATTGCTTCTTGTAGTACATGTTTCTCTTTACCTGTATGTTCTCTATACACTGCTGCTTGTAGTACATGTATCTTTTTACCTGTATGTGCTCTATACATTGCTTCTTGTAGTACATGTACCTTATTACCTGTATGTTCTCCATACATTGCTTCTTGTAGTCATGTATCTTTTAACTGTTTGTTATCTTTACATTGTTTCTTGAAGTACATGTATCTCTTTACCTGTTTGTTATCTTTACATTGCTTCTTGTAGTACATGTACCTTATTACCTGTTTGTTCTATAAACATTGTTTCTTGTAGTACATGTATCTCCTTATATGTTTGTTCTCCATACATTGCTTCTTGTAGTATCTGTCTCCCTTAACCTGTATGTTTTTTACACAGGTGACAGACCAAAATTTTCCTTATTTTAGTATATATTTAGAAAATGTCTCTAACACCTGTTCAACGGACTTAGTTTTCAACACATCACCAAGCTAACAAAAACGGCCCGATCGTCAAATCTTTTTCACTATCTGCTCTAGCAATGATTATTCTGCAGAAAAATACTTTTTTTTGAAGAAAATTGATCTACAATTAACGAAATGGTTCAATATATCCCCAAAAAGCCCCAAAATTCGTCCAATGTAAAACAACTTGTCTTCAATAAAGATAAAGCAAACTGGACTGTTTGAACCATTAAGAGCATATAAAACAAAGACGATCATAAAACCTACATACTTTGGATAAATTAATCCATTACCTGTCTATTCACGATGTTAAAACAATATGACATGGCTCTGCTGAGACAATTATCCACGAATATCGTCCAGTTGCCATTCTATATCAATTTAGAAGGGCACCTTTAGCCTCAGTCCCATAAAATCGTGGCTTGTTACGGACCCGTACGTGCAGACAGTCGTGGGCCGTGAGAATCCTTGCGTATCAAGGTGACGGTACGCACATGGTACAAAACAACATACCCGTACCGAGCCGTAGCTGGAAGATATGCATGTTTAATCCTTACTCGGCCACGATTTTGTTCACGATTTGACACTAAAAATGAAACGTGTATCCTGGGCTCATCTCACGGACCCTGGTAAAAACGTAACAGTCCGTACGGGTACGCAAGACTTCGTACGGGTCCTTGCGGAGCTTGATCGCAAGGAGCCCGTACGGTGCCCTCACGGCTATTTTTATGTTTATGGGACTGTAGCTTTAACGATATTCGTGGATTATTTACTATTTAGTACCATTTTTATGTCCTTAATAATAGTGAGGATTTGCTGTCGCCTGATTGGTCAATTTTAAAATCAAAAGTAAGTGTATTTAATCATTTTTCGTGAGGTTACTTTCTCAAGGAAGAAATCTAGAAAGATTACTTCAAAATGCTATAATATAAAAAAAATTCTAACATGCAATTGGTTTGAGAGTATCGTTTACCAATCACATTTAGGCTACGATTTGCTGCCAGAGTGAGTTCAAAATGGAGATCAAATGTCAATACAAAATGCCAGTCGAATGATCTTCGTTGATTTTTGTCATAATCGAGACCTGTCATTATGGGATTCTTTTTCGTCGTGAATGGATAGAAAATTTCTCCATTGAAAGTATGTACATTCTGTGAAAAATTTCGTAATACTTGAAAACTATAACCCAAACAGTCCATTTTACTCAATCTTTATAGAGGTCTAGTTGTTTGACATTGGACAATTTTAGGGCTTTTGGGGGATATATAGGGCAATTGCATTAATTGTAGATCGATTTTCTTCAATTAAAAAGTATTTTTATGCAGAATAATCTTTGCTAGAGCAGATAGTGAAAAAGATTTGACGATCGGGCCGTGTTTGTGAGCTTCGTGATACATTGCTTCTTGTTGTACATGTATCTCATTACTATACACGGGGTCAATTTAATGTCTTAATCACCATCATTTGCGGTTACATGTTAATTTGCACAAAAATTTCAACATCACACCATTGTTTTACCGACTCAAAAATGTTCTTACACAATTGTAAAAGTGTTAGAAAGTAGATATTTACGTTAATATCAGTGAGGGATTAACTTTAATTATTCTGAACCAGCGCACAATTAACAGGACAATTATTATTGAAACATTCGTTGAGACAATTAGCATGTATGGGAATTGTTTAAACAACTCTTCAATGCTTTAGAAACTAATAACCTCAATACATTTTCTGATATCTTGACAGTAACAAATTAATAAATTTGTCACATGAGCAAAAAGGCATAGTTCAATTAGCTGGTGTACATTTGTACTACACTGAGTATTGTATAGTATGACCTCATCAGACTTGTTTTGCAATAAAAGACATAGATATATTTATTGTCTTCTTGTATAATAATTGACATGATATATTACTGAACAAATTGTATTTGTCCGAAGTTGAAACATTGGAATATAGGCAATACGGACGCTAGGAATACAGAAATTGATACGTCGGACAGTTTGTATGTTTGCTAACTCAATATAGGAAGCAGTGAATTAATCTTTTCACAACTAATCAACGTTTGTTTAACAAGAAAAAATGATGATTGTTCCACAGTTGTAATGACAAACTCTGAATGTCAGTTGCTTAAAGTGAGCATTTTACGACATCACCTACTGTTGTAGATTACTTTCACGATTTTATTTCTGCCTGCTTGCAAAATGTAAAGAATCTGTATTTGGCATCTTCCAGCTAACCAGTAGAATTCATTAATCTTAAACTCCTATTACGCAATTTCAGGTTGACAGAACACATTGGAGGAAACTACGTTTTCCAATATGTGAACAATTTAAGTAAACATACTCGGTCACAAATCTTTTGTCTCTAGCATCGGTTTGGCGCGTAATAATACAACTTTTATAGTAGTTTAGTCTTTTCAGACGAACCATGTACAATAGTAGTTGTAATTTTAAGGTATGAATAGACCTGCAAATACTGCTTAGCTTACAGAGAATGACGTTTACAAAGATCAACCAAATGTAGACATTGTTCACTGAAAAAAGGTAAACTATCTAGATAAAAAAACCAACAGAATATACAGGGTTAATTTTGCCATTCGCCGTGTTTGGCCCAGGACGATCCGTACTTGAGTCCCGTGTATAAGAGGGTCATCATCAATATTGTGAACTCGGTTTGATGAGTTTTTTTTCAACAGACACATTTCCATACACTGCTGAATTCAGAGTGACAGGCTTTCAATTTGCGGGGTGCAGAATTACTCTGTCTGACTTGCCTGACCCGGGCCATTTTGTTTCGCGACTTGGATAGTTAAAGGATTTTTGTGAAGGAAATGCCTATTACGTTATCGTGCGAAAGAAAACATTAGCCCGTTAACATGTTTTCCACAAAAAAAAACAATTTCGCAAGTGGACTACCTACGTATGAAAGAAAATGTTGTAAACTACAAAGAATATTTAAATGACGATTTCATGAGTTGCATACTGGTTAGTGACCCTTGATTGGACGGACTTAAGCGTGTTTACAGTTGACAATCGTAAATTCCCGATCTAACAGTATGTAAAATTCCATGGTTGGAAAGTCACCCGAGATTTAAGAAATGATAAAAAATATCTCCATTTTGCTTAACTTTTGAATGGGAAAGTTATGCACCATATTTTACAAAATGATAAATAAGTTTAGGTTATCGTTCACCCAGCACTTCTATGCTTTGAAAGTTACACGTGTTGAAAATACTTGTACGGCTATATAGTATCTATTGGTTTTTTTCCACATGATTTACACGTTATTTTAACATTAAGGCCCCATTATTAAAAGTAACGCTGTTTTTGGACTGCAAAGAAAGTATATATTTATCTATCTCAAACACCTATTAATGAACAAGAATTTTTAAATAAATGCAAGTATTGCTTAAAAATGTTTATGTTATTTAATGCAGTTTATCTCAAACCTATCCTTAGCTGAAATAGTAAAGTTAAACCTGGATTTAGCGATCATACATGTAGTATTTCATATGTTAACCCCATTCCTCAACTAAAATGAACCCAAAAGGAAAAAGTTTATTTTTTAAAGCAATCGTGACTGCCATTAAAGATGAAATTAAAAGAGTTTCAAAATGTGAACTTTGGAAGTGTCACACAGCTCAAAATCTTTTGTGTGCCTTTAAGAGTTCAGTTGATGAAATTATGGGCAATTCATCTGAACGAAAATACTAGATCTGGGAAACAACAACCTCCCTGGTTTACTTCTGACATTAATAGGTTTATGAACAATGGAGACCAACTCTATAGTAAAATGAAAAAAAAACCTTTGAAATCACAGTGTGTTTTTCATAACTAAAAGAAATCTAGATATGCTTTCTGGGATAACATGACCACTATTGTAAGCAGACGATTATGTCATCTATCGAGTCATTGATTCTGCCAATGACTCCACTTAGTTACAAAAAAATCTCGACAGTCTTTCAGGATGAGAGCAGAAATGAAAGATGAGCGCCAACATCTGTTATTGTCACATAATGCATGTCAACAGAACCAAAACCAACTGAAACAGTATACACCTTGGACAACCAACCGCTCTCTACGGTATCCAAAGCAACCTATCATGATGTAAAAATGTCTTCCAGTTTAGCTTGCATCCCACATGTTAATATGATAAGTGGTAAATCTAGTCAGAGTTTAGGTATTCTAATAAGAAACTTCCATTGAGCACGAAAACCAACTAAACAAGATGCTTATAATACAAGACGTAAGACCTACATAATAATATTGCTCTTCGGTTCGAATCCATACTCACTAAAAGACAAAGGTACAATTGAAAATGTTAAAAAACAAGCAGCACGTTTTGACACCAACAATTACAGCAAGACTCCAGGAACTGGCTCTAACATATTGTCTGATTTTAAATTGAACTCACTAGAAAGTAGTGGGTAAGCAAGTTGCTGAACATACTTTAGCGAAAATGGTAACCAATCATGTAGCTATAAATCTTACACAATCAAGACATTATCATATCCCAGCATATCACATTCCATCAACATCAGGTGACTACTTCATGTTCTAATTCTTCACTAGAATCGTTGTCTCTGCCATCACGTGTAGTCAGTACTGACACCATCCAAGGGTTTGTCAGTACTGACCACATTCATGATGTTGCACCCCTAAGTACTCTGCTGGTGTATTGAGTAGCTGCGGAGCCTATACGTTTACTTTTACTGTTGCTAACACCTCCACAAGCCGCCCGGCTAGCTCAGTTGGTAGCACTCAAGCCTACTGTTCGAGGGATCGTGAGTTCGATTCCGGACGGGGCATAATTTCGTGGAGCTTGGTCATTAAATTATTTCTACGGCCATTCTCCCTCCTACCAATGATTATGAATTATGTAGGATAGTTGTCAGTCACTGACGAAAGTATGCGCTTAGTAGTTGGTTAACAGCAAAATCCAGATAATTAGCCTTTCCAGGAGGAGTGAGTAGGTTGACTGACCTAAACAATGTGTTGCTACGGCGTTAACTCCCCCCAAAAACCAACAACAACAACAAATAAGTAACACCCCAACGCATAGCCATAGTAGTCAATAATGATTGATAGTCATTATCAAAGAAGAAGAGTGGACTCTTTATGTAAGAGAAGTAACGTGATTGGTGGTTTTGTTTCCGGTTTATAAATTGAAAATGACATTATTAATTGCGACAGACATAAGCATTAAAGGAGTTCTGAATAAGTTTGTCTTTCTGAAAAGAAATTGCTGTTTCATATACTAGATGAAGATTTGAATCTGATTAAAACCCGATCTAAATATTTTCGCTCGCCTTCTCGCTAATTTAAATCTGGCCATTTTTCTTACTAGGGTCACGTTCAGGTGACCTTTTCTCATTATTATGATATTAATGACGAAATTGTTATATGGGAAAGCCTTTACAAAGCAGATTTGGTCTTAGATCTGCAAAATCCAAAGACCTGAATTTTTTGGTTTCAACAAATAAGAAAAAAAACCATTCAGTGACAGAAGCTTTAGTACAGTTGGCCCCATGCTATGGAATAAGCTACCAGATGATATCAAATTATCACCTACTTTGGACGTTTTCAAAAAACGATTGAAAACTCACTATTTCTCTATTTTTTATGATCTATTCTAAAATTGACATGGCTAGTAAATGCCCCACCTTACAATTACGGTAAACATGTGATTGAGTGAGTGCATTATGACGTGAGAATGAGGATTGCCTCGCTCTCTGTCATTTTCTACCTTGTTTCATATGACTGTATTACAGCTATAAAATAAATTGACACCTTTAGGGAAATGTCTGGTTAACAGTGGCGTTATGTTACACTGTTCAGGACATGTCCGGTTAACAGTAGCATCATGTAATACTGTTCAGGACACCAACTTTTAATATCAAATTAATAAAAAAAATGTAAAATTAGTGATAAAAATGTAAAATAAAGTAGGATCATGAACTTTGAATGGTGTTGGTATAATGAAAAATACACTTACACACTTTATTACATCATGTGTGATAAATTTTATTTTGTTTTGTGTTATTGTATATACATTATGTATTTATGGTGGAGGGTTTTTACTTTTTTTATAATCTATCTTTTTGTACAACACCATTGAATATGTAATATAGAAATAGGCGTTTAATCAAATGAAAAAAGTTTAAAGTTATGTTTAGTAACTTGTTTACATCTTTTACGTCACGCAATTTGAAATGAGCCATCCAATCGCAGACTGTGAATAATACCACTGTCAAATTAACTGGCAAATATTGGTATAAAATTGAAATTACGAAATCAATATGCTATTAATAGTGTTTCGTCTAGATGAAAGCTACGCATTGATTGGTCATCTCGACGTGACTCTCCATTGGAACCTTAGAGATCCTGTACGCTATGCAGGATATCTGTTTGCGGGTTTGAAGATAGCCTTAATATATGTAGAACTATATAATTATATATGTAGACAGGAGAACGTGATCACAATAAATTTATTGTTTTCTTTAACAATTACACACATAATCATTCATCAAATTATGTCAGTTATGACACGAGCATGTGCTAGTTTAGTTAGTCAAAAACGTATAAAATATAAATTTTCAATTTTGTCAATGTCGTTCACCAATCATAGAGGACGAAATCAGAGACTGTGTAAAGTTCAGTTGTTTCTAAACATTTGACGAGCTATTAAAACTATTCTTGTACACGTTGATTGTTTCAAATACTTTTTTTAATAATCATTCATTCTAGTTAAAGTATGCTGGTTCAAAATAATTAAAGACAACAAGAATAGATAACTTAATTTATTATACAAACGAGAACGTACATCTAAATATATAGTGAAAATGTGTGTAGAGATTTTACGTGAAGCTTTGTAAAGAGTTCTCAGACAGATGATGTACATGACTAGAGTCATTTAGTGCAGAAAGAAATAATTAAATATATTAAATAAATACTATCTTACAACACAGCTATTCTCTTATGTAAGACACAGTGGTCACTTTACATTTAAAACACATTAAATTATCATTTGGAACTCCTCGGACATTTACTGCCGTTGGAACAGCCTTTTCGCCACATTCCCAAACAAAATGCTTAGACCGGTATTGAAGTAAACAAATCCACGATCGTTTAGGCAATGAGTGATGTTTTGTTTTTAGTCCATAAATTTGAAATAACACAGTTCAACGATATCGCTGAACAATATTTAGTTAAATATATAACATAGAAATATGTTTGACAAAAATCTGGTTGTATACTACTAGAACTTTTTTGCATAACTGCTACGTGCTTCGCCTGTGCTTCGCCTCGTGTAGGTAGTAAAAACCCAAGCCTCCAGGGTTGACCCCCATGAATCTTTCCGAGATTATTCATTCATGAAAGGTGGAGGAGTTAAATCATGTTTTGTCATTAGTTACAAGTAATTTCATCTTCCATATTCGAAGTATAAAGTCATGGTACATTTCAACATTATTTACTAGTAGGGCTATGGATCATTGAGCAGGTGGAGATCCGATACGAACTACGAATCATGTGTAGCGATTCACGAATCGAACCACCAATAACTTGTTAATGGAGAATCATACAGGAATTCATCTCATAACAAAAATAAGTGAAAATTTACGGAAACTTAAATTACATTGTACTTCATGGAAATCCATGTACTCCAAACGTTTTATGGACATTTTCAGTGATAACATTTTTGTTTAAATATGTATCAATCAAATTTTGTCAAAACAATTTTGTCCCTACACCAATTAAAGTTTTCATTAGTAGTGTGGCTCGTTTTCAGTGATAATTCAGCTGAAAATGTGCTTTCATTTTTTTC
Organism: Mactra quadrangularis; assembly: GCA_025267735.1. Classification (NCBI taxonomy): domain Eukaryota; kingdom Metazoa; phylum Mollusca; class Bivalvia; order Venerida; family Mactridae; genus Mactra; species Mactra quadrangularis. Next base: position 11,649,814 of record CM046305.1, read on the forward strand.
CAAAACTAGATCGCGATTTCGGACGTGACGAATAATCGTGCTAGATTTTCTGGTCGGTATCGCGAATATTCGAGTACTCGGATACTCGCAGCAGCCCTATTATTAGTATCATAAAACATTAAATAATTACGTTTTATTTAAGAAATAACTTACTGCTGTCTATGTTTTATTGTATGATGAATAATGGAACAAGCCTTGTTGTGCTTAGGAATTTAACCAGGAGCATCAAAGGTGTGCAGTATGAGAACTAGTTTGTCAATCTAAGATTGTTGACTGTTTTGATAATAGAGAATTTAAACATCCGAAGTTGTAATATTTCTTTTATTGAATTACACGTAACTCAGTATCTATTAATAAGGGCTACTTGGAAGGTCATACATGATAACATAAACTTGACCTGTCAACAAATGACATTACTCAAAACTTATGTCTTATTATCTGTCTAAATAATTATATAAATGTATTTAATGTGGGATGCTTTTTGTTAAGTCAAATATCGATTGTATTTCTTTTATTCTTATGAATATTGCCAGTTCGTAATTCATGCGTATAAAAAGTTCCTTTTATGTTTCCATTTATGTCTCTGTCAATTACCGTTGTAAGGTTTTTATACTCAATGCTTATTTTTCCTTTATACTCCAAGTAGATACATATATACGATTATCTATTTACGTAGTAGTTGGTGTTTCTCCCAAATATATCGTTACACTTATAACATAAAAGACAAGTCGATCTCTGCTTCAGAATCGACAGGATAATCCTTACGCGGAAAGAAATGATTGAACTAGTGGGTGCTAGTGTATACCCCAGAGTCATTATTTCTGTTAACACTAGTAAATACGATTATCAATGCTAACAGATGTGTATCTGTATATATAGAGAGACATGACAGTACGACATTGCTACAAGATGGTAATCTTTATAACAAAGTCAGCATAAATGACGAGCAAACATTTCTCAACCCTCACATGATACCATCATGGGAAAGACAATTAAGGCACATTTCAAATTTTGTAGAGATAATTTGCACAAAATACGATTAAATGTTGATTGCATCGCAAGGTAATTAAAAAGTAATCAAATTTCGAGATGTTTAGAATATTGTCGTAGCAATGATCGTACACGAAAAAAACGTTCCTACATGTTGGTGAAATGTCATGAGCTTTGTGTTCTTAAAGAGCGACGATACTTAATTTAATACCAAAAATTTGAATAGCTTCTGATTTGCTCAAGGCTTACCATTAAGACTTAGCAAATACGCATTTGGTGTATTTCTACATCCCTAAAATTTTCATTTAAATTAAGAAAAATGGTGTTTTTATAATTAATAATTAATGATACACGCACCTGTTTAATCTTGTTCTTTTTATCTGCACATATGTGACATTCTGCCGGGAGCAAAGCGATGAGCAAAGATAATAAAGCGACTTTGTGACGCCCTTTGCATCTCGAGTGTAAAATTATGGCATTGAACGCACATCGCAGCATCGCTGCAACAAACATGTAGTATTTGTTGATTGTAAGTTATAAAAAACATTGTGCTCTTTGTATCTTGACTTTACAATATCGCCTCCCGAATTACAAATGCGTGATGTTCACAAGCGATGATAAGCTCATTTCATTTAAAAATAGTAATGCCCAACATCGCTTTAACGAAACCTATAAATATGAACAATTAATAACTACTCCTGTTCATTATATTAGAATACATAACCATAAACATTAAACTAATAAACATAAATTGTATTAAATTATGTTAAAAATCGGATTAACTTTATAATGGTATCAAATATTTTAAGTTTTCCAATATTGCAGTTTTCTATATACATGTACAATCATGTTTTGTTTCTCTAAATGTTCTCATTAGTAATAACCTTACTTTAATATACAGTACCCACCAAAAGTTTGGAGACATTTTTACTTTTTATGCCTTAACTGAATAGCTCTTATCTTAAATTTGACAACAATTTATTTTGAAATGCTTTTTAGTGTTGGCTTCCTTTTTTGGTTATCATTATAATTATAAATGAGACTACACAAATATGATAAAAGCTATGTTATAGAAAGTAATTACAATACACATTGTTTTAGAGGCTTTAGGATATCCGATGCTGAATCTGGTAAATGTGTTAATCCATGAAATTTGTTTCCATTTTATCACAAACCATACCTAAATATATAAAAAATAATGATTTTATAGAAATAATCATATAAATTCAAGAATTGCAGTGAATTTTTTTGTCTCCAAACTTTTGGTGGGTACTGTAGAAATCAATAGTTAAGAAAATAACTTTTTATGTATTCGTATATTGAGAAAATATATGGTATATTTCACTTGATTACGATCAAATGTGTACAGTGACATGGCATTTTCCTGAAGAAAACAAAACTTACCATAGTAGATTTAACTTTAATTTGCCAAATATATTGGTCAAACGATTTTGTTTGCCTTTAAAGTCAGATATGTTAGATAACCACAAACTAAAACAACTGTTTTTTCTCCACAAATTCCGCGTACTGTGTAACCTTGTTCATACAACAGAACATTAACCGTGAGTATATGTTAAATTTAAAGCAAGCAACCAATTTCCTCAGTTTTATTGCAGTAAGAAAATCTTTATTGTATTAAGAAATCGACCAGTTGTTGAATATGTACTTGGAAAAAACATCATTCTGACGAGAATGTAATCATTGGTACACGTTTAACAGTTTAAAGGTATTATTAAGATTTGCTTAAGTTACTTAAGCAATATAAAAGAGTTAAATCAAAGGGCTGAAACATTGAATTTGTTTGGGTTACGAAGTTAGTAATTTTAAAAGGTTAAAATATTTTCCCTCTTCGGTTTAAGAAATGATTTATTACTTTGATTCCGGCTAAAGTGGTCATTCTTGGAACAATTAACTGACCGTAGGTTTAAAGTTACAATACATGCACATTATGCGATTCCCAAACAGATAAAACCTGAATTTCTGCAGTAATGCTTGCTAGATTGGTCGAATAGAACAAACAATTGCGATTGACAACATACGAAAGAGTAACGATTGCAACAATGCTGTGTCTTTTCTAGTTTTGAATTATCATTTATCGTATATATGTATATCAAATCATCCAAAGGAATTCTAAACATTCGCCCACGGAAAGACAGACTAGACATATTTCTTCTTCTTCTTTAGGTATATTGCCCCCTCATATTATTTTGAAGACAATGTGCAAGCGCTGGATAAAATTGGGGATGAATAACATATCTTGTGGTCACATATTTACAGTGATAAGCGAGAAAGAAGATAGTACAGTTTTACTTTTAAACTTTGTAATGTTAATTTTTAGTTTATAACAAAAAATACACGATGAATAACTATGATTTTCTACCGTGCGTGCCGGGTACATAGTATGAGCCTATATAAATGCAATATAAAATCAACATTGATCAACACAATTCCATGTTCCTTTCAAAATGTGACTATATTTTTCTAAAATGTGTGCATATGAAATTTCATTGTGCAATACACGTCGACGTTCAAAAGATATTTAGAAAGTCAACGAATTTTTGGATAACCCCTTGTACATAACCTTTCTGTACTGGTGTATCGTCACACCCCACAAAGCTTAACGGATTAACTCGAAACTTCACATCATTGTTATGTACTTTGGTATTAAGATTAGCGTGCAATGAGTCCATTTCACTTGATTATACCAATTATGTAATCCATACAGACTCTGTTATTATCCATATCAGTATATAACTTTCTAAACAGGTTTAAAATATCATCTATCAAACCTTTAAATTAACTTATCTCGGATTTTCAGACCTATTCTAACATATAGTAACATTACATATGGCTGTATTTTTACACCAAGATCACATTTAATATATTTGTGAAAGACTGAAAGACGACATTAAAGCAGAAAAACTAAATTGTACTTATTCAACTTTTCAATATAGAGAATAACTTTTTGTCTACGAATTATAGATAAACCGATGTGAAGGTTATTACAAGTATTCTGTCTTTGAAATTTATAGTATTTTGTTCGACTTTTTGAGCGAAACGACGCTGACACGGAAGCGAACACGGATCGGACGTATGGAATAGACCCAACGACTTTCTTGCTTGACGAAATATCGCGGTCACGGACACGTACACGGTCACAGACGCGTACACGGACACGGACGCGGACGACGTAGCACGGAACTATGGAATACTAGCCTAAATCAAATATCTGTTTAAAAGACGGTGACAATATCACATGACTATGACATCACAGATGCTACGGTTTGAAGAAAAAAACATTGAAAAATCTACCTCGATTCAAATTTTAAAGAGCTGTAAGTCTTTTTACTCTTGTCAGTTTTCAATGATACTTACGCGAGGCTATGTAGAAAAGTGTATACTGTGTACTGCGCATTACATCTCTATGACCAGTTATGTACTTTTTGCTAACAACCCTAATTTCTTCTTGAAAACCCGTAGAATTTGTTATGTCATAGTCACGTGGTATTGTCAACGTAAAATAAGCGAGTATAACTTAACTGTATACAATTGCAAACGGAAATATTGCCAGTCAACAATTCTTTTCACACAGTCATAAAATAAATAAAATAATAAAATGTGTTGTGTCGCCGTATTCAACGTGGGTGGTTTCATATGCTCATTATCTAAATATTCACTGCCCAAAGCATTGTAAAAGTTTCTAAACAGGTTTAAAATATCATTTATCAGACCTTTGAATTAAATTACCGAGGACTTAAAGACCTATATCTCGCCTACAATAACATAGCGTATGTCTATGTACGTAATCCAAGATCAAAATTGATGTAATTTTGTGAAGACAGAAAAGAGAGGATGGTAAAAAGGCAATTAAAATACCCATGTGGATTTCTTTAGGTCGTTTGCATTGTCGGCATGAAATGGTAGTTGAAAAGTGTGTTATTTTGAATACACTAGTGTCTTTGTTAATTTATTTCGACATTTGTGGTAATATTGAATTTCTATTTACTGAATTTTAACATGTACTCTAGATAACGTCTGAATGTGTGGGTTAACATAAATATTACCTGTAGGAATTCGGGAATAATTCTAACATGAACACTAAATTGTCTCACTTATCATAGGAGACAATCATTTATTGTAATAGCAACTGATATAAGGTCAATGGCATACACACAAGATGTGGCTTAAGTTACATTTGTATATTCGCTATTCCTATCACTTTAAGTTTTAGGAATGATGTTTTATTAATATTTTCGTTTTTTTGGCATTAAGAAGTGCTTGAAAAAGTTTTAAAACAAAATGCATTGTATACACACTCAAATTACATATCTACAGTCGAATTTCGAACGCGTTCTTGCATTGGCAGATCACTGAAAAAAGGTTTTATGTATAAGAACGTTCGTCGTAGAATTAGAAAAAAGGGGACTGTACCTGTAATCCAAGCTTGCAGATTACAGCATAAATATGTTCTTGTTAAGAAAGCAACACTACATCTTACTATGCGTACAGGTCAGTGCATACTTTTGGCTAAATAAATACACGTGGCTTATTATCATAAATTACTGAAACACTGTACCTTTCTTGTCTGGGAAGACTTAAAATACAATAAAACAAGCATGCTTGTCAAAATGATAAGTGACTGTTTATATCCCATTGCTCACGTTAGAACAGGCAGCTTTTTTCAATCAGTTCAGTCAAACTGAAATTGCATAATAGTGGCACAAGTGTTAGACACAATTTTCCATCTTATTGTATATACACTGTATGGAGAAAAGGGCTCTAGCGTCTGTCCAATGGTCATATTTATAGTCATGCTCTAGAAATGGGAAGAAAACCGATCTGCAATTAATAAAATGATCCATTATTTTCCAAAAAGTCCCCAAAATCGTCCGATGTCAAACAACTTGTAAGACCTGTGTCAACTCTTCGATTATCGTGACTATTATATGTTAGACTTGAGATCTATCTCAAAGAGAACATCTTGCATGAACCTTATCAGTAAGTCTAAAGAGAATTTCATTCATCAACTAAACGACATTCTTCAGTATTTAGACAATAACTGTGTTAAAATTGTTGTGCTATTGGACTTATCAGCTGTTTTTGACACCATAGATAATAGTGCTAGTTAGGTTAACTGTATAATCACTACGTTGTTGTTGATGGAGCTCAAAAATGGATAACCTCTTATCTGATTGAGCCATATCAGACTGTTTGTGTTAATTGGCCCTGTGCTGATGAAATACAATGTCCCTGATGGATCTGTCCTGGGTCCTCAGTATTTCACCATGTAGCAAAATGGATTTCAACATTCTTTTCTCTCCTCGTGCTTCATAACGTTAACTAACCTTCAAACCAATTGATAATACCTCAAAATCAGAAGCATTTTAAAAGTTGTATTGAAAAGATGTTTAACTGACATTATTTCATGGATGAACAACTATATGCTGAAATTAAAGGCATGTAAGACGAAAGTCAAAAAGTGCAAACCTTAATCAGGAAGATGTTGAAGACATGTCCATTAAAGTTGTTTATTTCATCATAATGATCGAGTAAATCCTCGGCCAATTTCTTTCATTCAGTCCTAGTGTTCTTGTTGATTTAAATTCAGGTGATCTGTTCTGTATCAAGTCATTTAGAACTTTACATTGACAATGCTAAAAGCTTTTTGTTTAACGAGTTTGTGCGTTTTTGTATGCAACATTGTCAAGTAGAAAATTGGGTTGACGTTTTTCATCAATAAAACGTGTTATTATTAGTTATTAAACTTAAAAATGGTTGATTTCCTTGAACCATCTGTGACAAGTTAATAAAATGGTTGATATTCTTGGACTATCTGAGACAAGTTTATAAAATGGTTGATATCCTTGGACTATCTGTGACAAGATTATAAAATGATTGATATCCTTGGACCATCTGTGACAAGTTTATAAAATGGTTGATATCCTTGGACTATCTGTGAAGAGTTGATAAACTGGTTGATATCCTTGGACTATCTGTGACAAGTTTATAAAATGGTTGATATCCTTGGACCATCTGTGACACGTTTATAAAATGGTTGATATCCTTGGACTATCTGTGACACGTTTATAAAATGGTTGATATCCTTGGACCATCTGAGACAAGTTTATAAAATGGTTGATATCCTTAAACTATCTGAGACAAGTTTATAAAATGGTTGATATCCTTGGACTATCTGTGACAAGTTTATAAAATGGTTGATATCCTTGGACCATCTGTGACAAGTTTATAAAATGGTTGATAATCTTGAACTGTCTGTGACTTGTTTATAAAATGGTTGATATCCTTGGACCATCTGAGACAAGTTTATAAAATGGTTGATATCCTTGGACTATCTGAGACAAGTTTATAAAATGGTTGATATCCTTGGACCATCTGTGACAAGTTTATAAAATGATTGATATCCTTGAACCATCTGTGACACGTTTATAAAATGATTGATATCCTTGAACCATCTGTGACACGTTTATAAAATGATTGATATCCTTGAACCATCTGTGACACGTTTATAAAATGATTGATATCCTTGGACCATCTGTGACACGTTTATAAAATGATTGATATCCTTGGCCCATCTGTGACACGTTTATAAAATGATTGATATCCTTGGACCATCTGTGACAAGTGTATAAAATGATTGATATCCTTGAACCATCTGTGACACGTTTATAAAATGATTGATATCCTTTGCCCATCTGTGACACGTTTATAAAATGATTGATATCCTTGGACCATCTGTGACAAGTTTATAAAATGATTGATATCCTTGAACCATCTGTGACAAGTTTATAAAATGGATGATATCCTTGGACTATTTGTGACAAGATTATAAAATGGTTGATAATCTTGGACTATCTGTGACAAGATTATAAAATGGTTGATATCCTTGGACTATCTGTGACAAGATTATAAAATGGTTGATATCATTGGGCTATCTGTGACAAGATAATAAAATGGTTGATATCCTTGGACTATCTGTGACAAGTTTATAAAATGGTTGATATCCTTGGACTATCTGTGACAAGTTTATAAAATGGATGATATCCTTGGACTATCTGTGACAAGATTATAAAATGGTTGATATCCTTGGACTATCTGTGACAAGATTATAAAATGGTTGATATCCTTGGACTATCTGAGCCAAGTTTATTAAAATGGATGATACCCTTGGACTATCTGTGACAAGTTTATAAAATGGTAAATATCATTGGACTATCTGTGACAAGTGTATTGGATGATTGATATCCTTGGACTATCTGTGACAAGTGTATTGGATTATTGATATCCTTGGACCATCTGTGACAAGTGTATTGGATGATTGATATCCTTGGACTATCTGTGACAAGTGTATTGGATGATTGATATCCTTGGACTATCTGTGACAAGTGTATTGGATGATTGATATCCTTGGACTATCTGTGACAAGTGTATTGGATGATTGATATCCTTGGATCATCTGTGACAAGTGTATTGGATGATTGATATCCTTGGACCATCTGTGACAAGTGTATCAAATGGTTGATAGTGATTTTTGTCCAAAGGATTATTTACCAGCCATTTAACGCAATCTGTAACTGAAATCTGAAGAAAGAACTTCTTTCATTATACTTAATGATAAAAGGAGTATTTTGAATTTGATATCTTGCCTTAATAATTAAACTTATTTTACTCTGACCTAGACAAATATTTATCATGACATCTTTCTTTCTTATAGTTTAAAAGTTTCTAAAATATATAAATATAAAAATATAATTTATCAGACCTTTGAATTAAATCACCGAGGACTTGAAGACCTATCTCTCGCCTACAATAACATAGCATATGTCTATGTACGTAATCCAAGATCAAAATTGATGTAATTTGGCCGAGAGAAAAAAGAGACGATTGGCTAAGCGCACTTTAAATTAGGATAGTAGGTGTGTTGGGTATAAAATTGAAATGGTGATTGACTTTATATTTGATTTGATGATCCCAACTGGCATGTTTTCACTGATACATGTACATGTAATTGTCCTGAATAAGTTGATGCGTGGGTTAAAACTAGTACTCATATCAACAATTCCGGTATTAAATCAAACTGTTACGTATTTCATGGAAGACACCTTCTGTAATAGAAAGTGTTTTTTATGAACTCAGATAAGGCATTTTGTCTTTTATGAAGGTAGACTAATTATATGCTATTTTTCATACAACACATACAATGCAAGGTAATTTACCAATATTAGACGCATAATTATTTTAAAAAAGTATTTTGAAAACATTTCCTTAATCAAATTTTTTAATAAAAGGTAATGTGTGTTTGATACTTATTTAATATTCTTTTAAAAATACTTGCATTGTTTTGTCATTCGAAAGTTACTAGTATAGGACCAGTTGTCTAAATCAAGTTGCCAAAAGTAATGAATAATAGAGAGATTTATGAAAATGATCACTACAACATAAATTTTATTATAATCTAATGATTACAATTAAATAAAGGTATAATTGTTTTAGCGAAAATGCACAAAGGTTTGAGGATTTGAAAGTAAAGTACACATAAATTTTTGACAGTAAGTGTTCATTTGGTAAACATACGATAATAATTTGATCCCTAATCTGAGCTGAAAAGAATAATTTTTGTCGGTGAGATCTACACGCTATAATAAAACATTTATTATTACGAGTCAAACCAAAGCTAGAGACAAAAGATTTGTGACCGCGTATGTTTACTTAAATTGTTCACATATTGGAAAACGTAGTTTCCTCCAATGTGTTCTGTCAACCTGAAATTGCGTAATAGGAGTTTAAGATTAATGAATTCTACTGGTAAGCTGGAAGATGCCAAATACAGATTCTTTACATTTTGCAAGCAGGCAGAAATAAAATCGTGAAAGTAATCTACAACAGTAGGTGATGTCGTAAAATGCTCACTTTAAGCAACTGACATTCAGAATTTGTCATTACAGCTGTGGAACAATCATCATTTTTCTTGTTAAACAAACGTTGATTAGTTGTGAAAAGATTAATTTACTGCTTCCTATATTGAGTTTGCAAACAGACAAACTGTCCGACGTATCAATTTCTGTATTCCTAGCGTCCGTATTGCCTATATTCCAATGTTTCAACTTCGGACAAATATAATTTGTTCAGTGATATATCATGTCAATTATTTTACTGCAATACCATAAATACTTCTACCAGACCTGTATGTTTGTTACAGTTAGTTGTGGACATACAGGTCGTCCACGTAAACATTGCGTATGTAAACACAGCCGGTTTCATGACACATTAATATTTAGGGGTGAGCTATTATTACAAATTTATAGTTCCTTAGTTTTCTCTTATTTTATGAACATGTTATAATATAACATTTACTATATGCATACACTATTTAAAATAAATGTTAACTATCAGTTAAGTATTAAATCAGTAAAATGGTGTTCATGTATCAGCTTATTCACCTATTCAGTGGGCAAGACCATTTAAACAATGGTCTTGCCCACTGAATAGGTGAATAAGCTGATACATGAATAAGTACAAAAACAAGTGTGACCTGTACGTCAAGTTTTATCAGTACATATTTACAACAGTCGACAAAGGTCTTATGTTCATGTGTTTATTTCTCTGTCTTCTGATTGAATGTCAAAAAATGATATGTTACAAACAGGCTGTCCGTGAACAATTCCATTGGTAATATACTCATATACACAAAAATGGTTTTGTAACATTCTTTGAAAGCTGTAATGTTTTGTTTAACTATATCGACGTTTAAGCTAAAGTATACGATTGCACATCAAGGGAGTTTGTACTGAATAGTACCATCATTGAGGTTTCTTAATGAAACCAAGTCCCTGTGGAATTCTGGGTAAACGGTTGTGACGTATGTTATAGTTTGGCTGAAATATAGTAAGTGTTATCATATATACATATATATGATAAATATAGATTTCTTCTACAAAACTATGAGGACCAATGTCAGAATAATCGGAACTCTCCGGCTATTTATATATATATATAAACATTGAATCGTGCAGATTTATAATTGGATCATTGGAATTTTTTGTCAGACTATTTCTTGATGAAACAGTTGTTGATTTTTCCCGTCTCATACGTACGATAACAGACGGCTGTGAAATGCTTTTGTCTACTAAGAAGTATATTTATGTAATGTTCACGAAAGCACAAGAATATAAAACCCACCAATGTGTCCTTTGCTTGAACTTCTTACTAATCTAATAAATAAACCAATATTGTACTTATATGTTTGTTGATTATGTTTATAATATTGTTTTATTGTTCTACATGGTGTACTTAATACAGGTCAAGTTTTATACTAAGTTCGATGGAAATGACCATATGGCTGTTAAGATTATATTACGTAAGGTCCAATTATGACAAATATTCAAGCTTGCTCATTCATTTATAACGTGAGTAATATTTCTCTTCAGTACCAGTCTTACAGTCATATTTGTACAGGATAGAGCATGAGTAACAGTTTAATATGAAATTGATCAAAGAGCGAAGCAGATTTAAAGGGCATCTGACACTAAATATTTTAACACTTTCAATTTTAGCTGTATGAAAACTGTGATCTTGAGGACACTATGCAAATATTAAAGCGCATGGCCATACAGTTTAAGAGAAAAGTATGTTCAACATTTCAATATTTTACTCTGTTAAATTTGAGACAACTGGGGCGGGGCCAATTTTGTCCCTTTGGACATAATTTGAACAATCTTTGTAGAGGACCGTAATGTGATGTCACATACCAAATATGAAAGCTCTTGGCCATAAATTTAATTAGAAGATTTTCCAACATTTTCTAATATAACTCTGTAAAATTTGCGACCCCTGGGGCGGGTCCATATTTGACCAATGGACCTTAAGTTAATGCTACATGCCAATTATGAAAGGTATTAGCCGTAGTGTTAGTGAGACGTTTTTTTTAACATTTCCTTATTTAAATCTGTTAATTTCTTTTTTTATACAGATTATTACTTGAAAGAATGCAACAAAGATTAAATACAACTATTTGTTTTCTACACACATTTTTATTTTAATGTTGTTCCGCACAGGTACATCCATCAATTCCGAATCATCCGAATCAAAAATTTACATTGAGCCCGTAGACTGGTGTTTGTTGACAACATTTAAAGTTGAGCAAACTGGTTAAGTTAGGGTCCATGATTAAATCGAGATAAGTAACTCCATTTAGAAATTTTCTCAATATTTTCGGCATAGTTTAATAAATGTGGGAGTAAATAGTAACAGCACCATATTTTATCGTCAAATAATGTATTGTCCGCGTGTCTATTCTTATGTAGTAAAATCGCACGTGCCTAGGTTAGAATAAATAATCTTTGCTGTACTTGTATAATAATTAGAAATGAAGTGATTTCTAGGTGACAACACATGCTATCCATAATACTAAATAACTTTATTACTTTATGAGGCGTATATATTACAATGGTTGGATGATTAATTCATGGACAATGTAAATTCATTTGACTTAAGTACAACTTGTTAACAGGTCAAGTGATATTGTCAGAAATATGAAATGATATGAAATCATAGTTTGGCCATAATTAGTGTTCATCATTCATTGGTAAGATTATTTTATAGTTAAAAATAATTAGGATAAGTTCCGCAACAACTCTGTAGTTCATTGCATGAAATACAATTACACACTAAAAGAAAAGAAAAAAAGAAACAAATTACTCGTGCTACTCACTCATGTAGCGTGTTCAATTACACAAAAGGTTACAGAACGTTACATAACGATACATTCGTAACTCCTCGGCCATTCGCTGCGAATAACCTAATCTAATACATATGAATAATATGAAATCGTTAAGGCAATGAGTGATGTTTCAAAATTTACGGACTAAAAACGAAACATCACTCAATGCCTAAACTATCATATATTTGTTTACTTTAACACCGGTAGTTTCAAAATAGCTTCTAAAATGTCCGAGATTATTCGTAGCGAATGGCCGAGGAGTTCCGAATGTATCGTTACGGAACGTTTTGTAACGTTCGCGGTTACTGAACGCAGGGCTGGTCACATACCTACCCTCAAAACTCTTGTCTATATACTTTTCCAAGCGAAACATAGATCGTTTAAGATTTTTTTCGGTAAAAACTTTCTAGACAGGAATCTGTACTTACTTCTATTATCCTCATATATAACTTCAGCGGATGTTTTTTGTAAATATAGAATAACCCTCAATTGTATCAAATAACATGTCATTTAATTTTGTTTTGTTTTATAATATACGAGTTTCATTTCTGCAAGTCAGCAAATAAAGAGAAAACGAGGACATTCTGTCTTTATAATCTGAAATTTTTTGAATTTTAGAAATTGTGGTGTAATTATAAAACGATATCACTAAAACCACCTTGTAAAAAAGGGAAAATGTAAGTGGCGACAGAAGGGCTGTAAAAGTGTGATGTGTAACACAAAACAAGCAGAATAGTTTTTCACAGAATTATTTTAGACAATCTATCCTTACAGATGAATTAATAAGAAAACTTGCTGATGCAAACAATGCTAATGAAGTTTAGCTAAGACAAGCCAGAAATTATTGAATATTTCATAATATACACGAATCAATAATAATATTGAAGAAAATCTATTAGGTCTTCGTATAATGTGTCCCTAAAGAAACCTTTCGTAAAGTGGATCATCTACAGACTGCGTGTATGCCAAATATAATATGAGTTCATATTTATTGTAAATCAACAGATGGCCCTCTTGGGAGTACAGACATTGACCAGCATGATATAAAAACAGAACCTATGAAAATAAAATGAAGTCAGGGTGGTTATAATCAATACGTCATGAGACTGAAGTGTGGAGAATCATTATGGATAAGTTTCCAAACATATGAATATAATTTTTTAGTTATGTAGTAATTTATACAGCATAAAAAGATGCACAACTGCTGTTCTGGTTGCCAACGAATGTAATATTACAAAAGCCTTTGTTCTATTTGCCAATTCTGAAAAATAAAACTTAAGCATCTTGAAATACACAAGTGTTCTGGTAAACTCGTGGTAGTATTTGTAGATTTTAGATTTCAATTAATTTCTCGTGAAAATTAACATGTGTACGTGTATTGGAACTATTTTCTTAACAGTTTTCTCTAAGATCACGTGTACTCGTACACCTTTTTAATTGGTCACGCAATGCAATCATTGTTAGGAATGCATCTGTTTTAACCGGTTTTTTTAGTAATGTTTCTGTATTTGAGTACATTTTGCAAACATGCGTGATCTTTTGTGATATTCAAGTTATTTGGTGCTAGAAATGAGGAATGTTTTAAAGAAGTTATTTATTAGCATCATTGAAATATTGCTTACAATAAGTGCAGTGTACATGTAATTATCCTAACATGAGTACTTGTAGTTCAAAATACTTCTTTTTTTAAAAATGGTAGAACATAGTCCAGTATATGATTATACTACTTTGATACTAATGCACTTGTAGCCTTATTAAAAGGATTATTCGAGTATGCTGACTAAAGTAGGGAACGGTTGTAAAAGAAGGGTCCTGCCAAGTATATTTCCTTTACGTGGTTTTAACATATTTTTTTTAGTATTTAACTAATCAAGGATATTTGTGTCATCAATAAACAGATCATAGTGTAAATATCGTATGTTTTGGCGAGGGTACAACAAGATTGACCAGTACCCTTAGATTATTTGCTGGACCTGTAGCCTGTTCAATTACACAAAACGTTACAGAACGTTCCGTAACGATACATTCGGAACTCCTCGGCCATTCACTGCAAATAATCTCATCTAATACACAAATATGCGATCGTTAAGGCAATGAGTGATGTTTCAAAATTTACGGAAAAAACCGAAACATCACTAATTGCCTAAACGATCACATGTTTGTTTACTTCAACACCGGATGTTTTAAAATAGCGTCTAAATATGTCCGATATTAATCGCAGTAAAGGCCGAGGAGTTCCGAATGTATCGTTACGGAACGTTCTGTAACGTTTTGTGTAATTGAACAGGCTACTGAGTAGTATTATAATGTATTCACATAATTATAAAGCTATTGTGACATAGAACTATTATTTTTACCATTACCAAATATTTATAAGCGACATGTTAGCAATATTAGTGCACTTGATTGCGATGTCTGATTATGGCATGCATGTTTACAGTCCCTCTTTCCTTGCTATTTAAACCTAGAGATCTTACCTTCACTTGAGACAAAACGTTGGTCGACTTGTGACAAAACATTTACCTTTTTTATATAAGACCAGAACTATCTCTATTGTATACACACATTGAACTCGTTTTAGTTTTGAAATATTTATGAACATACCAGAAATACATAGCGTATGATACACTAATGGGCAAGATTATATTTCTGATTACTTCACAAAATTGAAAAAACAGATATTCCCTTAAGATCCCTGTTCATGCTCCAAGTTTTTGTTTAAACTTCTACGTAATATTTTCCAATTGTGAGCATTTAAAAAAGAAATGTTATTTGTTGAATATTAGAATTTATAAATTGGTCGTGGTATATAAGATTATGTACTAGAATGTAGACTTCTTTCGCTACGAATAACTGGGCCGCCTCCTGTTACCCTCGATTAGGTATCACATACTTATTCTTTTTGGTGTAAGAAGGGTATTGGGGAACAAAACGCTACGTAGCGATATCCTTAGCGAACTGGCAACTTGTGTCGCCATATTAAAAGCTACGATTAACTTAGGGAAAGTAATGCCTCAGTCCCATACAATCGTGGCTTGTTACGGACCCGTATGGCAGACAGTCGTAGGCCGTGGGAAGCCTTGCGTATCAAGGTGACGGTACGCACATGGTACGAACAACACACCTGTACGGAGCCGTAGCTGGAAAATATGCTTGTTTAATGCATACTCGGCCACGATTTTGTTCACGATTTCACTCAGAAACAGATACTTGTATCATGGGCTCATCTCACGGACCCTGGTAAAAACGTAACAGTCCGTACGGGTACGCAAGATTTCGTACGGGTCCTTGCGGAACTTGATCGCACGGCGCCCGTACGGTGCCCTCACGGCTATTTTTATGTTTATGGGACTGTAGCTTAACCGCTATTTAGATTAAGATACACCAGACCACGAATGGTTCAAATTAAAAAAGTAAATCAAGAAATAAAATGCATGTGTTATAAAAACAAGACACATTTTAAGAACATATTTTCTTTTGGTCTTAAGCTTGATCGATATTTTATATTTTAAGAGTCCCTAAAGGGTCGGTCTCTAGAAAACTACATTAATATTTTACGATATATGGAAATGTTTCATTTATTAATAGTCTTCCTAATAGTGTTTTATTACATGAAGGATGAAGACGAGGCGACCGAGAGATAAAACACCGAAGAACAATATTATTTGAAGGTAAAATGTGGCGTTGTGTTCCACAATCGTGAAACATCGGATATTTCCGACACATTCGTAAAACATCGGGTATTTCCGACACATTCGTAAAACATTGAATATTTCCGACACATTTGTAAAACATCGGCTATTTCCGGCACAATAACTCATGAACTGGTTGTGATTGTCGTTACAAATGTATTGTTTTTTGGTGGTTTACACAGCAGTATTACATATTTAGTTATATTGCTTTGGTCAGTTGTTCACCATCTCTGGACAGATCTAGATTTCTTGACCCAAGCTTTTAACCTCGCAATAAGTACGTACCGTCACAAGAGGCTAACACCTGCTCTAATTGATGTAGAAAAAGACAGGCAAATGGCAGTAGCAATACTAGTATTTCATTATCAAACCAAACGAAGGTATGTCAGACTCGTACGGGTCGCGCCCACAACATCTGGATTGGTTGTCAGACGTTAGTACGTCTGTGGTATAAGAATTGCCGTAACAAAATTAATTGATGTATTAATTGTATTTTAATTTTGATTTTTCTCTTTATCTTCATATTTTTGTTGTGATCATCTGATAAGGTAAAGGTCTTCTGAACCATTAATCAATGAATTAAAAAAAATATTGTTGTTCTCTTTTTTTTTAAAATAAATTCAATGTTTTTGTTTTTATCAGAATCATAAGACGCTCGAAAAATCGCCCGGCTAGCTCAGTTCGTAGCACGCAAGTCTACTGATCGAGGGGTCGTGGGTTCGATTCTCGGGCGGGAATACTTTCGTGGAGTATGGTAATGAAATTATTTCTACGGCCATTCTCCCCCTACCACTGATTCTAAATCATGTAGGGCAGTAGTCAGTCACTGACGAAAGTATGCGCCTTGTAGTTGGTTAACAGCTAAATCCAGATATTTTGCCTTTCCAGGAACAGTGAGTAGGTGGACTGACCGCCGTGAAATAACCTGTAAAATGTGTTGCTACGGCGTTAAACCCAACAAAAACAAACAAATACGACGCTTGAAACAATATCCAAATGTCAAGCGTCTGTGCATAAAAAATCCAGTTTTCAGGTACAGTTTCGGTACCTATATTATAATACAAGTAAAAGTAGTCGTTCTTTGACGGTCAAAAGTTCAACTTTCTTATCGCTCCCCTCTCCTCTCTCTTTCTCCCTCTAGAAGTGTTAATATTTTTATATATATAAGGCCACAACAAATTGATCATATGTTCTATGGATTCGCTCGCACCTTAATTTTGACAGTTTTTTACAAAAAAATATTTTTATTTCCTCGCTCGCTCATAAAAATTTGGTCAAACCGCTATATAAAGCAACTGAATTTAGATTTTTTTTAAAAAATTTCTTCGCTCGCTCGCCCCATTTTTTTTCTAGAAAAATCCATAGAACATATCATCAACTTGTTGTGGCCTAAACATTTAATTTTCTCTTCTCTTATATTTATGTTTATAAACTGTACATATAATTACTAGCGTATCATGATTTAAGGAATAAAGGTTTGTTCTGTTCTGTTCTGGAATATTATACCATACATATCAAAGTCCTTTTTGTTGTATATTTGACACTTTACCACTCTAGAGTCTAAAACATGATATGTTATTTCCTAAATAATAATAACTTTTAATTATAGTATATAAATTGAGTTTATTATTTCAGGTCACTTGTAACTGGCTATAAACAGTTATTAGGTACATATCTTTCTCTAGAAATTTTAGTATGTAAGATATGTCGATGTGAGAAATTTCTATGTATTTGAAATTTATTATTGCTGATTTAACTAAAATTGTCTGATTAAAAACCTACGCAAGTTTTCATCCCATGAACTATCCCCGCTCATCACCGTGGGTGTTATTTATAAACTCTCACAAACATTTGTAATATAAATGATACCCTGTAGCTGCTGTTTCCAGATCTTCCATTATTTGATAGAAAATTAAATTTTATGACATTTCTTTAGACGTTTTCAAGACTAGTTGACAATATTCGACTAGTTATAGTCGTTTTGATACACACTATTATTTACCAAATGCGGTTTCTCTGCAGTCAATAATAAGTAAATGTTTGTATTGATTTTATCATTTTAGCTCGACTCAGCTGTGCATAAGCGTAACACTTTTGTGAAGTGTTTATGTGGAACACAACACGGGTCGATAGCGCAGTTGGTAGCGCGCCGGGATTTGGAATCTCGTGCCCGTGGGGTGCGGGAGGTTATACCCTTCCATGAAAATTTGACAATAATGTCGAGTTTCCTCCATTGATTAGATAATTTGGAGAAGTTTCCAGCCTTGTGGAAGGGTAGGTGAGTACTGGTTATAGACAATGGTCCAGGAAAGCTAGGTTAGGTGCGCTGGACGCCGTAAAATGACCTAAATTGTGTTGACACGGCGTTGACTCCAATAAATAAAATAAATAAAAAATAAATAAATATTATGTGGAACATGTTTATATAGTTTATATCTTTGCAACTACTGAATGAAATCTCTAGAAACTAGATGTAGTTGAAAAGCAAGTAATGCTTTATTAATATCAGAACAGAACAGAAAATTGCCTCATTTAAACTGCTGCTGTAAACGGTTATAAATAGAACTAATATTCATTTTATGCATGTACCAGCATTAATACCAATCTACGATCTTATATTTGAAACAACATTCATTTTTAATACAAATTATCAATTTCACTAGTGTGAGATTTTGTATCATTTATTAAGTAATGATAAACCATAAATGAAGCAAGATACATTTTGTAACAAAAGATTTCGAGGTTGACAATTTAGGTCTTCTCAATTTGCTTATGCTTGCAACTGAGCCAGCACCAATTATATTTGTTTTCGAACTTTGTCTGTATAAACGGTGTAGAAATTGCGACTCAGTATATTGATTGATGTACGGTAGGGCTGTCACGATATACCGGTATACCGGTATATTGCAATACGCAGCTGCAGCAATACATACCGTGGTACGATTTTAACGTACTGGTATTTGGCGTTTTTTTATTTCATTAGACCATTCTTTCTTTTGCGAAATAAAAGTAGCGAAACGTCAGTTTTTCCATTTTTCATTCCATCTAACCTGAAGTAGCAAGAATTTAACCGATTTGGGGGGGGGGCTCAGTCCTAAATGACCGCAAATACTTTCAGAGGCTACATTCTATCAGTAGCTGCATAGAAGATTTGCGTTTTTTCTGATAAATACAGCGGAGGGACAACAAATATAACAGCCCACAATATATCGTGGTACGTATCGCGATACGATGACAGCGTATTACAATATATTGCGGTACGCTTCTGGCGTATCGTGACAGCCCTAATGTACGGTGTAAGTAATTATGTAGAAATACTGGAATAGTTGCAGAGGGATCTAATCTAAATTATTGTCAATACAAGTCATTGAACCAACTATATTTGCTATAACTTTTAATTTAATATTCTATCACAACAGCAATGAGTACAACATTGTACAAAATAACATCACAGCCAACTTTGAACAAAAGAATTATGACTGTTGAAGGTTATTTAATATTTTCTATGATATGCAGATCAATTCACATGAGAATTTAGAAAGTTTTGAAATTCAATCAATTTGTATTTTGATTATCTCGCAAATTTAACTTGTGGGTCAATGCATAAACTATATAGAGACTGACATCATTTGACAAATGATATTATATTTATTGAAACTGTGCCAACAATATATATCAAACAATTACATCTACTGTCAATAGAGAATGCCAAATCATCATGTTAAAGTTTTCCTCTATCCAAAATAATATTCAATAATAATTTAGCCAGTTTGAACATCATTCTTACCGTAAATTTTCTGAAAAAAAAACGATTTTGCAGTATGGTACATTTGGTAAATTCTAGAGAAAAGAAACTAAAATAGATATCGTTGTCTCACGTAGTAATTCTCCAGAGATATAGTTTAACTTGTTACTTTGGCGAGCAACTACCATTGTTATAAATGGATGCCTAATTGACATCGACATTTATATGAAAACTATCTATGAATCATCTTTATCAGCTCCTTTCTGGTAAATATTAATCCTTTGGTGGAATTAACTAGCTTTGTCTCCTGATATTTCGCCTCACAGAAAAAGATCGAGATATGTAGTCTGCTTGAAGCACTTTAAAGGAATTGACTTGACAATATAGAAATCAGGTTTTATGATATACGTTCTTGAATCCTTAGATGGATAGAAAAAATGACCATGTGTTGTTGGAGTGCATAGTCTAGTAGGGCTATACGAAAAACATGTTTAATGTTATAAATTATGCACGTTGAAGAATCTGTCAATTTTGATGTGTTACGGTGTAAATTGTATTTAAAATACTAACTTAATTATACAGATATACAGTTTTTAACATGAACGATTTTGCGAATGAATAATTATTACTAACTTTAAGAAAAAATCATTAGATCTACATGAAGAGTTTAAAGTAAGCTAAGGTCAATACGATAGAAACAAAGATAGTAAATATGACATTAAGATCAGTGGATCCTAAAAGAAAACATTTATAGTTTATTTTTAAATCAATAAAGACATTTGACCTATGAGGTACATTTTACAAATATATAACAATACATTTAAATATACCACACTTACACTTACCCTATCGCTCTTGTCTCTCACACTCCAACTCACTCATGCACTTATTAACTCACTTACTTCCCTATTCACCCCCTTACAATACATGCACTCACACTCATGTCCTAATATCACACGTATTCTATCACCCTTCCTAACACAAATACACGCACACACACATACAGTGCCATCCATAAATACCTTTACACATCATAAAATTTTACATATGTATAAAATAACTAAGATTTTATCATTTACATCAAGTTTTAATGCAAGAATACTTTAGGTAGATATGAAATAGATACAAAAATAATAAAATGTGGATGTTATGATATAAATTTTCAAAAATATACAGTCAGATTTCATTTTCAGTGTATAATCCAACAAAAGCTAAATCTCAAACACTGGTATTTAGTACTTGGTATATCCACCATTTGAATTTATCACGGCTTGAATTCTCTTTGGCATTGATTTAATAAGTTTTTCACACCTTTCCACATTAATGTTCTGCCATATTTCCCGAATGTCTGCTTCAAGTAGATCCAAATTGCTAGGATTGCGACGCTTCAGGGCACATTTGATGTCAAACCATAAATTTTCAATCGGGTTCAAATCTGGTGACTGTGGTGGCCAGTTCAAGCATCTTACATCATGCTCAAGCTTCCATTGTTTCACTATGTTTGCTCTGTGGCATGGCGCTCCATCATCTTGGTACCAAAACTCATTTCCATATCCTAGGAGATGAGCTGACGGCATGGCACAGTCTCTTAAAATATCAATGTAGCCAAGTCCATTGAGTCTTCCAGACACTTTGCTAAGAATACCAGTTCCTCTATAGGACATACAACCCCACATCATCACATTACCTCCGTGAAACTTAACAGTTGGCACAACACAATCTGGTCTGAGAACTTCATCTGGTCGTCTGCGAACATAAACTGGTCCATCACTTTGAAAGAGATTAAATTTACTTTCATCAGTCCATAAAACACATGACCAGTCAACCCAAGTCCAATCCTGGTGAGCCATGGCGAAATCTAGACGCAGTCTGCGGTGTCTTGCTGTCAGAAGAGGTTTCTTAACAGCTTTATGGCCATTAAGGTGAACCTACTGTAATCGTCTCCTAATGGTAGTAGCAGACCTGTTTGTACCTGATGCTTCCCAGGCGTTGCGAAGTTCAGGTACTGTCAGTTTTCTGTTGGCTAGGCATGCCCGCACCAAAGTTCGATCCTCCCGTGCTGTGGTTGACCTGCTTCTGCCTGGTTTGGGGAGATCATCATCATTTCCAGTGATACTGAACCGCTCCAGTGCCTTGTAAACAGAAGGCCTGAAAGAAAAAAAAACACATCCTCAGTTACTTTACACTTAGCAATAGTTAGCAAATTTAGCAAAGTGACTAATTTCAACTAAATAAAATCAGAAAAAGAAATTGCAATTGTCTTACCTTGAACATCCAAGTCTTTGGGCGATGGAAGTCACTGGCATTCCTTGCTCGTGGTAGATTCTGCATCTTGCTCGCTGGTCTTGACTTAAACGATTCATATTTGCTGATGATTTACTGTAGTTATGCTTCCGTCTACATAGCAGCCACTCATAACAATTAGCATGGCAAAAAATTCATCTCAAAAATGTATTTGTATGCATTTTTACAAATGAACCACATTAAAAATGAAATTGCTGATGATGATGTTTTTTGGTTATTTCACAAAAGTTTAAGTGGACATAAAAACAGATATAGAAATAAAAGGGAAGTAATGCAGGATATTCACAACTTTGAAATGAAAACTATCTGGAAATATTTTAAAACAAAATAAACAGTTTTTTTGATATTTTTTTCGAAAATTTCATAGTGTAAAGGTATTTATGGATGGCACTGTATATGATTATAGAAATGCATAATTTAACATAAAACATACATTTCATTACATATTAACATGTACCTAGTGACAGTTGGTAAGAATAACTTGTCAATTTTCCTCCATTGATTAGATATATGGAGAAGTTTCCGGCCTTGTGAAAGGGTTGGTGAGTACTGGTTATAGACAAGGGTCCAGGAAAGCTAGGTTAGGTGCGCCGAACGCCGTAACATTGTGTTGACACGGCATTAAACCCCCCCCCCTCCAAAAAAAGAAATATATTAGAGGGAATCGAAAAAATAATTAGTTTTGTTTTGTTATTGTGTAATGATGATTTTCTGTCTGATATAGACATGTTTTAGTCACCTGAAGAGAGATGATCATTGACTACATGCACTATACTAATCTTAATTTCTGATTTACCACGTAATGGAAATTTGTGGGCGAAAATTATATATCTAGACAAATGGCTTTGTATTAGTTCTAAATAGAGAGAGAGAAATAGACGCATTAGATATAGGAGTGGACATGTTATCCTAATGGAATATTTCGTAATAGCTAGTTCTACATGTGCATCAACTTTCTTGGCAAATCATTGTATTTTTAGTTGAGATGTTTCCTATATTATTCTAAAATAGTTCATTGCTATGATTATTTACACGTGTTTTCTAAATATTTGAACAGCTAATATTGACAATTGGTCACTTCAACCAATTCATTGACAATGTGCTATGACTAGGATTAATTTATCAATTTATATTAAGTATCCAAGGCTGAATAAATGAATACAAATGAGGTAAATTTACTTTATATAATAATAATTGCTTTGTCATATAATCACTGACACCGGAGTGCTAACACTTGTTAAATACGCATATATATACAATAATACAAGGCAGTGTACATGTATACACGGGGAACTTTATATAGTATATATAGGAACGTACATATTGTTTTATGATCAAAAGTTAATGACTCTGGCGCCAGCGCTTAAAATAATTATAAGGAACTACTTTTAAACTACATTGTACTCCTTATAACCTATGGTATTACTTCAAATAATTTCAATCAGTTTCGACTCCTGATCCTCCGCTACAATAAAGTAAGGATATACTTAAATATCATAACAAACTGATAGGGGTTTGTATCAGTTTTAAAGAAATGTAAATCTTACCATTTAGATATTACTTTGGATTTACTTTAAAGTCATTTGAGACTTAGTGTTTGTACAGTACAACACTTACCTAGACATAACATACCATGTGTTAGTACGGTACAACATTTAACTAGACATAACATACCATGTGTTAGTACGGTACAACATTTAACTAGACATAACATACCATGTGTTAGTACGGTACAACACTTAACTAGACATAACACCATGTGTTAGTACGGTACAACACATAACTAGACATAACATACCATGTGTTAGTACGGTACAACACTTAACTAGACATAACATACCATGTGTTAGTACGGTACAACACTTACCTAGACATAACATACCATGTGTTAGTACGGTACAACACTTACCTAGACATAACATACCATGTGTTAGTACGGTACAACACTTACCTAGACATAACATACCATGTGTTAGTACGGTACAACACTTACCTAGACATAACATATCATGTGTTAGTACGGTACAACACTTACCTAGACATAACATATCATGTGTTAGTACGGTACAACACTTACCTAGACATAACATATCATGTGTTAGTACGGTACAACACTTACCTAGACATAACATATCATGTGTTAGTACGGTACAACACTTACCTAGACATAACATACCATGTGTTAGTACGGTACAACACTTAACTAGACATAACATACCATGTGTTAGTACGGTACAACACTTAACTAGACATAACATACCATGTGTTAGTACGGTACAACACTTAACTAGACATAACATACCATGTGTTAGTACGGTACAACACTTAACTAGACATAACACACCATGTGTTAGTACAGTACAACACTTAACTAGACATAACATACCATGTGTTAGTACGGTACAACACTTGACTAGACAAAACATACCATGTGTTAGTACGGCACAACATGTAACTAGACATAACATACCATGTGTTAGTACGGTACAACACTTAACTAGACACAACATACCATGTGTTAGTACGGTACAACACTTAACTAGACACAACATACCATGTGTTAGTACGGTACAACACTTAACTAGACATAACATACCATGTGTTAGTACGGTACAACACTTAACTAGACACAACATACCATGTATTAGTACGGTACAACACTTAACTAGACATAACATACCATGTGTTAGTACGGTACAACACTTAACTAGACACAACATACCATGTGTTAGTACGGTACAACACTTAACTAGACATCACATACTGATTATTAGTACGGTACAACACTTAACTAGACATCACATACTGATTATTAGTACGGTACAACACTTACCTAGACATAACATACCATGTGTTAGTACGGTACAACACTTAACTAGATATAACATACCATGTGTTAGTACGGTACAACACTTAACTAGACATAACATACCATGTGTTAGTACGGTACAACACTTAACTAGACATAACATACCATGTGTTAGTACGGTACAACACTTAACTAGACATAACATACCATGTGTTAGTACGGTACAACACTTAACTAGATATAACATACCATGTGTTAGTACGGTACAACACTTAACTAGACATAACATACCATGTGTTAGTACGGTACAACACTTAACTAGACACAACATACCATGTGTTAGTACGGTACAACACTTACCTAGACACAACATATCATGTGTTAGTACAGTACAACACTTAACTAGACATAACATACTATATGTTAGTACGGTACAACACTTACCTAGACATATCATACCATGTGTTAGTACGGTACAACACTTACCTAGACACAACATATCATGTGTTAGTACGGTACAACACTTACCTAGACACAACATATCATGTGTTAGTACGGTACAACACTTACCTAGACACAACATATCATGTGTTAGTACATTACAACACTTACTAGTATTATACACCGGAACAAACTGTAAGATGAATTATTTTGTATGAACTTAACTGTTCATTTTGATCTTCCTTCGAACATAAAACAATTCGTGCTCTAGGTTGTTTAAATAAGGAAAGTGAAAATAATGGACAAAATATTAAATATAATGGCAATATGAAAACACCATATATCTTATGAATATTATGTATAGCGTCACGCAAGTGTCTCACATTGGTGACAGTTTGTTTTCATTATTATTATGACAAAGAACTACATAACTAATTAAACGCGTCTGACAATCGTGTAAAACAAAATAAGTAATTATTGTTTTCTAGAAGTTTCTAAAACATCGACGACAGCAGACAACAGGTTAAAGTTTTACTTTATTTACATTAGAGATATATTCAATTTATGACCATGGTGTAATATTTGATGATGAATATTTACCCACTGTGTCCAGGAAATGGATGCCTTCTTCTTTTTGTTGCGACCTAGTTTAAATCTATGGCCCTTAATGTACATTGAAATGGGTTTAAAGCAAACAGCCCTTTTACCATCCTATTTTAGCAAGACTATTTATCAAACAGTTTATGCTATTAACGGCAATCGATTTCTGAGCGGAAAGTTGGTGGTTCATTTCTCCACTCGCAAGCAAATAGTTCATACCGTACCGCATTATTCGATCTATATCTGCAAAAAACTTTCCTCCTTACATATTTTTTTTAAAAAAACACACAATTATAGTGCAACCAATTTCTAACAATTGTTCTGAACAATTGTATATGACGAACAAACCATGGTGTAACTAATTATTTATGCACATAGTTCCCGGATAAGTATATAGGCTGGCAGGCACACACAGATCCAATCCTATTGCATGGTTTGACATAGAGCGACATGAAAGATAAAGTTTAAAAGCTCATATGTGATCTATATTTAAGAATTAAGTAAAACATGAGCATTATCACAGTTAAAACACAGATACTAATACTAATGAAATGTATAGGTTATCACATAAGTCACAATCTATCACAGTTTACAAAGTGTATTCATCAGATAGTTTTTAACAGGAATTTTAAATAAATTTGTGTTCGAAATAGTTCTGATTGTCAGGGGCAATTTGTTCCACAGGGTTATACCATTATACATAAAGTTTTCATACCAACAGATTTGACTTTTGAAACACCAAAAGAACAACTTATGCTAGATCTCGTACAATAAGAATGCACAGTGTTTTGTAAAATAAAATGTTCTCTCATGTAGTCTGGTGAAATTACATTATTTGTTTTAAAAACATGGCAGTGTATAATTTGTTGAACTCTTTTCTACAGAGTAAGTTAAATGCTCTAAAATGAGTAGCATCAATGGGAGATCGGCAATCCAAATTTAATATCAATCGCATAAATTTATTTTGTGTTACTTGAAGTTTATCCCGCCAACTTTTTGTAAGTACCAAAAGGAGCATGCATACTCAAAGTGGCACTGAATAAGAGGCATCACTAACAATCTTTTAATATGGTCAGCAAGAAATTGTCTCTTTCTGGCTAAAAGCAACCGGTGTCGACTAAACAATGCTAAAATCTTGATAATTGTATATATCGCCATTTAAGAACGGCGATAATAACCAATTTTAACCATGGACCCTATGTTCATAAAGAGTTCTTGATATAAGATATACCTGTAACCAACAACTGCCTAGTTAGATTAATATATACATGTAATAGCTAAAGAATTCCTTCAGGTACATACTAGAAAAAAACATGTTGAACATACTGGAATAATGAACAATGTATGTTACTTTGCTCTCTGTCCTGATGATAGTGAAAGAAGTGATTTTAGTAAAAGTTAAATATTTGAGTGATAATATGAGAAATATAGACATTTAGATTGTGCCATTGGTCCAAGACCTGATGGTACTGGTCTATATTGTTGTAAAGTTAAAATACGACACTTGTTACATTTGTCTAAAAGATAGCTTCTATAGCGACGTGTTAAAGTGCCTGCTTACGACTGGAGAGGTCGTGATTTCGATTATCAGTTCCGACCATCGATCTTTGGCGCCCAACGTAAATAAAACCCTAGGAATTGTGTGATGGCACCCTTAGATAGTTCTACAGACAATCAAGCTCTAAGAATTCTAGGAATTCTGTTAAGTAGAACTTACAATTAATTTGTAAGAACATTCAAATGTATTCCACTGTTGTTATATAGTGTTATAATACCTGTGCACGTACAGGAGTATGTATTTTAATTAATTTCTCAATTGGTTCATACTATACCATTGATATATCTTTTTCTGACATTCCAATAAATATTGTTGGTTTTTTATCATGTACAGTAACCAAGTACAAACGGCACGATTTTGCGTGTACATATCATACAATGACAGTTCTGCACTTTATGTTTAAAATTATAAATCCTATTCTACATACTTTAATTTCATTTTCTGAGCGCGCATAACCTGAGAAATTCGTGTTTTTATGTCGACCAACTCCAGTGCTTTCAGCGCTTTGATTTTTCGACGTCCGCCTCTGTGTTATTGTACGTTCATGTTTCATCGGAAATTTTATTTTCGTTTAGCCACGTGAAGTAACACACACTACCACATTCTATAATATTATAACATAAACTATACAGAACGATCTTGAATGTTATTGCTAAAGCCTTACAGACATAAAAGAATATTATTATGAAAACGTATGTTAAAGGCGTTTGGTGCAATTCGCATATGGAAAAACAAAATTATATTGCTGTATTTTAGAGAGTTTTCATGACTTTAACGTAATTTTCAGGGAAATCCCATTTCAAGCGTTAACTCCTCGTAGAGGAACCGTGCTCCTCTGACGATAATAGATTATATCATAAATCTTCGTAATTAAATCAACGAAAGAATGATTTCCTAGAAATCTGATATAGTATCAACAGTGTTAGTATTCACAGGAAACTCATCACTGATTTCTAAATATCATACGTCATTGTTTTTATTTGTATTTCATGTAGATTGACTATATTTATACAATCCTATCTGAATTTTATACTTATATATTGAGGATACGTGTGTGTCATTCTTACATTGTAAGTCAATAAAAAGTATTCTTAGTCAAAGCGCTGAAGGCACTGAATTTGTTCGGGTTTAAAAAGTAAAATGAGATTTCCGGCTCCAACAACGTTTGTACACAAAGAACATTTCAGTAATATTAGTTTGATAGGTACAGCAGCATTGTTCCGGTTCAAAACACTTCAAACAATCGACCTATAAATACTGCAGATTAACCGGACAGGCGAACACACTTTTGATTTGTTTTCGCACAATCACAACATGTCATGGGGGTCATTGTTTGAACAATGCAATAATTACCGCTTTAAAGTTATCATTTATGCACATTTATTCTACTGCATCTGTATGTAAAAGAAATAAAGTCCACTATTCAGAAATCATTCAAAGACATCAACTACGATCTTTAAACTTTTCCTATGGAACCATTCTATTTCATAAGATGATGTAACATCTCTACTGACAAATGGCACAAACGACGGGTGGTGACTGGATAGTTGATACCATTCTATTACATAATACGAAGTAAAGATCTCTACTGAGACACTTAACTTACATGTATAAGCAATTATGCATACGCTTCAATATGGACCGAATAACAAGTGTATTTCAGGAATTATTGCGCCTGTCATAGCAGACGATCTTTTTGAATTGCTCTATACATATATATACTGAGGTTCTACTTCTGGATTCGGTAAATTTTCAAAGTGGGAAAGTGTCTGAAATACGGTAAATATATTTGTGCAGGACTGAAGTCCCGAACAAATAATAAAATCAGATCTCACTGCATTGCTGCAGTAGCATTAGCTACAATCTTATGGTCTGTACTGTGGCTCTTGACAAAATCTAGCCTGTCCAATCAACAAGTCACTCTCTACTGGTTGTAACTGATGTCAGGATGTCACCTGAGACTTGCCAGAACAAATGTAAGACATGTTTTTCTTTATTGTTCTTACCTGACTTGTAGAAAGATAATTCACTCAGTAATGCCATACTAGTATTGTTTGTTATCAGTTGCCAATGATTGGCAATGAGTGGTGATGGACGGAATGAAAAGTATGTTGCCATGGGCATTATTGACAGTGTTTTGTCAAGGACATAATGACCAATGTGTTGTCATGGGCCTCAAGGGCATTGTGATCCTGTACAATGTTGTTATGAACCTTATGGACATTGTTGTCCTTGACCAAATGGACAGTGTTGTCATGGACGTTATGGACATTGTTGTCATGGACCTCATTGACATTGTTGTCATGGACCTAATTCACAGTGTTGTCATGGACCTTATGGACAATATGTTGTCATGGACCGGACAATATGTTGTCATGGACCTTATGGACAATATGTTGTCATGGACCTAATGGACAATTTGTTGTCATGAACCTAATGGACTGTGCTGTAATGGACCCTATAAACATTGTTGTCATTGACCTAATGTACTGTTTTGTCATTGGCCTAACAGACTGTGTTGTCATGCACCTTATGGACTTTTTTGTCTAGGACCTTCTTAACAGTGTTGTCAATTACCTTATGGACAGTGTTGTTATGCGCATATGGACAATATGTTGTAATGGATCCAATGGACAGTGTGTTGTCATGGACCTATGAACATAGTAGTCATGGGTCATTTTTGGCAGTGTTGTCATTGACGTTATAGACAGTGTTGCCATGATTCACATTTAGAATGTTTTGGTGCCAAATAAATGTTTTTGGTATGTATCTGTGAATATTTGATATTTTACTCTCATATGAAGCTATGAACTGTCGATTAATATACTTTGACAATACAACTAGAAGTCTGAATATATTGTCAATCTACGATTAATTAAAAGACTAAACATGCCATGTATTGGACTAAAAAAATAGGATAATAATATAATAAACGTGGATATAGACTCTTCGTCTAGAAATTGATCACAATCCGTTATTTAATGATTAGCCTTAGGGCAGGTAAGTGACGATGGAAATATTGAAGGAATGTAAACACGATATCCTGTCGTTTTATTAGCAACCGCAAGGTCGAATATGATTTAATGCAAAATTAGATACGGGGGTATCCCTTCAGGACTTCTGGTGGTTGTATTTTAAATAGCCTGTGACAACGTGTTCAAGTATGTAGCGCGGATCATGTGATATCTTATACAACGATCTGTCGTAATTTATCTTAGGACAATTGTTTCTGGCATATTTGTGCAGTTCTGTGTGTTTTTATCCAACCAAATCCAGCTTCAAATCAATTTACATTTATCAAAATACATAAGCACACTTTTTGACACAAAAAAACTCAACATTGTACTTTAATTCAATTTTTTTATCATTAGTTTTACTAATATAATCAATTTAACAACAAATATGGAATCTTAAGAAACTCCTAATAATTGTTTAAAAGCCATAATATAAAAAAATGAAATTGATGAATATTTTTGGATAAGGTCAAACGTCAATTGCGACGTTTATAGCGGTGTTGCACACAACACTAGACGTCGCAACACCGCTAATGTAAGCTTAAGGCGTCTATAGTGCATGGCTATTTAAATCTAACCAAAATATGTCAAGTTTGGAAGTTGGTCAGAAGATGATCAAAAAGAAATTGAGATAAAATTTATTGCCGCTAGAGTTATTGCATTGGACATTGGATGGTAAAAGAGCAATAACCGTTGATATGGAACTCCATTCGGTTGTCGCATAGCCGCTTACGTATAGCAATGTATTAACAACCCAGGATACAACAGTACAACACTGATAGTTAACTAGTTTAATGTTCATTCTAACATCACATGTAAACGTATATCAAATGTCATGATTGTAAGGTAGCCAAACATACAAGTACAAACATCCATAGTCTACGGTATCTATGTATAAGCCTTATATCCAGCGTGGACCTAAGGTTTTGGCCAAAGACCCCGCAAGGGTTCATTGGCTCGACAGAGCAATGATTATACGATTGCAATACCTTTTATACAGTTGAGTTGACAGCTCAACACGTGTCCAGACATCAACTATAATTATGCTTGCGGAAGACATCAACCATAATTATGTTTGCGGACGTTCACATAAATAAGATGTAATCTGTCTAGTAATTGCATACATAATATGCACTTAACTTGACGATTACATCACACGGTTGCTAAGGGCGGGATAGTTGATGCTTTGGTCCTTAAAGCGATTTGTATAGAGTGAAAGAGTAGTTGCTATATGGTCTATAGGGTGGTTGCTAAGAATGCGTTGATGGTTGCTATAAGTCTAAGAGTGGTTGCTTTGAAGTCATGTTTGTTCTATGTGATTTTTGAGTGTATATTAGGCTCGATACTATACCTTCCAACTAAGTGCGACGTTAAGCGTTAGTGTTGCTACATTTAACGTCAGTTGGGACGTTTAGCGGGGTTGTGACGTTTAACGGCGCTACATAGATCAGACGCTACACATAAATTGATGACGTACTTCCCCTTAAATAGATTGCCAACGTATAATAATCATCTCAAGAAAAGAAAAAGTAATCAAACCGAATGATACCACGCGACAAATTTTCATCAAGTGGTCAAACAAAAGAAATAGATAATTTAGAGAGAAGAAGACGAACCTGATATAAGTGGTCTGTTTATTGTATGACAATCATGCAGGAAAAATGATCTGACAGAATTGTCTGTATCTTGTCCAAAAAACTTCATCAATAAGTATGTAATCATTGTATTGTCTGATAGGAACAATTTGGCAATAAAAGAATTGCTCTTAACGCTAATATGAGATAACTATATTGTGATATTGCTCATTCTGGCGATGCTTCCAAGTTAGAACAGAATATAAAATTAACTTATGTTTCATGTCCATGTTCTTAAACAAAAACAGTGTGCATTATTCTGAACGTTTATAAATGTTGAATTATATGTAATGTAATTACTTGTACGAATAAAAAAGTATTTTAATTATAATTTTATTTTTCGTATATTATACACAATACTGTAAACGTGGGTAGTATTTGTTAAGAACACAGTGTATCATAAAGACTTGATACATAGTATAATGTTATTTATTGCATATGTTACTATAAATAGTAACAAAATCGACGTGGAAGTGCGCCAATATAGCCTCAATGTGGGCAATACATTCCGGTATTGAGCAAGTGTGCCAAAATATCGATATTTGGCCCACTTCCTAGTGTGCCAAAAATCGATATTGAGGCAACTTCCGGTCATTACGCACCTGCAGTCCAACAACTGCAGACTTTCCGCACGTGAAATTCGTACGTAATTAGCAACAAGAAGCTATAATATTCAATTTTACGACGTGTGTTTTTTTCAAAGTGAAAATAAATAAGATAATTAACAATTTATCAAGACTTACGTTTTATAACAAGCGTTCATAAGATTCCGACGTTTCGACGTTGAATAAACAAAACAATACATGTGACGTAACGTCAACGTGCAAAATAGCGCGGTACGTCGAGAAAATGTATTTTTGTTGTAGAAAAGTCATCGTTTCATGAATTGGTCAACATATGCAATAAAAAGATTATGAAACAGGGCAAGTGTGCCTTAAGTCGATATCGGCACACTTTCCCCGGCATTAGCCCTCGGGCTAAAGCCCTCGGGCCAATACCTAAGCAAGTGTGCCGATATCTTCCTTAAGGCACACTTGCCCTGTTTAATAACCTATACGTAATATCTAGTGATTAACAAATTCGTTATAATATCAAAGCGCTGAAGGCACTGAATTTGTTCGGGTTTGAAAAGTGGAATTTGATTTCCGACTCCAACAAAACATTCGTTCACAAAGAACAGTTCAGTGATATTAGTTTGATAGGTATACCAGCACTGTTCCAGTTCAAAACACTTTACACAATCGACCTATAAATACAACTGGTAAACCGGACAGACGAACACACTACTAATTTTTTTCACACAATCACCGCAAGTCAAAGCGGTCATTCTTAAAACAATTCAATAACTGCCGCTTAATAGTTATCATTCGTGCACATTTGTTCTACAGCATCTGTATATAAAATAAATGAAGTCCACTATTCAGACATCATACAAAGTCATTTACTACGATCTTTAAACTTTTCCTATAGAACCATTCTGTTACATAAGATGATGTAATATCTCTACTGACAACTGGCACAAACGACGGGTCGTGACTGAATAGTTGATACCACTCTATTACATAAGATGACGTAATCATCCCTACTGAGACGCACAACATAGCAGCGAATAATCTTACTCTTTAGTTCGGATTACTAGTGTATTAATGCGCCCGTCATAGCAGACGATCTTTTTGAATTGCTCTATACTTATATACTGAGGGACTACTTGGGGAAAGGGTCTGAAATACGATAAATATATTTGTTCAGGACTGAAGTCCCGAACAAAAAAAATGACATAAGTCGATTATAAAACGTTCATGATAATTCATGGAGTGGTTTTGACCGACTGTCGTTTAAGTTGTAATAAGCAGATAAAACAAGCTCAACTTGTGTGAACTACCTTGTGCTAGGAGCAGTATATTATGCTACCAGTTCAATAGTATGTCGTCGCTTTTCAAATATCTCGTATGATGATGTGTACAACTTTTCAGAACAGTAAAAAAACTATATTTTTATTTAATATAGTGAATATAGTAACGACACTTTGCCATTGTTTTTATATTTAAAACTTGGTTTAAATCCAACTCATAAGCGTTACAATCGCGTAAACGGAAAGCAGATATGTGTTTCTTACGAGAAAACCTCCCTTATAATTATTTCCATACATACAAGAAATGGGGAGATGGCATAAACCTAATAAAATTCCAAGAAATGAAAGAAAATGTCAACTGTGTAACAGACTTGAGGACGAATTCCATTTTTTACTAGAATGTCCATTATATCATGACTTAAGAAGAGATCTTATTAAACAATTTTATTGGAAAAGACCAAACATTCCCAAATTTTTAGACCTTATATCATCGACAAATCAATCCATTTTAAATAAGTTAGGAACATACATTTTCAAAAGTTTTGAAAGAAGAGATAATTTAAATTATTCAAATTAGATTTCTCCACCTCATTTATAAATATGTTTTAATAACTTTAACGTAGATACTTACTATCACTCGTATATATACTGTTAGATAAGACATTGATACTTTATTTTACTCACCGGAATGTATAACTTTGATATGTATATAGATATATTTTCACATTCTATGCATTTTAAAATGTATTACATGTATAATTACTCTAATTTGTAATTCTCTGCATATTATGTATCTATATGTATTTATGTTTGTAGATTCATAGGCCAACGGCCTAATATCTTGAAATAAAAAACTAAAACTAAACTACAAGATTTTCAACCAAGGAATGTTCGAAAATCACCTATGTTTGTTTTCAAATTAAATGTATAATTACTTATTTGCAACATTTAAAACAAGGAATTTACTTACTAATTTATGCCGGGTTTTTTTATCACGAAGATTAAATCGTTGATGTAAACAGTTTTGTTTAACATGGAAATCTATACGAGGTTTTCGAAGGTAAAAAAAATCGACCAATCGATGTGCAAGATTTTGTCACATGTTGATTTTGAAGAAATGCGATTGGCTAGTATGTCCGGTATTTTTGCAGATTACTAATCGGGTTGCCGTCTTTCAATTTCTCAAATAATAACAAAAAAAGAGCGCAAAAATGATCATACCAAGTTTTCGAAGAAAAGCGACGATGTGTCAACTGTGCCTTGTTTTTTATGTGATCTATTTATGAGGTGTTCGGTAAATTCAGAACAGGGGCGGATCCATGATTTTTTTAGGGGGGGGGGGGTCCGAACTTTTTTAGGGGGGGGGGGTCCGAACCTCGAACCACGACCACATTATACACATTTTGCAGAAAAAGGCAACATATTGATAATAAAAATTAATAACTTTTAAATCTATGTTAAGCACCGAGAAAAATTGCTTCGTACTACTTAAAAATGACTCACAAACAAGAAATACACATGTACATTTTCCAAATTCTAGGGGGGCGTCCGGACCTCCCTGACCCCCCCCCATAAGTAGTTGATACAGTAAAACCTACTTACAGTAGTCAGTCATGTAAAAGTGACAATTGTTGTATTGGCTGTTATTGACAGGTGGTCGTTATATGAGGTTTGACAGCATTTTTGAATGAAGAAAAAAAACGTAAATTGTGTCGCGTGACAATATAGTATAATCAACTGCTAGTTATTACTACAATACTCATACTGTGGCAATAATCATATTGATTCCAGTTTTCTATGAGAAAGGTTTTCATCGTATAAATTAAATAAAAACAAACACAGAGACATTATATATTATAACGCTAGGAAGGAGTACATCGTGACCCAATGAGCGTCTGTCTCTTGTTTAGACCTAATAACACAGGATGGATGATTCATAGCTTCAACACTTAAGTATTTGTTAGTATCTTACACTGAAACCTTTTTACACGGGAACTTGGCAAACGGAAGTTGGAAAATATAATCTTTGATGAAAATTTATTAATAATAAAGTGAAATGCTCCTCATGTTTAAGATGTTTCAATTTTCCGATACATTGCAACATCCGCACCAGAAAAGACGCACTTCCTGACATGTCTTATCTGACAAATGACAATCAAAGTAACAATAGCACAAAATGATTATCGAGAACATTAAAATTGACCAGATCTTAGAAGGCAAACATACAAGGTGACAACTAGGTTTATGACCAATAGACATATCAGTTAATAATATACAATGTATAGGTATAGAAATCTGTAAAATTAAAGCGTAAATTTAGCGGCTTAATTCTCCCTTTTGTCCACTGAATTAAACTAGGTAAATTTCTCAGGGTATGCATTTCATTAGTCAGACTAATATGTGTAACATCTGCAAAGCGGCCCTCTACAGAACAAATCCTCTGCACAACAACACCTTTTGATATTTCCCTTAGGTGTTATTTTACCTCAGTAGAACTACAACCTCTGAACAGCAACACTTTTTAGTCCATCCAAGTGAAAGTTGTTCAAGAGAGGTTGTACTGTATATGTTTATTTGATATTTCTATATATACACGTGGCTTCTTGCTGCACAGAGATTTCGAGTTGTACGTTTTTTATGTAAAAAATAAAAATGTAAACGATACCAAGCATACCATTTTAATCGACGTAGTATAATTATGATTTGAATGAATGAATGATTCGAGTTTTATAAGGGTCCGTCCGCTCTATAAGGATGCATTATGTGCAGACCTCGGAGTGTGACCTTTCACCCCTTAAAGTTTGTTTTTTGGAGATCTAAATTATAGGTCAAATTTAGAGAAGAACCCAATATAATTCATATTGGGTTAGGTGATTAACTTGCCTAAGATGCTATAATTTAGTATGCCAATGATAGGTAATCCCCTATTTTGCTAATTCAGCACCTAAAGTATGGAGATTCCACTTATTATGATTTAGTAATGATTTAGACTGTAATAAGTTAATTGGTTAAATAAGCTGTGTTGTAACCTTTATGTAGGAATATTCCAGATATCTAAAAATACAAAAGTGTAATCATGACTCACCAGATAAAATCAGACTATATACCATTGTCTATTTAAACAATCTCATACTTGTACCAGGGCAAAATTGATCTCTATGAGCTAGGAGTAACACATTCTACTGAAAAAGAAAAAAGGGCTACAACAACAACAACTGAAATCAGCTGTTTTTTTTGTTTGTCAAATGTTTAAAATAAAAACATCGGAGGTAATTTCTTAAGCATTTTAAAAAAGTGATGCATTGTATTTTTTATATTTCAAAGAAAAAAATAGTTGACATTTCTGGGGTAATTGTAAATATTTTTCACATAACGCCATTATTGTGTAACTGGCAATTCAAGCACGTTTTATTCCACATAACTATATATTTTACTGAAATGTGTAATTTAAAGAGCAAAATTATATTTTTGTTCACAATACTGCAATAAATACCTACAACATTTACAAGCAATCGAACTGTGTAAGAAAGAAATATGACAAAGATATCAGAACAACCATTCTCGTACCCTGGGGCTATCAACATTCTCGAGTGTTAGATATCAAGAATCTTGATAATCTCTGGGTACGAGAATGACGTACCACTGGAAAAACGGAAATGCGATACATTCACGTACCGAAATAAACTTAATTAACCGAAACACACCCGAAATACAGTGTTCCTGAATTACATTTAAATTTAATAAAAATACATGTTATTATATGGAAAAATGTTTCGAAATGTATTATACATTGTATTAATCATATATGAACAAATTTCAAATTTCAAAAAATACATATGAGTTTGCGACAAACAATCATTAGAATACAACATTGGTATGTTTCGGATATTAGTTATTTACGACATGGGCTGTAACAAACAATTTTATTCAAAAACAAATGTTGAATGCTGACTGATATTTTTTATCATCATGCTTGTCTTGGGCAAGGTTTTTAGCTAGATTTTTTTTCTAATTCTATGCTGATTTTTAAGAACACTTCTTGTTTTGTTTATAGTTTTTCAATTTGTGGTTATTAACTAATATTAAATGACCTAATTAAATATTTGTTTACTTAATGCATTCGAATGGCAACAAAGCATATTTCAAAGTCTACAATAAACTTCTGTAAACTTCTGGCTACTTTTAAAAAAGTCATAATTTATAAATGAAATGAGTTTCGTTAAAAACATTTTGATTAAAGCAATAGCGTAGCAGCTTTCATTATTCAAGTTATTTAAATATATGCCTACATTGTAGCATATACAGTATATAAATAAAATGTGTTACCATAGTGATGGTACAGCAATTTAATTTTGAAACAGTAAATTCAATTATACACCAGATATGGGGTTATCAATTAAATAATTGTGTTAAAAAGGCATATCTTAAAAACAAAACGTATTGCTATTCTCTAAAATGTATGGAATATATTCCCTAGTTAAATATATAATGGGAATCAT
Source organism: Mactra quadrangularis (assembly GCA_025267735.1). Taxonomy (NCBI): domain Eukaryota; kingdom Metazoa; phylum Mollusca; class Bivalvia; order Venerida; family Mactridae; genus Mactra; species Mactra quadrangularis. The sequence goes on from CM046305.1 coordinate 11,688,689, forward strand.
CATATGGGAAGAAGACATGGTGAACATCAGATGTTCGCTCTAATTATTGGTTTTCATGGTTAATAAGACATTAACATCTCAGGCGACAAACATCTAAACAATGTTTAGGGATGTTTACTAGTTAGTTTAGACAAGTTCAGTGAAAATGTCAGCTAATCAACAAAACTAATTTACTGCCTCGCGCATGCGTAGTAATTTAAAGATGAACGTGTTTAACACAAAAATGAGCTATATTTATTAAAGTAAGAAATGTATTATCATTCAGTGCGCATTTTATTCTCACACAGATTGTTTATATTCGGAATTCGAATAAATGTGGGTTTCCAGATTTCTAGATGAGTACGGTTTGTTTGCATCAGGACAGAAAGACGTTAATGATAGAAGGAATGCAACACATATTAAAATATATTGTTATTATTATTATTATTATATACCGTATTTGTATAGCGCTCTTTTCATATTGAATATATGTTCAAAAGCGCTTCACACTCATATGCATAATTAGGTTAAACGAGCTAAAATAAAAACGAAAATGATAAAGATATAAAAACATAAACTGAAAAATAATAATAAACTAAAATTTGTGATCAATAAAGTGCTCATAGTAGTTTAAAAACAACAACAACAACAAAACAAGTGAATTTTCAATTTTAAAAATAGTGAAAGAGAGGTAATGGATTGTTGGTAGAACGGCAGCTACGTAGTCGATGAGGAATCAGGCCAAATGCCCCGAAAATCCATGATTGCAAGGTGCAAAGTTGGATTCTTCTCCAAGGCTCCCACCCAAACATCCATCAGCATCAGCGCCGCACGTCCCCCAACCATACATTGTATAGTGATAAAGTAAAAGTGATAATAGTTATGATTAGAGTATGAGAAAAGGCAGCCACCGACCAATAGGGAATCCAGCCAGATGCCTTGAAAAATCCATGATTGCAAGGTGCAAAGTCGGATTCCAATCCAAGGATCCCTCCGGAACATCCATCAGCGTCAGCGCCTAAATTGGTTAGATAAGGTTTAATCTTCAATGTAATGAGTATATAATCGGTGGAAAGGCAACTCCTAGCCAATGGGGAATCTGGCCAGATGCCCTAGAAAATCCATAATTGCAAGGTGCAAAGTCGGATTCTAATCCAAGGATCCTGCCAGAACATCCATCAGCATCAGTGCCGCACGTCCCCCGACCATGCATTTTATAGTGATAAAGTAAAAGTGATAATAGTTAAGATTAGAGTATGAGAGAAGGCAGCCACCGACCAATAGGGAATCCAGCCAGATGCCTTGAAAAATCCATGATTGCAAGGTGCAAAGTCGGATTCCAATCCAAGGATCCCTCCGGAACATCCATCAGCGTCAGCGCCTAAATTGGATTAATAAGGTATTAATCCTAAAGGTAATGAGTATATAATCAGTGGAAAGGCAACCCCTAGCCAATGGGGAATCTGGCCAGATGCCCTAGAAAATCCATAATTGCAAGGTGCAAAGTCGGATTCTAATCCAAGGATCCTGCCAGAACATCCATCAGTGTCAGCGCCTAAATTGGATTAATAAGGTATTAATCCTAAAGGTAATGAGTATATAATCAGTGGAAAGGCAACCCCCAGCCAATGGGGGAAACTGGCTTGTTGCCCTGTAAAATCCATAATTGCAAGGTGCAAAGTTGGATTCGAATCCAAGGATCCCACCAGAACATCCATCATTTGGTCGCATATTATTTTGTAATACACCTAGTGCATAATTATTATTATCATTTCTTTTTAAACTATGGTGTTATATGTTTGTAATTTGGGTATATTTTAAGATCATTCAGCCAGATAGTTTCTATTGATTAAAAGAAATTTCACTGTAGTATTATTAGACGTACTAATGAACAATTTTTAAGTAGTCTAAGATTGGTTCATATTAATACTGATATATTCCAAAACCAAAGTTTTTTGTCCCAGGGTGATTGATTTAGTGACCATAGTAATTGACAAACAGGTAAGTCTTTAACTTTCTCTTAAAAGTATTTAGAGACTGAGCACACTTGACAGAGTCTGGAAGCGAATTCCACAATTTTGGCGCAGCATGGCTGAAACTACGATTACCAAAAGTAATTGTCCTAGACCGTGGGACTGTAATAGATAATGAATTGCTAGATCGGAGGTCTCTGTTGGGTTTATAGACATGTATTAGGTCTTGGATATATATGGGACATTGGTTGCTAAGTGCTTTATATGTATATATCAAGAGCTTGTATGTGATCCGCTGACAAACAGGAAGCCAATGAAGTTCCTTGAGCACTGGTGTTATATGGTCATGACGACGGGTTCTGGTAATGATTCTTGCTGCTGTATTTTGTAGACGTTGAAGTTTATTCAGATTTGACTTTGAAGTATTTGCACACACACAGTTGTGGGCACACACAGTTTTATTTCAACTTTTTTCCGCATGGATACATGACGCGTACAACAATTTTTTTCAACTGGAAAACCTTTTCAACTTGAGTTCTGGATCAAATAAATTGCAATTAATGGCTATTTTAAGAAATTGATTTGATGTTGTTTAGTTTAGTTTGTAATTTAATGAAAATGTTTTTTTCAGGCGGCTTACTCGTTGCTTTTCTAAAGAAGGTTAAACATACAGACATAAACGTTTAACCTAAGGTAAATACATACATGTACATTCGCAAATGGCTGCAACGGATCCATAATGACATTTTAAAACAGTGGTTAGAGGTTTGTTTGAGTAGAAAGTATTCATAATGAAAATATAAGCGCCATGCATTAACATTCGAACCAACACTTGATGTTATGCCACAGTCCCATAAAATCGTTGCTTGTTACAGACCCGCACGAGCAGACAGTCGTGGGCCGTAGGAAGCCTTGCGTTTCAAGGTGACGGTAGGCACATGGTACAAAACAACACACCCGTACAGAGCCATAGCTGGAAGATATGCATAATTAATCCATACTTAGCCACTATTTTGTACACGATTTGACTCTGAAACTGATACGTGTATCCTGGGCTCATCTCACGGACCCTGGTAAAAACGAAACAGTCCGTACGGGTACGCAAGAGTTCGTACGGGTCCTTGCGGAGTTTGATCGCACGGCGCCCGTACGGTGCCCTCACGGCTATTTTTATGTTTATGGGACTGTGGCTTTACAGAAAACTAATAGGTCGAACTTGAATCAGCACGGAGTTTGGGTGTCCGATGATTACCAGTCCAAAGTTGATATTTATTGTCGCTAATGTTGAAAATAAGTACCTTTCTATAAATTGTTGGAAAGTTTATTCTCATATATTTTAGTACTGTAACAGTGAATGTTTGTGTGAACGTTCCAGTAAACAATGTACATCCATACAACACTCCCAGAAGTTTTACAGACAAAAACATAGTTCTTAGTTAAATCAAGATGTCATTCATTTTAATTTTCATGGTTCAAGGTCTGTTGACCATTGTTTCTTTATAATTTGTTTCTTTATGCCAGCCAGATGATTATTGGAAAAAAGTTAACAGACACAATACTGAAAGAATCTTAACATTCTTTGGAAAAAGTGAGATTTATTATAGCTTTAAACAAGGGTAAAGTGTTACACTGCATTGCTTAGTGTATTGGCAAGCTGGTTTAGTGTTGGCGAGTACTAGTGGTTGGAAAAATCCTGGACAGTCGTTTTGAAACCATCTAAAACTAAAATTGCTTGTATACTAGTAGTAGGAGTGATCAAGTATACGTGCTGTTTGTATGTCGACTGAGTTCCTTAATTGTATCAGTTAAAAATATATTTCATACCCAAACTTTGATATAAGAAACACAACAGGAGCTTCAGTAGTTGTTTTCAACAGCTCGATTTTGATGTATTAAGATGATAACAAAATACAAAATGTAATGATAAATATACATAATAAACAAAGAGAAAAATAATTGGAAAACCATTTATAGCATTATTATCAAAATACTTTGGATGAAAATATCTTTAACAATATCAATTAAAATGGTTCAACAATTAGGTTCTTAGTTCAACAGACTCACAAATGATCATTATTACAAACCGCTTACAGCAATATTATCTTTCATTGTTTCAATAACATCTATTAGATCGATTTTAATATCCAATATCTCGATAGGACTAAACGGATGCAATAAACGTAACTGAACAAGGTCTTACAGAGACATATTAGCTAGTTAAGACATTGAAGATGTGATATTGGCACTTTAAGACGACATAAGAGAGGGAGGAAATCAACTTAAAACAATTCCAATTAGAGTTAATTTATCATTATACGATCTTATCGTATTTCCCATCTGTGTGACATTTGATAACAAGGATCAATGGCTCCTTTGCTCATAAAATACATACACTTGACTTTTAAATGTTTCTAATTATTAATGTCTCAATATTATGGTGGCATATTTCTGCCACTAGATGACTACTTAATTTACATTTTAATTATGTGGTTTACTAGTTACGTATCTAGTTTTTTTTCAATAAATTAACTACACTGTATCATAACAGAAATAAATGCAAGTTAGTGCCTACAACATCCATTTAGTATTATTTTACCATGATAATATATATATATATGTTTATTAGCTATCGGCTAAGTTTAGCCTTTGGCCATTTCCATCGAGATATTTTATGGCAAAGACAAAAATACAAGTTTCATACATTATATACAGAGAAAATAAACAGGATATCTATGAATAAAATTAACAGAATATACATGAGAAATTATACAATAATTAATCATCCAAAAACATTATACATTTTCCAAAATATTTTTACGTTTTTTAAGACTTTCTGAAATAAATTTGGCAGAATTTATGTTAAACATTTTATTATTTGACGACATTATGTTATTAAATTTATGGATACATGCCCATTTTGCATACGGGAGATATTTTTTCTTATGTCAATATAGGCTGGGCAGCACATAATGAAATGATACTCAGTCTCAACAAAATTCATATTACATAACCTACACAGTCTATTTTCCCTTAAAGTACCCGATATTTTTCCTGCTTCGATTTCTAAATTATGATTGCTTAATCTAAAACAAGTAAATTGTTTTCTTAATTTATCATTAGATACATTATCAAGATACTGTTCATAATTAAAACCATTTTTAAAATTTGCATAATACTTAAGTCTAGACATTGAATTGATAGTTGTAGTCCAGTTTTGAATAAATTGATCTTTAATTCTATCTCTGATTAAAGGGAAGTGATTATGATTTGGATTTAAGGTTGTTCTTATATAAAAGAGACCCAGGTGATCTAAAATAGAATTTAAACGTGCAGTCCAACTTCTGTTTCTCACATTTATACAAAGATCCCAGTACATTTGATTACAGTAAGACGGATCGTTTTTCATAATTTTAGTCCAAAATTTTACAGCTCTTATTTTGCTAAGTGTGGATAATGGATAACGCCCTAATTCACCGTACACTGCATAATTAGGTGTTTGGTGTTTTACTCCTAAAATAGATTTGCAAAATCGAATATGTAGTTTGTCGATTTCAGTGTGGTTATAAACCCCCCAGACCTCAGCCCCGTACAGAAGTATTGGAGTTATCATGGAATCAAATAAAGACAATTTTGTTTTAATATCTAAATTAACCTTATCAAACAATGACATCAAATTGTGATAAGCACATAAGGCTTGTTCGTTAAGTGTTTTTACTGCTAAAGTCATTTTACCATTGTATGGAAAATTAATTCCTAGGTATATAAAATTATCTACCATAGTTTGACGTCACGCTGAGGGGACACTCATTTCTGTTTATTCTACAAATAGACGATCAGGATACCAGCATACAATATTCAGTTTGTCGGACTGCTATTATGTAAGATATCGTACATACAAGGGCTACGATTACAACGATATAGTGCAAGAAATCCGCATGCGATTTTGTAACTTTTGTGAATAGAACTGGCTCGGATTTTACCGTAAGAGCCAATGCAAATCTCTGAAATTACCGTATGTTAACTTTGACCGGTACCCTGAAAGGGCACCGTCAATAAGTATATGCTAGTTTACTAATTAGCTATAAAACAACATTCAGAAGTCATAGAAAATGGCCCTGGACTGTCTCTATTTACATTGAAACACGTTCACTTGTCATTTTCATGTTAACATTTAATAATAACCTTCTTACACGATTATCTCATCATTACATCAGAATACGTCGTATTTCTGTGCAGTTCAGACTACATTACTACAGAAACCAAATTCGTAGATCTACTTTTTCACCTTATGATATCCGAGATTTATCTGCGTGGAAGATCGCCGAGGTAGTTCCGATGGTAAAGTTATAACTCCCTTGATCGACCTCTCTAAAAATGCCAATACTTTTCCTACAAAACTATTTTAATGGTTTCATATGGTTTGCATATTGTTAAATATGAGAGGCAATTCATTAAACTGACGTGACCCGGGTGCGTAGAAGTTCATTTTATGTATTTTGAATATATGTTTGTTTTTCATAATACTGCATTTTGACCATGGCACTTTTCCTGTCTTCGATTATAGGAGGTTGGATTTAAAACATTATAAATTTTCGAACGGGTAATAAGAACAGAAATATATGAAATGGACATAACAAATTTACCAATTATTCCATTTTAAAGTGTACATGTATTCATTAATATTGATTTCAAATTTCTCTCAAGATTAAAGAAATATTAAATCAATTTCAATATAGTTAAAGGGAAGCAAGACAGGATAGAGCGCCATGATCGTGTGACCACATACACGACTCATGCTGGTTGTTTCGTCATCTCAAGATAACGAACTCGGAAAACAAAGCATTAGACCAAGTCCTAGCAAAACATCAGCAACTCTGGTAACCATGCCATATTTCCCTTCTCTAAGAAAAAGGAATGACTTGGTGTTTGGGAACGACCAGAGCCAGAAAATGTTTCGCCAGAAAAAGGCCAACGTTTGACAAAGTGAACTGACACAGCTTGTCTGTTTGTTACAAGAAGTCTATGGATCTATATACAAAATATTAATTACAAGGTTTTCAGTTTAATCATACCGCTGTGCATAATTTATCAGTATGTCAAATAAATCGTACATGGGATTTTTTTACTTGAAATTTCATAGCTATCATTAATACGGTTTTTTCAAATCATAATTTAATTGCTTTTTTAATTTGGTAGTGCAGTTTATTTGTAATCGATAAAAACTCACCATATTTAGGATTTATCTTCCAAAATTATCTTCCCCATATTTAATGTCCTTTTTACAGTATTTAACTATTGTTACATGCTCTGTTCTTTAGGACCCAAATAGCGCAGTCGGCTAAGGGGAAGGAAATAAACATAAGAAATGTTCAAGAGGTCGCTGGTTCGAAACCTAGCTAATGCCTATTTTTTATTTTTTTATTTTATTTTTATTATATATTTATATTTTATATTATATATATTTACGTATTAAGAGGTAACATTGACATATTCAAATATATAATCTTATGAATTTTTTATGAATAGTGTTGTGTTTACGTTTATTATGGTTACTTTAAGCTGTACATGTATTAGACCGTACTTTACTTTATAACGAAACCTTTATGGAGATATAACTTTAAACCATCTGTACTTAGATTTTACCAATGGCTGAATGATGCCTAATTTTATGCTGCAGGCGGCAGAATAAAGATCGTAGAAAATTTTAGTTAGTTCATATAACATGAAAGGTACATAATTACATTAAAGTATATATATCATATAAATCGAGGGTTGCTCTCAAGACTGTAGTAACTCGCTCTTTAATCCAAAGCTATTATTTCAATCTTGCGGGCAACTCTGGAAATAAACCTACAATCATACTGATAAAGAGGACATTTTGATATAAACGTAAGATATCTTAACATTGTAGATCTACATTATAAATATAATGATAAAAATATATTGATAAAAGACATACTTTTTTATGTAAAATATTCCTCATTTTCACAGAATATAATTCAACCAATTTTCTTTCAATTCGTAGGAACTCAGGTAAAAAAATATTAGTTGAACAGTTTAAACTGCATTGTTTGGACAGTGAACAACAATGGATAACAAGTTATGTCTCTGAAAAAGACAAGCGTCTCTAAATAGCTTGCCCAATACTTTCTACGGCTATTCTCCCTCCTACCAATGATTTTTAATTATGTAGGGCAGTTGTCAGTTACTGACGAAAGTATGTGCTTAGTAGTTGGTTAACAGCTAAATCCAGAGATTTAGCCTTTCCAGGAGGAGTGAGTAGGTTGACTGACCGTCGTCATATGACATATACAATGTGTTGCCACGGCGTTAAAAGCAACTAACAATCAAACAAACAAGCATGATATATCAAAAAGTATTAACGAAAAATCTACATGGGAGTTAATTATGTACTCATTATGATAAGCTTGTGCATTTGCAAATCACAGAAGAATGATAACTCCAAACAAATACATATATATCGCGCGATTGTAATGATACTGTTCCTTACGCCTGGTACCAAGATTGCTCTTTTTATGTCCGCAAAACCCCAACTATAATAAGATGTTGGTTTATGTTAGAACATGGAACCGTGTATATAAAGTAAAAAAACCCAATACCCGATGTTAACCGAACAGAAGATCTGAAAACGACCGAAAATATTTGAAATTTTCGACAAAGTTATCATTCGGAACAACCTCGGCGATCATGAGACGTAATGAGACATAGTAGAAGAGGTACATATGTCAATGTTACCTCTTAAAACTTGTCAATACATTCATCAATATCAAAACTGTTAGACAATAATTTATTATTAATATCATCATAAATGTGTTAATTAAGAAGTTAACTAGTTATATAACTAGTTAACCACTTATTTAACATGTTAATTATGTAGTTATCTGGTGGCAGCAATATGCAACCATACAATATCTATGGTGCGAATCTTTTAAGTTGTTTGATAAATTAAAATTTGATGCGATCTGTTCACCATAAAATATAGTATAATATTGCTCATTTTTTCTTAACTGTCAAAACATGAATAATTTCACGGTGAATGTTTTTGTTAAAATTATTGTCGTAATACACCCATGAGTTTCCGAAAGTGTGTATTATGATTGAGTAAAGCTTCTTATGCCATATTCTAAGTTTTAGTCAAGATATTTTTTATAGAAATTAGGCCACCGGTACAAAAACAATGCATTCAGTCACTGTGAAGTTATTCAAGCTTTGACAGTTGAGAAAAAACGAACAATACGACATAACTATTTTTTGAAGAAATAGCTTTTTATTGTTTAATAAACACCAAAGCCGCCCGGCTAGCTCAGTTGGTAGCACGCAAGTCTACTGATCGAGGGGTCGTAGGTTCGATTCCCGGGCGGGGCATACTTTCGTGGAGCTTGGTCATGAAATTATTTATACGGCCATTATCCCTCCTACTAATGATTTTTAATCATGTAGGGCAGTTGTCAGTCACTGACGAAAGTATGCGCTAAGTAGTTGGTTAACAGAGATTTAGCTTTTCCAGGAGGAGTGAGTAGGTTGACTGACCGCCGAATACATCACCTATACAATCTGTTGCTACGGCATTAAACAAAAAAACAATTAAACACCAACATCATTTGTTTAATGTCTTTGTTTAATGAATTTAGATCACTGATAAAAAATGACCATGAATTCTTCTCTGAGAGAAAGGAATAAGGAGAAGAACAAGTATCATGGGTTAAACGTGACACCGAGGAGACAACACAGTGACCGCGTGTGTTGTTATTTTCATTGATCTCTCAAGCCTACGGAGTGGCATGTGTCAATCTAAGAACTATTGCAGTGACACTGTGACTCGTTATCGTTTTGGTCACATACCGAATTTACTTTCGTACCATTTGTTTTCTCGACCTCGGGTACTTTGTTTCCTTTAAACACGTGATCGATTTTTCAGTCTCACATGACAAAGTTCCCATATCTTTGTATAACATTATAAGTGATTTAATTTTCTTTATCAAATAAGTATTATTAATAAGTTTATAATTATATATATTGTCTCATTTTATAGCTAGAAATCAACATAACCACACAATTTTGTATATTGTAATGTATTTTGGGCCAGTGGCCTTAGTTTTCTTAAAAAAGGTATTATTAAATAGTTTAACAATTTATATATTGTCTCATTTTTAAACTTTAAATCAACATAACCACAAAATTTGTATAGTGTAATGTTAAATTTTTGGCCAGTGGCCCTTATTTTCACGAATAATTAATGAATTATCCAACTCTATTACTATACGCCAACATAACCACACAATATTGTATTGCTGTATTTTGGGCCGATGACCTTGGTTTTCTTGAATAAAATTGCTGTATTTTGGGTCGATGGCCTTGATTTTCTTGAATAAAATTTCTCTTTGTCTTGTCTTGATTCTTGAACTAATCCAACATTGTCCTTTAACGACATAAGTTTGATTCTAAGTTGCATGAAAATAACCAAACACGTCAATAAAGTAAATGTTCTTTTCAGTGGCTTGCAGTTTTATTATAAAATCCTTAAATGGTCAACCATTTTTCAATCGTTCTAAAAAGTTGCTTCTTTGGCCTTGTACATTTGTACATGTACCAATAGTACTCAAAACGTACACCAAAAAGTACACCAAAAAGTACACAAGGTTATAGGATCTAAAATAATTTTGTTGATAACATACTTTAGATGTTGTCTTAAGCAATGGAATGTATAACCACTATTCGATTCTATAACTTATAAACATTCGTTGACTTTTACCTTGAAGATTTGAATCAATCTTTATTGTATCGCGATATTCAATATAAAAACTAAACAACATTAAAGCTTGCTCAATGAAGCTTTCAGGAGTGCAGAGCAATTACATGAGTCGGTGGTGATAACTCTTTGATCCTAAAGCGCTCGATTAACCCCTCACAACTTAACATGTATTTTCTCACCTGTATTTCCAGTCTTTTACACTTAAATACTGGTTATTAATTCATATAAAATCAATAAATACAAAGCTTTCATCAAAATTGTAAATTATTTTCCTTTTCTGTAATCAAAATAAAACTAGCAGTCAGTAACTACGGCTTATTTATATTCTTTTCTAACAGCTGTAAATCGAATTAAAAAATACGCAAACTCAACCGTGTACAACAATAAACATAACAAAAAAAGCCTAAGTACAGGTCGTCTACGTAAACATTGCGTATGTAAACACAGCCAGTTTCATTACACATTAATATTTAGGGGTGAACTATTTTTACAATTTTTTATAGTTACTTAGTTTTCTCTTATTTTATGAACATATAAAAATATAAAATTTACAATTTGCATATACACTATTTAAAATAAATGTTAACTATCAAAATGGTATGTTTAAATCAGTAAAATGCTGTTCATGCATCAGCTTATTCACCTATTCAGTGGGAAGTCCATTGTTTAAAGTACAAAAACAAGCATGACCTAGAATACGACCTTGTACAATGTCTATTACACGTGTACTACACTAAATACAATGATAAACAAAAACAAATGTCACAAACCTGTCACAACTTAAATAATTACACGGTCACTGAATTTATTATTCGGCGTAGCTGTCTAAGCTGGATTTTGATCTACATTTCTGTATAATGACGTCTGTCTGGGATTTCGGAAATCCGCCGTTCTATTGGATGATTTTATAAGCACTGAAAATGACGTACGGGGGAAACAGAGAAAATCCCCTCTTCGATTGGATGGCCCTGACACGCGCGAAAAAATAAAGGCCACACTGTAATGCAGTGTTTTACGAAATTTTGCTTCGTTCGTAGATTATTTTTTTTGGGTAGACTTCTATTGCTTTCCAGTGTTTTTTTATATTGTAACAATAAAAAGTTACGTGTCAAACACAATATTTTATGGGTAAAATGAATTGCGTCTCCAGATGTGAACCGGTTTCTAGTAAAAATTCTGACATATAACCCAATAATTATTAAGTTAGCCTCACTACGTCCAGTTTCCGGGGTTTACACTTTGAGAGTCACAGCTCCACATATATTTATTAATCCGCAGAGTTATTGGTACGTAACTTTTAAGGTTCTGGAACTGTAACTAACTTCGGTAAACTTCGACACTCGATACAATCCGGTTTTTTCCCGATTACCTATCTTCGTCAAGTTTCGTAATTGCTATTTTTAGAAATTTTCACCACGTGACGTGGGTTTTTCCAGAAGTCATAGGGTAACGCATTTTCCGAAAATGGCGAAAGCAGACGCTCTACAGCGTGATCGTAGTTAGTTATCGTAAAAATAATGGTTTATCGACATAAAAACAATGAAAAGCCGTAGTGGATCATAACTTTTGCGTTGATTCTGTTTGTACAGGTGTAAAATACATTTTTTTTCATCTTTTTTTGCGATGTAAATTGGGTATGACTGAAACACAAAATGGAGATTTTGAGGCGAAATGGACGAAATGGAGAATTTGGGGCAAAATGGGGCTTTGATTGTTTAATCTATTTTGTGTACTGAAAATGAACAAAGGTAAAATAAACTACACAAATATCGATAAACTGGAAAGAATGTTTAACTTATATTGATTTATTGCCGAATTCCCACAAATAATCGTACCAAAGTCAGCATATAAAGACAAAATCGTTGCACATTTTCTGTTTTTAATATCATCATATTCTAATTATAAAAAAACAATACAATAAACAGCATAATTTGAAAGCTAAGGCACATAATATGCCAACATTACTAACTCTAGTGTCCAACTGTTAGTGCAAAAAACGACAACAGCAGAAAACATAGCTGGTACAAGTTTAATCCCCAAATAGTCCCCTCAAGCTTGCCAAAAAGCAATGGAGAGAAGGTTTTTATATGATAATGCAGAGTTTAACATACATTTTCCATCTCAAATACCAATTTTAGATGATATATTTGTATAAAGTAGTATTATTTGTAATTGACCATTTTGACGTTATTTTTCTCTATAAAATCTCTTGCAGTTTCAGTACAGTAATCTCATACAAATTCTTATAAAAATTTTTAGAAACGGTAAAATTTCTTAAATTTTTCATTATATGGGCAGTTAATACTGCAGAAAATTTTAAAACTAGTTGCATGTGTCTAACTAACTTCTAACTTGAGATATTTGCTTTTAAAGATAGGGTAAATTTTTTAACATTCTCAAAAACTCGGATTTTTGCTTGGGGGTACATGTATGCAAATCTCTGTATTTTTATATGTATTTGTCCAAAGTGTAACCTGGTTGCTCTGATTTGTCATTACATGACTGTATAACAAGAAAATGGATTAAAACTTGGAAATAAAACAGCAGAATTTGAAAAAAAAAGTTCTTTCACTTTTTGTCCCAGCACAATTTACGGTCTTTCTGAAAATCAAGGGTCACGTTATAAAAATGCACATAACTTAAGTTACAAACGGTAAATTTCTTTAAAATTTCAGCATTCAATGTCTTTAATAGTATAGATTCAAGAAACAATATCAGTATAAGAATTGTGGAAGGTCACCATTACAGTTCCAGAACCTTAAGAATAAATTCATAATTTTTGTTTTGTAGCATTAATGAATAGGTTTTCACAATGCAATTTTCAAAAATCTTCTTGTTTGAAACTACAAGGCCTAGAGCTTTCATATTTGGTATATAACATCATCTAGAAGTCCTCCATCACAGTTGTTCAAATTATGCCCCTGGGTCAAAATTGACCCCACCCCATGAATCACAATATTACATTGAATTATATAAGGAAAAGTTCAAACAACATCTTCTCTTGAACCGCTTATGATAATTTGCCCAAACTCAACAGGAATGGTCCGTGGGTGGTTCCCTACCAAAATTGTTCAAATAGGTCTGATTGGTTGGATAAGTAGGTCACTGGGTCAAAAAATAGGTTTTAACATTAGTGGTCCTCTGTAAATGGCTCTTCTGTGACCTTTGACCTTTTCCTCAGGTGAGCACCCAGGGCCTTTTGGGCCCTCTTGTTTTTAAATCGACGCCGTTTGTCTTTTTTAAAGACATTTCTTGTTTTTCATTTCTTTGGAACTTGTTACAACAAATGTATTTCCCCGATATTCAAAATCGCTGCATATATAGTTAGATTATCAATAATTAATATGGATCGGAGGCTCAATGGTTAAAAAGAAGTTAAATAATAACACATTCAGTGACCGTGTAATTATTCAAGTTGTGACAGGTTAATATAATAGAACTATAACTATATTGTTGACAAATGTGTAATAGACTTAAGACTAATAAATAAAAAAAATACTTATGCACTCTTTGAGTCTTTTCTATTTTTGACAGATGCAAGAACTTGACGAAAACCAAGAGATTGTGATATCACGTGACTGTATACTCTGATATGTTATAAATTATATTCTCGACCACAAGTGCTCGAACATATCACAACTTTGATTGATACCCCTGTATATACACTTATACATTGTACCATTTTAAAACCCGGTTCGATAGGGCAGTTGGTAGCGCGCCGGGAATCTCGTGTCCCGAAGGGGGTAAGGATTCGAATCACACCCGGGGAGGTTATACCGTTCCGTGAAAATTTGACAATAATGTCGATTTTCCTCCATTGATTAGATAATGTGGAGAAGATCCGGCCTTGTGGAAGGGTAGGTGAGTACTGGTTATAGACAAGGGTCCAGGAAAGCTAGGTAAGGAACGCTGGAAGCCGTAAAATGACCTAAATTGTGTTGACACGGCGTTAAATCCAGTAAAAAAGAAGTACCGTTTTAAAGAAGCTGGCATTTTCTAGAATAAAATTTCATGCCGTCAAATCACAACGATATTCATTGAGAAGCGTTATAAGATCAGCATCATTGAGAGGATGATAATAATTAGATGAGAAGATTTCTTCTATTAGACTCAGATCTTATTTACAACGGACAGATTGTTATGACAACCGACTTTTTACGTTAATAAGTCATAAACAAATTCTGAGCCGTGTTCACTGGAATAGAAAATTGTTTTTGACATTATCTGTTTTTGTCATCATCTCAAAGACTGTATTAAACAGAGATATAAACCACTGGGTAAGTCTGTGAAAACTTGATTTATAAAAGTATAGTATGCTATGTTTACTGTTTAATTCTAAGGTTTTACATATTTCATATATCATAATAATGTCATTGGCTGGTGGTTTAATCAAAATAATCTAATACTAAAGTTAGGAGATTTATTTAATTTATTTTTCGGCGCAGCTGTCTAAACCAACTTTTGACCTATATTTTAAAGATATATAAGTGACGAAATTAAAGAAAATTAATTTTGCAAAAAAAACATTATTGACATATTGTATTTATATTTAAATAGTTTTTGACATGTTAAAAAAAATTAAAAAGTATCCGCCTCTTGATTTAATTCAATTATGAAATTTCATAATTATTTTAAGACATGCCATGTCCTAAAAGATTTAAAATCTGTGCCGAAAATTACCAGTCGTTTCCGTAAGTCACGTGACTCGCATATTTAAAGACACAACTTTTAAATCCTGGACATAAATGGAAAATTGTAGTATAGTGGTTGTATCATAATAGTCGTGAAAATTTCAAGTATTACATGTTTCATGACTTTCTCGTGTTTGCTGGCAGGTGAAATAAATTGAGGCCCGTTCATAGGTAAATTTTGAATTTGGTTGTTTGGTAAATATAAATTATACATGTTTATGCAAACTATACATTTTTTATGAAATAATCATTGCTCTTGTATAAACTCATTTTATCCTACTATAAAACAAAATACAGTCAAGTAAAATGGCTAGAAGAAGGATAGTTATGTTTGTCACAAATGATCAACATGAAGTACTAAGGTGTTTCATTCGTGACAGAAATTGGGATGTTGTTATTGAAGTTGTAAAACTTCCTCCACCACCTAGAACACAGCATTTTCAGGGGTTTATTGATTGTCCTGAATGATTCTGTTCACCATGTATAACAAATGAGCACTTAGGACTGGTGGCCTAAAGGGAATAAAAAAAGACATGTCTTGAATTCAAGATAAAGAAAATGCCTCTAAGTGTGTTTCTTGGCTATGTTATGCAATCGGGGAGTTTGGAGGGATCCAAGATACATAGACAGGAGGGCATTTGCGAGACTGGCACGAGGCAACCCCAGATTTCATCAGCGTGAGCTGATACCTGAGTGCGTACTTGCACAGTGCAAAACTTGGCTACCAAACCCTCTAAACCGTCCATATATAGGTCACAAATGGCGATAAAACAAGTCGGGAAATTAATTGTTTATCCACTGTGGTATCAGCACTCGATTGCTTGTTTTTTGGGGTTTAACGCCGTTGCACACATTATATAAGTTATATCACGGCGGTCAGTCAACCGGCTCACTACTCCAGGAAAGGCTAAATCTCTAGATTTAGCTTTTAACCAACTACTAAGCGCATACTTTCGTCAGGGACTGACAACTGCGCTACATTATTAACAAGAAAAATAATGTGGGAGCCACATTAAAGCCGGATTTTTCTGCATATGGGAACATTGAGAACAAGTTTACGTTGTTACAAAAGAAAGTCATTTGATATATTGCTTATTAGAAGGAATACAAAGGGCAATAATTAATCTTAAAGGAATAAAGAGTTTCATCAACTATATATATGTCCTATTGTATCTTTTCTGAGTATTTTGTTGGTATTTGACTAAGATGGCATAACTTAAGACATGAAAACTATGGATGAAAATAATGCAAAGCTAATGATATGAAATTGGCGAGAGAATTTTGTTAAAAAAAACCTTGTATGGCAAATGGTGAAATTGTTGAAACAAAATGGCGGGAAAATATGACTGGAAAATGCCAGAATACTTGCTATTGGAGAGATCCAACATACTGAAAACTTTAACATAAAAATACTAAGGGAAATAATCCATTTTTAAGCCAGGTAGAGTTGTTGTTACTGTCTAATTCTTTTCAACAGAGCATATGTAATCATTGTATGAAATTTCATAAACATCTAACCATAAATGGCAGAGCTATCCAACAATTTGAAAACTTTAACACAAAAATAACAAAGGGAAATAATCCATTATTAAGCCAGGTAGAGTTGTGGTTACTGTCTAATTCTTTTCAACAGATGATATGTAATCATTGTATAAAACTTCGTAAACATCAAACCATAAATAACAGAGATATCCAACAATTTGAAAAATTTAACGCAAAAAACAAAGGGAAATAATCCATTATTAAGCCAGGTGGAGTTGCTATTACTGTCTAATTCTTTTCAACAGATGGTATGTAATCATTGTATGAAATTTCATAAACATCTAACCATAAATGGCAGAGATATCCAACGATTTGAAAAATTTAACGCAAAAAACAAAGGGAAATAATCCATTATTAAGTCAGGTCGAGTTGCCATTACTGTCTTATTCTTTTCAACAGATGGTATGTAATCATTGTAAGAAATTTTGTAAACATCTAACCAGAAATGGCAGAGATATCAAACAATTTGAAATTGAATGCAAAAATTACAAAGGGAAATAATCCATAATTAAGCCAGGTAGAGTTGTGGTTACTGTCTAATTCTTTGCAACAGATGGTATGTAATCATTGTATGAAATTTCATAAACATCTAACCATAAATGGCAGAGATATCCAACAATTTGAAAACTTTAACGCAAAAAAACCAAAGGGAAATAATCCATTTTTAAGCCAGGTAGAGTTGCGGTTACTGTCTTAATCTGTTCATCACATGGTATGTTATCATTGTATAAAGTTTCAGAAAAATCTGACAATAAATGGCAGAAATATATGCTAAATTAAAAACTTTAACGCAATTGTTAACGACACCAGACACCCCAAATTACAAAGGGCAATAATCCATAATTAAGCAAGTTAGAGTTGCGGTTACTGTCTAATTCTGTTCATCACATGGTATGTTATCATTGTATAAAGTTTCGTAGAGATCTGACTTAAAATGGCAGAAATACATGGTACAATAAAAACTTTAACGCAATTGTTAACGACACGGACGCCCGCCCGCCCGCCCGCCCGCCCGCCCGCCCGCCCGCCCGCCCACCCGCCCGCCCTCCCGCCCGCCCGTGTTCGCCAAACTATTAGCCGAATTTTTTCGTTGAAAAATCCGGCTAAAAATAATTGGTAGTAGGGAGAATGGCCGTAGAAATAATTTCATAACCAAGCTCCACGAGAGTATGCCCCGCTCGAAAATGAAACCTACGACCCCTCAATCAGTAGACTTGCGAGCTACCAACTTAGCTAATCGGGCGGCTGTACCCGATTGCTCGCCGTTTGTATTGACAGATTTAAATCACTTCAGTTGCATCAAAGATTTTAACTCAAACCCAAAACAGCAAATATCATTGTCAATTATGAATATTTTTCAAGTGTGTGATGAAACGATCATTATCAACACTGCATTTGAACTAGGTTCATGTAGTCATTGCAGGGCCTCAGAAAGTATGTTCATTAATCGTAACATACTGAAATACTACCGTTATATCTAGCCCGAAAAAAAGCGTGCAACACAGATGTCAAAATTTGCGATAAGTTGTGTCTTTAATGAGGTAAACCAAAGTATGTGCCGCATATTTCAAGCTTTGACATTTATCATGATTACGTTTTTTTTACCGGAACACCGTTTAATATGCAAATTAGCAACTGTCGTAATTTTCCGATGACGTACGAGTCTTATCGGCCATTTCCGTGAAATGGCCTCTGAAAGGAAAATTGGGTTATTTCATCCGTCGTCATCTGTGTGATGGATGGTTATCGCTGCATTTTTAATTCATAGTTAGTAATTTTAATGACCAAAGATCACTATTATGCAACTTTTTTGCTTTATTTGATATCATGATGGTTCTTATTTCTCGTCACTTTTATGACTTTAACCAATACAATTTGCTCTACCATAGCTATTTGTCCAATGAAAATTCTTTACGGTGTAAAGAAACGGATAAAACACATGACACCATTGGCTATTTGTGATAAACAGGTGCGTAGCACGTACAGTAGCTGCTGACTATTTACTCTGTGTATAATGAGTGACTCACTATGCTAATTGATCACACATTCGTCGTGGTACGCCCCTTGCGGTATAACTAAACTGCGAATATGACTCAGCGCACGCTCGGAATTGGTTTTCATTTTGTCATACTTATGTAGGCCGCCATTGAGCATTTCTATCAAACTGTTTTATGTTCGCCAGAAAAGTAACATAAATCCTTTGGTCATTCTGGAAAGAAGTGATTTTAATCGAAAATCCATGGCATTGTTATTAAAGATATTTTTATTATTTTAGAATCGGACATATTTTCCAAATTGACAAATCAGCGAAGTGGCAATATATTCGGAAAAAAATTGTCAGTTGAGGCTGAATTGCAATTTCGGACAAACTACATTTGACCTATAGTTAATACATGTACGCCGTGAATGACCAACATTTATACTTCAAACCGTTGAAAATGAACCCAGCAGAGCGCCGAATATCTTTTCTAAAGATATTTCTTGTTTAAATTGTCGTTATGTTTCTAAACCACATACCTCGTTTAATATTCATAAAATTATTCCAAATAATATGTTAATGCACAAAACAATATCGCTTATATCTAGGTATTACAATATTTGTTCAAAACTTACCTGCTACAGCTTAACACAATTTTTTGTTGTTGTTTTAAATTGGCATTGCGTATTTAACCACAATTTTTTAAAACGTAGCGGGTACGACATTTGATCAGGCTTTGCCTTTTTACTTTTTAGGGGCTGTCAAGAACTGAATACAATATCACTAGTTCGTGTTTGCTTGAAAAATACATAGCATCGATAGAATCGATTTGTTCGTGTTTTTGTTGTTGTAAAAATGTGCAGAAAAGTTCAAACTGATCGCAAGCCTATCATACAAGTCGTTATCTACATCATTCTGAACACAAACGGTCTGACTGACGATATCTTCACCTTCTATTTATAGAATGTTATTTACATAGACTTTGTCAGACAGAGCGAACGTATAGAAAGGTATAATAAATATTTTATTCAACAATATGAAAATATCTGTACTTGTATTATCAAGTGTTGACGTACAGTGTTAGTCAATACTAAGCAATGACAATTTTATCTGTTTATTAATGATTTCTAAAAACCAAGACACGACAGATTTTTAAGGCTAAAACACGACACATTTTATCTGTCGTATTGTTGCATTTATTTTGTCGAGAATTCGTTTCTTCGCTGCAAAGATTTGAAAAAACGAAAATGCAAAGATACGACAAACTGTGAATTTGTCGTGCCTTTATTTTTCTAATCTTCGTGGCGAAGAAACAAAAAAATGAAGATACGTCAGATTTAAGGCGAAAACACGACACATTTTATAAGTCGTATTTATTCTGTCGTATTTTCGTTTCTTCGCCGCAAAGATTAGAAAAAACGAAAATACGAAGATATGACAATCTTTGGATTTGTCATGCCTTCGTTTTTTCGTTGTTTTTTTCTGATCTTCGGGGCGAAAAACGAAAATGACATGGCGTAAATCAGCCACCATATTAAAGGAAGGAATGAAGCATGTCTAAAATTTTAAAAACAAACACTATTTTCAAGTTCAGCCTAATTGTAAAAAAACAAGATCAATAGCAATCTAACACGATTCATTGCTGATAATAACTTGCACTCGGTTATAATTGTCTGCAAAATATGCCTTGATTGATTTGACAAAAACATATTTGATTTGTCTGGATTATGCATTCATTTACATGTTCGTTTTTGTCCAAGCACGCATCCATTCTCTTGCCGTTCTCTCTCTTCCTATCAATCTCTCTCTTTCACGCTCAATCAAAAACACATCAAAACTCAGTCTATGAAAACCTCGTAATCTACAGACAGTTTTATGAGATTTTGTTATTCATAATCTAAACAGGAAATCATTTTATATCAGATCGTATTGAAAGGATCATATCATGATTAATTAATGATTGAATCAATTAATTTAGTATTTCTATGGAACTTTATAATCATAACAAGATGTAACTAGTCTCGGCGGGACACAGACATTTTACTCACTTAATCAGAACTACTGCATCAGTTTTTTTTTGTTTGACAATAATTTTGCACATACTTTGACAGAGACATGCGATGATTTGAATTTCACCTTTAATGGACTTAATCCAGAAATCTTATTTATGGGGTTTACCTGCCCCGCGTTCAATAACTACTGTTAGCTAGTGTTACGGATACGGAGAACTCAACCCGAAGACAACTCCACCCGTGCAATTTACTCAACTTAAAGTTGGGACAGCTCAATCCGTTAGTAGGAGATTGAGTTGTCTCGGGTTGAGTTGTCTATAGGTTGAGTTGTTCCGACACTTCCGCTACGAAACGTTTTGGAACGTTCAAGGTAACTGAACACGCTGCTGAGGTACCATGACTGTATCCTTACAATGAATTGTGTACACAAAGAATAAATAAACAATGCCATAATTCGTATAAGGAATAATGCGTACAAGTTGTTTGTACGTCGACAATGCGGCTGTAAAAACCCTAATATTTTGAGATCGGTATTATATATTGAGGGCTGCCCGCAAGACTGTAGTAAGTGCATTTAAAAGTGAGTTACTACAGTCTTGCGGGAAACCCTCGATATATCGACAGTTTTCAAGCTGTACTAGTATATCCTTTGTCAGAGAACATACTAAGTAGAATTTGTGTATTCCGGAATTGTTCATATTTAAAATTTAGCAAATTTGGTATTAGATGCAAAATTATTCAGTGTATATTCAGTAACGTGAGTGCTAAGGACGGGGTTATACACTGCCCTCCACATTGACAATTTACATTGAAGTAAATGGAGTTTCAAAAGTTCGTAAAAGCAGTTTATTGTTAAATGTTTTTAGTTTGATGTTTGAAATCAGTATTTTTTTCTTTTGAATGTAAAATAACAAAACTTTCTCAAACTTGATATTGGTTCATTGAGATAAATTACCAAAGTTTCGGAGGCTGATAGAAAACAGTTGTACCAACTCAATAAAATAAATGTACCAATTCCATTTGTTTCATTGGATAAATAATGAACAAAATAAACAATAACATAATAATTCTTCAAACTTGATCTTGGAAATTGTAGCCATTTAATTAATTGCAATGTGAAGGAACATTTTGAGGGCAGTGTATTTACCTTGTTTCACTAAAACATTAAGCAAAACTTAATTTTGATACCTTCACCTTAGCAAGATACCAAGACTCAAGCAAGCATCTCACATCTGTTTTTTTTTTTTGTAGAAACGTCTTCAGTTTATAAGTCTAAATGACGAGTGTATGTTTATTAATTAATTTATTTATTGGAGTTAACGCCGTGTCAACACAATTTAGGTCATTTTACGGCGTCCAGCGCATCTAACCTAGCTTTCCTGGACTATTGTCTATAACCAGTACTCACCTACCCTTCCACAAGACCGAAAACTACTCCATATTATCTAATCAATGGAGGAAAATCGACCTTATTGTCAAATTTTCATGGAAGGGTATAACCTCCCCGGGTGTGATTCGAACCCGCACCCCCTCGGGCAGGAGATTCCAATCCCGGCAAGCTACCAACTGCGCTATCGTCTGCATGACAGTAAAGATTGAGGTAAAAGTTCAAACTATTTGTATTGACACCACTTGTTACGATTGTTGAGATTTACAAAGTCGAACATTAACAAAACGTCAAACCTCATTCATTCACTTATTTTACGGTTATTATACCGTGAGGATCCGCGTCTTAGAAGCTGTAATAAAGGAATGATAACTCTGATTGTTTTGCCATGAAAACTTAATTTTTAGTTTGGACAGAGTTACTGTTCTTTATATTATATTCAGCCGTGTAAATGATACGTTTGCTTGACGTTCTCAATATCAAAATAAAGTATGTATGAATATTACTTGCTTTAAATGTATTCTTTGCACATAATTTGTTCATAACACATTTGATTCATGATCTGTATTATTTCATTGCTGCATTTGTACATACATGTTAATTTATTTATTTTGTACTCTTCTACTTAGAAGGAAATGAAACGTATACCATTTCTTAAATAATAGTTATTGTTCGTTTTTTCTCAACTGTCAAAGCTTGAATAATTTCACGGTGACTGAATGCATTGTTTTTGTACTGGCGGCCTAATTGTTATTAAAAATATGTTGACTAAAACATATCATACGGCATAAACAGCTTTTTTTGATCATAATACATATTTTCGGAAACTCATTGATGTATTACGACTATAATTTTAACAAACGCATTCACCGTGTAATTATTCATGCTTTGACAGTTGAGAAAAAACGAACTATACACTTGTTGTAATATTCAATGCTTTTAGGTAATTCAATCTTTTTTTCGTACGCTTTAAAAATCTAAATAAATGTAAATTATTGTTCAATTTTAAAGAATTTAATTTTTATTGGGTTTAACGCAGTTTCAACACAATTTAGGTATTTTACGACGTCCAGCGCACCTAAACTAGCTTTCCTGGACCCTGGTCTATAACCAGCACTCACCTACCCTTCCACAAAAATTTCTCAATATACCTTATTGGTGGAAGAAAATTGACGTTGTTGTCAAATTGTCATGGAGAATATAACCTCCCTGGGTGGGATTTGAACACGTACCCCTTTTTGGGACACGATTATTCAAATCCCGGCGTGCTACCAACTGCACCACCGACCCAGGTTAAAGCAATTAATACTTATGAAATCAAGTTTAATAGATTTGCATTAAATATTGCTATATGTCAAATAATTTATGAAAACTTATTGTTAAATCTATCATGATAACTTCGTAACATGTTTATTTTTCCCTGTTTTTAATAGTAAGACTCTTCCATGTTATATTGAGACGCTAAGCTATAAAATCGGATTACAAAAATGTATATACATGTACATATACAAACGTTTGTGTGTAAACTTGCTTTAAGCATAATCGGCATGTTTATATATAATTATTGTGAAAACGTCCTACAGCAGACATATATTAATATGGCTGCCAGAATTGAACTTGTTTCCCTGGTAAATGTTTTCTTAGATATGTATTTTATGTTTTAAATAATGTAATTATACGTCTATACACTCAGACATATCTCTGGTATAGACACAAACTTGTTGAAAAGAGGATGTTTTCTTTATATTATTACTTTCCTAGAATATAGTTTTTATCCAATAAAGCACAGACGTTAATCCTTAACATAACATTGTCTAATCGACAGTCTTATATTTGTATATAATATACATTTGGTGTTTCTTTTTTTTTCAAGTTTATAGATTCTCTATTGTCATTATAGATAACATTGGTAAATATGAATCTGACTACCGTTTACAATCTTTAACCCATATAATGCTGAATTTCCACACAATGGACTAGTCCGTTTTCAATTTTTAGACCTACCCATTGTCATTTTAGGGATTTCAGGATAAAAATAGGACAATGAACAGCCAATAACAATGAGCCTGGTCAGCCAGCACATATTGTGTCAGCTGACCTGGCTCTTAGCTGGTTGCAAAGGCTTTTCATATTTGGCTTCAGCATTGTAAGGGTTAATATAGGAAGTTATAATTATACTTGAAATCCCTTTGTTAGCTTATGTTCAAGTATAGCCAATATAGTCCTACACATTTAAGCCATAGCTAAGACTTGCTGATTATAATCATTACACGCTTTCTGTGCGGGAACTATACGAGGACCACTAAGGAGTATGCATTCGGAACGACCTCGGCGATCATCTACGAAGATATACCTCGGATATCAAACGTAGTAGGAATACAACCAAGTTATGAGGTCAGGCGATTAACCTCATAGGTTAAGTAGTGCCGATGTAAACAACCAACATGGCAGATCATTTTGCAGAAAGTATCGAGTGCACAAAAATGTTTAAGGACCAACTTTGATTCAAGTAAACATCAGTTACAGGCATTGAAGAGCTTTAACTGCCCATAATCGTCCGTCATTTTTGGTGTGTGCCAGCGTTCTATTGAGTAAACGTCGAGAACGAGGCTAGATTCTCTGTTGGAACTACTTTCGCTCCTCGTGATATCCGAGGTGTATTTGCGTGGAAAATCGCCGAAGTAGTTCCGAACGAGGAGTATGGTCATAAAATAGTCTATGGCCATTCTCCTTTCTCCTACAATGGCAAAAGTATGAGGTCAGAGCTGGGTTTCAGCTTGTGTTTCTATCAGAGATTTCAATGCAAATCTACGATTCACTTATTTATTCGACTTCAACGCAAGAAATTGTACGTTATCATTCGTCCTCGAAAAATCGCATTAAGTAAATTCGTCCCTAAATTGCATTGTTTTCATTAAAATCGAGTTGAGTTTTAGTTATTGTATCATTTATCATTTTGGAGTTTGTTTACTTTATTAAACGTCAGGATTATTTCTTGACATTCAAAAACATATTGAATGGCTTTGCAAAATCTCTGTGCATTTGATTTGGTTATCACAATTTAAAACTGGTCGGATATGTATAGAATATAAAGAGTATATATATGTTTAATATACGTTTAGAGTCACTCTGTATTAAGTTTATCCGTCTCGTCTCCAAAGGGATTATTCCGCAAGCCTCGGAATAAATGGAATATTGCGTACAGAACGCATTAGTCGTAACGTCATTGTCACTTGACCAGAATGACCGTTTTGCACAAAGAATGGTTAAAATTACACACATGAATCCCCTTATCTTTTTCTGCAAACTTTGAAAACAGCACAGATTTTTAGTAAGTTCATCTCATAGAAAATTGTGATTTATAACAATCCAAGTCACCATTAACAGAATAATGATTCTCATGGGATAATTGTGTTAGGATCATTGCTTTCATTTACATTTGTCTTCAGTTGGATTGTAATTTATGTGTTCTGTAAATGTTATCACAAATTTATTTGGTTTAATCGACCTTGTTGTATTAATGATATCAATTAATCAAGATAGAAAAGTTTAATGAATTTTATACCCTAGTTGTTTAAATGTTGAAGGAAATTGTTATATTTGTCACATATTTACTATCAATTGGTCTATATTATTTGGTTCAAACATTTCTAATGAAGCATTATGATGTTACATAGTTACATTTAGAAAAAAAGTCCAAATTTCTGAAACTAATGACTTTCATCATACGATAATTTAAGTTTTCTTTCGAAGAAATAAAGAATATAATATATTTATAGCAATGCTACATCTTTGGAAGGATTTTTCCCCCAAAATTACTTTCTATGTGGGTGCTCTGCGAAATTTGAAAAAGAACGAACAACACATAATTGAATTCTGTTGCGACCCAGAAAATAGTGCAACAGAAAAATGTGTATACTATCAATCGCAGACGAATTGAAAAAAAATAATTTAAACAAATACTTAAAATTATGATATTCAATGTTGGTTTTCTTCACATTAATAAAAAATTATTCTGTGTACGGAGAAAAGTTATTTTGTATTATTGCGCATTTTTATCTGCCACACACTTGTATATTTATACACATTTAGCAGACCTTAGTGTAGCCGCGGCCGTGGCGTAGTGGATAGCATGTTTAACTTCGAATCCGGAGATCGTGGGTTCGAAACCCAGTCTGGGTAAAACCTTATACATGAACTTTTTTTGGTTTAGGCTACAAGAATGCGATCATAAGTTCGTCAGATTTACCTCACTTAAAATTCAAAAAATGAAAAAAATATTTTATTTTTTGCTCTAGGTAATATTCACTTATAAAATGAATACATCAATTATAAATGCAATGCACGTTTGTACCATAAACTTTATATTAACACATGATCATCAGTTGAACACTGACGTAAACTTGATGTCTCCATCAACTCTACACAGCTCTGGATACGTGACGTCATATGTTCCTCCCTGCTGCGTAAAAATAATTCAAAATACTATTGGTGACAAGCAGGTAAGACAGGGTAGAATATTTAACATTATAATTGTTAATGCCCCATTATACTCAACAGACTTATTTTGAAATAAAGTTGTATTTTGCATAACGTACCCCAAGACTATATTTATATACCAAAAGGTTTAGTCAATTTCTATTTTAGAACGGTGCTGATGTAATTGTTTTCTTCCACATAATTTAGGTATATTTACATGTTGCAAGTGTTTTTTGTTTAGTCTATAGCATAGTTTACACAACGACAAGCCTGTATTTATTCACTTAAAAGTTAACCAGTTTGGTCTATTTTTATTTTATAGGGATGCTGACTCTAAAATACTCATACAGGTTGACTTAAGTACTCTGAGTAGTTGTTTGTTGTTGAGTCATTCCCATATTATCCAAATAATATAACTTTGTTTTTACTCAAGTAGTCAACAGGAGTCGTCCATTTATATTAACGGGGGTGCTCAGCTGGTACTCATTCTGGATTACTTATTTATATTGAGCAGTTGTATGTTGTTGAGTCCATCTCTTATTTACCCAATAACATAAGGACTTTACCTAAACACCAAAATCAACAGGATTGATCTATCATGATGTTAGCCGAGCTGATTCTAAATTATACAGAAATATTGGAAGTATTTAATTGAAGGTTAAAATTGAATAAATTAACTTAATGTATTAGCTATAAAGTATAATAATATAGAATAGTAAATGCAAATAGAACAAAATACAGTCATTTATGATGTATGTACCATATTAAAAGCATTTACGCATGTTAACAGCAAGTAATCTTTCTCACAACAACCTGCAAAATAATCAGAACTATATACCCTGTACTCCAATATCAAAATAATAAAGTTCAAGTAAAAAAGATTTTGACATATTTTATCTTAAAAAGTTTAAATGTACATGATTGTATCACATCAATATGCTGAATAAATGACCAACTGGTATAAACACTAAAAAATTACTTATAATGATTTTCTGAACTACACGTTATAATGTGGTTTTCTGTAAAAAGTTCATATTTAACATATATTTTTTACATTTGGTATATAAATGTTCATGAAAATATCACAACTTTATTCCTCGCCTTTTGCTCGCTCATGTCCAACTTTCAGTCCCATACATGATCTCAAGTCGATACTCAAATTTCAATAGAAAAGTATAGGGGGAAATTCTTTAAACGGCCATATCTATTTTATCTTTTAAGATATCAATTTTGTGCAAATGATGTTAAAAGGTTTAAACTTTCTTCTTTTTCATGGTTGTTTTTACATTTTTGTAAAATTGTAAAGTTTTGGTCTGTTATGAGGTTTTATTTTACAACTCACGTTACTATAAAAAAAGAAGGAAGATAAATACCCATGCGGATATAACTTGAAAAATAAAGCATTTCCGGTTCTTTGATCAATTTTGTGCAAATGACATGAGAAAGCTGTATGTTTCTAGTTTCTGGAGCATTTTCTATTTTTAAAATATCTTAATGAAGTTTTAGTCTGTTTTGCACTTTTTTTCCAAAAGTTTGGATTTTAACGTATTTTTTTCTTAATTTTATAGTGTGCGCTATCGAATTTAGGGACCCCTGATGTATAATACACTGTGCATAGCAAGGCGCAGCGGGTACACTTTTATGCCAGGATTACCATCCTATCTCTATTTCGTGGATAACTAGTTGTGTCTGTCAAATGATCTAACAATAGAAGTTCAGAAATAATTATTATTCTAGACGGTTTTGAAAATACAAATGTATAATTATATTCAGAGAGATTTGCTCGACCATACGAAACACTGAAATCAGTATTTTAAAAAATATTACTTTAAAACAAATTTAATTGAAAAAATATATTCCTTCATTGCGTATAATATAATTATATACGTATAATTTGCGATTTTAATTCTTTATATCTCTCAGATAAATGAATACTTCGAACCATGAATTAAGTTTTGTAGCTTATTTTGGCGACATAATAATAACTGAAAAAAGACATGCTATTGTTTTAATTTCACCTCTATAATTATAATTTCTTCAATTGTTGATACCTTAAAACCTTTTCACATAATACCTAATTCTTGTAAAACAATTTCATTAAAAAAGTGAAATGTGTATACTGTTACTTATTAATGCATGGACATTTTAGTCTTAGTAAAATATTGCCACGGACAAACGAAACAAAACATAGTTATTGACGTCTTAACAATAACGATGATGATTAACTAATTTGTTGCAATTTAAATTTATCATTTAACTATTGTTACAATAAAAATAATTTAATCTGTTAATTTACACCTCATATACAATAATACATACATTTGTCTACAAAGGATTAACCCCCCCCCCCCGATAAAAAAATTCTTTATGACCATGATCGTGGTCTATGATCCTTATCTTATTTTATCGATCATAACATGGGGTCATGGCTTGTAGATTGTAGTATCGCAATACTGATGTATCTACGATCAATGCTATATGACTGTATCAAACAGTGGAAATCCTGATGGGTCTAAAAGTTTGGTATGTCTCAAAATGCCAAAATGGAGAAAACAATTTCGCTGGTTTGCTCCATTTTTTTAGACAAAATTCATAGAACATATGATCAATTTGTTGTGGCCTTAACACCATAGCAACACATTGTATAGGTTATATCACGGAGATCAGTCCATCCACTCACTGTTCCTGAAAAGGCTAAATCTCTGGATTTAGCTGTTACCCAACAACAAAGCGCATCAGTGACTGACTACTGCTCTACATGATTTAGAATCAGTGGTAGGAGGGAGAATGACCGTAGAAATTATTTCATAACTAAGCTCCACGAAAGTATGCCCCGCCCGGGAATTAAACCTACGACCCCTCGATCAGTAGAATAATGGGCATGTAAAATGAAATATGAAACACAGTTGACTATGATTGATAAAGAGATAATGAGAGATATCGAAATAGTATCTTTGAACTCTAAAAATGATAAAATCCTTCAAAAATTCCTTCCAACAGTACTTTCAGTACTTTGATTGTTGTATGACAACTGTTTGAGTAAAACCATACTTCAAACTATTTACGACATACATGTATGTTCTATTACATTAGATCGTCAACTGTATCCACCTGATGCTTGGTTCATTTGTCAAAGACAGGAAAATATTTTCTAAATGTATCCTACCAGACGCTAAGAATGACACAACAAATGAGGCATTTCAATAAATATAAAACTGAATTTGTCTGACTTGAGAGAAGACCATTGGTAACTTATCAATACTGGTTTGTACCAGACTGAGTGTGAATTTAGTAAATATGAGCGCTCCACTGACATGGAGGCGGACCGCGGGCACGGAACTGCTTTACCCTAAGGTAACGAATTTTAAGACTTTAGTACAATGTGTACATAATTTGTCATTACAAAGTTTTGTAATGTCGTAACGTAATTATAACACGTTATATAATAATTACCAATTAACAACTAGCTGTTGTTTTAAGGTAACAACGAACTAGTATTTTGAGTGTTTGCGTTCGATCTTTCATCAATAAGTTGACTGGTTCTTTTTATAGAATATATAATTCATAGTTGGAAATAGTGTATTGTGCTGTTGTTTATGCTCATCAGATTATATATCTCGGCAAGTGCACGGGCACCACTACTTGCGTCATGCATAGTATATATGTGATGAAATAAAACTGTACAGTGAGTGCGAACCTCTGTTTTAGACTGTATGGTTTTAATTATCAACATGCTATCAGCAACCACTTATCAATCAATCGATATTTTGCGGTTTACTTGTGCAGAATTAGAAAGCCAAACCTGAGACTGTTGTGTGCATAAAGATTTTATGATACCTGGTCATGTGTCTGTTCAGTCAATAAACAAGGAACGTCCTTCATTTAGATAAAATGCGTCAAGTTCTTTACCATTTCGACAAAGCAATCTTGTTCCGTTATGAACATATACGTTCAACCATTTATCTGTGTGGCATTTGCAGATACTTTTCCTCTGGAACAAGGAAGTTATTGATAGACGCATCGTCATTTACATATGTACCTATCTTTAAAATTTCGGCACCGTACCAAAGTTTTGTTGATATCAAGATAGATAATATTAATTTCATCTGGATGCGACATTTTGCTAGCTATTGGAGTGTCTGCAATGTATTAGATCTTCAAAGTTCTAGAGACAGTCTTTGTCATACATGTAGTATATACAATATTTTAAATCATATCAAAATGTAGCAAATATTTATCGACCAGAATTTTGATAAAACAGATTGGAAGTCATTGGAAGTTATTCTTTCTGGTGTTGCATATACATAGACAGGCGCTATAGAATCCTTCTTTCTTTAGCGGTATTGCGACGTTATAAAGCGTTAAGTGTAAACTACCGCGTTGAAATAGTATTACCCGTATCTATATATAATGTCATTGTCAACTGAATGATAGGGACATCAAATGTTACAGCAGTATTAATACATTCCCAATCAATGTTTTAAATAATGTTAGTAACCGTTGCGGTTGAATCGTTGACCAAATTTTCCATGTTTACATCGTTCACTGGGTTATTCAAGTTTCAAGTAGAAAGTAACAGCTGATAAACAATAAGTAATCAGCAATAAACAAGTCCCTTTATTTTCTTTTAATGGTACTTAATTTCAGGAAACAGAAAATCTCTGGATATTTCCAGGCTAACCGACATTCCTTAAACAGCCCTAGGCTATTCATATTGAACAAACACTGAATTTTTTCAATTAGTGCTACATTTTTAAGTTTTACACCGTCGTTAAACAAGTACCAATTTCGAACGTTTTTGTTGCACATGGAAATTTAAACGTTTAAAGTGTGCTGTTTTTGATCAGAAAATTTATTTCAGATGTACGAATATAGATTATGAATATACGTATTCGAACATAAACATTTAAAAACTATAAATAAAATACTGTGTTTCCGTAACTAACTATGCGAAACATGTTATCGCACAAAACAAAATGTTCTTAATTATATACATTTTATTAAAGATATATGTCGTCTTTTTATATTTAACACTTAAGCACTCTAACTTTATACCGTTTATTTACATGACTTTTTCCCCAGAGGTTTATAATTCAGGATACATTTCTAGGCAATGAAAACTTGTTTATTTGTTTGTTTTGTTGGGTTTAACGCCGTTGCAACACATTGTATAGGTCATATAACAGAGGTCAGTCAACCTACTCACTCCTCAAAAGGCTATTCGACGTCCATTTTTCTTCATGTGACCTCAAATGCATCGTTTTGATTGGCTTAAGGCAACCGATGTCGACTACAAAATGCTCAAATCTTGATTATTGCGTATACATCGCCGTTCAGGAACGGCGATACTAACTACCAGTAGATGAAGGTCAAGGTCATTCAACAGTCATCAACTTCTTGATACATACATTTGTATGCTGAAATTCCTTGTCTTCTGTGAAATATCTAATGC
Organism: Mactra quadrangularis; assembly: GCA_025267735.1. Classification (NCBI taxonomy): domain Eukaryota; kingdom Metazoa; phylum Mollusca; class Bivalvia; order Venerida; family Mactridae; genus Mactra; species Mactra quadrangularis. Next base: position 11,720,955 of record CM046305.1, read on the forward strand.
TTTCGATAGACTTTAGCACAAAGGACTTCTGATGACGGTATGTTTTCAATGTATGTTTATTAAAATAATTCCAACATTATTACAGTATTACACCAACAACTATACGTGGTACCTAATAGGTAATGATATATTAGCAAAATATATGATAACAAACGCTGAAGAGTCACAAGGTTCCGTAGTCGGTCCACTTTTGTGTTTCATTTGTGTCAATGATATATCTGAAAACCTTTAAGGTTTGAACTGACCATACTCAAGTATAACAATACAGAAATTGAATATATACCTCGTACAATTGGCAAAATAATGGTTTGTATCGTTAAACCTTCCGAAAATGAAGACCACACAAGTGTATATTGGCACATATACATAGGTTTGTCATATTGATTTAATATACCCACCTGATGTCTAGTTCATTTGTCAAAGACAAGAAAATAGTCTCTTATTTCTTTCAGACGAAAATAACACTTGTATGTATCCCTGTAAAACTAGAAACAAATTTAGGTTAAGTGTAATATAATGAGATAATTACATAGAACATGAAATGTTCAAAAAAAATGTCTTGAGAACTCCGTACTAAATACATCTAGGTGTGTTCAAATATAGTGTACCATTACTAGTAATATCATTTGTTACTAGTAGTTTTTTTATTTGTATTTAATCCGACTTTATTGTAACTAAATCTTCATCAGTAGTTTTTAGCAAGACTGTTATCAACGGTCGAAGCTATTAGCGGCGTTCCAGCACTGCGACCAAGATATGTTGTCCATTTTCCAAACGCCAGCAAATAGTTCTATAATATTCAAAACTCGATATATATCTGCATATTTAGTTCCTTTCTACATCTTTCTCTACAAAATCATTGTGACACCAAATATTGCAAATATTGACTGATTACCGCGGATGTATACATTGATTTCATTCATGAAATATTTTGAATGAAAATATTTACTCGTTCCCGTATCAAGCACTATAGTCACGTTTACAACGATGAACTTGGAAATACTCAATCGCTCTACTTTGAATTTGTAAGAACGGTTCACTTTCATAATAATTAACAATGGAGTAAAAGGTTTATTTGCGCCAAAAACAAAAACAAATATTGAATAGCACAATATGCAAGTTGTCAAGTAGTCTACTCGCCGCGCAAATTCGAATATTTCTTACGTTTATAACTGCTGTTCAATAGACTCCTCGCAGTGAAACTTCGAATATGCGTAACATGTGTGAATTTGCAAGGACAGCATAATATCTTAACAATTATTATAGTGAAGTTTATGGGTATTTCTGCGCCCCAAAATATACAAATATTGCATAACAAGTTATGCAAGCCATTCAAAGGACTACTTGCTGTAGTAATTCGAATATTTCCTTCGTCGATATCTGTTGTTTAGAATACTCCTCGCCGTAAAAATTCGAATATGCGTAACACTTCTCACAGCTCTTCATCAAGTAGTAATTATACGAGTCCATTGATCAGTCAGTAACTAGAGTAACATATGACCAGAACTCGTCATACAAGCATTCTACCTTAATCTACATGTATGCCAGGCTTTCTAAAAAAGCTCTTAATTTTCAGTTGTAATTTATACCTAAATTAATGACTGGTTATACGTGAGCCCAATGGACACCAAGTATGACCTAACCAAAATTTAAACTATTGATGGTAGATTAATTTTTGAGTCTTAAACCAGGGATTTTATATAACAGGGATTTGTAACGATAAGTAAATGTAATAGAATTTCATCAAAATTCACTGTCGTCGCTATTATTTCGGCCCATACGGAGAATATCATTCGTAAATCTACTTTTTCATCTTATGATATCCGAGATTTATCTGCATAGAAGATCGCCGAGGTAAGTCCGGTGGTAAAGTTATAACTTCCTCGATCGACCTCTCTCAAAATGCCAATATTTTTCCGACAAAACTATTTTAATGGTTTCATATTGTTTGCATAGTTTTAAATATGAGAGGCAATGCATTAAACTGACGTGACCCGGGTGCGTAGAAATTCATTTTATGTATTTTTGAATATATTTTGTTTATCATAATACTGCATTTTGACCATGGCACTCTTCCTGTCCTCGATTATAGGAGGTTGGATTTAAAACAATATGAATTTTTCGAAGGGGTAGTAAGTACAGAAATGTATGAAATGGACATAGCAAATTTACCAATTAATCCATTTTAAAGTGTACATGTATTCATTAATATTTTTTTCAAATTTCTCTCAAGATGAAAAAAATATTAAATCATTTTCAATATAGTTATTTAATTAAATATAGGGAGGCGAGTCAGGATAGAGCGCCATGATCGTGCGACCACATGCACGACTCATGCAGGTTGTTTCGTAATCTCACGATGACGAACGCAGAAAACAAAGCGTTTGACAAAGTCCTAGCAAAACATCAACAGCTCTGGTAATCATGCCATATTTCCCTTCTCTAAGAAAAAGGAATGACTTGGTATTTGGGAACGACCAGAGCCAGTAAAATGCTACGCCAGAAAAAGGCAAACGCTTGACAAAGTGAACAGACGCAGCTTGTCTGTTTGTTACAAGTATGTCTATAGATCTATATACAAAATATTAATTACAAGGTTTTTAGTTAAATCATACCGCTGTACATAATTTATTAGTATGTCAAATAAATCGTACATGGGATTATTTTACTTGAAATTTCATAACTATCATTAATACGTTTTTTACAAATCACAATTTAATTGCTTTTTTTAATTTGATAGTGCAGTTTATTTGTATTTGATAACAACTCACAAAATTTAGGATTCATCTTCCAAAATTATCTTCCCCATATTTAATGTCCTTTTTACAGTATTTAACTATTGTTACATGCTCTACTCTTTAGGACCCAAATAGCGCAGTCGGCTAAAGGGAAGGAAAGGAAATAATCATATGAAATAAAAAGTTCAAGAGGTCGCTGGTTCGAAACCTAGCAAATGCATAAATTTTTATTTTTATATTTTATTTTTTATTATACATGTATATCTATATTTTATATTATACATACATGTATTTACGTATTAAGAGGTAACATTGACATATTGAGATATATGCTGAGAGGAAAAAGTTTAGTCAGTAAGAATGTTTTATTTAATATTTTATTATAAACCCCATTTTATTGACAAAAAAATGATTTGTAACAAAATTTATTCAATCGACAGAATATTGAACATTTTTATAAAAAAAGTTTGATGAGATTATAGAGATTTCCAGCCATGATAACAGCATAAGGGTCAGAATAAAAAATCACAAACTAATCAGTATATGGTATGTCCACCCCTAGCTTGAATGACAGCCAATCAACGTCGTCTCATTGAACTGCCCATTCCTCGTGCAAAGCACGCTCCAAATCACGTACGCTATTGACGTCATTCCTGTCACGCAACTTACGACCAAGATCAGGGGCGTAGCTAGACGAAAATTGAATGTACTCACCTTTATCTAGGGGGGTTTCGGGGGCATGCCCCACCCGGAAAATTTTTGAATTCTACATCGCTGGAGATGCGTTTTAGAGCATTTCTGGCAACTATCAGACAGTTTTATGAGGTACATATTCACTGTCTAGATCGTGAAACGGTGGCGATTTTCCGTGTCACGGCGTAGCCACATCAAGATGGCGGAAAAACAACCATCCAAAAGGTACGTGTGTTTTTTTCCATGATATTTTGAGAAATATTCTGGCCCAAACGCGTTAAATAGTTTCATTTGATCCGTAAATGTATAAACTAAAGGGCGGGTATACTCATCTGATATGTCACAAAAGAATTATGTGAATTAAAAGCCAACAAAGTTGACGAATGACCGTCTGTCAAATTTGAACCGAGAGAAGTGTATGACTTTTGATAAAATCGCCGTTAGTACGGCACTTATCGTGTAGTAAATACGATTGTGAGATAGTGTACATGCATGAAATTATACCTTAAAATTGTACAAGTTCTAATTTATTTTGTTATGTCAAAACATGCCTACTTTCGGTTTTGTCTAAGCAACGGTTGAGATATTAGCCCCGGTGAAGATTTTCCGTAAGAAATGACTCGGTGTTGCCATAAAAATTGGACACGGTGTATACATTTGCGTGAAAGAGAACACGGTTATGACACCCATTCAAACGCTTGAAATGCGACCAGACTATTTTGAATACGGTCGAAATGTAGGCAAGGCAAAACGTAGCAGTATTTGTTAAAAAACAGATACGGGTTTGGTCAAATCGTAGACAAATTTATATCTTCTAACTGTTCATCATGTTCCACGTACATGGAAGTAACGTTTGCTGAGAGGGACCTGCTAAAGTTACCCTGCCGAGTGCTTTTATTGGTTCTGACGTTTTGTACGTTTTTAACATCTGGACTGGGAAGTAATGGAATCTATATCAACAAAAATATCTTGTTTAGATTCTTGTATACTTTCTAGGTCTTTAACATCAGGACACTTCTTAATTTCTAGAAAGGATGTTCATATATGTTGATTCACTTTGTAATACTTCCCAGTTTGCAGTTCTAAATTTGGTATTAGTCTGTAGTCTTTCGTCAGAAGGCAATGTCGGCCGGTTGATACTTTTTAAACCATCTCATCTAGGGCTGCGGCGAGTATCCGAGTACTCGGTTATTCGCGATCCCGACCATAAAATCGAGTACGAATATTCGTCACGTCCGAAATCGTCGGATCGCGATCTATTTGTGAAAGAACATTTTCTGCTTAATTACCACTGAAAACGAGTCGCACTACTTATGAAAACTTTAATTTATGTAAGAACCGAATTATCATGGGTCAAAAATTCGTTTGATACACATCTAATCGAAATGTTATAACCGAAAATCCCCATTAAACGGCTGTTAATAAAAATGTTTGAAGTATATGGTTTTCTATATAGTAATAGCTTCTGTAATTCTTTTCTTTTTTGTTATAACATGAATTCCAGTATGCGTCTCCATAAACAAGTGATTCGTGGTTCGATTCGTGAATCGCTACACATGAATCGTGGTTCGGATCGGATCGCCACTTTCTCAACGATCCACAGCCCTAATCTCATCCGTCATTTTAGCTATAATTTGGCATGCTTTTCTACTAAATGATTAATGCATGCTAGGAGATCAGATTTCGAAAACTTACAGTAGTAGCATTTATAGCCTTTTTCCATTTTGACACTGGAAAAACAAAATAATGAAATATATAAGTTTAGTCTTATCACAAAAGGGCCTTTATAAGTATCAGTTTCGTATTTCTACACTACATTATTTCTTTACGTATCAATACGAAAGGTGACGATCTGGAATTGAGGGAATAAAATAATACTAACTGATTCATAATTAGGCGTTGCTTCTGCCAAGATTTACTTATTGAACACATTGGGCTTTTCTGTATAGCAAAATACGAAGGATAATGCCAATGTGGTTTACTTCAAATGATATGGTTGCGTTTAGCGTTTGAATGGGTGTCCGAACCGTGTTCTCTTTCACGCAAATGTATACACCGTGTCCAATTTTTATGGCATCACCGAGTCATTTCTTACGGAAAATCTTCACCGGAGCTAATATCTCAACCGTTGCTTAGACAAAACCGAAAGTAGGCATGTTTAGACAAAACAAAATAAATTAGAACTTGTACAATTTTAAGGTATAATTGCATGCATATACATTATCCTACAATCGTAATTATAACACGATAAGTGCCGTACTAACGGCGATTTTATCAAAAGTCATACACTTCTCTCGGTCCAAATTTGACAGACGGTCATTCGTCAACTTTGTTGGCTTTTAATTCACATAAATCTTTTGTGACATGTCAGGTCAGTATACCCGCCCTTGAGTTTATACATTTACGGATCAAATGAAACTATTTAACGCGTTTGGGCCAGAATATTTCTCAAAATATCATGTAAAAAAACGACACGTACCTTTTGCATGGTTGTTTTTCCGCCATCTTGATGTGGCTACGCCGTGACACGGAAAATCGCCACCGTTTCACTATCTAGACAGTGATATTTACGAGAAAAAATTCTCAATTACCAATGAAAAGCTATAAAAATGTTAATATTTTTCTTTTGTTACATTTTTCTCTCTGATATCGGGTATTCCCCATTGTTTTTTCTGGTGTAAAAACGGAACCTAAGCATGACGGCATCCATTCTTTTGACGCGTTATTAGCTTTCCGATATGCCATCTGCTTAAAGAAAAACTAAATCCGATCAGATAAAATACGAAACAGCTTACGATCGGGCTAAGTTTATGTTCTAAAGTGTATTTTAACTCTTAGATACAAAATAAAGACAAGTAATAAACACATTACTCACTGACGGTGGGATAAATCGTGTATCGGACTTTCGTCGTACTTGGCGGAAACACCCGATCACATTCGCGGCACGCCTATTTTGAGAACTTGTGTTTCCGTCAAGTACGCATCGAGTCCGATTCAACGAAATTTGGGAAGTTCCCGACGGGTCAGCTTTTGTAAACATCATTCGGATCAAGTGTTGAACCAGCGATAAAGTCCTCCTTCCGGGGAAACCACCGACACGCATGCTATACGTCATAGCCTAATGATGTCGTTCCGGGAAAACAGTCGACAGTGATATACGTCATAGATGACTGACGTATCAAAAGAACGTAATAGATTATCTCGCGACATAAACTTACCTTCGCAAACTGTGGTTAAAAATTAACGTAGATCTACACAAGTTTTACTGAAACTTTTTGTGTGTGTCTGTGTTGCACTTCCTAAAGAAGCGAATGTCTGAAAAAACAACCCTTACCCGGGTGAGGCAGTACTTTTATTGCATTTTTCTCATTTTAAGCCTTTTCTATTTTTGAGGTTTAATTTCGATTTGTACGCCCGGTCGTACAGGGAGTATGCCTGGATACTCCACTGAAGATAGTCCCATATGTGCTCTATTGGCGACAGATCTGTTGATCTCGCAGGCCATTCAAGTGTGTTTTCCACCAGAACGTGTTGTGTGTGCCGAGCGGTGTGACATCGTGCGTTATCCTGTTGGAAAACGTCAGCGTTACCGTTCTGTATGTATGTAACAACAATTAGTAGGATTATTTCGTCACAATAACGTGCGGAATTTAGGCGATTTTGCACTGTTACTAGCTCTGTTTTTCCGTTATAAGAAATTACTCCCTAGATCATTACACTTCCGCCACCGTAATTGTCACATTCAATTACGTTAGCTGGATCGAGATGTTCACCTCTGCGTCGCCAAAACACGAATCCTACCGTCCGCCCAATGAAGGTTAAATTTTGATTCGTCAGTGAATACAACCCTATTCCACTGGTTCCTTAACCAACGACTATACCGACGTGCCCAATTCAAGCGTAGAAGGCGATGCTTTGCCCTTAAAGGGACGCCCTTGTAGAAACGTCGAGCGCGAAGCCTGGCGGCTATTAGTCGATTTCTTGCAGTATATGCAGATATCCTTGTTCCTGTTGCATGCCTAAGTCGTTGCGCAAGTTTTGTCGCTGGCATAAAACGATCACACCGTGATGACGTCACAATGTATCTATCCTAGCGAATATTTAGGGTCCCTGACACAAAAGACCCTTAAGGGACCCAAAATATTGATTATAACTCATTATTCTCATTAGCCTCAATAAAGTGAGGCTATCTTGATTATTTTTATCCTACTAATATGTTTCTAGATGATTTTGAGGCAAAATACGCTCACAGACTGTTTCACAAAATAATCCATTTTCCCGCTGATCTGCCATTTTTAGCCACATTTTACATAACATAAAGTCATATTTTCGGTCAGAATTGCAACCATTTTTTGTCAAAAACTTCAGAAACATTTACAAGTTGTATGGAAGACATATACAAAAACATAAATCAAGTTTTTAAACTCTGGAATAGTTTGTACAGCCTGCTTCAGCCAGTTATAGACAGTGACGACCGTGAAAATTCAAAATAGCACTTCGTTACAAATCCCTGTTATAACATAACATAACATTATGCTATGTTAAATCCCTGTTATATAGAATCACTGCTTCAACACAGTCTTGCTTCAGTGCTTTTCGTCACTTTGAATCTTATTTGTTTTCAGTTCGACTTTACTGTAAATCTTCATCATTTAAAATATAAAATTATTATTTTGAAGATTTTTCATTATTTAGTTTATATCGGAGTTATATCCAATTTCAACTTACAAAAATAACAAGAACTCGAATTTAAATGTTTTGTAGAAACACACTACGTAGATATTAAAAGTCCAGGAGCAGGACGCGCGTTAGGGATCGAGAGATCCTGGGGTCGAATCCCAGAGATCTTAGTAGCAGTAGTCCAGTGGTAGGACGCGCGCTTATGCCTCAGTCCCATAAAATCGTGGCTTGTTACGGACCCGTACGTGCAGACAGTCGTAGGCCGTGGGAAGCCTTGCGTATCAAAGTGACGGTACGCACATGGTACAAAACAACACACCCACACGAAGCCGTAGCTGGAAAATATGCATGTTTAATGCATACTCGGCTACGATTTTGTTCACGATTTCACACAGAAACTGATACGTGTATCCTGGGCTCATCTCACGGACCCTGGTAAAAATGTAACAGTCCGTACGGGTACGCAAGAGTTCGTACGGGTCCTTGCGGAGCTTGATCGCATGGCGCCCGTACGGTGCCCTCACGGCTATTCTTATGTTTATGGGACTGTAGCTTTAGGGATCGAGAGGTCCTGGGTTGGAATTTCACTATGGGCAATTCTTATTTCCTCGAGCAAGAATTTACCTGCGATTGCTTCAATCCACCCAGGTGTAAATGGGTACTTGCGAGGGTGGTATAATTCCGTTGCACCAATTTGTCCGCTGCACTAATAAGTGGAGTAAAATAACTTCCCAGGGAGATTGATTGATAGAAACCAGTAGCCCACTGATCAGGGGAAATAAATGTAAAGTCGGTGAACGTACGTAAGCATCACTGGCACTGGAGTCCTCACATTCTTTAAAATGCACGCACATATAATATTTTGTCAACAAACACAATTAAAAATCGCTCCCGTATTCATCACCGTGTACGAGTTATGACTATCATTATAATAATATATATGTATGTACAGAGAACTATATATAGTGACGTACGCATTATAATCATAAGATATGGACTCTGGTGCCAGTGGTAAGCATGAAACCCAGACTATAAAATGCAATTACTTTACTACAAGCGAGGGGGGCAATATTCCTCAATGAAAAGAACTTTTATAAATGTATTATTTAATTAAATAAATCAATACTTTAACTATCCTCTATTCATCTATGACCAAATTTTAACAACACTTTAACATCATTTAGTTAGTTGATCTAATTTCCGGTCTTCAGTCACAGCTGCAAAACTCTCAGCAATCGGAATAAACTTGTCGGCTTATTTACTTTTTATAAGCGTTTTATTTCAGAAGATTGACATTTTTAACAATACGCTTTAACTCTTTAAATTGCTTTATGTTTAAGTTTTCCTACTCTATTGCTACAGTAAAAAAACCCCACAAAATAGCCACGAGGACACTGTTCGGACGCCGTGCAAAACTAGTATTGAACAAGAGCAAAAATTTCATTTTTGCAGTTTTTGCTTCACCCCAGTGTTGCCATGGTAACTGTGATCAGGGTTCAATTGGCATTTTCTGAAAGACAATTACTTATGAAATTACTTGACAGAGATGCATATCTGTCAATCAAATAGGTTGGAATGGACGATATAGTGGATACTTTAGGACCGTAAGGCGATTGGCATAGGGTGTAAGAAAGGTTGCTAACTTTACTGTTCTTCCTTGCTAACACATCTTAAGTTATTTGATACAAGTTAATTTTCACTCTTATAGTGTTTTTTTTATTAATAGTGAACTATCTATGAATGCAGGCATTTTTTGTATTAACTACACTTAACAACTTTTCGACGTATACACCTATATATTTGGTCATAACTGGGTTGATACGTAAGCTATTGATATAAAATTTGTAGAAAATGTTCATCAAATAGTATTTCATTCTTAGCAAAACGAAGAATAAATTGGAAAATAACTGACTTCTTATAAGCAGTAACAATATTGGCACCAATAAAGTACAAATTCACATCAATAACGCGTATGGCCACCTTCAGCTCGTATAACTGCAAGACACCTTGCTCGCATTGAGATTATGAAGTTTTGAATGATATCCTGTGGTAACATAGTCCATTCTTGACGTCTTTTCGTCATACGACGTCGTCTCTGCCATGGCAGATCTTAAACTCTTCCGGTTTGTTCAAACTTTCTTGAAAGTTTCATCAAAGTCAAAGGGTTACGCGTAAAAGTACGGGCAACCTAAAAATGGTTTCACTTCGTCACGATTGTTGGAGGTTTTTGCATTGCAGCTAAACTTAGAATGTCTCAGTGATGAAGATGATGCAAGCAAGACATAAGATAGCAAATTGCGTGTGATTGGTATAGTTAACACTTAATGATGGTCCGTGATCAGTATAGTTAACATAAATCATTGTCTATAGTTAACACTTAATGATGGTCTGTGATCAGTATAGTAACATATTGTCTATAGTTAACACTTAATGATGGTCTGTGATCAGTATAGTAACATATTGTCTATAGTTAACACTTAATGATGGTCTGTGATCAGTATAGTAACATATTGTCTATAGTTAACACTTAATGATGGTCTGTGATCAGTATAGTAACATATTGTCTATAGTTAACACTTAATGATGGTCTGTGATCAGTATAGTTAACATATTGTCTATAGTTAACACTTAATGATGGTCTGTGATCAGTATAGTAACATATTGTCTATAGTTAACACTTAATGATGGTCTGTGATCAGTATAGTAACATATTGTCTATAGTTAACACTTAATGATGGTCTGTGATCAGTATAGTTAACATATTGTCTATAGTTAACACTTAATGATGGTCTGTGATCAGTATAGTAACATATTGTCTATAGTTAACACTTAATGATGGTCTGTGATCAGTATAGTAACATATTGTCTATAGTTAACACTTAATGATGGTCTGTGATCAGTATAGTTAACATATTGTCTATAGTTAACTAAATTTATCTCTCGTACTGGTGAGCCAGCATGTATCATTCTGATAGCCTGACCTCTTTCTTTCAAGCTTATTCGTTTCTTACTTACAACTTGTGAAATTTAAGATGTTCTTTCTAAGTGTAAATCGCTGTAGATTTCGGCATGTACAAAATAAACGTGTAAATATGTAAACCGGTTGGCTCATTAGTAAAAAGCACGAAATGCACGTGCATCTTGGAAGTCAGTAACTACACGGTGGGTATTGACGCATTTAGTGTCATATGACAGACAAAGTATCCCATAGTTGACTCACAAAATTTCATTTAAATATTTTAACAACTGCTAAAATTATTTGCAGGGGGAAATGTGTATACTTAAAAAAGTTTGTGTTTTATATTTATGTTCAGACAATGGATTTATTTCAGACGTTGGCTATTGACTTTTGGCTATAATTTGCTAGTATGTTTACAGTTAAAATTTATTTAAATACATGTTCCAAAAAAAATGTTATAAGCGTTCTACATGTATATCATATATATATATATCTCAAAACTACTTTCTCCAGTTTTATTTGTTTAAATAGAGTACGACTTGTATGTTTTAAAAATCTATAAAAGTACATGTTTGTTCAAGACAAACTCAGACATTTGAAGTTAAATGTCCTTAGTCCTGAAGAATTAGATAAAACAATGTCATCTTAGTAAGTCGCACACTACATGTACCAGTAATAAGCATTTTCTCCTAAAATTTGTGTTAAAACATAGTGATAGGCTTAACGTCTGAGAAAAAGCAATAAGAAAACAGTTCTTTGTCTTTGACAAATGAGCCAAGCATCAGGTGGATACAGTTCTGAAGTATTTATCGATTTAACAATCGTATGTAATAATACATATGCTTCGTGAATAATTCAATTGTACCCTATGACAATGAAAAGAACGACAAGAGCAAACTTTCCTATAGACAGACAGGTTAAATGACGGCTTATTGTATTCTAAGACTTTTTAAAATGTTCTTTGTTACCTTATGCACTCAAAGTGGATGGATCAGTGACTCAAAGTGGATGGATCAGTGACTCAAAGTGGATGGATCAGTGACTCAAATTGGAGGGATCAGTGACTCAAAGCGGATGGATCAGTGACTCAAAGTGGATGGATCAGTGACTCAAAGTGGATCGATCAGTGACTCAAAGTGGATGGATCAGTGACTCAAAGTAGATGGATCAGTGACTCAAAGTGGATGGATCAGTGACTCAAAGTTGATAGATAAGTTACTCAGTGGAGGGATCAGTGACTCAAAGTGGATATATCAGTGACCCAAAGTGGATGGATCAGTGACTCAAAGTGGATGGATCAGTGACTCAAAGTGGCGGGATCAGCGACTCAAAGTGGATGGATCAGTGACTCAAAGTGGATGGATCAGTGACTCAAAGTGGATGGATCAGTGACTTAAAGCGGATGGATCAATGACTCAAAGTAGATGGATCAGTGACTCAAAGTGGATGGATCAGTGACTCCAAGTGGATGGATCAGTGACTCGAAGTGGATGGATCAGTGACTTAAAGTGGATGGATCAGTGACTCAAAGTGGGTGGATCAGTGACTCAAAGTGGATGGATCAGTGACTCAAAGTAGATGGATCAGTGACTCAAAGTGGATGGATCAGTGACTAAATGTGGAGGGATCAGTGATAGATCAGTGACTCAAAGTGGATAGATCAGTTACTCAGTGGATGGATCATGACTTAAAGTGGAGGGATCAGTGATTCAAAGTGGATGGATCAGTGACTCAAAGTGGATGGATCAGTGACTCAAAGTGGATGGATCAGTGACTCAAAGTGGATAGATCAGTGACTCAGTGGAGGGATCAGTGACTCAAAGTGGACGGATCAGTGACTCAAAGTGAATGGATTAGTGACTAAATTCTTATTTGTTTAGTTTGATACAGGTTTATCGTGACTATAGGCTCATTCTCGCTTAACTGCGACAAGTGATGTCTTCAGTCTATATAGACAAGAAATAAGTGAGCCATAGAACCAGAAACGGACTGTCTTCACAAACAAGTTACATTTCAAAGTTCATACTTTTTCAGATAAAAAGGGCAATTAGAATATGACACATGGATGTTTTGCATTTGTAGTTGGTACTGTCTACAAATATTCTCATTTGTCCTAAAAACTCGTCCATTTTTTCACAAATTCTTTGTATTCATCTGTCTTCTGTATTCAAAATGTTGACCAGGTACGAGTCCTACATGAAATAGGAAAAAACTTTTCAACTGTGTGTCGAATAATACACTGACATTACACATATTGGGCGTATTAAATATACCTATAAACCAGAAAAGTCGTTTCCCGAGAAATTTTATGTAAAATGTGTTCAAAAGGATTTGATATCTTTAAATAACCAGCGTAATTTTAAAGAAACCAGTTACGAGACCACACTTTCATTAATAACTGTAATTTTATAGTCCTTGTAAGAAGTCAGTTGACAATGCCTCCTCTAAGATGTCATATTTGACTATAGATCTAAAGCATCATAGCACCAAATAATAAAAGTAAAAAAGAAATGTACAACAAATTATCATAAACTGAAACAGTTACGGGACAACAGATACGGGACAAAAATGTGTGATCGCAACGTTATGACCATGACTCTTTTCGCTCTTTTCTTTACTTTTGCTTAGATGACGTCATGAAACGCGCACTGGTTGTCAAAAACTTTATTGCCGCCATATTGTTCGAAACTCGCACGAGTTATTCATTACATTTTTTTGCAAAAAACATATATATGCAGTCTTTATAAGCACGATCAAAATATTTTGATGTCTTTGGTATCACATTTTAACATAATAAAATACAACACCATAATAATGAAAATTGTATATGTTAAATTGTTTAGCGAATTGTTCTTAACTATATCGAAGTATCTCATAAAGATATATTTTAATGTACCGAAGCATCTATTCAGAGTTACATAATGAATGATTTTATACAGTAGCATATATATACTCTGATAAATATATGTTTTTAACATTGTCCCGTACCTGGGTTCAAATAGTCCCGTATCTGGTCATACCTTTTTTACTGAAAAGATGTAAGAGATCAAATATTTAACATCTTTTATTTTACCTTAAGATAACCATTGATCATAAATGAAACAATAAATTTATATAAAAGGTTACATTTTCGTGTGTAAGAAAGCAATGATAAACAATATACTTTATTAAAGTATGTTTATGACACATGTTCATTCATGTTTCAGAATGGCGAAAACCAAGGCACAACGCATGAAGACCGAGAAAGAAAGAAGGCACTGCTTGGTGATGAATGGCTCAAACAGGAAAGAGAAAGGGTCAGGGTCTACAAAGCTTCTATAGCAGAACTATCCATAGAGCAATACCAGGCCGTGAAAATGACGATTATGCGTGTGGCTCAGGTTTTAATTTTCAGAGCAAATAATTCGGCAACGTGTAAACAAAGTTTATGCTATTAGCCTCCTTGTCTGGTTCCCAGTCGTACTTTGACAGGTAAAAGTACGACAGGCAAACCATGATCATGGCCGCGCCCGATGTAATGAATTAGGTATTGGATAATTATGTTGTCAAATGAACATTTCTCACTACACATGCTTAAATAAAAGGATCATCGTACAAGAATTACAGTGGATACTTTTTAGTTGTTCGGTTACATTTATGCTAAATAAAGTATCCGAAATTCTAACGAGACTAATCCACGTCCGAATTGTATTTACTTGAAACATATTTTTGTTAATCCTTCGCTAAATATACATGTAATCAGAAAAATCGAAATCGTATGACCTATATAGTACCTACTAAAGTAAATATGGTCAGTAAATGATCATGCAAGATTAAGAAAACGTAATACAACGTAATACCTGAATACGAGGGTTGATAAAAAACCGGATTTTTACTCTCAAATAACATGCATCACTTCAAATGAACATTTATATACATCAATAAAAATGTATACACACAACATTGATGTAATAATTATTTAAAAAAAAATAGATTTCGCTAAAAAATAACGAATCTAAACACCATGGTAACGCTATCACGGCGCAACGAGTTTTTTTTGCTGTTATGTTAATAATTGAAAGATGTTTTATGTTGTTTCCAATAAGGCTACGTACGTAAAAATCTGGGAAAACATCGTGCGTATATTCAATGACGTCTTTGAAAAAAACGACGTCATTACGCCCGTGTATATTAAAACGATCGAAGTTTCAATAACGTAGGTGCGTTCAAAAATATCTTCAACATGGCGTCCACAAAGAAACTAGAAATAAGAGCAATAATCAAGTTATGCAAACATCAAGGTGACACTCCCTCAAAAACATTTGAAATCAAAGCACTGGAGTGCTGGAGGAACGATGTCATGAACTGATCTAATAAATAAAGATTATAGTTATGTAAAAATCAAACTTGTGCAGCAATATTATCTATAAAATGATGTATGAAGTATCAATCTCCGATTCGCCAATGTCTGTTCAATTTCGTCCATTTGCGCAGAATTCTCCATTGCGTGTTTAAGTCATATTCTGTTGTTTAATTGGTGATAATATATTAACGCCCAAAAAATTATTTAACAATTAAAACTTCATTTCGCTACTGACTGCTTTCGTCCATTTTGCCCCTAATTCTCTATTGCGTGTTTTAGTCATACCCGCAGTAAACCGTATCATGTTGCTCTATTCGCTACTGACTGCATTTCGTCCATTTTGCCTCTAATTCTCTGTTGCCTGTTTTAGTCATACCGGCAGTAAACCGTATCATGTTGCTCTATTGTCGGATGAAAAATCAAATCTATGGAAATAAGTAGCAAGCGATTATCAGGATAATATACTTACCGGAAACATCCGAATCAAATTTTGCAGTAATGATATGCGGAGTGGATCGGGTTTTTTGCTTATATTCAATGCTTGGAGCCGAAATTACGGTTTGTTAACTCTGGAACGATGTTAAGACATCGTTCCAAAAATTGTAGCTACACATGGGAAGCATGCTGTCAGCAGAACGGTGGTGTTCGATTGGCACAAAGTGACAAGCGCTTCAGAAAAGGAAATTCTCATATTATTGACAAGACAGATAGAGGCAGAAAGAAGATAATTTCAACGTTGATAACGTCAGTAGCTGACGCCCTGGAAAAAGACAGGAGATTAACAGTTAGGACATTAATGGAAAAATTTGGAGTGAGCTACGGTACTATGCAGACTAATCTCACAAGGGATTTAAAAAATTGAGAAAGGTAAAAATGTTTTGCAGCACATATCTATTTTTTATAGCTTAGAAATATGATAAAAATATGATAAAAATATGAAATTTTATGGTATTGACTAATTATCCGTACAAATTATATCATTTTCTTAGAAAATCACGCTCTGTGTTAAAAGGATACGTAACTATAAAGGTATAATTATTAAAACTTAATATTATGATTTTATGCGTTTTATTATATAAATTCATCGCATGTTAATTATTCATGTACTACTAACACATTAAGTGGAACTTATGTTAATCAATGTGTTTATTTTACAACAGGTGCACGCACGCTGGGTTCCTCGCCTCTTGAAAAACACGGAGATGGTTCGTCGTGTGCAGGATTCACGAACCTTCCTTCGTAGAGTGAAGAAAGAAGGTGATCAGTTCCTTATTCGTATCATAACGACAGATGAAACATGGTTGTGGTTCTACGACCCAGAGACGAAGACGGCAGTATGGAAAAGAAGTAGTTCACCCCCTCCTCAGAAGGCACGAGTGGATCTTAATATATTGAGTCCGAGTGACAGCTCTGATATTAATGTCACTGAGATTAACAAATTAAAATGGGATTCCGCAAATGAAGAATCATTCCGAAATCTTATTATGTCTGATTTTGATTCATTCGACAACATTATTGATAGTATTATATCAAATGAATTAAATATACACGATGGAATCAAATCATTTTCTGATATGTTATATGTTAAAGCATTCAGTATATTCGGTGAATCAAAACTGATCAAACCATACAAAGGTAAGAAAACGTCGCGTAAGTTCAAAAGTCCATGGTTTAATAGCGACTGTGAAATTGCTAGACGTGAATTTCGGAAAGCTAACAAACAGTACAGCAAGAATAGATCTGTCTCAAATAGAAATATTATGATTAGTAAGAGAAATATTTACAAGGCTGCTAACCGCAAAGCGAAATTAATTTATAATAATAACAATAAAAATAAATTTCATAATCTTGCTACATCTCAACCGAAGGCATTTTGGAATGAGATTCGAAAACTCAAACAGAAAAAAGATACATGCAGCATCGATAAAGATGATTTTTATAACCATTTTAAAAACCTGTTCTCTTCCACTGAAACTTTTACGAACGACTTTGTCGAGGAATGTATTTCTGACGATAATTTTATGCAAAACGTTTCGCATGAACAATTAGACAACGTCATATCAGAAAATGAAATCATAAGTGCGATTTCGAGTCTGAAATCGGGTAAAAGTGGATCTTACGATTTGTTAATACCAGAAATGTTTAAATCTTGCAAATTTATTTTAGCACCCATATTAAGTAAACTATTTAATTTCATGTTCGATAACTGCGTTTATCCTGAATCCTGGACTTCCGCGATTATCGTTCCTGTTCCCAAGAAAGCAAGTAAGCAAAATGTCAACGACTATCGTGGGATTTCTCTTACTAGTATTTTTTCGAAAATATTTTCAATTATATTAGATACAAGACTTCGTAAGTGGGCTAATGATAATGATATTTTATCAAACACACAATTCGGTTTTGTAAAAGATAGAAGCACGGTCGATTGCATTTTTGTTTTATCGTCAATCATTGACAAGGTTCTGAATAATGAGAAAAAGAAAGTATATTGTTCTTTCATTGATTTCCAAAAATGTTTTGACTATGTATACAGAAATGGCATATGGTATAAATTAGTACAATTAGGAGTGTCTACTAAAATTATTAAAATATTACAAAGAATGTATGAAAATGTGAAGTCTTGTGTAAAAGTCAACGGTTCATTAACCGAGTACTTCGACACCTATACGGGTGTGAAACAAGGCGAGCCTCTGTCTCCACTTTTATTTATATTTTTTGTTAATGATATGAAGTCTTATCTACAAAACACCACAGATGATGTTTTTACATTAGATCAACTCCAAATATTTTTATTGTTATTTGCGGACGACACCGCCATTTTCGCATATTCTAAATGTGAGTTACAAAAACTACTTGATAAATTGCATTGTTATTGTAACGAATGGGGAATTACTGTCAATATAAACAAAACTGTTATCATGGTATTTAAAAAAGGTAGTAGAATGGAAAATGTTGAATTATTTTATGATGGTAATATACTACAAGTAGTAAAAACATTTACATACCTAGGTGTAACACTGTCATCTAACGGTCAGTTTTATCAAGCACAAAAATCGCTTTCAAATCAAGCAAATCGAGCATTATATTCACTTAACTCACTTTTTGATATAGTATCATTGAAAGTATCAGAAAAGGTTAAATTGTTTGATACAATGATAATGCCAATTTTAAGCTATGGGGCCGAGGTGTGGGGCTTCCACAAATCACCGGATATTGAAAAGATACATTTGAAATTCCTGAGGCAAATACTCGGCGTTCACAATAAAACAACCTGTTCTGCTGTATATGGAGAATTTGGTCGCTTCCCACTGTATATCAAAAGACAAATAAGAATAATTAAATATTGGCACAGAATAAATAAATTAGATACATCTTTGATGTATAAGTTACTGTACATGACTGATAACAACGGTGAATTAGTTAACACTTGGGCAATTAATGTAAAATCATTATTATCTAACCTTGGTTTTTCATTCCTATGGACAAGCTCTAATGTATCAAACTTACAAATTAACAGTGTTATTCAACGAATAATTGACAATTACTTACAATCTTGGTATGGCTGTTTGAATTCATTTTCGCGTTTAGAAACGTACAAAATTTTTAAAACCAGTTTTGAATTTGAGAAATATTTGGATTTTATCGACAATGACAAGTACATATCTGTTTTAGCTAGATTTCGTTGTTCTTCACACAAACTGGCAATAGAGGAAGGGAGGTGTCGTAATATTAGTAAAAATCTGCGTTTGTGTAAATTGTGTAATAATAATCAAATTGAATCTGAATATCATTTTTTATTAATATGCCCTATTTACAATGAACTTAGAAAAAAATACATACATACATATTTCTATACTTGGCCTAACTTGACAAAATTCCGCATTTTATTGAATACTACAAGTCGAACAAAAATTATAAAATTAGCATCATTTATACATTTTGCAACTAAACTAAGGACTACTCTAGTATAGCAAAATATCTTAGTTGTTATTGAAGAAACAACAACTTCGTTACAACTAATTTCCATCTTAATTCATATTAATTTTTTTTTCTGTGTATTACTATCGAAAAGTTTTAGTTTATTATATCTATACATACATGACTTAATCTTGGTATATTTCATCAAACATACATTGCCTATCTTACATCCTGTTTAATACCTTTTTATATACATCTGTTCCTTTTTTCTCTGTTTACATGTACTCAGTAAGTGTTTTGTCATACATTGTATATTAATTGTGCATGCTTTTCTTTTATATTTAATATTGTATATATGTTATTTGTAAAAAATACTGCCAAAGTTTTTCTTGGCGATGAACACATTGTTTATGCCAATAAATATTTTGACTTGACTTGACTTGACTTGTCGAAGTGTGGTGGCAAGTACATGTTTATCATGTTTGCAGACATGCATGGCATGGCACTACAACATGCTGTACCAATGAATGTCACTGTCAATGCAGATTATTATTGCAAGGTAATATTTCTTAATCTCATTCCGTTTTTATTTGATAAAATATTTAATATTCAACTTCATGATGAATAGAGATCTGAGTGGTTTAGAATGACAATATATTTAAGGATAAGTTTTGCTGAAACGTATTATTATTTGTATGTTCACACACACAAATAATTTTAAAATGATATAAAAATATTTAAATGTATAACACGTTATAAACTTACGCCAAGTACTTATTACGTTCTTGTTTAATTTTCAGGTGCGACGACGATACTTAGTGCACGCACTACGGAAGAAACGACCCGATATTCCGCTTGAGCAATTCATTCTTCACATGGATAATGCGTCGTCGCATACATCAGCAAAAACACAACTAGAATTGGCCGTTATTGGATTCAGAAGTGTCACCCACCCACCATATTCCCCTGATCTAGCGCCATTTGACTTTGCCATTTTTCCTGCCATCAAATCGCAGTTGAAAGGGAGGCGTTTCGAGTCATTACATGAGCTATCCATGGCAACCCGTGAAATAAAAAGGCAGTACAGTAGTGAATGGTACGCTGATGTATACAGACAATGGGTACATCGACATCAGCGTTGCATAGACCATGTTTGTTTGTATGTTTGGGTTTTACGGCGCACCAACACAGAAAGGTCACATCGCGCCGAAAGCTATTAATGATACTAATAATTCAAACTATATTAATGATGTAAAACTCTATATCTTATTATAAACATTTATTTCAATCAAAAAGTTAAGTATAGCATATGATGGTACAAATTCAAAAAGTTCTTTAAGTGAGTTTACTTTAAAATGTTTGTCACGAATGTATTTAAGATCCTGACAGTCAAGGAGAACGTGTTTTACATTGAAATGCTCGTCACATGGTATGCATTTAGGTGCTTCTTCTCTTTTGAGAAGGTATGAATGTGTTAATCTACATAGACCATGAGGGAGCGTACTTCGAGAAAAGTAAATTGACAATCATATACATTTGATTTGACAACGAGTAACGTCAACGATGTCATCAGTGTTTTTCACCGTGCGCCATGGCATTAGACATTAACTTACCTAAATTTACTTTATCTTCGTTATTTGTTAATATTTTTCGATCATGTTTTCTATACTCTGTTTCAGATAGATTGAACACACTTTTGTATGCGTTTTTATTTATCACACTTTACCATGCTACTAAAGATTAAAACAATCCGGTTTATTTTTGATCAACCCTCGTAATAACTGAGGAGGCCGCCATGATCACGGCTTACCTGACCCGATAACGATAGTGGTAAGGGGCAGGTAATTCAGACTATTAGCCTCCCAGTCAGCCCACTAACATATAGTAGACAGCAGGCTTGCTTCGGCTTTGGTCAACTATATGTTATAGGACTGACTGGTCGGACACTATTAGAATAGAAGGGCCTCAGTGGTGTGTACTATTTTTTATATAGTAATTAATAATAATTATAATAAGAATATCTGTATTTAGAGATAAACACTCCTTAAACACGAGGCTTATCTTCCAGGAGGATATCTTACATAACAATAACAATTTTATAAAGAAATAATCAATATAATCAACAAATATCAATGGATGAAAAGAAAACAATAGTAAGAAGCAGCTACCTGAGCTATTTTATTAAGACAGATATAAATAGAAAGGCTACCAAGTAGTTGCAATACTAGAATGGGATATGTTTGAGAAGTTTTTTATTGGAGTTAACGCCGTATCAGCACAATTTACGTCTTTTCAAGGCGTCAAGCGCACCTAACCTAGCTTTCCTGGACCATTGTCTATAACCAGTATACACCTACCCTTCCACAAGGCCGGAAACTTCTCCATACTATCTAATCAATGAAAAATTTAATTTGTTTAAAAAAGAAATATCTAAGCAAAGAGCGGAAGTTAATAAAAGACGGTGCATTTTTTTATTTAGTGGTAAAATATTCCAGACAGAGAAGTTATCGTTTTCAGAGAGACAAATTAAATTTCGTATATAGTCAGGCGTCATACCATTAATAAATTTGTATATCAATATTTGTATTACCAGAGGAAATGACATCTCAGTTACAAGCGGAGCAGTTCAGCGCATTAAAGGAAGGTCAGAGGGAGATGTGCATGGTTTGTTAAATACCATTCTTGTTGCTATTTTCTGTCTATTGATTGTTTTATTGATACTTATTGTTGAAGAAATAGATCAAAATATAGAACCATATAGAAGACTTTTTGTTGTTAAACTCATTGAATAGGTTCATTTTGCAATAAAATATTTAAGCATAGTTCTCTTATAATTTAGTCGGCGCGATATGACCTTTCTGAGTTGGTGCGCCGTAAAACCAAAACAAACAAACTTATAATTTAGTTTCATTTTGTTCTTTCTATTCAATTTAAGTACATTCTACAATGTAAAGATCTTTTTGTGACCTATAGATTCAACGGATTTGCCGTAAGTATAAAGTAAAGTGTCATCCGCGTCTGTCTTAGTAAATTGAAGGTGTTGTGATAAGTCATTTATAAATATAAGAAAAAAAGTTAAGGGAAGTATTGGACACTGATGAACACCTTCAATAATACTGTTTTTTTGCGAAGAAGACAATGATTTTAACAATTTGTTTTCCAAATTGAAAGGTAACATTCTAACAAAGATATCTTGTTTCCTCAAAATGGTTCCAAGCTTTTGTGACAGAAATTAATGATTGACTAGATGACAGGCCTTGATAAAGTCAATAATGTTCCTACTAAATATTGCCATTGTCTATTTGGTTTGTCCTATCATTGAATAAACGAATAAAAGTTGTCTGACAAGAGTTCAACGAAAACCTCATTGTTTATGTGAAGCATTCAACAGGTGTAATATTTTCTATTAAATTCTGACATTTCAACAAGGTCTGGAAAAGGAAAAGAACTTCAGCATTTATAAAACCAAGCCACTTTAGTTTCGAAATTCCGAAATCTTGCAGAGAAGTTTGACTTTAATTATGATAAGATAACACCTGGCCAATATTTACCTTGCCTTACTCCTAAATTAGAAAGTGAATAATCAAGTCAACGATTGCATTACTTGCTATTAATTATAGTTTCCTTATTTAATTGCATTTTACATCGTGTCTAATGAATGATATTTATGGTGGACACACGGGTTCTCGCACCTCTAAGGACTCAATGAACCATTTCTAATTAATGCAACAATACTTTCAGAAAAATACATTAAAAACGAACCTTTTAATCTATATTCCATTTGTTTATCATATACTTGCTGATATTTTATATTTAAAACAAATCCAAATTCTTCCAAAAAAAACCCACCATTTTCTGAAAACTGTCATGGCGGCTAAAAATAGATGACATAATTTCGCACTTCTACCGTATTTGGCTCTTTGTGACGTCATAATTAGCTGCCACATGACTGTCACGTGACTTTATGAGCAAGGGCTACCTGCCATGTGCTTTTTTTATTATAACATACATTTGTACTTTTAAACAATACTTAATGGATTGTACTGACAGAGCAGAAAAGGTAATAAGGATTTACTGAAAAATATTCACCATCACAAAATTTTCATTCTAAAAACCTGTTTCTTGCGCATTATTCTCGTTTGACAGTTGTAGTTGCGTTGATTGTTTACTTGACATTGTGCACACGAATTGATGACGTCATACGCAATAAAATAGCAAAGTAAACAACTTTTTTATGAAAGGACCGAAATCAGGTGAGGAACGAGATCAGGTGTTTGTACGATAACTGCGAAGGCCCAAACAACTACCTTGTGGTATACTACACTTGAGATCGACAAAATGTTATCAACGCTTACTCCACAGCTATGAGGTCAAAGGTATGAATATATATAATGTATATATATATAATTGATTACAAGCTAAAACTGTATTGATTTTTAATTTTTTATTAACCTCTACCGGTTTCTACATGGTCTTCAGGAGGTTTGAAAAAACTCTGACGTTGTTAATATGGTAACGTCTTAAAGTAAATTGGGAGAATAAAAACCATACATGCCATGACTGGGGATCGAACCTGTAGGCTAATCAGGCTAACTTTTGGAGTTGAAGTCCTTGCAAAAGAAATCAAATTAATTCTACACGAAAGTATATGCTCTCAAAAGCTCACACAAAAAAGTTGCATAAAATCGCATGTGCACTTTTTGCATAAACACACTTTTAAAACATGCTAAATTGGAAAATTCACGATGGCAATATACGGACGCCATAATAGTGTTTTTCCAGAAAATACGTCACAAAATGACGTCATAATATAACATTCGCACCGCCATATTTTCGAAATTATTGTCAATAAATTTCCATCCTTGAATGTGAAGTTTGTTTTCAGAGAAGTTTTAATCGGTAAGTTGTCTATATGTACATAAAACTTGTTTATAGGCTTTGCAGAATGTAGAATGTATATTAGAATTAAATATGGTCTGACAGCCTTCTGTCGAGTGAAAATAGGTCTTATGATATCGAGGTCAAGACCGTCAACACATCCGTGAACCGTGTCCCTAAAATTCATCACTCTTTATTTATATCTTTCTGAGTTTATTCGCGTGTTTCTAAAATATAAATTAAATGTTTTTTTCAACGTAAGATTTAATGAAAATCAAAATATGTAATAAAAACGATTTTGAATAGAGGATTTTACTTAAAAATAAAACTACGGAAGCCGGTAAGGGCCATAACGTACACGAGACACTCACTACAACCTGTTATCATCTAAACACAACATTCTAGTATTATGCAGTATTTTATAGGGGTGTAACATACATACATACATACATCTTTATTGGCAAATGACGGCATTTACATATGCCTTTGGCCATTTACAATATTCATGGCAAAGACCACACATTCAAAAATATATATCAAATACAATATTCAATATAATGAAACAGTTAAACAATAACAAAACAGTAACAAAATACAATATATATATTATAAACAGTAATTAAGTGTTGATACAACGATTCCTGATAGATAGAGCTTCTTTTATAAATTTTGCAATACTTATGATGTTAATTTTTTTCTTAGATTTCATATGATAAATAGATTTGTCAACAGTAGGCCAGGAACAGTTACGAAAATATTTAGATCTAATGGGGGAATATCTACTACAACAGAAAAGAAAATGATACTCAGATTCGACTGAATTTTGGGTACACAATTTACACAAGCGTTGGCTACGTTCAATACCTGCGATTCTACCGTTTTCAATTTCCAATTTGTGATTACTAAGTCTAAATTTAGAAAGATGTATTCGTAAACTGTTATTAGTAATAATACTTAAATATTTTTCAAATTCAAACTCTGTTTTAAATTTACAGTAATAGGTAAGTTTCGGCATCGCAGATATTGAAGTTCGCCACTCTTGTATAAATTGATCATTTATTCTATTTTTAATTACAGGGTAATAGTTACAGTCTGTATTAAAATTTTGATGTATATGAGTTAAACCCAAATGATCAATAATAGACTTAAGGCGAGATGACCATGTTAAACCATGTCTAATATTACATAATTCCTCATACATAGAATACATTAAAGAATTTCTATTTTTCATGAGTTTTAACCAAAATTTAATTGACCTTAATTTACAAATAACTGACAAGGGATATCTACCTAATTCACCATATACTGCCATATTGGGTGTTTGATTGGAAACTCCTAGCATTTTTTTACAAAATTTAATGTGTAATTTATCAATATCTTTAAAATTATATATGAGTCAAAATATATTTTTGCAACAAAAGTAGGTCCCAGGCCAAATCAACTTGTTTTTGTGATGTATGGAATATAAAACAACTTTTAAGTAGTGGAATGTACCTATCCGGATATAATTTACGCATAAAATACATATGAGGACATGGAGAAAATGCTTTAAAAATCATTTAAATCAAGCAAAAGTGACTATTTTCAATGTCTCCCAAGTAAATATTTGGTGATTTTGGTCAAAAATACTTGTTGAAACCTTATGCCAAAGTAATGAAGTTATTTTTTTCATTTAGTTCATCCATATTTGCACAGAAAAACACACTTATACACATAGCACAATAACTAATTAATGTATTTTTTCTATTCCGTTTGTTGTCCCCAAAGACTACTTCCATGCTGTAACAGAGCTTGATAAATAGTAAATACAACTATTCCTCCATTTACAAAAGATTCGTCATTGGTATCCTTTTTTAAAAGTATTCCTTTACAACAATATGGCTGCAACCAGAACACGCGTTCTTGATGCCAAATACCAAAAATTATATCCTCAAGGGCAAGAGGTGGTTGCGTACATTTCTAACTGATCCTTTATGTAACAATCAGAAACCTGTTTGAAATACAGACATCTACTAATCTGAGCGAAGAATAAAACTACATTTATCATAGGTAAGACCATTTTAAATAAGAGGGAAGATAACTGACATGCTGAGTCTAATAAAATGATGAAATGTATGAAATACATCCTTTATGTAACATTCAGTGATGTAACAATAAAATTTGTAACACCAAGGAGTGATTTTGATACAGCAAGGAAATTTTAGTAGAAAATATTTTTCAACTTTTGTTTTAATGGATATAATCGATGTAAAGTTGAGTTAGCTATGTGTGCTGTTTTGTATACTCGTACTTTAACAGAAAGTTTGGTACCTTTTGTGTATTATAGATTAATAAAAAAGAATGTGTTACACCAAGGAATAACTCTCATTTGTTTATAGGAATAATATTGATATAAAATTATGTTTTGTTATGAGGATGTAACGTAGCTGATTGTACAAAAATACCAAACTATAATGGTAATATTTCAATGGCATTTACATGGTAAAATTGAAACACGTTTAAGGAGTATTTACAGACGTTTTGTAAATTGCATATGCAAACCAATTTTGGTCCTCTTGCAGACGTTGGATCCCAACCGATTTTTGTTGATTTGTGCTGTCTAGATACCCACAGACTTTGGGTTATTTGAAAATGTTTCCTGTCAATGGAGTTTGGACGATTTGCAGAGCTTGGATGTCAACCGCTTTTCTATTGATTTTGAGTCTAGATGCCAATCCAATTAGGTCGACTCGTAGAGTCTAAATGCCAACTGATTGTGGACGATTTCTGGATGCCAACCGATTTTTGTCAAAATGTGGAGTCTTGATGCCAATCAATTTTTGACGCTTTGAAGAGCAAATTTGACTATTAATTTTGGACCAATTGCAGATCCTGGATCCGATTTTCATCCATTTGTGAAGTCTAGATGCCAACCGATCATAGTTCATTTGTGGAGTCCGATTTTGCACGATTTGTAATCTCTAAATGTACTCGAGTTTTGTCGATATCAACAGTCTTGCACCCAACCGTTTTCCGTCTACTTGCTAAGTCTTGATGCCATCCGATTTAAGTTGATGTTTAGTGTAGATGTCAACCTATTTTGGTATATCTGTACAGGCTAGATACTAACCGATTTCGGTCTATACGTAGAGTCTAGAAGCCAGCCGTATTGTGTATTTGTTGAGTTTAGATGCGAACCCTATTTGTCTATTCGTTGAGTCTAGATGCAGACCAAAGTTGCCTTTTGGTGAGTCTAGATGCCAACCTCAATTGTCTAGCTTTTTAGTGTAAATGCCAACCGAATTTTGGCCTTTATTTACAGGATAGACATCAACCGATTTCGGTCTATAGGTAGAGTCTAGAAGCCAACCGAGATTGTCTATTTGTTGAGTTTAGATGCAAACCGAATTTGTCAATTAGTTGAGTCTAGATGCAGACCAAAGTTGCCTTCTGGTGAGTCTAGATGCCAGCTTCATTTGTCTAGCCAATCGAATTTTATCTTTTTGTAGAGTGTAGATGCCAACCTATTTTGGTCTCTACCTAGAGTTTAGAAGCCAACTGAGATTGTCTATTTGTTGAGTCTAGATGCAAACCGAATTTGTCAATTAGTTGAATATAGATGCCAACCGAATTTCGTCTGTTTGAAGAGTTTAGGTACCAAACAATTTTGTCTATTTGTTGAGTCTGAATGACAACCTAATGTGTCTATTTGTTGAGTCTAGATGACAACTGATTTTTGTCGATTGGTTGAGGCTAGATGCCAACCAAATTTTGTCTATTTGTACAAGCAAGATGCCAACTGATTATTGAAAATTTGAAGAGTCTGGATACCAACTGATTTTGTCTATTTATTTAGTCTATATACTAAATGTTGTTTGTCAATTTAAATTGTCTAGATGCCAACCGTTTTTTTTTAAATTGTAGAATGCAGGTGCCAACCAAATTTTGTCTATTTATAGAGTGCATATGCGAACCGAATATTGTTTAATAGTGGAGTGTAGATGCCATCCGTTTTGTTCTACTTTTATGGGCTGGATGCCAACAGATTTTCATTTATTTGTAGAGTAAAGATGCCAACCGATTTTTGTGTATCTATAGAGTCCAGATACCGACTAACTTTGTCTATATGTAAAGTCTAGATGCCAACCGATATTAGTCGATTGGTAGAATCTGTATTTTAACAGATTTTTGTCGTTTTGATGAACTTTAATGACAACCCATTTTGTCCATTAGTAGCTTCTAGAAGCCGACCGTTTTTGTCTATTTGTATAGTCTAGAAGCTAACCTATTTTGTCTATTTATTGAGTGAATATGCCAACCGATCTTTCTACTTGTAGTATCTACTTGGTTGCCAACCGACTTTTTGTCTTTTTGTAGTGTGTAGATGCCAACCGATTTTTGTCTATTTGTAGAGTCTGGCATAGAAACTCATATGTTTCTAGAAATGTGGTTAGATGTGAGTAATGTCATTTTACCAACTTGCCTTGAAAACAGTTCCCAGAGATAGAATAAGTTTCTGCTTGATAATAGCTCGTGAGGGATTTATTCTTCTCAGTAACAAAGATTTAACATGAGTGTCTATTGGCATCGACACTCTATGTAAAAGACGAAACATAAAAAGATCAGAAATATTGAACATTTAGTTTTATCATTTTTCAAGGCTGAAAAAAATGTAAGCCATTTGTCATTGAGTGCTAGTTTATGGTGTTGGTCACCATGTATTGTTCAGTGGTGAAACAACCTAACAAAATAGTTTAAGTCGAACTATTACTATTTGATATTAGATTGTACAACACTGCGTTACACTAAGTTGTTTTTAGTCTACAATATTAAGTTTTATTATCAACTTTCCTTACTGTAACATACATTATTCTTTCATGTAACAAATAAGTATTTTAAGCTTTGACCTAACTCGAATTACTTTTATCTGAAGTATAAAACATTCAATATTAAAACGCTTTTATGTTTATCATACTGATAGTACAATAATGCGTAACCTAAGTTGTTTTCAGTCTGCAAAATCAAATTTTATAATCAACTTTCCTTACTGTAACAGACCATATTCTTTCATGTAACAAATAAGTATATTAAATTTCTACCTTACTCGAATAACTTTAATCTGAAGTATAAAACATTCACAAGACAATTTTTTAAATGTTAATCTTTCATTTCGTTATTATGTTCATATTCTTTGTTCAGTATTTATTAAAATTTTTACGAATTTCAGTTATTTACTCCTTCCTGTAACACAAAATGTTCTCTGATGTAACGTATCATTCAGTAGCGTAACGAGTCATGTTGGAACGTTTTATTTTCTTCACAGTTCTGACAGCACTTGTGATGTGTGGTGCATTTAAAGGGATAATTCGATTTTATGAAATCAACTACAGAGATAACCATTCTGACGCTTTTTATTTTTACAGTAAAACAAATAGCATTCGTAAAATGCCGTATCTACCCCTTCTGTGCGTACACGCATGTCGAACGAGGAACAGTCATTGCATTACAAAAAACAATAAACATAACATTAAAACATACTTTAATTGAAGTTTTCCAACAAAAATAAAGTGAATAGGTCTGATCATAAGCCAGAAATACAATGATAAAAATTCGTTACATGAAGGAAATGATGAAACCATGGTCAGGTATTATAATATTTTTTGCTCTAAACAGATCGAAATATTGGTCATTTTTACATGGGTTCTTAAGAGTATGCTTCAATCGAACAAAAAACATACCCCAAGTCACTCTCAAACATACTTTATTTTTTTGAATTTGATATGCCAGTTTTGTTGCAAAAATATATTTTGACTCATATACCTAAGACCTCTGATCCATACGTTAGTATTGGAACAATCATTTTATCAAAAAGAGAAAACTTCATCTTTAAGTCTAAATCAATTTGGTCGAATAAGAAAAGTATATTATGATAAGCTCGCAGTGCTTGCTCATTCAAAGCTTTAATTGCTGTTGAAAATTTTCCATTGCTAACAAATTTAATCCCTAGATAGGTAAAACTCTCAACAAGTTCGAGTTTTTCATTATTGATGAAAAAATCTTTATATACAGCTTGTTTACGTTGTTCAAAAATACATACTTTTGTTTTTAATACATTAATTTTTAGTCCCCATTTCTCTGAATATCTATAAATATTATCAATTTGGCATTGTAGGCTATTGGGATCAGTGGTAAACATAACAATATCGTCTGCAAATAGTATCATATATAAAGATAACAGATTAAGATCGTTTTCAGTCAGTGAATTAAAATCAATATGATTGATAATATCATTTATAAATAAAATAAAAAGCAAGGGAGACAATGGCTCACCTTGCTTAAGACCAACTGAAACATCAAAATAATCTGACATTTGTACATTATTGGACAGTTTAATACATGATTGCACATTATTATAAATACATTTTATAACATTAATTAATTTGCAGCTAATATCGGATTGTAACAATTTGATCCATAGAGCGTCTCTGTTTACAGAGTCAAATGCTCTCTGGTAATCTATAAAAACACAGTACAATTTAGACTTATTACTCAGAACTTTTTGTATGACAGAATGCAGTATAAAAATAGCATCTGAAGTGGATCGACCATCTCTAAAACCAAACTGAGAGTTATTGAATTTATCATGTGATTCACACCATTTGTTGATACGATTTCTCAAGATTAATGAAAATATTTTGCCTATAGTACGTGTAGTTATCCCTCTGTACTGAGACGGGTTACTTTTATTCCCTGCCTTAAAGATTGGTACTATATTGCCTTTACACCAAGCATCAGGATAGATACAATTGTCAAAAATATAATTGAATATAGTACTTAAATATGGAGACACAATCTCATTGGCATCGATAAAGAAATCAGCAACCAAATTATCATTGTCACAACTTTTGTGACGTTTCATTGAGGATATAGTTTTACTGATTTCATCAATCGAAATAGGACTGTCAAGTTCTTCAATATATTGTTGATCAGTTCCAGTATCTGAAGGTATGTCTTCATCGGAGAAATTACCAAACGACATGTTAGATATATTTTCAAAATAATTTTTAAAATCATCAACGGAAACATTGCAATTTGAGTCATTTTTATTGTTAAATTTTTTTATATACTTCCAAAACTGACGAGGCGAATTTTTACTCATGGAACTTAATTTTTTTCTTTCAGTATTGAAATATTTATGTTTAGCTTTACGTTTTACTTTACTGTATTCGCTTCTGCATTGGAGGAAAAGCAACTTACTATCATCCGTTTTGTGAACATTGTATAAACGTTTAGAATTGTAAAATCTAGCTTTAGCTGATTTACAGTCACTATCAAACCAGGCTGATTTACGGCATTTTACTTTATTTTTAACATTAACTGTGCGACCAAAACATTGGAAGGAAATATCATATATACATTCAGAGAGCTTGTTAACACATTCGTTAATATCATATTCATGAGATATAAACTTGTCATTTATATCATCGAACTGATGTAGTTTAGAGTTTAAAACTTCTAAAAATTCAACCTTTCGGGAACTATCCCAAAATATTTTATCAAATGATCGATTGTCACTAAAGGATTCATTAACAATATGATTGATAGAAAACGTAAACGGACAATGATCAGAGAACTCTGTCATATCAAGAATACAGAAATTGTTGATACATGAAAAACATTCAACGTTGGTAATAAGATAGTCAACTAGACTAGAAACAGGTTTGTTACGTAATATAGCATTATAAGTACATTTACCCTCTTCTAAACGACCATTTACAATACACATATTGGATGGCGATATGTGAAAGTGAACTAACCCTCAAAAACCTAGTAAAGAGAAAATCACATTTTAGTCATTTCAACGTGCCCTCTAAAAATGATTTATTATTCACTTCATGTTATCTTAGTTTTAAATTCAAACATTTTAAGGCAATAAAAAACAGTATAGTTTTAACTTATACTATCTACTGCATTTTTAAAAACAAACGTTTTGTGGGATGGTTCAATGTGACTTTTATTCTTTTTTCATATAATAAGAAATTTAGGCAAAGTGAACCATCTACATTTGCAAAAGTGTTTGAAAAAAGATAAAATATTTTCTTACTACTTAATGATTGTCTTTGAGAAAATGTCTCAACCTGAGATGACTGGCAATAACATAAACAATAATAATAACAGATTGACTTCCAAACAGAAGTTTTTGCCTAGAAATAAAAAGATATTCGAACCAAATTATATTCATTACAATCCTAAGTATTCTTGAAGCTGTTTAGCTTTTGTCTCATTGCCTAGGAGGAAAGAACTGACATTGAAACAATAACAATTATAAACTTACAAAACCTACTGCTTTGACTAGAATTTAAAAGAAATTCTTAATCCCTGAACAAATTTGTAGAGAAAAATACAAACTTTTATGCATTAAGCAATTAGCATTATATCTTTATGTAAAGCAAAAGTCCTTGGAATCACCAATTGCTTTTTATTATCTAACTAGATTTAATCGCTATCAGAAGGATTGAAAGAAGAGTTATCATAAAGCCATTTTGTTGCGGTCAAAATCATCTCCTAATGAAACTCTTTTAAATGTTGATAGAAATTTATCCACCTCTGTATTATTAGTAAGTGAAGACAAGAGCTGGTTCAATTTGGATATTTTTGAAGAATCAAAACCAGTATTTGTTTACAACATTTTTTGTGCTTCATTTTGTTATTCAATTTAAGAAAATAATTTGATGAGATAAATAATATTACTGTGCATAAAATGTATTTTTAAGTTACTGAAATTCATTTGTAGATTACTGTTTATTAAATGTATTAATTTTGTAGGTTACTGTACATTAATGTACATGTAGGTTAATGTTTATTAAATGTGTGTGTAGGTTACTGTACATTAATGTTCATGTAGGTTACTGTATATTACATGTACTTGTAGGTAACTGTATATTAATGTATTTGCAGGTTACTATTTATTAAGTGTATTTGAAGGTTACTGTATATTAATGTATTTAGAGGTTACTGTTAAAGTATATTAAATGTATTTGAAGGTAACTGTACATAAAATGTATATTTACTGGTCTGTTTATTAAATATATTTATAGATTACTATATATTAAAGTATTTGAAGGTTACTGTAATTAAATGTTGTTCAAGGTTACAGTATATTAAATATAGGTAACATTTTCATTAACTTGTATTAAACAATTTTGTGCGTAGCTGTATTTTTCATAAATCAATTTTACGTAATTGATTATACGATGTGTTAAAATGTTATGATATCATTTAGTCATTCGATAATTATTCATTCCATATCATAATCAATTAATTTGCCACAAATATAATCCACAACACCGCTTTCTGCTCGCATGTCTGTAGAAACTATGATGCTCAAGTGGTACAGAGTTGGCAACATATCTTTCAGATCATTTTTTTAAATTTTGTTGGCCTTTCTTTTGGATTCAACAGTGGTAGTTCTTCACCTATTGTACAACCGTTGTTTTTCTTGTGCAACTCAAGGTTGACCTGCCTAAATAATAGATTCAGATATTCTTTTTTTATAATGTTCTAGACATCTTGGGTTTAGTTCACTATGACAAAAACATGAGCCAATTAAGGAAGAGGATGTGGGTTAGTACATTATGCCAATAACTTAGGTTGTAGACATGCTATACACACCTCAATTAGACAGAATTGATGCTGAGAGTTTGGAGATCTTTATAGGGCAGATAACTTGTTTTTTTCCAAAATGAGGGTTAGTTCACTTTAACAAATCACCATCCTATTATTCATTTTACATAAGTTCAATAAGTTAGTACCAAAATTGTTGGTCGTAGTATCTTGATTGTGTCTATAGGGAAGATTCGAACCCGACACATCATTATATGGTATATCAGCATATCTACTTAGATCTGAGGGTTCTATGTAATCAGATAATTCACTAGTACGAGCATTTAAGTCTCCACATATAAAAACATCACCAAGATTATTAAATTTTCTAACATTCTCTGTTAAATAATCAAAACAGTCAAATTGATTCAATAATGAATTATTCGTTCGATATAACTTCGAATCCTCAGGGGGTATATAACATATACAAAAATAGGCATCATTAATGCTCCCTCTGGCTAACTTACTTAGTTTGAGCCATATAAAACCTTTATAATCAATATCAATAATATCAATATATTTACTTAGAGATTGTTTATAGTAAATTGTTACCCCGCCACTGTTACGTCGAGCTTTAACATTAAACTTCGGTCGGGGACAATTAATAGTACAATAACCATCTAGGTTTGCAATATGAGAACTTGACCAAGTCTCAGTAAAACAAAGTACATCATAGTCAGATATAAAGTTTAAAAAATCACAATCATTGAGTTTCCTTCCAACACCTTGAACATTCCATACTAAAAATGTTAACTGTTTCGTGGGTCCAACCTAGCAGTAACCGGAAGCGGAAACATTATCAATAGTGTACATTTTATTGTTAATATAGAGTTTGTCATAGACAAGATAAGCTGATTGACCGGCGTTCTTGGCTTTAATCATGGTAGGTATAAGTTGTTTGCGTCTGTCTTGGATTGGTTTGGGGAATTGTTCACTAACTCTAATATTTAAAGCAGTAGATGAGTTTTGATCAGTGGATTTTTCTTGATGAGATCTCCATCTGGATGAGACTTTATCCTTAATCATCATTTTATCGGGATAGTGATTAAACTTGACCACAATAGGTCTGGGCTTTCCTTCAATATAACGGTTGCCCAATCGGTGAGCTCTTTCAACTTTAATACACGTGTGAGCATCATCTATTTTGAGAATTTCCTTGCAGTAATCAAGAATAACGTTGGCACAATTTTCACTACGCCTTAACTCAGGCGTTTGACACTCAGGGAAACCGAAGAACAGTAGGTTATCTCTCATTGAACGAGACTTAAGATCATTGATTTCATCAGGTAATGATTTCAAGTTGTTGAGATCTTCAGATAATTTGGAGATTTTCTCACGTTCACGTTGAATCTCTACCTTAAGATCACTATTCTGAGATTTAAGATCATCACAGAGTTGGGAATCATAAGCTCTACTGACTTCAACTTCATTCATTCTGGAGTTGGTATCTTTAACACTTACTTCAATAGATGTAACTCTAGAATCTAATGTTGAAATTTTATTGGTTAGAGTTGATATTTTTTGTTCAATTGTGTCAAGTTTAGATAATTTTTTGTCCATTGAGTTGAGTCTTTCTAAGACAAGTTGCTGAAAACTATCGTTCGATGGTTGATTAACAGCATACTGAGATGATTGTTGATTCACGATAGGTGTAAGTTGTTGTTGTTGATAATGAGATGTTGGAGTCATAAAAACCCCCGCTGGTGTTTGATAATTCATCATGTTGGACATATTAGCCAGATTAAGTGGTTGAACATTTACTTGGTTAGCCATATTGTTAGACGTTGATACAGTTTGTGTTGTTATAGATTCAGGTGTAGTTGATACATTGGACGGACGTTTCTCTGGCAGGTTGATATCATTTTCAGGAGAGGATAACGGCCGTTTACTTTTCTTTGCACTTTTCTTTTGAGGCATCTGTATTCAGTATTAAATCCCTTGATACAAGGGAGATAATGTCACTAATCTTCCACGTGTCTATCCAGGGGAGATAATTAACCAATGCGAGCCATTCATGCGTGACGAATCACTGGTTATGCATCGTATACTTCAATTGATCTACACAGTAATGGACGCCCTTCAGTTGTATATAATTATGGTAGACCGTAATAGTAGATTATCATACGAATGTGAAATGACAGAATTTCAGTTATATAAATTGGTTACCCTCTAAAACTTCAAAATCCAAATTTAATAATCCGTATATTATATCAAATACACACACTAGAATAATAAGATAAATCACTGTCCAATGTTCGCAATACACAATTCAATCGGTAATTCACACAATTTCGTTTAATCAAGTTTATGACATACTTAGTTTGTTAGGTTTTTTAGAAATTCACATATAAATCCGTTGAATGTCCGTCGATTAATACCGAGTGGTTTCTAACAAAATAGTCCACAAATAGAGTCGTATGAGCTTAAAATCAAAAATAATTCGATCACGTTTGAAAAATGTCGTCCATGCCATTTATCAAAGGGAGATGAGGTATAACAATAAGGTAAAAACCGTATTGCAATATATTGCAATATGCAGAACCTGTATTGCAATATATTGCAATATGTACCGGGTTTTCGCTTAGACATGCAAAGCATTAATTAATGCATACATGCATACACGTACCTCGTCCTAATTGGATCGGCATAGCACGCATGTGGGTATTTTCAAATGATCTCTTATCCAAATGTTCGAATTACAAATGTAAAATGGTCTATATGTTAGAAAAATGCGTGGTTTGAAGATATTTTTCTATCAATTGACTAAATGTTTAACCTTTAAAAGCACGGTAAGAGTATTTCAAGTATTCAATTCATTTTAACATTTTGTTTAAACATTCAACTACCAGATTCTGATAAAAACAAGCAGTATGACACTTAACTACAAAAACCGGTTCAAGGAAAAATGAACCGGTTAAAAACCGTTAGAACTCGTATTGCAATATTAACCGGTATATCGGTTAACCGTTACACCCCTAGTATTTTAACGACCCATATGTGTGTTTTGTTAAAAGATTCATAATCTAAAGACGTGAAATAGGGTTAATTACCAAATATTACTCTTCACATCTTATTACCGAAAGTTTTGTTTCAACATTTTCAGTGGTAATCTTTTTTGTTTTAACATATATTGAATTGAAATTTTGACATGGTATAATTCGGTTCCCTGACATGATATAATTCGGTCCCCGCTCAGTACATTTATATATCAAGAAAATTAATACACTTAGTTTTGTACAGTTCAAAATTGGGTCTTAATCTCGAGAGGCATTCGTCTGTAAAAACGGACGAGCGACATATAAACCGGACGTTTGAGACGGCGGGAACTGGAATCAAATTCTATCTTGTATAAACACAATACACTTTAAAGAATTAAGCAAGCCTATAAAGTAACTATATATCGCTAAGTGTGCAAAATTTGAGTTAAAATCAACCATCACTAACTTCAAAATCTAACATTTTCTCCTCTAACCCAATCGTGGTGAATGTACATAATGGTATAGCAGACATGTTTATGACATCATCATGGCGTTAATATGTCAATAATGAACTATTGGACTGTTTAAATGTTGAGAGCCAGCGATTAAAACGAAGTATTCAGTAAATGTAGATCTATACGGCTAACATAATGCAATTTTGCTTCTCAATGTTTTCTTTTTGCACTTATATGCTTTTAATTGAAAGTCATCTCGTCATAAACGTGAATGTAGCTCTAATGAACTTCAGATCAAAATCATATGCAGATCTAAGTTTATGTCGAAATTAATTGTGTGTGTTTGTTTGGATTAACGCCATAGGAACACATTGTATAGGTCATACAACGGCGGTCAGTCAACCTACTCACTCCTCCTGGAATGGCTAAATCTATGAATTTAGCTGTTAACCAACTACATAGCGCTTACTTTTGTCAGGAGGCCCATGTTTGCTTTCTTTATTTAGCAAACGATACTTTAGGAATAGGCACAACAAATTTTGCATCCATTTTTGCATGCGCACTCAAAGTAAATCCCCGTATGACGGAGATTTATATATTTATCAACAACGTCATTAGTACTGATTAAATTCTAAGCATTTTCGCGTTAACTTCACAAGGAAATAGTTATTTTTTATGCTTTGATACCACATTAGATATCTCGGCATTTTAGATTCAATAGATATCAATTTGATCAAGAAACTTGCTTGAAAACAGCTATTTTTAAAGTGTCCGGTTTATTGTGCCGCCAAGCGAATACGTACGTGGGAGTCTTACAACTAAGATTAGTCACTCTCGAGTTCGCCTCCTAGTGATTCAGTTGCTGAAAACATGGATGCTCTGCTGGTTGTGGTAACTGTAGAGAAATAAACTGTACAAACTCTCCGACATAAGCGGATATTGATACAGACGAACTTGATTAATATTTAGTTTGGGTATCATGTGATACAGTTATACTAATGTTGCACAATAATAAGTGCTTGCATTTTTCCATTAGTAAATGTTCATTATTACATTTTGACTAGCAATAATTCAGTGTGTCTGTTGAAACAACAATTATCATAATACAGTTGTAGCATGCAAAATAAGGAAAAAGAGAAGTGAACATTTTGCCTATGTCTCCCTTTAAGTGCTTTAGTGCTAAAATCTTGTTTGTTTCCAGTAACCAGACCGACCTTAAATTTTTGTAGTGACACTAAACGGGGTTTTTGGTGTTGGCCGACGATTTTGGAGCAAAAATAATTATGATTTATTAATTTAATGACAAAATGTACGATATTGTAACGAATTTGTGTAAAAATGAAATAATATTTTAGGGATTTCATGTAATCCCTAGCGAAATCAGGGATTTCACGTATTCCCTAAAATCACCAGGGATTACATGAATTCCCTGACTTGGTTAGGGATTACGTGAAATCCCTGGTTACACACATTACCTGTAACATATACATTAAAGTTTGTAAATTGTTACAAATTGTATTTTATGAGAGTCTGGATTGCGCGAAATACATTTCTTCTATTACCCAATATGTAATATTTAAGACTGAAAGGATTCGTAAATTATTTATACAGGCTGTGTTGATGCTTATGTGTAATTACTCGGTACAGCGACATGCTATTTTCATCAAATATTGAATATATTTGACAAAGTATTGTTAACCAGTTTTATGCAAAAATGTAATAATAATTATCTACCGGTATATGTATCATACATGGTGTTGCGATAAACAAAACAAAATATGACGAACATTAAAAATGTTTTATTTAGTCAAGGTTTGTGTAAGGACATTTATGTATATTGTTGTTAATTATACCCCCGCTTCGAAGAAGAGGGGGATATACTGTTTTACCCTTGTCCGTGCGTCCGTCCATCCGTTACGAAATTTCCGTCGCAGTTTTCTCAGCAACTATAACATGCAGCAGCCTAATACTTTGCATATTGCTTCATCCCATAGTCCCATGTGGTGTAAAGCGATTTCATGCTCCTTGCTCATCTACTTCCTGTTTGTCGCATATTTTTAGTTTTGGCGGGGGTATCACTAGTGAGCATTAGCTCACAGATTTACTTGTTAGGAACATTAACAATAGGGTCCTGAGAACCCTGGACCGCTTTCCTGAGAACTAGAGGCTTAGAGCATCTGACATAACATTATCTAACAGATTCAGCCAATGAAAACAGTGATTCCTGGGGCTGGGCCAATTATGAACCCATAAACATAATTCAAACATTTTTTTATAGAAGACCTGAAGATAATACCACATATCAAATATAAAAGCTCCACGTCTTGTAAATTTTGAGATGAAGATTTTTCAACATTCCCATATAAATTTGTATAACTTTATGTAAATCTTGTGACCCCTGGGGTGGGGCCAACAGTGACCCCAGTGGCATAATTTTAACAAGCATTGTTGAAAACCTTTATATGATGTTGCCCGCCAAATACCAAAGCTCTAGGTCATAACGTTTTTGAGAAGAAAATTTTTTACATTTCTTCTAGAACTTTATGTAAAACTTGTGACTCTTGTGGCGGGGCCAATTTTGACCCCAAGGACATAATTTGAATAATCTTTGTTATTGATAAGCACCGTCTAGAGTGAAGCTACATGCCAAGTATCAAGGCTCTAAGCCTTGAAGGTTTTGAGAAGATTTTTGTAACATTGCCCTATATAACTCTATGTAAATTATGTGTTCACTAGAGCGGGGCCAATTTTGACCCCAGGGGCATAATTTAAATAATCTTTGTAAAGCACCTTCTAGTAATGTGACATGCCAAATTTAATAATTGAAGACCTTATGTATGTGTAATGTTTTTTTTATTTAAAGACCTTATGGTTTTAGACAAGAAGATTTTTTTAAAAAATTGCTGACGTCTGACGTACGCACACTCGCACGCACCCCCGAACACATGCACGCACCCCTACACACACCCACACACTAAGGCACATTGGTCAAACTCCCAAAATAGCTCACCTTGGGCACTTTGTGCTCAGGTGAGCAAATATTTACGTAATTGAAAACTATGTTTTGATTTATCTAATTGTGCCATTAAAATAAAAGTGGGTGGGGTAATCTAACCCCCCTCTTAACAGAAAAAATATGAATTCTACATTGTATCACAACTAAACAAGAAGGAAAGAGTACCGACACCCAGTAACTTCAATACTAGGTCCTTAAATACTTAAAATAAGGGTTTTTAGAGTCATTAATGTAGGTTCTACTCAAATCCAGTCTTAAGCAGCATTTTTCGTTAATATGAAGGTGTATGTCTTTAACGTCATTTTTTTAAGATTTGGGCACATGATAGGGCATGCAACTTTTTGTTGCTGAAAGAAGAGGTATGTCACATGTCAAAACTCAAAGAAACATTTCTTTTGCACGGACTTCTAGGTTAGGTCCATTTTTGGGCTAGGCTGACTAGTCTACTGGTTCTCCCGGGTGGTAAGCGAGACACTCAACCGCGTCGCCAAAGGGTTAACCCAACAGCAAGGCTGTTGGAAGTGACTATACCTACAATCACCACAGTCTTTATGACGTCATGACGTTGAAATTAAAACGACGCCACTCTAGGTGACGTCAAAATAGTAAAGAAAACAATAAAACAAAAGAAACAATCCCATACGTAAGCACGTTTAATCCAAGAAATCCAGAAGTTTATTCAGAAGTTCTAAACATACTTAGAAGAGACATATATATGAAAGAAGTTCTAAAAAAGTATTCTTTTATAAAGAGCAAAAGACAACCACCAAACCTAAAACGTTTATTAACAAATGCGAAGTTCAGCGAAAAACAACATACACAAATTACTCAGAATAGGAAGACATTTCACAAGAAAATAGTTCTTGTAAATATAACTCTTTAAAATTTGGATTTCGCCTATAATAAAATTCTATTTTACGTAAAACTTTAAGATAATATATATAAAAGACGAATTACGCTTTCGATACAAAATCTAAATTATATTACTATTTTACAAGAATCTTGTAAAACCTGAGACGTTGACAGAGATATAGATCACTGTAAGGATCGACAACTCTTAAAGATGTACAGATCATGCAATGAAAAGCACCAAAACATAAACAATCATCTAAATACCTTTTCCATTGTTTTTCTATTTAGTTAGCAAATAATTTGTCTTTTTCATGTACCAGTTTGTCATATAAAATTTGTTCCAAACCTAAAACCGCACGCACGGACAAGGGTAAAACAGTATACCCCCCTCTTCTTCGAAGCGGGGGTATAATGAAACAAGCAAACAATTAATAGGTACATTTTGAGGTAAAAATCTAAGAAAATCAATGTCATCTCGTAAATAACTAGGAACCATACTTAAAAAAGGTTTCAATATAATATTCAACAAATTACTCAAATGTCTCGTTTCACAAGTGGGACCAGCCACTATAGGACGAAATTGTAAATCTACTGGATCCAAGATTTCAATATATTCCGACTTTTGATCATAACTGCATTTTGAAATATAGTACTTTTATGAGCTTTTGATAGACCATAGAATGTGCTTGTTTTGCAAGAAAATTTTAATAAATAGTCAATTTCTTTGGAAGTCAATTTATTGTTACTGCTTATTAAATTTCTAATCTTAGTGAATATTTCTTTCCTGTTATTATCTGGTATAGATTTATAATAAGATTCATCCTTTAACATATCAAGTATTT
This sequence comes from Mactra quadrangularis, assembly GCA_025267735.1. Taxonomy (NCBI): domain Eukaryota; kingdom Metazoa; phylum Mollusca; class Bivalvia; order Venerida; family Mactridae; genus Mactra; species Mactra quadrangularis. The sequence continues at coordinate 11,762,948 of CM046305.1, forward strand.
TACATTTATAAAAGTCTTTATTCATTATAACTATACCACCGCCTTTATATACTTACTTAATTACAACAGACTCATCATTAGCTAGAGATTTTAGGGCCTTTCTTTGGTCTATTGTTAAATTGTGTTTTATATTGTTATTTTTATTAGAAATATTTAAAAATTGTGTTTTAGTTGTAGCTATATATGTATCTAATTTGGAATTTCTACCACTTGGAGGATTAAATAAAGAACTATTTATAACTAATGATATATATTTTCATTGTCATGATCATCAAAAAATTCAAGTACCTTAATTTTACGGAAGAAATCATTGATATCATTTTCTAATTCTAATGTATTATTTTTTCTGGTGTAGGAGTAATTTTGAGACCCATCAACAAGATACTTATTTCTTTTTCTGTTAATTTACGATTGGAAAAATTATAAATTTTATGAAATACTTTTGTATGTTCAGCCAGGTTGTTGCTATTTACATTTCGCTGCTCCAATTGTGGTCCATGTTCAGAAAATTTAATTCTTCTTGAAGGACCATGTTTTCATCAGGACCATAGTTGTTGGTTGTATTTCCATACATACTGTTATTTTCAAAGCTTTCTCTTTAATGTGCATTCACATTTAGCCTTGGTGGACGATAAAAGCCTCTTCCTCTTCTACCATTACCTCTCGTATTCCTTGGTGAATTATATAAATTCCAGTACTTTCTTAAACACTGTCTATGTATTTACAGAGAGCTGCTGAAACTTTATCAGGTGATTTCATGATCAATTTTAAAATGTCATTAACACCAGAATCGCCAGTATACTGTTTTCAAGTGATCAAAGTTTAAGCCAGCACTGGCTAACAGCTAAGCCTTTGAAACTGGTAATACTTGTTTGGTTACTGCAGTTTGGTATGTTATGTTATAGTTTTTAAGATTTTGAATGCGAGTTAACCTGTCTTTGATATTATTAACATGATACACGGCAATCTTCTCACAAATATTTTCAACAGTTAAAATTAAACGTTTCAAAATACGTACATCTTCCAATGCGTCATGCGCATAAGTTAATCTTAGGATATCTTTTGCTACCTTATCTTGGGCGAAAGAAAGTTTTTTTCCTTTCTATCAACGAATTCTTCTTTGAAAAACTGCAATGTATTCCCAAACCCGTCGATGACATTACAAATTTCATTAGATCCCTGATTCATGTCGCTGTACATTAAAACTTTGGCATCAAAAAGTGTGCCACTAATGTAACAGGTCCTAGTGGTCTCAAAAAATTATAAAATCATTTAGTGCAACACTTATCGGTACAGAGTGTACAGGCAGACCATGGTGGTACATTTCACTACCGTGAAATTCTATATCTGTCAGTCGACGTACATTGTCAGGAATGAAACCATTTGTGGGTGTGACGTATGCAGAGAAAGTTTTTTCCGACGAAATATCTACTGCAGCTATTTGGAAAATATCTGACGGATAAGCTGGAAAATGTAATTGTAATAATAAATTAAAGAATTAACAGAACTACCATTCAAAGATTATTTATGTATACAAAACACAAATTTAACGAACGCAAAATTTATCAAATAGTGCGTTACAAATGTACCCTCTGGATGGTTGGATCTGTGATTTAAGGCGGCAACACAATTATATCACTATTTTCACAATTGCACTTGACTTTTCACAGTCAGAAATTTAACGGAAAAAAATAGAGAAATAAGAAATGTCTACCATGGTTCGATCCCACGATTGAAGAATCACGAGTTTAATTTCTTGCCACCCAAACAAAGATGCTCAATGCGTGTGAATAATGGGTTGACGTTTTTTTAGTTTACTGGATCTTAAAGATCAATATAAGTGTACTATACGTTTAAATTTTACCTAGACCAGTAGTTTCTAAGTCAAAAAGAATAATGACTGATCCTTTCGGTGCTCCAATTGTAGGTGGACCGGGACATAAGATCGGTGTAGGAATCTCTTTTGTTACTGACCCATCGTCTGATACCGTCATGATTGTATGTATTCCACTCTTATATGTGATCCCTTCAATAGCTTCATGAAATAAAGTGGTCCTTATAATTTTAGTTGCAGTCGACGTTTTTTCCATCTGCGCTCGTTTCAACCAACATATGATTAGGGCGCTTTTATCTCGTTTATTTAGTGCACTTGCCGTTGTTTTACCTGGTGACAGTCCGTGATTTTCGTTGACCTGTTAGAAATAATTACATTCAAAAATATAGTCGTATATGAAACTGCTAAACATTTCGAAAAGAATTATTTGTGTAATATAGATTTAAAGTTACGTTTCATTAGAAAACATTCGAATTGGTACATTTTGTATTTATGCGGTTTGAGATATTTTCTCCTATTAATTTGCATCTTTTCTTTCATAAGAGCATGAACATTTTAAAGCATTGTTCAAGTCAATTACATCTTTAAATTGTTCAACATATTGATTAGGGCTCTACACCGGTATACGATATATACTGAATACAGGCCACCGTATTCAGTTCCTCTATCTTTGATAATAATATAGATCTCACTTTACGAGTGTGGGAAGGCGATGGTGGGTTAACTGCAGCGACGTCTTCCTTTTTTCCTCGACCGTTGTTTTTGATGGAATTATATCTAAATTAAAACAGGGTTGATTCCTGTATGCAGCTGGCAATGATTGCCAACTATGCTTCGTATATTGGATGGCACCAAAGATGTGTTTGCAAGGCCATCCACGAGTGGTAAAATCAAAACATGGGCATTCAGGAATTTGAAGGTCCAATTCATAATTACATATGAAAATCCCCTGTTCAGTTTCTACCACATCAGATTCTTCCATTTTACCTAATCGTTCTATGCAATGTTTTAGAAATTTTGCGGGTCGGTCATGTAGAAACATAGGAATGTCTTGTCTGTACTTTCTATGCAGTGAACTTGATTTAAGGCTCTCTCTTTTGTACCTGTATGTAAAACAATTATTCATAAAGAAGTACATTCTTAAAAAGCTAAAATCTATGTCCTTATTTAGAAAATCTGCCAGTCGCCCTGCCAGTTCAGTTGGTAGCACGCAATTCTACTACAATTATCAATAGCTTTCAGAGCGATGTGGGCCTTTCTATGTTGATGCACAGTCGAACAAAAACCATCCAATCAGCATGTTCATTCTCTGCGCAGAGATTCTTTCTCTCATTAGAAATAATAAGAATATAACAGGAATATCAATACCTAAGCAATATAAATTTAATATGCCTGTACCTCAAACTATATTTGTTATCAACAAAGACCTTAAAGGGTGTCGTTCCATATACTGGTCAATACTTAAACCAAATACTAAAATCTTTAGAAAAATGGAGCTATGAATTACAAAACAATGAGTTAAAAAATAAGTCTATTTATGAACTGGTCCACAAATTTACAAAAGATCCAAAAATCCTGTGGTTCCAATTTAGAATAAACCACAGGATACTTGCAACAAACCATTTACTCAACAAAATGAATACATTGAATACTGACTTATGCACTTTTTGTGGTAATAATAGAGAAACGTTGCCTCATTTGTTTTATGAATGTGAGTATTCACAAAAGTTTTGACAAAATTTAACAAGAGCTCCGCTGGGCGGGGCATTATACGCCCGAGAGCAGTCCTTGCTGTGTTCTATCTCATATGAAGTCCTTGTGACCTTGATAAATGACCCCTGGATATCAGAATAAGTCCCATCCTTAACTGGAGGGCTATCCAAAGCAAAGATTTTGAGAACCTAGGTACAGCCATGGTTGAGTTATCACCGGCGCAAAGTTTTCCCATACAAACTTCCAGTGACCTTGCCCTGGGGCCTCAGAACCATAAGTTCTCACCTTTGACCCAAAGAGTATTGGTACATAAAATTTGGAGATATAAGATAAAGTTGGTTATTGGACAAGGTTTTTCCTCATGATTTCCTTATGACTTTGACCTTTGACCCAGGGGCCTTAAACCAAAGGGGCATATGCTAGACATTTAGACTACCCTTAAATAAAATTTGGTGAACACAGGTACAATCATTATTGAGTTATTGTCCGGAAAATTTTCAATATAAAATAAGTCTTAGTGACTTTGACTTAAGACTGTAGGGTCTCCAAATCAAAAGGGAACATCCGCTACCAAAGAGCTATCAACAAATTACTCCATGACAAATGGGCTGATCCACATAAAATTGGTTAACCTAGGTACAAACATTGTTTAGTTATTGTCCTGACAATGTTTCTCCATATGATGCCCCTGTGACCTTGACCTTTGATCCAGGGGCCTCAAAACCAATAGGGCAAATCCTTGACACATGGGCTACTTGCACATAAAATTTGGTGAACCTAGGTACATAAGTGGTTCAGGTATTGTCTGGACAAAGTTTTTCCATATAATGCCTCTGTGACCTTGACCTTTGAACACGTAGGTCACATCCTTGACACAAGGGCTACCTTCACATGAAATTTTGTGAACCTAGGCACAGCCGTTGTTGAGTTATTACCCGGACAAGGTTTTCAATATGATGCCCCTGTGACCTTGACCTTTGACCCAGGTGCCCCAAAACCAATAAGGCATACCCTTGATACATGGGCTACTCGCAAATAAAATTTGGTGAACCTAGGTACATTGGTGGTTCAGTTATTGACTGGACAAAGTTTTTCCATATGATGCCTCTGTGACCTTGACCTTTGAACCTGGGGCCCCAAAACCAATAGGGAACATCCTTGACACAAAGGCTACCTTCACATAAAATTATGTGAACCTAGGTTCAGTCGTTGAGGAGTTATTGTCCGGACAAGGTTTTTCAATATGATGCCCCTGTGACCTTGACCTTTAACCCAGGGGCCCCAAAACCAATAGGGCATATCCTTGACACAAGGGCTACCCTCACATAATTTTTGGTGAACCTAGGTACATTGGTGGTTCAGTAATTGTCAGGACAAGTTTTTCATTGTTTGCCATTTTGACTTTATTAACATATGGCATATATAGAGATATATGAAAGGGGAAGTAATTCAAAGTCGAATGAAAAAAATTGAATTATCTCCACTTTATGCACAACTAGAAATCAATGTTTATCATCAGAGGGAGTTTGAAGAAAATTGGCCAAGAAATGAGGGAGGAGTTGTCCGCACAAGGAAGACGGACGGACGGACGGACCAACAAAGTAGTGTTAATGAGGAAAATACATTATGTTGAAAAAATATGTCCGGCTTTATGTGCTCACATAAAGTGTGCCAACATTTGCTGTTTAAGAGCTTCAATTGTCCAAGATAATGTGTCCATCTTCCGCTAGAAAAGGCAGTACCAAAAGCTCATCTTCAATGAGTTTGTTTACCTAGTCACTATCTTAAACCAAGTTCTAAATATTTGTAAATTAATTGTTACATTATATTTTACTAATTTTTTATGAATGAAGGAGTGCTGATTCTAACATTGTTGCTATGACACCTGGAAACTAATTTATATGTGCGTCTGTAAAAAAGTGTCAACTCATTCATTTTGTATACATGTACTATCTATATGCATATCTATTAATTTTTCAGGAAAATTAATCATCACAATACATTGTATCTTTAGGAAAACCTTCAAAATGATGTATTTTATACATGATGAAACAATTTCCTCTGTGAGGTCTCTTGAAATTTTGCCGATACATTTTAGACATATTACACTACTAAAATATATACTGGCTAATACAATATAGAACTGGTCTGTTAACAATAAGAAAGAATTAAACAAATGTGAACTATAAGCATTTTTAGAATGAAAAACGCAAGCCTGTTTTACAAACCTTTTAAATTTTTTTTATAATTTTAACTAATCATGCTCTAATAAGTTGCAAATCAACACTGTCTACAAGAATATGTTTCATAGAAAAAGAAATACTGCATGGTCAACATTGAGATACATGTCCAAGGAATTTCAAACTTGCTTAGACACCATCTGGTCAAGAGTAAAGATTCACACTGTAGGATTGGAGACAAGTTGATTCATTTCTTGTGCTCTAAGTATTTATTATCTGACCGGTGGTAGGTTTAGAGCCTGGGAGCTCGAAATCTCAAATTGAACGCTATATCATTTAGCCAATGCCACATTATAAAGTATTTCTAATACCGAATTTACCACTGGCGTATCTGCTACAACTTAAGCACTGGGCAACTCACAATGGAAACAAACCATCATAAACAATGGGTAATTTACTACTACATAACACCGGGTATGCTTCTACATAAATACTGAATTAATACTACTGAATGAATGCTGAACAAACCAAAAAAATCTTTTTTTTTATTGGGTTTAACACCGTAGCAACACATTTATAGGTTATATCACTGCGGTCAGATCACCTAACCTAGTTTTCCTGGACCCTTGTCTATAACCAGTACTCACCTACCCTTCCACATGGCCGGCAACTTCTCCATCTACCTTATTAATGGAGGAAAAATCGACATTATTGTTGAATTTTCATGGAAGGGTATAACCGTCCCAGGTAGGATTCGAACCCCCACACCTTTCGGATAGCTAGATTCGAAATCCCTGTGTGCTACCAACTGCGCCACGGATACACAGTGAACAACCTACTACCACATTAGAAATGGACAGCCTACTACCACATTAGAAATGGACAGACAACTACCACATAAGAAATGGACAGCAAACTACCACATTTGAATAGACAGCAAACTACCCCATTAGAAATGGACAGCCTAATACCACATTAGAATGGACACACAACTACCACATTAGAAATGGACAGTAAACTACAACATTAGAATGGACACACAACTACCACATTAGAAATGGACACACAACTACCACATTAGAAATGGACACAACTACCACATAAGAAATGGACTGACAACTACCACATTAGAATGGACAGCAAACTACCACATTAGAAATGGACAGCAAACTACCACATTATAATGGACACACAACTACCACATTAGAATGGACAAAAAACTACATTAGAAATGGACAGACAACTACCACATTAGAATGGACAGACAACTACCACATTAGAAATGGACACACAACTACCACATTAGAAATGGACACACAACTACCACATAAGAAATGGACTGACAACTACCACATTAGAATGGACAGCAAACTACCACATTAGAAATGGACAGCAAACTACCACATTAGAATGGACACACAACTACCACATTAGAATGGACAGCAAACTACCACATTAGAAATGGACAGCAAACTACCACATTAGAATGGACAGACAACTACCACATTAGAAATGGACACCCAACTACCACACTAGAAATGGACAGCAAACAACCACATTAGAAATGGACAAACTACCTTACTAGCACTGGACTTAACGCCACATTAACACCAGGATCTTGATAAAAAAATCAGCCACCTATTCTGCACTGCAGACACCAGGATCTTGATAATAAAATCAGCCACCCATTCTGCACTGCAGACACCAGGATCTTGATAATAAAATCAGCCACCCATTCTGCACTGCAGACACCAGGATCTTGATAATAAAATCAGCCACCCATTCTGCACTGCAGACACCAGGATCTTGATAATAAAATCAGCCACCCATTCTGCACTGCAGACACCAGGATCTTGATAATAAAATCAGCCACCCATTCTGCACTGCAGACACCAGGATCTTGATAATAAAATCAGTCACCCATTCTGCACTGCAGACACCAGGATCTTGATAATAAAATCAGCCACCCATTCTGCACTGCAGACACCAGGATCTTGATAATAAAATCAGCCACCCATTCTGCACTGCAGACACCAGGATCTTGATAATAAAACCAAAAATATGCAGACACCAAAACAGTGCATGACGGGCAGTCAGACATTAAGCAGTCACAATAGCTGAAAGTGGGCTAAAATCTTTGACAAAGACTACCATGTTTCAACAGTAAAGAAACAATATGAAAATCATACTTATCAAGCCAACACAATTTAACACTTCAACCATTTTGAGCTTTTGATCACTTTTATATATATCCTGCCTATTCAACTCATTTTGCTTCAGCTTAAGCAACCACCTACTGCAACAATAGTATTGCTCGTTTTTTCTCAACTGTCAAAACATGAATAACTTCATGGTGACTTCGTGCTCTTTGTCTAACACTTGTGATATTGAGATAGTGTGTAATCAGTGTGAAATTATTCAAACTTTGACAGTTTAGAAAAAACGAACAATAAGTCTTTTTTCTTCAACATAATGACTGTGGATGCAGACTTTCTACAGTAAGAATGCAGGTTAACTTGTGAAATGGTAAACTTTTTTATCAGCCAAAGAGGTATGCATTGAATAACAGATTAACCTGATGCTACACAGAAGTTTATCAACAATGCTTTCTTTAGTTTATGTAATAAAGGCAATTGAATAAAAAACACAATTCATAAGCATTCAAATAATAACCTTTTATTTAACAAAGCCTATGTCAGTTCCTCTAACAAACAAGATCAATATATCAATCGCCTAAATACTTAGCAGTTACACAATGTTATCAACTAAAAGTTAAACTTCTAATCTAGGACAAGGTCAAAATTTAAGTCACCTGATACCAAGGATTTATTATACATCTCAAACTGTACATGTCAAAATTTAAGTTTGTAGCTCCATGGATAAGTATGTAGGTCACTATGTAATAATATAGGAAGCAAGAAACATCACTAGGTTAAAATCTAGGCAGCTGTCAAAATTTAAAACTATTTCAAATTATATATATGGTGCAAATTTAAGTCTTAAAAAACCAATTAAGTAGATCAGTAGCTCCAGATCATAAATTTAGCAAACTTCATTGCAGTGTACAAGGGAATCCTACTTGCAAAATATTTAAGCTCTAAGCCCCGTGGTTACAGAAAAAAAAATTTTCTTTAAATTTATACATAACAATAGTAAGCCCTGGGACAGGGCCATTTTGACTCCAGGGATACTTGGTGGTGTGGTTCCAAAGAAGACTTAGAACGTTTTCCTAGAGCAGGGTCATAATGAATAAAGCAATCTTGGCAGTCATCACTATAAGATGCTTCATGAAAAATTATTAAGCTCAGGGTCTTGCGTTTTGGTATAAGTTTTTTTTTTTAATTTTATCCCTATTTATGCCTTTCTGAAACAAAGTTCACTCCAAGATAGGGTTATTTTGATCCCAGTGACCATGATTTAAGTAACCTTGGAAGAAGTCATCTAGATGATGCTTCATGCTTCTTGGCCTTATGAAGAAAACTTTTGAGAAGATGCACATTGAAAACCCTATTTGGGGCCTTAAGGACACATGATGCGATTGTCCGGAACAATTGAGCCATTTTGGTAAATCTTTACCCAAAGATCATTCCTGTAAAATTAGTAAAAAACTACTCAGTGATTTAGGAGATGTTGTTTGAATGACAAGTCAACACATCAACGACGGACAAATGACCATAAAAAACCTCACCTAGTCACTTCATGACTGGCAAGCAAAAATGGCTTATACGAAGCAAGAAAAAAATACAAATTTAATACATGAGAAGAATACTGTGGAATCATTAAATTTTGCTGTTTTGTATTTTTCAACATGAAACTCAACTTAAAACTTTGCTTGTTAATAGCATTTAAATTTGTAGAATGACTCAACCACAAAAATTAATGCCCTGTGAATATTAATGGTTCCACAGTATCTCAATACAAACATATAACAAATATCTGTTTCATAGTAATTTGTCTGGCCCTAACTTTCCAAACTTCGGAATGTACAACTATACCAATGAAATTAAACATTATAGAATCAAGCTAATTTTCTTATTCTAAATGATACATTGAAAACAATTTGAAATATTCAGAAAAAAAACCTGCAATTTGAACACTTATTTCACTACAAACAACAAATGATAATTTCAAAATCTAAGCAAGGTCTTCTCAGCAAGGTCTTATATAATTTGTCTGCAGCTAAAAGTTAAAGGGTTTTCCGAATTCATATTATACATGTCTAAAACAAAACAAAGCATAAAATCAGAGAACTGATGACATCAAATTACTCATTTTCCTTATTTTTAGCCGATTATTATATTTTGCTCTGAACAGATTCTCATCAAATGAATACAGCCCTCAATCTTCAAGTCAGATATATGGATTGAAACTAATAAAACAGATATCAATATTCATAACAAACAAAAAATTAATTAAAAACAACTCTTTTGAAATTCAAATCTGAGCAATGGCGATTGTTTTACTTGGTCAAACATTGATTAGGTATCGGAACAAAAGTTTGGACATTTAGAAAAGTTTTCAAACGAAAAAAATGGCCAGTAATTTGATAAGAATTATGCATATCCCCTGTAACATTGGTACATGAAAATATACTAAATATTTACCGACATTTTTGTCCAGTATTACCACCCTTTTAGGTGGTGCGTGAAAGGCCTTTAATTAACACTTCTACTGCATTTGTTGAAAATGCTTTGTTATCACATCAAGCTACACTAAATAGTAAGAATTATTACGCCTCAGGTTGGCTTCAATTTGACCCTGTGGGTCATTGAACAACATTGGTAGAGTGGTATTAGACAGCCACAATGCTACCAATAAAATATCCAAGTTCAGGGCCTAATGAATTTGGTGAGGAAGATTTTTGAAGATATTGTAAAATTATCAAAGCCTATTTTAATATTATAAAATATATAAGCTCCTGGCCTAATGGTTTTGAAGATGAAGAATTTTAAAGGTTTTTACTGTATGATTTATTGCCACAAACACACACATCCACGCACGTCTATTGTTATATGGCACCTCATATACACGCTGTGGTGCCAAAATAAAAATTTAATAACTAGTCAAACACTTTGACAGCTATAGAGATAGATGCTTAGGAAACAAATATCCCCTATACAATAATCAAGATTTCCAATATTAAAAAAACAAAAACAAACATTCTGTATTTGACTGTTCATACCCCTGTAAAAGGCAGAAAAAAACACCAATACGTTGACTTCTTTAAGTAAAATATCTAGACAAATACTTATCATTTTGATTTAAACTGAAAAAATTATAGAACTTAAGCTTTTCTTTACAGCTTCATCTTTAACACTTCCCCTTTTGTGGTAAACTGAATGTCAAACAAATGTCTCAATTATATTATAAGGAACTAGTCAATAATGGTTCACCATGTATGCTACAAGATACTATGCTACCTCATTCAAGATTTTTCCTTTTGGCGACGATCAAATGAGACACTTTCTTTTTTATTGTTTCCCAAGACCTTTTCCAAATTTCTCCATTGGCAGCTTTGCTTTTGTTAATTGCCAAAATACAATCTTTCATGCCTGGACACTTTTTGTTTGTTTTTAATTCAATGTAGTCTTTGAAATACATCTGGATTTCTTCCATTTCTTTTTCATTCCAAGGAACACGGACCACTGCAATAAAACAACATATACAATAACAGACAAGGTGGCTACAGAGCCAAGTATAAAAAATTACGAATGGCAAATCTAGCCATATTTATGAAAAAATATTGGTTCTTTGGCACTGCACCTTACCTTGAGTAATGGCTAGGTCAACAGGTATGAAAATTTTTAAAGGGAATCAACTCAGAAGTTATGGAACATGTTTTCGATACTTTTAGTTACTAGTATGTCCTTAAGTTTAGTCATGTAGAAAGGATGCCACAGCAAGTATCCCCTATATCCCATGACAACAGTCTGGCTACGTTAGAATCAACATGAACTAGAACCTTCCCTAAATAGGGTGACTCATACCGATCTCCCTCCCCTTTAATCTATTCACATAAGCATACAAGATCTCCCATAAAGTAGAGCAACAAAAATGCACCAAACAAAATCATACCTATTTTGCAACATAAGAAATGGACACACAACTACCACATTAGAAATGGACAGTAAACTACCACGTTAGAATGGACAGCAAACTACAACATTAGAAATGAACAGCAGAACTGCAAGATAAGAAATGGACACACAACTACCACATTAGAAATGGACAGTAAAATACCACGTTAGAAAGGACAGTAAACTACAACATTAGAAATGGACACACAATTACAACGTTAGGAATGGACAGCAAACTACCACATTAGAAATGGACAGCAAACTACAACATTAGAAATGACCAGCAAACTGCAACATAAGAAATGGACACACTACTACCACATTAGAAATGGACACAACTACCACATTAGAAATGGACTGACAACTACCACATTAGAAATGGTCATCCTTAAGGCTGTAACGATTCACCGAAGCATCGTGAGATAGTATTCGCGACTGTCCGAAATGGGTGTATCGAATCGCTTCCTAAAAAATCGCGATTCAGAGGGCCTTTTAGTTTACAAGAAATCAGTTAAAACAAAAATACTATATACATTTGTATCCATAGCATTTAACATGCAATTGCAATCTTTACTCAGTGTTCAATATAGAGCGCGCCATTGGCCCCTTATAAATGCAAATGGCGCAATATCATTCGTCTATTGGGCCCATCGGGCGCACTCGCAGAAAATATGGCTATATCGCGAATTTGACAACTTTTTGTATATTCTATGCCATTTGGTTTCGTTATATCTATTTTAAACAGGTACCTAAGTCTTCGAATCTAGCTACCGGGCCCAAGACCGAGTCCGTCTTAAACGCCAACGGTTTGTTAAAAAGATATGGATCGCAAGACCAAATGTCCGGTAGCAATTTCAATAACAATATTACTAAAAAATGGATAATTGAACATAAAAATTGCAGTTACAAGCAATTTATTATTTGGACCCAAAAAATTCAGCCGAGAGTCCACAATACGCATTGAATTTTTATCCACGCTTGTAACAATAATAGACAATAGGACTTATGTGTAAGGCGTCCTCTAAAAAATCAATAGAGCTACATATATGACGGCTCGATAAAATTAATTACGTAATCAAACGGTTGCAATTAACAAACACATGACAAACTTTGGTGAACATTGATTGAGGAAGATAACACTCTCTTTTATGTTTGCCGATAAGCAGATAATTGTTATTAATTATTAGCATGCTGTGTGCCTCTTCAAATAGCAAAATTAGTTGATTTTTTAATGAACTAATTCCTTAAATTCCACTAGAAACAAACAACTTTGTCATTATTTTACAACAAATAAAGTTATTTGTATTTTATTATTCATACTGTGGTATTCCATTTCGTAATCAAAGCACTGGAGTGCTGGAGGAACGATGTCCTGAACTTATTTTTTGATTAAAGAATATATAATTATGTATATCATCTATAAAATAATGTATTAAGTATCAATTAACAGAATTTAACTAAAGCATAGCACTAGACTTCTCAAGTGGTTTGCTCATGGCAAGGTTTATCTTACTTTATCAAACAAAATAAACCAGTCAAAGAATTAATTTTCATCACATTTTAGGGTCATGTACAGCAGCCATCTTACCAAACCAAAGATTATTCTGGACTATTTTCTTTAACCACAAGGAGCTGACAACTTCTCATTTTTGGTTATTAATGGGATTTTTTAACGAGATCGTTAATATTTTCATAATTTTTTTTAAAGATTTGGTGTGGAATGACAAGCTGCATTTTTTCACAAAAACATCGACTTTCTAACAATTCATTTAAGGTTTTCCCCCAAGTACTAAGCTCTTTTGCATCAAGCTACATTCCCATTTTTGTTCACGAAATTTAAGTAAAATTAACGTTTTGCACTTGCAATTTATTCACATTTAAAATTACTCTAAGAATTGTCTATTTCCTATAAATATTTGCTTAAAATTCCGTACAAAATTATACATATTCATTCCAAATTATAATCAAACTCTATAACTTAAAATCGCTCAAGTAAACTTTTAATGTGACACTTTGAAGACGACAACGTCATATCGCCGGTAAGAGTATTAGTCATATCCAAAATGGCGGGTGTAATAACAATTGGATAAGTCACGTCGGTAAATATTTGTTTATTTCGAGTAATAATGAATTTAAACAAGTTTTTCGACGTTTTAAAGTTGAAACATACGCATGTTATTTGACTTCCGTAACTCTAGCCAACCCTGGCAGGGTTGTCTACAGTTACGGAACTTCCGTAACTCTAGAACCTGGGCCTAGAGTTACGGTACCGTAACTCTAGCCACTGCCTTAATTGTAACGTTGACGTTGTGTTTTAGATATGCACAGAACGGTGCGCACAAAAACTACCAAAATCGTCCTTAATGTATTGACATAAGTATCATAATATAATACGATCATTTAATATTGTTTATAACTATCGGATGATGTAATTATGCTACGCATATAACAGGCATTGTCAAAAACATCGTAGGCCCTTTTTACTCCAACAAGTAATCTTTGCAGTTGTCACAGTCTGAGTTGTCTACGGTTGAGTTATCCCGTCTCCATTGCAAAATTTGTATGTCCTGAGAGTAACCTCCCTTTTCCTGAAGAGTTTCAAGAACGACAACACAAGCCAGCGTTGTATTACATTTAAATGAGATGTTAATGAGTTTCACGCTTGAACTACACCTCTTTGTCTATGTTGAAAATTGTTGAAGCGTGAAAAGAGTAATCTTATACTTTCTTGTTACCATTGGAACGATGTCTTAGGACATCGTTCCAAAAATAAAATTCCATCAATCATTATTTCGTTATGTCATACATTTTCGTGACCCACCCAATGGCTTTTTTAATTTTATGATTGTTTGATTATAATATCATAATTTGTGTTTGCATTCATACCAAATTTACAATTTACATCGTATCGCGATTAATATCGTAATCGCGAGGCATATATCGCGATACATATTATATCGCGACCTTGGCCACGATACGCAGGCCTAGACAGCCTACTACCATGTAAGAAATGGACAGCAAACTACAACATTAGAAATGAAGAGCAAACTGCAACATAAGAAATGGACACACAACTACCACATTAGAAATGGACAGCCTACTACCACATTAGAAATGGACAGACAACTACCACATTAGAAATGTACAGACAACTACAACATTAGAAATGGACAGACAACTACCACATTAGAAATAGACAGCCTGCAACAACATTAGAAATGTACAGCCTACTACCACGTTAGAAATGGACAGATAACTAACTAACCCCTCACAATAGCACTTTCTGCTCAGGTGAGCTAAAAAGTAAAAATGTATTAAAAATAATCTATTAGACAGAAATGTGATAACAACAGAGCATAAGGCTCAGTTTATTACTAATTATAATAAGGTTCTATCATTCCCAAACATTAATTTAATAGATTTCGATACATCAGCCATAGAGGTCATATGAATAAAACAAACAGGACGGCACCTCAAAATTCCCAAAAAAGGCCTAATACTCTGCAGATATTATTTCTGAGGTATTCTGCTAGGCCACATAAAACACAGAAATAAATAAGTCAATGCCAAAATAGTCACTTATACAGTAGCTCAATGATATTTCTTAATGATTCACAAATTAGCATAAAATATAAGCATTTCAAAAGCATTTCTTTTTTTTATTTGAAAATAAAGACAATCTTACCAATATGTTGTGCCTTTGTGACCAAATTCAAAAATATAGCTATCATCCTGTACATGATCAAGATTCCCAGTTGAGCAATTTCCTCTGTAAAGGAATAAAGGATCTCCCTTGTCCAAAACACATCTTGAAAACACACCATATCCTTCAAAGACACAAAGAAATATTTACAACAAACAATTTTTGAAGACTTGCTCAACACAATACTGTTTCAAAATTTTAAGTAACAAATTCCCCTCTGTCATCCTAACAATTTGGAAGTTGTGAAAGATAGTAAACAGTAAATAGTAAAGCTTTCAGCAAAATTTTGTTTTCAATCAAATTACATTTTCGGCTAGAGTGCACTTTACCGGTACGCGCCTACTGCGCATGCGTCATTTTGCATTCTTCATTGAGTCGGTACTGACGGTTACCGTAAAAAAGCGGGGTTCGGGGGCGGCAGCCCCTGATAAAAGACAGAAAATATAATGAAATTAAAATAAAATCACTTACCTTTCTATTCAAACAGGGTTTAGGTTAAGGTTAGGGCTATATTTCTACTTCCGGTGAATTACTACGTACTGGTAAAGTGCAGTAGCCCCAAATTTTCTTGTGCACTAGCCCGATTTGTTAATGTCCTATAGTAAAGGGCAAAATAATCAACTAGCCCGACTATATAAAATTGGTAATTCTCACTAGCCAGAATCAATTTTCACTTGTCCCGGGCTTCAGCTAGTGGTTAATTCAATGACTGTATAAATTACCTAGGATTGGTCTTTATGAACCATATTTTGACCCAGGCTTCAGCTTGCAAATTACATGTAACATGTCTTGATCTAGCTTCCCGAAGGGGGTACAGGTTCGAATCCTACCCAGGACTATTATACCCTTCCTTGAAAATTCAACAATAATGTTGATGTTTCCTCCATTAATAAGGTATAGGAGAAGTTAACGGCCTTGTGGAAGGGTAGGTGAGTACTGGTTATAGACAAGGGTCCAGGAAAACTAGGTCAGGTGAGCTGACCGCCGTGATATAACCATGCTTTGGTTCATCATAACTAAGTTTCTATTGATTTTAAATATGTACCTGTCTCTTCATTAACTTTTTTAATGTAGAAATCTGGAGGATCAGCCTCTAACAATTCCAACAAATTAACATGCTTTTTGACTTCTTTGCTTGATCTTGTAGACCTCATACTGAATAAATTGTACCTAGAACACAATACAAACATTAAGTGCGTGGATTAAGTACGCTGGAACCTCGCTTAAAGACCACCCCGATTCAAGGACCACCCCGTTAAAAAGACCGGTTTTGAAAAGAACAGAATTTTTTGCTCTTTTTAATGGTCTTTAACCCCGAAATTAGGACCACCCTGCTACTCCGTAATACGACCACTTCTTGCTGACAAAACTCTTTAAATGTGAGCATTTTGACCCCGCTAAAAAGACCACTTATAATTCGTGAAATATTCGGCGAGCGACCGGCAGTCTGACTATGGTATATGCTTTTCACACCTGTGTAGATAATACACTGCACCTATTGTTCGTTAACAAAACATGTCAAGCTGTTAGATAACTAATAAATAAAGGGGTATTAACACGCCTGTTTGACTAACAATGTGACACTTGCATTATCTAGGGGTCATTTTCCTACTCAATACAGACCATTTAAATTGAAACTATTGAAAATATTTGATAAAACAACAAAATTACTCTAAAACGAAAGTAGACGCATCACGTGATACAAATACTTTTTTAATGTTAAATTGAGTATCGCAAATCCGAAATGGAAGCTCTTGAGAATAAATTCAACGGAAAGATCAAATGTTTGCTTGTCTAACTCTAATCAGTTAATTCGGCCTACGGAAATAGCCGATTGATTTCGATTTGAGAGCGTCAGAACTGAATTAAGTCCGGTATACGGTCTGGTAGGCGATATAGTTCATTTTGACCGTTTCCGTACGTGATCGCCGATACATGCGTTATGTACTGTTGAAAAATAAAAAAGTTGAACACAAATATTTTTTATACATAGAATTATTCATGATATCATTTGAAAATCTTATGCAATAATGCAAAAACTGTTCTCTTGATTATGACTATTAAGAAAAAGCTAATTACACCCACTACGCTTTCAAATGATTCTTTAAAGCAAGAACTCTTTATAACCCGTTATATAGGGCCCTTGTTTAAAGTTAACAAAGTCAGACAATCTTTGTACTATGAATTATGCTAGACCAATTTATCCGCTAATAAAACCACCTCGCTAATAAGACCACTTTTTAAAAGAACGGTCAGTGGTCTTAATAGAGGGGTTCCAGTGTAAACAAATCTGTAAACAAAGAAACTCTTATTCTTGTTCATCATTTGAAGGGTTGTATCTACTACACTGCAATATACTATATCATATTTTAAATATTAGAATATCCAAAACATAGAATTATAACATAAATTTGACCAAAAATAAGTAGTAAAATATCTGATGTAAACCAGAGGACAATGATAGTCCTCTATCTTTTACCTGCCCACCTCCCACTTATTCTGATTTCGCAAATTTAAAAACTGGAAATGTGGTACAATTATGCCAAAAGTGTATGCAATAAATATGGAAGCAGCATGCAAAATATCTAAGCTCTGGACCCTACAGTTTAGAGGAAGAACGTTTTCCCTATAAAACTCTATGTTAAATCATGTTGCCACTGGGTAAAATTTGACATAATTAGAACTATCAAGGTGAATTTTCATTCAAACTATAAGAAAAATATCTAAGCTACTGTATTTGTGATTTAACAAGAAATTTTAACGTGTAAAGCCCCTGTGTGAAGGTCAATATCAACCTGGGGGAGGGAATGATCTGAACAGTCAACTAGTCAGCTCTTTATGCATAACACCTTAACTCTACAAATTGTGATTTCTAAGAATATTTTTATTGACTTCCCTATAAAACTCAATTCAACCCCTGGGGTAATGATTTAAACAATCTTGGTAGAGGTCCACTAGTCAAAGGTACATGAAAAATATTTAAGCTCTTGGCCTTTTGGTTCTTATGAAGGTGATTTTTTAAGTATGCTTTAAATCTCCAAAATGCAATAAAAGTAGCCACAGTAGGCATTACAGGGCACACAAAAATGAGAATTAACATTTCAGTTAATTCCTTCTAAGGTACTTTTAACAAACCTTCTGTTTATAATTTAAAAATAACTCTCATGTAATAATGATTAATACCCCATCAAGGTGGACATCTGAAAACCCCTTTAAGTATGGACACACAATAATACTTTAGTTCCAGGGGGAAGATAAAACAGGCAGAAATTTGGGAACCCCATAAAATATGGGCAGTGACGACAGTCTAGTATCAAGCACATAATTATGAAGGCAGGCATCATGAAAACTGCATTGATACTTGACAAGAATTAACTTGTTTAAAGTTTCATGAAGACAGAATTGTAAATTATGAAAATTTAACTAAATTGAAAAACTTAAGCCTAATTGTTAACAAACCCGGCACCCAGACGCCCGCCCAACCACTTGCACATTTTTTGCTCTAATACTTTTTGAGATATCGCACAAAATCAATTATCAAAATTTTTAAAGGGGCAATAACTCAAAAAATATAACAGTAAGAGTTATGATTCCTTTGCACTGCACTTAAATTTTTCGGCCATTGAACATGCAAACCAATTTCAAGTCAATCTAACAAATATGACTTAGTTATAGACCTGACAAAGGAGCTGCTCATCCGCCCACCAGGGAGTTTCACGTAATATGTCCTGTCTTTCGACAGGCGTATAACAATTCATTGACTATTTTAATATTCAAACTGCAATAACACCTTGTCATCCATATAAAGTTCTAAGGAATATAATTTCCAATTGAATAGAATGACCTGGAGATGTTTTTCTCTCATACAACAAGCAAACAGCAAAATTCAATGAAAACTGATTACCTGTTATCATTTACAATTGAAAATATTCATTATACTCCAGTCTCCTCATTTTACAACCAAGTCTCTTGTATTGTAACCAGTTTATATAAAGGGGGTCTTTTGTGTAGTCTACATGAGGTCTTAGTGAATATCCATGAATTTTTTTTGAGTTTCTGTGACCTCTATGTTGCTCATCGACCTTTGAACTCACTGAATAAAAATTGTTGCTTGCTGTTGATTGTACGTCCTTTTTTGAATGCACTGTTTTGGAATTTATTTCTTTAACCCTGTCATTTTTATCACCTGTTTTGGAATTTATTTCTTTAACCCTATCATTTTTATCACTACTAACACATTCAGAAGATCTGTTCCCACTCTTTAATAATTCTCTCTTTCTCAGTTTCTGAGCATTCTTTCTTTTCTTTTGGATTTTTTTTTGACAGTCTGACTGATGCCTTCCCATATATGTTTGAACAGCTATTTTAAATTTCTAAATCTTAAATTACGAAGACCAGCATTTTCACAAGGAAAAAGTCAACTTTAATTAATTTCATAGATCGCTCTGCTACTTTATAGCTTACTCTAAATATACAGGCCAAAATGTGACCAGAATCAGAGTCAAAACCCATGAAAATCAAGGTTACAGTTAATATTTGCGGGTTTTTTACCTTACGCAAGAAAGGCTTCAATGCCATTTTCTTGACAAAATGCAATTATCTGATACAAATCTCTGGCAAAATAAGGCTCTATAGCAAAGATCTGATCAATATGTTCTCCATTCAGGATGTAAGTATGTAACCTACAAGCTATGTTCTTTTCCAACAAAAACGACAACAGTTGTATTAATGAAAGAGATTTAACACATACTTGCATTCTTACTGACTATTCAAAAACAATATGGCCGAACTAAAACTTCCTGTCACAGCTCTCAAAGGATGGACACTGACATTACATGCTCTTTCAGCATAAAAGTACATTTTCTCAAGCCTCATATGCATTGTTTAAGTGCCCATCATTTGTGGGGTTAAATGCTCAACATTTAGTTGTACTAAGTACATGTGTTATAAGGATAAACACTTTAAAATGTTTTTTTTTCTGCATCATATTTCTAAGTTTTTATGATTATAATGTCCAATATTAATGGGGTACTAAGTTTATGCCTTATGAGGAAGAATACAGAAGCTATAATTCACATGCTTTTTTCTGCATTAGTGCATTGATGTGTCCATGCTTTATGAGGTTTTATGTCCATTATTAATGAGCTAACAAAAACCAAACTTTATTAAGCATATATATATAATCCAACCAATTAATGGGCAAGTCATGTAGAGGTGGGTAGTATTACCAAGATTTTAAAAAGATTTTTTACACAAATACAGTGCTCAAGATATGCGTTGTTTTAACGTCTTTACCAGGGAAGACAAATTTATTTAAATACTACCGGGTATGAATACGCGGACCGAAATATATCATAATGTAACAAACGGTAACTCTATTAAGCTTATAACGTTTTTACTGGCATTTAGCCTTTCCCAAAATGACGTCAGTAACGCTAAGTGAATTGTTTTTGTTTAAGTTGCTATTAAAGAATCATGGCGTTGATAGTTTTCTGCTAGTGAGCGTTGACGACGCGATGATTCGTACCAATAATTATGTCTAAACAAAGGAATTTAATTGATTGTATTGTTGAATTAAAAAGGCATTAATCTAATCTTTAATTATATATCAGATTTGCGACTTCACGATGAAGTAGCACTTAATCTTATTGATTCGTTGTCGACTAGTATTGCACACGAGCGCGAGCACCAGATTCACTTACAAAAAAAAATAATTATGGAGGCTACATTACACGATTTTCGCCTGCCATTCAATGATATTGTGTTTATCTAGGCTGTTTATCATAAACTAATGTGGGGTAAAGTAAAAGATGACCTGGATTTGCCAAAACTATGTTCGTTTTTGGGACGAATCATCTTAAGAGGAATGTGACTGGGGTGGGGACAGATCGTCTTGTCGGAGAATAGTGGAGAAATCGTCTTGTACTTTTGTCCAAGAAAACTTTTTTACCACATTTTTCAACATTGGTGGGTACAATACCCACTCTAAAAAGTCACTGAACATGCTGGACAAAATAGTTATGTTAAAGTAGCAACCACTGCACATGTGCGAACTGAATTATTTGTTTAACTTGTTTATATTCATTATAACTCGAAATAAACAAATATTTACCGACGTGACTTATCCAATTGTTATTACACCTGCCATTTTGGGTATGACTAATAAACTTACCCGATGTTTAACATATGGCGATATGACGTTGTTGTCTTCAAAGTGTCCCACACTTAGTTTACATTTCAAGAGCGATTTGTTATATAGAGTTGGATTATAATTTGGACCGAATATGTCTGATTTGAACAAAATTAATATCTTCTTATTAAATTGACGATTCTTTAGTATTTTTCATTAAAACAATTTATTTGTCCTGTAAGAAAAAACGGCAATTTTCGAATGCAAAATCGTCCTTATTTTTGGACAGAATCAAAAGCAAAATGTCTTCAATTTGACAATGTTGATAAATGATATATTTTTACATTGTCACTTTTAAAAGCGGTGATCTTTATTTAAAACATTGACCAATTCATTGTATCTAAAATCTCGGCAATTTCCCCCAAGATTTGCATACTAAAGATCAAATCACGGCGTTTTACTTGTAAACATGTATATTGTATGATAAGTACACTGAGCTTTTTTGGTGGAATTAGCGAATTTAATTGAAAAGATAAAAAAACGTGATTTTTTTACTGAATATATTCTGAGTTTTTAGTAAAATTGCTGACATTTGGTTATGAATATCTTTTTTAACGTGATCATTTATATTTTCGTTAAAATTTTAAAGATTTGGTGAGGAATGACAAGCTGGATTTTTTAAGACAAAACATCGACTTTTTAACTATTCATTTAACTTTTCCCCCAAGTACTAAGCCCTTTTTATCAAGCTAAATTCCCATTTTTGTTCACGAAATTTAAGTCTTTAACGTTCGAAAATCGGCGACTTTCTTGCTAGACACTTGCAAACTATTCACAATTAAAATTACTCAAAGAATCAACTTTTTCCTATTAATATTTCCTTTCAATTCCATACAAAATTATATACTTAACGAAACTTCTAAGTACTCCGATTTCAGTATTGTAGGAAGTCATATTATTCATCATGAAAGTCTGATCGATGATGGGAATGTGTATTGGACCATACTGACATTGTCGAATTATTTTGATTGAACAGAAAATTAGCAACTATAAGTATTATTTTGCAGGTAACGCACCGTTTGGCAAAAGACCTATGGCAATTTCTCGTACTTGAAGAGACATTCGAGCCATTTTTTGTTTTACGTTGCGCATATCAACACACTAATGATTTTCACTAAACTGACAAGGTGCAATTTTTGCACAATAAGCATGTGTGCATTTCCACTTTTCTGCACATGCACGACAAAACCAATTTCGCATCCATTAAGAAGCATGAAAACCATGCAAGCAGACGACAGTAAAGTCCTATACACATTTCCATTAACGATCGGACATAAATGATGAAAAAAGAAAATTTCTGACAACATTGAAATCGGTGTACTTAGAAGTTTCGTTAAGTATACATATTCAGTCCAAATTATCATCACACTAACGCTCAAGTAAACTTATTATGTGACACTTTGAAGACGACAACAACATAGGTACATTCAGACATACTTCAGGTTTGGACTTATTAATAAACATAGGCGATGGAAAACCAGATATTGGAAGGCTAGGTTGCAAGTAACCTGGATTTGTTATTTCTATTCAGGTGAGGTTTGAGAACAGGTGAATACAATAATAACAATTGAATAAATCACGTCGGTAAATATTTGTTTATTTCGAGTAATATTGAATATAAACAAGTTTTTGATGTTAAAAAGTTGAAACATAAGCATGTTATTTGACTTCCATAACTCTAGCCAACCCTGACA
Organism: Mactra quadrangularis; assembly: GCA_025267735.1. Classification (NCBI taxonomy): domain Eukaryota; kingdom Metazoa; phylum Mollusca; class Bivalvia; order Venerida; family Mactridae; genus Mactra; species Mactra quadrangularis. The sequence goes on from CM046305.1 coordinate 11,786,339, forward strand.
GGGTTGTCTACAGTAACTGAACTTCCATAACTCTAGAACCTGGGTCTAGAGTTACGGTACTGTAACTTAAGCCATTGCCTTTTTTGTAAATGGCTTGGTCATATCTATCAGAAAATGTAAGGTTTTACATGTTTACAAGTTTGCATAAATAAAGATCACCGATTGTTGCTAGTTAAAGTATGGTGGAGTAACCAGTTTTCGTGACAAACAAGTTTTCAGGGCATTTTTTTCTTTTGCATCAGTAGCATGTGAGAACATTCGTTCATGTACGTCGTCACCTTTACGATTGCTAATCCAATGGGCTCTGCCCGCGTGGGTTCGAATCCCATCCTCGTCGCCAGTGTTGTTGTTCGGTTATACAATACTGAGGCTGGCAATAGGTTATACAACAATAAATAATACAAATTAGAGATGCCACGCAAAATATCAATCGAGCTTAAAATGCACGTCAATATACCTTGGAATGTTGAGCTGGAGGGAACACTACAGTAAGCATGCGCGCGCGCCCTCTACAATTCAGGTCTTGACTAAAACCCGGACCATACCGGTACAAAAACAATCTGTTGCGAATGCAACACTTTTTTTAAAAAAAAAACGTTGATTCAATGAAGATTACCACGTTCATTACAAAATTTAATTGATCTGTTTCCATAATACCCCCGAAAACTTGTTATACCATCCTAAGTATGAAAGTGAAAAACACCCCTGAAAAGTACAGCCTACCGGTTCGAAGCTTTGCAAGTACGAATCGGTTTTATTTAATTTGACAAAATTTCGACATAGAAAAGGTAGACAACAGTTAAGGAAACTAGAAAATCACAAGAATAAGATATTTCTATAACAATGAATTAAACAGATACTTACTCTCTTGAGGCGATTGTGATTTAACGGTCCAACTACATAGTGTGGTCTTTCAAGATGGCCGATGGCGTCTCGATCACTGTTGAATGCGCATGAGCGATTTTCGAAGACAGCCGAGGAGGTACCAAATTTATTTTTTCGAAGTAATGCAAGGGAAATAACTCGTATTTAGAATATTGGACTTCGGACACGTTGCGTGTCCAACTTTATGTGGAAAAAATATTTAGGTGTTTAAACAGTAGAATTCCCCACAAAGACTGGACAGAGCGTCCAATCGTATGGTTTATGTGGAAAAGCCCTTAAACCAAAAAACCACATAAACATGGAATATACAGCAGTCCATTCCACACGAACCTTAGATGTTGGCGCGGACGGACAGACGGACGGACGAACGAGCGGCGCCATAACATAATACGACCCTTCGGGCGTATAAAAAACCTTATTAAAGACAAAGTTAATTTCGAACAAAACTGGTCTATCTATGATGTCATATTTGGAAACAAGCAACTGGATCAGATAACTAAATTAATTATACTGCAAGCTAAATATCACATTTATTACTGTAGAAATAACGAAAGAAGGCCTGACGTAAAACAATTTAAGACTCTTTTATGTACTTTTTATAAAATTGAAAAATATACTGCAAAACAGTCCCAAAAAGAAGAAAGCTTCAGAAAATCATGGGAAAAATATATTGATCTAATTACATGATAATAAATATCACTTAAGACTAAATACGTACTAGCCCTATTGTTCATAACTTATACTTTAAATCATATATTCTTTTAAGTTAATGAAATGAAAATTGCCTCTTGTTGTTTATGTGTTCTTAGAATTCTCAGACATTCACCTATCACCTTAACAAACCCATGTAAGTATCTTTACAAAACTCTTTATGTATCATCATTAAGTTGTAAAGATAAGTTTTTAAAGCTCGTTTAGGATAACTTGAGACAAAATACAACGATACCATTATTATACACAGGTGGAATTAAGTTTAGTACACGTAATTATCGACCATTATCAGTGTGTTTTTTATGTATTAAATTTAGTACGAGAACACACGTTCCACGCATTAAGACATGCTTAATAATTTCATAACACAAAATCAGCTGACCTCCCTATTTTATGTAATACCCGAGTCCCAAATATGTAAACAGGCTGAGTCGTTTGTCTCAAGTTATCCTAAACGAACTATAACACCTAAAACCTCTTTATTTTTTTGTCTATACATTATATAAACATTCCTTGAATAGGAATTACAACTTGACTAAATACTTCAGTTTCAACATATTGTACTTGTATATTTTGCTGTCTCTGTTCGTTTCTTGTGTGGCTATACGCATTTAAATGTTGTATACTTAAAATGAATCCATACTGATATGCTTTATACTAGATATGCAATATACTGAAGATAGCATTATTTTAATCATATGTGAACTTTTAGATATGTGTATATTGAGATATATCTTTTGAATGCAAGCTCGATTGTAATATGTAATAACTTTTTGCTTTGTTTTTTATAACTCTTTCTATGTAATGCACACAAAGTTTAAATCGGAAAATATAAAGCATTTATCTTCTTTAACATCAGACTTTGTTGACAAAATTTTCAAGTGTTATGTAACAATGGAAAAACAGAACAGCCATTATAACTTTAAAAATGGGAAATAATTAGTATACATCAATACTCTTCTTCATGTTGTAATAATCTCATGTATTATTGTGTTTAAAATTATTAATGAATGTAATTTGATTAAGTTGATGTCAGAGTATACATTTATATTTTTTTATAATATGTTACACATACTATGCAAATGTATTATTTTGAAGGACATGTTCCTTTTGTTTCATTAGTATATATTGAAAAAAAAATGGGCAACAATTAGTTGCTGAAATTAAAAAAATATCTTATTAAAATAGACTCAAGGATAAATGACGTTGAGATCAAGCTTAGTGCATTAAATAACTTGGAACAAAAAGTTGATAAATTTGAAAATGATCTATCTAAACTGTGGACCCTGATACATGATCATACGACAAAAACTGGTGATAGACTAAACATAGTTGAAGAGAAAATTGAGAGTACTGACTTTAACCTTGGTTTGATGACATCTAAAGTCCATGAACTAAAAACAAAAAATCAAGAAATGAAGGATGACCTAGTTTACATCCAGTCGCAATCAATGCGTAACAACCTCGTATTTGGGAATATTGCTGAGGCCCGTACAGGTGAACAAGAGAACACTGAAGATGTTATCCGTGGTTTTTTAATTTCGAAAATGAAGTTCGCCCGTGATTTAGTGAACGAATCGAAAGAGTCTATAGGATGAGTGACTGTCAGGATCTTAAATACATTCGTGACAAACATTTTAAAGTAAACTCACTTAAAGAACTTTTTGAATCTGTACCATCAAATGCTATAATTAACTTTTTGAAAGAAATAAATGTTTATAATAAGATATAGAGTTTTACAACATTAATATAGTTTGAATTGTAAGTATCATTAATAGCTTTCCGCGCGATATGACCTTTCTGTGTTGGTGCGCCGTAAAACCCTAACAATCAAACCAACAAACGGCGCACCAACACAAAACGGTCTTATCGCACCGAAAGCAAGCAATGGTACTATTGATTCAAACAAAATAAAAGATGTAAATCTCTATATCTAGTAATAAATGCTTATACAAATATGGCTTCAGAGATGTACTGTTTTAGATTTTAAAATTTCATGTAATAATTTTTAATTCGATACTTTTAATAAGAATTTTGTCTGAACTACGTTTTTTTCCCATTATTATGTGAACTTACTACAATTATAACTGATAAGAATATAGATCAATTCCGAACACCGGTATTCATGTGGATTTGTTCGAGCAGATCCGCAATGTAAAGAGAACTTGATTGTACAAAGGAGACATGTCATGCAGATAGGCGAAGTTCTGAAAGAGTATGTTTTTCTTTATGCTGATCTTAGTTATGGATCATGCAAATACGAATCATTCGAAATTAATGTAACTAAACCCAATGCCAACTAAATGGTTCTATTATGTGTAAATGCAGCAAAAGTGCACAAACGATCGATTAATGAACGAACCTTATCAAAATAAATGATAATCGAACACAGACTAACCCTAATTCGTCTGCAAGCGTTTGTCAAAAAAAACCATGCCGCCTCCAAAAAACAAAGCTTGGAGCTATTTCGTGAAAACGATTGGTGGTGCAGAGTGTACAATATGTAGCAAACAAGTTATTTGCAAAGGAGGGATCACAACAAACTTGGCCGTCCATTTAAGACGTGCACATAAGATAGAATGTACGCCCCACCCATCTGTCGCAGGTAAGTCTCTCCTTTACACGATTTTGTACGAACTAAAAAAGGAATATACTTATAAATAATATTAATTTCACGCGTTTCAACGAATAGCGTGAAATATTTGTCTACGCGTAACGGATTCTACAGGGTGAATTTAGTTAATATTTGATGATCACGAGATTTTCGTGGGGTTTTGTTATGAATACAGTGTTGTGTAAAGAATTGGTCATTCTAGCGGACGAACTGGACAGGACTACAAGTCTAATTTAAGATACTTATACGTGGCAATTTGATATGGCGATGGAAGATTATTTTAGTTAGAGATGCTTACTGGTCCAAAGCTATCGAACTTTGAAGAGAGATTAGCTCAAATAAAAAGGAACTTTTGGTTTCTATAGCAGATACATATGAGAAAGATAGTAACAATCAGATAAGTACAGTTTTTCTTTATTCAGATAAATAATATTGTTGTCGTTATGAGAATGAACATATATTGTGACAATGACCGATACAATAGCAAGATGTGACGTAAATAGTGACAACTAGTGCTACTCATATACAATTTAATCAACTCCAGTCATGCCACTGAGTTACGCTTATTGTCACTGTAAAGAAGCCGTTGTGCTAAACGTAATAGAGATTATATATTTAATTTTTAAATACCATGTTCGGTAGAGTTAGATAATAATAGGTCTTCGTTAGAAAACGATTATATCCCGACAATTGTCAAACCTCTGACTGTAGCTGTCAGCAAAACAGGGAAGCAAAGGCTAGAGCTAGACTGTAAGCATGTTGATTTAGAACTCTATAACTTTAAGAGCTGTTTTGAAGATCGGTTGCTAGACAAATGTTTTCGAAGGTACTTTGCAAATTAGTAATAGAATGTTATTGAGATCTCAGAATATGTTAAATCATATTGTAAAATATTTCAATGATGGTATCACTTTGATTCTTGTGAGAAAACTTGTCAATTTATTAGGTCAATTGATATCTATACAGAGCAATATTGGTTGTATTGCGAGATTTAGGAGCAAGGTCATTGTATAATTGTGTATATAGCAGGGCTAGTTGGCACGCTTATGTACAAATAGATGCACGTGCTTTGAGTGAGTTAATATTCTGGAAAGAAAATTTGAAAGATATGAAATCTTGTAGATTTGATCAGATATCAGGCATAGAGCATGCCAGCGTCATAGAGGACGAAAATAATGTAGTAAACGTCATTGTGGACGCCAGTGGAGCTGGATACGGTTGGTATACCGAGGGTATTGAAGACAGCCAAGTTGTTGGCGGTTGGTCTGAGGTTGGATACCTCGAAAATTTGACTTGGCGAGAGCTTGAATGCGCCAGTAGAACTATATTTACCTCATTAAGTATTTTTGAATGCAAAACAGTGGTATTGAATACTGATAATAAAATCTTTTGTTCAATAGTATCTATCAAATAGTAGCAGGAATCCAATATTACAAGATAAGTCTGTAGGATATATGATTTTGTAAACAAAGCAATATTGCTCTTAAACCCAATTGGGTAAAGTTAGGGTTCAAATTTATTATTAATAGTCATTGTTTGGACAGCGATGATTGGGCAGTTTTAGACTGGGAGTTTAGATATTTAGAAAATAAATGAGGTCCTTATACGTTTGATCGTTTCGGTATGATTACAATACCAACGGTGACAAATGTAATTCGAGATATCGGTGTCCAGAGACGACAGGTATTGATGCATTTAACCATGACTGCTGGGAAAATTAGAACAATTGGCTAGTATCGCCCCCTCGTTTGGACATACGATGCTTAAATAAGATTAAAACAGAAATGTGAACATGCATAATCGCGGTACCAATGTGGCTGTTTGCCCCATTTTGGCCTGTGTTATTTCAAAATGGCATGATTAAGACAGACATAGTGTCAGATTGTTGTTCTTTTAAAACCGGTATGCTAACAAAGCGATGCAGAGGAAAACGGAATATTTGATGGTAGACCATTAAAGTTTGGTATGATTGCTGTGAGACTTTACAATGGCTAACTATGTTGCTTTGTTATTCAGGTTTGAAGATAGACCAGACAATAAAGCAAGAGCTGATGAAGGCTGACATTGAAGATTTACATTTGAAAGATTTAGCTAGAAAATGGCTAGTCACCTCACGAAATCTAAAAGTGATATTACAAATCGTAAACACTTAAATTATTTTAAGAAATGGGTAGCGTGTTATAAATCGTAAAGTGTTTCTGCGCTTCCAGCCACTCCCATTTGTGTATCGTTATATATCACTGACTTGATGGAAGAGAAATATTCTTATCACGTGATTTTAGCAACTGTTTATGCCATCAATGGGCACATTCGCTGAACAACATGATAGAACCTACTGACAGCATGTTGTAAAAAGTTGATTTGAAACTACCAAAAGAACTTTGTATTCGCATGTGAACAAGAAAGATCCAGTAACACCAGAAATGTTGATTATTTTTGTGTTCTAAGCACATTCATTGTAATGACGTTTTGATTTGAAGATATTTGTGTATGATACTCTTAGGGTTCTCTTGCTTTTGTAAGGTATGATGAATTATGACAATTACGTTGTAATGACGTTAATCTCTATGATGGCTATTTTTAATACACACAAGGAAGATTAAAATTGATAAATACATATTTGTTATTGACATTGTAATTGACATTGTTATTTCTAAGGGCGAGAATATGTGTTGTCCTTTTTTACATGATTGAGCGTTATTTTAACTATAAGTCGTAAGTCGACAATGGATACAAAGTACCTTTTCAGACCTTGTTTTAGATCTAAGGGTATTAATAATTTGATCTACAAAGACAAACCTTTAAGTTACACAATAGCTAGGGAAACACTTATCAGTCGTTTTAAAAGCTGTAAACAAAATCTAAACTTAGGCATTCATTCTCTTAGTTCAGGTGGCGCAATATTGGCAGCCAACTCGGGTATCAGTGACAGATGTCTTAAGCGTCATGGTCGTTGGAAAAGCGGTGTTAGTAAATATAGCAGATTCCTTAGATACCAGATTAAACGTTTCAAGACTGATATCATTATAATATATATTAATATAATTTCGCAAATGTGCGTTCTTTATTATTGGTTTATGCGCATTTAGACGGAACTAAGCCAACAGTAATTACATTGTCCATACTTGAGCGTTTGTTTTCTGTAGCTACATACGCATAGATAGTTTTTATTGTAATAATTGTAATAAGGTCTCCTTATTTTGATAATCTTTTCCAAATTACTCTTCCAGCCCTTTCTTTTGTATTATGTTTGTCTATGGTCGCCGTCTGCTCATTGCAAATTGGTGTTGCTTTTGTCTTGTGTAAAGTGTAGCGTTAGACTATTAATTTCACGCGTTTCAACGAATAGCGTGAAATATTTGTCTACGCGTAACGGATTCTACAGGGTGAATTTAGTTAATATTTGATGATCACGAGATTTTCGTGGGGTTTTGTTATGAATACAGTGTTGTGGAAAGAATTGGTCATTCTAGCGGACGCACTGGACAGGACTACAAGTCTAATTTTAGTTCCGTTTTCATATTGGAAGTTTTTGTCAATGGGGACACATTATATGACTGATAAGCACTGTGAAATGTATCCACTTCATTTGCATACTTTGTTTCCACGTTTAGTTTGAATTTTGTTAAGATCTGTAAAAGTAATGTTAACTAAAATTATTGTCAAACAGTTCAGTTTTAATGTTATTGTGAAGCTGGCAGATCTAGTAGTGTTTATAAGAAATGTAATATGTATAGATTTGTCGTTTTTTGACAAGTAGATGATTGGATGTGATTATTGTGTACATAACTATGCATTTACATCTGATTTAGGCAACGCAAAGCAAATGAGGTCCAACATTTCGCGATACGACACCTGACAAATGGACACAGGTTTCCAGAGCAACGAGCAATATGTTCTATCTCTGTTTTTTCCTGGGCGAGTCGAATCGCAACTGCATCATTTCATCAACGTTGCCTGTGTATTGTATTGTATTGTATTGTATCAAACAAGGTGTTAAATGTACAAACTCAAAACCTTCTTTGCATGATATAAATGTAATGCATGTTTCATAAAATGTATGTAAAATAAACTCACGTCGTCCTGTCTATGGTCGCCGTCTGCTCATTGCAAATTGGTGTTGCTTTTGTCTTGTGTAAAGTGTAGCGTTAGACTCTATGATCTCTTTCCTTGCCACTATGTGTCTCACTTCATTAAATACATTTTAGTACATACAATTTGATATGATCGTATTGGGAAACTCGAGCTTTAAGGGTCCCACCACACCCGTATCCTAAGGCTGCATAAGATGGATGGCATTTGGAATAATACGGTAGATGAGAATTCCATTTTCTTTGGCTTCCTAAAATGTATTTATACTAATGTGACTACTTAGGCTGTCTATTATACTACAGGTCTGTCTATATTTGTATGTTGATGCATTCATCCAACTTTTTTTAAAAAGCTGCATCACTCCCAACATAACTACCAATCAAGCCACATTTTAACCATGTGGTTTGGGCTCAGGGTAAATAAGGAATGGCGATATCATAGAACCATCAGCACATGCAAAAACAATGAGTTGGTATTTGTTTACTGGGTCCACAAGACAGACGAGGCAATGGTGTATTTTGATTGGTTCTGATAGGTCCGATGACTTTTCCCGCGCTTCACTAGTATTGTTAAGGCCTGTTACATCTCCATTAAATATACAATGATGTCCATGAAGTAGTCCATGATCTTCTAAAAGTTTCTTAAATTTACTTTACCACATGTTTGTTCCTTTACGAGTCAGTCTTTGATCTTTAAGATTCTAGTTATGTTTCAATTGTGTGGTACAATATGAGCATCCCTATCACTATTTATATGATGGCCAATTGTTCTTATTTGACGTAGGGCGTTTGTCTTTGTCCACTATGCCTTTGATAAAGTCATCACAAATCTTCAAACCAATACCACGTTTAGCCATTTCCTTTAACCAGGTGGGTTTCTTCCTCAGTTATATCAAATAGAGGAGGGAGACTATATCTGAAGCTTCACTTCTCCAGACTAACATTTCTTAAGGTAACTTACTGACACTTAAATGTCTTACGCTGCCTGAGTAATATATTTCTCCCTTGTTCTACATCAATCAAGAACCTCCTCTCTTTTTGGGACCTCGACGTGGTGTGAGCCCATTATGTATGTGTTACTTGCGCCTGCATGATGGGCATATGGCCAACTCCAAAACTGCCCGTTTGCCGTAGGCAGCGTCCCGTAACCGGGAAAGGAGGATCCTGGTAGTTCAGGGAGACCCAGGCTTTCCAACGGTGAACACACTCCTTTGGCCTCTAATTAAGGGTAGACGGGTATCCAAGTGGGCCCGACTTGGTTAATCGGCTGGTCATACCTTGCCCTTGAATAGTTGCGTACTTGCAAAAGCAAATTTATGCAAGAGCGTGCACTCCTGGATATGCACACGCCCCAAAATTACCAACGCTTATAGCATACTTTCAATTAGTAAACACTATGTGTTTTTCATTAAGATGTACGTGTGTTCACTAATTTTGCAGTTTTTTTTTTCTTTTAAGTTTATACGTTTTGTATATATTGGCCATAAAAAATCGTAGTTCAGACAATGTTCTTATTAAAAGTATCGAATTAAAATTGCATGAAATTTTAAAATCTAAAATAGTTAATCTCTGCTGGATACTAAACCATATTTGGTATACATGGAATAGAAAAAGTAGATATTTTGGCTAAAGAATCTTTAAACCTTCAACCAGTAGATATCAAATTGCCAAGCACACGGTGTATAAACGAAAACGAAACTGTACGATCGCTGTTGATCGGTATTTCATGATTTTCTTCAATATCCAACCTAAACACTGAAAACTGAAGTAAAATAAGATTAAATTCTGTACGATGTCTGTTGATGTGATGTAAAATGATGTGTACGACGTCTGTTGATGTGTTTGTCCGACTTCTGTTGATGCAAATTTTTGATTTGTTACATTCTGTACGATGTATATTGATATTAATTAATGATAATATACTTGTTTCTTTATCATTTCCGCCACCGAAGTAAAGAAGTAGACCATGTTGTGAAGATGTGCATAAAGAATATAACCTCTGGTAGAATTTTAGATAAGGGAGATATTACTCTTTAATTTTGTACAATAACAATTGTAAGCTTGAGAGCAGTAGATACACAAAAAATTTCATACACGGACCACAAAAAAGTATACAGTCCATTAATTTTTTTTCATTATATAGTATTTTATGAACTTCACTTTTGCTTTTGTAATTTCATTTTACATAGTGGAAAAAACATGCTTAACATTTATTTATATTTCAATGCAATAACAACAAATTCAATATAATTGAATTATCAAATTTCAATCAAAACTACAGGAGAGGTCCGTAAAGGCCTGTCCACGACGGCAATACAAATAACACTTAAACACAGTTAGTATTTGGTGTAACCCTCTACAACAATCGTGCGTGGCATACCTCTAACCAGCCTTTGGTACTTCTCCACAGTGGTTCTGGACTTGTCCGTTCAAAGATTAGCTTCTAGCTCTGTAATGTTACGTCAGCGATACTGTCGCACAGCTGTTTTCAACTTAAACCACAAGTGTTCGATAGGGTTTAAGTCTGGGCTCTTCGGGGCCAACATATCAGTTCCATGATGTCATTATTCTCTTTCTGTTTATGTGTTCATTCATTCTCCTGCGAAAGTAAAACCCACCATCATTCTGGAAGAGAGTGAATATTGACTCATCTGTACACAGATGTACATCACTTCAGTCTACCCTGGTCCAGTCTGCATGATCGTTGGCAAATTCCATCCGTTTTACTTGATGAACAGCTATCAGGGGTGGTTTCTTCACTGCTCATTCTGCAATAGAAAAAAAAATGTTAAACTTGGGTCAAATAGGCAAAAGTGTAATGCACTTAGTTTCAGGTTCAATCTGATAATAACCCAATCAAATTTCCGCTTGCATACATGTACTGGCTTATCCTGGACAACAACGCCCTACTGGATATCTGTTTACGAAGGTTTTTTAAGGTCAAAACAACAATGAAAGTGAAAGAAGAAAGAAAATACTAAGCAAAACCTTACCTTGTTACTCCCTTTCTTCGGCAAACTTGACAACAAGCTCCCTTTGCTGCACACTCAATCCTCTGTTCAATTGTCAGTCACATTATCACTTTTCTTCTTGAAAATAAGTGTCAGCAAAAGTGAATAGCTACCAATACCATTATTTTAAGGCATTTCATTCATTTGATGAGTACCAAAGTAAAAAAAAAATACCCCCCCCCCTCATAGCAGAATTCTGAAGAAAAAATTTCTTCCAACCTATGAAATTGTGTACCTTAAGGAAATTACCCCTTTATTTTTTTTAATTTAATATACTCCTTTAATGGACAGTTATCTCCCTTCTTAAAATGTAATGTTTCGGCCTTCCCATGCAGAAAAACTGATGTTTGGTCATATTTTGTCTGTAAAATTAGTTTTAGACACTGTATACTTTAATTAGGTGGGCACAAACAAAGGGTACAAAAGTACAATTAAGTTAAATATAACCTGTTTTATGAATTATGCATTGCTTAAGATAGTGGTACATGGCTAAACTCTTAAAACGCAATAATATCATATTAAATCACACAATTAAATCAAACGAAGTCGTACAATACTTTAAAGCCCGTGTCACATATTCGCGAGTTGGTACTGCGAGTTTCCGCGACGATGGGCGAGTTTAATCTCGTGGCCAAAATGAAAGAGTTGTCGCGACATTTGTTTATAAAGAGTCTATCACGACATCTGCTCGAGTGTTGTACGACACTCACACGAGACGTCCACGATCATCGACGGTCAGCGACGATTCATAGCGATCGACATACGAGCGACATGTACACGAGCTACTACGAGTTTCGACGATTTATCCCGATTTAAACGCGACATGTTAACGAGTTCATTACGATCTGTGGAGAGAGTAGTGCGACACACATTTTAGATGACACGACACTTGCGAAGGCTGTAAATAAATAGCAAGCAAAGCGCATGAGCACCAAAAGGTGAAAGACATGCAGGATGATCAGACTGGTGGCATTGATGGCGAATGTTGATGAAGAAGATGCCGATGATGAACTTTAAATATCAAGATTGATTTAAAATCGTTTAACAAGAGATAGTATTGGCAGAGCGCGCCGACAGTGTTGGGTTAGACCATGGATTATGAGAAGGGTTGACTTTGGACATTATGACCGTCTGATGCGTGAGCTTGAAATGGAAGACAAAAAATCGTTTACCAACTTTCTGCGTTTACATCCAGAGATATTCATCGAAATGAATGTTGACAGATTTCTTCCGAAGTATATTTAACTCGCGATAATGTCGTGTGATTGTCGCAAAGAGGTCGCGCAAACTCGTGAAGATGTTGCAAAAGCTCGCAAAGACTCGCGCACATATCGCGGTGGTAGATTTCACGGCGACATGTGACGACATTACTACGACACAAGTACGAGTTTTCACGACATGCATACGAAATCCTCTCGACATCTACACGAGATAAAAAGTTCGGCAACCCACCGCGAGAATTTTAAACGGTTTAAAATTGTCGCCGCGACAAGCCAAGACGCTGCGACATGTGGAGAGATGCATCGACATCAGTACGAGATCTACACGATACCAGCCGAGTTGCTGCGAGTTGCAACTCGCCGACACTCGCGGTCAAATTTTTTGCCTGTGTGACACGGGCTTTACATAAAATCGTTAGTAGTCGTACACAATCATTTGTCGAAGTCGTACAGTATGTCAGCGAATGCACATGACATAAACGTCAAGTTTACACATAGTTGCATTCAACATTCTGATAAATTATTGATATAATACAATAAATAATTTATTTTATACCAAAAAAAGTCTTCATACAATAACATGAATGTGATTTGTTTTCTCGAAATCGAGTTTACAAGACAAGCTATGGATGTCAAAAAAGCAAAATAGTTCGTGATTTGGAAGTGATTGCTAACGTTTTTACTATAAAAGAACGATATGGAATCAGCAAAACTGCTGCAAATAGTTTATCACGAGCTAAGGTTTGTTTTTAAAATCTGTCTATGTACCAGAAGATTTGTTATCCCATAAAAACTAATAAATTGTACTTCTGTATAAATTCACTACCAATCGCAATCACTGATGTCGTACAGTCGTTTATACACCGTGAAGCAGTGACTTCAAAGTTCAATCAACACGTTAATTTAGTCAAAATGGCAAACAATGTGGAACAATGCTATTTTAGAAAGTTACATGACAAAGTCAACCCTTGATTCATCTTCGTTCATAATTGACGAGATTAAACAGTAATTACGCGATGTAGAACTGGTCAAACCAGATTTAATTTAACACATTCATTCGTATCTTCTCAAAGAGAGGGAGCACCTAAATGTATACCATGTGACGAGCATTTGAATGTAAAACACGTTCTCCTTGACGGTCAGGATCTTTAATACATCCGTGACAAACATTTTAAGGTTCTCTAACTAAAAGAACTTTTTTAGTCAGTACTATCATATGCAAATTAACTTTCGAAAGGAAATAAAATATATAATAAAATACAGGATTTTAAATCATTGTTAACGATTGAATTGATAGCATCATAAAATGTTTTCGGCGCGATATGACCTTACAGTGCTAGTGCGCTGTAAAACCCAAACAAACCCACAAACAATACTGCCAGTCATTTAGAGACACCAATTTCAGTTACCCGTTTGTAGCCGCATGCACTAACTTCAAAATAGAGGGTCTTAATGCCCATGCATCAACAAAGGCTTACCAGAAAGCCCTAATGTCTGTTGATGGCCAGCATGTTAAAATTGATGATACTCAAGCTGCAAGTCCCTGACACTTATGAAAGAATCAGAGCGAGCTAAACTAAACATTTTATTAAGAAATGCTCACTTCGTGGCTACTCAGATTGTTTGTTTGTTCGGGTTTTTCGGCGCACCAACACTAAAAGGTCATATCGGGCAAAACAACTTATTATTTAAGACATATGTTGCAATTTTCAACTTAGCCAAGTGTAAGGGCCTGGATGTTGCAGATACGATAAATCGCGTTAGTCTTTCAACAACAGTATTTCATCAACTGAAAAGTCAAAAACACAAGATGTTTTTCTGACTTCCCTATTTATTGGACTTACCTGTGATGGAACATCAGATAATACTGGGGATGGATGATTAAGAAAGTATTTTTAAGAGCATCAGTACAGTCAAGAGTCACTGAGCGGTTTGTTAGTGTGGGTAAGTAAACGTAAACACTGAGTTTATCATGAGTGACTACCACCAGTGTCTTTAAAAACTAGTATACTGTTACTGGTGAAATGGCCCAGAACTGGCCTGTCTAAATAATAATTGTAATAATCTGAGTAGTTCATTTGGTAAAGCATTGCCCTCGGCCCCTGCAATCAAAGTGTCTTTAATTTGAGTCCTGCTCAGGCTGCATACATACTTCTTTACATTTATATAAGTCACTTTTCAAACTTATTGAATAAAACAACAGTTAACTTTTAAATACTTTCTTGATTATTTTCATGATGTACAATGTAAAATATCCAAACGAAAGCTAAGTGTTATTTCAACTTGTGTGTTTTAGGTACAGCTAATTCTGGTAGTTGAGAGGATATTTTCCATCATACAGATGCTAATCTGCAAGAGCTGGCTGGTGGTGGTGAAGGTGATTACTGGGAGAAAATCTGTGAATACTGTGCAGATGATGCTGTAAACATGCAACGTATTTTCTATTGAATACTTTATAAATGTTCATTTGTTCAGAACTTATTTCCCAAAATATACACTTTAACATACATTGATGGAAAATAATACCAACTTTCCGCCTTAAGGTGTATTTTGTTGAGCTTTAAAGAATTTTTTAAGGTCAGTATTGTATGAAACTGGATAATTAATTGTGCATAAATTTAATTTTCAGCTAATAATTATCATTTCGGGCAAAAAACAAAGGTGTTGCTGCATTTATTAGACAGAAAGATCAGGAGACATGTGTTATCCACTGTATGGCAAACCGGGTTGAGTTAGCTTACAAGGATGCTCTAAAAAAGTTCAAGCTGTTTGGCAAAGCCATCACTCTTCTCATGAGTAGGTTTTAATAAAAATATACATCTCATCTTTGTCTTAATCTCTCAGGATTCAGGCCTCAAAAATTAGTGTTCAGAATGTGTTAGCATTTTTATATGATATACATACACATAATTAGAACATTCCTTTCTTTTTTTAATGTCGTATTCAACACGTATTTAGGCCATATAAACATCGGTCAGCTCTTCCTACTATAGGTTTCCTGGACACTTTTTTATTACCAGTATTAACTTTCCCCACCACGAGGCTGACAACTCATGTATAGGATATGACCTTCCAGAGTGGCACTTTCCTTTCTGATCCTCTGTTAGAATCATATGAATAGGAATCCAATCCGTATGACTGGACAATTGTTTGGGGAATATAAAAAAGTTTATGCTCTTGTTGAATTTCTAGGTCTCTACTCGTACTATCTGTACCGTATAAGCCCCAAGATGAAACAAGAGCTCCGCTGGGCGAGGCATTATACGCCCGTGTGCAGTCCATGCTGTGTTCTATCTCATATAAAGTCCCTGTGACCTTGACCAATGACCCCGGGATCTCAGAATAGGTCCCATTCTTAACAGGAGGGCTATCCAAAGCAAAGATTTTGAGAACCTAGGTACAGCCATGGTTGATTTATCACCGACACAAAGTTTTCCCATACAAATTTCCAGTGACCTTGACCCTGGGGCCTCAGAACCAAAAGTTCTCGCCCTTGACCCAAAGAGTATTGATACATAAAATTTGGTGATCTTAGGTAAAGTTGGTTGTTGGACAAGGTTTTTCCTCATGATTTTTCTTTTGAATTTAACCTTTAACCCAGGGACCTAAAACCAAAGGGGCATATGCTAGACTTTAAGGCTACCCTTAAATAAGATTTGGAAAACCTACAATGTAGGTACAATTATTATTGAGTTACTGTCCGGAAAATGTTTCAATATGAATTAAGTCCCTGTGACCTTGACTTTTGTCCCTGGGGTTTCCAAATCAAAAGAGAACATCAAATACCAAAGAGCTATCAACACATTACATCTTGACAAATGGGCTGATCCACATAAAATTTGGTTAACCTAGGTACAATCATTGTTTAGTTATTGTCCGGACAAGGATTGTCCATATGATGCCCCTGTGACCTAGATCTTTGACCCAGTTTTGACCCAAAACCAATTGGGAACATCCTTAACACATGGGCTACCCTCACATAAAATTTGGTGAACTAAATTCATTTTACTTATTAAATATAGCATTATTTCCATGGTTTGCCATTTTGACCTTGTTAACATATTGATTGAACATTTGAAGTCTCTGCTTGGTAATTTGATATCTTCTGGATGATGGTTTAAACTTGACCCAGGGGCCCCAAAATCAATAGGGAACATCCTTGACACATGGGCTACTCTCACATGAAATTTGGTGAACTTAAGTGCAGTCATTGTTGATTTACTACACGGACAATGTTTTTCAATATGATGCCCCTGTGACCTTGACCTTTGACCCAGGGGCCCTAAAACCAATAGGACATAACCATGACACATTGGCTACTCTCACAAAAAATTTAGTGAACCTAGGTACATTGGTTGTTCAGTTATTGTCTGGACAAGGTTTTTCCATATGAGGCCTCTGTGACCTTAACCTTTGACCCAGGAGCCCCAAAACCAAAAGGGCATATCCTTGACACAAGGGCTACCCTCACATAGAATTTGATGAACCTAGGTAAATTGGTGGTTCAGTTATTGCCTGGACAAAAGTTTCATTGTTTGCCATTTTGACTTTATAAACATATTGATAGAACATATGAAGTCACTGCTTGGTAATTTGATATCTTCTGGTTGAAGGTTTATACTTGACCCTGTTTCCCAAAAACTGATAAGGCACATCCTTGACACATGGGCTACTGTCACATGAAATTTGGTGAACTTAGGTACAGTCATTGTTGAGTAATTACCCAGACAATGTTTTTCAATATGATGCCCCTGTGACCTTGACCTTTGACCAAGGCGCCCCAAAACCAATAGGGCATAACCTTGACACATGGGCTACTTTCACATAAAATTTAGTGAACCTAGGTACATTGGTTGTTCAGTTATTGTCTGGACAAGGTTTTTCCATATTATGCCTCTGTGACCTTGACCTTTGGGTCTGGGGACCAAAAACCTATTGGGAACATCCTTGACACAAGGGCTACCTTCACATAAAATTTTGTGAACCTAGGTACAGTAGTTGATGAGTTATTGTCCAAACAAGGATTTTCAATATGATGCCCCTGTGACCTTGACCTTTGACCCAGGAGCGCCAAACCAATACGGCATAACCTTTACCCAAGGGTTACCCTCGCATAAAATTTGGAGAACCTAGGTACATTGGTGGTTCAGTTATTGTCTGGACAAGTGTTTCATTGTTTGCCGTTTTGACTTTATAAACATATTGATAGAACATTTGAAGTCACAGCTTGGTAATTTGATATCTTCTGGTTTAAGATTTAAACTTAACCCTGTTTTCCCAAAACTGATAAGGTACATCCTTGACACATGGGCTACTGTCACATGAAATTTGGTGAACTTTGGTACAATCATTATTGAGTAATTATCCGGACAATGTTTTTCAATATGATGCCCCTGTGACCTTGACCTTTGACCAAGGTGCCCCAAAACCAATAGGGCATAACCTTGACACATGGGCTACTTTCACGCCAAATTTAGTGAACCTAGGTACATTGGTTGTTCAGTTATTGTCTGGACAAGGTTTTTCCATATGATGCCTCTGTGACCTTGACCTTTGGGTCTGGGGCCCCAAAACCTATTGGGAACATCCTTGACACAAGGGCTACCTTCACATAAAATTTTGTGAACCTAGGTACAGTAGTTGATGAGTTATTGTCCAAACAAGGATTTTCAATATGATGCCCCTGTGACCTTGACCTTTGACCCAGGAGCCCCAAAACCAATAGGGCATAACCTTTACCCAAGGGCTACCCTCACATAAAATTTGGAGAACCTAGGTACATTGGTGGTTCAGTTATTGTCTGGACAAGTGTTTCATTGTTTGCCGTTTTGACTTTATAAACATATTGATGGAACATTTTAAGTCACAGCTTGGTAATTTGATATCTTCTGGTTTAAGATTTAAACTTAACCCTGTTTTCCCAAAACTGATAAGGTACATCCTTGACACATGGGCTACTCTCACATGAAATTTGGTGAACCTAGGTACAGTCATTGTTGAGTTATTACCCGGACAATGTTTTTCAATATGATGCCACTGTGACCTTGAACTTTGACCCAGGGGCCCCAAAATCAATAGGGCATATTCTTGACACATGGGCTACTCTTACATAAAATTTGGTGAACCTAGGTACATTGGTGGTTAAGTTATTGTCTGGACAAAGTTTTTCCATATAATGCCCCTGTGACCTTGACCTTTGAACCTGGGGCCCCATAAACCTATAGGGCACATCTTTGACACATGGGCTACTCTTACATAAAATTTGGTGAACCTAGGTACAGGCGTTGTTGAGTTATGGTCCGGACAAGGTTTTTCAATTTGATGTCCCAGTGACCTTGACCTTTGACCCAGGGGCCCCAAAACCGATTGGGAACATCCTTGACACATGGGCTTCTCTCACATAAAATTTAGTGAACCTAGGTAGATTGGTTGTTAAGTTATTGTCAGGACAAGTTTTTTCCCCATATGATGCCACTGTGACCTTGACCTTTCATGCAGGGGCCCCAAAACCAATAGGGAACATCTTTGACACATGGGCTACTCTTACATTAAATTTGGTGAACTTAGGTACATTGGTGGTTCAGTTATTGTCCGGACAAGTTTTACCTATTTTAAGTCCCAGTGACCTTGACCTTTAACCCTGGGGTCTCAAAATCAATAGGGAACCTCCTTTACCCAAGGGCTATCCACACATAATTTTTTAGGAACCTAGGTATATCCTTTCTTGAGTTATCATCCGGACAAGCAATTGTCCACGGACGGACAGACGGACAACATCATAACATAATACGACCGTTTTTTCAAAACGGGCGTATAAAAAGAGCTGAAACAGACATTTGCAGTCTTACACAAGAAGGAAATCCTGCCAACCAAATAGGAGGAACAAGATGGTATTCACATTTGTCAAGAGCAATTGCTGGCTTTCAGAATGGTCATGTAGCGCTGCGACTACACCTTGGCACTTCATCTCAAAAAAATGCTAAAGCCGAAGGTTTGGCGAGGCTCCTGACAGACTTAAGTGTAATTGTTTCCATTCTAGACCTCAAGGAGAGCATTCTTTAACTATATTTATTATCAATTTCCCTAAAAACTTCCAAGTGAATTGTAGTCAATAATATTTTATAAAGCTAATAAATGACACTTCTATGTCTATGTGAAAAACACTTTGTCTTAAGGAATTAAAGTCAAACTTTTTTTGTCTTTGTGAATATGCATGTAAGTCAAACATGTTTTTTTCTGAAATTTTCAGGTAATTCTAGAACCCCTGACGGCTCTGTCCCTGACATTACAGGAAAAGGGATCTTCATTAGGCGATAACCATTGTGTTCTGAAGTCCACATATGATGTCCTTGATCACATGAAGAGCAGGTATAAATTTAATGACATTTAATTGTTGGCTACTAATATTACTACTTCTTCTACTACTATTAAAACCACTGTTGTTGCTGTTGCAGATACAGATACTACTACTAGATTGTTTGTTTGGGTTTTACGGCGCACCAACACAAAAAGGTCATATTGCGCCGAAAGCAATCAATGATACTATTAATTCAATCGATAACAATGATCCAAAATCCTTTATTTTATTTTAAATATCCATTTCCTTGCATATGATGGTACTGATTCAAAAAGTTTTTTAAGTGAGTTAACATTAAAATGTTTGTCACGGGTGTATTTAAGATCCTGACAGTCAGGAGAACGTGTTTTACATTGAAATGCTCGTCACATGGTATACATTTAGATGCTTCCTCTCTTTTGAGAAGGTATAAATGTGTTTCTCTGGTTTGACCAATTCTACATCGCGTAATTACTATTCGATCTCCTCGATTAGCAAATATTATTGACGAAGATATATCAAGGGTTGGCGTTATTTCATGTAACTTATTAAGAATAGCATTGTTCCACATTGTTTGCCAGGTTAACTTTATTAACGTGTTGATTAAACATTTGATTGTTTGTTTGTTTGGGTTTTACGGCGCACCAACACAGAAAGGTCACATCGCGCCGAAAGCTATTAATGATACTAATAATTCAAACTATATTAATGATGAAAAAATCTATATCTTATTATAAATATTTATCTCTTTCAAAAAGTTAAGTATAGCATATGATGGTACAGATTCAAAAAGATCTTTAAGTGAGTTTACTTTAAAATGTTTGTCACGAATGTATTTAAGATCCTGACAGTGAAGGAGAACGTGTTTTACATTGAAATGCTCGTCACATGGTATGCATTTAGGTGCTTCTTCTCTTTTGAGAAGGTATGAATGTGTTAATCTAGTATGACCAATTCTACATCGCGAAATTACTATTTGATCTCTGCGATTAGAATATATATTTGACGAAGATTAATTTAGGGTTGGCTTTATGTCATGTAATTTATTAAATATTGCATTGTTCCACAACGTTTGCCATTTTGATTTAATTAACGTGTTTATTGAACATTTGAAGTCACTACTTGGCAATTTGATATCCACTGGTTGAAGGTTTAAAGATTCTTTGGCCAGAATATCAACTTTTTCATTTCCTTGTATACCAATATGGCTTGGTATCCAGCAGAGGTGTACTGTTTTAGATTTTAAAATTTCATGCAATTTCAATTCGATACTTATAATAAGAATATTGTCTGAATTACGATTTTTTATGGCCAATAATACAGATAGAGAATCTGAAAAAATGACAAAATTACTATTAATACTATTTGATATGTATGATAAAGCAAGATCTATTGCTTTGACTTCAGCTGTAAATATGGATGCCTGGTCAGGCAATCGCATTCTTGCAACAAAAGAATTTCCATATGCAGCGCAGCCAACTTTGTTTCCATCTTTAGAGCCGTCAGTAAATAAACGTGTACAATCTTTGTATGTTTCTAAGATGTTAACGAATTCCGATTTAAAGGCCTCTGGGCTGGTAATAGATTTACGTAAGTTTGACAAATCAATGTTAACGTTTGGTATGTTGTAGGTCCAAGGAGGGACATTTTCATCAAAGTTCTGTAGAACGGTAGAGGTGTTAATATTAAGCATTTCTACTTTTTCTAATTAAACATTTGAAGTCACTGCTTGGTAATTTGATATCTACTGGTTGAAGGTTTAAAGATTCTGTAGCCAAAATGTCTACTTTTTCATGTCCATGTATACCAAATACGGCTTGGTATCCAGCAGAGATGAACTATTTTAGATTTTAAAATTTCATGCAATTTTAATTCGATACTTTTAATAAGAATATTGTCTGAACTACGATTTTTATGGCCAATAATACAGATAGAGAATCTGAGAAAATAATATACTTGTTATGAATACTACTTGATATATACGTAAAAGCTAGATCTATTGCTTTGACTTTGGCAATAACAATAGATGCATTGTCGGGAAGTCGCATTCTCGCTACGAAAGAATTTCCATATGCAGCGCAACCTACTTTGTTACCATCTTTAAAACCGTCGGTATATAAATGTGTAAAATCTTAGTTTTTTTCCAAAATGATTACGAATTCAGATTTAAATGCTTCTGGGCTAGTCACAGATTTACGAAAGATTGATAAGTCAATATAAACGTCTGGTATGTTGTAGGTCCACGGGGGACATTTTCATCTAAATTTTGTAGCACGGATGAAGTGTTAATGACAGTGTGCCATATGTTATGGTATTTTGACAATACTTGAACATTTTAGGTCAGGAAGACTTTATAAGTTCCTTGATAATATTGACTTAACCCCTCCGTGTACAAACAATAAGATACCTACTTACCTGCGAGTTATTTACGGAGCCTTATTACTAGTTTTATGAATAGTACCTCTGATATTCGAGGTATAATGGAAGAGTGGAAAAATGGATCCATCTGCAATTTTGAATCGCTAAGACTTAGCACTTCAGTTGGAAAACTAAAACATGATTGATCTTCTAACAGAGCATATGTTCTTACTATCACAAAATCTATTCTACAAAGGTCTCTAAAACAATATGTAAATATTGCTTATACTTTTTACTAATACCTAAAAAGATTATAGCATTAAATGTTGGGAGACATGATATGCAGTAATTATCAGATAAATTAAAAAAATGTAGTAGAACGTATGTATAGATCAAGTGCATGGTTTTGCTTAAACGGCTGGAAGGAAAAAAATGGATCGCTGCAGATATCATAATTGCATCAAAAGCATTGCCCCTTTTTACTTTCCAGACAGGATAAGACCAATATTTAGCCCTTACCCTGTTTTGTCAACATCGATGAACATATGATGTCTGTTTCAAAATTCAGATTTTGTTTGGATATTCCACAGAATGATAGAAATTTTATTTATTTATTAATTGTTTATTTTTAGTTTCAGCAAAAGGTAAAAAAACAACATAAAATGCGTATGAAATTAAAGATTGGCTGGTTACTGAATAGTTGTGACAAGTATATGCAGGTTCGACAGAAAACAGGTGGGGGAGTTTTTGTCAATGAAACACCGACAGAAACAACAAATGAGCAGCTTCTTCTGAAGGCAAAAGAACATTTTTTTCCAGATGGTTAGTCAAGACATGTTTTAATGCACCCAAAGTTTTCTTTAACATGCATTATATAGTATATATACACGGGAGTTCTAGTGGCTCTAGACACTCCTTGTTTGACACGATATATCGATGCATCACCGATTAAAAATATTTACCTGTCAATGGGAAGCTGAATGAAATGATTTTGAAATTCATTGTAAATACACCCAAGTTTATGTCAGACAAAATGTATGAAATATTCACAATAACTTCGCACAACTTTGTACAGCAGTCGAAGTTTTCATCTAGTGGACTAATAAGTTGGATAAATCATGGAATTTTCGTACCAACACTACAACAGCCCACATTTCAGTTGTACTGCAGTATTAGAACACTAACAAGGGAATTTAGTGCCTATGATCATGTAGCATTTTGCTTGCGTCGTAAATAGCTGAGAAAAATCATGCCACGAACATATTACGTCACATATCAAGAGCTGTGTAGAGTTGATGGAGACATCAAGTTTACGTCAGTGTTCAACTGATGATGTTTGTTTGTATTTTACGGCGCATCAACACAAAAGGTCATATCGCGCCGAATGCAATCAATGATACTATTAATTAATGATGTAAAGCTCTATATCTTAATATATACATTTATTTCCTTCAAAAAGTTAAGTATCGTATATTAAGGTACTGACTCAAAAAGTTCTCTATGTGAGTTTAATTTAAAATGTTTGTCACGAATGCATTTAAGATCCTGACGGTCAAGGAGAACGTGTTGGACACTGAAATGCTCGTCCCACGGTATACATTTAGGTGTTTCCTCTGTTTTGAGAAGGTATGAATGTGTTAATCTGGTATGACCAATTCTACGTCGTGTAATCACTTTTTGATCTAGGCGATTAGAAAATATTATTGACGAAGATGAATCAAGGGTTGGCTTTATGTCGTGTAACTTATTAAATACAGCATTATTCCGCATTGTGTGCCATTTTGACTTAATTAACGAATAATAGAACATTTGAAGTCACTGCTTGGTAATTTGATATCTATTGGCTGAAGGTTTAAAGATTCTTTAACTAAAATGTCTGCTTTTTCATTTCCATGTATACCAATATGACTTGGTATCCAGCAGAGGTGAACTGTTTTAGATTTTAAAATTTCATGTAATTTTAATTCGATACTTTAAATAAGAATATTGTCTGAACTACGAATTTTTATGGCCAGTAATACAGATAGAGAATCTGAGAAAATGATTAAAATTTTATTAATACTATTTGATATGTATGTCCATACCTGCTGCATTTGCCAATTGTTTCAAGACTTGCTTAAAGTTATGGCTTGCGCTTGAATATGTTCTAAGTGAATGAGAGTTGTGCAGATAGACAGTCTCACTCTCTGGTCCCATCCTTTCTTGATTCAATGACAGGATGTACATGTAATCAGGACGACTAGAGATAGTTAGGATGCAGTGGATGGCCATCAGAGAAAAAAGCTTCGCCGAACCCTCCAAGTGTTCCACGTCACTTTAGGATGCTATTTGCCCTTAGCTTGGGTCTGATCGTGACCTACTGGTTGTTAAAATAACGAAATTTGTGAGATTCAGTTTATTCAATAGTCTATACTTTCATAACTTAAATGAGTTCAGAGACATACAGTATATCTAGCGAGGTATAATATGTATGTAGACTTCCATTGTGAATTAAATTTATACTAACTGTCAATTCCAATTAATCTCAAAATGCTATTTACATTCGAATGTCTTGTTCGTATAACAACTGACGTTTTTTATAGATATAGAATGCATTAAAAAAGCAATATTACGTCTTTTGCTGGCAGACATATTTATTATTCAGATAATCAGCAAGGCTAAGCTCACCAGTGTACATATCACCAATATTTGTCAATGTCAAGTTATCTACTGTATTATAAGTACAATACAATGAATACAATGTGTATGAGTAGTTATAAACATGTAAGTCTACAAAATATCAGACATGAGCAGTATTTTATGAAACAATAGCAAGATTTATTATTCCAAGAATCAAGTTTTCATAGTCATTTTAAAATAGTTAGGGGTGTAACAGTTAACCGATATACCGGTTAATATTGCAATACGAATTCTAACGGTTTTTAACCGGTTCGTTTTTCACTGAACCGGTTTTTGTAGTTATGTATCGTACTGTTTGTTTTATCATAATCTGGAAGTTAAATGTTTAAATCAATGTTAAATTGTATTAAAAACTTGAACTTATCTTATTGTGCTAAAAAAGGTTAAACATTTAATCAAATGAGAGAAAAAAATATCATCAGAAGTCCGATTCAAAACACGCAATTTCCAAAATTATAGATCATTTTACACAAGAGATCGAATGAAAATACACTCATACACAATTATACACCTATATACAAGGCTGATGAACATGCATTATAATTCATGCTTTGCATGTCTACGCAAAACCGGTACGTATTGCAATATATTGCAGTACAGGTTTTGCATATTGCAATACATTGCAATACGGTTTTTATCGTATTGTTACACCCCTAAAAATAGTGATGTAAAGACAGTGCTCGATACTACTACAGTAAGGCGCGCGTAATAGTTGAAATACGATCTTTACCATATACGAAGACAATACGCATACCATTCGTACGTTATACCATTCCCAAAGTCGAATGCGTACGATACGAATTACGTCTTTACGAAGTTCTTACCATATACGCTTTATACCATACGTTCTATACGTTTTATACCATACGTTCGGTTGTTTACTATACCATTAGTTCGATACGAATGATACGATATATATCTTGCGATCAGTCCGACTTGCTTGTATCTCTATATCTTAGGTAGCCATGATGCAATAAAAAATACACAAATTACAACCGGTTCTCATTCAACACTTTGATTATCGATATTATTTTAAGGCGGGTTCCAATGATAAATGTGGGCGGGATCAGTCTCAATGGTTATGATTTTGCCCTCCGGATTAGTACATATTCGAAAAGTATCCGAAAGTTAGTTTATGTCCGGCAACCTAAACACTTCAACTGACAGGTCTGTCAAGTTGGAACCTTTCACTGTACAAAAATAACGTGAAATGACGCGGGGACAGCCAATAATGACCAACAGTCGTCAATATCTAAACAACAACGTGGTCGCTTGGTAAAGACAAGGTGAAATCTTAAGATTTCTGATGTAAAAACGACTTGCCGAAGATGGAGTCGATGGACAGACATGTCACATGTGTCAATATTCAACAATTCATCAATAATGATCGACAAGGTAAACGTGATTGTAGTCTGCATAATATAACTTTGTTAACAACGTCAGTCTCACAGTTTGCTCAATGTTTTTCGTCCCCAGTTATTTCGACCCATTAAGAAGTGTTTTTTTTACCTTACTAATTATGTCTTTATTTGTTAACATCATGGGGTAAGAAAAATATTCAGCCTGACCGGGACTCGAACCCTGGACCTTTTACTCACAGTGTGAGTGCTCTTGCGACTTAGCTATGCTGCCACTATATTTCTTCCTATAATGTGAACAGGTAAGGGCTGTGACAAACTACCCTGTGAATGGGAAATTTGTCTCAAATTTCAGAATTCCAGGCTGTTTAAGGAACATTTATTTTGTTTACAAGTGTTTCTCAACTGAGCAAGTTATTGTCATGGACCGACGATGGATGTCAAATGTCAGACAGAAATATGCAGTCTGACTGGGAATCGAACCTAGGACCTCTCGCTTTACTGGGAAAGTGCATATAATCCGGTATATAAAACCGGTATATAATCTGGTATATAAAAAGAGTGCTCTCGCAACTGAGCTATCTGGCGGCTTACATATCCTTCTTCCCATAATGTTAATTAACTGGTAATTACTGTGACGTTAAATTAAAAAACTTCCCTTCTATTACAATAAATAGAAATTGAATGACAGTATTTTCAGAAAACTCACCAAGCATATCCTGGATTGATATATATCAACTGGGTAGGTTTTAGATGGGATTCAAACCAACACAGAGCTGGGAAGCTAATTATACCAGTCCAACGTTATAAATGCTGGGCCATGTCTGTTTCCTGCCGAGTTGCATTCAGCTGAGGATATGCAATGATATGTTGATCTTCAAATCAGAATTTTTAGAATGTTATTTGTATGATTAGATCTATGTCATTAAAATTCCCATTTTAATTATTTCAGATGACAATATGCAGATTTTATAGCTGCTAAAGGTTGTACAAGTGTGTTCATCTCAACAAGATCTTGAAGTCGATAAACTTTTCATATTCCTGTTTGGCGAACAATAAAAGCAGATAGATTTCCAGTTGTTGTAGCTCCAAAAACTATTTCCTCAGGCTGAGCACATTTAGGTGATAGACTACAACACCTGATTAGGACCAATTCTAAAGACTTAATATTTAGCTCAATGTTTATTCCATGGAAAATTAGGAGACATTGTTTGTCAAGTAGATGGACTATTTTAACACCTATTTGTGCTATATAAGTGACATGCACTGTACGGGTTCGGTTCAACGCAACCAGTAGAAAACTCAACCCATGGACAACCTGCACTGAAGTTAGACAACTCGACCCGAAAGTGCAAACATCTTAACCCATTGACAATTTTTATTTGAAAAAATGGTATATAAAGAAAAGTAAAAAATGTAGCAAGATTTATACCATGTATTAATACGATCATACGATACGATACGATACGATACGATGCGATATACGAATTATACGCACGTACGGCTTATACGCTGCGATTCGTACGCACGTTATACTTACCATATACTTACGAAATACGTACGAAATACGCAAAAAAAGTCTAGTTATTCGCGCGCCTTACTGTACATGCATGTCTTCATCATTTATCACGTAATATTTGATAAAAGTCTAAGTAAAATGTACACAGCTACAAAATCTCATTTTGCGAAATCCTCTTAGTTAATTATTTAATTAAGTGTCAGAAGAGATAGTTTTAGTGGACCCATCACCCATCATAACGATGCATGTTATTGTATAATGAGAATTGTTGACACTAGTATTCATGCTTCATAATAAATAATAGTTTGCGATAAAAAAAATCAAATATTTGTATCAAAATTGACATGTCCCTGTCAAGTGATGGCAACAACCATTCCTTGTATCTAAGTGATACATTTTAAGATATCAAATAAGTTGTATTGAGACATCCTCAGAATTAACGTGTTCTTAGCTTACAACGCGCCCAGATCGGTTAAATTCTTTGAACTTAAGCTTTAATCGAATAAACCATGGAAAACCGACATTTCGTTACTTTCATTTGACGAAGGGGTAGAATATTTCAATTAAAATAAAAAATATCGCTTAATACCGGTATGTTAAATTCGTACCGCGGTACGTATTGCAGCAGCTGCATACCAAACGTTAACATTGATTTGTCAAACTTACGTAAATTTTTTACCAGCCCAGAGGCCTTCAAATCGGAATTCGTAAACATCTTAGAAAAATATAAAGATTGTAAACATTTATTTACTGACGGCTCAAAAGATGGTAACAAAGTTGGTTGCGCTGCATATGGAAATTCTTTTGTTGCGAGAATGCGATTGCCTGACCAGGCATCCATGTTTACAGCTGAAGACAAAGCAATAGATCTTGCTTTATCATACATATCAAATAGTATTATTAATGATTTTATCATTTTTTAAGATTCTCTATCTGTATTATTGGCCATAAAAAATCGTAATTCAGACAATATTCTTATCAAAAGTATCGAATGAAAATTTAAAGCCAACTCACTTAAACAACTTTTTGAGACTGTGCCATCATGTGCGATACTTAACTTTTTGAAGGAAATAAATGTTTATAATAAGATTTAAAGCATTACATCATTGGCTTCGTTTAGATTGATAGTATCATTGATTGTTTTCGGCGCGATATGACCTTTTTGTGTTGGTGCGCCTTAAAACACAAACAAACAAACATCACAGGTATGTCTCTACAAAGAATTATCAGTACTCGTATATATCATCATGACGTAACAATATTATAATACAGTGTTGGTATGTAAAAGCATCAAATCAAAAACACCATAGAAACTTACATGGACATGACAAATGTGACAAAGTTCTAATTTATAGATACTAATCAATATTGTCAATACACAAACATGTACCTGATTGAGTAATAAATATATATAAAAGGTTATTGAAGATAAAGTATAATAAAGATCAAAAAGATCATAATAGAACCTTACAATTGCGTGTTTGTATCAATCGGGTAATGTACACTATTTCTAATGTCAAAGGCCTTCTTAATATCAATTGGAATATAAACATATAAACATAAATATGTGTATGTATACCTATATACATGTGTACATATATATCAACCAATACATACATACCTACAATTGATAATTATACATGAATATTCAAACAAACATATATATCATTAAATGTTATTTTGTGACATTATATGATGGACTAATCTACAAACATTGTTCAGTTTTACTATATTCTTAGTGGACATTATATCATTGAACGATTGATTGCTAACACCGACAGAGCCAGAAGTCCCTAAACATAAGTCTCTAAAGGTTTTGTATTTTTGACAAACTAATAAAGTATGTTGCTCATCCTCCATGCAATGTATATCATGTTCAAAACAATAAGAGCATAATCGTTCGTCTCTAGGTGTACCAAAATGTCTACCAGTTTCTATTCCTAATCTGTGACTAGAACATCGGAATTTTGAGAAACTTTTACGAAGATAATACGGCAGTTCAGTCTTTAAATAGAATTCTACATCAAGTAGCGATTTAAAACCTATATAGTGGCTACATCTTGAAGATTCAGAGATGCTGTTGTGCCACTCTTGTTTAAGGATATCAGTTACACGTAGATTAAATTGCGAGAGAAAAACGCTTTCATCTCCAATTTCTTGGGCAATCCATGCATAACCAAATCCAAATTTAAATAATATTTCTCGAACCTCGGAAGCCCATGTTTGACGACCCAAGTTATCAAGATCTTTGAGCATGAAATAACAACATTTGGGGTATCTATGATTCGGCATTTTTAATAATTTACACCAATACTTTATAAATCGTATAGTAGAATAAAAGTATATAAGTAGTGTAAAAACGGGAATTTCGCGGCCATCTTGCGCCGTCGGCGCAATATAGATATAGAAGGTCGCGGCCATCTTGCGCCGTCGGTGTAATATAGACAAAGAAGGATTGCTGCAGTAGAGTGGTAATAGATTATAAATAGGGTGTATTCATCTCAAGTTTCGTGCCCATTATCTTTAACACAAAGGATCGGTGAACTGTAAGATTGTTTGCCGATGAAAACGTTCGACTGTATTCATTTCTTTCATAGTTGGATATTATCCATGGACAATAGGATAATGATCTCAATTAATTTTTGAATAGAGTGAAATTGTTTGTCAATGTTCGATTGTATTCTTTTCATATATTGTTGATGATTATCAATGGACAACATGTCACATGCGAGTGTTAATGCTAGTTATGAAGTTAATACGTTGTTTTCAAATCAAATAGTGGAGAACGATAAAAATAAACTTTTGAATATACATACAATCAAATCGTGTGGACTTGTTTTGATGATCATAATCGTCTGTGTGGTCCCAGGACTGGTGATAATAACAAGTACACCAAATCAACAACAGGGATATATCCACACAAATGATATCAATCTCAATCAAACAGCCTGTGATTATATAAAACAATTTAACCTGTTGGAAAATATTTATCTCACGGTCTGTAACCGCGATAACTTTGTTATTCTTGATATAAGACGTTTTTTCAATCGAACAGCTTCTATCCAAGGAATTGGATTAAATATCCACCAATGGTTCAAACTAAAAACGTTACTTAATCTGATTGATGTGGCTATTTCACAATCTTTGCATTGACGCATTCAGACTAAATTGATTTTCAAATACTGACGCAGATAGCAGGTTCGAATGTGGTTACATCAATTAAGCAGTGTTTCAAAGCCGACCTAGCATATTTGTTCTGTACTGGTTTATAAGACCATTTTGTTTACTACATTTCGATGACTTGAATCCAATGAGCTGTCAGTCTTGTTTCTGATTCCAAGATGGCACAAGCCCAGTTAACGTTCACAGAGAATACGTTACAATATTTCAAGGAGAGTGGTTTTCAAGACGTCACATGGTCTCCAGTGCGTCAAGAAATAGTTTGCTCTTTATCTGACAACTCCGTCATAATATTGAAAAAGAGTCGACACCAAATCAAAATCAGGTTATGCATTGGAAAAAACAAGACAGTTTTATCACCAGAAATATTATTAGCATTATGTGATTTAAAGGAAAGTATTCAACTGTTGTCTTCATTTTTACAAGGACAGTCATAATGGATTGTACAGGTTTGGGTATAGAGTTCAAATCACCAGAACTTAAATTTTATGATAATAGACTTAAAACGTTCGAATCCTGGTCTCATCAAATCCAACCTAATAAATATGAACTGGCATCTGCTGGATTTTATTATACGGGTAGGGGAGATATTGTTCAATGTTTTTCCTGTGCTATTAGACTCAATCAATGGAAAAAGACAGACGATCCAATGAAAGAACACGATATACATTCAAAAAGTTGTTTATTTTTAAAAATGATTGGACATTCAAATTCAAATGTTTCTCTTCTAGATGAGGATTTGAGGTGGGATCCATGGCAGAGCACATCAGTTCTTTGGCGGTAAAACAAACTGAAAATAGATATATGAAATAACTGTTATTTTTGAAAATTGGCGGTTAAAATAGTTTAAAAGAACGTTTTAGTACAAACATTTACTCATTCTTTCTTGAACCAGCAAAGTGAACACATCAACTAAACGATGGCTCATTCAAGTCAATTGTCTCTGGATTTTTTTGAGGATGAACGTTGTGAATCAATGGAAACAAACTTTGATGGTATAGAATGTAAGACGAAGAAAGCGATTGTTGATGAAATAGAATTTTCATCTCCTCCTATAGATCATTCAACAACTCCATCTACTAGTGTTATGTTGATGAATTCCTATTTTGACTTTTTGTATGCAAAAGCTCTATGCGAAGTTAAAGATATGGCAGTGAGAAAGAACTGCTACGGATGTCAAATTAATCATCCTTCACAAAAAGAACACCATTGTTTAATGGAGACCACTGACGATGAGGAATATGAGATTGACTTTTACTTTGATGAAATGTTAAAAGAAGTGACAGAAAAAGACATTATACGTTCTTGGGAGGAGGTGATGGAGATATCAAACATTTCACCCGAAGTCATCAACCTACATAAACAAGTGATTGAGAGCAAAGACTTTCTTGATATTATGAAGACTAAGCAATGGAAAAACAAGATGAAAAGAATGGTTTTAACTATTAACCGAATCGAAGATCGAATGTTTTGTACTTCCTTTTGAATGATAATGCATAGTTATAATGTTAGTTAAATAGTAAGACAAAACTGATTTAAAAGTGATCTTCAGTTAGAAACTTCAAAAAAACAATTACAAATTGATTTTGCAGTGTGTTTGTCATATTGTATATGTCTTGAAATTATAATTCAAGAAACATAGTTAATAATTCTTGTATTAAAATATATATATAATCAATGAGTCTTTGAGTTTTTGCTTTCTCGTTATTCTTTTGTGTATTTAATGAAAAATTTATGAATGTATGGTTCTTCTGCGTTTGTCTATTTAAAATAGAGTAAAAAGAAATTTATTTCAATCATGGACAAGACACAAAAGGAGTATATTCTCTCCAACTATTACTTTGATGTAAAAAATCCTGGAAGTTATTTAGGACCTACGAAGTTGTTGAAACTAGTATCTAAAAAATATCCTGGAAATTTTAGTTTGAGTTTTATTAAAAAATGGTTGAACAATCAAGACGCTTATGCAATACAAAAACAAGTAAGACATAGATATAATACTCCAAATGTACAAGTAGCAGGTTTAAACGATCAAGCTGATATGGATTTGATGTCTGTTGAAAATATTTCAAAATATAATGATGGAATTAAATACTTATTAGTTGTAATAGATATTTTCTCTCGTTTTCTATTAGTGCAGCCACTTTTGAATAAAAAGACGCAAACTGTTTTATCAGCTGTAAAAAAAATTCTGCGATATCGTAAATTTAATAAAATACGAACTGACAAGGGTTCAGAATTTACAAATAAAGACATAAAAAAATTCATTAAAAATGAAGACATCTACTTATTTAACACACATAGCAACAATAAAGCGAACTATGCAGAACGGGTTATACGTACATTACGAAGTATGATTTTTAGAATGTTGAGACATAATCGTACTTACAGATATATTAACGACTTACAAAAATTAGTGAAAAGTTACAATGACTCCCCCCATACAGGTTTGAATGGTTTGAGTCCTAGTGAAATAACAAAAAAGAATGAAACTAAAGTTTGGTCTGAAATGTATCTAAAACCAAAGAAGTTTCCAAAAACACCACCACATTACAAATTCAAAGTAGGTAGTTATGTTCGATTGAGTTATACAAAACACCCTTTCAGAAGAGCATATCAACAACAATACACAACAGAAATATTTGAAATCAAAAGTAGAATTTTAAGCTAGGTATTCCTTTATACAAAGTTGTTGATCTTAACGGTGAGTCTATAACAGGTTACATAAAAGAACAAGAAATGATACCTGTGGATAAAAATGTAGAAAGTCTATGGTATGTTGAAAAAATATTAAAAAGGAGAAAAGTTAAGGGAAAATTACAGTATTTTATAAGATGGGACGGTTTTCCTAAATCATTTGATAGCTGGATTGATGCTGATCAAGTTAATGAAAAATAACATGGAGCGTTATGTCTATATCAGAGATGATGAAAGTAATCTTTATTTTATTGAAAATAAACCTTATCATTTTAAAGTGCAATTAAAATTCCCATTAAATTTTGATGGTTTTTGGAAGGTAGCTCTATGTGAAATTCACTTTAAGAGAGATACTAAAATTCGGAAAATAAATGTAGACGATATTGTGTTCATCTACTCAAATATATGCAAGGAAAGTATTGTAAACGGTGGAGAATATTCACTTTTAAGGAGAGTATGCAGTAAGTCTAAAACAGAATGGGATAACATTTTTGATACACCATTTTATTTACCATTAACAAAAAATGAATTTCAAGAATTAGAGTTTGTTATAAAAACGACAAACGGTGAACTAGCTTCATTTATAAATTCGTCGGTGTATATCACACTTCACTTTAAACGCTACCCTTTTTACTCTAGCTATGAATCGATCTAATTTATATGTGCCGGATCCACAAAAATTTATTCAATATTTTAGAGATAAAAGTAAATCTCAACTCGGCGGAGGATTTTACGCACCTAGAACTGATGACAGCAATGACAATGTTTCAATAAAGGCTGTATCCCCAGTAGAACAAACTGTAAACTAAGCTAAAAGTGAGTTGAAACGAGAGGATATAAATTCTTCAGAAATTTTGTCATTACTTCATAATCTTTCTAGACAGACATCTAAAAGGAAGTCTCCTAAAAGAAATAAATCAAAAAATAATAAGAAAGGACAAAATAAAAAAGGAGGAAATACAAAAGAACAAAAAACTGTTCAAAAAGGAGGGAATAAAAAGGGACTAAAAGGAGGGAATAGAAAGAGACAAAAAAGTGTTAAAAAGGAACAAAACAGAGATTTACTAAAACAGTTTTTTAAAAAGTAAAAAAAATCATGTCATATTTCAGTAAAGATGGTTTTGCTGAGGGTATACCCCAAAAATTAGCTTTATTTGATTTACCACCAACACAAGTGGCTGTGAATGATATTTATTATCAAGAAATCCGTCCATTATCACAAGTGGCAGATGATACACCAATCGAATTTCAGATAAGTGGACAAAATTCAATGGACTATCTTGATCTAAAAGGGACACAAATATACGTAAAGCTAAAAGTGACAAATCCTAATGGTAGTGACATTACTAGCAAAAAGGTGGGGCCTGTAAATTTATTTTTACAAGCACTGTTTTCAGCTACAGAAGTGACATTACAAAACAAAGCTGTAATAACATGTAATTATAATCCATATAATGCTATGATACAGACGTTATTAAATTATGGTTCCGAAGCTTCATCATCTCAGTTATTATCACAACTATTCATCAAAGATGATAACGATCATCCTGAGGATCCAGATGCCGAAGGAGGTAATAATGGGTTGTTTCTACGAGCTACATATATAAACGATTCTAAAACGCTCGACCTACAGGGACCAGTCTATCACAGCTTATTTACTACTAAGAGGTACTTGTTAAATCAGGTTGATGTAAAACTAAAACTCTATCGCAATTCTTCGGCATTTTGTCTCTGTTCAGGAGATACAACACCTAACTATAAAATAGAAATCTTGGATATATACTTACTAGCGAAGAAACTCAAAGTGAATCCAGCTTTAATCATCGCTCATTCAGAGTTGTTAAAGGACAGCACTGCCAAGTATCCATTTAATCGTGTAGAGTGCAGATCTCAAAGCATAGCCACTGGAAATACAGTATATATGTGGGATAATATCTTTCAAGGACAAAAACCTAACAGAGTGGTTGTAGGATTTGTAAAGTCAAAAGCTTTATCTGGTGATTATAAGTTAAATCCATTTCATTTTGAAAACTGTAATATTCAAAGCATATGTTTATATGCTGATGGGGTTCCAGTAAGAGGAAATCCAATAAAACTAAATTTCAATAAATCAGAAGGACAAACGTTTATGAGAGCTTTCACCAATTTGTTCACAACAAACGGTATTTGGGGTGCAAATAATGAACTAAATATCAACAGGGAAGACTTTGCCAACACTTCCACCCTATTTGCCTTTCAATTAGATCCATATTTTCCAGATGATATTAATTTTTTGTCTTTGGTGAGAACAGGTCATGTGCGTTTAGATGTTCAATTTAAACAAGCTCTGACACAAACCATGAGCTGTATTGTGTATAGTGAATCCGCAGGCTTTTTCCAAATAAATAAAGAAAGAGATATTATTACAGAATGAACACATCTCAACTTCGGTGTTGTATAGATTGTAGTCATGTTTTACATAAATACGTACTAGGTGTGTTTGCAACTAATCAACTACCAACAAATCTAAATTTTCCATGTGGATTTATTGCAAATACAAGCCTCTATGATAAGAAAGGCTCACATTGGTGTGCATTTTTCTTTCCAAATTCAATCAATCTGGAATATTTTGATAGTTACGGAAAATCTATAAGCTTTTTTAACTCTTATTTTCTTAGATATATTTCTGATTTTCCCAACTATTATCATAAATCGTAAACAATTACAAAGTTACAACAGTGACTTGTGTGGAATGTATTGCGTGTTTTTCTTATTACATAGACTAGATGGTTTTGCTTTTAATAATATTGTGAATATGTTTTCAAGTGATACAAAATGTAATGAAGAATTTGTATATAACTTTATTTCAAAACTGTTTATAAATTGTGTACAAAGTCGTTGTGTGTATAATCAAGTGTGTAAACCTTTAATAAAAAAGGATTGAAAAAGTAAAATTGTTGGTATTATTTATTATTTCAGTATTTGACTTCAATCACAATGGATATTTTAATAAAATTTGAGTGTCCAGCTACATGTATTGTAGCTGGAGCCAGTGGAAGTGGTAAAACTTCATTTATGTTTGAGCTTTTCAAAAATGTGCAATTTATGTTTAAGATAGTTCCAAAGAAAATCATTTATTGCTATTCCTCGTATCAACCTCTTTATGATGAAATGAAAACAAATGTAAGGGGGGTAGAGTTTTTTGAAGGACTACCATCAAAGGAAGATATGGATATGTGGTCATTAGAGGAAGGATTCAAGATTTTAGTGATAGATGATTTAGCACAAAGGGCATCTGAAAATATTGACATAATGAATTTGTTTACTATATACAGTCATCACCATAATTTTTCCGTTTTTTTTCTTGTCCAGAACTTATTTTCTGGAGGAAAATATTTTCGTACTATAAGCTTAAATAGTCATTATTTCGTGCTGTTCAATAATCAGAGAGATCAACTACAGATTCAAACCTTAGCTAGACAGATGTTTCCAGGAGAAACTAAATATTTTATGCAGGCGTATAAAATGTCAAGAATAAAGTATGGTTACTTACTTGTCGATATAAGTCCTCACTCAGACCCTCTATATAAACTTCGGACAGACATATTCCCAAATCAAACATTAGTTGTATATCGACCTGTAAGTGAAAAATATGAGTCATAAACTAAATAAGGAGAAGTACTTTTTAAAATATTTGTTAAATGCTAATGAAAAACAGCAAAAAAGTTTGATTCAGCTCCTTAACAAGAGTCAAATGGATGTAATCATTGAAATCATTTACAATGTTTTAGCTGAAAATTTAACAATTTCTGACAAAGATAAAAAAGCATTACAAAGGTACAGAAAAGTCATAAATGCGTTTGTGTCAAAAGGATTATCCCGTGCTAAAAGGAAAAATCTATTGGTAAAATATTTTCGACAAGTCATTATATTAATTAAACCTTGTGAAAAATGGCTCAAGAATTAGTGTTAGTACCGAGATCTAAATATGAACATTTGCTTTCAAAAACTAAAAATAATGAAAACGTTTATGAAAATGTTCAAGATCAATCTGAGAAAAACAATGAAAAAGATATTGAATCTACAAATCAACAAACAGGTGGAAAATTTAATAATACTACAGAAAACAATGAATCTTCAAATCAACAAATATCTAATAAAAAGCTGTTTGTTAAACGTTCATTTAGTGATTTTGAAAAGACAATACCTATTGTTCAGAAAAAACAAAGAATATATAAATGGATTGAATATAACGTTTAAGTTCTAGCGTTAAATTTGAAAACCATATGTCATTATATTTTAGCCTCGATTTTTGAATTGTTAACATAACAGTTTGTTTAGTTATGAAAGGTTCAGTTCAAGAAAAACAAGCAATCATGGCAGACCTAATAGATACACTTATACAAGCATACCCGAATAACTGTGAACAATTACAGGAAGAAATTCAATCTTTGAAAAGGAAATTAGATGTTCTAGAGGAAGAAAATACAAAAATGAGAAAAATCGAATTTAAGTGTGATATATGTTATAAAAGTTATCGTTATAAGAGAGATTTAACAAGACACATACTATCTCACAGCACGTTTTTTAGATGTACATTTTGTGATTGTAAATTTAGAAGAAAGGATTATCTTCATAAACATATCAAATCTAAACATCAACAATATGGTGGACAGCAAATAGCAAGTGAAAAAACAATACCTCATCCTTTACAACAGTCTGAGATTGCATCATCCGATCACCAGTATGCACGTCCTTCCTTGGAAGATTCTACAGAAAGACAAAGACAGTCTGAGATTACATCATCCGATCACCAGTATGTACGTCCTTCCTTGGAAGATTCTACAGAAAGACAAGGACAGTCTGAGATTGCATCATCCGATCACCAGTATGCACGTCCTTCCTTGGAAGATTCTACAGAAAGACAAGGGTACAACATTTCTTCTTTAGATTCAGCTGGAAACAGAAATTCTAGTAATATTCAACTCGTTAGACATTCTGCTGAAAACAACAATAACACACAAAATTCTACAACAATTAGTGATCATAATTATGCTACAACTGAAACTGCCTTGAATCGTGCCATACAAGATTTTACCATTCAATCAAATCAACATGAACAGTATGATATGTTAACATTTTTTGCTAATGTAAAACCTCGAGTTCTAGATATTTTATCATCAAGATTACAAAACAGTGGAATCAAATACTATCTTTCAGTTCAAGTAGAATTAACGAAAGATACTCTAGACGGTCCACAATCAACTACTCCTCACTTTAGAAGTAGGACTTCTACTATTTTAAATCTAACAACGTTTGATGAACAAAATTTAAATGAGAGTTTCCAGAAAATGTTCGAAAGTTTCGAAAAGTATATTCGAGAATCATCTGGATGGGTGTTGAAAAAAGTGTTACATTTGATTATTCATACTGTGAAATACACTCCTTTATCAGCTTCAAGTTATACAGAACTTCCTAAGGATCTGAGGCGATTACAAAGTCTCTTAAATATTAGGAATATAGATCAAAAATGTTTTCTCTGGAGTTGTCTGGCTTCCATACATCCCAAAGATACTCCTCTGGTAAGTGATTATGAAGAATATGAAAAGGAATTAAACATGCAAGGTATTGATTATCCTGTTTCAATTAA
This sequence comes from Mactra quadrangularis, assembly GCA_025267735.1. Lineage (NCBI taxonomy): Eukaryota > Metazoa > Mollusca > Bivalvia > Venerida > Mactridae > Mactra > Mactra quadrangularis. Next base: position 11,825,627 of record CM046305.1, read on the forward strand.
TCAGATCAATAAATTTGAGAATCAGAATCCATCTATATCTGTCAATGTATTTACATACCAAGACAAAGAAGTTTTACCCTTTCGCATTACAAAACAATATGGTCGATACCATAATATCAATTTATTACTTTTACAATCTGAAAAGAAATCCCATTATGTCCTCATTAAAAACTTGAATTTGTTTTTAGACAGTCAAAGAAAAAGCAGGGCTGGTTATTTCTATTGCTCATTTTGTTTACATGGCTTCACCAAGGAATCACTCCTTCAAGAACACATTCCTTATTGTCAAGTTCATGGTGAACAAAAGATTGAATTACCATCTAACAGGGATTGTTTTTTAGAATTTAAAGATTATGAAAAAACACTCAGGGTACCTTATGTTATTTATGCTGATTTTGAAACTTTAAACAAACCTTTAAATAACGATACAGTAGGTTGTACAACTCAAACACAGTTATTAGAACCTTGTTCATTTGGTTATAAAGTGATTTGCATAGACCCCAATTTTTCAAAAGATATAGTTATATATAGAGGTCGTGACGCTTCTCATAAATTAATTGAGTGTCTGTTAAAAGAAAGTGAGAAAATTCAAAAACAACTCAAAAATATAAAACCATTACTTTTATCGTCAAGAGAAGAAACATTATTTCAGATAGCTGATAGATGTTGTTTATGTAAAAAATATTTTACAACCAAAGACAAAAAAGCTAGGCATCACGGGCATACTAGTGGTCACTATATTGGAGCAGCTCATATGAATTGCAATTTACAGTGTAAACAGGTTAATTTCATTCCAGTTGTATTTCATAACTTGAAAAATTTTGATGGACATTTATTATGTCAGAGTATAGGCTCCTTCAAAGATTACAAAATCAATTGCATACCACAAACCATGGAAAAATATATAAGTTTTAGTATAGAACGCCTTCGATTTATTGACTCCTTTGCATTCTTATCCTCTTCTTTAGATACACTGGTTGATAATTTAACTCAAAATGGTTTGTCATCTTTTCGACATTTTCAAGGTGAAATTAAAAATCACTCAGAGTTGTTACTAAGAAAGGGTGTTTATCCCTATGAATACATGGATAGTTGGGATAAATTTGATAAAACTCAACTACCTCCAATAAAAGAGTTTTACTCATCATTAAAAAATGAATGTATTTCTCAACAAGAATATGAATATGCTATACATGTATACAATGCCTGCGGCATTAAGACACTTGGGGAGTATCATGACCTCTATCTTAAAACAGATGTATTATTGCTAGCTGACGTGTTTGAGAACTTTCGTGATATGTCTCAAAAATGTTACGACCTTGATCCATGTCACTTCTTTACCAGCCCCGGCCTCAGCTGGCAGGCAATGTTAAAAATGACTGGTGTGACCTTAGAACTTATGACAGATATAGATCAGATTTTGTTCATAGAAAAGGGTATCAGAGGGGGAATCAGTCAAATTTCAAATATATACAAAAAAGCAAATAATCCTTACTTGGATGACTATGATTCAAACAAAAAACCCTCTTTTTTGGCATATTATGATATTAATAATTTATATGGACTCTCGTTATCTGATAGATTACCAGTAGGATTATTTACATTTTTGTCTGAGGAAGAAATAAATTCGTTTGATGTTATGAAAATACCAGAGGATGGATCTAAAGGATATATTTTGGAGATAGATTTAGAATATCCAGAAAATTTACACGAGAGTCACAATGACTATCCTTTAGCTCCAGAACGTAAATTTATACCAAATGAAAAGTTATCACCATATGCACAACATGTATTGAAAAATCTTCATGGAAAACAAGCAGATGACCCACTTCCACCAAGAGCGAAAGTTGAAAAGCTACTCACCACTCTTGAAGATAAAGGAAAATATGTACTCCACTATAAGAATCTACAGCTATATCTTCAGTTAGGTCTGAAATTGAAAAAAATACACAGAATACTAGAATTTCACCAAGAAGCCTTTATGCAACCCTATGTTGAGTTCAACACAAACATGAGAAAACAGGCTAAATCAACCTTTGAGAAAAACTTCTTCAAGCTGATGAATAACTCAGTTTTTGGTAAGTATATAATTTGAAATTATTTGTTTTATATAAAAAATAAACATTTTTGATAAACATTTTAAATAATTAATAAACATAATAGATAAACATTTTAAATAATTAATGATGAATAATTATGTTTTAACATGTAAAAATATTTCTATAATCGTAAAATCTGCTTACCTTATGTTAGTTTCAACCATTACTTACATTTAATTTTTTACTTTCAGGAAAGACCATGGAAAATCTTAGAAAGCATCGCTCGGTTGAACTGATACATACAGAACAAAGATTAGGAAAGCTATCAGCTAAATCCACCTACAAACTTCATAGAATATTCTCAGAAGATCTTGTGGGAGTAGAATTAAACAGATTGAAAGTAAAATTAAACAAGCCAATATACGTTGGAATGAGCGTTCTAGATCTATCGAAACATACTATGTACGATTTCTATTACAATCACTTGAAACAATTGTATGGAGACAAAGTGCAGCTACAAATGACTGACACGGACTCATTTTTGTTTTACTGTGAAACAGAAGATTTGTTCAGTGATATGTATAATTATGCTCATCTTTTTGATACTTCAGACTTCCCCAAAGATCACTTTTTACATAGTGATATCAATAAAAAAGTGATGGGAAAAATGAAAAGTGAAACCAATGAAAAATGTATTTCAGAATATTGTGGTCTTAGATCAAAAATGTATGCTTTTAGCTGTGACGGTAAGGAAGACAAACGTGCTAAGGGTATATCAAAGGTGGTAGTCAAAAAGATTTAAGACTACAACATTATAAAGAGACATTATTCAATAATTCACAATTAGTTTCTCATATGAATACATTTCGTAGTCATAATCATGAAATATATGTGGAAAATATTAAGAAGATTGGGTTGTCTTGCTTTGATGACAAGAGATACTTATTAGATGATGGAATTACATCACTTGCTTATGGTCATTACAAAATTCAACAGTAATCAATCAGATTATATATATTTATTCGCACAGCAAACAGTTAAAATATTTTCATGACAATTCAAACTATTCTAAAATGTTTTTATTCCATATTACTTTTCTCCTTTATACTGTGGAAGTGTGACCTGAAAAATTAAATATATGTAGGATACACAACGAGTGTAACTAACAAAGCGTGGATATACGAGGGTTAAAACAACTGTTTTTGTATAGCTTTATAGAAATACAATGTGATAATATTAATGTATATGACTATTATATTAGATTGTAGACTTTTTATGTGAGTATGTATACATCATTTTAAGGTTTAATAAACGAGTTTTCAAGTATTCTATCTCTGTATTTTTATATTAAAAATTGAAATATCTTACTGGTATTGCATAAAATAGCTCCTCATTGTCATGGAGCAATTCCTCCTCACCACCTCCATGTTGATATACAGTCACCTAAAATATTTGAATGGAAAATTAAGTAAAATAAATTACTTAACAACGAATCATCATAATATACAGTTATTTTTATATTTTGATTGGTAAATAAGACAAATTCATTGTTTATAGTTTACTCCTTTAACCCCCCCCTCCATTCTATAATAAAGTATTCATTAATTCACTATAACTTAGGTTGATGTAGTGTTGAACTATTAATATAGACATATTGAATCATATATAAGTAATAATTTAATCAACTTACGAATGGAGGGGATGTTCCTTGTTGTGGTTGTTGCATCTGCTGCTGTTGTTGTTGTATCTGCTGCTGCTGTGATTGCTTCATCTGCTGTTGTCGTATATGCTGCTGCTGTGGTTGTTGCATCTGCTGCTGTTGCTGTGGAGGTTGTTGAGGTGGTTCCTGCTGTACCTGCAGATGTGGGTTTATTTAGAAAAAATGAACATGAATAAAATCAATGAATATTTCAGAACATATGTTTCACATCCTTAAGATAAAATGTTAGCACTTAGATTCTTAACACATACAAGTTCAAAATATGTGTCTTCAAACCACTAAATACTATTTTTTTATGATCAATAGTTTAAACATCAACGTTTCCCTAAAACAGATGCAAATACTGGTTAAATTTGCGTGATTAAAATAAATAGGTTTTAACCAAATGATAACAATAACTTAGAAATATTCTTAACAAACCTGTGGTGATGTACTGTTGAATATATCCGCATAATGTTCCACTTTTCCGAGTAATTTCCGAAGTTCTTCAATCTCATATTGTGTTCATCATTATCAAGTATTGGAAAAACTTCAAATGTTGTAAACGAAGAAGATCATCTGAAAACATAGAATTAGCTGCATATCATATGGAATTACCACACTCATCTACCATCATACCACCATCATCAACAATGGAAATAACATCACCCATTTTATTACAATCTAATGAATCCTTAGATTCCATTGTTGAACTTTTTTCTTTTTCACCTCTACATTCAAGAGTAAAAAACGACTAACATATTCTTTTCCCTTCTTTTTAAGTTGCCTTCATAGTCATCACCATTATCATCATCAGCATCATAATCATAACATTGATTAGTCTTTGCTTTTTAATGACAGATATTTATCCTAATTTTTTACATTGGTTGCAATATGGATTTTATAATGATGATGATGATGAGCAAATTCCATTTCAAGAAAGATCAGATCAAGAAAGACCAGATCAAGAAAGACCAGATCAAGAAAGACCAGATCAAGATAGACGTTATCCATTAAGGCAGAGACATCTTCCGAACAGATTGATATATAACCATTAAGGGACATACTAGTTCATTATAGTGCCAAATGCAATGTATATGTTTTTAATTGATTTTGTGTGTTACTGTTATATTTATATATCAGAGAGATTTTGTTATTTACAAATCAGGGAGATTTTGTTATGATTTTATACTAGTTCATTATAGTGTCAAATGCAATGTATATGTTTTTTCATTGATTTTTTTCTGTTACTGTTATTTACATATCTTGTACATTCTGTTATGATTTTTATACTAGTTCATTATAGTGCCAAATGCAATGTATATGTTTTTTCATTGATTTTTTTTCTGTTACTGTTATTTACATATCTTGAACATGTTTTTAATTGGTTTTTGTGTGTTACTGTTATATTTATATATCAGAGAGATTTTGTTTGCTATTGTTATTTACAAATCAGGGAGATTTTGTCATGATTTTATACTAGTTCATTATAGTGCCAAATGCAATGTACATGTTTTTAATTGGTTTTTGTGTGTTACTGTTATATTTATATATCAGAGAGATTTTGTTATTTACAAATCAGGGAGATTTTGTCATGATTTTATACTAGTTCATTATAGTGCCAAATGCAATGTATATGTTTTTTCATTGATTTTTTTCTGTTACTGTTGTTTACATATCTTGTATATGTTTTTAATTGATTGTGTCTGTTACTGTTATTTACAAATCAGGGAGATTTTGTTTGCTATTGTTATTTACAAATCAAAGAGATTTTGTTCTGTGCTAGTATTGCTTGTATTTTCAAATAAAGAATTTTATCAAAAAATCAGAACTTATTTCAGTGTCTGTATTATGATAGTTATAATCTAACCATTATAATCTCCTTGTTAAAGTATAGTAGATTGAATGAAATCTTTCTAGTTCAATAATGAACAAAGAGTATTTTGGTTTAGGTTGATTGAAGTCTTTTTTCTATATGGTCAGCAAAAATGAAGTGAAGACTCTATTGTTAGAAGTAAAAAAGTGGAACTTACCTGACAATTCCATGACTTCAAAACTTTCTTTCACAAAGAAAAAATTTGTTAAGTTAAAAAGAACAAAAGAGAAAGTAATCCTTTTTTTGTTTTTATCAAATTTTATCAGTGACTATATTCAAGCTAGCTTCATCAGAAAATGAAAACATTTCTATAGTTTCAACTTGGCTATTGATGTTATTGGGTATGTTCAAAGGGTATTTTAATGGTATTTTGCTGTTCAGTAACTCTGAATAAAGGGGGTTATTCATTGAGAAGATTGGTGTTTGGATAGTATAATTTGAAAAACTAGCTAGAGGCTTGTTTTGGGTAAATGTATGTAGATGAACTATTTGATAACAACTACTTGGTTATAATTTGTACTTGACCATCAAAGTGTGAGCACATGGTCTGTAATTTTACAAACTCAAGAATAAAAGAAAGATTGGTATTCATTCCACAGTATATGATTACAATAAACACACTACCAGCTAGTAATGACCATTGAACTTGGGTTCAATGATCATTACTCTATATTTACTGTCTTAGTATATCATGTTCTATGTTATCTACTTGATGATTTAGAACCATTAATATGAATTCACAAAAAGAATCCACAAAAAATTCTGTTCTTTTAAAAACTTTAGAAAATGTATGATGAATATTTCCACTGTTGAGAAAGTGCACCAAATATTTCCCGCCTTTGACGTGCTGATCTGGTAGCAGTGTGTTGTGCTGGGTTAGGTTGGATGTTGATGAGTACCAAGTTTCGGAGCGATCAGAATAGGGGAAAGCTAGAGTCTTTGTAAGTTGGGCATTTTATCGCTAGTATTATGTATGTTATACATCAACTAGTTAAAAATATTAACATTTAAAGAGTAACAACTGATACAACTGATTGTTCAATTTTTAGTCATACTCATTGGGAGCAAGTATAACAGCGTTATGTGAAATGATTGTTTTTAAAAATATTAACGGTTAAAGGGAAATAACTCACACAACCGATTGTTCAATTTTTAGTTATACTCTTAGAGAGTAAGTACAGCAGCGTTATACGAAATGTTTGTTTTTAAATATGCTTTTTCCATGTAAAGGATTTAGTGTGCAGGCTCGTTGGATTCGGTTCGGTGATTTCATTGGAGTAGTTCTCCTACTTCTTTCTCGATTTGGAAAACTATCTTTTCATAAATAAAGCGTCTACAACTGACTGGTCTATTGTATTTGTAATGGATACTTAACCCTTAGACGGTTGTCAATACAATTGCTCTCTATATAAGGTTGAAAGGTGATATTAATCGTTTGTAATTCAAAACTGTCCGCTAAATTTCAAACTGATTTCAAATAAACGCGGTGTAAAAAAAGAGCTTAATATTTCCCACCACTGTTGCCTCGCCTGCGTCGATGGTTCAAGATGAGCGCGAAGACTGAATTTATTCTGTATATTAACCATATTTCCCACCATTCACTATTGCACCGACGCCGACGGCGCAAGATGGCCGCGACCTTCTATATCTATATTGCGCCGACGGCGCAAGATGGCCGCGAAATTCCCGTTTTTACACTACTTATATAGGAAGTCTGCCACACTCTCCTAATGCTACATCATCATTAGTAGACTTTTTTACCCCCAGAAAAGATTTACAATACATTATCTGGGATCGTTCTAAGATGTTCGAGTATTTAAAACCCCAAATTTCCGACCCGTATAATAGAATTGGTTTGACCATCATATCAAATATTTTAAAAGATTCATCATAGTTAAAATATCCAAAATTTCTCTCAAAACCACGAATGCAATGAACAGATTTACATGCTTGCGTGAAAAGTTTTGTGTCATCGACCAACATAACTTTGGAGTAAGGATAAGTCCCATATACTTGTAAAAAGAGATAACTTTAATAGGTATATCTCCAAAAAAACATTTTTCGGAGTCTCTCAATGGACCACCGTTACGAAACACAATAATTTGTGTTTTGTCAACGTTGAGATTTAAACCCATATCCTCACAAAATGATTTTATTGCATTTAAATGTCGTTGTAATCGAACGACTGACTCTGCCGGGCTAGTAAAATCATCAGCAAACATTAATGTAAAAATATCAGGGATATCATTTGTTACAAAAATACCTTCATTACAATTATTTCTAATGTATGTATTAAGTTCATTCATAAATAGAACAAATAAAATAGGACTACATATATCTCCCTGGCGAGTACCTTTGCTGCAGCGGAAGTATTCAGTAGTTCGACCGTGACCGAGGTTGACACATGATGATAAATCACGGTACATTGCTTTGATAGCATTAAGGAGATGACCATTGACTCCACAAGCTTCTAACCTAGCGAAAAGTTTACTATGTATAATACTATCAAACGCCTTGGCGAAGTCAATGAATAACACGTAAAGTCTACCACGTTTTCGCGTTATGTATTTCTGTACTAAAGCGTTTAATGTGAACAAATTATCAATAGTGGAGTATCCTACTCTGAAGCCTGCCTGGGCTTCATCTATTTTGCCATTTTCCTCTGCCCATCTGTAAAGTCTCTCATTGAGATTAGATGAATAAATTTTACAAAGAGAATTAATAAGCGATATCCCACGATACTGATTTGGATCATGTCTTGATCCCGACTTATGTATCGGACATATAATGCTTTTCGACCATTGTTCTGGAAAGGTACCAGACATAAAAATAATGTTGAATAATAATGTAAGTGTTTTAATAGTTATATGCTTTGTACATTTATATAGTTGATCAATACTCCATCAGGACCGGGCGCTTTGCCTATTTTAAGTTTATTTAACGCGTCGTCTCCGCCTTCAATATCGGCCATAACAATGTGAGATGTATTCTCGTTGTCGTAAAATAAAGACGAAAAGTGCTCGAACCAGGTTTCACTAGTTATGTTAGTATCTTCGCAAGATGAAGAATTTGATCTTTTAAGTAAGTTCCAGAATTTCTTCGGATTATTGCTTAATCGTGTTAACTCGCGTCTTTTGTCAGATTCACCCAGCCGTTTTCTGTATTTAATATATGATTTAAACTCCGATTTAGCCTGTTTGTATAGACTAAGGTCAGATTCGCTATTACTTATACGAAATTGTCTAAGTATATGATATTTCTGGCGTTTCTTTTGTTCGCATGTATCGTTCCATCAGGGTGGTTGTGTTATAGGGAGAGTTTCTCGGGATATCATGTGGTATTTTAGTTATTAAAACATCATTAATCTCATTAAATTTCAATGAAAACATGTCTACATAAAGTTGCAGCTTATCGTCAAACCATCTAAAGGTACCCCCAGTACACTGCTGCGAGTTTGCTTCTCGTGTGCCGGGTATGTCCGGTGTACATGTACATGGTAGTTTGAGTTTACAATTTACAGGGAAATGATCAGACTCATCTCTGTCAAGTATACTAAAATATGTTACACATTTAAACAATTGTGATGATACAATATTATAATCAACAACAGAATAACCATTACCGGATGTACATGTAATATTACCATCTAGATCATCATATAATCTACCATTTAAAATATGCACTTTGTATATACGACATAACTCGGTCAAATTTTTACCAAAATTGTTGTGTTTTGGATCCTTATTATTTCTAGGGCCGGCGCGATATGACCTTTCTGTAATGGTGCGCCGTAAAACCCAAACCCATTTCTAGGAATATCAAATGGATCCTGGTCATAGGAAACATTACCAAATATAAAGTCTGGTATATAATCAAGGAAATTTTTAGTTCGAGCATTAAAATCTCCTGCCATATATATTAAGCAATCAGGATACTGAAGTAAAATATTACTCAAATGTTTTTCTAACAATTGTATGCAATCTGAATCATCATCATCTCTATAAATATATGAACCCTCAGGTGATATATATACAAATAACATGGTAATGTCTGGTAAATTATACAAAAGAGTTCGATCTATTTCAATTGTTATACATGTACAATCAACTACATTTTTAAATATTCTAGTAAAGAGGTTACGCTCTATCAGCTCCTTGCGTATGAATACATTTATACCACCATTGTTTCTATACGAGCCTCTTTTTGGTCGAACTATATCAAAACAATGAAAATCTGTAAAAAAATCGTCAAATTCTCCTGAATAATCACTCCAAGTTTCACATAAGTTGATAATGTCAAATGTTTTAAAGAATGACTTAATTTCATCTATACACATATATTTCTTAAGCCCTGCAATATTCCAATTTAGAATATTTAAGTCTAAATTTGAAGGACCTTGACCGCTATCCTATTTTAGACAACGGTGCCCCCTCTCAGCCAATCAAATTGCTTAAAAAGTGTTTGATAAATCTCATACCACACGGTTAAGTGTTTGATATTATCAGACCGTTTTTTCCGTGCTTAAAACTCGAGAAAGCAGAGCGTGAAGTATGGGGTGGATTCAGACTTTTAAAGTTAGGTGCACACTAAGAACAAAACCCAATGTTATAGTTTGTATTAAAGCGACAATCAAAAATTGGAAAGATTTAATTCGTGGTCTCATTTGTCGACTATCATAAGTCATGAAATAGTACAATCCATTGTAAAAAGTCTAGATCCGCCCCATTATCAGTTTAATACAATCAACTGCTGAGTATATACATGTGTCAATAAGCTTATCTGTATTAATTTGAAAGCAAACCAAAGTTTTGAGAAATTAACTGTTAATTTATTTTAATTTAAGTCTTCACAAGAATTAATACTTTGTCACTGTACCACAATAGTATAGACTCATGTGTGAGAGGCTGCTTGATTGACTGGTTGATATTCTATTCTTGGATTAGACCATTCTGCCAATCAATGAAGAGACATAGAATTTTCACAATTAAAATTGCACAATAAAAGGTTGCATCTTATCAAATCTTCTTCAAAAAAGGAATACATTTCAAATAAATATTAAATTGGGCATCTTAAATATTGTAATGACACTAAGTTGATGTGTTGCAAGAGTGTACAGAATCAACTGACTGGCCTTTAATGCAGGCCTAAATGTATATCCACAATAAAGTTATTTATACTCTGGTTTACAATAAATAAATGTATTACCATGATTGGACATGGGTAAGCTACAACTGTAACATTTGAACAAGCATAACTTTTAAAAACAACAACATGCAAAACAATTAACTAAAACCAAATAAAACAGTTGGCATGTTTACCTCAGCTATATACTGTCTGCCTTCATTAATGAAAGCTGCTGATGCTTGTACACGGAAGTCTAAAGATTCTGAGTTACCATAATGAAGGAGTTTTGGAGCACGTAATGTAACTTCTGTATTGGCGTGTTCACACTGTTGAGAAGATCCCAAGTCAGCATACTGTGTAGCATTGGCTGTCACAGGTTGAAATATCCTATCAAGTGCTGCTCTTAAGGTTCCGGATGGATCTTTTAGGGGTACCTTGTATGGTAGACTCTTGTGGACATACTTAGCTCCATTCTGCTTCATGAATCCGCAAAAGCGTTCTTTACAAAATGTATGGTCTCCAAATTGGTGAGGTACAATTGCTCTTAAATTTTCAGCCATCCCAGCTGGGTCACCTTGGTTCTTTGCGAAAGCATATTTCAAACATTTCTGTATGTGACAAATGACATTCTTACTGATCTTGATTTTTTGATTAGGTAGATTATATAAATGCTTTCCTATGTTCTTAATAACATGATTTCTGTCAAAACGTTTCTTTAGATCAATGTTCTGATGATTTTTCATTCTTGAGATTAATGTGTTATCCCCATCCCCTTCAACTATTTCAATTGGTGTACCGTCTTTCAACATCTCCATGATACCTTTCTCACCACTGGCACTCTCCATCATTCGCGCACTACCAACATGGTTATGAACACATCTATGATTACGTACTTTACATTCTGGTCTATTGCGTTTCCACCATTTACATGTACCACAGGTTCTATGTTTAACCACAGCCTTCAATACTTTCTTCCCATACTTGCTTTTACTCATAAAGAAAGTGTGAGCTAAAATTAGAAGAAAAACAGTCTTAGTAAATAAACAAATAAAAAACTATACTTTTCACTTTGATAACATCCTACACCCTAAAACCCAAATTTTCAACAAGTCTTGCCTGTAAATAACTGCATTTTGCAGTATGTGTTTTATAGTGTTGCATGCCGACTGATTGTTCATTTATTCCCTATGGTTGTAAGACTATTAGTAGCCACCAATTGGTCACCGTGAGAATCTTTTTACTTTGCTTACATTCCAGCCGCCAAATGGTGCAATGGAAATATACTGTTCTCATGGGTACCTATTTATCCCGACAAGAAAAGAAGATAATTTTTTTGGTCAAGGAAATTAGTAGTGCTTACTATGAAGTTCGAACCTTAAGTCTAAACTTTCATTTTCCAAACATTGCACATATACATTACTATCATTTAATTGTATTTATACTAGCACAAAAAGATGTCCAACTGGATTTTTATAATTTATGGATAAGTAGCTTCCAACTTCTCATAATACAACAACTTGTTCGAAGTACTGTAATCTGTAACTCGGCAGAACAAAATTTTATTTTAACAAATAAGTACAAGTTTGAAAAGTAATTATAAACTACTTACAAGACAAACTATCGAATCCTCTTTTCTGCCAGGCAGTGTCAATGGCACAAGACATTCCTTTACGAGTCTTACATTTAAAGCTATCTACCAATCTTTTACGAGCTGTTGAAACCTTCTGTCGAGCAACCAAATAACCTGCACTTTTTGTCTTCTTGCAACAAATATTAAAATGACAAGTATGAGCATTAGTCCAAAGGTAGTAGACTAACAAAGCGTTTTAGTGGTCACATGCTTAAACTCTACCAGAGACATGCACTGTAGTTAGAGCAACAAGCAACTAATATACAGGTGATCTCTACAATAGTGATAGTAATAAGCAGACAAAACACATCATCAAGTTTCAAAAACAATACATTTTTTATAAACCTAAATGTTACTCACTAAATAACCATGTTGTGTTCAACTTGGGAAGTCCGGGTTTTGCATGATCTAAGGTCATTGACTACTCACACCTTTAAGTATAATAATTTGTTCTAATCATTGTCTTACCTTTTATAGGAAATTAATCCTTTATGTATGTGACATTCATTTTTAGCACCATCATCATCATCAGTCCAGTCAATATCATCAACTGTAGCTGTGCATGATTGAACCAGCGCCCTGTCAAAATATAAGGCACACCTCATAATCAAATATGTTAATGTATAGACAGTCTGCCCTTGCAAAAATTTGAATGCCTCACCATTTATCAAATGCGTTTGCAAAGAAGTCAAATTTCATTATTCATACCTACCAAAAGTCTAATGTGCAACATGAAAATCTTGCCAGCTTTCTTGGCAGTACCAATTACTATATTTCCACTCTAGCATGTCTCATACCATTGCAAGGTTAATATTTTAACTGACAAAACCAAATGCCCTTAATGTTTGTTTGTTTGTTTGGGTTTTACGGCGCACCAACACAAAAAGGTCATATCGCGCCGACAGCTATCAATGATACTAATAATTCAAACTATATTAATGATGTACAACTCTATATCTTATTATAAACATTTATTTCTTTCAAAAATGCCCTTAATACTTAATCAAACTCATAATATAAATCATAAATTACCTGAAATTTGGGAAGAATCTGGCAACAAACCCACACCTAGGTCAGGATGTAAAATTTCCATGCTAGATTCTGCTCTCTGAGTCTCTTCTAGAGCTATGTCCCTACATGAAAAATCAAAGCACTGAAAGTGCTGTAGGAACGATTCTTGAAAGCGTGTAGGTACCATGTCTAAGATATAATTTCTAAATTAACACAAGTAATAAGTTGTTATATCAAGAACATAATATTATCAAAAATCTTGCAAATTCAAAGGTATTGCAAGTAAACTATACAACAAAAGTATATACACTTAAAATTCAGTAATTGTCTTTTCTTAAGATGTGCTGTGACTAGTTTGCTCTTCTGCAACTTTTATCTTGATGCTGCTGAGTAATGTTGAACTTCTAGCAAATACTTACATGGATGATATAGGTTTTTGGGGAATTAAAGCCAAAGATTTGCTGAAAGTCTAGCACGAAATTATTTGTATCAATTTATATATATCAAAATGAAAGCGAACTAACAGATTAAGACATGAATGAGGGAGCGTGACATTTGCATTATTCATTTGATATTATTTTCGCATTCATTCCATTCGTCATATTTAAGTCGATTTGAGATCTTTAATCCGTTTACACATATAACCCATATTTATCACTTGAAAGTGTATGGTGTGCACATTTAAGGTGCATTGTAATTATTAAGTGTATGTATGCCATTGACAGTGTTTTTCCTATTTATAAAACAGTGAAAATAGTAATGAATACACCGTGTTTTGATCACAAAAACTGATTACAAGGGGAGCCTATTCTGTGCGGCTTAGTAAGAGAGGAAAATAAGGATATTTCGATGGTTGACATCAACTAGTGTGAAAAAGTCCCATTCTCTGATAATCAGTGGTATCGGCTGAAATGCTGCATATATTTAGGTAGTCTATTTTGATTCATGAAATAGCGCATATTTTTTTGTAAGCCATTAGTCTTTCATTTGAGGCATTCGTTTGAAGGTGCGAACAAAACTGTCTGTGGCTTAATAGTCCGGTATATAAACTACAAAAATCGACTGAACCGTGCATGGAATGATGTAGAAAATGTTTTTGCAGTTCCTTAAAGCTTAGACACTGTAGTTTACGAAACTGGATGATGCCACTTCGGCACTCTTGGGCAACTCCCAAAATTCAAGATGGCGGACAAAATGGCGGATGAGAGCTGATTAATGTAATATAAATACATCTTTATCAAAGTCTGATTATTTATAAAGCTCAAATTAGTCTTACATTATCTGCAATTTTATTTCATGCAATTTTGGTAACCTTCGTTCATTCTCCAATCCAAGATGGCGGACAAAATGGCGGATTAAAGCTACATTTGTCGGGTACGTCAACTACAATGAGCAGAATCGTACACTGTGGCATATTAAAAAAGTTAAATGCTTTTTGTAGTTATAACTTTTTAGTTTTGTTTATAAAACTGGTTGATGCCACACTGGCATCATTGGGCAATTCCCAAAATCAAAGATGGCGGCTAGAATGGCGTAAATTACTAGCTGTCGGGTATATATCTACCTCAATGAGCTAATTAAGTCATAGAATGGGGTATACCAAATAATTTCAATGCATTTTATTTTGTAGTTAATCCACTTTTGTTTATGTAACCGATTGATGTCATACTGGTATTCTTGGATAACTAACCAACTAACCATCCAAGATGGTGGTCAAAATGAATGATAAGAGCTGGAAATTTAATTCAAGTCACATAAATTGACATATCTCCTCTCTAATGGGTATACATCAACATGTTAAGGTTTTTACATCTCTTGGTCTTGCTAATTTTGAATCATTTTACTAGCTTGTCAGTTAACTCGAGAACTAGAAGCAAATTGTTTCTAAGATGGCAATTTAGAGACATTTTTTTGAAACTCTTTTATTTAATGAACAACTTAGGTTGTGATACGATAATTTTCATATCCTTAGAATAACGACTACTTTTCCATGTATGTTTGCCACTTCAATAATAATCAATATGTACTAAAAGGAGGTTATGAACAAAGAAAAAAACAAATGTTATTGAAAGTATTGTGTGAATGTTCTATTTTCTTTCAAGGTATTCTAAGAGTATATTGATGCCAAAGCAATCGATAGAAATTCTGTTGACATTGAAACATATTTTGATAGTAAAAATAGAGACATTGCAATAGGATTTCAAGTATGATCTTGACATCAGATATCACAACTGTATCATAAGTGTTCTTTATTTCATTGTAAACGACTCCATCCATCGATCAAAAAGGAAAAATATCAAAAGCACATTTACATCAAAAGTTTGTAGTATAACTAGTTTCTATTTACAAGGATAGATAGAAATTACGTCGCGTAGATGCCAATTCTATAAAGCGTATACATTGCTGTTTGAACCCAGCGTCTAGCTCATGATTAGTGTTACCCTGTGCAAGAAGGTGGTTTTAAGGGATTCATCAATAAGGAACCTAGTCAGTAATATATTTCCCAAGTATACTCTTCAAATGGGTCAAATTAGTTTGATTACTCGGATTTTACCCTTACTTTTCAATGTCAATTTGCCAAAATTAATCTCTTATAACCTTTTTGTAAATCTTTAAATTTGTTTGAAATTCAAGCTATGTATTTTAGGGTAAAGAACAAATTTCATCACTTCTTTTAATATCTTCATTAACAATAAAGATATTAGATGAAATATTTTGTTATCCTTACATAGCACTTCAATAATAAGATCCGAGGATTCCATTAACCAATTGGATTGCTTCAGATTTTATCAAGGAAAGATAACTGACTTAAGTCCCTAACTACAAAACATGGCAAAGTAGAAAATTTAGAAATGTCTTGTATCACTGAAGTCTAAATATCTTGAAAGAACACATAACAGGTCTGATGCATCAGTGTCAAAAGTTTATAAACAGACCTGATATCTAAACACATTTGGAGTACATTCACTCTCAACTGCAAAGACTCGCCCAAAGATGGATGGTACGCTAAGACAACTTGTCGATCTCGTACGTAATATTCAAATATGTTCCACCCCAAACATTATTGACGATGCAATGCAAGATATGGTGATTCTTCATTTTATCGGTAACATTACATATAAAATTATGTTTAATCGCATTAACCTTTAAGACTTGGTACGAGAAGCGTAGTCACCAAAATAGTACAACAAATGATCATTGTTGCTGCAATTTGCTGAGCACCAAAATATCTGATGACATTGGTGTGCTGATACTCATTTTGAAATATCTTTCTTGTACGAGTGACACTATAACAATGGGTTCAACTGACATTCGTCCAAAATGTAATGTTACAAGTCAGTCAGTTATTGACAATGTAAAGAGAGTACACTAGTAGCATGGGTATAAAATATGCTTTTTAAGCTGGTCCACCTATCCTACATCAAAAGTAAAGACAGGTATGATATCTTTTGGCCATAAGCTTGTATCTACTTGGATACTTTCTAAAGATAATAATCAATGATATGTTAAGTTTACCATTGCATGTGATGTGCTTAGGGTGTTGAGTACAAAATGCTTTGTAAACAGTAATTTGTGTCGTCACTTGAACATGTTGCTATCACCATACAAAAACGACCAGAGAAATTGTGCTATCGTTATGTAAAATTAGACTGAAACAAATATAAACATTTAAGTACATATTCTAATTTAGTCTAGTTTAGTAAAGTCAGACAGTATCATGGTTTGTGTAATGATAATAATAGAGCTCAGTCAATTAGTTTATCCCTCATTTTTTGGCACATGCTTATTTTGCTATTAATATGTTTCACTTTATTTTTTACTGCATCGAAGAATTTCATCTAAACGGATTATAAGCTTTTCAAATATCCACACATATTGCAATCTTTAACCAAATGATAGCGCTTCCCAATGCTACTACAGTATAATAAATTGTCTACTGTAAACTGTATATTAACCCCATTTTATTTTCCCCTTTTTTATGTAGTTAGCTTACATTTTAAATTAAATTAGTTTGTCCATTCCAATTATTAATCAAATTTTCATTTCATTATATCCAGTAAATGAGTAACATTACATATTAACTGTATGGTATTGAACTTTAATTTCAGGGCTAATATGGCGTTCACTACGGCATAATAACCAAATACTGGGCCAATATAGGAACACACTGACTTTAATAAATACCTAGGCTATTAGGAGATTCAGACATTTTGATTGGTTTCGAATCTCATAATGGCCGAGTTTTCTCATGAAGGCCGTAGTTTTCTTCCACAAAAAGCCGCCATTTTGAATGTTGGTACAATTTGAGTGTTTTTGATAGGGACCCTGTCTGAGACGATGGTGAATTAAGTGTTTTCATAATGGCCTGTTATTTGGCGGAAGACAGTCATTATAGCCTGAGGCTGCAGGTTGAAGGCTAATGTGACTGTCTTCAGCCAAATAATTTTGCCATTATGAAAACATTGCTTTATTTACACTACATTATTACATTGTAAAAAAAAAATTAGAAATGGTTAAATTTCTTTCGTAACCGTTATCTTGGACTCTTCCTTGAATCCTGGGTTGCTAATAGATAATCAGGTGGGATTATCTAGTTCACAAACTTAAGAGTTTCAAACAGACTCAGAAAAAAACCCATTGAAACTTAAACCCACACGTATCTGTTTTCTTCCATGTATGTGATATTATATACTAAACTATTTGATCATTTCCGCCATGTTAGCCGCCATTTAGGATTTATAATTGTTTATTATAACTTATAACTTAGTGAAATCAATCGGTTTTTTTTTAATTTCATGAACTATTCTATACGTAAATAAATTTCTACACCACTCAGTCTCTTTCTGCCAGTTTGCTGTTTATATACTGGGCTTATGGCCTTTATCTGCAATTTTGACGCCATTTTGACCGCCATTTTGAATTTAAATATTTTTATATGAATAACAAAATTCAACCAACTGGATCTTCAGGCGTTGAAATCACTTTTGTCCTTCATTTTAAGAACATTATGTGTAAAAATACATTTTGCATGTTTAATTTATCCTCTAGCCGCCATCTTGGTCGCCATCTTGGATTTTGAGAGTTGCCCAAGGATGACAAAGTGGCATCAATCGAATTTGGAATCAGTAAGACCATGTCTACCAATTAATTAAATAACATTTTCTACATCCTTTCGTGCAAGGTCATCCTTGGTGTTGGCCGGACTATAAGGTAAAAATGTTATCTGCTAAGTGGACCATTTTAAAGATTTATAACCTAGTACAACACGTAGTTATTAACAGTATCCCCAGCACATGTCATTTTGACGCCGGAAAGGCAATTTTATCTGACACAGATTCTCCGGTGGTATTTGTGCCTTAAAATATGAAAAAAAATATTTTGATGATTTTTTTTGTCCTTTTTGGTCTCTTTTACACCAAGGTTTAGTGATTGATACCATCAATTTATGTGAAAAATTAACAATTTTTTTATGAAACAAAATTTTCCAAAAATTGCTTTAAAACGTAGCACTTTCTTTAGAATCAGTGGTATCGCCAATGGTGTATATATTTTAGGTAGTCCATTTTGTTTCATGAAATTGCTAATATTACTGGAAAGTAATGAGTCCTTCATATTACGCATAGATTTGGAGGCGTGAAACATCATTTTGTCCCTTTGATATTACAATGGAAGGGACCGGAACAATTCTTTAATCTTGTTATAAGCCGAATGGTTTCGGCACACTTCAATCATAATTAAATCTTCAAGAAGTAAATTTTGACGGTTCGATATAACTAATACAACTATGATTAATTGCATTTACAATTACAATGTATCAATAATCACTTTCTAATTAATTCAACATAACAGTTTGTCAACCAACTTCGCGCTTTTAAATCATAACAATAAATACGTTCAATTCTATTTTGTTTATCTCACATCACACATTTTTTTCAGTCAATTTGAAGTTTAATTTCATAATAATGTTCAATAATCGGTTAAACATGTGCTGAGTCTTACAGTACATGAGTACTACATTTTTGTATACACTACATACAATACAATTGACACAATACTTATGCAATCTCTAAATATCATTACTGTACTTTATCCAAAAATATCTTCAATTCTTGGTAGAAATATATTCAATTTTACTTTTTATTGTTAATACATATTTTTTTGATAAATAACCAAATAGATTATATATCAAACTATCATAATATATTTACGGGTCGAGTTGATAATGGGTTGAGTTGTCCACGAGTTGAGTTGTCCCAAATTTCGGGTTGAGTTGTCCACGGGTTGAGTTGTACCGGACCCCAATGGAAGCGGTTAATTGTCGAAGAAGAAAGTGTGACATGCCGTTTATTAATCACTTATGAAAGTCTGTTGTCCACATTTTGGGTGCTTTTTAATGATAAAGTGTATGTACAGTGCAAAAAGGAATGGATTTATAAGCTTATAGTCACAATAACTGGTTAAATTAATGGAGATGAACCGCCCCTATTGTGCGAGCGAATCGTCTACCAGCGAATATAACTGGGTGCGAATCGTTCGCTACCTTTCCGAAACTAGGTCATTCTTCTGCTTTGAGATAAACACGTTTTCACGATTAGTATTATGCTTCATTCGCAGTCTATACATATGCTATGTGCAAATTCATTTTTCATGCTGTCAAGAGAGATATATGTAGTCAAAACATGATTTTTTTCGAGGTTTAATAGTCTCGATAACCATGCATTTTTACAAACGGAAGTCTATGTTTGTAAAGTTTAGTACCCTGCTTTTTCGTTTAAGATAGCTTACAAGCCGAATGAGCCGGGAACCAACGGTATAGAATAAATAATCAGGTCGGGTTAAAGTTCGTATGAAATATTAATGTATTTGTATACACAACGGGAATTAATGAGTATAATTACGATTGACCAGTTTGCGTCGTTTCGAAGTTGTTCGGTAATTTCCGTTTGTAGGGGAGACAACCTAGCTCCGTATAGTTACATGATAATGAGAAAGTATGCATAAATTATCCTTCTTTGCCTTTGTTGAAAGGCGTGGAAATATGAATATTTATGAGTCAGAATGGTTTTAAGATTTGTCATGTCTCTGGAACGATAAATCGTTCCAAAAACCATAAACATTCACTTACACTAGGATTGAAATGTTATCTGGCATACTCACGAAATGGAGTGTGTTTTGAAAAATACCAGTGACTTTTATTCTAGATACCAAATTTTGAAAAGTAAATTTACCCTAAAAGTATTACAATCTTAACTAACTAGGCACAAAACCAGCCTTGGTTGAATTAATAGTATAGTATTTTACCCAATTTACTGGTATACCAACAGGCTACAGCCAGTGTGGATATATGTGTCTCTGGCATCATGTACTAAATTCTGACCCATTATAATGTAAATGCTTAATCAAGTCACAACAGTGACTGGAGTGTTTCACATGTAGTATGTAAACCCTCATTTGTCTGCTACAGAATGCACATTATAACAGATAATGAATCTCTCAGGCATGGTGTAAATGTACATGGAGTAATAGGTTGTGTGTTATAATGCATATTAAAAAAATAAACACACTATGTGCAAGCAATGTTCTGTTAAATTTGAGCCCTGTAAATTAGCACACAAAAGCATGGCATTTTACATTGTTCAGTAACAAAATCATTAACAAAATAACATTAGACATCAGTTTTTTTCAGACCCATCTTAGTGGTTTTGAATCATGGTAAAAATTAGAGAATAAGAAGTAACATATAAGTAGAGACAGGTCCTTTAAGTTCTTGTACTTATAGCTTTTAACATAACATTTCAGATGCAATGTTGTAACTTATATACTTATTACTATTCAACTTACTTCATTTCTGAATCAAATGCCAGCTTAGCAGCTGAAGTTGTTGATTTTGCTGCAACTTTTTCAATATAGGCACCAGCTCGACGTTCCATTTTCTTCAGTTTTTTTTTGTAATTATTTATTACTTCAAAAGATACATATGTATATATACATAGATTGTAGTAATAGACACAATAAAAGGTATTGTACTGTATGACATGGGCTTTTTATGTTTTACAGAAATAAGCATTATTACCTGGTTGTACCCAGAAAAGAGGAAAATATTGCATTATTACTAAGTTGTACTGAAAAGTAGGGAGAAAAATGATAAACATTAACAACTAGAATATAATGAAACAACTTGTACCTGAAATGAATTAACATGCTTGTATACTTAAAGTTTGTCATGTTTCAATGTCAGATTAATTCTGTCAAGAATACAGACATAAATTGAAAGATACATAAGAAAAATATATAATTCTTTTGTCAAACAAAGGAGCATAACTAATTATTTCCAAGATTAAGTGTCATAAAATTTACAATTGCCAGTCAGGCTATGACAACAATTCATACAATCACTTGAACGTATTGAAAACACAATGTACAAAATTAAGATACAGGTGTTCTCCAAAGAAAGGGAGGTAACAACTTACTCAAAATGACTTATTATTAAATAAGTAGCTATGTGTAATGAACCATTTTCATTAAAAAAATTGAAACAAATATAACACAATGAACATAATTACAATTGTACTATAAGTATTCTTTATGAGAAAAGATAATTACTAACTTCATATGAATTTTTATCAGATAAATACATAAATGCAAGTCATGTAACGAATCAAACCCAAAGCATTACTTAAGATAATTACTTATTTCATATGAATAAATGTCGAATAATATACAATTTGAAAAACATGCTATGGATATATTCCATACAATAGATTAAATGCATTGTAATACATTGTACCAAATAAAATTTAAAAACTTCCTATTTTTTAAAAAAAAATAGGAGGTAGGTAACTACTCCATATGATTTGTTTTAGAACAATTAACAATTGTGTGAAGTGAATCTATCCCATATAATAGGTTAAACCTATCATTACACAAATCAAAATAAATAAGATGGTACTATAAGTATTCTCCACTAAAGGGAGGTGATTACTTACTTCATATGAATTATCATCAAGACAATTTCAAGTATTTTTATGAAATGATCCCTCCAAGAAATTGTAATAACTTAATTCATATGACTTATTATTAGAAAGATACGCATTTATAGTCATATTATGAAATAATTCAAACAAAATTACATATTATAACACATTGACATAATTAAAAGTAAACTACAGGTATTCTCCAAGGAAAGGGAGATAACTGCTTACTCCAGAAAATGTTATTGTCAAACAATTTTTAATTGCAAGTAATCATTTTCTTTAGTTTGTTTGGGTTGATAGTTGGAATATTCAATGTTGACAGTAAGTTGTTCACATTGTTAGGACCACCAACACTATCATAGCTGAAATTGGGAAAAAAGTGTATAAGTCATTGTACAATTACTCTATGTTATAAATCATACACATCAAAATATTTACTTATTTCTTTTGTCAATTAGATCTATATCATTGATAGGTAAATACGATTACTGTAAATTAGTTACCCTGACTTTTTATGACTTAGAAAGTACAACTTGTATTTGAACAAATACATTGCATAAAAAAACAATAAATCCAAACCTGAAATTGTAACACTATGGCTATGGAGACCACAGACTCCCAGTTTATTCATTTGCAAATGTATCAGGGTTTTTAAAACATAATATGTAATTTTTCAACACCCACTCATAGAAAGTGGAAGAGTTACATATGCTTACAAGGCTCAAAGTAGGATATGTTCCTCTGATAACTGTGGAATGGTCAGTTAACTTGACTTGTTGGTTACTGGTTACTACCATTAATGAGGTTGATGACTAATAAAATCAAAGCACTGAAAGTACTGGGGTATTCATTGTGTTTAGATTTATTCAATTTTTGTTGGATTTTATGCTGTGGCAACACCTTATATAGATTATATCACAGCGGTCGGTCCACCTACTCACTGTTCCTGAAGAAACTTTATCTCAGGATTTAGCTGTTAACAAACTACTGGGTGCATACTTTGTCAGTGACTGACGACTGTCCTACATGACTTAGAATCAGGGGAAGGAGACAGAATGGCCGTACATATTATTAATGCTGGCGATTACATTTTTTTTTCAAACTCTCTTCACAACAAAAATCTGCTTGAGTCATTTACAATATTGAACGATTGAATTTACGTATTACTATGACTACTGTTGTAATTAGTCAATGCTATTAACTGTTACAATATGACTATCACATTGTTTAATTAGTCTGTGTGTCAAAAAAAATCTAATATAGGAGAGATTTAAAACTATGTAATTGTTATCTGTTATGTGTGCTACGTAGTGCACATTTTTTAGTAAAGTTGGACTAACACCCTGCTGCTATTCTATGATTTATATAGTAACTGAATAGAAAGTTATGTATTTAAACCCCATTTCTGCTTAACATAAAGGTCTTAGAAATTAATTTTACCTGCACTGATGGTGTTTAATGATGAAGGTTAAGATTTACAGATATTATTAAGAATTAATTGTATGATAAAGTTCTTTTTTTCATTCGATGAACTGATTTAACAAAGAGGTTAATGTCGTCAAGTGAATGGGGTTATATGCACAAATTATCTATATTATGTAAGAAAATAAACAAATGTTAAGATTCAAAGTGTTATGCTAAGATTTAATACCCGAGTTCATTAGTACACACAAACCAGAAAAGGTGATATATGTTCCAAACATTAATTATGTTGATGACTTCAACGAGTTCAAAGATACTATTTCGATATCACTCATTACCTTCTTATCATTCACAGTCAACTGTGTTTCATATTTCATTTTACAGGCCCATTATTCTACTGATCGAGGGGTCGTAGGTTTTATTCATGGGCGGGGCATACTTTCGTTGAGCTTAGTTATGAAATATTTTTTACGGTAATTCTCCCTCCTACCACTCAGTCATCGATGCGATTTCTTTTTGGTTAACAGCTAGATCCAGAGATTTTGCCTTTTCAGGAACAGTGAGTGGATGGACTGATCTCCGTGATATAACCTATACAATATGTGTTGCTATGGCGTTAAGGCCTCAATGAATTGATCATATGTTCTATGAATTTTGTCTCAAAAAATAGAGCTGGCCAGCGAAAAAAAACCATTTTGAGAAGCGATCGAAAGGCGAGGAATAAATGTGTGATATTTTCATGAGCATTTTTATACAAATGGAAAAATACATGTTAAATATGAACATTATACAGAAAATCACATTATAGCATGTAGTTCAGAAAAGCATAATAAGTAACTTTTTAGTGTTTATACCAGTTGGTCATTTATTCGGCATATTGATGTGATACAATCATGTACATTCAAAGATGAATATGTCAAAATCTTTCTAACTTGAACTTTATTATTTTGATATTGGGGTACGGGGCATATAGTTTTGATTATTTTGCAGGTTGTTGTAAGAAAGATTATTTGCTGTTAACATACATAAATGCTTTTAATAAGGTACATACGTCATAATTAACTGTATTTTGTTCCATTTGCATTTACTATACTGCATAGCTAATACACTAAGTGAATTCATTCAATATTAACTTTTAATTAAATACTTCCAATATTTCTGTACAATTTAGAATCAGCTCGGCTAACATCATGATAGATAAAACCTGTTGATGTTGGCGTTTTAGTAAAGACTTAATGTTATTGGGTAAATAAGAGAATGGCTCAACAACATACAACTGCTCAATATAATTTAGTAATCCAGAATGAGTACAAGATGAGCACCCCCGTAAATATAAATGGACGAGTCTTGTTGACTTTTTGAGTATAAATAAAGTTATATTATTTGGATGATATGGGAACAACTAAACAACAAACAACTACTAAGATTATTTAAGCCATCATGTATGAGGATTTTAGAGTCAGCATCCCTATAAAATGAAAATGGACCAAACTGGTAAACTTTAAAGTGAATAAATACAGGCTTGTCATTTATGCCAACTATGCTATATAGACTAAACAAGAAACAACTGCAACATGTAAATATACATAAATTATGTGAAAGAAAACAATTACATCAGAACCCTTCTAAAATAAAAATTGACTAAACCTTTAGGTATATAAATATAGTCTTGGGGTACATTATGCAAAATTTATTTCAAAATAAGTCAGTCGAGTATTTTGGGGCATTAACAATTATAATGTTAAATATTCTACCCCGTCTTACCTGCTTGTCGTAAATAACACAGCAGGGGGACATGACGTCACATAACTAGAGCAGTGTAGAGTTGATGAAAACATCAAGTTTACGTCAGTGTTCAACTGATGATCAA
Organism: Mactra quadrangularis; assembly: GCA_025267735.1. NCBI lineage: Eukaryota > Metazoa > Mollusca > Bivalvia > Venerida > Mactridae > Mactra > Mactra quadrangularis. Next base: position 11,851,273 of record CM046305.1, read on the forward strand.
ACATGGTTGGATTTATAATTGATGTTTTCATATTAAAAGTTAAAAGAGCAAATTATTTTTTCATTCTCTGAATTCTAAGTGCGTAAATCTGACGTACATGATCAAATTTTTGTAGCCCAAACCAAAAAAAAAAAAAAATCTAATATAACGCGCCCAGGATTCGAACTCGCTATCTCATGATCGGAAGTCTGTCATGCTAACCACTGCACCACTGCGGCACCATGAAATTTCAGCTACATTTATATAAATATATATATATGACAGATAAAAATGCGCAATGTACAAAATAACTTTTCTCCGTACACAGATAGAATAAAGTTTGAATAATGTGAAAATAATGAGTATCATAATTTTAAGTATTTGTTTAAATTTGTATTTTTTCAACTCGTCTGCAATTGATAGTATACACATTTTGCTGTTGCTTTTTACCCATTTTCTTACCCATTATTTTCTGGGTCGCAGCAGAGTTCAATTATGTGTTGACTTTTGTTCGTTCTTTTTCAAATTTCTGGGAGCGCTGACATAGAAAGGAATTGTTTGCAAACAATTCATTCCAATAATGTGAATGACTGTAAACTGCATTTAGAGAAACTGATTTAGTTTCGAGTACTTTCCTTCAATTCCTTTGTCTTCCGATGTCTGTCAGCAAATGCATATTTGTCGTCGCGTGACTATAGCGCTTGATACGGGAACGTAGTTTCATTCATTATTTTTCATGAATGAAATCGATGTATACATCCGCGATTATCAGTTACGTAATAATTTGTCTACCATTGTTCAATTGTTCACAAATTTGTCAATACTCGGTGTCACTTCGAAGAAAGGTTTGATGTAGATGAGTTAAATGCGTAATTAAATTGACGCGTAGGAATACGCAGATGATCGATGAAACAAAAGAACTATTTGCGAACTATTTTATAGTAGCCGAATTATCCGGATGCTGTTCGGTTTCGTTGATTAGATATATAGGTCAATAGGTCAGAATAGGACTCCGATCGGAATACCGCTATTAATCTATTGGTAACAGAGTATTCATTGTTAAAAACAATGAATACAAAAAATCTGTGCCATATTTGGTACTGAACTATAAAATCTCAAATCTATGCATATACTACAGTAAGGCGCGCGTAATAGTTGAAATACGATCTTTACCATTTACGAAGACAATACGCATACCATTCGTACGTTATACCATTCCCGAAGTCGAATGCGTACGATACGTATTACGATCTATACGAAGTTCTTACCATATACGTTCTATACCATACGATCTATACCATACGTTCTATACGTTTTATACCATACGTTCTATACGTTTTATACCATGCGTTCGGTTGTTTACTATACCATTAGTTCGATACGAATGATACGATATATATCTTGCGATCAGTCCGACTTGCTTGTATCTCTATACCTTAATCAGCCATGATGCAACAAAAAATACACAAATAACAGCCGGTTCTCATTCAAAACTTTATCGATATTATTTCAAGGCGGACTCCAATGATAAATGTGGGCGGGATCAGTCTCAATGGTTATGATTTTTGCCCTCCGGGTTAGTACATATTCGAAAAGTATCCGAAAGTTAAATGTCCGGCAAACTAAACACTTCAACTGACAGGTCTGTCAAGTTGGAACCTTACACTGCACAAAAGTTACTTGGAAATCACGCGGGGACTGCCAATAATGACCAACAATCGTCGATATTTAAACATCAATGTGGTCGCTTGGTGAAGTTAAGGTGAAATCTTAAGATTTCTGATGTAGAAAGCCAAATCGCATGGAGTCGATGGACAGACAATTCACATGTGTCAATATTCAACAAGTCATCATTTATGATCGACAAGGTAAGCGTGATTGTAGTCTGCATAATATGACTGTGTTAACAACATCAGTCTCACTGTTTGCTCAATGTTTGTCGTCCCCAGTTATTTCGACCCATTACGGGTAAGAAAAATATTCAGCCTGACCGGGACAGGAACCCTAGCTGGGCCTTTTACTCATAGTGCGATTGCTCTTGCAACTTAGCCATGCTGATACTTACATTTATTTCTGCCCATCATGTGCACAGGCAAGGGCTGTGACATACTCACCTGTGAATTGGAAATTTGTCTCAAATTTCAGAATTCCATGCTGTTTTTGGGTCATTTATTTTGTTTAAAAGTGTTTCTCAACTGAGCTAGTTATTGTCATCGACCGACAATTGATGCCAAATGTCAGACAGAAATATGCAGTCTGACTGGGACTCGAACCTAGGACCTCTCGCTTTACAGGGAGTGTATATAATCCGGTTTATAAATAGGGTATATAATCTGGTATATAAAAAGAGTGCTCTCGCAACTGAGCTATCTGGCCACTTACACATCCTTCTTCCCATAAGTTAACTGTAGGTTGAATTAAAAAACTTCCCTCCTATCACAATAAATAGGAATTGAATGACAGTATTTTCAGAAAACTCACCAAGCATAGCTTGGATTGATATATATCTGCTTTTACTATACTAATTTTAGCTTGATTGTGATACAAACTCGGCCATCTTATATCAATCTCATTCAATTATGCTTCCTGGTCCCCCAGTACTGCGCTAGTTGGATAATGTTAATTGCTTAAAAAACAAGGGTAAGTTTTAGATGGGATTCAAACCAACACAGAGCTGGGTAGCTAATGATACCAGGCCAACATCATAAATGCTTGGCCATGCCTGTTTCCTGCCTAGTTGCATTCAGTTGAGGATATGCAATGATACCTTGATCTTCAAATCAGACTTTAGAATGTTATTTGTATGATAATGTCATTAAAATTCCCATTTTGATTATTTCAGATGACAATATATGGATTTTAAAGCAGCTAAAGGTTGTACAAGTGTGTTCATACCAACAAGATCTTGAGGTCGATATACTTTTCTTATTCCTGTTTGGCGAAACAAAAAGCAGATAGATTTCCAGCTGATGTATCTCAAAAATGTTTACCTGGGCACAGTTCAATGATTGACAACAATTCCTGATTAATTAGGATAAATTCTAAAGACATAATATTTAGTTCAATGTTATTCCAAGGATAATTATAAGACATTGTTTGTCAAGTAAATGACTATTTGCTTGGGCTATATAAGAGACATGAAATGTACTGGTCCAGTACAACTCATCCTGTAGACAACTCAACCCATGGACGACTTACCCGGAAGTTAGGACAACACAACCCAAAAGTGGGAACAACTCAACCTGTGAACAACTTTGATAAGTGGTATATAAAGAAAAGTAAAAAATGTAGCAAGATTTGCCCAGTTTCTTATTCAGTCAGCTTTTACTTACTTAGTGACTGAGTGAGAATTACCCCTAGAATGACAAACTGGAGAGCTCCTTATGAATGAAATATTTCCAATTTGATATGCAAACATTAGGTTAAGATTTTCATTGTTATTTTCATACTTAGATATCTTTCATTAACAATAATTTTATCTGAATATCAATTAAATGTAACGTTTTATTCTGATTATTTATAATGAATTACTAATTATTATATTATATTATATCATACGGATTGAGTTATCCACGGGTTGAGTTTTCCGTACATACTGGTTGAGTTGTCCGGGCTTATGAGTTGAGTTGTTCTATGTTGAGTTATTTTCGGGTTGAGTTGTCCCTGTCCGTACAGTACCTACCAAAATTTTGGAAACATTATAACTTTATAGGCCTACTGAATAGCTGTATTCAAATATTTTATCTAACTATTTGTTGTAAAGTACTAGTCAGTTTTGTTTAATTTTTGTTTAATATTGTTTTATTACAGTTGATACTACTGAGGTAGCCGAAAAATTTTTTTTGAAAGATTTACAAAATTAATTTATCATTGTTTTGGAGATTTTAAAATTGAGATGCTGAACCTACTGATTGTGATGCATTCATGAAATGCGCCTTCATTTCATCATATATAATCCTTGATTAGAGTATTGAAAGAAATAATTTTAAAATAACCAATCATTAGAGTTAAAAACAAATTTCCTTATTCTCCAAGCTTTTGGTGGGTACTGTATTTGTATTAGGAAGTGTTTGAGACAAGAATTCAACATAATTCAATGAGAAAGACTATAGTATTATACTCAATAATTTAATTTTGGCATGAATATATTATCATACATATGTAGTTGATATAGAAATTAAAACTACTATACATGTATTTTAATTTTATTTTTGGTTTAACATTAAAAGATTGAATTTATAAATGTTTGTCATCTTCTTTTCTTGAGTTTTTATATATGCTAAACAACACAAGTCAAGTTGAACCAAGAAAAATTGCTTCTTCCTACTTAAAAGTGAGTTACAGTCAACAAGTAAACATATGAACAGATTTTGGAAATTCAAGTGGGTTCCGGACCCCCGCTAGATCTGCCTATGAGGGAAATTTATCTTAGTAAACAAATCTGTGTAGCAGTGGTTAACTATTGCATTTGTACTCCCTTGCTAGCTAGATTCATGAATAGCAACACAGTTGAGCTGAGGAATTGAGTGATAGAGGATTCAGATTTCAGTTCTGACCATGGACTTTCATAGGGTTACATTTGGCACCCAATGTAAATAACCCACAAGGGAATTGTGCGCTCGCATACTAAGATTGTCTCACAGACACTCTAGCTCTTTTATTTTGTGTTAAGGAGTGGTTTATGAAGGAGAGGTTTATGTAGCAGAGGTAAATAACAGCATTTATATTCCAAGCCCTAAAACTAGTTGGCGTGTCGACATGGTAGATTGTCCGCTTATGACTTGAGAGGTTGTATGGGGTATGAATCTCAGTTAGGGCCATAGATTTTTATATGGATACTTATAGGACAAGTCAAGAGAAAGTGTAACTCATAATTTCAGAAGAAGACAGTGTTTTAGAATACCAAATTTTTGCCTAGTGTATTTATTTTCAGATTTACACAAACCACTCATGAACTAAGCTAGCTTATTATAGGCACACAATAGTCATATTATCAGTTCTTAACTAAATTATATCTTAGTTCATAGCCACCCACCTAGCTTAGTTGTTAGCATGTAAGTCAACTGATCGTGGGTTCGATTCCTGGGCAGCGCATACTTTCGTGGAGCTTGATCATGAAATTATTTCTACATCCATTCTCCCTCCCACCAATGGTTTGTAATCATGTAGGGCAGTTGTCAGTCACTTTAGCATGCGCTAAATAGTTGGACTTGGTTGATACTAATAGCTGCATGGAGAGATTAAGACTTCAGTAAGAGTGAGTAGGTTGACTGACCAGTGTTATATGAACAATACAATGTGTTACTATGGCGTGTAATTCAACAAACAAACATATAGTACACATGCATCGAAATCTGTAACTGTCATATTTTCTATTGAATAGTATGTCTATGTATGCTGTAAGACTAAAGACACTACTTGTATGTAAAATTGTAAATCCTCAAATAATTAACACCAGTTAAAACTGAAAGTAAATTTCATTACTTTTGAGAGAGACTGAGCCAGTTTTCCGTATCGTTTCAAATGATTATTTATTTCTTGGTACAAGCATCTTTTTATACTATGTAGACCAATTTTCTTTATTTCAAAATCAGAAATTGCCACTCCTTTCCGATGAAAAAGAATCATATCCTGCTTAATCGCAGACAAAAAAGCATTTTTCATGCTGAACTAGTTTTATGGTGTCCGTATTTTCCATTTAATTGTGAAAAACACTCGACGGAAATTGATAAATAATTTGTTGGAAAAATACCCCGCTAAATTATAATAATTAAATAGTTCGTGTGATAATACTTGTCTTACGTACGATGCGATACGAACAAGACGATTATACCATTCATACGATGTTTACCATACGATTTATACCTTGTATTGATACGATCATACGATACGATACGATGCGATATACGAATTATACGCACGTACGGCTTATACGCTGTGATTCGCACGCACGTTATACTTACCATATACGTACGAAATACGTACGAAATACTCAAAAAAATTCTAGTTATTCGCGCGCCTTACTGTATTGTGAGTTTCAAAATGGCCAAGTTCAATTCATATCTAATCAAAATGGTATTGAGAATAAATATTTCAATTCAGAATGAAAGTCTTACCTGTACCCAACTTAGTGTTCACAACAAAACATGGTGCACCAGTGCTCTTTTCCCTGTGGGTCTTGCCGTAAGGCACTTTGTTGACGTGTCCACAGTCTATGTTACCACACTTTACATAAAGATACCCTGACAATCTACGTTTAATTTCATTCACAACACTGAAACACGTCAATGGCACCGGGCCAAGTCCACATCCTACACAAAATTTGAGAGCGTCTAACAACACGCCGAGTTCTATAATTCGGCGACCTAACCGCCATCCTTCATCTTTAGCTGGTGCTGGTTTATCGACTGTTATCCCCGACACATAATTGTGCTCAAGTAATATCCTATTATTACTTATTATACTTATATTACGGCGTTTTGAAAAGCGACCGCGCTTATTTCTAACCGCTTCCGCCATGTTGGAAAACTCGAAACTGACCTCATCGATAGGAGAAACACCCGCTACGTCATACGCCTCGTGGTTGTTGTTACTAAAAATAGAACGGTTACGAGCAAATACGAATGTGCCGAGATTTATCGAAGTGTGGTTTACGGAAATGTCGACATAACACGATCTTTGCCGATTAGTTAGGGATCGTATACCTTAACGTTAACACTTACACGTAATGTTATTTTGTACACGTACCACTGTACTGGTTTGAAATTTGCATACGTATAACTACGTAATTTTGCAGATTATGTGATATATATAATAGTGAAACTGCATTGGCACCGTTTCCTATCTATTAAACCCCTCGTGATATGATTGTTAGAAGTAAGGCATTTGTGGAAAAGAACTTGAATGTAGAATGGGCAATTTTTTTTAGAAAATCCCAACTAAATCAATTAAATCCATACTAAATAAATTAACCTATAGAAATTGTGTAACAGAAAAGTTACGTCAGTCATTTAAATTTAAATAGGATCTAATTTTATTTAACTGATAGTTAATTAGTATGCCTTCTTACTTTAAATATTTTGAGGGGAATTAAATGAGACAGGAAATAAACCGCCACGATCGTGCGACCACATGCACGACTCATGCAGATCGGTTCGTCTCCATTCGGAGACAAACACCAAAATCAACAGCGAAAGCCAGCTCCTAGCAAAACATTAGCAGCTCTGGTAACCAAGCCTTAATTCCCTTCTCTATGAAAAGGGAATGGCATGGTGTTTAGGAACGACCAGAACCAGTCAAATGCTTCGTTTAAAGGAGGCAAACACTTGGCTATATGTAAGACATTTAAGTCAAAATAACGACATTTACATTAAAACTGTGATGTTTTCTATCGTAAGTTAAATACTAACGAATGGGTTGTCATAGTAAGCAATTTATTATGTCAATTAAATTCAATTGGTGTCTAATTCTGTCTTACTTTAGCTTGTAGATTCCTTGTTTATTATTTAACTAGGTATTTAAATATTATTACAAAAATATATTGAAGACTTATCAAATTAATCAAAAACAAAATTTATACAGTCACGCGTTATATTTTGTATATTTCTATACCCTGTGTTTAAAATCATAAACATGCCCCCGGGGCGTATATTTAAAATCATCTAATACAATTTACATATTAGGAAAGGGAGTTAAATAGGATCTAAGCACTTGCCATTGTTGCCCCCCTTTGTGCCAATTTAATGTAGTTTCTAATAATAAATAGTAAGACTTACATGTATAAGCTTTTTAAATATTGACCGTTCTATTTTCTTACTTTTTCTATATTTTTCTTTTTGTACTTTTTATCTTACATTATTTTTTATGAGAAATATGGTCTAAATTGAATGTTCACACGTTTACTAGTTATAACAATGTTAGAAAGTGATGAAATATATAAAACAATAACATGTACTTACAGCCTAATAGCGCTCTTGGTTAGCCAAAACAGTATTTAGTTCTGTGGTAAAGAATTATTCCTATGACGAATAACTACTGTGATTATTTAAAAAAATGATTGTTAATTTGAATCCTTTAAAATTATTTAACTGCACATTTCGAACATGGGCACATTAATAATATTTACATTCATGAATAACACTACTTATTGTGTTTATGAGTTTTAATTAGCTTTCGCACGAAATTCACGACTCAAAATTTAATATCGTTTGTTAAAGTTTAAGGACCACTATATTATTCTGAGTTTTTTATGTGCCTAAAAGATGGCAGTAGTATAAACACGTGCGAAATAAATGAAAATGGACATTATAAACTTATAATTTCATACCCGGGGCCACTTTCACAAAAAATCTTAAGTTTTTTCATAAGTCAAGACTTAAGCTTGGACTTAAGTTAAAAGTTGTGGTGAACTTAAGTTTTTACTAAGTCAGTTTCTCGAAAAAACTTAAGACAATCTTATCTGTTCCTGACTTAAGTCTGGTCTTAAGTTTTGACTATATCAATGTTTCATAGCTACGCTGTTAAATCTGCCAATTTTAAACCGGTAATGTGTAAATCGTCAATAGTATGATGTAATACATGTAGAATCTTTTAGCAATGACTTATATACACATCACACAAACACATCAAATATCAATACACGATGTGTTCGTGTCATCCTTGTACAAGCAGGTAACGAAAGTAAAGCAAAAAGGGGTTTATGTAATATATGTATGTAGAGTTTGAAAAACAAAACAAAAACACTGGGCAGGTAAAGCTTTCATGACTAATTAGAAAGCAGCCAAATAATTGGATTTGTGAGGCTATCACTGAAAAGGTAAATCAATATTTTCTTATTTAAATTCTGCATTTCGTTGCTTTTTAACATTCACTGATACATAATTTAATTTGTTTGCTTTTATTTTGCATTCAAACCTCAATTTTGTTGTCGGATAGCTTTAATCGTCTTTACACGCATTTTTATTTGTTCGCCTCTTTATAGAAATAGTGGTACATATATGTATTTGAATGCCATTTATTCTATGGGTCATGCAATTTGAATTCTGTTATAATTGCCAGTAGCATAGAACTTTAATGCAACAAGAGTTGTCATGTAAACTGGTAAACTATGTGACCTGCTTGTAGGTAACTTGCTGGTCTGAATAACATGTACATACATATTTATTAAGTATTGGTCGTCAAACACTTCTAATGGGTTAAATATATTCTAATTATTCGCGGCCTACATAAATGACATCTCCGAATTAAAAAATTGGGCGCAGCCATATTGAAATTTCTGACTTAAGTCACCTGTTTTAGACTTAAGTCACCTCCCTAGGTGACTTAAGTTTTGTCTTAAGTTTATGTTTCAAAATCGACTTAAGTTTTTTTGTGAAACAGTGATAAGATAAAAACTAGACTTAAGCAACAACTTAAGTTTAAAAATGAACTTAAGTTGTTTCGTGAAAGTGGCCCCCGTTGTCTAAGTCGGATAGAATACTCGTAGCAGTTTGATATGGGATTTATCAACTCGCTTCGCTCGTTGATAAATCCCATATCAAACTGCTACTCATGCTCTATCCTATACGTGTATCATCACGGGACTGACTTCGGTTGAATGAACTGTCAACATGACCACGTGGTGAACCACGTGGAGAAACACTAGTAAAGTTTGGTTTCTTTTTGAAACGGTTTTTGCGTAGAAACTGAAGATCATCTGTTTTTTCGTTGTATATGTATACTTGGTCGTCGATGATTAGTTTATCATATCGTACGACTGCAAATTTGTTTTGTTTCCTAGCCTCGATCATATGCTGACCTAATTTGTATCGATGTTTACGAACTCTAGGTGTGTAATCTTCGTTGACGGAATATTGTGAATCGCGGGTTAGGTTTGACCTGGCACATTTTAGTACCGATTCTCTATCCTTGATTTTTACAAATCGGACGAGGATTGTATGTTCATCTATGTTGCCACCAGTATGTAAGCGATGAGCACTCTCTATATCAATGTCATTTGCTTCAGGAACCCTCAAAGTTTCCTTTAATATAAATCTAACTTTGTTTATGGTAGTATCAGCTGATTCGTCATGTGATCCTACACAACCGTTTATCAAAATATTGTGTTTACGTGATATATATCCTAGTATATTTGTGAATATTTTTGGATGTACATGTTTATGAACACTTCAGCAAAGTGCATCTTTAATTTTTTTTTTAATCTTTGGTTTAGTTTTTCTTAAACAATGTTCAAACTTTTGATAAATGTAATCACACCTTTTACAAAATACAAGTTTATATGTGTACAATAATAATCCTTGTTTATACATAGTTGATACTACTATAGTGCGTACAAAAAAACAAAACGTGTTTTGGTAAACATTAAAATTGAGACAATTCATTTCAGGGGTAGGCAGTAATGAAAATAAAATTTGTGTAATTCATTTTAACAAAATTAGTATGGTTGATAAACCACCACCACTGTAAATCATGCTTGTTATGGTAGAACGCTTTTCATTACACCAACAACTAAGACACTTGTAATACATATCACAATTGTTAATTTAAAGTCATCCTGGGCATCCCTTGTCGAGGGTTAGTTCATTGTATTGTTATTATAAACAGTGTTTTGTTTTTTTGTACGCACTATACATCAGATGTTATAGCTCGTTTAGGATAACTTCAGACGAACGACTCAGTTTGTTTACATATTTGGGACTCAGGGCTGCGTTCAGTTAGCAGTTAGCGTTAGCCAAACACAGTTATCGTTATGAACGGTTAATTGAACGACCCGTTGAAATGCGAACGTTTAAAGATGGCGGGCAAGAGAGTCGTTACTTCTATTTTATTAGAAGAATTCGGAGAGGAGGACTTGTTTACTTGTTTTTTGTATATGTATTGATCTAAATCAACGGGAGTATCAGTGCCGACTTCGTTAGACCTAATCCAGAAATTAAATTTATGGTCTTGTTGTCCGTCTTGTCCTGATGGTTTTCAGTCCGTGCACAGGCGGTACAAACAAAGTTGTCTACACATTATTGCTAAACACGAACTATGGATTAAATACTACTGTTCTTTTTTACACACGTTTTCATTGAAACAGTGAAAGTTTGTTTGTACCGGAGGTGAAACCCCAAATTTTTGCATTTCAGATATAGTCTATTCGCTATGGCAGTTACTATTTTGCAAAATGTACTGGAACTATTTTGTTTCAGGTTGTTTCATATTCGCGTACTATATACTAAAACCGTTAGCTGTTGGCCTTAAACGTTTTCTGCTAACAGGCCGTTCAATTATTACTGTTGGCGAACGTTACAGAACGTTACAGAACGTTCGCGGTAACTGAACGCAGGGCAGGTATTACACAAAACAGGGAGGTCAACTGATTTTGTGTAATGGAAGTATAAAGATGTCTTAATGCGTGGAACGTGTGTTCTCGTACTAAATTTAATACATGAAAAACACACTGATAACAGTCGATAATTACGTGTACTAAACTTAAAATCCACCTGTGTATAAAAATGGTATCGTTTTATTTTGTCTCAAGTTATCCTAAACGAGCTATATTAATTCACTCAAATTAGCTTCTTACTGATCACATAAGAAAAAAAAACAGATGTATATTCAGTTAAAACCCCTCAAAGTACTGTCATTCTTTAATTTGTGTAATTAATATTTATCTCAGGTGTCTGGTTAATGGTGGCTTCGGGCGAATAAATGCTATTCAAGAGATCTGATTGTGAGAGTCTGAGTCAATTTGCAGACATTGTGGATAAATTGGCAAGGAACAATTTTCCTGTTTTATATCGAAATAAAAACAATGATCAGATTATGGAAAAATGGTAATTAATTTTAACAACGTTTATATAGATTTTGATAACTGGTAAATAATATAATGTCGGTTGAAACATTGTAACACTAATTTATAATAATGATACTCAGAGCCAGCAATAAGCATAGTAGCAACAAACAAATAAGTTATTGATCTTATAATATGCAATTTCAGAGAAAAATGAAATACTCGAATTATGCTTTCACTAAGATATCTTTCGAAAAAAGAATATACATAATTTACTTCATTTTTATTTTTTTTTAAAAACAACATTATTTTAACACAGGTATGGCTGGAAGTCGTATTTGACCCAATTATTTCCACAAGTGAAAGGCATACAGAAATATCACTGCTTCAGATACTCTGCTGCAGATAAGTCGGCTGTATATGTGAATGAAAGAACAGATAGTGAGGAAGTTTCGAATTCCCCTGATATGACGTAATACTGACATTCCAACAGATACCTTTCCCGAGGTTATACAGCCAGCAGGATTAAGTCGTACACGGGCGCGAATATTTATATCGTAACGTAAGAAAATATATGCGTCCTGCCTACCAAGATGCTACGTGTCCGGCATACACTGAAGAGTGATTCACGCTGCATACGTAGTAGCTGATAGATGATTACTGTTATTGTTTTCATGTTCAAAAAACTTTTTTTAGAATTGATGTGTATAATTGATATAATTTCTTTGGTTATGACAGCATGTCTATGTTTTATAATAGTTACTATTAAATGTAATGGTTCTACAAGTATTATTCAATTATACGATAAAAATCGTAGTTCAGACAATCTACTTATTAAAAATATTGAATTAAGATTACATGATATACTGAAATACTGAAATCTATAATAGTACACCTCTGCTGGATACCAAGTCATATTAATATACATGGAAATGAAACGTAGACATTTTAGCCAAAGAATCTTTAAACCTTCAACCAGTAGATATCAAATTACCAAGCAGCGACTTCAAATGTTCTATAAATTCGTTAATTAAGTCAAAATGGCAAACAATGTTGAATAATGCTGTATTTAATAAGTTACATGACATAAAGCCAACCCTAAATTCATCTTCGTCAATAATATTTTCTAATCGCAGAGATCAAATAGTGATTTCGCGATGTAGAATTGGTCATACCAGGTTAACACATTCATACCTTCTCAAAAGAGAGGAAGCACTTAAATGTATACCATGTGACGAGCATTTCAATGTAAAACACGTTCTCCTTGACTGTTAGGATCTTAAATACATTCGTGACAAACATTTTAAAGTAAACTCACTTAAAGAACGTTTTCAACCATCGTATGCTGTACTTAACTTTTTGAAAGAAGTAAATGTTTATAATAAGATATAGAGCTTTACATCATTAATTTCGTTTAAATTAATAGTATCATTAATTGCTTTCGGCGCGATATGACCTTTCTGTGTTGGTGCGCCGTAAAATCCAAACAAACAAAACATTAACCATGCGTTCAAAGGTTTTACAAATACAACTAGTTAAGAGATATTGGTCGGTAGTTAAGGGGTCAGTATTGTCTTTACCCGGTTTCGGTATTGCTATTATAAAAGCTTTCTTCCAGGAATCTGGAATTTTACCAGGTTACCATATATCATTAAATATATCGAGCAATAAATGTTGAGATACTAATGGGAGGTGTTTTAAAACTTGATAATAAATTTCATCAGGGCCAGCAGCTGTATCTTTGGAATGCTTAATAGAATCGGTTAAATCGTCAATTGTAAAGAAGGTGTTATACTCTTCGTTGTTAGCATGAAAATTAATATTTTGTTTTTCCGAGTTAGATTTGACCTTTTTAAATTCTTCAGTGTAGTGTACTGAAAACGAATTTTGTTCCGAAGTTTCCGCAAGCGCGTTGGCTTTATCTTTAGTTTTATGACTGCCATGATTTTCGTTTAGAAAACTTAAATGTTCGTCGAGCTTGTGCTCGTATGATTCTATAATTGTCTACATTTGCAGCTGTAGGGCAAACCTGAAATATTTTAAGTGCTGCTTTTTGTTTCTGATATGATCTTCTGCACGCATCGTTGAACCATGAATTCTTTATTTTACTTGAGTCTTTAATTGAAGTTTTTGGAATACACTCATCAGCTATCTTTGATAGAGTGAACTCAAAAAGATTAGCTTTATCCGTAGCGTTGGAAAAACTGGACTTGTTAACTTATCAGAACACAATTTGTTAAATTGTTCCCAGTTCGCTTTTGAGAATTTGTAATAAGAGCGGTTGATTACTGGACCAGAGTCGTTTGAAGTTAACAACAATGGAAAGTGGTCACTGCCATATTGTTCGTCTAGCACTGACCAAGTAAAATCTAAGTATATTGATGGATGTGATAATGTGAGGTCTATACAAGAATAGCTTTCAGTGGCTGGATGTAAGTTGTTGACTTGTCATATAAAAAGGCCTAGTTGAACATTATCAATGAACTTTTCTGTGATGCTGCCTTTATTATTCGTAGATGTACTTCCCCATATTGGATTATGCGCATTAAAATCGCCGAGTAAAAAGAATGGTTCTGGGAGTTGTTTAGTTACATTTTCTAAGTCTTCAACAGTAATAGATAAATAAGGAGGGAGATATAAAGAACATACTGTTATAGGTCTGTGCAAATTTTTTCAACAGATACGGCTTGCAGATTTGTTGGTGACTGAATTTGTCGTCGAGGGATACAGTTTGCAACCGCAATTGTTGAGCCACCTGATGCTCTCATTGTGTCTGTACAAATTTTACTATAAAGAGTACCAGTCTAAATTGAATATGTTGAGCTGACCCTGAATTTGTGGTTTCTTTTCAACCTTGCTTTTCTATTTACATATGTAAGACAGAAGTTTTTATCTTTCCTAATAGCTTCATATATATAGTATACACGGTTTTGTAACAAGTGTTAAATCTCTATTAAACCAACTGCTCCATCACATTCATATACAATTCCACCATATGATGTAGTAAGATGAGGATGTGACAAACTCACTTTTTAACCAGGTGCAACTATATGTGAGATAACACATTTCTCCTTATTTCTAATATTCATGTTTTGCTTCCTAGCATTTTCTTTTACCATAATGTCTTTTCTAGTGAATCAATTTCCTTCAAAATTGGTGTATAACAATCGTTTCGTTAAAGCTGGGCTATTGTTTTTCACACTCCTATTGATTACTTCCCCAAAAACTGAACTAGTCAAGCGTTTCTTTCTTTCTTGTTTCTACTTTTTATTGAAACTCTGTGCTCTAGTTTCCAGTTCTATAGCTTTTCTTTTATATTCATTTACAACAATATTCCCCTGATAATATTGGTCACACTCTTTCTTAAGATTACCTTCACTGAGGTCAGGTATATCATTCAAAACATTGAGGCCACAGTCTTTTCTTGATTGTTCTTCACAAGATTTTGACACTAAAAGTTTTCTCTTAGATCTTAAAATTTTAGTATTTGTTTTCCTCTGATGTTTCAGTGTTCTGACATATTGCTTACATCTAGTTCTGTAAGTTTCGAGAAATACATTATCGGTAGTTTTGCCAGAAATCTTTTAGAAAAGCATGTGTGACTATGCTGGACCCTTGGTTGATCTTAGCCCGCTACCATAACATCTGGCGTAAAATGACCCTCTGTAGACCCTATTAGTCATTTTGCCCCCATCAAACTTACAACGAATGTTCATCCAGCATTCTGCAAGATAGCTTGTAAAATTACAAATTAGCCTACCAGCCTTATCTGCCACTCGATTTAAAATCACATTCACATCTGTCAATAAATTCTCATTCACTATATCTGCTGCCTCTCCTTTCCTTAACTGGTCTTCTTCAACATCATCAAAGTCCATCATAGTATACCGCCACATGTCAAAACACTCTACTAAAACAGCTCCTTTACACTCTGTTCTTTCACTTTCCCCATCATCATTCAATGTCACACATTCACTTTTGCGATTTTTGCAGAAGTCAGTTGAACATTGGCTGTGTAGACCTAACACATGTCTGCCGCAGTTCTTTATATCTAATTGTAGTTTTTGAATGGCAGATTGTCGGTCTTTCTCAACACTTCTCATGCGAATCGCGCATCTGACATCTTGCACTTCTTTCGTCTCAATAAAGAAAGCTTCCCTTTGCCCTTATAATAAGGCTTGTCTTTCACTGAGTTTTCCAGGTGAGTACGCAAGCACTTCGAGGTATGGTTAGCACATTCAATTTTCCTTACCAACATACCCCACACCGGAACATTTTCCTGAACACTGCTTAATTAAATAATTATTATTGTGTAAATGTAGCTTAACTGTAGTCAAGTTGTAATTGTAATATGCTAGTTAACCACTAAGTGTTGTCGTAGTTAAATGAAATTTAATAAACTGATAATTACAGTCAATCTCAATACGTCCAAATCTCCATCTCGATGTACAGAGTAAAACATAATGTCATAGACTACACGTATGTTATCACCGATGAATCTACCTGGTAAAAAACCACTCTGATCTTCATTTATTATTTTAGATAAAACATTTTTTAGACGAAGAGCAATAGATGCTGAAGCTATTTTATAAGCAACATTCAGCAAAGAAATTGGTCTCCAATTTGAAAGTTGTAACTTATTTTTATCTCCCTTTGGTATACATGTAATTATTCCCTGTATTTCATTTGTTTGGGTTTTACGGCGCACCAACACAAAAAGGTCGTATCGCGCCGAAAGCAATCAATGATACTGTTAATTCAAACGAAATTAATGATGTAAAGCTCTATATCTTACTATAGACATTTATTTCTTTCAAAAAGTTTAGTATCGCATATGATGATACAGATTCAAAAAGTTCTTTAAGTGAGTTTACTTCAAAATGTTTGTCACGAATGTATTTAAGATCCTAACAGTCAAGCAGAACGTGTTTTACATTGAAATGCTCGTCACATGGTATACATTTAAGTGCTTCCGCTCTTTTGAGGTATGAATGTGTTAATCTGGTATGACCAATTCTACATCGCGTAATCACTATTTGATCTCGGCGATAATTGTTGACGAAGATGAACCAAGGGTTGGCTTTATGTCATGTAACTTATTAAATACAGCATTATTCAACATTGTTTGCCATTTTGACTTAATTAACGAATTTATAGAACATTTGAAGTCGCTGCTTGGTAATTTGATATCTACTGGTTGAAGGTTTAAAGATTCTTTGGCTAAAATGTCTACTTTTTCATTTCCATGTATACCAATATGACTTGGTATCCAGCAGAGGTGTATTATTTTAGATATCAGTATTTCATGTAATCTTAATTCAATATTTTTAATAAGTATATTGTCTGAACTACGATTTTTTATGGCCAGTAATACAGATAGAGAATCTGAGAAAATAATAAAATTGTTATTTATACTATTTGATATGTATGATAAAGCATGTGTGCATAGCATTATGAGCAAACAAAATATTAACAACTGACATCAAAAGTGAGTTGACAAAATAATTTGCAAGCTGCCCAAGCAGATGGAGTACTAACTTTAGTTCATGATATTTAAACTAAATTTTTCATTCAATAAACTGAATAAAATGAGCTATTCCTTTATCATTAATTTGATCTAAAATTTGCTTAAGAACGTTGTCAACAATTAAAACTATCATTTAAGGGGAACGAAACTCTCTTTTTAATGTAATCCACTCTCCGTAAACAGATATCCTGTAGAGCGTTGTCGTAATGGCTCTCTACTTTCTCCGTGGAAGGTCACGTCGAGATGAACTTTGTGTCGACCAATCAATGCGTAGCTTTCATCTCGACGGAAACACTATTAAACATATTTTGATTTCGTAATTTCTATTTTTAGACTAAGGTTTGCATGCTTATTTAACAACAGTATTATTCACAGTCTGCGATTGGGCGGCTCATTTCAAATTGCGTGACGTAGGCGATATAAACAAGTTACGTATCATAACAATTTCGTCATGAATATAATGATGAGAAAAGGTCACCTGAACGTGACCTTCGTTTGGAAAAGGCCAGATCTAAATTAGCGAGTATGCGAGTGTAAAATTTTAGATCGGGTTTTAATCAGATTGAATGTAATCATACATTGAGTTGAATTCATTTCAAGTGAATATCTGAATAAAACTGAATGGTGACAATCACCATCTGCACTCTTTAATAGGTTAAATTATTGTGATGAACATCTTTTTAACCCTATAATTCGTTATGTCATCCTTCAACAAATGCAAGTATCGTTTTTGTTGTTCTATTCTATTGATTTTACAAGATGAAAAATCTGCATCTTGCAATTATAGATTCATATGCTAATTTATTCAAGTATGACAATACTTTTATCTCATGTTTTAGTGAAGCCTATTTTTACAATACAAGTTTCTCTTTTATTAAATTTCCACTAATGATATCTTTTATGTTTCACTACCACTTGGAAAAAGCATTGTCACATATTCTGAGTAATAAAAATAACATTATTAATTTTAAACCTGAATCATTTTTATTGTATTATTAACATGACATAGTAGCATGTCCAACAGACGATAAATTGAACTTAGTTCATAAGCAGATATTCATTAACATATAATAAGATAAACCAAATAATTTAATCGCTTGAAACTATGTAAAGCTAGAAATAAAACTAGAAAGTATAATGAATTCCCAACATACAATATAAAAAAAACAACATTATTAGCTTAAATAAAAATATTTAAATTAAAATAGTTGAAATAATCAACTTATCGTCTGTAGACTATAGAAACAAATTGATAAAATAACAAATAATCTTTACATTGTCTACCTGAGTTATAAAAAAAACTATCAATGGATAAAATAAATAACAATCTATACATTGTCTACCTGAGTTATGAAAAAAAATATCAATGGATAACAAATAACAATCTATACATTGTCTACCTGAGTTATGAAAAAAATATCAATGGAAAAAATAACAAATAACAATCTAAACAAGGTCTACCTGAGTTATAAAAAATATCAATGGATAACAAATAACAAACCAGTTATTATATTAAGGTTCTGATTCATTATAATGATTTTGATTGTGTATACATACACTTATACCTGTCAGAAATGCATGACTTTAATGCATTATTTAACTAACTCGATCTTAAAAGTTATAGCAAATTATCGTATAACAACTCGATTCAATTTTTTTCAAACGTCTTTAATTTTTTTGCGGATTATGCAGATGCTTCATCCAATGGTCATCAAAACTTCTGTTTTGTGTGCATTTTATTTCAGCATGTTGCCATTTATCCATGAAAAACTTTACCATATATACAGGTATGACACTATACATAATCCTTCCACTATATTTAGGTTCCATTATTTAATAGACAAAAATACATGCGCTTTAAATATTGAAATTAAGTGATATTTAAAATAATCTGTCTCAAAGGTCGAGTAAGAAGTTGTCTGCTAATTGCAAAAATGTACTGGTAAAAAAATTGTCAAGTAAAATAAATGAGAGTATTGTCCAACAGTACGAGATAGTGTGACAACAAGTATCTTAGTCTAAGTCTGATGGTTTGTCTTTGTAACATCTTGAACAGAAAATAGTACATGTATTATTGGACAAGTATATGAGTATAAGCATTAACTATAAGGATCTATAAAAAATTTGTACAGAATCGCCCTTGTAATATGTAATACACATATTTTAGAATCGTTAGTCTTTCCTTTTGAACACATAACCTTTCGAGATCTTTCAGCATCAGGAAAAACAAAAAATATATACATTTAAAATACAATTCATATTAGCACCAAAATGAAAATGTTCAACGAGTTTCCAGAAAATGTTGTCTGTTTAAATCTATAGGGAAACGGTTTAAAGTAACTTCATCAATTTATATATGATGTTTTATCGATCAACTCAACCCTGTGGGGTTTCCTGCGTCAAAGCATATTTGTCAAAATTCTCACAAGTCGATCCAAAAAACTAGTAAGTTGTTTTCATGCTTTTACCATGCAAAACTTCCCTTTAATTTATCAACATAATAGCAGACGAGAATATTTTATTTGTAGCATTGCCGATCCCTCTTAAAGGATGAAAACAGTAAGACCTTTTTACACTATTTATGTCACCATAATCTAAAATGACAGTATTGTTAAAAAAAGATAAAACATAAAAATGTCATGAGTTTTAAACATAACCTTCATAAAAAGTAAGCTTTTCTAGTTTTGTTTTGTGTCAATAGTTGAAGAAAATAATTATTAATAAATATAGGAGTATCTGTCTTCTCGGATTTTTTAAATTTGGTATTACGCCGTGTCAACACAATGTAGGTCATTTTACGGCGTCCAGCGCACTTAACCTAGCATTCCTGGACCGTTGTCTATAACCAGTACTCACCTACCCTTTCACAAACTTCTCCATATATCTTATTAATAGAGGAAAATAAACATTATTGTCAAATTTTCATCGAAGGGTATAACCACCTCTGGGTGGGAATCAAACCCGTTTCGCCTTCGGGACACGAGATTCCAAATCCCGGCGTGCTACCAACTGCGCAACCGACCTGGGTTTCTCGAATTGTGTAGATTCCGAAATGGGTTGCGGATATTGTTATTATTTTGTCCCTTAATAAGCTTGGTTTTCTCATTTCATTAAACAATGTACTTATTTAACTAATTAATGATATATTCATTTGTACTAACATAGGATAACCTTTAATGGCATCGTTGCAATAGCAAGTTTACTATCATATTCAGATCAATGTTTTTGATAACAGGACGTTAGATCACGTGATCCTTAGAATGTAAAACAACACTTGCTTTCGTCTAATTCCAGCAATAAATAGTAACCATTCGACTCAATTTTGTGAGGTGAATTTAAAGGTAACGATCAAAAACTCACAGGATCAATAGGACTTAGTCAGTTATTTGCATGGAAAGATATATCAGCGAAATACACAATTTTGTTTACCGCATTAGTTGTTGTTGTAGATCACGAGACTGTTTGTCCTGGACAGTCGCGTGTTCAGTTATCGCGAACGTTACAAAACGTTCCGTAACGATACATTTGGAACTCCTCGGCCATTCGCTGCGAATAATCTCGGACATATTTAGACGCAATTTTGAAACTACCGGTGTTGAAGTAAACAAATATATGATCGTGTAGGCATTGAGTGATGTTTCGTTTTTAGTCCGTAAATTTTGAAACATCACTCATTGCCTTAACGATCGTATATTTGTGTATTAGATTAGACTATTCGCAGCGAATGGCCGAGGAGTTTCGAATGTATCGTTATGTAACGTTCGCGGTAACTGAACACGCTACAGGTGATCCTACGGAAGCATGGAGGGGACATGGTCGATATTTTTTCTAACTTGTTCCCACAACTTAGGAGAGTAGGTAATTTTTTTTCTAACTTGTTTCCTCAACTTAGAAGAGTAGGTATATTTTTTTCTAACTTGTTCCCACAACTTAGAAGAGTCTGAGGTATATTTTTGTTCCCACAACTTAGGAGAGTAGTAAAAAAAATTTCTAACGCGTTCCCACAACTTAGGAGAGGTGATACATTTTTCCATCAACTCCGCATAACAATAGGAATTCGGACAAATCTGACATGTTCAAGTCGAATGGACTCTTCGAATGGCGACTGGATGTAACTTGGCGCGATTTTGAAGAAGCCCTCTGATTGGTCAATTTATCTTGAGGGAACAACTTACTAAGTTGTGGGAACAAGTTAGAAAAAAATACCTACTTTCCTAAGTTGTGGGAACGAGTTAGAAAAAAAATTACCACCTCTCGTAAGTTGTGGGAACAAGTTAGAAAAAAATATAGTCCACGTTCTGTTACGTTCTGTTACGTTTTGTTACGAAGGCCACGCTCTGTCACGATTAGAAAATGAATCGGGGCAATCGTGGTGAAATTTAAGTTTGATTTAAAATCTTTCCCGATGCCCACGATGTCCCCGATTCAACCACGTTCCGTTACGCTCCCCCACGATCACCCCGATTCGACTCCACGCTCTGTTACGTTCGCCACGATGCTCTGGAATCGGGGACATCGTGGTAATCGTGGCCAGATGTAAACCTAGCATAAAGTAACTCTGTATTCTCATTTCATTCTACATATATCTACCACATCTATTGTTATATAAACACGATGAACAAAATTAAAACTATTTTAAGATTTATTTGAAGTGAGACGGACTTTTTTATGTTTTAATTTATAACAAAACATGGCATACACCAGTAGCCTGTTCAATTACCCTAAACGTTCCAAAACATTCCGTAACGATACACTCGGAACTCCTCGGCCATTCGCTGCGAATAATCTAATCTAATAAACAAATATACGATCGTTAAGGCAATGAGTGATGTTTCAAAATTTATGGACTAAAAACGAAACATCACTCATTGCCTTAACGATCGTATATTTGTTAACTTCAACACCGGTAGTTTCAAAATTGCGTCCAAATATGTCCGAGATTATTCGCAGCGAATTGACGAGGAGTTCCGAATGTATCGTTACGGAACGTTTTGGAACGTTAAAGGTAATTGAACAGGCTACTGTTTACTTCCTTGATCAAAGTTTAATTCCTTAGTATTTAAAACATTCGAAAGACAAAAATCCGTAAAATAAGGGTTTAAGAGATCAAATTTAGCTGATCACTGACAGAAAAATAAAAAAATAAAAACACAGGATTAATTCACACTTGGTAAAATAATGTGTTTACTAGTTTTTTAGCTCGACTTTACGAAGTAAATGGAGAGCTCGCCTACTCGCCCTAGCGTCGGCGTCTGTGTCCATACTTCTGATTAAATGTTTTGTGCCGTAAAATATTTTTTACTATAACTTTTTTAAATCTTAAAGTAGTAACTTCAAACTTTAATTTTATGTTTCTTATTATCAACCACATCTCATGTGACAAGGTTCATAACTCCAAAAACATTTTTTATCAAAATTGTCTCCCATGAACTTAAAATTTTCTTTAATTTTTATTTGTTTTGTTTTAACTTTAAATTTGTTATGGTTATATTTTCAAATTTTAGAATATTTATGTTCCTTATCACCAACCTCATCTCCTGTGACAAACACTTACTTAGTCGAGCATGCTGTCTTCTCTGACAGCTCTTGTTTAAACAGTTCAGTCAGTGGAAGGCTTTAAAACTCCATGATTTAAAGTAACACTGTTCTTTGACTGCGAAGAAAATAGACATTTTTTCAAATACTTCTAATGATTAAGATGTTTTATTAAATGCAAATATTGCTTCAATATGTTTATGCTATTTATTGCATTTCAAAGTCAAAGTAGATCGAATTACAAAGCAGAATTTGGTTGTCAATACTTGAAACCATAATTTTGATTTCAGCATGTTTAAGATGAAGTTTTGTTATAGAAAAAACTTACTCCGAATTACATAATTAAGCTCTAAAACTATTTTGAATCAGGTGTATTGAACATACACATATAACTGAAAATATAATGTGCTCTTTTGCAAGGACCCAACTTTTTTTAGAAATGGACACCTAGTGTCAATTTCAAATGCATGTTATATTCTTGTTATAACTTAATGTTTGTTACACAGTTTTCAAGTCTACAGTTGATGAATATGTCTTCTTATGAGTTTAACGTATAAATAATTATTTGTTAGTTTTATAGATGTGTTTGTGTATGTATTGTAAATAAAATATTTTAAACTACATGCTAGTTTGCTTGTTTATTTTTATTATACCATTTCTTTATCTATTTAAAAGTAAGACGTGTATTACAGATTATATGACGTCATCAACTACACACAGTACGTCGATGTCAGATTTTAGCTTTCAGTCACTTCGAACCAAGAAAATACACATACTATCAAAGATTTTGATCTTTAATCACATAGAATCAACACAACCAGGGAGTTTTAAATGTAGCAGCAAGTTATACCACGTATAAACATACGAAGTATTAATGATCTTAACTTTATTAAGTCATGTTGGATATTATTTCCCAAGACCTTCGAAACCCGCTTTATCCGAAATCCCGGATTATCCGAATTATTTTTTCGGTTCCTACGAATTCGGATAATCGAGGTTAAACTGTATAACTGAAAATATAATGTGCTCTTTTGCAAGGACCCAACTTTTTTAGAAATGGACACCTAGTGTCAAATTCAAATGCATGTTATATTCTTGTTATAACTTAATGTTTGTAACACAGTTTTCAAGTCTACAGTTGATGAATATGTCTTCATATAGTGACTTTAATTCAATTGGTAATTGATTCTACAGATAACAGCCATTGTTTGCAAATGTATACTATAAATTCATTCCAACTTGAATTTAGTGTTAGTGCAAGGGGCATTTAGATATCTATTAAAAATATAGTTTGCAAATTCATGCGCGATTTTTACTAACTACACTTAAGTACATTTCTTTGTCTGGTCGACCTTTGGTCAGCCTGATTTTCTTTCTTTAATTTCAAGTTTTTAATTACATGTAAGAGCAATGACAGTTACAGTCCACCTTTCACTTTCAACTATTAAAGCATTTCAACAAAGTTATGTTAATTCAATGCCAGTTTAACCTTTCTAAAGTAAACAAACACGTTATTGATAACTACATTGTCTGAATCTAAATATAAAAATTATATTTAAAGTGTCTTTAAAACATTGCCTTGAACTCCAAGTTCTCCAATATATCCCAGTGTTATGTTTATTCTATTTTTGTGATATGGCAATTTCTTTAACTTACTTTGAATTTGAGATATTTCCAGCTTGGGATGATTTGTGGTGTATTTGTAAAGACAACTTTTGTGGATAAGTGTGAATGGAATCTGATTAAAAGCCGATCTAAAATTTTACCGCTCACATACTCGCTAATTTAGATCTGGCCCTTTCCAAACGAAGGTCACGTGCCAGGTGACCTTTTCTCATCATAATATTCATGACGAAATTGTTATGATACGTAACTTGTTTATATCGTTTACGACAGGCAATTTGAAATGAGCCACCCAATCGCAGACAGTGAATAATACCGCTGTTAAATTTGCATGCAAACCTCAGTCTAAAAATGGAAATAACGAAATCAAAATGTGATTAATTGTGTTTTCGTCTAGATGAAAGCTACGCATTGATTGGTCGACACAAAAGTCATCTCGACGTGACCTTGCATTGACTCAGTAGAGATCCAGTACGACAACGCGAGTACAACAGGATCTCTGTTTACGGAGATTGGTGTGAATGTGAATTTACATTCCAGGAAAATGTTTATCAACATCATAATATTGTGTTTGTTACGTTATTATACTATAAACATAATGTCAATAATGTACGACGGCAACCAATTAAACACATTGATCTGATCACCAAGAAGGTATCGTGTTTACTTAGAGCTTACATTTCCTGACAAAATAGATTATTGTTCATCATTTTCCAAAACTACATTTTTCTTTCACAAATCATACTCGTACATCTAAATAGGTCATACATTATGTGTTTTGTAAGTGCATGTATTCTATCTAAAGTGGTTACCGGGTAGATTTGACCGTTACAATACATCAAAACTTTTTTGTTCTTTGACAATCGTCAAATCGTTGACATTTTAATCGTATTTAAATTTAATCTAAATGTTACTTTGTAAATCACCAAGAAGGTATCAAGGGAAAATTTGTTTCACACACCACGATGTCTTTCTCTCACTTTATAGGTACGACAAAACAATACAGCAACATTACTTTTCCAGCATGTGTCAGGTTTAATCATTTTCTTTGAATTCCTGTGAGAAATTTCTTGTCTGAAAATGTTATTTCTTGACTTTTATGAAGTGCGGTAAAAGCATATTATGTTATGATAACAAAATCTACTGAAATTTCTGCTAAAAGATTTCAAGGCTTTAGATCAAAGAATGTTTTGTTCAGTTTCTCTATAGAACCGTTCAAATGCTCAATTAAGGATTAAATTAGAAATGTTTATACCCAACGGTACAATGATTTCTGTACTTTATTTCAGTTGTACCGTAATTCTTGTTGGAAATGCAGTTGTATTGTACTTGTGGAACCCAATAGTTTTGGTATAAGAACAAAGTCAGTTTATAGCGAAGTTGAAGACACTTTACGTTATCCAGATTTAGCCTTTTCATGCAGGATGAGTGAGTAGGTTGACTGACCGCCGTTATATGACCTATACAATGTGTTGCTACGGCGTTAAACCCAACAACAACAACAACAAAAATATATATTCATTTACATCAGATACAAAAACTGATTTAAAACTGTGATTTCGTTAAATACAACATGCAGTAGAGACACAATAAATATGACAACCAATTATGTTTTACAAGTTTAAGTTTTACTTAAAATCAATAAAATTCATTTCAAAGAGTATTCAAAATCGTTATAGAGCTTAATTATGTAATTTGGAATCAAACATTCTATCACAAATCTAAAACATATCGTGATCAAAACTATTGTTAATGACAGAATAAACTGACAAAAAGCTTTCCAAGGCAAATGTCAGAATCTAAAGTAAATCTGTTGCTATTACATGTACAGAATAAGTTAAGTAATGAAGTTTGTAATTCTACTTAACATAATATTAGTAAGATCATAGATACACCGCCAACGTTAGATATAGGTAGTAAAATAAAGACTCAAATACTGTGTAAACGAAATGCAAATATGACAAATAGTCGCGATTTTACACTGCATCTAATAGTCTACCTATTTTTTAAGTGAAATTTTGACCCACGTAGGACAATTTTGTTAATGCAAATCTAATCGTTGATTCATGTAGCTGGATGCCTCCCTGAAACCGTACGGGGGATATAAAAAAACGAAATCGCGTTAATGTCCGCCTTCGAGGTCAAAGGTCAACTAGGTGCAAAATTCTTGAATGTTTCGTATAACCATATTTCTAGCAAATTACGAAAGAAAATGAATAGTTTTTGACTCGAAACTGCAGATACATAAAGAACAATAATCCAAAATTAAGCCAGGTAGAGTAACGGTTATTTCATAATTCTGTTTATCACATGGTATATTATCATTTTATGATATTCATTTAAGATCTGACAACAAATGGCAGAGATGTATGGTAAAAAACTTGGACGCAATTGTTTACGACACTGGGCACACGCCTGACCGGATTTCGATAAACTATATGCCGATACTTTGTCGTTGAAAAATTCGGCTAAAACGTATTTGTTTTAAAATAGTGTTTTCCCAGACTTATAGTTATGTATTAGAAACAAACGCCATGTTCTGCTATCAAATTAGAATGTAATAAATACCTCAATAAACGAGACAGTGTGCAATCATGCGATCAAATCTCTATCTTGCAGTAATACAAACAGGTAACCCGACAAAAACATTGCGGAGACGAGTCCTTTTATGCACCCCTTATTTCAATTTTCTTATCATGTGATCTAAAATGAATCGTTTTGGTTGGCTTAAGGAAACTGGTGTCGACTACAAATGGACCAATCTTAATGATTGTATATGTCGCCGCCCAGGAACGGCCACAATAAGGTCAGAAAGTTGTTTTAACAAGGCCTCCGTAGAAAACGCAAAGTAAATTGAATTTGTTTTCTGTGGGAATATAGTCTTAACTACACAGAAATACGACGAGTGAGACATAATATTGATAAAATGTTTTGATAAAGCGGGTAACAATGCATAGTTCAAGTGTTGTATTTGAAATTAGACAACGGTGCCCCCTCTCAGCCAATCAAATTGCTTAAAAAGTGTTTGATAAATCTCATACCACACGGTTAAGTGTTTGATATTATCAGACCGTTTTTTTTTCGTGCTTAAAACTCGAGAAAACAGAGCGTGAAAGTATGGGGTGGATTCAGACTTTTAAAGTTAGGTGCACACTAAGAACAAAACGCAATGTTATAGTTTGTATTAAAGCGACAATCAACAATTGGAAAGATTTTATTCATGGTCTCATTTGTCGACTAGCATAAGTCATGAAATAGTACAATCCATTGTAAAAAGTCTAGATCCGCCCCATTATCAGTTTAATACAATCAACTGCTGAGTATATACATTTGTCAATAAGCTTATCTGTATTAATTTGAAAGCAAACCAAAGTTTTGAGAAATTAACTGTTAATTTATTTTAATTTAAGTCTTATAGTCACAAGAATTAATACTTTGTCACTGTACCACAATAGTATGGACTCATGTGCCATGTTTTGAAAATTGATGAAGTGGACTTAGTCTAGATTGTTTTGTTTTAACGTTAACACTTACACGTAATGTTATTTTGTACACGTACCACTGTACTGGTTTGAAATTTGCATACGTATAACTACGTAATTTTGCAGATTATGTGATATATATAAATGTGAAACTGCATTGGCACCGTTTCCTATCTATTAAATCCCTCGTGATATGATTGTTAGAAGTAAGGCATTTGTGGAAAGAAACTTGAATGTAGAATGGGCAATTTTTTTTATAGAAAATCCCAACTAAATAAATTAACCTATAGAAATTATGTAACAGATTAGTTACGTCAGTCATTTAAAATTAAATAGGATCTAATTTTATTTAACTGATAGTTAAATAAATTTAGTATGCCTTCTTACTTTAAATATTTTGAGGGGAATTAAATGAGACAGGAAATAAAGCGCCATGATCGTGCGACCACATGCACGACTCATGCAGATCGGTTCGTCTCCATTCGGAGACAAACACCAAAATCAACGGCGAAAGCCAATTCCTAGCAAAACATTAGCAGCTCTGGTAACCAAGCCTTAATTCCCTTCTCTATGAAAAAGGAATGGCATGGTGTTTAGGAACGACCAGAGCCAGTCATATGCTTCGCTTAAAGGAGGCAAACGCTTGGCTATATGTATGACACATAGGTCAAAATAACGACATTCACATTAAAACTGTGATGTTTTCTATCGTAAGTTAAATACTAACGAATGGGTTGTCATAGTAAGCAGTTTATTATGTCAATTAAATTCAATTGGTGTCTAATTCTGTCTTACTTAAGCTTGTAGATTCCTTGTTTATTATTTAACTAGATATTTAAATATTATTACAAAAATATATTGAAGACTTATCAAATTAATCAAAAACAAAATTTATACAGTCACGCGTTATATTTTGTATATTTATTTTCTATACCCTGTGTTTAAAATCATAAACATGCCCCCGGGGCGTATATTTAAATTCATCTAATACAATTTACATAGGAAAGGGAGTTAAATAGGATCTAAGCACTTGCCATTGTTGCCCCCCTTTGTGCCAATTTAATGTAGTTTCTAATAACAACAAGAGCTCCGCTGGGCGGGGCATTATACGCCCGTGTGCAGTCCATGCTGTGTTCTATCTCATATAAAGTCCCTGTGACCTTGACCAATGACCCCAGGATCTCAGAATAGGTCCCATTCTTAACAGGAGGGCTATCCAAAGCAAAGATTTTGAGAACCTAGGTACAGCCATGGTTGATTTATCACCGACACAAAGTTTTCCCATACAAACTTCCAGTGACTTTGACCCTGGGGCCTCAGAACCAAAAGTTCTCGCCCTTGACCCAAAGAGTATTGATACATAAAATTTGGTGATCTTAGGTAAAGTTGGTTGTTGGACAAGGTTTTTCCTCATGATTTTTCTTTTGACTTTAACCTTTAACACAGGGACCTAAAACCAAAGGGGCATATGCTAGACATTAAGGCTACCCTTAAATAAGATTTGGAAAACCTACAATGTAGGTACAATTATTATTGAGTTACTGTCCGGAAAATGTTTCAATATGAATTAAGTCCCTGTGACCTTGACTTTTGTCCCTGGGGTTTCCAAATCAAAAGAGAACATCAAATACCAAAGAGCTATCAACACATTACATCTTGACAAATGGGCTGATCCACATAAAATTTGGTTAACCTAGGTACAATCATTGTTTAGTTATTGTCCGAACAAGGATTGTCCATATGATGCCCCTGTGACCTAGATCTTTGACCCAGTTTTGACCCAAAACCAATTGGGAGCATCCTTAACACATGGGCTACCCTCACATAAAATTTGGTGAACTAAATTCATTTTACTTATCAAATATAGCATTATTTCCATGGTCTGCCATTTTGACTTTGTTAACATATTGATTGAACATTTGAAGTCTCTGCTTGGTAATTTGATATCTTCTGGATGATGGTTTAAACTTGACCCAGGGGCCCCAAAATCAATAGGGAACATCCTTGACACATGGGCTACTCTCACATGAAATTTGGTGAACTTAAGTGCAGTCATTGTTGATTTACTACACATACAATGTTTTTCAATATGATGCCCCTGTGACCTTGACCTTTGACCCAGGGGCCCTAAAACCAATAGGACATAACCATGACACATGGGCTACTCTCCTAAAAAAATTTAGTGAACCTATGTAAATTGGTTGTTCAGTTATTGTCTGGGGACAAGGTTTTTCCATATGATGCCTCTGTGACCTTGACCTTTGGGTCTGGGGCCCCAAAACCTATTGGGAACATCCTTAACACAAGGGCTACATTCACATAAAATTTTGTGAATCAAGGTACAGTAGTTAATGAGTTATTGCCCAAACAAGGATTTTCAATATGATGCCCCTGTGACCTTGACCTTTGACCCAGGAGCTCTAAAACCAATAGGGCATAACCTTTACCCAAGGGCTACCCTCACATAAAATTTGGAGAACCAAGGTACATTGGTGGTTCAGTTATTGTCTGGACAAGAGTTTCATTGTTTGCCATTTTGACTTTATAAACATATTGATAGAACATATGAAGTCACTGCTTGGTAATTTGATATCTTCTGGTTGAAGGTTTATACTTGACCCTGTTTCCCCAAAACTGATAAGGCACATCCTTGACACATGGTCTACTGTCACATGAAATTAGGTGAACTAAGGTACAGTCATTGTTGAGTAATTACCCAGACAATGTTTTTCAATGTGATGCCCCTGTGACCTTGACCTTTGACAAAGGCGCCCCAAAACCAATAGGGCATAACCTTGACACATGGGCTACTTTCATTTAAAATTTAGTGAACCTAGGTACATTGGTTGTTCAGTTATTGTCTGGACAAGGTTTTTCCATATGATCCCTCTGTGACCTTGACCTTTGGGTCTGGGGCCCAAAAACCTATTGGGAACATCCTTGACACAAGGGCTACCTTCACATACAATTTTGTGAACCTAGGTACAGTAGTTGATGAGTTATTGCCCAAACAAGGATTTTCAATATGATGCCCCTGTGACCTTGACCTTTGACCCAGGAGCCCCAAAACCAGTAGGGCATAACCTTTACCCAAGGGCTACCATCACATAAAATTTGGAGAACCAAGGTACATTGGTGGTTCAGTTATTGTCTGGACAAGTGTTTCATTGTTTGCTGTTTTGACTTTATAAACATATTGATAGAACATTTGAAGTCACAGCTTGGTAATTTGATATCTTCTGGTTTAAAATTTAAACTTAACCCTGTTTTCCCAAAACTGATAAGGTACATCCTTGACACATGGGCTACTCTCACATGAAATTTGGTGAACTTTGGCACAATCATTGTTGAGTAATTATCCAGACAATGTTTTTCAATATGATGCCCCTGTGACCTTGACCTTTGACCAAGGTGCCCCAAAACCAATAGGGCATAACCTTGACACATGGGCTACTTTCACGCCAAATTTAGTGAACATAGGTACATTGGTTGTTCAGTTATTGTCTGGACAAGGTTTTTCCATATGATGCCTCTGTGACCTTGACCTTTGGGTCTGGGGCCCCAAAACCTATTGGGAACATCCTTAACACAAGGGCTACATTCACATAAAATTTTGTGAATCAAGGTACAGTAGTTAATGAGTTATTGCCCAAACAAGGATTTTCAATATGATGCCCCTGTGACCTTGACCTTTGACCCAGGAGCTCTAAAACCAATAGGGCATAACCTTTACCCAAGGGCTACCCTCACATAAAATTTGGAGAACCAAGGTACATTGGTGGTTCAGTTATTGTCTGGACAAGAGTTTCATTGTTTGCCATTTTGACTTTATAAACATATTGATAGAACATATGAAGTCACTGCTTGGTAATTTGATATCTTCTGGTTGAAGGTTTATACTTGACCCTGTTTCCCCAAAACTGATAAGGCACATCCTTGACACATGGTCTACTGTCACATGAAATTAGGTGAACTAAGGTACAGTCATTGTTGAGTAATTACCCAGACAATGTTTTTCAATGTGATGCCCCTGTGACCTTGACCTTTGACAAAGGCGCCCCAAAACCAATAGGGCATAACCTTGACACATGGGCTACTTTCATTTAAAATTTAGTGAACCTAGGTACATTGGTTGTTCAGTTATTGTCTGGACAAGGTTTTTCCATATGATCCCTCTGTGACCTTGACCTTTGGGTCTGGGGCCCAAAAACCTATTGGGAACATCCTTGACACAAGGGCTACCTTCACATACAATTTTGTGAACCTAGGTACAGTAGTTGATGAGTTATTGCCCAAACAAGGATTTTCAATATGATGCCCCTGTGACCTTGACCTTTGACCCAGGAGCCCCAAAACCAGTAGGGCATAACCTTTACCCAAGGGCTACCATCACATAAAATTTGGAGAACCAAGGTACATTGGTGGTTCAGTTATTGTCTGGACAAGTGTTTCATTGTTTGCTGTTTTGACTTTATAAACATATTGATAGAACATTTGAAGTCACAGCTTGGTAATTTGATATCTTCTGGTTTAAAATTTAAACTTAACCCTGTTTTCCCAAAACTGATAAGGTACATCCTTGACACATGGGCTACTCTCACATGAAATTTGGTGAACTTTGGCACAATCATTGTTGAGTAATTATCCAGACAATGTTTTTCAATATGATGCCCCTGTGACCTTGACCTTTGACCAAGGTGCCCCAAAACCAATAGGGCATAACCTTGACACATGGGCTACTTTCACGCCAAATTTAGTGAACATAGGTACATTGGTTGTTCAGTTATTGTCTGGACAAGGTTTTTCCATATGATCCCTCTGTGACCTTGACCTTTGGGTCTGGGGCCCAAAAACCTATTGGGAACATCCTTGACACAAGGGCTACCTTCACATAAAATTTTGTGAACCTAGGTACAGTAGTTGATGAGTTATTGTCCAAACAAGGATTTTCAATATGATGCCTCTGTGACCTTGACCTTTGACCCAGGAACCCCAAAACCAATAGGGCATAACCTTTACCCTAGGGCTACCCTCACATAAAATTTGGAGAACCTAGGTACATTGGTGGTTCAGTTATTGTCTGGACAAGTGTTTCATTGTTTGCCGTTTTGACTTTATAAACATATTGATAGAACATTTGAAGTCACAGCTTGGTAATTTGATATCTTCTGGTTTAAGATTTAAACTTAACCCTGTTTTCCCAAAACTGATATGGTACATCCTTGACACATGGGCTACTCTCACATGAAATTTGGTGAACCTAGGTACAGTCATTAGTGAGTTATTACCCGGACAATGTTTTTCAATTTGATGCCACTGTGACCTTGACCTTTGACCCAGGGGCCCCAAAATCAATAGTGCATATCCTTGACACATGGGCTACTCTCACATGAAATTTGGTGAACCTAGGTACATTGGTGTTCCATTTATTGTCCGGACAAAGTTTTTCCATATAATGCCCCTGTGACCTTGACCTTTGAACCTGGGGCCCCATAAACCTATAGGGCGCATCTTTGACACATGGGCTACTCTTACATAAAATTTGGTGAACCTAGGTACAGGCGTTGTTGAGTTATGGTCCGGACAAGGTTTTTCAATTTGATGTCCCTGTGACCTTGACCTTTGACCCAGGGGCCCCAAAACCGATTGGGAACATCCTTGACACATGGGCTTCTCACACATAAAATTTGGTGATCCTAGGTAGATTGGTTGTTAAGTTATTGTCAGGACAAGTTTTTTTCCCATATGATGCCACTGTGACCTTGACCTTTGACGCAGGGGCCCCAAAACTGATAGGGAACATCTTTGACACATGGGCTACTCTTACATTAAATTTGGTGAACTTAGGTACATTGGTGGTTCAGATATTGTCCGGACAAGTTTTACCTATTTTAAGTCCCAGTGACCTTGACCTTTAACCCTGGGGTCTCAAAATCAATAGGGAACCTCCTCCACCCAAGGGCTATCAACACATAAAATTTGAGGAACCTAGGTTCATCCTTTCTTGAGTTATCATCCGGACAAGCAATTGTCCACGGACGGACAGACGGACAGACGGACAGACGGACAACAGCATAACATAATACGACCGTTTTTTCAAAACGGGCGTATAAAAAGTAAGACTTACATGTATAAGCTTTTTAAATCTTGACCGTTCTATTTTCTTACTTTTTCTATATTTTTCTTTTTGTACTTTTTATCTTACATTATTTTTATGAGAAATATGGTCTAAATTGAATGTTCACATGTTTACTAGTTATAACAATGTTAGAAAGTGATGAAATATATAAAACAATAACATGTACTTACAGCCTAATAGCGCTCTTGGTTAGCCAAAACAGTATTTAGTTCTGTGGTAAAGAATTATTCCTATGACGAATAACTACAGTGATTATTTAAAAAAATGATTGTTAATTTGAATCCTTAAAAATTATTTAACTGCACATTTCGTACATGGGCACATTAATAATATTTACATTCATGAATAACACTACTAATTGTGTTTATGAGTTTTAATTAGCTTTCGCACGAAATTCAAGACTCAAAATTTAATATCGTTTGTTTAAGTTTAAGGCCTACTATATTATTATGAGTTTTTTTATGTGGCTAAAAGATGGCAGTAGTATAAACACGTGCGAAATAAATGAAAATGGACATTATAAACTTATAATTTCATACCCGTTGTCTAAGTCGGATAGAATACTCGTATTGTACGATTATATTGAACTGTCCGATTGCATAAATTAAAACGTCACATTACACGGTATATTTAATAGTCGGTTAATTTCGGTAGTTCACGTAGAGCGTATTATAAACACATAACAGTTGTGTATTATATTTGATTTACAAAATGTATCGTACTTTGTATGGCCGAGTGGTAGGACCTTCAGACTACAAATCTTTTTATCGTGGGTTCGAATCACGATAGAAACTTAAATTTATCTTTTTTCCTTATTTAAATCATGGGCGGATTGCATAAAACACATTGCCCCTCCCCGTGCATCATAAATCTTGAAGAAGCCTTTGTTATAAATGTAGTGGCATCTTTTTAAGTGATGATGACAGTAGCACAACATACTCAGTCATTAAATTTGAGTGATTTTTATTGTTTGTTTAGAAATGTTGTATTTCTATGTCCAAAAATTACTGAATGAAATAGATGGAAAAAAACCAACAAAACAAAACGAAGAACAAAAAATAAAAAAAATTAGTTTCAGACTCGCACTTCTTTCAAAAATAGATGTTTTGTAGCATTGCACTTTAACCGTACGGTCATTCAGCCAGATGAGATATCGTCACTAAATTAACCTACACATGGTAATTTTTACTGCGAATTTCTATATATAGAACGCGGAAAATAATATATACAATGTGCGATTACCGTGTAATTATGCAATCGGACAGTTCAATATAATCGTACAATAGCAGTTTGATATGGGATTTATCAACTCGCTTCGCTCGTTGATAAATCCCATATCAAACTGCTACTCATGCTCTATCCTATACATGGCAGATGATTGTGTTTCAATGCATACGTAGATAATCCATGGTCATTTGCATTGATTAAGACTTCTGAATGTTGTATTGTAGTTAATTAGTTTAGTTTAAACATATTTATTCAATTAATAACACAAGATTAAAAAAATATGAGCAGTACAAATTTTTAAATATATAAACTAAATAAATTTATAGTCCGGCTAACACCGAGGATGACCTTGCATGAAAGGGCGTAGAAATTGTTATTCAATTAATTAGTTGACATGGTCTTACCGATTCCAAATCCGGTTATTGCCTCTGTGGCGTGCTTGGGCAACTCTTAGAATCCTTGATGGCGGCAAGGATGGCGGCTAGAGGCTAAATTATGTGTGCGAAATGTATATTTACAAATTATGTTCTTAAACAGCAACTGAAGGACGAAAAGCGTTTTAACATCTGCACTTCCACTGGTTAAATTTTGTTCTTCATATGCAGTTCCTTTAATTTAAAATTGCGGACATTTGCTATAGGCCCGGTATATAAGGCCCAAACTGGCAGAAAACGACAGACTGGTGTACAAATTTGTAATTTACTTATAGAATAGTTCGTGTCATTAAAGAAACCGATTGATTACTGCAGTAAGTAAATACGTAAAACACGAAATCAAATTGCGTGAGAAAGATATACGACAACGATGTTGAACCATGTTTGGGCATATCAATGGAAAACCGGATATGCAATGTGGTGATTAGTAAATAATATTCTGAGTTGCCTACTCATATATATATGTATATATTGTGAAAGCGTTCTCCTTGATTGTCAGGACCTTAAAGACATCCGTGACAAACATTTTAAAGTTAACTCACTCAAAGAACTTTTTGAGTCTGTACCATCATATGCGATACTTAACTTTTTGAAAGAGATAAATGTTTATAATAAGATATAAGGCTTTACATCATCGATTTCGTTAGAATTGATAGTATCATTGATTGCTTTCGGCGCGATATGACTTTTTTGTGTTGGTGCACCGTAAAACCCAAACAAACAAACAATGATTAATCGCACGTGACGCAGATAATTCGTTATTTCACATTGACATATTATGAAATACCCAAATATTTGAATTCCGGATATAGCCTATTCTACGCTGTTTGTCTTTTAGAGACAGTTCTTGTTTAATTCATTATGTAAATTGAAAGCAAGATAGAATGTTGACTAAATGTTTTCTTAGCAAGACATAAAAATGAACATGCACAATTTATTGTTTTACACTTTCTCAAGATAAAATTGTCAATGTCCCTTTTTGTCCAGCGGGAATTTTGCTTGGGTAGACAGATACGGTTCATAATCGCGGATTAATAAGAATTTATATAGCTGTGTTAGAATTCATCACTCAGAAAAATTTCCTAGCGGAACTGTTTCCCTATGGTACGATTGACAAATGATTACGTCAATTTTGCTGGAACAAACCATAACTATTGTCAAACTTGCTTCATGTTTCAACTTCAATGATGTCTCTCAAAGGACATTAAAGTGTCTGACGTATAAATTGATCACCAATGTCCTTTACAATGTAACTACACTCTTATTATTAATAAATGCACCCAATACAACCCATTTACAAGAGCTGCAACGATTCACCGGAAAGTCGATTCGATGCGATACTTTTTCTTCCGATTCGTTTTTTTTCGATTCGATTCATTGATAAATGTAGTTTACATTCATTTGAGCTTAAAAGTAATAAATATTGACAAAATAGAATTGTTACTAAATAAGTTACGATCTCAGTAGGCACATGACGTTGAAGCACCGTTTAAAATGAGACTGTACGTTGATCAACAAAGTAGTACCAAATAGCGGGTGCAAATTGTGAGTTAAAGATACCTTTTGAGTTGAATAATACCTTTTTTAGTTTTTGATTAAAGGGAGAGTAATCTCGCTAATGTTGCGTTTAACTATCACATAGTTGTCTTTCTTTCCATAATATATCCGATTTTAAGATTTGAACATGAACGACGGCGGTTGAACCATTAAGTTGATATTAAAAGCCGGTGGTCAACGTGTGACACTCATTTCTTCTTAGAGCTTCACTCGCGTTAGAATGAAAATATGGAAGACGCGGAGAAAAAACAGATTTTGGAACGTTATTATTTTAACACCAAAAATCCCGCTGCTTTTGCCGGTGCTCAGAAATTGTTCAACGTTCTAGATAAGAAGTATCCTGGAACATTTACCGTGAAATTTATACAGCAGTGGCTAAATGATCAAGATGCTTATTCTCTGCAGAAGTCGAGAAGACATAGATTCAAGACGGCCAGCGTGCGAGTCTCTGGAATAGGTGAACAATTAGATATTGATTTGTTGTCTATGGTCAATTTAGCCGAGGACAACGACGGTGTTCGATTCCTCCTGTGCGCTATAGACATACTCTCCAGACAGCTGAAGCCTAAGTTTAGAAACAACATGTTGTAACACGTTTTCATACCATATTGAATACATTCCAGAGGTTGTCGTTAGAACGGGTGTCGTTGTATCGCGATCTGACTGTATGTCGCTTTAGAACTGGTTTATGTAGAGTCTATGTTAATAAGTTTTTTAAATACCTTGATACGTCTCCATAGAAGAATGAACGATGAAATCTGAGATATCTTATAATTAACTTTCAAAAATATCATACGATTTATACACCCTGTGACTTAATATGATGAAATCTGAGATATCATATAATTAACATTCTTTTCAAAACCTCACCCGAGTAACCGCATCCATTTAAGTTATGTACATAATCATTCATTGATAAAACATATGAGACGTGACGACTTCACTTGACCCGACTGTGCTCATATAGTGAAACAAGCGAATCACTAAACCTGGAATTTTTAATTGCAATTTTAAGTTCAATTTAAGTTCATTAATTGGTGTATTGATAATTGTTTTATTCTAAATTAGACTTTTAGACATTAAAGCTGTCCATGCTAAAATATATTGTTGAAGCATGATTTGTGAACTATATCCTCCAAACTTAGTATGTTATTAACATTGCGAAATAAGCATATATCACATTAGTAAGCTTTTATCTAGGTTAAATAATATTCCAGAAGCATCCATACCTTCTAGAACATGGTAAGTTAGTCAACGTCATCATCTACGCACATCATGATTGTAGAACATAGAATACATGTCGTTCCCTCAAGTTTGTGTCATTCTTTCCAACCCTAAATGAGCACGTTGCTTTAGAACTATGTGAGTAGGAGTCGTGCGTCACCATCTCTAGTCTCCACCCTAGTTACTATGTTTTAAACAGTCATATATACTTATACACTACCGAATTGTCATTTAAACATGATGAAATCTGAGATTGCATCAAAATTCTTTTCAAATCTTCACCTGAGTAACCATACCCGTTTTAGTTATGTAAATAGTCATTCATTGATAAAAAATATGGAACATTACGACCTCACTTGACCCGATTTCACAGTCTAGCAAACGCATTGTTAAACTTTGAACCATATTGATACTTAAAGCAAATTGTTGCGTGTATATTCGTTCGTACAATAAAAAATATTAATGAACATGATTGCTTTCAGCAAAGCTTTATATGAAACCTTACATAACACTTGCACTTTCTAGTACACATAAAATTATCTCTGCATTAAAGTTTAAAATTGAAATTTACGCTGAAATATGTGAATGAGGTGCTTTAAATTATGGTCACATTCTTTCATCGCTTGGGTAAGTATACTCCAAGTTCATTGATAACGAAATATGAGACACTAGTTATTTACATAAGTACATTTGACCTTAGTTTATACAATATGATCTTATCTCGTCAGGATACTAAATTTTTTCGTGATACTAAGTCATGAATTCTAATTTTGAATAAAATATCTATTACATATCGCCCACGTTTAAATAGCATGATGACTGCGTGGTTTGGGAGTCTCTATAAAAAGATCATTTTAACAACTCAAGTTATAACTTGATTTTTACATACAAGATTGAAGTTGCTTTCCTCTTTTTATATTTTCTTGAGTTCTTCAAGTAAATGGGGACAATCATTTCATTCGTCTTTCACGGATTTTTATGCCGAAAACAGTCATGGATATGTTCAGTGTGAACATTTCTTCAAAAGTTGAATGAAGTAAGTTTTTTAATTTCATTTATCCATTTTTATTAATATCTTTTTTTGTGGTTGTTGTATTCTATCATAAGTGAATGTCTTATGAATGTTTAATTGATACGATAAGCCTTATTAAGTATGTTATAGTTTGTCTACTCAAACTGACTCAGAATGTTAAAAACGTGTCATTGCGAGTATATCCCTTTATATTTTTGTTGGTTTTTTTACACTTATGAATACTATCATGTTTAAAGAATTTACAGGTACACGTTTATGATATGAAAACATTTAAAGCCACTCGCTCACAAATCTTGTTTATTTCTGATACTTAAAAATTACCTGTCCGTGCTTTTAAATTATAGTAAGAAAACGAAATCTAAATATTCGAAGACTAACTGACTTATAGATTGTAAGAAATATGAGATAAATGTCGCAAAAAAAAGAATCCTTAATTAATTTATACCGTTACTAGCGGGGTCAGTTTTCTAGACATATTCGCCATATTTTACAGCCGTATGCCAAAGGGCACTCAAATAGTCAATATCAGAACACTGCTTTAGTTTTAATAAAGTTTCTATACAATTTTGAGAGTTTTAGAAAAGTTAGTATTTAAGTTGAAATCTCTGAGTGAGTAGCTTTACTTTAAAAAGTTTTTTTATCTAGCTATTAATCAAATTTATTTGACAAGCGTTAAGACATTAGGCCGAGCTATTTACATCGTTGTTTATGATGTTGAGCGATATATGTTTTTATATATTATACACATATATTATAGACATTTTAGACGAGCGTGCGTAATATATCACTTTATATTTGAATTTTGCTAATTCAATTTAAGTGAATCATTGCTCAATTGATTGGTTGAAACATATTCTTACATTTTTTCGATGACGATAAACCTAAGAGCAAATTGGCATGACCTTGTTGCTTTAATCAGTATGTTTAAAAACTCTCTTTAGGTCATCTTGAACATTTTTTGTAAAGAATGGTAAATGTTTATAGGATGTACATATAAAAAAGTTTACAATATACATATACACAAATTATAAAGTTATCAAGTCCACTATTTGAAGTACATAACTACGTTTGAACTAATGTACGATCTGTAAAATCCTTAATTACTTTTATAAACATGGTGTATATAGACAACACAACAATTCATAGATATCGATAATTTTTTTTTATTTCTGACTCTAAATTAAACAATAAGCTATTACAGTGATATGAATATAATGTATAATAAAAAAGCACGTAGAATAATTTGGAGTCAAATAAACGCAATTCTCCTTTAATTTTGTGACACAGTCTGATATATATGTTTACACTGTTTCTGTTCAGCACAGGTTTATAAGATAAGCGTAAGTCTAGCTCTATTATTTTTTGTAACTAAGTATCAAATTAAACACAATTAATCATAGTTTCACACATTGATTGACATATTTATTCCGATCTTTGTGGTAGAAACACACAATCATTTCATTCATCTTCTTGTTCAATGGCTTCGTCTTGTTCCATTTCATTTCCATCTCCAAGTTCTGGAAGTTCGAAAGTATCTAGAATCTTATCAAAGAGAAATCTCCGCTTGAGTATACCATATTTCAAAGCCTCCTCTTTATCGTAATTATCTTCATCAGCTAATCGATGGACTGTCTTTAAAACTGATTTATAAGTGGGATCCCTTCTCATAGCATCGAACCATACCAATTTACGACCAAAACTGTTCATTATAGCCTCTCTGTAAGTGTGTTTCATATTTTGAAAAACAATTTCTCTAGCATCATCTTCACTCATGTTGGTGTCTTCCTTCATGAGCTCATTGACCTCTGAGTCAAACTGCGACTGACACTTTTCGTACGCATCTTTTACAATGTCATCCCATGGGTCGAATGCTGAAGATTGCTCCGAGGCAGCATCGCTGTCATCCTCACTGTTTTCATGTTTATTTACTTTTCCAAAAATATCTTCTTCAGTCGATATGTCAGACATTGGTTCTTCGTCCGAGTCTATGTTTGAATGAATGGATTTCATATGTCGTAACATATTATACTTTTTCGCAAACGTTTTCAAACAAATGTCACAATGAAACATCCTCTCCAAAGGTTGGAGCACAAATAAAGTGGAGTGAGCAAGGTATTTATTTATGTACTTCTCCTATTATATGGATGTCGTCATGTTCCTCCATACTCTTATTCGGTGTTTGTTTAGTGTATGGTTTATTTTGTCCTGATTGATTACTCTTCCTAACTCTTTTTCCACCTTTCGATTTGTTACGATTGCGTTTGACTGTGGTTGGTTTAAAATCGTTTCGACCAATACCTGATACATCTTTAGGCTTAGCTTGTCTCTCCAACATACTTTTAGCGATAGCGGTTGTTTGCTCTGCCGGTAAAACCATCCGAATGTAAATTTTAGAATGATCTTTCTGACTTCTCTGAGACACACTTCTTTTCATCTTCCTCCTATCGTTTTCAAATAAATCCATACTTAAGTAACGTCTTGACTCTTTAACACCCTAGTAGTCAATAACAGTCAGGAAGATGTTGAACTTTCTTTTAAAGTCGATGTAATTCACTAAGTCCAGGGCGTTGCTAGCGTCTGCTTGATATGATCCAGTAATGATCTTTGATTATGAAACTGTTTTTCGCAACATATACATTTGAAAGAATAATAATCGCAAGTATGCCATGTCCTCAAGTGATGTAAAAGATTTCTCCAATACAAAAAATAATTGTTGCATTTTGTACATTGAAAGATCACAGGCGTTTCAGACTGAGAGTCATCCATTTTAACCATAATTAAGCATTAAAACGTAATACAAGTTTCATCGGTTAGTACACCTAATGAAATTGGACTTATGACAAAGTATAATCACGCTTTCTCATTATACTCCTCGCGCCTGCTCATTCACTCCTCGCGCCTGCTCATTCACTCCTCGCGCCTGCTCATTTACTCCTCGCGCCTGCTCATTCACTTCTCAGGACTGCTCATTTACTGCTCGCGTTTTTCTCATTCACTCCTCGCGCATGTTCATTTACTGCTACTGAGGTTTGTTCAATTCCTAATTGAAGGGGAGATGGTCAAATTAAAATACCAACTATGCGCTTGCGCGAGGAGAGAATGAGCTAACGCGAGCAGTAAATGAGCAGTCCTGAGGAGTGAATGAGCAGGCGCGAGGAGTAAATGAGCAGGCGCGAGGAGTGAATGAGCAGGCGCGAGGAGTGAATGAGCAGGCGCGAGGAGTATAATGAGAAAGCGTGATTATACTTTGTCATAAGTCCAATTTCATTAGGTGTACTAACCGATGAAACTTGTATTACGTTTTAATGCTTAATTATGGTTAAAATGGATGACTCTCAGTCTGAAACGCCTGTGATCTTTCAATGTACAAAATGCAACAATTATTTTTTGTATTGGAGAAATCTTTTACATCACTTGAGGACATGGCATACTTGCGATTATTATTCTTTCAAATGTATATGTTGCGAAAAACAGTTTCATAATCAAAGATCATTACTGGATCATATCAAGCAGACGCTAGCAACGCCCTGGACTTAGTGAATTACATCGACTTTAAAAGAAAGTTCAACATCTTCCTGACTGTTATTGACTACTAGGGTGTTAAAGAGTCAAGACGTTACTTAAGTATGGATTTATTTGAAAACGATAGGAGGAAGATGAAAAGAAGTGTGTCTCAGAGAAGTCAGAAAGATCATTCTAAAATTTACATTCGGATGGTTTTACCGGCAGAGCAAACAACCGCTATCGCTAAAAGTATGTTGGAGAGACAAGCTAAGCCTAAAGATGTATCAGGTATTGGTCGAAACGATTTTAAACCAACCACAGTCAAACGCAATCGTAACAAATCGAAAGGTGGAAAAAGAGTTAGGAAGAGTAATCAATCAGGACAAAATAAACCATACACTAAACAAACACCGAATAAGAGTATGGAGGAACATGACGACATCCATATAATAGGAGAAGTACATAAATAAATACCTTGCTCACTCCACTTTATTTGTGCTCCAACCTTTGGAGAGGATGTTTCATTGTGACATTTGTTTGAAAACGTTTGCGAAAAAGTATAATATGTTACGACATATGAAATCCATTCATTCAAACATAGACTCGGACGAAGAACCAATGTCTGACATATCGACTGAAGAAGATATTTTTGGAAAAGTAAATAAACATGAAAACAGTGAGGATGACAGCGATGCTGCCTCGGAGCAATCTTCAGCATTCGACCCATGGGATGACATTGTAAAAGATGCGTACGAAAAGTGTCAGTCGCAGTTTGACTCAGAGGTCAATGAGCTCATGAAGGAAGACACCAACATGAGTGAAGATGATGCTAGAGAAATTGTTTTTCAAAATATGAAACACACTTACAGAGAGGCTATAATGAACAGTTTTGGTCGTAAATTGGTATGGTTCGATGCTATGAGAAGGGATCCCACTTATAAATCAGTTTTAAAGACAGTCCATCGATTAGCTGATGAAGATAATTACGATAAAGAGGAGGCTTTGAAATATGGTATACTCAAGCGGAGATTTCTCTTTGATAAGATTCTAGATACTTTCGAACTTCCAGAACTTGGAGATGGAAATGAAATGGAACAAGACGAAGCCATTGAACAAGAAGATGAATGAAATGATTGTGTGTTTCTACCACAAAGATCGGA
Organism: Mactra quadrangularis; assembly: GCA_025267735.1. Classification (NCBI taxonomy): domain Eukaryota; kingdom Metazoa; phylum Mollusca; class Bivalvia; order Venerida; family Mactridae; genus Mactra; species Mactra quadrangularis. The sequence continues at coordinate 11,895,473 of CM046305.1, forward strand.
ATAAATATGTCAATCAATGTGTGAAACTATGATTAATTGTGTTTAATTTGATACTTAGTTACAAAAAATAATAGAGCTAGACTTACGCTTATCTTATAAACCTGTGCTGAACAGAAACAGTGTAAACATATATATCAGACTGTGTCACAAAATTAAAGGAGAATTGCGTTTATTTGACTCCAAATTATTCTACGTGCTTTTTTATTATACATTATATTCATATCACTGTAATAGCTTATTGTTTAATTTAGAGTCAGAAATAAAAAAAAATTATCGATATCTATGAATTGTTGTGTTGTCTATATACACCATGTTTATAAAAGTAATTAAGGATTTTACAGATCGTACATTAGTTCAAACGTAGTTATGTACTTCAAATAGTGGACTTGATAACTTTATAATTTGTGTATATGTATATTGTAAACTTTTTTATATGTACATCCTATAAACATTTACCATTCTTTACAAAAAATGTTCAAGATGACCTAAAGAGAGTTTTTAAACATACTGATTAAAGCAACAAGGTCATGCCAATTTGCTCTTAGGTTTATCGTCATCGAAAAAATGTAAGAATATGTTTCAACCAATCAATTGAGCAATGATTCACTTAAATTGAATTAGCAAAATTCAAATATAAAGTGATATATTACGCACGCTCGTCTAAAATGTCTATAATATATGTGTATAATATATAAAAACATATATCGCTCAACATCATAAACAACGATGTAAATAGCTCGGCCTAATGTCTTAACGCTTGTCAAATAAATTTGATTAATAGCTAGATAAAAAAACTTTTTAAAGTAAAGCTACTCACTCAGAGATTTCAACTTAAATACTAACTTTTCTAAAACTCTCAAAATTGTATAGAAACTTTATTAAAACTAAAGCAGTGTTCTGATATTGACTATTTGAGTGCCCTTTGGCATACGGCTGTAAAATATGGCGAATATGTCTAGAAAACTGACCCCGCTAGTAACGGTATAAATTAATTAAGGATTCTTTTTTTGCGACATTTATCTCATATTTCTTACAATCTATAAGTCAGTTAGTCTTCGAATATTTAGATTTCGTTTTCTTACTATAATTTAAAAGCACGGACAGGTAATTTTTAAGTATCAGAAATAAACAAGATTTGTGAGCGAGTGGCTTTAAATGTTTTCATATCATAAACGTGTACCTGTAAATTCTTTAAACATGATAGTATTCATAAGTGTAAAAAAACCAACAAAAATATAAAGGGATATACTCGCAATGACACGTTTTTAACATTCTGAGTCAGTTTGAGTAGACAAACTATAACATACTTAATAAGGCTTATCGTATCAATTAAACATTCATAAGACATTCACTTATGATAGAATACAACAACCACAAAAAAAGATATTAATAAAAATGGATAAATGAAATTAAAAAACTTACTTCATTCAACTTTTGAAGAAATGTTCACACTGAACATATCCATGACTGTTTTCGGCATAAAAATCCGTGAAAGACGAATGAAATGATTGTCCCCATTTACTTGAAGAACTCAAGAAAATATAAAAAGAGGAAAGCAACTTCAATCTTGTATGTAAAAATCAAGTTATAACTTGAGTTGTTAAAATGATCTTTTTATAGAGACTCCCAAACCACGCAGTCATCATGCTATTTAAACGTGGGCGATATGTAATAGATATTTTATTCAAAATTAGAATTCATGACTTAGTATCACGAAAAAATTTAGTATCCTGACGAGATAAGATCATATTGTATAAACTAAGGTCAAATGTACTTATGTAAATAACTAGTGTCTCATATTTCGTTATCAATGAACTTGGAGTATACTTACCCAAGCGATGAAAGAATGTGACCATAATTTAAAGCACCTCATTCACATATTTCAGCGTAAATTTCAATTTTAAACTTTAATGCAGAGATAATTTTATGTGTACTAGAAAGTGCAAGTGTTATGTAAGGTTTCATATAAAGCTTTGCTGAAAGCAATCATGTTCATTAATATTTTTTATTGTACGAACGAATATACACGCAACAATTTGCTTTAAGTATCAATATGGTTCAAAGTTTAACAATGCGTTTGCTAGACTGTGAAATCGGGTCAAGTGAGGTCGTAATGTTCCATATTTTTTATCAATGAATGACTATTTACATAACTAAAACGGGTATGGTTACTCAGGTGAAGATTTGAAAAGAATTTTGATGCAATCTCAGATTTCATCATGTTTAAATGACAATTCGGTAGTGTATAAGTATATATGACTGTTTAAAACATAGTAACTAGGGTGGAGACTAGAGATGGTGACGCACGACTCCTACTCACATAGTTCTAAAGCAACGTGCTCATTTAGGGTTGGAAAGAATGACACAAACTTGAGGGAACGACATGTATTCTATGTTCTACAATCATGATGTGCGTAGATGATGACGTTGACTAACTTACCATGTTCTAGAAAGTATGGATGCTTCTGGAATATTATTTAACCTAGATAAAAGCTTACTAATGTGATATATGCTTATTTCGCAATGTTAATAACATACTAAGTTTGGAGGATATAGTTCACAAATCATGCTTCAACAATATATTTTAGCATGGACAGCTTTAATGTCTAAAAGTCTAATTTAGAATAAAACAATTATCAATACACCAATTAATGAACTTAAATTGAACTTAAAATTGCAATTAAAAATTCCAGGTTTAGTGATTCGCTTGTTTCACTATATGAGCACAGTCGGGTCAAGTGAAGTCGTCACGTCTCATATGTTTTATCAATGAATGATTATGTACATAACTTAAATGGATGCGGTTACTCGGGTGAGGTTTTGAAAAGAATGTTAATTATATGATATCTCAGATTTCATCATATTAAGTCACAGGGTGTATAAATCGTATGATATTTTTGAAAGTTAATTATAAGATATCTCAGATTTCATCGTTCATTCTTCTATGGAGACGTATCAAGGTATTTAAAAAACTTATTAACATAGACTCTACATAAACCAGTTCTAAAGCGACATACAGTCAGATCGCGATACAACGACACCCGTTCTAACGACAACCTCTGGAATGTATTCAATATGGTATGAAAACGTGTTACAACATGTTGTTTCTAAACTTAGGCTTCAGCTGTCTGGAGAGTATGTCTATAGCGCACAGGAGGAATCGAACACCGTCGTTGTCCTCGGCTAAATTGACCATAGACAACAAATCAATATCTAATTGTTCACCTATTCCAGAGACTCGCACGCTGGCCGTCTTGAATCTATGTCTTCTCGACTTCTGCAGAGAATAAGCATCTTGATCATTTAGCCACTGCTGTATAAATTTCACGGTAAATGTTCCAGGATACTTCTTATCTAGAACGTTGAACAATTTCTGAGCACCGGCAAAAGCAGCGGGATTTTTGGTGTTAAAATAATAACGTTCCAAAATCTGTTTTTTCTCCGCGTCTTCCATATTTTCATTCTAACGCGAGTGAAGCTCTAAGAAGAAATGAGTGTCACACGTTGACCACCGGCTTTTAATATCAACTTAATGGTTCAACCGCCGTCGTTCATGTTCAAATCTTAAAATCGGATATATTATGGAAAGAAAGACAACTATGTGATAGTTAAACGCAACATTAGCGAGATTACTCTCCCTTTAATCAAAAACTAAAAAAGGTATTATTCAACTCAAAAGGTATCTTTAACTCACAATTTGCACCCGCTATTTGGTACTACTCAACAAATGTTAAACTTTATCATAGAACGTTGTTACAAATTTAACTACTGCAATTTGAATAAGCAGGGTTTTCCCTTACGCAGGATTCCTGCGTCCTTACGCATAAAATCGGCACTGGGACCCGTCATTTTATGAACACTGCGTCCTCTGGGACGCGCATCGCCGATCAATCTGATTAAAATTCGAATTCTAATTTTTTCCGCTCGTATACTCGGTTATTTTACATCAGACTAAAGATCAACAAGAAAGATAATGTGGGAGCCACATTAAAGCCGGATTTTTCTGCATATGGGAACATTAAGAACAAGTTTACTTTGTTACAAAAGAAAGTCATTTGATATATTGCTTATTAGAAGGAATACTAAGGGCAATAATTAATCTTAAAGGAATAAAGAGTTTCATTAACTATATATATGTCCTATTGTATCTTTTCTGAGTATTTTGTTGGTATTTGACTAAGATGGCATAAGACATGAAAACTATGGATGAAAATAATGCAAAGCTAATGATTTGAAATTGGCGAGAGAATTTTGTTAAAAAAAAACCTTGTATGGCAAATGGTGAAATTGTTGAAACAAAATGGCAGGAAAATATGACTGGAAAATGCCAGAATACTTGCTATTGGAGAGATCCAACATACTGAAAACTTTAACATAAAAAATACAAAGGGAAATAATCCATATTTAAGCCAAGTAGAGTTGCCGTTACTGTCTTATTCTTTCAACAGATGGTAAGTAATCATTGTATGAAATTTCATAATAATCTAACCATAAATGGCAGAGATACCCAACAATTTAAAAGCTTTAACACAAAAATAACAAAGGGAAATAATCCATTATTAAGCTAGGTAGAGTTGTTGTTACTGTCTAATTCTTTTCAACAGATCATATGTAATCATTGTACGAAATTTCATAAACATCTAACGATAAATGGCAGAGATATCCAACAATTTGAAAACTTTAACACAAAAATAACAAAGGGAAATAATCTATTATTAAGCCAGGTAGAGTTGCGGTTACTGTCTAATTCTTTTCAACAGATGATATGTTATCATTGTATGAAACTTCGTAAACATCAAACCATAAATAACAGAGATATCCAACAATTTGAAAAATTTAACGCAAAAAAACAAAGGGAAATAATCCATTATTAAGTCAGATAGAGTTGTTGTTACTGTCTACTTCTTTTCAACAGATCATATGTAATCATTGTATGAAATTTCATAAACATCTAACCATAAATGGCAGAGATATCTAACAATTTGAAAACTTTAACACAAAAATAACAAAGGGAAATAATCCCTTATTAAGCCAGGTAGAGTTGTGGTTACTGTCTAATTCTTTTCAACAGATGATATGTAATCATTGTATGAAACTTCGTAAACATCAAACCATAAATGGCAGAGATATCCAACAATTTGAAAAATTTAACGCAAAAAAACAAAGGGAAATAATCCATTATTAAGTCAGGTAGTGTTGTTGTTACTGTCTAATTCTTTTCAACATATCTTATGTAATCATTGTATGAAATTTCATAAACATCTAACCATAAATGGCAGAGATATCCAACAATTTGAAAACTTTAACACAAAACTAACAAAGGGAAATAATCCATTATTAAGCCAAGTATAAGTTGCGGTTACTGTCTAATTCTTTTCAACAGATGATATGTAATCATTGTATGAAACTTCGTAACTATCAAACCATAAATGGCAGAGATATCCAACAATTTGAAAACTTTAACGCAAAAAAACCAAAGGGAAATAATCCATTTTTAAGCCAGGTAGAGTTGTGGTTACTGTCTTAATCTGTTCATCACAAGGTATGTTATCATTGTATGAAGTTTCATAAAAATCTAACAATAAATGGCAGAAATATATGCTAAATTAAAAACTTTAACGCAATTGTTAACGACACCAGACACCCAAAATTACTAAGGGCAATAATCCATAATTAAGCAAGGTAGAGTTGCGGTTACTGTCTAATTCTGTTCATCACATGGTATGTTATCATTGCATAAAGTTTCGTAGAGATCTGACTTTAAATGGCAGAAATACATGGTACATTAAAAACTTTAACGCAATTGTTAACGACACGGACGCCCGCCCGCCCGTGTTCGCCAAACTATTAGCCGAATTTTTTCGTTGAAAAATCCGGCTAAAAATAACATACTGTTGACGTTTGCTATATTATAATATTCATGACGCAACTCGCCAAAGATCCTCCAAACACAGCGCGTAAATACCACGCACCGTCAACACAAAGGAAAGCTTGACCTAAAAATAGAAATTACGAATTGTGATGCAATTGTTAGTGCCGCGGCGGTTATTTCCCTTTGTTTACACATTTACGTAGCAACGCGTGACGTTACCGCTGTTAGGAGTTTGAAAAGCTCGTCAACACATATGTCATCTGAACTTGACACCTTGTTCGATGTTGGGTGATCCTGTTGACGGAGATATTTCGCCGATATCCCAGACATGTACTTAATGCTTTGTGGTAGTTCGTCGTCTTTTCGGTACTTTCTGCTTATCGCAACGCATTGCAAGCGCCTAAAGCGCAATGATTCAAGGACAAAATGTCGACTGCAAAAAAACGTCGGTTCAACGAGAAATGGTTTAGTAAGTTTGACTGGCTTGTAAAAAGTGATGATGGATCGGGTATGCAGTGCAAAATATGCACATCAGCTACGAAGCGTTACCCATTTACAACAACCTCTGGATGCCTTAATTATCAAAATAGTGCACTCGAAAGACACCAGAACTCCAAAGATCACACAGATGCAATTCACACATTGAAATTACGTTCTAACTTTAAGAAATGCACAGAAAATGCTATAAATATTGATTCAAATGAAAGTTGCAGTAGATTTATACCCCAATTACGTACAGTGTATGTTATGTGTAAACAAAATATCGCTGCAGACAATATTAGTGACCTCATAAAATTGCAGCAGTTAAATGGTTGTGTTGGTTTTAGTAATCACTATACAAAACCAGAAATAGTTTCAGAGATGGAAGTGGCTATAAGTGAAACAATTGAAAATACTGTGATGAGTGACATCAGATCTAACAAGTTTATAGGCATCATGCTTGATGAAACATGCGATATTTCAGTTGACAAAAAACTAGTTTTATACATAAGATACATAAAAGACAATAAAGTGACTGTTTCATATGTCGGTAACAGGAAAGTTATTGACTGTACTGCTAAAGGCCTTAAAGCATCTTTACTTTCATTTCTGGAAGAACATGATATCCATGTCCAAAAAGTACTTGGTCTTGGCACTGACGGTGCCAGTGTCATGACTGGTTGTAGAAATGGACTCGGTATGAAACTGAAAGATCACTCTAAATATTTAGTTCAGGTAACAGTTACATTCATAATTACTTGATTTAATTAGAACTGCAAGAGGCTGTCATGTAAGCTTAGATATATATACGGTGAATTCTTTATAGTTACAATTCTTTACATAACTTTTTAGTCTTAAGTCTTTTACAATAATTCAAAGCATTCAATTCCAATTAAAAATCAAAATATGTTTTACATTTCAGTGACCTTACTATATGAATGGACCTAAATTGCTACATATTAATTTCTTTTGGATTAAATAATGACAAAATGAATTTATTGTAGTATTAAATGTGTCCTCTTTGTTTATATTTTAGGTGCACTGAGTAGCACATCGACTGAATTTAGCAGTATCACAAGCCAGCAAGGGAATAGATTTATATGATAAACTACAGAGATTATATTCATAGTTTATACAGATTTTATACTGACAGTTCAGTAAGATATGACAAGTTACGTGAACTCCAACAGATTCTCCATGGTCAAGTGAAGCAAATACCTGAAGGAACATCAGTGAGGTGGCTTTCAGTGGAATCAGCTGTTAAAATGATTTTTCAATATTTTAATTCTATTGTCATTTCTTTAGAAGATGATAAAGAAAAAAATGGCAAAGCACAGGGTATATGGAAATTTGTAGCTACTTCGCTCTTTGTCCTTATAACAGCTTTTCTGGTTGATGTCCTATCTGTTGTAGGTATTGTAAGTTTAACTTTTCAAAAGGATCATGTTAATTTATCTAGTATCCGTCACTGTGTTGACTCAACTATTGCAACATTAAACACCATGAAACATGGATCACACACTGTAAATATGGTGCAAAATAAATTAACAGATATAGGTGACAATAAAGTTATGTATGAAGGTGTTCAAATGAAAAATAACGCTGACAGATTTGATGTTATTAGAGAAAATTAAATCAAAAATCTTATTGATAACCTTAGAACACGCTTTCCAGAAAATGATCTTAGCACACTGGAGTCATTTGATATCATTTTCAATCTAAAGAAATACCCAGAATATGCAAAGGATATCCCAGACTATGGAAATGACAGTTTAAATAGTTTGTATCAACATTATCAGGATCTACCGGAGTTTGACCATGAGAGATGTAAATCTCATTTTTACCTTACGAACATTTAATTCATTCTTACAGAAAAGTGTTAGACTTAAAAAGTTTCATTAGACAGTTGCATTCCAATCATGATAATGTATACCCTGATTTTGCTATATTGGCTTATATTGCTCTTGTTATACCAGTTTCAAGTGCCCCTTGTGAGAGGGGATTTTCTCAACAAATGTACTTAAAAACAAAATAAGAAATCGACTAAATCCAGAGACACTGAATAGATTAATGCTAATTTAACTTGAAGGTCCTGATGTTGAACAAATGGACTTCATGTCGTCTGCACATGCTTTTGTTAACATGAAAGACCGAAGGAAGTGAATTATGAAATTGTCTTCACAAAACTTTAAAAGTTTTCTCTACAGTTATAACTGATAACTTTGTTTTCCCGGCTAGTTATTTGATGGGTAAATAAAAAATAAAACAAATTCTTCTTTTTATCATTTATTTATTTATTGTATCAATAAATATCATGAGAAATAAGTTTATACTACAAGTAGCCCATTAGTCAGGTGAAAAGTACAATTAATATTCACAATTGTAATATTTGTATTAACACAATATATGTACCTCTCACGGGACCCTCAATTTTTCTTAAAGGATCCCAAAGAATTAGTAATGAGAGTCCTTGGGACCCCCAAATAAAAAAACCTAGGGAAACCCTGCACTAATTATCAAGACTGATTTTAAACATAAAATTAAAATTATGATAACTTGTTTTTAGTTTCTATTTTTAATTAAGATTATATAAATTTATTTCCTTTAAATAGTTAAGTATCGCATATGATGGTACCGACTAAAATTCTCTAAGTGAGTTAACCTTAAAATGTTTGTCACGGATGTATTTAAGAGCATGACAGTCAAGCAGAACGTGTTTGACATTGAAATGCTCATCACATGGTATACATTTAGGTACTTCTTCTCTTTTGAGAAGGTATGAATGTTGTAATCTGGTATGACCAATTCTACATCGCGAAGTCACTATTTGAACTCGTCGATAAGCAAATATTATTGACGAAGATGAATCGAGGGTTGGCTTTATGTCATGTATTTTTTTAATAAAGCATCATTCCACATTGTTTGCCATTTTGACTTAATTAACGTATTGGTTGAACATTTGAAGTCACTGCTGGTAATTTGATATCTACTAGTTGAAGGTTTAAAGATTCTTTAGCTTAAATGTCTACTTTTTCATTTCCATGTATGCCAATATGACTAGGTATCCAGCAGAGATGTCTTATTTTAGATTTCAGTATTTCATGTTATCATTATTCAATATTTTTAATAAGTATATTGTCTGAAAATCAAAAACCACCCTGTGTTGCCCACCCCTGAACCCCATCCAAGCTCCGCCGCAGCTGGCGCCCGACACCCCGAATATTTTTAGTTATACAACAGAATAAAACATCGTCAACACACAATGAGCAATCTGTACCAGGATTTACCATCCCAGCTATAAAACCAAGTCCAAAAAGCGCAACAGACAAAACGCCGCCCTGTGACACGCCTTGTTCTTTTTTTTCTATCAAAACCCATCAAAATATTGCAGTTCTACCGATAAGAACAGCGAACTTCGTTTTGGTCTTGGACCGACGTACCTAATCAATAATCGTGTCTAAAGTGCAAAATACAGCTTAAAACACGAAGAACAAACTCCAACTGTAATACGGCAGCCATCTTGAATATGTACTTGTAAGAACAAGTAAATTAATTGTTCGTGTCTTATATTACGGATTTGACTAAAATATTTATGCAATTATTTCAACAGAGAAATATTTAAATGCAAGCTCTGCGATCATGGGAATTTTACTTGATTTATTTTATAGAATTCTAGTGGATCAGCTGACATCTCATTTCTAGGCATTGCTTTATAATAATCAACCTGGCGCTGTGCCTCTCCCTCAGTATCTAAACTAAGAGAATATACATCTTCGTCATCTTTATCAGAAAACAGTTCTTCCAGAGCAGCTATTTTCTTTTCTCGACTAGCATTAATTGACTTTTTATCACTTGTTTCTTCAGGTGGTAAACTGAATTCTTCTTTCTTATGAAATAGCATCTTGTTTAGATTTTATAAAGGTATCAATTTTACCTTTAAACCGAGTCCACACATCGTCATACTTGAGCATTTTCTTGAATCTGAAAACTTTAAACAATGTAATTTGCACTATAATTGCAATCGGTATCGGTATCGTTTAAATACCGTATCGTTTAATTGGTGCCGGTATCGTTTCGTCCTTGACGGTATACATCCCGAAGTAACACAAATGAGTCCAGTGAAGACATGGCTCTCCATTCACTTCCCATCACACTGAACCCACTTTAAAAAGGTAAGAGACATATGGTTAGCACTTTCAACTGGCTGAAACAAGCCACAGATGCAGCGCTTATCATCATTATCTGTCATAGAGTGTAAGGTATTAGAGGGTGTGACAGGTGTCTTGTACCTGATCTTTGACGTGAGCAGCAGGGTTATTTATGTGCTTTGAATTAGCAGCAGGATATTTAGGTGCTTTGAATTCTTTGCTTTTATACTAAGTTTAAGATTTCTGATTGTCTTCATTTCGGCATTTTTTCATAACCTTTTTGCTAGTAAGTTATGTCCCATTAACAAGTTTGCTTATAGTTTATCTGTTTTTCCCCTTTTAACATCAATGATTTTTTTCTCCGTTCAAAAACATCTAAGTCACCTATTCCTCCGTCCACAATTGTATCAGTGTTGTGTTGGTTTGGAGTATCAGAGTCTTTATCAGACAATTCTTGGCAGAACACTGTTTGTATTGCAGGACTTTGCAATGGAATAATCATAATAAGGTGAAAATTCCAATAAGTTAAAAGTCAGTCTGTAAATTTTCAGATGACAAAGCCCTCGTGTTGTTTTGAGATGCAAGTTGATAGATATTGTACTTACTGCCGAAGAGTAACTCATAAGTTTGTGAGACTGGACATTATACAGACGTTGAAAAGGTTCATACCATGCTACATCTATGGGTTGGAGCAGGTGGCTTGTGTGTGCAGAAAGTATTAAAAGTATTATGTTGTTCTGTTTTGCCCATTCTTCCAGCTCTAAAGCAACACGTGATCTGTGACCATCAAAAAAAATTAGTATATTTTGCTGTCAAACCTGCAAGAAACTAAAGTGAAACATGCATCGGCTATTAAACGTAGAGAATTGATCTGTGTACAATGAAACAGTATTTAAGAAACATATTATATATATTTTACCCGAGATACTTAGCTTAATGATCGTCTAAGATGAAATGGCGTCACTCAGGACAATGCTAAAACCAGTACTTTCGTACCCATGCTCGTCACATTGCCCACCTTATCCAATTTCACGCGTCCCGCATGCTAAATATGATTACATAAACTTTCTGTCTTTCTTTTCTTCCTCTCTTTTTAAACAATTTATGTTTTCATTTTTTGTGTATGAATGTGTAAAAGAACAACAGAAAAATGATAAAAAGGGAAATAAAGTGTTGTTTTTTTTCCAACAAAGACGCAAAAATAACACAAAAAGAATATAAAGAACAATAAAATGTTATTCTAAAACAAGTACACAATAAGAAATAATACTGTACGCTTTGTGCCTTTACCAAATACAAGTTTAATTAACTTATGATAAGAAGCTAATATAACTTATATTACGTATTATTCCTTATAAATATCAGATTTCAATTTTAGTTCACTTGTCTCAATTACATATATAAACTGAAATTTAGTATTAACAAAAAGCTCGGGAATGTAATCGCCATATGAGACACTGAATGCCATTATGTGTTTATGTACTTATTATACTGCTTATGTACACATAATAGAGTCGTTGTATTCTGTTTCCCCATTTAGGGTTATTTCTATTTTATTTAGTCACCTTTTCATCCGTCTGGCAACATAATTTTATCTTAACCTGTTCTTCATCTTTTTCACAGATGATTCTACATTCTTGTTACACACTTTCTTAGTACTCTCAACTTTGTTATCAGATAGCCTTTGCTTTCTCATTCTATTATTGGGCAACATGGGTATAGCTGCTTACGTACTGTCCTTCCAATGAGAATATCCCCATTATTATCAATTATCAATCAGTGGATACCGCTTCAATAACGGGACAGGTTTTATCCATGTTATCACTTAATCCATCTATTACCTTCTCAAAAGAGAGGAAGCACCTAAATGTATACCATGTGACGAGCATTTCAATGTAAAACACGTTCTTCTTGACTGTCAGGATCTTAAATACATTCGTGACAAACATTTTAAAGTAAACTCACTTAAGGAACTTTTTGAATCTGTATCATCATATGCGATACTTAACTTTTTGAAAGAAATAAATGTTTATAATAAGATATAGAGCTTTACATCATTAATTTCGTTTGAATTAATAGTATCATTAATTGCTTTCGGCGCGATATGACCTTTCTGTGTTGGTGCGCCGTAAAACCCAAACAAACATAATGGGACAGGAAACATCCATGTTATCACTTCATCTATCTTTCCTATAACCATCATCCTGTATGTCAGCAGTTTACAGAGATGTCTGGGTCTAAATCCCAGGCATGATTGTCAAGTTTATTGCTTGCCGATTCTTGTTAATATTAATCTCGTCTCATTTATGTTTATTTTTGTCATGCTTGAACAAATATGCAAGCTTTTTTAAAAAGGGGTTATTAATTAAAAATTTATATTTATATCTTCTAAAAGTCTCTTAGATGGTCCTCAAACTTCTCATCAGGTGGTATACTATTTGTACACTAAAGGCAAAATGGCAATGGTCGTACTGTACAATTTGCTTTTGCCATTTTGACTGGTCTGAAAAAAAAAATTGTTACATAATCTTTTGCCCAAGGGGCCAAGGGGTTTTCGTTTCCATACTGTAATTTCATGATCGGAACTTTGTTCACTAATATTGTCATTTAGTTTGCAGTCATCGTCACTATTGTCGCTATTTGCATTACTGCTGTTATTCACACTATTCTCGAGATCTAAAAAAGAACCGTCATACTCTCCAAATAACGTCTGTTCTTTACAGATTACTTATTCGATCACAATGTATATCTTGCACGGGCTTATCCTGTCAAAAATCTACTTTATTTCACGGCGTCTCAACGCCGTGATATTGTGGTGGGTAGATTTTGATAGCAATGGGCAAAAGTCACGTGATAAAAAATGATAAAAATCCTTTCGATTTCCACTGCCGACAAATTTATTGTTTTTAATGCAGTCATAGTACAGCCCATTTCCGTTAAAAGTTAAATAGAAAAATCATTTTTGGGGGAATCCATATAAACAATTTTTCTTGCAACAATGCAACACACGAAAAATCAGCGTTTTATATCAACACATTTCCGCAAATCCTTTCGAATCACACGAAAAGGGGTAGGTATAAATCGCGAACCAACCGGACCAGGAGACCAGTTTAGTATACGGATACAGTTTAACAAATATGCGTATCATAATGTGTGTATAGTACATATATTATTGATATTTGCCAATATTTTATTTGAAAAGATAAGACACCAATATCTAAATTATATTTTAAGAAATAACTTTGCAGACTTTAACTATTAAAAGAATCGTCGATTGCTTCATCACATATTGTTGTAAATATTATATATTTCAACTGTTAGAGCATTTATCATTTGAAAACTAATTTGATATGATTCATATATTTTAATAATATACCTTTTTTTTCTTATTAGCCGACTGTACAAATAAAGAAGCGTAATCGTGTAACATTGACTCTTAATTCTTACTCTTACTGAGCTCTATTGGCGATCTTTTCTAACTATAATTAAGTGCAGCGGACCAGTTAATTTTAAGAGCATAAGAGTTACGGACCAGGGTTGAGTTCAGTAACTGCGAACGTTATAGAACGTTCCGCAACGATACATTCGGAAGTCCTCGTCCATTTGCTGCGAATAATCTCGGACATATTTGGACGCTATTTTGAAATGTCCGGCGTTAAAGTAAACAAATGTATGACTGAGGAGTTCCGAATGCATCGTTATGTAACGTACTGTAGCGTTTTGTGTAATTGAACTTGCTCGGTTATAGATCGAGCAGATGTAAGATTATTTTTGCAGACTTTTTTTAATTATGAAAAGTTTGGTACTATATTGACGGACTATTGACCAGACGGACCAGGTAATTTTAAGAGAGTTAAAATGACGGACATTTACACCTAGGTGAAAAGCTCGCCAGTTTTTAATTTGTTCGAATGGAGTATGTTTTCTCGAGTCCGAGTGAATTCATTATTAAGAAAAATGATTTCTATTCGAAATAGCTTGCCTTTTGTATTTAAGTGCATCTTTTCGGAATTAAAATACATGTTAAATCCTTTCGTGTATCCGGCAACAAAATTCTTCCGTAACAAGTAAAGGTATGACTACTCTCTAATACACTGGTTTGAAAGATTCACTCGCTGACTCTCTACCTCTGCTTAAATACTATGCGCAAACTGATATTTCTATTTCAAGGCAAAGACACACACATTTAGATTGCATGACTGTCTCGTGATTAAAAAATAAATGCAATAAATGCAACAAATGTTCACGCCTGTAAAATCAAAATGTCGAAATTCAAAGATGCTGGACAGTTATGCATTAGTTAGATGATTGGTTACACGGATTGGTAAGAATAGATCCGCAATGTGAGGAGCACTTGACTAAACAGAAGCGATAAGTCATGTAAATAGCTTCTGTTCTGAAGAACTATGTTTTCCCTTCTGCCGATCTTTTTAAGCGTCATGCAAATATGAATTACTGGAAATAAATCCAACTAAAACCAAACATTCTGTCGGCAGAAAGATGGTGTCTAGATCCAGACCATTCGCGTACTCCAAATTTGTCAAGATTCTCAATCTAACTAGTATCGAGAATCTTACTAGGCTTTTGGAACGCGAGATTGTAACATTTGAACAGAAAAACGTTTTATGACAAGTTACCTTTTAATTACTGAAAAACCTTAACATGACAATTCAATATAATGCTCTTTTGAGTTACCTTTAGATTATACTTAATCATTCTTTTTTGTTTGCCGTGACAATCCCTTTGCTGCATTTAGCAGCAATTTTTTACTTGTAGAAAGTATATATAAGTATATATCTAAGTATATACATGTATATATTTATCTAAATATATATATGTTCATCTCTAACAAACTATAAATTTGTTTGTTTGTTTGTTTGTTTGGGTTTTACGGCGCACCAACACAGAAAGGTCATATCGTGCCAGAAGCTATTAATGATACTAATAATTCAAACTATATTAATGATGTAAAATTCTATATCTTATTATAAACATTTATTTCTTTCAAAAAGTTAAGTATAACATATGATGGTACAGATTCAAAAAGTTCTTTAAGTGATTTTACTTTAAAATGTTTGTCACGAATGTATTTAAGATCCTGACAGTCAAGGAGAACGTGTTTAACATTGAAATGCTCGTCACATGGTATGCATTTAGGTGCTTCTTCTCTTTTGAGAAGGTATGAATGTGTTAATCTAGTATGACCAATTCTACATCGCGAAATTACTATTTGATCTCTGCGATTAGAATATATAATTGACGAAGATGAATTAAGGGTTGGCTTTATGTCACGTAATTTATTAAAAATTGCATTGTTTCACAACGTTTGCCATTTTGATTTAATTAACGTGTTTATTGAACATTTGAAGTCACTGCTTGGCAATTTGATATCCACTGGTTGAAGGTTTAAAGATTCTTTGGCTAAAATATCAACTTTTTCATTTCCTCGTATACCAATATGGCTTGGTATCCAGCAGAGGTGTACTGTTTTAAATTTTAAAATTTCATGCAATTTCAATTCTATACTTTTAATAAGAATATTGTCTGAATTACGATTTTTTATGGCCAATAATACAGATAGAGAATCTGAAAAAATGATAAAATTACTATTAATACTATTTGATATGTATGATAAAGCGAGATCTATTGCTTTGACTTCAGCTGTAAATATGGATGCCTGGTCAGGCAATCGCATTCTTGCAACAAAATAATTTCCATATGCAGCGCAATTAACTTTGTTACCATCTTTAGAGCCGTCAGTAAATAAATGTGTACAGTCTTTATATTTTTCTAAGATGTTAACGAATTCCGATTTGAAGGCCTCTGGGCTGGTAATAGATTTACGTAAGTTAGACAAATCAATGTTAATGTTTGGTATGTTGTAGGTCCAAGGAGGGACATTTTCATCGAAGTTCTGTAGAACGGTAGAGGTGTTAATATTAAGCAGTTCTAAGTCGTTTTTAACGCGCAGGCCAAATGGTTTAATTTCGTTTGGTTTGTTGTCAAATTTATCAATGTAATTTGGTTGAAAAACAACTTTCCGCGCCGGGTTACTATTGTTAGAAGATATTCGAGTTGCGTATTGTAATGAAAGCTTTTGTCGACGTAATTTTAATGATGGCTCGTTAGCTTCAACATTAAGACTTTCAACAGGTGAAGTTTTAAATGCACCAAGGGCGATACGTAAGCCCTGGTTATGTATTGTATCAAGCATTTGCAAGTACGATTTACGTGCTGATCCATACACAATTGACCCATAATCTAGTTTTGAACGAACAAGACTTCTGTATAATTTAAGTAATGTTTGAGAATCAGATCCCCAATCAGTATGTGAAAGTACTTTAAGTAGGTTTAAAGCTTTGATACATTTTGTTTTTAGAGATTTTAAGTGTGGTATAAAAGAGAGTTTTTTATCGAATGTAACGCCTAAAAATTTAGCTTCATTTACAACAGGTATTTTTGAGCCAGAAATGTGTTTTTGACTTGGAAAATTTAAAACCATTTTCTGTTGCCCACTTTTGGATTTTATCCAAGTTTTGTTGTAGTTGGCGTTCGATACTTCGAATATTTTTAGAACGATGACAGATTAAAAAGTCATCTACATATAATGAACAATCTGTACCAGGATTTATAACCTTAACAATATTATTAATTTTAAGACCAAAGAGGGTAACTGATAATATACTGCCTTGTGGCACGCCTTGTTCTTGATTGTGGCTATCTGACAATGTTGATCCTAATTTAACTTGAAAACTTCTGTCAGACAGAAAACTAGAAATTAACATTGGTAGTCTACCGTTTAGACCGGCATCTTTTAAATCTTTGAGAATACCATATTTCCAAGTTGTATCGTAAGCTTTCTCAAGATCAAAGAATATTGAAACTACATGTTGTTTATTGACAAAAGCCTCTCTTATGAATGTTTCGAGGCGTACTAAATGATCATTAGTACTTCGCTGTTTTCGAAAACCAGATTGGAAATTAGTTATAATACCGTTAGATTCTAAATACCAGATGAGTCTTTTATTAACCATGCGTTCAAAGGTTTTACAAATACAACTAGTTAGAGATATTGGTCGGTAGTTAAGGGGGTCAGTATTGTCTTTTCCCGGTTTCGGTATTGGTATTATTAAAGCTTCCTTCCAGTTATCTGGAATTTTACCAGATATCCATATAGCATTAAAAATATCGAGCAATAAATGTTGAGATACCAATGGGAGGTGTTTTAAAAATTGATAATAAATTTCATCAGGGCCAGCAGCTGTATCTTTGGCATGCTTAATAGAATCGGTTAAATCGTCAATTGTAAAGAGGGTGTTTTACTCTTCTTTGTTGTACTATTATAGAATGCACATGTTTATACAAATATAAGACCATTGAAGCTTCTGTTGAGTTATTAAGAAAATATACCTTATAGGTAAATAACAATTATATATATATATTTATGAACTGCGATAATGGCACCAAACTTTCATATATTTCTATGTATTGATTTTGCTTATGCACACTGTAAATCAAAACGTTAAATGTTTGAACGCTATTTGATCACCAAAATGCAACAGATATTGAACGCGTCCACCTTTACAAAACATGTTCTGAACTTTAACTCTTTGTGTTTAACGACCAATGCCTCAAGAACACTAGTGTTCTGTTTTTGAACCCATGTGTTCAATAAGTGAACTGCATGTGTTAAATACTTAAACACTTCAAGTGTTCAGAAATTTAACGTTTGGGACGTTCAAATCGAATGCGACAGATATTGAACACTTTGATCATTAAAAGATACGAGTTCATATTTTGAACACTAGTTGAACATAGGATGTTTCCAAATAAAACTAATCAAAGAACATTTATTGCTTGCAAATTCCTAACATAGTTAATATATACAGTATATTGAGTATAAAGTTATAAACTGATGTTTTTGTTTGGTAATATCTTCCAATGAAATCAAAACACAGGCACTTTTGCAAATAGCTAGCATGCCAATTTAAATGTTTGACAGTTCAATCCTGTGTTTTAAATGCCGAGATATAATTTAACTGAAATATAGCCTTGTGACGATTAAAGCTTTTTCCATGAATCTGGAATTTTACCACATATCCATATATCATTAAAAATATCAAGCAATAATTGTTGAGATTCTAATGGGAGGTGTTTTAAAAATTGATAATAAATTTCATCTGAACCAGCAGCAGTGTCTTTAGCATTTTTATTTAGTCGGTTAGATCATCAATCGTATAGAGGGTGTTATACTCTTCTTCGTTGTTAGAATGAAAATTAATATTTTGTTTTCCAGCTTTAGATTTGACTTGTTTAAACTCGTCAGAGTAGTGTGCGGAAGAAGAATTGTGTTCAAAAGCTTCCGCTAGCGTGTTGGCTATATCTTTAGTTGTTTTAGCGATTCTCGATTTAATAATATTAATAATATTGTTAAGGTTATAAATCCTGGTACAGATTGCTCATTATATGTAGATGACTTTTTAATCTGTTATCGTTCTAAAAATATTCGAAGTATCGACCGCCAACTACAACAAAACTTGGATAAAATCCAAAAGTGGGCAACAGAAAATGGTTTTAAATTTTCCAAGTCAAAAACACAATGTGTACATTTTTGTCGATTAAGAAAGCATCATAATGATCCTGAACTTTACATTTCTGGCTCAAAAATCCCTGTTGTAAATGAAGCTAAATTTTTAGGCGTTACATTCGATAAAAAACTCTTTTATACCACACTTAAAATCTCTAAAAACAAAATGTATCAAAGCTTTAAATCTACATAAAGTACTTTCACATACTGATTGGGGATCTGATTCCCAAACATTACTTAAATTATACAGAAGTCTTGTTCGTTCAAAACTAGATTATGGGTCAATTGTGTATGGATCAGCACGTAAATCGTACTTGCAAATGCTTGATACAATACATAACCAGGGCTTACGTATCGCCCTTGGTGCATTTAAAACTTCACCTGTTGAAAGTCTGTATGTTGAAGCTAACGAGCCATCATTAAAATTACGTCGACAAAAGCTTTCATTACAATACGCAACTCGAATATCTTCTAACAATAGTAACCCAGCGCGAAAAGTTGTTTTTCAACCAAATTACATTGATAAATTTGACAACAAACCAAACGAAATTAAACCATTTGGCCTGCGCGTTAAAAACGACTTAGAAATGCTTAATATTAACACCTCTACCGTTCTACAGAACTTTGATGAAAATGTCCCTCCTTGGACCTACAACATACCAAACGTTAACATTGATTTGTCAAACTTACGTAAATCTATTACCAGCCCAGAGGCCTTCAAATCGGAATTCGTTAACATCTTAGAAAAATATAAAGATTGTACACATTTATTTACTGACGGCTCTAAAGATGGTAACAAAGTTGGTTGCGCTGCATATGGAAATTCTTTTGTTGCAAGAATGCGATTGCCTGACCAGGCATCCATATTTACAGCTGAAGTCAAAGCAATAGATCTTGCTTTATCATACATATCAAATAGTATTAATAGTAGTTTTATCATTTTTTCAGATTCTCTCTCTGTATTATTGGCCATAAAAAATCGTAATTCAGACGATATTCTTATTAAAAGTATCGAATTGAAATAGCATGAAATTTTAAAATCTAAAACAGTACACCTCTGCTGGATACCAAGCCATATTGGTATACAAGGAAATGAAAAAGTTGATATTTTAGCCAAAGAATCTTTAAACCAGTGGATATCAAATTGCCAAGCAGTGACTTCAAATGTTCAATAAACACGTTAATTAAATCAAAATGGCAAACGTTGTGGAACAATGCAATTTTTAATAAATTACGTGACATAAAGCCAACCCTTAATTCATCTTCGTCAATTATATATTCTAATCGCAGAGATCAAATAGTAATTTCGCGATGTAGAATTGGTCATACTAGATTAACACATTCATACCTTCTCAAAAGAGAAGAAGCACCTAAATGCATACCATGTGACGAGCATTTCAATGTAAAACACGTTCTCCTTGACTGTCAGGATCTAAAATACATTCGTGACAAACATTTTAAAGTAAACTCACTTAAAGAACTTTTTGAATCTGTACCATCATATGCTATACTTAACTTTTTGAAAGAAATAAATGTTTATAATAAGATATAGAGTTTTACATCATTAATATAGTTTGAATTATTAGTATCATTAATAGCTGTCGGCGCGATATGACCTTTCTGTGTTGGTGCGCCGTAAAACCCAAACAAACAAACAAACAAACTAGTCTGCACTTCATCCATGACCCCTACATATAAAATCTGTGAAGTAAGGTATACTTCACCAGTTGTTGAAATATTGCTCAATTCGAACCTGTTGCCCGATATCTTTGCTATAAAGCACTTTTTAAAAGTATTATAATGATTGCCAAGTTCCATGCTACAAGTCAGCAATTTCAAAGAGGTGTCCTTCACTAACAAGATATGGAATTAATATAAAGAAAAAATTAACAAATCAATAATCGTAGTCATAAAATTTACATGCTTAGATAACCGAAAGTTATGAGTAAAGACATTTAAGTTACAGAGTAAAACTCAATATTAAGTATCATTCACTACAACAAACATACCACAGCTCCAGTCTTAGAATAACTAAATAACAGCATACAGAAAAAGAACATTACCTTTTGTTTTCATACTGTTCAAGCTATCTGCCAAAACACATTTTCTTAGAATTCTGCTGACACTTGTCACTTTGTACGCAGGCATATTTGGCACACAATTTCTCTAAAACTTTAAAATATATTCAGTTTTTATATTGTTCTTTTCTACTATGGCCAGCTTATGTAACTTATTTCTCCTGAACCCTTGTCTTTTGTAAACCCATAAACAAGGCCAAGAACTTCTCCATATAATAAATCAATTGGGGGAAAATCAACATTATTGAAACATTTCCAAGGAAAGTAGTTACCAGTCAAGGTGGGATTGAACAAACGACCTCTTCTTGACACCACTTTAAATTCATACCAACAACATACAGGGCCAAAGACCATAGAACATGCCAGGAGGATAATCTTATTTTAAACATCGATTACACAAGTTAATCAAAGCACTGAAAGTGCTGAAGGAACGATTCTTTTTAGCTTGTAGCATGTTTACAATAGATTGTTACCACGTTTACAGAAGAAAAGTATGTGAAATGAAGGGCAGTGAATTACTGTAACTGTTACAATAAGTTGGCTGTACATGGAGTATGGTTATACATCACAATCATTTGTTAAGACTGTTGATAACAAAGGCCCTGGGGAGCAATCAACATTGGCTAACGATACGGTCTGTTACTTGTAAATATTCAAGATGGGCGTAGAATGAAATTTAAGTAGATCTAGCTCCAAGTGACATTATATACAAGAATTGAAGCAGCTACCACACTGTTAAAGAAAGATTGGTTTATCAATTACGGTGTGAACAGTAAGCTACAAATGAGTGCAGCAAGCTTGCATTGATGCTTGCCAAACTGGACCATTTGGGATAATGAAAGTTCTTGTTGTCATAAGGTTCTTAGTAAGTAAATACTATAAAAGCAGCAGGCATGATTAAGCCAATAAGCATCCCTAAAAAGGCATTTGTCCACAAATGGTCTTTGTTTGTAGTATGATTTTTACTTTTATTTCATAGTTAAGTGATTGTATTGGCTATTAATTTGATACTGTTTATAGTAAGCAGGGACATATGTACAATACTGCATGAATGCACTAACAAAAACAAGATGACACATTTATATACTTCAAAACTTTTTAATAAAAAAAAAGTAAAAAACATGCTTACTTGACTGTATGAACAGCATAAAAAGAGTATTTCTGAGACAGGATCCCAATAATAAACAAGAGCAGTCCACAGACAGCGCGCTCGACTATTCCGGGTATTCGTGTAAATGACAGCAACAACCAATCAAAACTAATGCTGTAGTTATGCAACTTGGTATTCGACCTTCATTCCTAAACTTGTTGACATGTGTGAAGTTTCAAGTAAATCCCTTCAGTAGTTTAAATAAAAATGGTGCAATAAAAAAATCACCAAAAATTCTAATATTAGAGTGCCATAATCCAGTCAAATTCATGCTTGAGTTATGCAACTTGGTATTTGACGTCAATTAGTAACCCCGTATAGACATGTGTGAAGTTTCTAGTGAATTCCTTCAAAAGTTGCAGAAATAAAATGTTGCACCTAAAAACGTAACCAAGAAATTTATAATTATAAAAGGGCCATAATTCAGTCCAAATTCATCTCAGAGTTATCTAACTTGGCATTTGACCTCTAATGGTAACCCCGTACACATGTGTGGAGTTTCAAGTGAATCCATTCAGTAGTTGCAAAGAAAAATGTTGCACCTAAAACTTAACCAAGAAATTTCTAAGTATATAATTAAGTCAAAATTCATCCTAGAGTTATGTAACTTAGTATTTGAACTCCAATAGTTACCCCATAAACACAAATGAAGTCTTAAGTGAATCCCTCAAGTACTTGCAAAGATATAAAAGAAACAAAAATGTTGCGCCTAAAAACTTAACCAAGAAGTGTTACGTTGACACCGACGACACCGCTGACAGACAGCTGAGTAGGATAGCCCCACTATTCTCCGAATAGTCGAGCTAAAAGCTAAGGTTATGGTAGAAGTACAAAAGAATACTGATATCTGATGGCATATGGGATTACCAATTTTTCATCTGGAAAAATTTTAAGTGATGATGACACATAATTATCAGGTTTTGTGAACATATATCATGATTGTCAAAATCTATTTCAATTTGAAATTAGCAACTGTGGAATTCAACCTTAAGCGAGCTAAACAGGGATAAATAGAAACACATATGTCATGATGACAATAAATCACAAACATGAATATAGACGGTGAGGAACTTCTACAATGCTAACCCCTAAAACTAAGTCAATGTTTTTGCCAGTGCATAATTTAAACAACCTAAGAAGATGATTTTCAGGTGATGCCAAATAGTATTAGTACGGCTAATGGTTTGGAATCTTTTTTGTCAATTTTCATAGAAATGTAAAATTTTGACAACAAGGGTGGGTCGATTTTTACTTAAAGGCCCGATTGCATAATTCTAGTCTAAAGATAACCTAAAGTTTAAACCAGAAATTAAACCCTGTCCATTGCATAAATGTAGTTTAATTAGCCCCAGACTAAGCAAAAACCTGGTTGGGTTGCATAAATACAGTTTAGGCAAAACCTGAGTTTATATTTAGTCTATTACATCATTAAAATTAAACCTGCGATGGGGGTAGTTTAAGGCTGAGTTTTAGAAAATATATAAGTTTTGTGAGTTGAAAAAATGACTGCCCACATACTGCAACGCAAACACATACTTGCCATTTTTCAAATCTTCTCTGCCTCCCTTTTTTAGATTATTTTTTCTTTGGCATACTCTTTTTTCTTCTTCAAAGCCCTAGCTTCGCTTTGTTTAGAGAAATTGTACGGACTTTAAATATTAACGTGTCGGATATTTCCTTCAGTTCAGCCTCAGTTAATACTGTGGATATGTCAGTAGCATTGTTCATTTCAGAGAATTTGCGTAAGAATTCATTTAGAGGCATTTTCTTTTCTCCCAAAACACGTTTTCTATCGTTTAACGACATGCCTTGTTCATACCCAAGTAAATCAACGCCGCCCGATGTTTCGTTTAATCCTCTTTTAAGCTTTTTTGCCATCAAATGTAAGACAATACGAAGCATTCGAATTCGAGGCAGCAAGGATTTGCTACATATCTGTAAATATTCTAGGCACTTCGTATAGTGAGTTTAATGGGGGTTGCAGTCTATCTACCTAGCGTGAGTATATTTGGTGTATGCAAGTGTTCTCAGCACTACGACACGCCATCATTACATATGGGATATGTAGATCCCAGTCTCGGTGATTTTCGTCAACGTATGCGCTCAACATTGTAGTTAATGTTCTGGAAATCACTCTCTACCATGCCATTAGACTGCGGGTGATACTGAGTAGTACGCGTTTTCTCTATACTATGTAACCTGCACATTTCTTGAAATAGCTTAGATTCAAACTGACGGCCTTGGCCAAAGTGAAGTTTAGTTGGTACAGCAAAACGCGTAATAACTCCTTCCAATAAAATTTTAGCCGCCGTACTTGCTTGCATGTTGAAGTTCTTCATTGGAAAACCTTCGGTCCCTTTCGTAAAAAACCACCTACGGCTACTATTAGTATATTTATTGCCAGCCTCAGTTTTTGGCAATTCACCAAGATGAAGCCTGACTGTGAAAGGTCTTTAACTACTAGTGCTACTGAAATATCTGAAGACATTATTCATGTACTTGATGAAGGTGAACCACCCATGAAAGGTAAAATGTAGATACTTCAAAACCAGAAACAAGTAAGTTTTTTTTGTTAATTTGTTATTTACCTACAAAACTGATACTCATGCCTAAAAAAAGTTAACTTGTTAAATTAGTAAATAATTTTACTTCTTTAATGAAACTATAACTTTAGCTTTTGATTTAATTCCTTCTATACAAAGATTGAGATCTTGTCTACAGCATCTTCACAAATTGTTTGTTATTATTATATACATTATCTATACTCATTATATATACACTTATAAAATACATGTATATCTATTTTTCTATTTACAGATAGTGATCTGGATGGGTTATTTGGTGATGTATTTTCTACAAAGATTGAATCATCAAAGACAGACTATGATCGTGTTATGCAAGAACTTATGTCATATTAACTGGAACCATCCATCAAAGTTAAATCTGACTCATTACTATGGTGGACAACAAGCAGGACAATTATCAAATCTTAGCTAAGTTTGCAAGATGTATAGTATGTGTACCAGCTACTAGTGTTGCTAGTGAGAGAGTTTATTCAACTTCAGGTGATGTTGTTAATGCCAAAAGGGCATGTTTACCAGCTGATCAAGTAAACATGCTTGTAACATTAAAAAAGAACATTAAAGTCCCTGATGACTTAATCTAATGACAAATATTTGAGACAAAAATCTCTTCTGTAGACATTGTTTCATCATGTTTTTTATGTTATATTTGTTTAAGTTGAAAGTTTTATTGTTTTAAGCACGAACTTCCATGTGTGAAAGTTTTCAGTATTATAATCAGAACTTTGAAGTTACTGATGACCTAATCTAATTACAAAAAAGACTTGAGACTAAGATCTCTCTTTAGACATTGTTTCGTCATGTGTTATATGTTATATTTTGTTTAAGTTGAAAGTTTTATTGTTTTTAGAACACGTACATGGGTGAAAGTTTTCAGTATTAAATTTGATTTCAGTATTTTGAAAATAATATTTTATGGAATTCATGTAAAATCTGTCTTATTCAGTATTTTAAATGTAGGTTTTCAAAATTTTCAAAACATTTAACATTCACCCATGTAAAGTGTGTGTACATGTATGTCTAGTCATTCAAAATAGCCTCATAATTTGTCATTACTTACTGTTAAAACTTGAGATTAATATATTTATATAAGTCTTATAGATTTATCGTGTTATAATTCTCTGAAACTGACATTGTCATTTTAAGTATGTTATGTAATACAAGTCATTTTAGCCTAGTCTCACCATTACTGAAATAATAATCAATTTGCCTCATTGATCATGTGATTCTGATAGTAATGTTTGAAGTTTCAGCAACTAATATAAGTTTAAATTGTTATAACTGTAAGCTATAGCACATGATTAGAAGTGTTTTTTTCATTAAGTGAATGTGTAAAGAATCGAATCGAAAAATATCGAATCGAAAGAAAAAATTAGAATCGCATCGAATCGAATTTCCAGTGAATCGTTGCAGCACTAGATGGAATTGTGAATAGAAAATAATTCTTTATATATTTACATATGTCTGACTGTTGACCAGCTAAGAAAATTGTCGTCTGCTAAATTTAATTTTCATCCAATTTTTTAAATAGTAGTAGAAGTGTTGTCTGAATGTCAAAAAGTTTGGAACCAGACGCCGTAAAACAATTCACTTAATTAATACTGTAAGATATTCATAAATACAGTAATAGTAACATTATCAACATACCTATGTATGGGCCTAAATTTATTTCCATTGCCAGCAAGCATGGAAACGTCATGAAACATGTACTAAATGTAAAACTTGGAATGTTTACCTCTATTATGACGTAACTACTATACTACAGTTGTGTATTGTTCTCCCTGATTTATAAGTTGTGTCTTTAAGAAATATCAAATCATATAAAGAGACAAAACTCAAGAAGTTCGGATCAGTAATGTTCCTTTTAATCCATGGACATTCCATGATAATATTTCAGTGTTTGCTTATTATGACCCCCTGATGTTCCATGTTATTTTCAGTGTTTGCTTATTATGACCCCCTGATGTTCCATGTTATTTTCACCGTGTATATATTCCTGATTGTCTCTAAATAGTCTGCTACCAATAAACTTAACACTTTTACCCTTTTCTAAGCATATTGCATTGTTGGATGGAGTGGCTTTCGTGCCACTCTTACAGATCTTAGAAGGTGGCCCCCTATACCATGCCCAGCAGTTCAAAGGATGCTGATCTGATACGCTCACCATCCTTCAGATAGATGAATTTAGCAAGTATTGGTCGTGATTTTGCTCCTGATCTTTTGCCTAGTCTATGAACTTTTACATAAGTAATTAAGTCAACATTATCGATAACAATATCTCCTTGTATAATTGAATGACAAGGTTCTGACAATTTATTGTTGTGCCACCCTCGGGGATACCGTAGAATAATAGATTTTTCCGTAGAGATTGCATCTCAAGAGACATTATTTGTTCCTCGGTTTGGCGTCTTTGGTCTTGAAGGTTCTTAGTCTGTTTATCAAGTTTTTGACATTTATTCTTAATTAAGTTTCGTCCCTAGCCTGTTGAATATCATCTTGACTATCTTCACTAACTTTTGAGATGTAACTACAAAATTTCTCATATGCAACTCGAATATCTTCTAACAATAGTAACCCGGCGCGAAAAGTTGTTTTTAAACCAAATTACATTGATAAATTTGACAACCAACCAACGAAATTAAACCATTTGGCCTGCGCGCTAAAAACGACTTAGAATATCATATCGCGCCGAAAGCAATCAATGATACTATTTATTCAAACGATATTAATGATGTAAAGCTCTATATCTTATTATATGCATTTATTTCCTTCAAAACGTTCACATGATGGTACAGACTCAAAAAGTTCTTTAAGTGAGTTAACTTTAAAATGTTTGTCACGGATGTATTTAAGATCCTGACAGCCAAGGAGAACGTGTTTTACACTGAAATGCTCGTCACATGGTATACATTTAGGTGCTTCCTCTCCTTTGAGAAGGTATGAATGTGTTAATCAGGTATGACCAATTCTACATCACGTAATTACTATTTGATCTCGTCGATTAGCAAATATTATTGACGAAGATGAATCAATGGTTGGCTTTATGTCATGTAACTTATTAAAAATAGCATTGTTCCACATTGTTTGCCATTTTGACTTAATTTTTTGTTTGCCATTTTGACTTAATTAACGAATTGATTGAACACTTGAAGTCACTGCTTGGTAATTTGATATCTACTGGTTGAAGGTTTAAAGATTCTTTAGCTAAAATGTCTATTTTTTCATTTCCATGTATACCAATATAACCTGGTATCACCAATTCCTCTCTGATTGTTAACTTTCTTAAAGGAGAAACAAAAACACAACAAATGATTAAACTTCAATAATGGATTTTAATTATAACAATTCTAAACAATGACAAAAATTGATCATATTATTATCATTAAAAGCACAGTGGTTGAAAGTTAACTTTGATATAAGCAAAATGCTTGTTTTATTGAGATATTAACAGTTTTCAACAATCTCTACCCTTTCAATTCGATAGATCTACATTTTCTGATTACATGCAGTTTTAATTCATAATTGTCTAACAATTTTGTTTTAAGATTTGTTTTATTCTAACAACGAGTTGATATTTAAAATAGTTATATGTGTGTGGACTTGCGGTGACTTTCTAGAGGTTAAAGTACATCAACTTGCTTCGCAATCAAGCTTCAATACAGTAGTTTTGATGCTGCAGCATTTGTTGAATAAATTCTGTACTGAGTGACCAGGTGCAAAAAGTCGCAAATTGTCACAATGTACAATAAATGACACAAGAGCATGTTTTACAAGAACGCTGAAGTAACAAGAGCATGTTTTACAAGAACGCTGAAGTAACAAGAGCATGTTTTACAAGAACGCTGAAGTAACAAGATCATGTTTTACAAGAACGCTGAAGTAACAAGAGCAAGTTTTACAAGAACGCTGAAGTAACAACAGCATGATTTACAAGAACGCTGAAGTAACAAGAGCATGTTTTACAAGAACGCTGAAGTAAATTACATTATCTATGAATATTTTTCGGGAGCATACAATGTTTATGAGTGATTAGTAAAGGATTCAAGGCTAATATATGAATACTAGTACCTAAACTCAGATCTTCTAAATCAGAATCAGGTATGATAAACCTGTCTAGTAAGTCTTAACACACTAACATGGTATGAAACATTTGCAACCCACCAGTAAATCTAAACATACTTGAATGGCACCATGCAAAACTTGAACCCATCCAGCAAGTCTTAACATACTGGTTTGGTACATGTACCATGCAATTCTTGAAGCTTATCTGTTGTCCTTACCTAGTGTTATGGAATCATACAATACTTTAACCCAAGTGGTAAGACCCAACATTGTGTAATGGAATCATGCAATACTTCAGCCCAGCTGGTAAGACCCAACATTGTGTAATGGAATCATGCAATACTTCAGCCCAGCTGGTAAGACCCAACATTGTGTAATGGAATCATGCAATCCTTCAGCCCAGCTGGTAAGACCCAACATTGTGTAATGGAATCATGCAATACTTCAGCCTAGCTGGTAAGTCTTAAGATATACAGAGAAGTTGCAGGCCTTGTAAGTAGGCAAGTAGAAATAGTACTTGTAAATTTTTATACATGTATGTCTGATTTTGAAGACAAAACATTAGAGGTTCACTATTGCATCATCTACACATTGGTTCTATGAGGTATTTTGAATAAACATCTTAGGTTACTATTGCATTTGCATAACTTGTATGTGACAAAATAAGTGGAAACAGCTAACTAACATCGGTACAATGTTGAATCAATTTACCAACTTTTTGTCGAAGGTCATTTCAACTTCTATATTTGATGTCGTTTATTGAAAGTTATGCACAAAAAAAACTTGTCTAGGGAAAGATTAAACAACTATTTCATAAGCGCGCGACCGTGTTGGCTTTAATTATAATTCAATGCAATTTCAGTACATGAAAGTAGCGGAAAAGTGTTTCCAGTTAGTGCTTTTGCTTTTTGTCTGTCTCCGCCGCCTTAATCTTTCTATTTTTTGAATAACACGTTAATACTTAAAGTCTCAGACTGGTTAACAGTAAAAAACAACAAATATATTCATCCCATGGTAAATATTAGTAATAAAAATTACATACCAGTCTGAATATTATAGACATAATCCATTATCATGAGTCTCTTGATACTAGTTAAAGTATTGATAATACGGATCTCTTGTTAAGTTTATGAAACTTGGTTCAATGGATAGATAATGTTGAGAATATATATCTGTGTCTGTGAAAGTAAACAACAACTACAAATAAGCAAACCTTTTTCTAGTCCATTCAAATCTAGAAATTTGCTCACATTAAATTATCTATAGAAAATCAGAAGTAACATGAAAATATTGTCTTAAAAGAGCTTATAGAAACAATTATATAAATGATAATAAAGTAAGTCCAGTGAATATGTGTACGCTGATAAATTTAAAACATAAGTCTAGCCACAATAGATTTGTATGGTGGCATGTCTAGTAGTTAATAGTTACGTGACTAGTTTTTTTTCAATAGATAATAATAACCCCAAATATTGCTAACTAGTAAATAGTTATCTAGTTATGATATAGTTCTGTTACATTAACCTGTCACAACTTGAATAATTACACGGTCACTGACTGTATTATTATTTAACCTCTTTTTAACCATTGATGAAAACTTAAGCTTTAAAGATCATATCAAAACAGAAAGAACTGCCATGTTCAACTATTTACGTATCAAAAGTATTAGAAAATATTTGGATAAAGAAGCAACAGAAACACTAGTCCTATCTTTGGTCATGTCCCACATTGATTACTGTAATCTAATCTTGTATGGAATCTCAAAATGTGATCTTAGCAAATTTCAGCGAATTCAAAACATGTGTGCCAAACTAGTATTAAGGCTAAAAAATCAGACAGTTCAAAGGATGCTTTGTACTCACTGCACTGGTTACCAGTCAAAGCAGGAATTAACGTTAAGATATGTACTTTCATGTACAACTGTTTTTCTGTAACTGCACCTGCATACCTGACTGAAATTCTCCAAAAGCCAGTACAAAGCAGATCTGGTCTTAGATCTGCAAAATCCAAAGACCTGAATTTTTTGGTACCAATAAATAAGAAAAAAACATTCAGTGACAGAAGCTTTAGTACAGTCGGTCCCACGCTATGAAATAAGCTACCAGATGATATCAAATTATCACCTACTTTGGATGTATTCAAAAACGAGTGAAAACTCATTATTTCTCTACTTTCCATGATCTATTCTAAAACTGACATAGCTTGTTAATGCCTCACCTTACAATTACGGTAAACATACTAAGTGATTGAGTGAGTGCATTATGACATGGGAATGAGGATTGCCTCGCTCTCAGTCATTTTATACCTTGTTTCATATGACTGCAATGACAAACTAAATAAATTGTCCCTTCAAAATGATGTTTCGACACCTTTGGGGATGTATTAAGGGCCCTTTAAAGGTGATGTTTCGTTGGGGAAATGTCTGGTTAACAGTGGCGTTATGTTACACTGTTCAGGACATGTCCGGTTAACAGTAGCATCATGTTATACTGTTCAGGACACCAATTTCAATATAAAATAAATATAAATAAATAAGAAATTAGTGATGAAAACGTAAAATTAAGTCTAATCATGATCTGTGAAGGATGTAGGTCCAAAAATATGAAATATAAAAGCTTTTTTTATATTTTGTTTTGTGTTTTTGTATATACATTATGTTTTTATGGTGGGGGGTTTTTAATTACATGTATTTATTTTTTATAACATTTTTGTACAACGCCATTGAATATGTGATATAGAAATAGGCGTTTAATCAAATGAAAAAGTTTAAGTTTAAGAGCCACCAATCCATATTACTTATTGATAATCTAACTATATATGCGACGATTTTCAATATCGGGGAAATAACAAGTTCGAAAGGGGTTAAAATATCAGATTCAGTGACCGTGTTATTATTTAAGTTGTGACAAGTTAATGTAATAGAACTATAACTATGTAATCACTTATTTAAACGTTAATAAAGTGGTTACTTAGTAACAATATCTAGTTTACCCCTGACAATTAAACTGGTGAAATAATACTAAATGGATGTTGTATTATTATTATGTCTATTATTTAAGCCATGCTTTGTCATAGTTTGTCTTTCCGCTCCCATTCATTCATGTCGCAGATTGCTCCCATGTCTACTTCCGGTAACATGGTACGTTTACGCCACGGCGGAAATACCCGAGTTACGGACAGTGTTATCTCCCCTGACAGGGAGCGGCTCCCGTGACGTCATATAAACGGTGACGTACGCGGAGCCTCTGTGTGTACTATATAAAGGTCCGCATTTTCACGGCTCCTCATCAAATGTCTCTTTAACCTTCACAAGTAAACTCCCGTATAGAAATTCCATAAGGTGCAGGCTCCATTATAATGAGCAAGTCAGTTGAGGTAATACAATAGTAGTATTGTTTCTATAGCTACATTCCAAAGATATCCCTTGAAAAAATATAGTATTTAATATATTAGAAACGGGGAAGGTACCCCACCAACTGGACCTCCTAGTGCTCTGGTGGCGGCTTCCTATAGACTTAATATTCGTAAAAATAAACATCTTGTACATAGATATATATATAAATGTATCAGTGTTCTTAGGCTATACTTGTACTAGAATATCATGACTTTGCCTGGTTTGTAACACAGGGATTCCTAACGATAATCATTTATACCTATAATATATACAAGGGGTCCAACATCAAAATTATGAAATTTAACCCTCGCGTCACAGAAACATGCATAATTCCGTTATTTTTTCGAATATTCTCATCAGGTCTTCAGGTTTCGATACAGAAGACATTTATCTATCCAAAAAGCCTAAGTTTTTTACAACAAATTTACAACTTTTTACATTATTCAAGCTAGTTTCTCGTAAAACGCACTGAAAATGGTTAGTACGACACGGGTCCGTCCCCTAGTCTTACCCTTGTAAAAACCGTCTTTTCCGTGAAATACCGGCCAAATTATGTATTGGTTCGATGAAATATGTTATTTTATTCAACAATCCTCAACTAACCCGACTAATCTTCGTCTTTCAATGATGATAATCGTCCGTTTTCAATTTCCGAGACGAAGTCGCTACGGCACAGCCATCTTAAATCATCAACGAGTCACATGACTACTTGCCATGCTGCTGTACTAACGAGCGATCTGATTAGATGACGTCAAACAGGTGAGTGGTTCTCGATTTTCTATACGTTTAATATATATAAATGTCTTCAACATCGGGACAAAGTACATTGTAAACAAGAAAATACCACAAACCTTCATACATATTGAGTTTATTTATAGATTTTATATAATACAAACTATAAATATTATTTATAACAACATTTGTTGCCCAGTAACCAAAATGAGCATGAACTGGTGAGCTAAGATCATGTAATGATTTACAATTAGAAACTATAAGGCCAAATTTTATTTTCATTGAATTATTCGATGAATACTCTATAAGCCTATAAATCATTATATCACTAATTTTTGAACACTGTGAAACCATATATCATATCAGGCCTGAAGGAAAGGGTGGCTAATGGTTCATCCTTTTTTATCTGGATTTAACACCTTGTCAACAAAATTTACGTAAACGGTCTGACTTCACCTTCTAACTCCTCACAGTGGTTACGTCACGCTATGCTACGTAATTGATTTGATAAAGGGAGATAACCACTGCGGAGAGTTTGTTTCTATATATAGAATGTACGACAACGGTTACTATTGACTGGTTTTCTGTTTCATATACGTTTGTACTTAACGACATACGATAAGCGGGGAACAAACCAATATTATCAGCAAGAACCAATGAACGATCGCGATACATAATGTTCACGTGATACGTAAGATGGCTGTGCCATAGCGACTTCGTCTCGGAAATTGAAAACGGACGATTATCATCATTGAAAGACGAAGATTAGTCGGGTTAGTTGAGGATTGTTGAATAAAATAACATATTTCATCGAACCAATACATAATTTGGCCGGTATTTCGCGGAAAAGACGGTTTTTACAGGGGTAAGACTAGGGGACGGACCCGTGTCGTACTAACCATTTTCAGTGCGTTTTACGAGAAACTAGCTTGAATAATGTAAAAAGTTGTAAATTTGTTGTAAAAAACTTAGGCTTTTTGGATAGATAAATGTCTTCTGTATCGAAACCTGAAGACCTGATGAGAATATTCGGAAAAATAACGGAATTATGCATGTTTCTGTGACGCAAGGGTTAAATTTCATAATTTTGATGTTGGACCCCTTGTATATATTATAGGTATAAATGATTATCGTTAGGAATCCCTGTGGTTTGTAAGGCATAAAATAAACCTATATCATTGTGACTGGTACTTTGTTTTAGTCATTCCTTATCAGATTCCTCTGATGTAAAGGCTCATACCCATTCCTACCTAGAAGATATACTTCTTGATCATCCTTACAAACTGTTCCCAGCCAAGATCAGGACACGGCTGGCAGAACATTACATCAATTATATATCAAATATTAGTACACAAAAACAAAAGAAGATATGATAAATATATAAGTTGTTCAAAAAAAAGACGAATTATATGAACATTAATGAATTTATTCATATAAAGTACATAAGTTACGTATGTAATATTCTAATACCTATCATTATTGAGTAACCTGTATTCAAATGCT
The DNA here is from genome assembly GCA_025267735.1 of Mactra quadrangularis. Taxonomy (NCBI): domain Eukaryota; kingdom Metazoa; phylum Mollusca; class Bivalvia; order Venerida; family Mactridae; genus Mactra; species Mactra quadrangularis. Next base: position 11,930,061 of record CM046305.1, read on the forward strand.
TTGTAATAAGGGACCTTAGTCAGTTATTTCCCTTGTATACTGTCCAAATAGGTAGGTCCAATTAGTTGGATTACTTGGATTTTACCCTTACTTTTCTATGACAATTTGCCAAAATCTTAAATAACTTTTTTGTAAATCTTTTATTTTGTTTGGAAATTAAGCTAGTTATTGCTATAGTAAAGAACTATCTAAATTTCATCACTTATGTTAATATATCTTAATTCACATGAAAGATATAAGATGAAATATTTTGTTATCCTTACACAGGACTTCACTGATAAAATCCGAGGATTCCAACTGATATGACCTACTTGCCAATAGGATTGCTTCCGATTTTATCAAGGAAAGATAACTGACTAAAGTCCCTAATTATAAGTCAATTTTCTCATGGCATGCATAGTGTTTCTGACTTAGAACAGTACTAGCCATCGATGGAATGAATAATAATACAAGTTTACACCACAATAATATTTCATAATTTAGTATCAGACTGAGGTTTATCAATATTATTATCAACAGGTATATCAACATCATCATCTAATGTATCCGCCAGTACAGCATCTTTAGTTTCTCTATATAACATCATTATAACAGCTGACATCATCATTAACACTCCACTAAGAAAATATAATATACCAGGTATTTCATCGTCCTGAAATTTAATGCATTAAGGTAAGTTCTATTATGGAAACTATCCAAATCGTTGGTTTTACCAGCGGAACGGTCTTAATATGTACATGTATGTACAGTGTTATGGTACAGAAAAGGAATAAAACCAGCAACAAACTACAATGAAGAAATTCAAATTTATTTAACAACAGAATTTTATAAAAAATACAAACAGAAGAAAATGTTTAATGTAAAATAAAACCTTAGTAGATGAATATCCAATTCTTCACTGATCCTGTTTTTATTGTCAAAAATTCAACGATGTTAAATATCCGATTTATTAAAATTGCCACAATTGAATTCCAAGTTAAGATGTTAATTCTATTATTCCAAAATTGTTTGATAATATTTATGAACACCCAAAATGACTGTAATGTAATAACTAAATTTGATGACTGAAAAAAATGACTTAATGTTGGTTGACTGAATGAATCTGACTGCCTGATAGTGAACCAACAACCAGTGGTCTTTATATATATTTTTTCATAGAACTTTGTAGTATTTTATAGAAACATCAAGGTAAATAACAATTGAGTAGTACATACAAGATTCTTCTAGAACGCTCTATGACAAAATAAAATAAAAATGACGCAATATCATATAACAATGTAACACTGTATACATTATTCTTTAGTAAATTTGTAAATTGTAACTTTATATTATGTCATGATAGTTGTTCTTTTGATCTGTGTTTTTGTTCATACGTATATAACTATGTTTGCTTAAATCTATTTGATTGTTTAAATGTATGTACATACTTGTATAGTGAGGCCCACATGGAAGATTGGACTTGTCCAAATGTGCAACCAGTTTAAATAAAGTCGTTATTATTATTATTATTTTTATTATTATTTTTATTATTATTATTATTATACATGAGAGACATGAAATCATAGTAACATAGTTTTGTATATATCATGTAGTATATAACAACAGAATAGTTCCGCTATAAGACAATTTTACAACCCAATCCGAAATAGAAAAAAAAATATAAATGTAATATATAAGGGGATATGTCAAACTAGTAATTTAATTCCATTTGGGTCTCACATTGGCATTGCACAGCATATATAAATTGAAGAAGAGACACTGGAGTCCATCCAATCAACATTTTTAGCAAAACTTACATTAGCAACATAAGTTATGACCTATCTCCGTAAAGACACTCTTTTTTTCTATGCATGTTCTAAAAGCCAGAGTTACCAAAATATATATAATATAGTTCTCATTTAAGTCAATTCACTTTAGTTTTCATTTTGTAAGTTATATGTATATATCTAAAGTTCTTAATTTGCCAATACATGTATATTACTTATATTTTTAATGATACTTATACATGCATATTAAAAATATAAGCTACGCTATAGATTTTGAACCAGCGAGCATTTTGTTTGTTCCTTGCAACCGCTTGGTTTCTTTCCACCAAACCGTCTGCACTTTGTTGGGTCCTAACGGACATAGCATTTAAGAACAGTTAAATATTGCAATATTTGATTAATCATTTTTACTCCTACGGACTATAAATATCCATTTTGATTGAGAAAACTAATTCAACGTTTGTATAAATATGGTCAGTTTATTTTGCATATTGTAATTTAAATATATGAATGAATTTGAAATATTAAGTGCGAACATAATTTTGCATAATTATATCTGATAATGTGTTATATATGCTCTAAGTAGAAGTCGTTTCATTTGCATTGTTTTTAGGGACTATTAAAAAAATCAGTGAGTTTTATCGAAAAACAAGTGCTTTTAACACCGTTTTGATTTATACTTTAAAGTTTTTTGGCACTTCAAAATCAATTCATAAAATGAAAGACCAATGACTTCTGAGCAATTATGCGCAGTTTCATAAAAAATGTTTATTATCTAAGCACTTAGAGCATTTTAGCTGACATCACCCATTCTCAAGAAAATGGTCAATTTTTAGGCATTTAAAAAAATACATATCTTTGAAATTAAAGCTTTTTCACATAAATTAGAGTTATAACTGACAATATATTGATGTTTTTCTGTATATTCATGATAGAAAAGGCAAATGCAACATTTTCCAAGCATTATCTATTAGAATCATCAAAATTAAATTGATTTTCTTTAATATGTATGTACAGTAAAGTTTCATTATAAGGTCCATCAAAATGAATGCTCTTAAAAGCGGAAAGCTCTTAACTATGCATGTACAGTTAAGTTCTATAATACGGACCAATGGTCTTAACAGCCGAACGGTCTTAATATAGGAACTTTTTCGTTTTCAAATTAAGCATTTGTTACTGTAAAATCGTCGGTGGCTCCCTTACATGAAATGCAGTTACTGTATTTTTACACCATTAAGACAAGCTTTCTACAATCAAAGGGGAATAACTCTAACAAAGACGTTTGTCAAACTCCCCGCAGCGGTTATTTTCCTTTATAAAATCAATAACTACTGCCACCACAATTAAATTCGTCCATCAGAGAGCCGAATGTGTTTTTTTTTTTCATCTTTTCAATTACAATTCAATATTTCTACAAATTGAGTCTTCTTGTAGTAAATTATGATGTTCAAAGTACATAAAGATAAAAAATAGTTTTAATTATTATTTTGTAGAAATAACAAGCGTGACGTAAGCACTGTGAGAAGTTTGGGCATTCTATAATAAATAGATGGTATAACTAGCGTCACATGATTTACGTGGTGGCAGTGATTGCGTGACGCAATCACTGTGAGGAATTTGGACGTTTGTATATTTTACAACATTAAGAAAATGATGTAATGTATTAGAACAAACAGGAAGTATTGACTCATGAAAACACAACGATTACAGTTCATTCCAAGTGAGTGATCACATGGAGCAGGCGTGGTCGAGTGGTTTCGACATTGGACCAGTAATAATTTGATAGCCAACTCCGCATTGATTCAAATCGCATAAGAGCACACCATTGTTTCCTCGAGCAAATAAACAATTCTACTAGCTTAGTATTTTGGGGACCGAGGGTGATTATTCTAGGTCGTAAGAACTTGTTTCATAATCGAGCTAATAAGAATAAGTATAAATTATGTGCTCAGACATCCTATCGGTCTACAAGGAGCTGACAACTTCTCCCTAAATTGAATCTCGAATTTTCATGGAATGGTACACTCTGCCTTTACACTACATCAGTTTAAAATCATAAAAAACTATTTGAATATACTAACCAGAAATACAATTTGTGGAGCGACCATACCACCAAGTCTAGCTGCCGTACTGTGAGCACCGTATGCTATAGTTCTGAAAATAAGAGGTCAAAGAAATTAATGTTCATATTTGTCATGTTATAAAGGGTCTATAGTCACAAGACTTTTCATTCTAGCCAAATAATTGAATAATAGTGAATAAAGCATAAAATCTACTGCTTTTACGAATTAATAAATGAATGGGAATCACTGTAATTGCGGATGCTTTGTAGCAATACGTCGTGTCTTTTTTGCTTGCAACACTTAAATAGTAAACAAAGTATTCAAGTACAGAAAGACTTTCGTGCACATTGAAATCAAACAAATCCATACAAATGATTACTCCTTATACATAAGATTCAAGTACGAATCGAGCAGGGCAAAAAAAGCAGACGAAGTGTTTATTCTACTCTGTAATACTGGCAAATAATATTATAAATAAAGAATTTATGTTCCTCTTCTTGCCATACAAAATATTGAAGTACAGTTTTCCCCTTTCACATTGCATACAAATTCTGTAGGTTCATTAGTGTATGTAAATATGATAGTTATAGTACAATACTGTAAAACAACTTAAACTTCAAGTAATACAATGAATGACCGCAGTATCATTACATTAAACAGCTACAGACACTATCAATATGGTAATATACTGCTTAGGTAATAACGAGATTTGACTACGCCCCTTACACTCGCTTATAAATATAAGTAAACACCTGTCACTGATATGTGAAACAATGACGAGTCAAATGACGGAACTACTTTTATCTCCAAGAAATTGACTGCGTATTAAATCAGAGACACACGTATCACTCCGCAAGTTAAACTAGACAGGCATTTTCGTCGATATTTTTCGAATTATATCGCCAAAAGTCTGAAAAGCCAGCAATTACACCTTGAGCAATGATGTACGTACAAGTCATGTACCTGCAATACTTTTGTACATACAGTACCATCCATTATTATCTTAACACTTCGGTAATTGTGTTATTTGTTCTTAAATTTACCAATACTTGTAAAGATAAGAAAAACATTTTTTAGATACATGTACATGAATGTACAACAATAACAACTGTATAACGTATCATTTACTCCCCTTTCAAATGTTACACTCTACAATAACTTCAACTTTCTCAATTGTTGAGATTTTTTCTCAACTGTCAAAGCTTGAATAATTACACGGTGACTGATTGCATTGTTTTTGTTCTGGCGGCCTGATTGTTATTAAAAAGATATTGACTAATACATATCATACGGTATAAACAGCTTTATTCGATCATAATACACACTTTCGGAAACTCATGGATGTATTACAGCTGTGATTTTAATAAACTCATTCACCGTGAAATTATTCATGTTTTGACAGTTGAGAAAAAACGAACAATATTTCTTACCTTACAACGGTTGGATATAATTCTGTTGTATAAACAATCATAGCTTGCCACCCACAGGCAACACTTAGTTTAGATAATAAAGCTATAACATTTGTTAATACTGCATTAACAGGAGCATCTGAAAAATAGCATATCATAATTGTATATAATATATTTGACATTTCACTTATAGTCCTTGTGGATTTCGTGAGCACACAAAGAAATATATACAGAAACATTCACAAATGAACACCAACCAATAAGGGATACTGTGGTAAACCCATATGACACGTGATTTTAACCCTTCCAAATGGCCACCTAATGTCTAAAAGGACATGCTTTTAGCTGAACTTGAGGTCTTCACATAAGAAATTTTGCTTGCCGCCCTATCCCTATCCCACCCCCCCCCAAAAAAAAATGCTTTTATTTCACACGCTTTGGGTTCAGGCAAATATTTGCTTTTTAAGGTTTTGAAAAGTTTAAGCACATTGTGCAGACCGATAAGAAAACACAACTACCAGAAATGCATAGTTTTTAAATAACAAATGTAAAGATACATTACAGGAATTCCATTATAAGATAATGTAAATTATACCTGTATATTGTATTACACCAACCGTTATACCAGTAACTCCCGCCAAAACATAAAATGCGAAAGCAACTTTTTTTCTGCCAATACTGAAAAAGTTAGTGTTACAATTAGAAAACGTCCTGCCACTATGTCTAACTCTGCGCTTGCTACACCACATAGTATCTCACTCATATACACTGGGGTCCACAAGTTTCTTTACACATACGGTTTGTATTTTCATTGTATTTTCTCTGAACTTTTTTGGAAAAAATATTGCAGACATATTTTGTTAAGTACCTATATTTCATATTTATATTCCTCGTGGCGTAAGTACTAGTTGAAGCTCGTATGGAATAATTAAAACAAAAAATCATATGAAGTTGAAATAGGGCTTTCATATTCATAAGCCGTTGTTACATAATGTATGTATATAATACATAAATAGTTTTAATTATTTATGACACAAAATAAACATACAATTGAGTTGATGGTTAATCTTTTACTGTAATAGTCACAGTGTTGAAACTTGATAGTAAGTTTTATGAATCAAAACTAAATGAATCAAACATCAAAAACGTTCTTAATAACATACAATCATAGAACAGGTGTTAATGAACTTAAGTAAATGATAATTACTTCCTTGTGTAGTAGGTTGGAATTGTCATTGGAACAGCATTAACAATAATTTAGTTTAATCATATACGCTCAGTTTGGCTTAGGCATATGTTCAATGGGAGATCTGTCGAGCCGCAAACCGCTGAACTTTGGCGACTTTACAAATTATAGCATTTTATTTACAAACGTTTTGTTAAATTACACTACAAGCTTGTCAACAGTTATGTGGTAGGTTTCAGGGCCTAATGGTGTAGTACTTTTTTCCACATGTATGTATGAGTTATTGAGACGTTCCACCGCGCAAAGAAGGATAGTAATAAAATATGATGTATATGTTTCTATCACATAATGGTTCCATTCAATTTGTAGACATGCCGCCTGCAAACAGCCATCAGTTAATGGGTGCCTCTTTCGAGATTTCCCGAGCCAGCATAACAAAATGTTTAATATTCCAAACATGATAAGTACGAATTCGAAATATAGTCTATACATGTATCAGAAACTAGGACTGTTTGTACATCTATACACTTTTAAACAAGGATCTCGGACATCAAACAGGAACAAACATTGCCAGTCGTCCCGGTTCCGAGCCATAAAACCTTATATGTATACTTTTTGTTTTGGGAGCCGTGCCGGCCGCTTATGGAAATAAAATTTATACATACCAACTAACTAAAACAGCAGTCAGCAACATGGCTGGTGCTTCAATAATGTTGATTAGGAACATATTTAGATACAAATCTCCGGATAAACTTTTTACACCAAATGTTATTCCATAGTAACCATAACTGGCTGCAAACCTAAAATATAAAATACTTAATACACTTGTGTCTAAGTATGAGAATTTTGGGTATACATTTTTAGCCACGTGATAATCAAAATGTAAACACACACTTATTTTTCGACTAATTCTTGCACCGGACAGTGATCCTAAAAAGTGAGCTAGTAGCACATAAAGTAAATGTTACTTTTCTTTTCCTAAAATGCCAACATTAGCCTATCCATGGAGTATCATATTTTACTCTGAATCTTCTGAACACAATAGTTTAGCACGTGACCTTTTGCTCGTAGTTATTATCTCTATTTGATATGAACACTTTTATTAAGTCAATGCACAATAATAGTTATTACAGTATAAAAGTCTGTTTGTTTGATTTAGTTGGGTTTAACGCTGTAGCTACACATTGTTTAGGTCATATAACGGCGGTCAGTCAACCTATTCACTGTTCCTGGAAAGGCTAAATCTCTGGATTTAGCTGTTACCAACTACTAAGCGCATACTTTCGTCAGTAACTGACAACTGCCCTACATAATTATAATTAAAATCATTGGTAGGAGGGAGAAAATCCGTAGAAATAATTTCAAGACCAAGCTCAAGGAAAGTATGCCCCGCCCGGGAATCGAACCCACGTCCCCTCGATCAGTAGACTTGCGTGCTACATGTACCAACTGAGCTAGCCGGGCAGCTATAAAAGTCTTACATAATAAAAAAACATTTGAAATACAATGTACATTTAAATACAAGTATTATGAAAAATTGAGCATGGTCATAAGCATAGTTTTGTAACAAGGTATTTTTCCCTAACTAAACAAAAACTTACCATGCAAATAACAGCCCCACAGTCAACCTAGCACTTTTTGCAGTTCTAAATAAATCTATAACACTGTAATGTTTCGTTCCGGCAGCCATGGCTTTCTCATTTTCCTGACTTTCTATCGCTGATTCAAAAAGTTTTGTTAGATCTGGTTTCTCTTTATGGTTAACTCTAGCAATAACAGTGATCACATTTTCCGCATCTTCTAACTTCTCCTTGGTGACCAACCACCGGAAGCTTTCTGGCATAATCCTAGAAGTATAAAACAAGCATCCGGGGATTTTAGATGATGGACCTTTTTCATACTGTGTAATGTAATCATTAATAATGTTAGTTGCATGTTTGATGTTTTCGTGCGAGAGTTATTGGTTTAATATGGGTTGAGCTACGACACATAAAATGGCGAGCCAGATGGCAAATGTGCCCAACAGGATAACTAAACCGCACATCTAACGTTGCGTATGTTTGCTACAAAACTAAGTGTTGTATTCCGCTCAGATTTTGGCCCAGCATGGGACTTTGAAAGACAGTCAGAGAAACTGTTAAGTCATAGAATGTAAAACGTTTGACTATCTTACAAATATTTGCATTAAAAACGTTTGCTTTGCGTCAGAATTGTTGTGTATTTACTAACTTGCTGATAAGCCACGCCTTCTGTATAGTATTTGTAACATGTACTCTGACCATTTATTATACATAAGTATTATACTAGCCACTATAGTATACAGTATTCTCTAATTATATGAAGCCAAGACATAATAAGAATAAACTATTAACTTGTCAACTGATTGCGCTGTGTGTTTAAACCTTTGGTATGATATACGACCGAGGTATTTTAATGCACAAGGCTGATAATGCCATGATATTACCAGTGATATTTTCAAGTTTTGTTTACTGTGCTCATGTATAACTCATACTTGTATAACTCCAAACAATATTAAATTCAGTTTGTTTGTTTGGGTTTTACGGCGCACCAACACAAAAAGGTCTTATCGCGCCGATACCATTTGACGATACCATTAATTCAATCGATAGTATCGATGATTTTAAATCCTATATTTTATTATATTTCTCTCAAAAAGTTAAGTATCGCATATGATGGTACTGACTCAAAAAGTTCTTTAAGTGAGTTAACCTTAAAATGTTTGTCACGAATGTATTTAAGATCCTGACAGTCAATGAGAACGTGTTTTACATTGAAATGCTCGTCACATGGTATACGTTTAGGTGCATTCTCTCTTTTGAGAAGGTATGAATGTGTTAATCTGGTCATTAAATTCAGAATAATCATGCCACCTTAAGAAAACAACTTCATTGTTGTTTATTTGCATTAAATTATATACTACTCACAATATGATAAGGATAGCTTTTTCAATGCTACATATTTTGTAACATACGCAATGCAGTCCCTCAAGTTTTGGTGTGTATATTTATTAGAGTGTTTACTACAAGGTACAGTGAGTTTTACTGCGGTTTCACGGCCCAAGGCTTCCCGATTTGCACGGGGAAAAGGCTACCCATGAAAAGAGGCGTGGTGGCAACATGTACAATTGTACACACTTTCAAGTTATTTACTTGAATGTAACACATTCAGCTTAAAACTTACTGAATACGTAAAATATGGCGCGTACGGCATCGTTTAAGTAGGGAAGAAATGAATATGGGCGTCGGGATGCTTGCAGGAGGGCGTTCTCAGCCTTAAGTGGCACGTGCACTCGGCGTGTCACAGAGTGTAGTTTCACGGATGTGGAACCGTTACCTAACTTATGGTGACGTTACCCACAGGCATGGGGGTGGTCGTCAAAGAGCAACAACACAGGCTGAAGACAGGTTTTTAGTTATACAAGCTCGACGTCACCGGTTTATGAACGCAACAACGCTACGTAATTACGTTGAAAATGCAACAGGAGTGCGGGTTTCGACTCAAACAGTACGAAACAGACTCAATAGCGTTGGTGTGCGCGCTAGAAGACCCGCAATCCGCATTCCATTGATGCGGCAGCATTTGCAAACACGCCTTCAATGGGCCCGAGGTCACGTCACATGGACGTTGAATGATTGGACCCCGGTACTGTTCACCGATGAGTCCAGATTTTGTGTGGACTTCACGGATAGACGGGCACGGGTGTGGAGAATGACCAATGAGCGTTTTGCACCTGTTTGCATTGCAAACCATGATCGCTATGGAGGGGGTTCCATCATGGTGTGGGCGGGGATCAGCATGCAGGGCAAGACTGACCTTCATATCGTTGATAAGGCAGTCTGACGGGCCAACGGTACGTTGATGAGATCCTGGACGTGTATGTCCGCCCGTACGCTGGCGCTATAGGCCCTGAATTCATTTTAATGGACGACAATGCAAGTCCACACAGGGCCATGGTGACCAACAGGTACCTCCAGGATGCCACCATCGTCCGAATGGATTGGCCGGCACGTTCCCCCGACCTCAATACCATAGAACATGTATGGGACATACTGCAGAGAGCCATTTTAGCCCGTCCTGTTAAGCCCACTACAGTCCAGGAGCTAAGACGGGCCCTCTTGGAGGAGTGGGTTCGAATCCCCCCACAAATCTCAATCCGGAGGCTTGTTAGCAGCATGCGCCGGCGATGTCAAGCGGTTATCAATGCAAATGGACATCACACTCGATACTGACCAAGAAATTAATTCAATTGATTCATTCGCAGCAAAATTTCACATTTCGCACATCCATACGAAAACGTCAATTTAGCACCCATTCAACTTTTGGCTTCTGTCTCGCTTCAATGAATACACCAAAAACTTATTTCTATCTTCAAACAAATAGACAAATGCATAAACTTTCAATTAAAATAATATAAGTTTGGTAGACATTTATATCCAATCAAATATAAGCAATCTAAAAAGCTATCCTTATTATTAATAATATATTAATTTCCGCGTTTTATATACATGTATAGAAATCTGCAGTAAAAAAAAACAATGCGTAGGTTAATTTAGTGTCGATATCTCATCTGGTTGAATAAAAATTTGTAGACTCACCACTCGGCCACACAAACGACGATGCATTTTGCAAATAAGATATTATACATCAGTGTTATGGGCTAACAATGTGCTCTACGTGAACTACCGAAATTAAACGATCATTAAATATACCGTGTAATGTGACGTTTTAATTTATCCAATCGGACAGTTCAATTTAATCGTACAATACTATGCCTTTAAACAATACAATATCAACATTTAAGGGATGGATATAAAGATTCAGGTAGAATTCAGATTACGATGTGTTAATATGTACCAATAAATACATTCTAAAACCTAGACCCAATTCATTAAAACTATACATTAAAATTCCACCATTCGGACCACCAAAAGTGATGGTCTTAATAATGGCATTCTCTCAAAATAGAGACGTTTTGTTCAAATAAGCTTGGGGACTAAAACATCATCAAAATCCATGTTTTGCAATAACATATGTGTTGTGTATACCGGAACTTTACTGTATCACATATTTCCCAATGTACAGGAAGAATGAAAACATACCTACCACCAAGCTAGCATGAATGGTGCTCCTACAATAGCAATAGCTAAATGGATTTTCTTCCAATCATGAAAACCCCAACAAACTAAGGCAAAAAGACCAGCTTGCAAAGCCCACGCTGGTGCTGTTACTACTATAGGCCGCCATCTTGATGTCGTGAACTCATTGGTGATACTGTACTGTACAGTAAGATAAAACCCTACCCCAATTCCAATGAGAAACCTCATAACTGCATAGAATACCCAGGAAGTGGCAAAGTATCCGCCTAAATTTGTTACGACGATAGAAAATATACCAGCGAAGTAGGTCGGTTTTCGACCAATCAAATCTGCTAGATGACCGGAAATGGAACAGCCAAGTAGAACTCCGCCCATTTGTATGGTTGTGATTGTAGCTGTTATCCACTTCCTTCCACAGACAAGATCAAACTATTCAAAAAATAAAAGTACGGTTTATTGTGTGAATTGATATTAATAGAAATAGCAGAATTAATTATCTTAACATCCACGCTGATTTCGTCGAGCCTGGGATACTCGGTAGTGTATAAATCTAAATGGGATGGACATTGACTTAAAATTTCAATTGAGCTTGGGATACTTGGAAGTGCCTATCAGTTGTTCCAAATATAACTCTGAGTGAGACTGAAGCAGACAGTAAGGTACAATTTAACATTGTATATACATTATGGTGTACATGCATCAATAAATATTCAATACATGTAACAACCATTAGTGTCCGAACGTTGTTACACCAACAGTCGCTTGAAACTTACGTGGCTCTATCTACCATTTTAAACATCTCGAGAAAATCGCTTTTCAATTGTCATTATTTCACTTATTTCTGTGCGATTTCGGTTAAAATCCATGATGGTGACGAGCTGAATGAACACTCTTGTGATAATGTAAAAATTAGTCTCTTTGAAAATGTTTTATTTCACTACAGCTCATCGGTTGTTATATAGAGCAATATTATGTTGCTCCATTTTCCTGATTCCAGTGATATAAAATTCTCATTTTTTTTTAAAAAATGGAGATAGAGCACTTGGGTTTTTAAACGACGCAATCCCGTTGATTTAAATGCTGTATAAAGTTATTTAAGACAATATCAATAATTATAGTAAATATTATAGTATACCTCAGAAGCAACAGTTCTCATGCTTTCATCATAAATGTATTCTTTACATTGTGTTCCATTCACATCACACTTATCAACCAAGCTTATATTCCCTGTTCCTTCAGTAAACATGCTTCCGTTTGTATTATCACCTAGTCCGCACAAAAATCCGGGATTCTGACCGGCAAAACTCATCGTTATCATGCTCCAAGTCGCTGATGTCTTCCCAACATGAACAATAAGTGCTAAAAGCCATTGGTAAAGTCCACAACCCCCTAAATCAACCAAGAGATTGTCAAGTAGCTGATTATACGTCATTCTGTAAAGCTTCTCATCGACATCACATTAAAAGTGTTGGTTTAAGTTCTGTTGTTGTTTAGCCCTATACAAAGCAACAACATTACATTGTAATTTAAGACAGTAACAACTTACTTGTTTCGTGGGTTTAACCAATACACATATACTGTTACATCATGGCAGCCATGTTAAGTCATGGTTTACAAATTAGTGTTACAAATGTTACAGTAAAGTTTAGATATAAAGACCATCTGGAGTTTTGCAAAATCATAAAATCGCTTACCTTTTTTTCTCAATATAAACGTATAAGACTTAAAAATCTTGCTATCACCTAGGTGCTCTTTCTAGCGAAACTTTACTGTATTAAATTGTACAGAATATTTGGGAAGCATTAAAGCAATGTTACAATAATGACAATTTCTAGAAAATTAACAAATAATTGTTTAAGCTTGTGTTTTTTATGTATAAAGGCCTACTTTGTTAAAACGGTACCTATAGATGATTTTAGTCCGTTTTTTTGTGACATTTATTTTTTCCTCACGATATATAAGTCAGTTAAAGTCTAAAAATATAAATTCAATTTATCAACATAATCAATTACATACACCGGAAGGTATTTTGACCGAGTTATTTGAAGCAAAAATGTCAATTTTACAATTAAAACGATTTAAATTCCAGAAAAAAAACTAACAAATCATGATATCAAACGGGATAGATAAATTCGCCGCACAATTCTGATGTACATAAATATAACCTTTATGTGTCGAAAAATCATCCATCTCGTAGGATCTCGTTAACACCGTTATCTCACCGACGTGATTATACATTAATAAACAAGAATGAAATTTAGATACATCATGATCTATGTTCAATAACATGTCAAATAAAAGATTAATTTAAATCCATGCACATACTATAATTTGAAATGCTAGAGGTCAGAGGATAAAATATTCGTGAAATTAGTATTAGACGCCGAAGGCTGACCTACTTAAATGTTTTGATGACTAACCCATGGTTTTATCTTTATCCAACTGTTTCCTATAGGCCCAATACTTATTCCATTCCGATAGCCAAGTAGCTGGTAGTTGGTCTACCACAAGTACTAAGTGGTTTTCGTATCATAGAAAAGTGCTTGCAAAGTGTGTTTAAGTGTCGGTAGCGTTTGCAAGTTACTAGCAGCACTTTCTGGGGAATAATAGTGGACCTAACATGGTCTTCTGTTCTTTTTATGGAGATTTTTTGGGTCTGTTAATCTATGGACCGAAGGGTGAATATTTCGTTGGTCAATCAGAAATGGTAGTAGTACCAAAATTGATTAAATCTGTCATGACCGAAAAAAATAGCTACATGCACCACTAGTGAGAAATTCGCTTTTAATTGCACGGTTCGTAACTTTTGACGCGCCGAGACATCGCGATGGCTTCATACATTTTTACGATAGAGGTCTGTTTAGTTTCTCTTTTTAATTAAAACAAACCCTCTTAATAACATTCTGGCAAAAAGATTCTGGCTTACATGTCTTTTAGGGGTACAGGATTTACAACCATGCGCTCGGTCCTCGTTCTGTTGTTACATTAGATGATTCTGTGACCTTATGACCTTAGACAATCAGCACGGATGCAAGACTCCTCGCGACCCTACCGTTATTTGCGAATACAATCTCGTACAAAAGACATGTATATTGTTCTGAGTCTATATATTATTTCTCTGCTTCATTTAAATTGTTAAGTAAAGTAAAACAATTAATTTTCAGTGTTACGTTGATTATAAAAACATTACGCATGGATTGTCTTAATAATTAAATTAAGGGCCCCATACACGTTAAAAAAGTCGTCAAAATTTTGTATCAAAATTTTGATGTAAAATGTCCATACACGATTCAATGTTTTTTTCCATTAAAAAATCATTATTGTCAAAAACTTCGACATAGACGCAGCAGTGGTCGTCGCACTTTTGTTCCCTTTAAACAATGAACCGCCTAGGCATCGACGGAAATGGTCGAAGGACTGGTTTTTAACCCACAAACACATCAAAATTTTGACGACTCTTCAAAAAATATCAAAGTAATTTAATATGTCAAAATTTTGTATTAAAATTTTGACATCAACTTTTTGACATCAAAACACCCTACACACGATCAAATTTTGCATCAAAATTTTGGTATTTTTGAACGTGTATGGGGCCCTTAATAAAGCTGTCCACAAATCTTAATTGTCACACGATATTTAAATGCTTACTTCTTTTTTCACTTAGTTTTTTATATATGTGACCTAAATAGTCTAAACTTTTAATGTTAAATTTTTTGTGAGTCCGGATTATATTAGATACATGCATCTGTCACACATTCACAGATAACAGTACATGGTGGTAACATTCGGAATGTGCCTGGCGTGCGGTTATACGAACTTGTCTTTCTTCATTGTAGCACATTACCAACTTTGTTGACTTTATTAGCTTCATGCACCTTTCAAACACATTCGGAACCCCTCGGCCATTTATGGAATGAATTATCTCGGAAAGATTCGTGGGGGATCCACCCAAATACAGGGTTTTTAGACTTCCGGCGATTTAACGAAACTATCGACGAAAATGCCTGACCTGTTCAACCAGTGGAGTGATAGCTGTGTCTCTGATTCACATCGTAGTCAATTTCTAGTCGATAAAAGTAGTTCTGTCACCTGACTAGATCAGTGACAGTTGTTTACTTATACGTGTATTGATAAGCGTGTGGAAGGGGCGTAGACAATATATAGATTGTGTCTGTAGCTGTTTAATTAATGATACTGCGGCCATTCATTATATTACTTGAAGTTTAAGCTGTTTTACAGTATTGTACCATATTTATCAAGTATACTGGGGAAAACTGTATTTCAAGATTGTGTATGGCAAAGGAGGAAAAAATCTATATAATATTTTACCAGTTATGCAAGGTAGAATAAACACTTCGCCCGCATTTTTGGCCGTGGTCGATTCGTACTTGAATCTAATATGTAAAATGTTATTATCAGTATTGATTTGTTAGGTTTCAATTTGCACGAATATCTATCTGTATTTCAATACCTTTATTCTACATATGCGAGGCGAAGCACAGACTAAGCACGTAAAGGTTGTGCAAATTAGTTCCTAACGTTAACACATAAGGCGTAATAAATACAATTTCTTTTATCATATATATGACTTAATCTTGTTCAGCAAATATCGTTGAATACTATTATTCAAATGTATAGACTAAAAACGAGACATTTATCACTGTCTAAACTATCGTGGATTTGTTTACTTCAACACCGGTTGTTGTATTTGTTTAGACAAATGACGGTGAAGGTAGTTCCAAATATGGCCGAGGTTATTCTAAGAAAATGGACGAGGAGTTCCGAATGCAGTCATACATTCTCTGGTGATGATACAAGATAAGGACACACGAAAATGCTACGGATGGTGCCAGGCACATGTGCGACTAACCGTTCTTGTCTTACAAACATACAAAAAGCAAAGCGACATAATTGTCTCGAAATACGCAATACATATGTGTGTCTTCCAGAGTGTATAGTACCGTAAGGAACCTCAATCACGACTTTTTACGGACACTGCCGGCTTAAATCTGCGGTGGTCCGGGATAATCATCCGTACAACTATGACCATAATACAAAATTAATGCATCTTTGATGAACTCATTTATTATTTGACCACATTAAGCATGCACTTCATTAGTTTCCGTATCGATTTACGGCTTAGTTCGTATACATTCGTCAAGTTTCGTCGCTTTAATGAGTGATAATATAAAGTATGGATGAAAAAGTAACGATTGTATTATATAAAACGGTTTGTAGCGCAGAGATAAAGTACTGACTTGTCAATCAAAATACCTCGGGTTCGATTCCCGCACAGGTTGTTATTTTAGTAATTTCGCAAACACTAGTATCATAAGAGCAATGACTTACTATGACTTACTAATTACTTTTAACTAATTGTCTGAATATTATTTATATATCACTTTACAACACGTGTTATCTCTTTATTATCATACTTATTTCTTTATTCATAGTTCCATTATAATTTTGTGACATGGTTAAAGGCTGAATGACTTTCATAAATGAAAACGCCCATCATGTGTGTAAAACACTTTCGCGACAGCTTTTTAAAATCATGGAATCCGTGCACCGTCGTGTTAACAAGTATAAACTATATATGTAAAGCATGTACCGATTATGTTTAAATTGCAAAAAAGTAATGTTTTATGTAGGATCGAACCCGCAGCCTCTTGATTGTGAGGTGGTTCGTTGTACCACTTTACCAAGTCCTTACATGCCTCTTTGTGTTCTATTACTAAACCAAAAAGTGATATATTCGTAAATTTACGGAAATTTCATACGGAAATTCACAACTATGCGTACAGTGCATGTTTAATGTTGCCAAATAATACGAATGTATACAATGCCTTACGGTATACAATCCCTAATAAAAATGTATTATAGCAATTAAAACTTTCTTGGAATAGTTTCACTTGTTTTTACGTAATATCTCTAAACTTTTCACCATGTTAGATATTTAAATAATACCAATATTAGGGTTGTGGATCGTTGAGCAAGCGGCGATCCGATCCGAACCACGATTCATGAGTAACGATTCACGAATCGAACCACGAATCACTAGTTAAAGAAAAAGCATACAGGAACTCATATACATAACGCAGATATAAATTTGTTGTAAAAATAACAAAAAAGTGAAAAACTACAGAAGCTTTTATACATGGAAAGTCATGTAAGATATTCAGAAGAGGAATTTCGCGTGTGTGGAAAAAGGGCAAGATTTTCAAAATAATAGCGGTGCGCAAAATTTTCATTTGTAGTATAGCTTATTATCGGTTGAAATTTAGCTGAAAAGTGTCTTTTTTGTAAAAATGGATCGCGATCCGACGATTCGGGAAGTGCCGAATATTCGTACTCGATTTTCTGGTTGAGATGGCGAGTATCCGAGTACTCAGATACTCGCTGCAGCCCTAACCAATATAGACTTCTCTTATGCAAGGGAGGTAATAACTTAGTCATGTTTACATTTTTATGAAATGTTTTCGTAATCGTAAGTCATGTAATCCATACAAAAATATTAACATATCGTTATGAAAAAACTATCATGTTTTGTATTTTTTTAAAACTTTTAGAAAAATAGTTTTTGCTGTGAATGAAGTTAGCGGCTGCATACCTTATACGTATGCGTTTTCACAAAGTGAAATAGTCTAAAGTAAATGGAAGAAAAAAGTATTTTTTAGAAAAGAAATCAATGAAACAAAAATTGACGTCAGTGAAAGAATATAATCATACCTAACTTTTCAAGCTGTGGAAGTCCAGTGTAGCGTTTCTAAGAATTCATCATCAGTCACGTAACGCCTGATTAATCTCACAAAAACATGGATTATTAGTCCTTCAACCGATGTAAGAGATTTAAGATCGTAGAATCAAAATGAAAGTCGAGTTCAGATAATAGGATGTTGACTTATATAGGTTTTTACCATCAGGTAGTACAGGAGCACTTAAAGACGTACACCCTGTGTTTGACATATTTTTTTTATCAGATTCATAATACTGTAGTAGTCAAGCAACTCGACCGGACTGTGATAAAAAGCAGACTGTTTATTTAAGCCACTATTTGAAGATATATTCATTAACAGTTGACTTGAGAACTGTTTTACAACCATGAAGTTATCAAACTATAACATGAATTACAGATACAATAAACTGTTCGAACTATTCTGCTTTCTAAACTTAAGTTGGACCATGTATCTATTTCTTAAAAAGGCTGATACTTTAAAAAGAGCACATATTCATTTATTAGCTAATGTTCATTATGCATGAACTAAAAAAGTTTTAGAACTTAATTATGTAATTCGAAGTATGTTATTTTCTATAATAAGACATCTTTTTAAGATTACTGTGATCAAAACTATTATATCAAGTATTGACAAAAATTCTACTTTCAGTTTTGCTCTACTTTCACTTTGAAATAAAATTTATAACATAAACACATTTAAGCAATATTTTGATGTATCTAAAAATCTTTTTATATATAAGAGTTGTTTGAAATAGATAATTGTCTACTTCTCTGCAGTCTAAAAACAGTGTCACTTTTGAAAATAGGGCATTAGGTAAACTGTGTTGTAAACGTAGATCACTTGTATAGCGATAATTGTATTTGTATGGTTTAAAACAATACGTGTTAAAATACATCACCGTTTCTTGTGCAGATCGTATAACAGACCATGTGTGTTAATGTACGAGAACAAGTACACCATCTAACTAAGCAGACAACTGAGACATTTAACATAACGTCACTTTAAAGTTACATTTGATTTATCTACCAATTTTAACTTTTCGAAATAAATCGCTTTCAAAGTTTAATAATTGACATTATCTAGGGCTTGAATTTATGCTCACAAAGTCGCAAAATGCGACTGGATTTTGATAATTGCGAGTAACTTTTATTTTTACTCGCAAATTTGTGTAAGTTGAAATCAACGCAAAAATATTACTGTCTAAACTAATGAGGCTCAAATCAGCATTGAAACGGCCAGATAGATCGCTGGTATAATATTATTAAAGATATACAGTAAAAACTTGTTCGATATTCTTTGTCTATCCCACAATAACGCCCATGTTCTAGTACTAAGTTGCTTTTTAGTGTATGTTCTGTAATTGTTACTATGTATGTTTTAAAAATTCGGAGAGAACAAATGCGAGTGATTTTTTCATTTTGCTTGTTGAAATAAAATCAACTCGCAAAAATGTGCAAGTCAAAGTTTTTGTTAATTCAAGGTATGCGTTATCTCTCTAATTTTAGGACGAAATCGGACAATTAAACTATAATGACCCTAATCAACGTTCTGGTAATAATGTAAAGATTTTTGTCTCACGACATATTTTTCCGTTTCAGTGTCTCGATGTATTGAATGTATTGAAAGTCCATCCACCCATCAAAAATCCTGTTTCCAACAACTCAAAACGGAATGCAGGCGCGGATATGAAGTCCAACACTGATACTAATGATCACACGAAGCTATAGGACCTGCAGGGGAATGAAAACGCATCTTGTAAACAATGTATTATCTTACTTAGATCTTAAGAATTCTCTCATTGTACAACTCAACATGATATTAGATGTCATGAGAGTTCATTCCAACAGAATGTTAGTTCTCATGAAAGTTCATTTCAACATGATGTTAATTCTCATGAGAGTTCATTTCAACATGATGTTAATTCTCATGAGAGTTCATTCCAACATAATGTTAGTTCTCATGAGAGTTCATTTCAACATGATGTTAATTCTCATGAGAGTTCATTTCAACATGATGTTAATTCTCATGAGAGTTCATTTCAACATGATGTTAATTCTCATGAGAGTTCATTTCAACATGATGTTAATTCTCATGAAAGTTCATTTCAACATGATGTTAATTCTCATGAAAGTTCATTTTAACATGATGTTAATTCTCATGGAAGTTCATTTTAACATGATATTAGTTCTCATGAGAGTTCATTTCAACATGATGTTAATTCTCATGAAAGTTCATTTCAACATGATGTTAATTCTCATGAAAGTTCATTTCAACATGATGTTAATTCTCATGGAAGTTCATTTTAACATGATATTAGTTCTCATGGAAGTTCATTTCAACATGATGTTAATTCTCATGAAAGTTCATTTCAACATGATGTTAATTCTCATGGAAGTTCATTTCGACATGATATTAGTTCTCATGGAAGTTCATTTCAACATGATGTTAATTCTCATGAAAGTTCATTTCAACATGATGTTAATTCTCATGAAAGTTCATTTCAACATGATGTTAATTCTCATGGAAGTTCATTTTAACATGATATTAGTTCTCATGGAAGTTCATTTCAACATGATGTTAATTCTCATGAAAGTTCATTTCAACATGATGTTAATTCTCATGGAAGTTCATTTTAACATGATATTAGTTCTCATGGAAGTTCATTTTAACATGATATTAGTTCTCATGGAAGTTCATTTTAACATGATATTAGTTCTCATGGAAGTTCATTTCAACATGATGTTAATTCTCATGGAAGTTCATTTTAACATGATATTAGTTCTCATGGAAGTTCATTTTAACATGATATTAGTTCTCATGGAAGTTCATTTCAACATGATGTTAATTCTCATGAAAGTTCATTTCAACATGATGTTAATTCTCATGGAAGTTCATTTTAACATGATATTAGTTCTCATGGAAGTTCATTTTAACATGATATTAGTTCTCATGGAAGTTCATTTCAACATGATGTTAATTCTCATGGAAGTTCATTTTAACATGATATTAGTTCTCATGGAAGTTCATTTTAACATGATATTAGTTTTCATGGAAGTTCATTTTAACATGATGTTAATTCTCATGGAAGTTCATTTTAACATGCTATAAGTTTTCATGGAAGTTCAATTTAACAGGATACTAGTTCTCATGAAAGTTCAATTCAACATGATATTAGCTCTCCGGTGGAATTCTCACAACATTTAGAGGAGATTTACTTTTGTAGTCAATGTGCTAATTTACCTAGTTCTTCAAGTATTGCTCATTGTGTTCACTTTACACAAAGATCTGACAATGTAGATAGTTCCCTCGAGGAACCATCTCAGTTTGACAATTCTTCTGATGATATATCTTATTGTAATCAATGTATAAATATTCCTAATAATATTCACTGTTTTTATTGTTCAAATAATCATGTTTGTGGTACTGCACGTAGTTCTTATGAGGAATCATCCCTGAATAATAAAGATTCTACTTATAGCCACAGCTGCAATATACATTGTACATGTACATCTAGATATGATTATTGTGAACATAGCTCTCACTTTCATGATCATGAAAATAATAATTGTGACAATAATATTTGCTCCCTACAAATTGATTCACGCAATCTTAAAATTGGTTGTCTCAATGTCTGTGGTCTACGTTTGAATTATCCAGAATTTATCGCTATGATTAACAAATTTTCTATATTATGTGTTGCTGAAACTAAATAAGATATATATAATATTATTAATGTACCTAACTATTCATTCTACTCTAAGTCAAGAACCGCTAATTATAAACGCAAGTCTGGTGGTATAGGGTTTTTTGTACACAAGTCTATCATTGACTTTACCGAAATTTTATCTTCAAGCTCGGAATACGTATACTGGCTGAAGCTAAGGTGTCTAAATTCAATTGACATTGTTATCGGTGCTATTTATGTGCCACCAGAACAGTCTAAATTTTCAACTGAAGATGAGTTGTTTATTTTGAAAATGAGATCACTAGTAAATGTGTTGATTGTTGTAATCACAGAGAATTTTCAAGTTACCTCCCTTTGATTTTTCAAACATACCTTTTATATACATGTATACAAGGGGTACAACTTCCTTTACTGGTCCATTTCATCTAGATTTATTATTTTGTGACTCACAAAAAAAGTTATAAAACTTCAAAACACCGTGCCAATTATCACCTGTCATGAAACAAAACGAATATATGTACACTTTTCATCTGATTTAACCTTAAAAAAATATTCTCACAACCATTTTCACTAATACGTCACGAACATAGTAATCTAATTAGTTAAACAATTTCTGATTTGACGAACCGTACGGGGTTTTTCCTACTTTCAAACGAGACAACCAAGATACTGCGAAAAAGTCAAAATCTTCCAAATTTGATACAGTGAATTAGTCGGAAGTCTTGGCGATTTTCGTTTGCAAAATTAACCAATCAAAAAGTTTCTTACAAGTTTCTTGAATAAATTAAGAATACCGGCTACAACATTGATTATCAAATTGAGTTTGTTAACTTCGCTTTTTATGGCTAGCAAGTGTTTCTGTCAAGGTGGAGAGTTATATTTATTACATTTTTATTCAATAATATTGTTTTTCTGAAATATTTTCTTTGATTGGGGTAAATATGTTATTTTGAAATATGAAAATGAAACGATTTTCCTCGAGATTTGTCGATTTCATCTGTGCACAAACTTGTCCGAGTTGAGAATTTTGTGCTGTTTTTTTTATGTTTTAGATAATTTAATCGTATAAATGGTCTGCGCTATGAAACATTTAATATTCATAGCTCGAAGAGTTATGTTTAATCGATTTAATCGTTCCGTAAAAGTGCCGCCAGGGTATCAGTATTTTTTGTGAGTCACAAAATAATAAATCTAGATGAAGTGGTCAAGTAAATGCAGTTGTACCCCTTGTATATAAGTATATTTAACGTATGTTTGAAAAATCAAAGGGAGGTAACTTGAAAATTCCCTGTGATTGTAATGTATTAATCATGGGTGACGCAAATGCACATACTTCTAACTTACCTGCCCTGCGTTCATTTACCGCGAACGTTCTGTAACGTTCTGTAACGTTCGCCAACAGTAATAATTGAACGGCCTGTTAGCAGAAAACGTTTAAGGCCAATAGCTAACGGTTTTAGTATATAGTACGCGAATATGAAACAACCTAAAACAAAATAGTTCCAGTACATTTTGCAAAATAGTAACTGCCATAGCGAATAGACTATATCCGAAATTCAAATAATTGGGTTTTCCCCTCCGGTACAAACAAACTTTCACTGTTTCAATGAAAACGTGTGTAAAAAAGAACAGTAGTATTTAATCCATAGTTCGTGTTGTTTAGCAATAATGTGTAGACAACTTTGTTTGTACCGCCTGTGCACGGACGGAAAAACCCATAAATTTAATTTCTGGATTAGGTCTAACGAAGTAGGCACTGATACTCCCGTTGATTTAGATCAATACATATACAAAAAACAAGTAAACAAGTCCTCCTCTCCGAATTCTTCTAATAAAAAAGAAGTAACGACTCTCTTGCCCGCCATCTTTAAACGTTCGCACTTCAACGGGTCGTTCAATTAACCGTTCATAACGATAACTGTGTTTGGCTAACGCTAACTGCTAACTGAACGCAGGCCTGACTATACTGACTCGGACAATCTTCTAACACAACACTTAAACCTTGATGATAATACATTAAACAGTTCGGACCATACTGAAGATTTAGAACGCTTTAATGTGCCACTTGTAAGATCCTCCAAATGTAATAAACATAATCGACTTGGCACTCGTCTCCTCAATATATGCAAAATAAATAATCTTCTAATACATAACGGTCAGTTAGGGTCAGACCGTAACATTGGCACATATACATTTAGAAATGTATCTGTTATAGATTACTCAATCTCGACAATCAATGTTCTTCAATACATACATAGTTTCAATATTATTGAAACAGACAGTTTACTTTCTGACGGCCATTGTCTTCTATCATTAGATCTCACATTACATAGTCCAAAAATGAAAAATCTGTAATAAGAAACACATACTCAACTCGACGCTGGGTAGAGTCTAAAAATGTGAATTTTCCAATAATATTAACGAATCTATAGTAAATGACATCCAAGCATCCTTGCCGATTGACCGTAACTCAGATATTGAAATTCAATTAAATACAATAACTGATAAAATTTCTTTCCTTTCTTCAAAATCAGCCGACATCACGTTTCCAACGCATAAGTATCTACATAATAAATCACAGAATACAAGACATAATAAACCTTGGTTCAGACTTCATTGTAGAACAGCTAGAAATGGTACCAATAAAGCACGAAAAAAGTATCGTAATAGTAAATCTAGTCAAAACAAGCGTAATTTAAACTTGGCTAGTAAATCGTATAAACAAGCCATGAATTCATTCATCAAACGACTCGCCCTTTCTCAAGAAAAACGTCTACGTCATATGAATTCGTCTAAACCAAAAGACTATTGGAAAGTTTAAAATAGTATAAAAAAAAACAAGATACACAACAACAGCAACCGGATACAGAATCTTTCTTCCAACACTTTAAGAACACCAATAACACACAACACGAACCTTGTCATGAACATTTGATGACTCATTCAATCATACCATTGAAAGTGTAAGTCGGATATAAACCTCGAGCTACGGATTTTCTGTGTTAAAACAACATAGCCTTGGACTTCTCAAAATCCTCAAAGGCTTCGCGTTTTCGGATTTTCACGAAAAGTCCGCGTCCAGATTGTTCTAACTCAGAAAACCTTAGCACTCAGTTAATATCATTTACGTAAAGGATATTAACTGAGTGCGAGGGTTTTCTGAGTTAGAACAACATGGCCGCGGACTTCTCGTGAAAATCCGAAAACGCGAAGCGTTTGAGGATTTTGAGAAGTCCAAGGCCATGTTGTTTTAACACAGAAAATCCGTAGCACGAGGTTAATATCCGACTTACACAACGATTTAAGTGATTACTTACACATGTACATAAATTGGGCATGGACTACATTTTTACAAACGAATTTGTTTCGAGTGCATCTTTTTCTCTTACGAGCGTATAGTGGATTTGAAACTGTTAATTAACAGATAACTAGCTTGATTTGGTTACATATTTTAGCATCCGCGACGGTAAATAATATTTGTTAATTTACAATAAATACATGAATACGTTTCTTGATTCATTGTATTGTTTAATTTTTATTCAAGCTGATATATGCAATGTCATCTTCTCATTTTCGGTAAATTATGCAATTTTAGGCCTTACATGTTGGAAATATTTATGGACAGTGTTATATTACATATTTACTTATTCTTGATCATATTTAGTTTGGTAGTAATATTGTGATGAGCCAGAATTGGAAGTATTGTAGGTGGTTAATCGCTATTAAATCATCACATGAATAAATACAACATATTCATTTTCATTTCATTAGAATAAATCCTAAGTTCTGTACATATTTCCAAAGAGATTTAAGTTTTGTAATAAACGTTTCATGAAAATACAATAAGTTTTGTTAGTAAAGACAATCTTTCAAAATTAAGCAGTTCGTGTTTATTTTAAATTCTAAATTAACAAGAAGACTGCGCTCTATTGAATACACGACCTAAAATTTCACGAGGGCAGGTTTTTCTTTTTCACGTGGCCGGGTTGATATCTAAATATCAACTCGCTCACGTGAAAAAGAACAACTCGCTCTCGTCAAATCTTTTGTTTTACTATGTGATTCCGAAATATATTAACCCGTGTTAGACAAAGGAAGCGGTGTGTAAGTAAAGCGAAGCGTTTGAGGATTTTGAGAAGTCCAAGGCCAGGTTGTTTTAACACAGAAAACCATAGCACGAGGTTAATATCCGACTTACACAACGATTCAAGTGTTTAGTTACACATGTACATAAATTGGGCGTGGACTACATTTTTACAAACGAATTGTTTCGAGTGCATCTTTTTTCTCTTACGAGCATGTAGAGGATTTGAAACTGTTAATTAACAGATAACTAGCATGATTTGATCACATATTTTAGCATCCGCGACGGTAAATAATATTTGTTAATTAACAATAAATGCATGAATAAGTTTCTGAATTTATTATATTGTTTAATTTTTCGTTCAGGCTCATTTTTTGTTCTTATTCAATGTCATCATCTCATTCCCGGTAAATAACGCTATTAAACACCTTACATAGACACAGTCATGAGCAGTTTTATTTTATATACTTAGTCATATTTAGTTAAAGTAGTAATATCGTAAGTCAATGAGCCAGAATTTGAAGTATTTTATGTGGTTAACGTCGCTACTAAATCATTACATATATGAATACAACATATTATTCATTTTCATTTCTTTTGAAGAAATCGAAAGGTCTGTATATATTTTCGAAATGACATAAATTTTGTAATAAACATTTCATGGAAATACTAAATGATATAATGTAGCCCATAAACAAAGTAATGAACAGTAGCCTGTTCATTTACCATAAACGTTCCAAAACGTTCCGTAACGATACATTTGGAACTTCTAGGCCATTCGCTGCGAATAATCTCGGACATATTTAGACGCTATTTTTAAACTACCGGTGTTGAAGTAGACAAATATACGATCGTTTTGGTAATGAGTGATGTTTTGTTTTTAGTCCGTAAATTTTGAAACATCGCTCATTGCCTTAACGACCGTATCTTTGTTTATTTGATTAGATTATTCGCAGCGAATGGCCCAGGAGTTCCGAATGTATCGTTACGGAACGTTTTGGAACGTTTAGGGTAATTGAACAGACTACAGGTTTAGCTGTCCCGGGTTTTCCAGTTTATAATAAGTACCTAATAACGGAATCCTAATGTCTTTTTTATATTGCAGTATTACGCAACATTTCATAACCTTTGTGATTTCTACCACGTAGTTTTGATTGGTATAATATAATATATAGTAGTTTGGGTGTATTCATGCATTTGTAGTATATTAAAATTGAGAGCATTCTGCTACTAAGTTGTTTGCGTGCTAACTCTAGAAATCAATGTATCAAACGTACAAAGAGAAGCAATGGAGTATTTGATACGTTTTTCAAATAATATTTTGTAATGCAAATGCAAGTGGTTTATCAGAGAATCGTTGCAGTTTAACAAAATTTAACCATCTTGTTTGTTGAAGAACAAATGTATCGATGATGACATAATGTGTATAAATAGATTTTCAGAAAATACAATTTCAATCAGTGCTTAAACGAAAACATAATTTGGGGTATAGAAAATGACAAAAGATCCACGTCATCTCTGGGTTTTATAAAACTTAGGATTAAATTAAGGCGTCTGGCCTACAGTCTGTTAGAATGTGAGGAAAAACGAAGTAAGAACTGTTTCAAAATGAATGTACAAATATTGCTGCTGACATATTTGTCTATATTACTAAGGTAAGTCATATTATTTATCTATCATTGAGAATATTTTCTGTTGTATAATATTGACAAAATTTGTGTGAATGTGATAAGCCGCGGATGCTGCGAAAGGGCATTTTCTAAACAAAATTGAATGATGATTAGATATATGTAATATTGTTTCTTGAATAAGTAACAAAACGTATATATTTATAGCTTTATGGTTTTCGTGTTTCTTTATAGTAATAATAATAATAATAATAATAATAATAATAATAATAATAATAATAACTTTATTTTCTGAAGGTAACAATTAGACATACAAAGTAAAACTACAGCATATGCCTTAATTTCAAGTGGCCTTCAACAAAAATTAAATGGCATGTATCAAAATATGAAATTTCAAAAAAACCTTACAATTGAACTAAAAGTACAAAAATCTCTTGCACACATACATACACTAAGGAAGACAAGACCCTAAGACAGACATGTGAAGACAAAAACAATACAAAAATATTTATAAGGACAGGCACTCACAATAATGTACTCGTATTTCGAACTAAAACTATAAATATACCATAATTTAAATAATTTAAACTCATTCTACATTTATGAATATGCATACGTGGAAGTCAATCAAATACAACACCAACTAGTATAAAAGAGCATAACTTAAGAGTTATGCTTCTTCATAGTCGTGTAGGCCTATATGCAGAACAGAAAATCTAATTCTTATTAGAAGAAGTTTTTTGTATGTAGACTTGAATGAATTAATGTTTGATAAATTTCTTATCTCGTAAGGTCTTTCATTCCACACGGCCATACTATAGTAAGAAAAAGAATATCCTTTAGATATTGTGTTTTGGATTTTGTTTTCTAACAAGATCGTTGTGTACAATAGATCTTAGGGAGTAGTGTTCAATTTTAGCAAAATTTATAATATCTGACATATATGAAAGAGCCATATTATTTAGAGTTTTGAATACAAGTAAAGCACTGTGGTATTTACATCTGTCAGTAAAAGTAAGCCATTTCAATTGCTTAAAGAGATCGGAAGCAGGTCTACGAATAGGTTTATTTAATATTAGCTTTGCTGCTCTCTTCTGTAATGCTCTCTTTATCGATGCAAAACTGATTTTGTCGTTCATGCGTTGATATGGAAAGATTTCTAATTGCTTTGATTTAACAGAAATTAGCGAGTTGGGAAATCTTATCCAGCAGGTGACGCATCACCTTGCAAAAGACCGATGGTAATTACTCGTTCTTGAAGCGACATTCGAGCCATTTCTTGATTTTGTCGTTGTGCATATTAATACACAAATGATTTCCACCAAAATGACGACGTGGGATTTCCGCACGAGAAGCACGTGCCCATTTCAGCTTTTCAGCACATGCACGACAAATTCAATTTTGCATCAGTTAAGAAGTATGAAAACCATGCAAACAGACGACAGAATTGTCCTTTACTTATTGCTATTAACGATCGGACATAAATGTTGAAAAATAAAAAAAATCCAGCAATATTAAATTCGGGGCCCTTGGAAGTTTCGTTTTGCATAGGTCTATCTCCTAAATCGACCTTTCGGGCAACCACTTTCATATTCTAATTTCGTAGACTGGTTTTCACGGGTAGATCGGTTTAGTTCAAACAATATTTATGGAAGTCAATGCAACAATTATACATATATACAGTAATAGTATAATGTTACAGTAGCGATCAGTGAGAAGATTGCTTAATAAGCTTATTTTTATCTCTAATTTAGATTGGTTTAATTGGTCCCACTAGAGATAAGCCCTACCGTTGTCATATTTTGACCAAGTTTATGTAATCGAAGTGCTGAATACACTGCAGTAGTCGCTGCATTCATGTAATCATGTACAATGGTCTCATGTAGACTAAAGCTAAATACATTTAGTACTGTCTAATGTTTAGATTTTTTCCAAATATGATTTTTAAATTATAAAGGTTATTCAGCAGTTAATGTGTCTTCCTTTTAAGACGTCAAGTTTTAGCATGAATGTGTTTTATAAAAGGATAATGGTTTAGCAATAGAAGTTTTCACGGTTTTAGCCCTGAGTAGAAATCAAATCAATTTTATTTTGGCATTTATTTTTTGATATTGGTTTTGTGTGACTATCTGTTTTACGTGTGTTATAATTATGATTAGATGATCTTTAAATTCCAAGTGAACCAAAATATATTTACGTGTCTCTGTGATAAGTGAAAGCTACAGATACTTGATGCCCGCTGATGTCATTAAAGTACTTGTAAATAGTTGCTCTGAATAGGTTAATTGACAACGCTTTCAACATGTTAGTTAATGTAAGCATTAACTTATGATAATGATCTCAGGTTGAGGGCCAGCTTAGGGTTTCTCTTTATTTAAATAATTTACCCAAAGACTTGGATCTAACTGCATCATAGTGTGTGACTATAATTCACCAAACTAATTAAGTGTGCTAAATGAGTCATTTCACTAGGCTTTACATGGAAGCAATTTTCTCTAAGGACGTTCTCTGTAAATGCTAGTCACTTAAATACTTCATTAAAATGTCGTCGTTCCAACATTTTTAGAATATTTCATTTTGTTTGATAGAATTCATTAAGTCTTAAATCATTGATTGAAATTACTAACGGTTTTATACGGAGCCCCTAAAGTGACATTTTGAAATACTTTTTTTACTATCACAAATATTTCGTTTAAACGTAATATTATTTCGTTTATTCGAAATATTATTTCGATTTAACGAAATAATATTACGTTTTTTCGAAATAATTATTTCGATTTAACGAAATAATATTATTTCGTTTTTTCGAAATAATTATTACGTTTTTTCGAAATAATTATTTCGTTTTATCGAAATAATATTTCGTTTAAACGAAATATTATTTCGTTTAAACGTAAAATTATTTCGTTTTTTTCGAAATAATTATTTCGATTTTTCGAAATAATAATTTCGTTTTTTCGAAATAATTATTTCGTTTTTTCGAAATAATATTATTTTGTTTTTTCGAAATAACTATTACGTTTTTTCGAAATAATTATTTCGTATTATCGAAATATTATTTCGATTTTACAAAATAATATTTCGAAAAAACGAAATAATTATTTCGTTTAATCGAAATAATATTACGTTTAAACGAAAAAATTATCTCGAAAAAACGTAATAATATTTCGAAAAAACGAAATAATATTATTTCGAAAAAAAACGAAATAATTATTTCGAAAAATCGAAATAATTATTTCGATTTAACGAAATAATATTACGTTTAAACGAAATAGTATTTCGTTTAAACGAAATTATATTTCGATAAAACGAAATAATTATTTCGTTTTTTCGAAATAATATTACGTTTAAACGAAATAGTTGTGAAAATAAAAAATGTATTTCAAAATGTCAGTTTAGGGGGTCCGTAGTTTTAGAATCTTTTGAATCAGGTTATTTGTTAGATTACGTCAGTGTCATATTTGAAATACATGTGCATTGATTTTGAAATACTCATTTGTGAATTGAACGTATTGCTGTATACAACTACTCAATCTGAAATCTATTGTACGATTTGTTTCATTTAGTTGATTGCATATTTGTATGTAATTAATATGTTCAATAAACTATTGTGTGTGTTGAATGGGATCTATCTAAAATGAATACAAAATCAGACGATCCTTTCCATGACCATGGTACGGTACGGTAGGAGTTCAAAATATATCTTGAGTAAGAAATATAACAATCAAAGTAATTAAATCACGTGACGTTTTGGAATCTTTTGAGAGAAAAAAATTATCAAGACAAACGACCGACTATGTAGAGTTTTGTCCGAATTTTTTTTTTATTTCTTTATTTGATAATATGGGATAACGTTGAGTGTCCTCTCCTTTAAACAAGTAACCTACATGTAAAATGTTTTGAAAAAAGGTATTTTTAGTTAAGTGAAATTGTGTGATAAGACGGTAAAACAAGAGCTCCGCTGGGCGGGGCATTATACGCCCGTGTGCTGTCCATGCTGTGTGCTGTCCCATATGAAGTACCGGTGACCTTGACCTATGACCCCGGGAACAAAAAAAAGGTCAAATTCTTGACTGGAGGGCTATCCAAAGCAAAGATTTCATGAACCTAGGTACAGCCGTTGGCAAGTTATCACTGGCACAAAGTTTCCAATATGAACTTCCAAAGACATTGACCTTTGACACCAGAGCCTCAGAACCAATATGGCACATCCCTAACCCATGGGCTATCTACACATTAAATTTGGTGAACCTGAGTGAAGCTGTTGGTGAGTTATCAACCCAACAGAGTTTTCTATATGATGTCCCAGTGACCTTGACCTTTGACCCCAGGGCCACAGATTCAATAGGACACATACTTGACACAAGAGCTATACACATTTAAAATTTAGTAAACCTAAGTAAATCAGTTGCTGAGTTATCGTCTAGACAATGTTTTTTCATATGAAGTTTCAGTGACATTGACTTTTGACCCCGGAACCTCAGAACCAAAGGGCACACCCTTTAGACAAAGGCTATCCACACGTAAAACTTAGTGAACCTAAGTGAATCTATTGTCGAATTATTGTGCAGACAACATTTTTTCCATATGAATCCAAGTGACCTTGACCTTTGACCCCTGAGCTCCAGAACCAAAAAGGCACACACTTTACACAAAGGCTATCCACACACAAAAAATTAGTGAACCTAGGTTAAGTGGTTGTTGAGTTATTGCCCAGACAAAGTTTTCGTATCTTATGTCCCAGTGACCTTGACCTTTGACCCTTGGGTATCACACCCTCTACCCATGGGCTATCCACATATAAAATTTGGTGAACTTATGTACAGTCGTTGTTAAGATATTGTCTGGACAAAGATTTCTCATATATTAAGTTACAGTTACCTTGACCATTAACCCTGGGGTCTCAAAATCATTAGGACACATCCTTTATCTAAGGGCTATCAAAAAAAAAATTTGGTGAACCTAGGTACAGTTGTTGTTGAGTTATCGTCCGGACAAAGTTTTCATATTTTAAGTCGCATTGACCTTGATCTTTGACCCTGGGGTCTCAAAATCAGTAGGGAATACTTTCTACCCAAGGGCTATCCACACATAAAATTTGATGAACCTTAATGAATTGGTTGTTGAGTTATAGTCCGGACCAAAGTTTTTCCTATTTTAAGTCCTAATGACATTGACCTTTGACCCTGGGGTCTCAAAATCAATAAGATACATTCTTGACTTAATGGCTATCAACAAATAAAATTTAGTAAACCTAGGTACGGCCGTTATTGAGTAATCGTCCAAACAAAGTTTTGATATTTTAAGTCCCAGTGACCTTGACCTTTGACCCTGGGGCCTCAAATCAATAGGGAACCCCCTCTACTAAAGGGCTATCCACACATAAAATTTGAAAAACCTAGGTACATCATTTCTTGAGTTATCATCCAAGCAATTGTCCACGGACGGACAGACAGACGGACGGACGGACGGACAGACGAACAACATCATAACATAATACGTTCCGTTTTTCAAACGGGCGTATTAAAATCACGCCTTTCCACTTTACTTAAAGAGGACTTACTGATGCCTCCATATCGACACGTGTAGAACCAATGAATCTGTGATAAAACCTTGTAACCGTTCCGGATTCTTAAAACCAGCTAACGCCGTTTTTGCAAATCAAGTCCGCCATGTTAAGTCTCATTTTCGCCGATTTCATGACCAATGCATACCGGGATGATGCCGGCGCATGCGTATCAACCAGTTATATAGACTAGTGACATCAAAACAATAATTTTGATATCTTCAAACATGCGACACAATATATTCTAAATCAAAAAGTAGAAGGAAACAAAACACGTGTTCGTTTTCAAGATATAACATACACATTCGATAGATCGGTAAAATATTATTATACAAAAGTAAATCAAAGTATCACTTGATATGACAGAACATGGAATATGAGTTAGTGATCCATTGGAGACAGATCGAAGTTTGAATCCCACATCGGGCATCGTTCAGCAAAAATGAAACTGTGACAGCTTTCCATTTTAATGGCCGTAGACAGAACTTAACGAGTTATACATGAATAAATACTGTGCCAATAAGGGACTTCTGTCAGTAATCTTTCCCTAATAAAATATGAAGCAATCCAATTGGAAAGTAGGTCCTTACAGTTGGAATCCTCGGATTTTATCATGGAAGGAAAACAAAATGTTTCATCTAATATCTTTCTTGAATTAAGATATTACCAGAGGTGATGACATTGAGATAGTTCTTTGCCCTAAAAATACTTAGCTTGAATATCAAACAAATTAAATGATTTACAAAAAAGTTATTTCAGATCAATTTTGACAAAATTGACATAGAAAAGTAAAGGTAAAACCCGAGTAATCCAACTAATTGGACCTACCTATTTAAAGAGTATACAAGGGAAAATAACTTTATGTCCTTATGAATTTTCATTATGTATATAATAAATGCAGTCTTAATGTGGATTTATCAATTTAAGTGTATAGTATGCGTAGCTGTATAATAATTTCGTTGCGTTTTGTTAACATGAATAACATGAATATGAATTCAAGTATGACTAAATGTACATTTAAAATTCAATTAATCGTTCTAGATCTAAAGGGATAGAAACCCCCATAAAATCCGAGCTGGCTCAGTAGGTAGCTTTTCTGACTGTCACTCCAGATGGCATAGGTTCGATTCTAGAGCAGGACTTATCATACCTTCAAACCTTGGTGGAGTTCGGTAATGAAATACTCTTTGCAGTTATTTTTCAAAGACATAATTTTAACAAGTAGTGAGTACATGCCTTCGTTATACATTGATCGACAACTGATGAAATCAATTAAGTTGTAGGAAGGAAATTGACCACAGACGATGTTTTATGACAAAGCTCATCTAGGTTATGTACATGTAGAACCCAATGGAAAATCAAACTCACGAACTCGTTTTTACATAGGGTTTTCCTATGTTTAGTAGTGGACTATGGCAAATCCTCATTAAAAGTTGTCGCGGACGATTACATTCGGTTGTGCGTGCGTATTCAAAGGGATAATTACTACTGCAATTAATGTAGTCCGCATTACGCGTTAACAAGCAGAAGATAAGATATATATCTAATCTGGCTTATGTAAGGTAAAGGTTCCATAAACCGCTTCTGTTTGCGGTACATTTTTGTATAAGCCGTGTATTCCATCAAAAGCCCATGTCTGACAGCGCTATAAGCGCTTTGATTTTGATACTTAGAAATAGCATTTACTTTATACTTACTAGGCGTAGTAAACTATAAATAAAACATGCATGTTGTTAACAATATAAGTTTATTAAGCTACGAATACGCATTAAATTATCAAGGTCTTATTGAATTTCATCATGACACTTACCATTCAGGTTCACTCATCCGTTTTAGGAATTGAAAATAATCGAGAACATTATCATTTAAGTATTTAATTAAATGGTGGACGTGTTACTGTATTTGGGCGTTGAATGAAAAGATTGCTGACTAATTATGTATTCATCTAAAGAGACATCATTTTAAGTTATAATAGAAAAGCAACATGATATTGTAACTTCCTACAGGTTGTATTCTAGGTCATGCGTATTTTTGTACTTTAAACAATGGACTTGCCCAGTAAATAGGTGAATAAGCTAATGCTTGAACAGCATTTTACTGATTTGAACATACCTTTTTGATATTTAACATAATATAATATTTTAATTAGTGTTTATGCACATAAATTCTATATAATGATGTGCTTATGAAATAAGTGTAAACTAACTACTAGTAAACTATAAATTTGTAAAAAATAATTCACCCCTAAATATTGGTGTGTAATAAAACTGGCTATGTTTATATACGCAATGTTTACATGGACGACCTGTAGTATAACAGAACAAAACAACGCGTGTTGTATTACATCTGATAATGTTTAAGGTAAAACGACAGTAGCTTGACATTTAATATCATACTACGAAAATTCCCCTCCTTCATATAATAAAAACATATGAAGGAGGGGAATTTTCGTAGTATGATATTAAATGTCAAGCTCCTGTGAAGGAGGGAAATTTTCGTAGTATGATATTAAATGTCAAGCTCCTGTGAAGGAGGGGAATTTTCGTAGTATGATATTAAATGTCAAGCTCCTGTGAAGGAGGAGTATAATAAAAACATATGAAGGAGGGGAATTTTCGTAGTATGATATTAAATGTCAAGCTCCTGTGAAGGAGGGGAATTTTCGTAATATGATATTAAATGTCAAGCTCCTGTGCAGGAGGGGAATTTTCGTAATATGATATTAAATGTCAAGCTCCAGTGAAGGAGGGGAATTTTCTAGTATGATATTAAATGTCAAGCTCCTGTGGTAAAACTAACACTTCAACATATCACAGAAGATGATTTACTTGAATCTCGCAATACGTCTAGTATTGTCTTAAATGTACATTTTCCTAAATCAATCTGAAATTATCGTGAGTACTGTAGGGCGTTCAGCCCTGCGTTCAGTTACCGCGAACGTTTCGTTACGTTCCGTAACGTTCGCTAACAGTCATAATTGAACGGCCTGTTAGCGGAAAACGTTTAAGGCCAACAGCTAACGGTTTTAGTATATAGTACGCGAATATAAAACAACCTGAAACAAAATAGTTCCAGTACATTTTGCAAATTAGTAACTGCCATAGCGAATAGACTATATCCGAAATTCAAATATTTGGGGTTTCCCTCCGGTACAAACAAACTTTCACTGTAACAATGAAAACGCGTGTAAAAAAGAACAGTAGTATTTATTCCATAGTTCGTGCTGTTTAGCAATAATGTGTAGACAACTTTTTTTGTACCGCCTGTGCACGGACGGAAAACCCCATAAATTTAAATTCCGGATTAGGTCTAACGAAGTCGGCGGTGTTACTGCCGTTGATTTAGATCAATACATTTACAAAAAACAAGTAAACAAGAACAATAAGTCCTCCTCTCCGAATTCTTCTTATAAAATAGAAGTAACGACTCTCTTGCCCGCCATCTTTAAACGTTCGCACTTCAACGGGTCGTTCAATTAACCGTTCATAACGGTAACCGTGTTTGGCTAACGCTAACTGCTTACTGAACGCAGCCCTGTTGATAGACGAAGAAAAAAGTCTCGTGGATTACTAGACTGAAAGCTAAGAAATGTGATAATTGGTCACGGTGCAATCCCTCGTAAACATTATCTTGTATATATTGGACTGAGGCTAAGGTATTTTATAAATAGAAACTCTATAATTATTACGCCGAGTCAACACACATTATTGTGATTTTACGGCGGCCATCTCACCCAATCAAGATTTCCAGAACCTTACTTCATAACCCGTACTTACCTACCCTTCCACAAAACGGGCGTCTTCTTCATATACCACATCTACAGGGGAAATTGAGATTAGTGTACGAAACTCGTAGAATTTCCATGAAAGGGTATAACTAGTCCGGGCGCGGTTTTAACCAGCAACCCCTTTGGGACACTAGATTTGATATCCCGTGCGTAGCCCGACACAATTAAAAACATATATCAGATTCCATTTAAATATAGGACAATTGTTAACGCAGTATGAATAAAAAATATTGAAATGCATCGTAAAGCTTTTAGTATATTATCACTTCTTTTTTTAAATTATCAAATTCAAGGAATTTATTAGCAAAACCGTTTTGGTAGATTAAGTGCGTAATTTAAAGATTTAATTTTGAATATCTAGGGAATGTTGAAGCTCAATGCAAAGAGACGTCAAACTCTATTTTATAAAATACACTCATTATTAAGAAAAAAAAGACTATTTGATATAATAATAACTACAGAACCCACCAAAAGCTTGGAGACATTTTCAGATTGTAGGCCTACTTAATAGCTTTAATCTAAAATTTGATAACTGTTTATTTTGAAATGCTTTGCAGTTTTGCATTATTTTTTGCGTTAGTAAATTAGAATTATTAGATTTAATGATGCTTATTAATTTGTATCAATGTTTGTTTCAACTATTTATAATAATCGGCTTATCTGATGTCCATATTAGACGCTTTGAGCTGAGCTGATGTCTAATGAGACATGTATACGTCGAACATGTACATACAAATATGTACCGAATGATACATAAAGTCATAAAAGAATGTATTTAATAGCACATTTTGCACAGACAGGTGCATATATAGCGCCTGTAAAATTGGCTCAATTGTTAATAATGTCATAGATTTTAATTCAAACGCAATAGTTTTTCATGACTTTATGAAACATTTTATTTGTAAAAATAAACAATCACACATTTCATCATGCACGCGACGATAAACGCTCATGTGACATCGGCCTTTGCATCGATAGGTTTAAAACGTGTATCAACGCAATTTAATAACACGTAACCATGTTGCACGTGATCATTGAGGTGACCACATGTCACAAATAACACACCTGTACGGAGCTAAAAGATATGTAAAGGATATTAACTGAGTGCGAGGGTTTTCTGAGTTAGAACAACCTGGCCGCGGACTTCTCGTAAAAATCAGGAAAACGCGCAGCGTTTGAGGATTTTGAGAAGTCCAAAGCCAGGTTGTTTTAATACAGACAATCCGTAGAACGAGGTTTATATCCGACTTACACAACGATTCGAGTGATTAGTTACACATGTACATTGATTGGGCATGGACCACATTTTTACAAACGAATTTGATTTGAGTGCATCTTCTCTCACGAGCGTTTAGCGGATCTGAAACTATTAATTAACAGATAACAAGCGTAATTTGATTACAAGTTTTAGGAAACGCAAGAGTAAATAATATTTCTTAATTAACAATAAATGCATGGATAACTTTCTGAATTTATTATATTGTTTCATTTTCATTCAGGCTCATTTTTTGTTCTTATTCAATGTCATCATCTCATTCTCGGTAATTAACGCTATTATACACTTTACATAGACACAGTCATGAGCAGTTTTATTTTACATACTTAGTCATATTTACTTAAAGTAGTAATATCGTAAGTCAATGAGCCAGAATTTGAAGTATTTTATGTGGTTAACGTCGCTACTAAATCATTACATATATGAATACAACATATTATTCATTTTCATTTCTTTTGAAGAAATCAAAAGGTCTGAATATATTTTCGAAATGACTTAAGTTTTGTAATAAACATTTCATGGAAATACTAAATGATATAATGTAGCCCATAAACAAAGTAATGAACAGTAGCCTGTTCATTTACCATAAACGTTCCAAAACGTTCCGTAACGATACATTCGGAACTTCTAGGCCATTCGCTGCGAATAATCTTGGACATATTTAGACGCTATTTTTAAACTACCGGTGTTGAAGTAGACAAATATACGATCGTTTTGGTAATGAGTGATGTTTTGTTTTGTTTTTAGTCCGTAAATTTTGAAACATCGCTCATTGCCTTAACGATCGTATCTTTGTTTATTTGATTAGATTATTCGCAGCGAATGGCCCAGGAGTTCCGAATGTATCGTTACGGAACTTTTTGGAACGTTTAGGGTAATTGAACAGACTACAGGTTTAGCTGTCCCGGGTTTTCCAGTTTATAATAAGTACCTAATAACGGAATCCCAATGTCTTTTTTATATTGCAGTATTACGCAACATTTCATAACCTTTGTGATTTCTACCACGTAGTTTTGATTGGTATAATGTAATATATAGTAGTTTGGGTGTATTCATGCATTTGTAGTATATTAAAATTGAGAGCATTCTGGTACTAAGTTGTTTGCGTGCTAACTCTAGGAATCAATGTATCAAACGTACAAAGAGAAGCAATGGAGTATTTGATACGTTTTTCAAATAATATTTTGTAATGCAAATGCAAGTGGTTTATCAGAGAATCTTTGCAGTTTAACAAATTTTAACCATCTTGTTTGTTGAAGAACAAATGTATCGATGATGACATAATGTGTATAAATAGATTTTCAGAAAATACAATTTCAATCAGTGCTTAAACGAAAACATAATTTGGGGTATAGAAAATGACAAAAGATCCACGTCATCTCTGGGTTTTATAAAGCTTAGGATTAAATTAAGGCGTCTGGCCTACAGTCTGTTAGAATGTGAGGAAAAACGAAGTAAGAACTGTTTCAAAATGAATGTACAAATATTGCTGCTGACATATTTGTCTATATTACTAAGGTAAGTCATATTATTTATCTATCATTGAGAATATTTTCTGTTGTATAATATTGACAAAATT
Organism: Mactra quadrangularis; assembly: GCA_025267735.1. NCBI lineage: Eukaryota > Metazoa > Mollusca > Bivalvia > Venerida > Mactridae > Mactra > Mactra quadrangularis. Next base: position 11,969,944 of record CM046305.1, read on the forward strand.
TGTGTGAATGTGATAAGCCGCGGATGCTGCGAAAGGGCATTTTCTTAACAAAATTTAATGATGATTAGATATATGTAATATTGTTTCTTGAATAAGTAACAAAACGTATATATTTATAGCTTTATGGTTTTCGTGTTTCTTTATAGTAATAATAATAATAATAATAATAATAATAATATAATAATAATAATAATAATAATAATAATAATAATAACTTTATTTTCTGAAGGTAACAATTAGACATACAAAGTAAAACTACAGCATATGCCTTAATTTCAAGTGGCCTTCAACAAAAATTAAATGGCATGTATCAAAATATGAAATTTCAAAAAAAACCTTACAATTGAACTAAAAGTACAAAAATCTCTTGCACACATACATACACTAAGGAAGACAAGACACTAAGACAGACATGTGAAGACAAAAACAATACAAAAATATCTATAAGGACAGGCACTCACAATAATGTACTCGTATTTCGAACTAAAATTATAAATATACCATAATTTAAATAATTTAAACTCATTCTACAATTATGAATATGCATACGTGGAAGTCATTCATATACAACACCAACTAGTATAAAAGAGCATAACTTAAAAAGAGTTATGCCTCTTCATAGTCGTGTAGGCCTATATGCAGAACAGAAAATCTAATTCTTATTAGAAGAAGTTTTTTGTATGTAGACTTGAATGAATTAATGTTTGATAAATTTCTTATCTCGTAAGGTCTTTCATTCCACACGGTCATACTAAAGTAAGAAAAAAATATCCTTTAGATAATGTTTTTTGGGTTTTGTTTTCTAACAAGATCGTTGTGTACAATAGATCTTAGGGAGTAGTGTTCAATTTTAGCAAAATTTATTATATCTGACCTATATGAAAGAGCCATATTATTTAGAGTTTTGAATACAAGTAAAGCACTGTGGTATTTACATCTGTCAGTAAAAGTAAGCCATTTCAATTGCTTAAAGAGATCGGAAGCAGGTGTACGAATAGGTTTATTTAATATTAGCTTTGCTGCTCTCTTCTGTAATGCTCTCTTTATCTATGCAAAACTGATTTTGTTTTAATTGCTTTGATTTAACAGAAATTAGCGAGTTGGGAAATCTTATCCAGCAGGTGACGCATCACCTTGCAAAAGACCGATGGTAATTACTTGTTCTTGAAGCGACATTCGAGCCATTTCTTGATTTTTTCGTTGTGCATATTAATTCACAAATAATTTCCACCAAAATGACGGCGTGGGAGTTTTGCACGAGAAGCCCGTGCCAATTTCAGCTTTTCAGCACATGCACGACAAAACCAATTTTGCATTAGTTAAGAAGTATGAAAACCATGCAAGCAGACGACAGAATAGTCCTATACTTATTTCCATTAACGATCGGACATAAATGTTGAAAAATAAACATTTCCAGCAATATCATATTCGGGTCACTTGGAAGTTTCGTTAAGCATAGGTCTATCTCCTAAATCGACCTTTCGGGCAACCACTTTCGTATTCTACTTTCGTAGACTGGTTTTCACGGGTAGATCGACTTAGTTCAAACAATATATATGGAAGTCAATGCAACAATGTTACATATTTACATTAATATTAAAATGTTACAGTAGCGAGAATTGAGAAGATAGCTTAATAAGCTTATTTTTATCTCTAATTTAGATTGGTTTAATTGGTCCCACTAGAGATAAGCCCTACCGTTGTCACATTTTGACCAAGTTTTTGTAATTAAAGTTCTTAATACACTGCAGTAGTCGCTGCATTCATGTAATCATGTACAATGGTCTCATGTAGACTATAGCTAAATACATTTAGTACTGTCTAACGTTTAGATTTGTTTCCAAATATGATTTTTAAATTATAAAGGTTATTCAGCAGTTAATGTGTCTTCCTTTTAAGAAGTCAAATTTTAGCATGAATGTATTTTATGAAAGGATAATGGTTTAGCAATAGTAGTTTTCACGCTTTTAGCCCTGAGTAGAAATCAAATTAATTCTATTTTGGCATTTTATATTTTGATATTGGTTTTGTGTGACTAACTGTTTTTCGTGTGTTTTATTTATGATTAGATGATCTTTAAATTCCAAGTGCACCAAATATAATTACGTGACTCTGTGATAAGTGAAGGCAACAGGTATTTGACGCCCGCTAATGTCATTAACGTACTAGTAAATAGTAATAAACAAGTAACCTACATGTAAAATGTTTTGAAAAAAGGTATTTTTAGTTAAGTGAAATGGTGTGATAAAACGGTAAAACAAGAGCTCCGCTGGGCAGGGCATTATACGCCCGTGTGCTGTCCATGCTGTGTGCTGTCCCATATGAAGTACCGGTGACCTTGAACTATGACCCCGGGAACAAAAAAAGGTCAAATTCTTGACTGAAGGGCTATCTAAAGCAAAGATTTCATGAACCTAGGTACAGCCGTTGGCAAGTTATCACTGGCACAAAGTTTCCAATATGAACTTCCAAAGACATTGACCTTTGACACCAGAGCCTCAGGACCAATATGGCACATCCCTGACCCATGGGCTATCTACACATTAAATTTGGTGAATCTGAGTGAAGCTGTTGTTGAGTTATCAACCCAACAGAGTTTTCTATATGATGTCCCAGTGACCTTGACCTTTGACCCCAGGGCCACAGATTCAATAGGACACATACTTGACACAAGAGCTATACACATTTAAAATTTGTTAAACCTAAGTAAATCAGTTGCTGAGTTATCGTCTAGACAATGTTTTTTCATATGAAGTTTCAGTGACATTGACTTTTGACCCCGGAACCTCAGAACCAAAGGGCACACCCTTTAGATAAAGGCTATCCACACGTAAAACTTAGTGAACCTAAGTGAATCTTTTGTCGAATTATTGTGTAGACAACATTTTTCCATATGAATCCCAGTGACCTTGACCTTTGACCCCTGAGCTCCAGAACCAATAAGGCACACACTATACACAAAGGCTATCCACACACACAAAATTAGTGAACTTAGGTTAAGTGGTTGTTGAGTTATTGCCCAGACAAAGTTTTCGTATCTTATGTCCCAGTGACCTTGACCTTTGACCCTTGGGTATCACACCCTCTACCCATGGGCTATCCACATATAAAATTTGGTGAACTTATGTACAGTCGTTGTTAAGATATTGTCTGGACAAAGATTTCTCATATATTAAGTTACAGTTACCTTGACCATTAACCCTGGGGTCTCAAAATCATTAGGACACATCCTTTATCTAAGGGCTATCAAAAAAAATTGGTGAACCTAGGTACAGTTGTTGAGTTATCGTCCGGACAAAGTTTTCATATTTTAAGTCGCATTGACCTTGATCTTTGACCCTGGGGTCTCAAAATCAGTAGGGAATACTTTCTACCCAATGGCTATCCACACATAAAATTTGGTGAACCTAAATAAATTGGTTGTTGAGTTATAGTCCGGACAAAAGTTTTTCCTATTTTAAGTCCTAATGACATTGACCTTTGACCCTGGGGTCTCAAAATCAATAGGATACATTCTTGACTTAATGGCTATCAACAAATAAAATTTAGTAAACCTAGGTACGGCCGTTATTGAGTAATCGTCCGAACAAAGTTTTCATATTTTAAGTCCCAGTGACCTTGACCTTTGACCCTGGGGTCTCTGAATCAAGAGGAAACGCCCTCTACCAAAGGGCTATCCACACATAAAATGTTGTGAACCTAGGTACAGTCTGTGTTAAGCTTTTGTCCGGACAAAGTTTTGATATTTTAAGTCCCAGAGACCTTGACCTTTGACCCTGGGGCCTCAAATCAATAGGGAACCCCCTCTACCAAAGGGCTATCCACACATTGAATTTGAAAAACCTAGGTACATCATTTCTTGAGTTATCATCCAAGCAATTGTCCACGGACGGACGGACGGTCGGACGGACGGACGGACAGACGGACAACATTATAACATAATACGTTCCGTTTTTCAAACGGGCGTATTAAAATTACGCCTTTCCACTTTACTTAAAGAGGACTTACTGATGCCTCCATATCGACACGTGTAGAACCAATGACTCTGTGATAAAACCTTGTAACCGTTCCGGATTCTTAAACCAGCTAACGCCGTTTTTGCAAATCAAGTCCGCCATGTAAAGTCTCCGATTTCATGACCAATGCACACATGGATGATGCCGACGCATGCGTATCAACCAGTTATATAGACTAGTGACATCAAAACAATAATTTTGATATCTTCAAACATGCGACACAATATATTCTAAATCAAACAGTAGAAGGAAACAAAACACATGTTCGTTTTCAGATATAACATATACATTCGATAGATCGGTAAAATATTATTATACAAAAGTAAATAATGAATCACTTGATATGACAGAACATGGAATTTGAATTAGTGACCCATTCGAAACAGACCGAAGTTTGAATCCCACATCGGGCATCGTTCAGCAAAAATGAAACTATTACAGCTTTCCATTTTAATGGCCGTAGACAGAACTTAAGAGTTATACATGAATAAATACTGTGCCAATAAGGGACTTCTGTCAGTAATCTTTCCCTAATAAAATCTGAAGCAATCCAATTCGAAAGTAGGTCCTTACAGTTGTATCCTCGGATTTTATCATGGAAGGAAAACAAAATGTTTCATTTAATATCTTTCTTGAATAAAGATATTGCCAGAGGTGATGACATTGAGATAGTTCTTTGCCCTAAAAATACTTAGCTTGAATATCAAACAAATTAAATGATTTACAAAAAAAGTTATTTCAGATCAATTTTGGCAAAATTGACATAGAAAAGTAAAGGTAAATTCCGAGTAATCCAACTAATTGGTCCTACCTATTTAAAAAGTATACAAGGGGGAATAACTGACTAAAGTCCCTTATTTTTTTATGCATACTTAGTCATATTTTCATAACTTTGATGTCCTTATGAATTTTCATTTTGTATATAATAAATGCAGTTTTAATGTGGGTTTATCAATTTAAGTGTATAATATGCCTAGCTTTATAATTATATCGTTGCGTTTTGTAAACGTGAATAACATGAATATGAATTAGTATGACTGAGTATTAATTGTATGACTACATGTACAATTAAAATTCAATTAATCGTTCTAGATCTAAAGGGATATAAACCCCTATAAAGTCCGAGCTGACTCAGTAGGTTCATTTTCTGACTGTCACTCCAGATGCCATAGGTTCGATTCTAGAGCAGGACTAACATACCTTCAAACCTTGGTGGAGATCGGTAATGAAATACTTTCTGCAGTTATTTTTCAAAGACTAATTTTAACAAGTAGTGAGTACATGCCTTCTTTATACACTGATCGACAACTGACGAAATCAATTAAGTTGTAGGAAGAAAATTGACCACAGACGATGTTTTATGACAAAGCTCATCAAAGTTATGTACATGTAGGACCCAACGGAAAATCAAACTTACGAACTCGTTTTTTGATACTTAGAAACAGCATTTACTTTATACTTACTAGGCGTAGTAAACCCATAAATAAGACATTTATTAGGCTACGAATACGCATTAAATTATCAAGTATCAAGGTCTTTTTGAATTTCATCATGACACTTACATGTACCGTTCAGGTTTACTCATCCGTTTTAGAAATTGAAAACAATCGAGAACGTTATCATTTAAGTATTTAATTACATGGTGGACGTGTTACTGTATTTGGGCGTTGAATAAAAAGATTGCTGACTAATTATGTATTCATCTAAGGAGACATCATTTTAAGTTATAAAAGCAACATGATAATGTAACTTCCTAGTATATCAGAGCAAAACAACGCGTGTTGCGTTATGCCTCAGTCCCATAAAATCGTGGCTTGTAGCGGACCCGTACGTGCAGACAACCGTAATCCGTGGGAAGCCTTGCGTATTAAGGTGACGGTTCGCACATGGCACAAAACAAGACATCTATACGGAGCCGTAGCTGGAAGATATGCAAGTTTAATCCATACTTGGCCACGTTTGTGTTTACTTGTGTTGACTTGACTTTGAAACTGATACATGTATCCGTGGCTCATCTCACGGACCCTGGTAAAAACGTAACAGTTCGCGTACGGGTACGCAAAAGTTCGTACGGGTCCTTGCGGAGCTTGATCGCACGGCGCCCGTACGGTGCCCTCAAGGCTATTTTTGTGTTTATGGGACTGTAGCTTTACATCTGATAATGTTTAAGGTAAAACTTTAACATATCACAGAAAAAGATGATGAATACGTATAATATTGTCTTTATGTGAACGTCTTCCTAAATTAGTCTAAAAGTATCGTGAGTACTGTTGATAGACGAAGAAAAAAGTCTCGTGGATTACTAGACTGAAAGCTAAGAATTGTAATAATTGGTCACAGTGCAATCCCTCGTAAACATTATCTTGTATATATTGGACTGAGGCTAAGGTGTTTTATGAATATAAAACTTTATAATTATTACGCCGAGTCAACACACATAATTGTGATTTTACGGCGGCCATCTCACCCAATCAAGTTTTCCAGAACCTTACTTCATAGCCAGTACTTACCTACCCTTCCACAAAACTGACGTCTTCCTTATATACCACATCTACAGCGAAAATTGAGATTAGTGTACGAGACTCGTAGAATTTCCATGAAAGGGTATAACTAGTCCGGGCGCGGTTCGAACCAGCAACCCCTTTGGGACACTAGATTTGATATCCCGTAGCCCGGCACAATTAAAAACAGATATCAGATTCCATTTTAATATAGGGCAATAGTTAACGCAGTAGGAATAAAAAATATTGAAATGCAACGTAAAGCTTTAAGTATATTATCACTTCTTTTTTAAACTATCAAATTCAAGGAATTTATGGGCAAACCCGTTTTGGTAGATTAAGTGCGTAATTTAAAGATTTAATTTTGAATATCTAGGGAATGTTGAAGCTCAATGCAAAGAGACGTCAAACTCTATTTTATAAAATACACTCATTATTAAGAAAAAATTAGACTATTTGATATAACAATAACTATAATAATAACGCCTAACAATGAATTGAAAATATTTTTCTCTATATGATTTAATTTGGAGGTTAAGGCCCCATTATCAAAAGTAACACTGTTTTTGGACTGCAAAGAAAATGGATATTTACCTCTAATGAACAAGCTTTTTTTTAAATGCAAGTATTGCTTAAACATGTTTATTTCATTTATTGCATTCCAAAGTGAAACTAGATTGAAAACAAAAGTAGAAATTTGATTGTCAATACCTAAAACAATAGTTTTGATCACAGTAAGTTTCAAATGAAGTCATATTGTAGAAAAGTTAACTCTTAATTACATAACAATTTTAACAATTGCTCTCAAACTACTGAGAATCAGATACATTGAACATCAGCGTATAAATGAACATAGTGTGTTCTTATACAAGTATCTTACTTTTTTAAGAAATGGACACTTGGTCAAAATTAAATTTAGATTAGATAGCAGACTACTTTTTAAGTATACTGTTAATGAATATATCTTCATTTATAACACGTAACCATGTCGCACGTGATCATTGAGGTGACAACATGGCACAAATAACACACCTGTACGGAGCCGTAGCTGGAAGATATGCAAGTTTAATCATACTCGGCCAAGATTTTGTTTACGATTTAGCTTTTAAACTGATACGTGTCTCCACGGCTCATCACACGGACCCTTGCGAAAACGTAACAGCCCGTAAGGGTACGTAAGAGTTCGCACGGGTCCTTGCGGAGCTTGATCGAACGGCACCCGTACGCTGCCCTCGCGGCTATTTTTATGTTTATGAGACTGTAGTTTTAGTCAACAGAACAAAACGCAATGCAATGAAATGCAACACTACATATTGAAATCTTTTTAATGGAAATTTTGAAACACTACATTTAAACATTGTTACACTATTCATATTGACATTTTATACCTAGCAATTATGCGATATCATAATGTAGTTAAATAGAAGAAAATAGAATATGTTAAGTAAGTTATGTATTAGGATAGAAAATGAATACCGAATACTTTATAAAATAGACACATTAAGGAAATATGATATTATGATATATTGACGGTTGAACAAGTAGATGCATTTTATTAACAAAAAGTACATTTATCAAAATACATGTAGATTTATAACTTCACATAGCAGCTATTGTGTAAGATAAATAAAGAATAACATACGACAATTGCAACAAAACAAAGCAAATAGTGTAAATAAGCATCAGTTGTACCAAAAGTAAGCAAATATATTCATAATGCAAATAAATGAGGTAATTTAACTGATATCCATGTACATACTTATAGGACAGAGGTATGAAAAAGTCTATTATTTCAAAATGTAGGAGGTTGCTGCTCTGATCCTGACCAAGGCCCAAAACTGTTGTTACATATGAAATAAAACGTTGAGGAAAAAGCACTAAGTATGGCATATAACATTGGATTTAAGAAAACAGCATCCCCTAACCAGATTTCGAAAAAATCTGATCAGCAGATATCTCATAACCTCATAACTATTTAAAACAGCAAAAACATTAAGAAAGAGAAAAAAGCAGCAGAACATTATGTAATGACTAAAATGAAACCATACAGCAAACAATGATAAATAGACAATACAGGAGCAGACCTTCCGAAACCAAACATTTAACTCCTAACTCTTAAAATAAGTTAGGTTACTCGAATATCTTAGAAGTTGTTGAAGTTTTGTCTCGTAATTTTGCTGCCTGAAATATGAATAATCTAAGCTCGTAGTGAGTTGAGATAACCTTACCTGTGGAATATTTACGTTTCTATGGAATTATTTTATATAATACATTCATGTAAAAAACAGGATATTTGTAATATCTTGAATATTTTTATTATAATGATGTATAGTCTTTTAATTTCTAGACAAGGCTTTGATTTCTAGTCTCAGTATTTTTTAGTATAAAAATGATTAAAATGTGCATAACCCTGAGAAATCTGATTACCTGTAAAATCCGTAATAGTTCTTCTGTCCTCACCCGTATACTTTTTTCAGAACAACTTATAATAATAACATTCACTTTATACAGGAAAACAACATTCTCATATATATTATTTCCCTATTTCCCTGATACAAGCAGTATCATCATTAATGTTGAACTTATAGTGAAGAATGTGACCTGAATTCGGACATAAACATAGCAGCTTTTGTTCTAGGGACGACGCAATATAAATAAGTGTGAGTAATGGAAAACAAATATTTCATTTCAGACTATCGGAGGCTGGATATTGTCAAGTGAGAAGTACATGTACTTGCTCAGATCGGGAAAGATATGTCACTGGATGTGGATTATTTAATTGGTGGAGCTGTTCAAACTATAGGTAATGTTTCATGTTTTTGTATACATTTCATAATGACATCATTGATATTATATCAAGTTCTTGTAGATTGTATCAGTTACATGGCTTGAACGATAATTGTCAATGAGTCTGTTGACTTATATTTATTATTATTATTATTATAATCTCTATCATATACCATGTTTGTAAAACGTTTTTTCACATTGAATATATATTCAAAAACGCTTCAAAATTACATGCATAATTATGAATTAATGTGATTGGTAAAGAGATGCTATCATATAATAAAACAAAAACTTAGGATTAGTGATCAATTGAGTGATCAAATTAGTTAAGAAACAAGTAGGTTTTTAACTTTTCTAAACAAAATTTTTTTACAGACTGGGCACACATGGGTGAGTCCGAAAGGACCTTCCACAGGTTTGGAGCCGAATGACTGAAACTACGGTTGCCAAACGTAACTGTAAAAAGTAATCGTATTAATGTAACAGAAAGTGAGTTGCTAGAACGGAGATCTCTAGTGGATTTGTAAACATGTATTTGATATACATGCGGCATTGGTTATTAAGTAAAATATATCAGGATTTTAAAGCTGATATGCTGACAAACAGGGAGCCAATAAAAGTCTCTGAGCACTAGTGCAACATAAAACAAAATCCATCATTTTGAGGTCTTTGTACATCTACATATCTACACGAATTGAATTTATATAATAAACTTCATGTTCATTTTGACCAGATTAATAGAACAAGCTTGCATAATGTAAATATACTGTTTGAAACTGTGGCATTATATTGTCTCGATGAGTTTCTGATTCCTGTTTGTAAGATTTATTTTACTATTACAGAACAGTTTCTCATACTTGTACATGTTACAAACAACAATGTTGCACAGGCTATGAAGGGAGTGGTTGCGCGACTCGTAAGTCATAAATCATTTTGTGTTTATTCCACAATACCTTATAAAATTAGTCATATAACAAATATCTGTTTCTGCAATTATGTCGCATCGTGGATTATAAAGCTGCCGTAACAGTCAAACTTTGACGGACAGTGAAAGTGAAAAAATCATTAAATGAATTATATATATACGCTACTCAAAAGTTCTAAACCGCCACTAAATAAAATCGAATAACTTGAACATCGTTTCATTTTTAATTATGAAATTTTGCATGGTAGTCAATTACAAGTTACAGAATCGTATTTTGCAAATACCGACATCGGTTTTAGCAATGTATGGTGAATCGGAACGGAAGTGGCTATTCCGATAAAATTAGCACAAAATTCCTGTGCAATAAGCTGCACATGTTTTTGTCCTCGTTTAATCTAGTATTTATATTAAGACACAAGAAAAACACAAAACATGGCGAAAATGTACTTTGAAGCACGCACTGTTGCAGTTTGAATGATCGAACCTGGTACCTCTGTAAGGCAAGTATGTCAATTATCAATCGTGCGGTCGCATTGTCATCTTTAAAACTAGTCAGGTTGAGTTTTGTTAATGTCTTTGTGTGTTTGATTGAGATTGCAAAGTAACTGTTAAACTGTATCAGGTCCATGAGACGGCGCTGTCAGGCTGTCATTGCAGTTGCTGGTGGTCACATTCCGCATTAAATTAAAAATGTGAATTCCCCATTTTTGGGCTTGTTACGTTTACGTTATTTTTTGTGAGTTATATCGATATGATATGAATAAATTGTTGAAATAAACGCAAGCATATCATTGACTTGTATGTTAGGACAGGAAACAAATCATTTCCTAATTATTTAACTATAAAACAAAGCTATGTATTTAGTGGCGGTTTAGAACTTTTGAGTAGTGTATATACAAAAACTGGTATAATTTAAAAAAAAAACGAAACGAAAAATAATTGTTCTTGTGATTTCTTTCTTTCGTAACATATGTCATATTCCTTGTATACCTTCTCAATACTTAAGTGTTAGGTTCAATCATTTTATATTGGATTATATGCCTATTGTACGTTTGTACGACAGATATAAGTAATACCAGTTTTAGCTTACACTTCCACAAGGACCGACAACTTTATGTTTTTTCATTGAACGGTAAAGGTACCAGTCGTGACCCGGATCTAACATGATTCCTCCATATCCAAATCCTATGATCAACCATTGCGCAATAACCGCATTTGCCTAATGTTAACAATTGTTCCGTCTTTAAACAACGTTTTAAATAATGCATTTGTGTCATTGTTTTCATTAAATAAACCAATGCTTTCAAAATATCTAAACCCAATATTCCGACATTTTTCTGTACTTTCAATGTTTGCTTTTTTATGTAAAGCGAAATGTACCAACGGTTGTCCCAATGGAGGAACTTGTATCAGACCAGAAGTATGCTCTTGTAGAACAGGGTTCTTATCACCATCATGCAAAGGTAAATATGGTATAATTTTTATAAGACAAACCAATGAATAACTTCAGTTATTTACTCAGAGTTTATATTTATATTTCTAGACCGGTTTCTTAAAATATTCAGATTATAGGAACATTGTTGAACTCATAATTACGACCTTGATGACGTCAGTTTCAAGTAATATAAAGAGCCGCATTGTTTGGTGACGTCAAAAACATATGCTAATAAACTGGTAAAGAAATAGTAGTTGACAAACATGATAAAGTCAATGTAAGCATGTTCATATATAAAGCGTGTTGAGATAAACTAACACGTATTACTTTCAAACAGATTATCATGCTATTTTGTTGTTTGTTTTCAGATAATAATGAATGTAACAGCAATCATGGATGTCAACATTATTGTGTTAACACTCATGGCTCTTATTATTGTAGATGTAGACCTGGTTATACCTTAAATTCTGATCTAAAATCTTGTATTGGTAAGATATATTTTCAGCAAACTCGACATTAATATAAATAATGTATCTCCGTACAAACGCTAAATATTTTGTAACCAATGAATTTTTATGACTTTTAAATATTTAGTTCTCTCTGATTTGGAGATTCTAAATGAACTTGACCCGGAGAAATCTGATTACCTTATATATCCAATATACAATTGTTATTCTGTCTCAAAAGCGTTCCGATTTATGAGGATACAGTGTTACACTTCTAATATAATAAACTGCTTTAAACCGTCTAGGAAAGTAAAATGCTTAATATTTTCAAAGTACATGTATACTATTTCGGTAACTTTTGTTATATTTTGATCACTTTCTTTATTTTGGTAACTTTTATCTTTAAAAGAGTATGGGAGGTCTCCTGCATGTAGTATATTACTGAGCTTGGACTACGGTAAAACTTGATATATGAAACAGTTAAAAAGAATTTGAAGGTATTTCAAATATTTCAGATGTCAACGAATGTACATCAAACAATGGTGGATGTAAACATAGTTGTACAAATACAGTTGGTTCATTCTACTGTACATGTAATAATGGTTACTATCTAGGATATGATAAAAAAACATGTTATGGTAAACTTTGTCTTATCTTACGTGTACCTTTAGCAAATGACTTTCATTTGAGACTATTTTAAATTTATGAATACAATGTACTTACTATCCATATTGGTAAGGCACAAAACGGCATTTTCATTTTAGTCTGTCGATGTAAAGAAACGATTTAATGATCGTTTAATTGACGAGATAATGTACAAGTTTGCGCTATATCATCGATTCGAACAAGTTTAAGTTTGAATACGTTATTTAACTAGAAACATCTAAATGGATATCATATTCATAATCATTTACATTAGGAAGTCATTACGTGTTAAACTCTTAGCTCTAGATTGGTTATCGCTGGCTTCATGAAACACTGTTCTCAGTTTTTCAAAACATTCAATGATGCCGATAATATACTTATGTTGCCCTTACACTGAACTTCTTTTTCAATTAGAGTAAAATGTCATTTTCCACTAAAAATTGAAAGCTGGTTATACTCGTTTCAATTTTGGATCGCTGTAAGGGTATTGTTTAAAAAGATTCAATATGTGATTTTTGAAGAAAGGAGTGCGAGTACTGAGCTGTGTTGTATTACGCCGACGTTATATGTATTATTATATTTTAAGATAAGAATGAATGTGCACTAGGAACATCTGGTTGTACTCAAATATGTGATAACACAGAAGGTTCTTATACATGTAGCTGTGATGCTGGATTTACTATTGATGTTGACAGAAAGACATGTGTTGGTTAGTTACATTTAATCTTTTAGTATACTATGTTATTTGTTTGTTGCTATGTTATACTCCATATAATTGTTACCCTAAAGTGTCTTTAGTAATGTCGACATGATTATTCTCCATGTCGTCTTAGGTCTATCTCGAGGTCTTTTTGTTTGTGGAGTGCACCAAAGATAAGTTATTGGTTAATCATTATGTTAACGTTGGGTTCCTTTACATTTCCCTTCCAACGCAGGCGTTCCTGAATATATCGTGTATACAGATTGATTTCGTCATTATGTGAAAGTCTGAGAAGTGACTTTTTGCCTGACAATTTGATAAATACGCATTAGGCAGTCATTGTTGGAACTTGAAAAAGACTTTAAAGTCACTAAATATCTTGTTTAATGACTGTCACTCTTTCACTTTAACTAAGTAGGACAAATATGCATAGCTTCATAACTGGTATATGATCTAAGTATTAAGTATCATGTTATAGATGTGGATGAATGTTCAGACAACACAGCAACTTGTGAAGTACATTGTAGAAACACCATAGGGTCATATCAATGTTATTGTGAATCTGGACAGATAGCACAGGGTGACAGCTGTTTAGGTAAATAATTATAAACTGATTGTGTTTTCATAACATGTTACCTCTCTTTTAATTTCATCTTCTGTTTATCAGTACACGAACAATCATACTTGACTAAACCAAATATCAAGTCATAGACCATTAATTATAACCCTCTCAATCTGTAGATAAACATATGCACAATATCTTAATATGTTTTCGTGTTTGTATTTGTTGAAAGCACATATTTACAAAAATGCAGTTGAATTGCAATTTTATGTTAATTCATTTAGAGGCAGTGAGCTGTAAATTTTAATGAGTTTGAAAATAGAATGCATGCTTTGTTATTTTTGGTACCTTAAATCTTAACTTGATAGACGATTACAGGTGTTGATAAACCATCTAATATCTTGCAATGTAAACATGTTTAGACGGTATGTTTAAATGACAGATTCAACTTTAGGGAACTAATTTGTCACCAGAGACTGAACTATGCAGTAAAGGACAAATGCTCATAGTTATGGTACTGTTGTAATTTTGTAATGAAGTATCTTCATATAGCTGCCCTGTTGACCCTTTTATAATTATCTAAGATAGACCGTTTGTGCTATGCAGGAAATTCCACTATAATGACAATCTTTCCAAATCAATAGATTTTTACGAGTTACGAGTTTGCTTAGTTGCTTAATTTGAGAAGAAAAAACGTCACTATATTAAGACCATTTTAAAATCGCCATTGAGACCATTTATTTTGACGGCCTTGTTGAGGTTGAACTTTTTATCTTAAAACCATGCGTATAAGCTGCCTAACGTTCTTATAGATATAAATGAATGTGAAGAAAACAATGGAGAATGTGATCACATTTGTATAAATGAGCCTGGTTCACATCATTGTGAGTGTCACTCTGGATATCAACTACATAACCAACAACAATGTCTAGGTATGTAATATACGTTACTTCTTGGCAGTAACAGTAGCAGTAACTGGCAACACTTCAACTTGCTTTATTTTGACAATGCACAAACCTTTGTTAATTATTGTTATGTAATAATGTGTTTGTTAAAACTTAGTTTTAATGCTAGATTTTTTGGTACTATGTCTTTACATATCGTCTGTTACTTTTTGTGTCGATTCATTCAGCGACAAATATTGGTTTCATAAACTTTCGAATAATTTGTAATATGTATTTACGTGAAAAGTTTGCTTTTCTCGTAAAAATGCTTGAAAGAAGGTGCATAGTTACTTTTCAGTTCTGCTATTGATCAGATCTACAAATTTGATCAGGACAGGTACTGTCTACGCACTAAATACTTTTAATTTCGTCTTTAATGTTTTCACGAACACTGAATTATGTAGATTGTTGAAGGAACAATAAACCTAATTGTCGCGATATTTGTATTATTGATAATTAAAATCCAATTTAAGCTTTATAACAAAATGTTAATTTATGTAGACATAGATGAATGTAAAGATGGTATGTCTGGATGTTCACATGATTGTTTGAATCAACTTGGATCTTACACGTGCACCTGTCCTAGTGGTTTCTTTTTGTCTTCAAATGGCAGACAATGTGAAGGTTTGTTATTCCCATTATGTTGTTATATTGACTGTTATATGAAAATATAATATATGTTTCTATGAAGACAGTCACAGCGATGATGAACAAGGACCAATTTATTTATATATTTGTTTTCGATTTTCTATTTGACGCGCTTACTTCATTTTTGTATTTGAAAAGACGACTACAAGTTGAAAGCACCATTTGTGTTATTCATTACTTTTTTCATTTTTTTACAAATTTTCTAAAGCTTCTTTTTATTGTGTATGTATCAATTTGATCAAAACAATTCAATTCTGTTTGTCTGGACGCGACAAAAATCTTTATATCTAGTAAATATCTGATTTGCGTTTACAAAACGTACATTATAATATCCTCCACTCGAGCAGATTTTTACTTTGTTTATTTTACAGAAGTTGATGACTGTGTGTCAGTTGTATGTCAAAATGGTGGTACTTGTGTTGATAGACATAATTCATTCACATGTATGTGTTACCCTGGATTCGCAGGAATTTTTTGCGAAGAAGGTACAACATTGTTAATGTAAAACACAAATTTAGTATAATTATTTATAAATATATACATTTAGCGTACCTCAGTGTTTATGTGATATGAATTGCACTATTTTCTTTAGAATATCGCGATATTTGTAGAAATAAATATTTTATTGCATTTGCAAAAAATATAGACATACACATTTTAATAGTAATGATTGGCGTTTATTAAGCATTTGGTAACATTATTTAAAGGCGTTGGAAAGGACCATATTGTCCAAGAGGGTATTAGTAATTCTATTTACTGTTTGTCATTGATGTTTGTACATAAATATATCAATCTAATAATTCCACACCCCTTGCAATCTTAGTTAAGAAAAATGCTAGACGATAGTTTATGCATACTAGGATGAAAAACTCAAATGACTTGAGAAGTTAACCCTCAAACGATATGTCAGTTTGCTATTTCGCCAGTTATTTTGATGAAAATTCTTCCAATTTGCAACTGGTAAATATTTCTTTGATAATTGTGTTTTTATAGATATGAATGAATGTACAGTTTTTAATGGAGGTTGTCAAGATAATTGTACAAATATTATTGGGTCATATTATTGTAGCTGTCATGGTGATGGAATACTCCTAGAAGATAAACATTCTTGTCAAGGAGGTATCATTAAACTATCTTTACTTTGTTGTAATATATGAATTTCACATCCTACAGAGGGTGATGGAACGGAACGTTTACCCTAGACAAGTAATGTCAACAGAGGCTTTATCCGTTCTATCATCCCCTGAAGGATGTGATATTTTTATTTTATTAAGTCGAACAACAAAATCAGAAATTGTAAACAATTAAATACGCCCAACCCTTTAAATTTCATCTGTTTTTTTTTTCTTCTGATCTTAAAGACTATTTTACACCGTTTAAGTTTGTCGTTTGGTAAAAAGCAATCGTCTGCACAAGGAAGATAATTCAAATTGAATGGCTAAATATTGGGTCTCAATATTCAGCAAACGCAGTAGTCTCCCATCGCTTTTAGCGGTCGTAACAGGTGATGTTAAGCAGGACGACAGGTAATGTCAAAAGTGTGCCATTACAGATTATCATCCAGTGGTGCTTTTCAAAAAGAATTCTTACGAAAAAAATCTTTGTAAGTCAAAAGCAAGACACATTAATAATACGCTCTTCTTTGGCTTATCAATTCTAATTATCATAGAATTATGTAGAATTGTGTATACTTTTTGAATATCATATCATAGTTATGCTTAATATCAGTCTGACTTTGAAGTGCTAAATATATGAAACTGACTTACGAAGATTTTTTTCGTAAGAATTTTGTGAAAAGCACCACAGGACGTCACATTAGGCTATATAGTACATAAACCACGTGAGGTATAAACAAGCAATGTCTTTAAAATACTTAGACAAAAATAATTTGTCAAAGTGATTTAACAAAATAGCTGCAGCATGTGCAATTAATTATTGCATTTAACAGAAAGTTTGTGTAACTATGCAAATTCAGAAGATTATTTACTAATGACCACATTTCCGGTTTTCCATTGATTTGTCCTAAACGAAATGGTTCAATACCGTTGTCATGTACTGTATTTTCCTTCCGCAATTTGATTGAGTGTTTTACGTATTTACTGCCGTATTATCAGAATAGATTGTCTACAAGAATTTATACTAAATGATTTTTAATATTTAAAAACATATTAAAATCAAAATATGTCTGAAATACTAGAAAATTTACAAAAGCTTTAAGTATATCAAAGGGAGATAACTTGTATGCTCATGTATACTGATTGATAAAGACATTGTTCTAGCATACGAAGGAAAACTACTCTTAACAAAGTCATTTAGCTACCTTCGTTTCACAGATCAGTCATAAAATTCTTGTGGTATGTGAAAAATATTTGCTAAAACCTGACACACGTTCGTTACATTGAACAATTAAGTATTTCAAAATCTGACGAACTAGGAGAAACGCTCTTTTCAGTTCTTGTGGCCTAACTTTGCTATTTTTAACCGATAAATCGGGATTTTCTTCTAAGTTGCCAGAGAAAATTTTGCATTTGTCAAATAGATAAGATTTTATAACATCATCTCGACGTGACCCTCCCAGCGACCCTAAGAGATTCTATACGACATCGGTATATAAGATATCTGTTTACGGTAATTGCCTCAACATGCATCCCTGCTTTATTCAGAGAAATCGTAATTTTATGTGTTACTTGTCATCAGATTTTATTAGTGTACATTGAGTACATCTTACAAAGTACGAGATGGAAAATTCTAATTATTTTTCAGATATTAACAATGGTGTTAATGTATTTGAACAGTACCGTATTCCTAGACTATTGCTTCCAAAACCTTGTTTTGAAGTTCTTCTCACTCATTGTTATGAAGGTCATGATTTAGGGATAAATCTTTTGTCAACGTCTGAATGGTTTATCTCATCAATGGATCCAAACACATTCTACACCCGTGGAATCACCTTTATCAAGTCAAGTGTTTTGCCATTGCCACTCGCACTTCATGGTATACAGGTAACATCGACAACGAACTCATTTGAAATTAGCCATACAATAACAGATTCTGAAGAGGATGTTAACTTGAAAGAGTCAACATTAGTAACTTCAACATGTTCAGCGTTTATTTTTGAAAACTCGGACATATATCAATTTGTTTCCGCCAATTCGTTTTTGAATACCATGGTGTCTTCAATTCATTCAAAACTACCAAGCTGGTTACGATTAAGAAGCACGAATGGTTCTCTTTTAGCTGTCCAGGATATGAAAAATGATCTTGTGTATGGATCAAATATGGATGCTATTACTGAATGTTCTGGGGCACCTGTCAAAGATAATATTCTATACTCGGTGTTTAGATTTGACTCTGGATTTTCTTTAGAAATATTAGGTGATGTCATAAGAATTCCACCAATACTTGATGGAGGAAAGTTTTGTCTGATCGTTGAATTATGTGATCATTTTGGTGGGACGGTATTCTTTATGATACCTGAAAGTTCACGTGATCTCTTACTTGACCTGCCAATTTTCAAATCGCTGAAGGATGAAATGAATCTTGTGATAAAACCTCGAGGGATAGGACTTTCTTTCAACGACGGTGTGAATTTAAAATATATGTACAGTGAACATTCAATGTCGTTATGGAATGGGGATCATATGTTTGAATACCAGTACGGTTTGTTAATTTATTTCTAACATTGTTCTATTACATCACTCTTAGATATTGTGTTTGTTCATTGGTACTACAAATACAATAATGTCTTATTAAGTTAATATTACTTAACAGTATGTTTAGAAGTTGCATAAATTTTGTTGATCATAATACTTTTTTATTTTATTTTTGTTCTCATATCCGAAAGTGACCTTTAAGAAAAATATTATATTGCAGAATTTATATCTAGCTTTTCAATGTCATATGAATCAATACGTATTTGTCAGTTGTTAGATTCATGATTGATTAAAAAAAAATATAAATGGTTCAATGTGTTGACTGGAAAAAGAACACTGATCAAAATTAGTACAATTATTTCAGAGTAAATGAGAATGCAAATTTTTGGATTGGTGGCGATTTTGAGAAAACAGATATCTTTTTTCGTATTGAAGGAAGGGGTGATTTATACTTTGATGTGCCAAGTGTTGAAACGGTAACCTTTAAGTTTTAAATTAACAATTTTATCTCTCTTGCACTTTTTACTGAGCATATATTAAATCTATAGTTCGTTTAACACTGTTAACAAGAGTCTGTTTTGCATAATTTATCGTTTGAAGTTCTAAGGAATAAACAAAGACAATGATTATTGCTTTTAATTGACTTATTTGTTTTAGTGGATAATAGTTCATGTGTTTAGGTATGCTTCAATAAGGATTGTCGTATTTATAATTGTGTCAGTCATTCCTTGTTAAAAACGACATATCAAAATTAAATATAAATAATTTACAGATGTTTACATCGATATTTCGGTCCCAATGGAATGGATTGTTGGATATAAAGACTACAGTTTCACCTTTTATCCGCTTCAAATTGTTTGGAACTAACTATGAAATACAATTTGATATTGTTAGAGCTCGACTTGAAGCTTATGTTTCAATGGGAGGTATGTTTGTATTAAATCTGTATAATTTACATACAAATTGTGTTTGTACTCATTACAAAACAAAAGTTAATTCATTGGAAGTTGTTTTGAGGCCTTAATACTTATAACTAAATGCCTCGTTCAATATTTACGCATTATATATCAATGTAGTTTTAGCTAAATATTTTTATTGCTTTTAAAATCCTAACAACTATTTATTTTAACTTATTCACAGGAATGGATCGTGAACAGTGCGGAGAGACTGCTAACCCAGCAGGATTGTTTGTCTCTTTCATCGTCGGTGCTGACCCATTTTATGATGTACCAGTTTTGCAAGGATGGTTCTCGGCTAATGTTAAATTGTATGCTTTTATGTCACAAAATCCTGACCGTATTCCATCCAAAATCGAAAATTTCTCTAACGAAATATTTGCTGTATCCAGTCTGGTAGACGATTCCATCGTTGTAATTGAAACATCATTAAGTGAGCTAGAAACAACTGGTACAAATGCATCCATTTATTTAGTTGAAGAAATCAAAAATGGAATTGAACTTATTCAAGACATAGTTGACGATATAATGAATAATCTTTGGCCTGCACAAGATATCAGCAGTATAATTACATCCGTTGAAAGAGTAAGAACAATTATTCAAAACATTGAAAATACTTTAACAAAGTTTCTTGATGACGTGGAATTTATTGTGCAAGACACAATCCAAGATCTGGCGAGCATGCTTCAATCTATCGTTCATCAAATCAAAACCTACATTGATAAAACATACTTTTCCATAGTAACTTCTATTCAGACAGAAGCTGGCTCGTATTCAGATCTTGGACTTCGAGGCTTTGCTCAAATGACGTTATTGGGTTTGAAGTTGCCGCACATGGATGTTGAATTAGTGTATTCTGATGGTAATTTGTTTCAGTGTACTAGATTTGAAGCAATTATTGAATTTTTAGATGGCGAAAAGGCATTCAGAATACTTGGAAGATTTGGGGATTTGGACATAAAATTGGGAAAATTCTTGAAATTTGATGAAGGAAGGATTGGTGGTGCCTTGTCAAGTGAATCAAATAAAATTGCGCTGCAGTTGCAAGTAGTTGTAAGCATGCTAGGTATTCAAACCAAAGGCAACTTGTTTATTACTTCAAGTCGAGGACTTTATCTGTACATAGAAGGTAATGTTTGGGATATATTTTTGGCGCAAATTTCTGTTTCTGCAGAAGTTGGGAAACAATGGCATGAATTAACATTTGTTCTTGATGGACGTTTTGTTACATTGCCTGAAGAAGGAGGACGAGTCGGAACACAGCCTGAATCTTTCCAAGATGACTATTTAGACGGCCTTAAAAGGATCATTGGACAAATAGCTGAAGGTGCACAGAAACGTCTTTCTGATGTTCAAAATAAATTAAGCCAGGCTCAAAATGGAGTAACAAAAGCACAAATTTGGTTAGAAGAAAAGAAACAGGTGGTCAGGAATGCTAATTTGGGCTTTGATAAAGCCATATCTGGACTAGAATCGGCTAAAGCGGCATTGGAGAGAGCCAGAGAACCCTTTCAAAAAGCACTTAATACACTGGCAGAAGCACAAAAAAAAGTTGATAATCTATGCAAAATCCGCACGTGCTCAAAGATTTGTGTTCCTGGGCTTAAGTGTAGGATATGCCATAAAAAAGTATGGTTTATTAATATTCCATATCCATGTTGTAGATTCACAAGCTGTATGTTCAGCTTCCCAGACCCATTTTGTGTGCTTGCAAATATTGCTTGTAGAGTTATTAGAGCATTAGCATATTTGGCTCTCGAAATTGTACAAATATTTGTTAGAACAGCTATGATCGCATTTGATATTGCAGAAGCAGCTCTGTCGATTGCCCAAGTTGTAGTTGATAAATCACGTGTTATTCTTAAAGTCGCTGAAGGTATCTTGACACTTGCCCAAGTAGGTTTAGAATTTGCAAAAGACATTTTAGAGGCGGCAAAATTAGCATTAGAGGCAGTTAAACTAGTGATAGGGGTAGCTGCTGACGTCCTTGAACTTGTCATAGAGCATGGCTTGAAGAATCTTATTGATGTTCGAAACTGTGGCTTTCGAGTTGAATTGTCAACAAAAGATCTTCCTATTTTTGACGTATCATGTGAAGTAAATGCCTTCCGACTAGGATGGAAAACTGTTAAAATAACAATCAACTTCAAAAATATTCTTCAAAGTATTTGGCAGGCTGCCCGTGATACAATATCTAGTCTTATGAATGCTCTAGGTAATGTTTTTGGTAGGAAAAGAAGAAGTATTGAGTTTGAAGCTTCGTCTAAGGTACACAGACTTCTAAGAATCATTCGACAATCTGAAGATTTTGACAATTTTTCATCAAACGACACAATTGATGTATCTCAAAATATAAACTACAATACGTCAGAGGATTTAAATGCTGCCGACCGTATCAAAACATTCGCCGAAAAATGTGACACCATTAAATTGTTACAAGATTTTCTTCATGATGCATTTGAAACATTGCAAGAGACAGTTAACGACTCTAAGGCATACATAGATGAAGTTGCAATGGTGAAAGACCAGTTGTACCAATACAATAGTAATGATAATTTGATGGATGATTTAACACCCGATAAAGTAGGAATAAACACAGATGTTGCTGCTCAGGACTACAATATGACTGATGACGACATCCATTATGCCATGAACGAGACCAGTACTGCCGCAAATACTGACCCAACTCTTAATGAAATTAAACACGCAGCTGAAATATCATTAGAGAATGTGGATCAAGAATCTAAATCTGTTGAGTCCATTGATTTCGTTAATGTTTGGTATACAGCTATGGATAATTTGAGTACAACATATTTTGATGAAACGGAATGCAATGATTTCAGAGATTGTATGTTCTACACAATAACGTCTTTTTACGAGCTTTATGAATCAGAAGATTCGCTAAATTTGACAGACATCAAACAAGCCATACTAACTCTTGAAGCTTACGTTATAGAATCTTTTCAGAATGAAACAAGCACAATTATGGATGCGTCAATTGCTATGGAACATATTGTATTTGAAATTAAACGAATATCAGAACAAAATCCTTTTTGTTCTGATGCTCCCAAATTTCTTGAAATTCCACAAAACGTTTCTGTTCTGATCGGAATGAATGCTACATTTAATTGCTTTGCACAAGGAAATCCTGCATCGACATACTGGTGGTACAAGGACAACATTTTGGTTCATAAAGACAACACAGGATCTCTAACAATTCAGAATATTACTGAAGCTGACCATGGTATAGGTGTTAAGTGTATGGTTGGAAATATTGTAGCAAATATCACATCAGAAGATGCTTATATTATTATCGTCGATCATGGTAAATATGATTTAGTTTTGTACAACTTTTTGCTTCTTCGAGTGTCCTCAAGAAAGAAGTAAACTGGAAGAAAAACAAGAATAAAGTAAATATGGATAATAATAACACAACTTATAATGACTAAGACAATCTTTAGCATGCTCATTAATTTTGCTACTAAATGATAGTACGGTCAAATGCATGTATAGAAAGGAAAATGTCAATAAAAGCAACAGTCAATAAACTAAAATTGCCAACGTAATATGTAACAAAACAAGATGTATAGTGTACCATATTTTGTACACAAGACTTTTTGTCTTGTGTACAAAATAAAAATGTATTTGAAACATAAATTATTTGCTTCTATGTATATGTATTCATGCGACTTTAGGATTATAAAAATAATGTTATTATGTTTTAATATTTTGTATAAATGGTAAATGGTTTTCTTGTATAACAGGTACTTAAGGTGTTTTATTTTAACACAACCAAAAATTAAGTCATCTGGTATCGTCATTTAAAGTTCGATTACTAGTCAATCGTATTTTGATGTTAATAATATTTAAGCGATGAATATTTTCAGATGAAAACGAATGTGATATTGACAATGGAAATTGTGAGTACGAATGTGTCAATAGTGTTGGATCATATAAATGTATTTGTCCTTGGGGATTTATCATAAACGAAACTGATGGTCATAGTTGTATAGGTAAGATTTTTTGCGGAAAGTCATCTAAATATTAGGTATCTATCAATAAGGATAAAATTGTGTCATTTGATCTGAATGGTAGAAAACAGGCTTCTATGTATGACAAAATAAATATGTATGAATATTTATAATAAGAATGTTTATTTAATATTAATGGTGCATCACCAGCCTCCAAAAACGACAAAATTGTCCTTTTAAAGAACACGGTTTATATTGTTAGAATTGTTCAGAACAAAAAAATCTACTTTTGCCGCACTTCAATATTAATAGTTTCCTTTCAAAAGTAATTTTGATATTGAATTGTATACAAGGAAAATGTCGTCTAAATGTACACTCGTGTATTTCTGTCTAAACTTTGTATTTTCTGTGTTAAACAGACGAAGATGAATGTCAAAGAAGCTACAATGAGACAGTGTGTGAACAAGAGTGTACAAATTTCATTGGTGGATACATGTGTAGCTGTTCAAGTGGATATAATTTAGCATCAGACAATTCCTCCTGTGTTGGTATGGTATTTGTTATTGTATTTTCTTTGTAAGTGACTCACTTAATCAAATGTGTCATTCATTATATAAATTCAGCTTACTGCTAAATAGCCATTGAATGAGGAACCCAAATGAACGTTTGTCTGGTTTTATTTATTGTTTATAAATGTACTTGTTAATGAATGATTGCATCAAAATTTCATTTATACGTATAAATTCTTACATAAAAATGCTAAAAAGACAATTTACCATAACATTTTGAGTAATTATTCTGTAGATTAATTAACTTCAATTACGATGAGGCATTGAATTTTATCCACAGATATCGACGAATGTACAGACAATAACGGGCAATGTGACTTCCATTGCGTTAATTACGATGGTTCTTTCCAATGTATTTGTAATGAAGGATATATTGGAAATGGGACGTACGAAACGTGCATTGATGTGGACGAATGTGAAACAAATAACGGAGATTGTGAACAACAGTGTATTAACACTGATGGTTCGTTTAAATGTCAATGCGATACTGGATTTGAGCTAGATATTGATGAACGCCATTGTTTAGACATAGATGAGTGTGAGATTGATAATTCTGCATGTGAGCATTTATGTTTGAACACAGAGGGAAGCTACAAGTGCACATGTCTATCGGGCTACACTTTAGGAGAAGACTTTCACCAGTGTACTGATAAGGATGAATGCAGTATCAACAATGGTGGATGTGAACATTTATGTAACAACACACAGGGTTCTTTCTTCTGTTCATGTGATGAGGGTTACGATCTAGATTCCAATCAAACATCTTGTTTAGACATTGATGAATGTAACCAAACAAATGGTAATTGTAGTCAAGTTTGTTCCAACTTACAAGGATCCTATAATTGCAGCTGCTTCTCTGGATACTACCTTGCTTCAGACAACATACAATGTATTGACATAGATGAATGCGTAGAAGGCAACTTTGACTGTGAACATGAATGTTTGAATACAAATGGTTCATACAATTGCGACTGTAGGAATGGATACGAACTTGGCGATGATGGATTTAAATGTTTTGATCTTGATGAATGCTCTAATGACAACGCCGGCTGTGAGCATGAATGTACTAATACAGAAGGGTCATTTATCTGTTCCTGTCAAAACGGTTATGTTTTAGACGATGCCAAACTTAGCTGTAATGACATCAATGAGTGTACCGAAAGTATCAGTATGTGTGACCAAACATGCGTAAATAACGAAGGTTCTTATGAATGCAGTTGTTTGTCAGGTTATGAATTAGTAGATGGCCGTACATGTATTGACATTGATGAATGTTCTAATTCAGATAAGATGTGCGATCAAAATTGTAAAAATACCATTGGTTCATTTTTATGTTCATGTAATGACGGGTTTGTTCTGGGTTCTGACGGACATTTGTGCATTGACATCAATGAATGCAACGATAGAAATGGTAATTGCGATCACACATGTTTAAACACAGAGGGATCCTTCACTTGCGTATGTAAAGATGGGTTTACATTGGAAATCGACAATTTCAGTTGTACAGATAACAATGAATGTCTTTTTAGGAATGGAGATTGTGAACATCAATGTATTAACACAGAGGGATCATACCATTGTGAATGTTCTTCTGGATATATATTGGAAGAAGATCAACATCAATGTTCAGATATAAACGAATGTCTGACAGATAACGGTGGTTGTGAACATGAATGCACGAACACAGCTGGTTCGTTTACATGTAGTTGTAAAGAGGGTTACAGACTAGAATCCAATGCCAGGAACTGTGTTGATGTAAACGAATGCTTTACTAATAACGGCGGTTGTACTCATAATTGCACAAATTACATTGGAAGTTTTACCTGCTCCTGTCTGCCTGGCTACCAATTAGAAGCTGATTACAGACATTGTAATGATGTAAATGAATGCAGTGATGACAATGGTGACTGTGAACAGATTTGTACCAACACTGATGGATCGTATGAATGTACCTGTAGGCAAGGTTTTCTGTTGACAGATTCTTTCAAATGTATCGATGTTAATGAATGTCTGCTAGAGACGGCCCTGTGTGAGCATTTGTGTTTAAATACCATGGGATCTTATACATGTCAATGTCATGATGGATATATTTTGGCTTCCGATGGTTTTACATGTGTTGATATTGATGAATGTTCCGTTGATAATGGTAAATGTGATCACAGTTGTAAAAACATTGAGGGGGCCTTTGAATGTAAATGCAGAGAAGGTTTTTGGTTAGAAGAGGACGGTTTTAGCTGCACTGATGTTGATGAATGTAAAAGAAATAATGGAGAATGTGAACATAAATGTATCAATAAGGAGGGATCATATAATTGTGAGTGTTTTGACGGATACATACAAGGAGAAGACCTTTATCAATGTTCTGATGTTAATGAGTGTGAAATAAATAATGGTAATTGTAGTCACAAATGTAAAAATATAGCTGGCACATACACATGTTCTTGTAATGATGGCTATGTGTTGGCTTCTGATGGCATTGATTGTATTGATGTTGATGAATGCTCAGCTGGTAATGGTAACTGTGCACATCAATGTACAAACCTTATTGGAAGTTATTTTTGTGCATGTAATCCAGGTTATACATTATCTGAGGATGGTATTAAATGCTTAGATATAAATGAATGTCTTGAAACCAATGGTGGCTGTGATCATCAATGTGTGAATACTGATGGTTCTTTTGAATGTAGATGTAGTCCTGGTTATGTTCTACATGGAGCCACCACATGTTTTGATTCTGACGAATGTGCAGCAAACAACGCCGGATGTGAACAAATATGTCACAACACTGATGGTAGCTTTTTATGTCAGTGCTATGAAGGATTTGTTCTCAATAATGACGGAAAGCATTGTTTTGACGTGGATGAATGTTCGATTGATAATGGTGGTTGTCATCATTTATGCTCTCGCGATGGCTTTACATTTATTTGTTCTTGTCAGCCTGGTTTTTATTTAAGTGAAGATGGAGTTACTTGTCTCGATGTAAATGAGTGTTTGCTTAACAACGGTGGCTGTGATCATGAATGTAGAAATACAGAGGGAGCATTTGAATGTAGTTGTGTCTCTGGTTATGAATTATCAAGTGAAATGCGCTGTATTGACATTGATGAATGCCATACTGATATTAATAATTGTGAACACAATTGTGAAAACAATGAGGGGTCTTACAATTGTGCTTGTAACCATGGATTTAATCTTGCTTCTAATGGCGAAAACTGCGTTGACATTGACGAGTGTGTTGATGCTAATGGTCAATGTAGTCAAATCTGTATGAACACAGACGGTTCATATAAGTGTAAATGCAGAGATGGGTATGTTTTGGACACTGACATGTTCTCTTGTTATGATAAAGATGAATGCCTCATACACAATGGAGATTGTGAACATCAATGTATTAACACAGAGGGATCATACCAGTGTAAATGTTCTTCTGGATATATAATGGAAGAAGATCAACATCAGTGTTCAGATCTTAACGAATGTCTGACAGATAACGGTGGTTGTGAACATGAATGCACGAACACGGCTGGTTCGTTTACATGTAGTTGTAAAGAGGGTTACGGACTAGAATCCAATGTCAGGAACTGTGTTGATGTAAATGAATGTCTAACTAATAACGGCGATTGTATTCATAATTGCACAAATTACATTGGAAGTTTTGCCTGCTCCTGTCTGCCTGGCTACCAATTAGATGCTGATAACAGATATTGTAATGATGTAAATGAATGCAGTGTCGACAATAGGGACTGTGAACAGATTTGTACCAACACTAACGGATCGTATAAATGTAGCTGTATGCAAGGTTTCCAACTTCAAGATGAATTTACATGCGTTGATGTAGATGAATGTACATTAGAATTGCACAAATGCTCCCAGAAATGTAAAAACAATCAAGGTTCATATACATGCTATTGTGACAGTGGTTATTCCATTGCCTCTGATGGTTTTAACTGTTTGGATATTAACGAGTGTGAAATCAACAACGGAGGATGCGATCATCTTTGTACAAATGAAGAAGGAAAGTTTTCATGTAGTTGCATGAATGGTTACATTGTAGGATCAGATATTTCAAGTTGTCTCGATATAGATGAATGTAGTGTTGGCAATGGGGGTTGTGAACATCAATGCAACAATATTGATGGCTCTTATAACTGCACTTGTTCATCAGGGTACGAGTTATTCCATGATCTTCATCAGTGTTATGATGTCAATGAATGTGATACAAACAATGGAGGCTGCAGCCAAATGTGTAATAATATAATTGGAAGCTTCAGCTGTTTGTGTCATGAAGGATATCAGCAGAATGGATTTGAATGTTTAGAAATAGATGAATGTCAAGATAACAATGGTGGATGTGAACATGATTGTGAAAACACTAAAGGATCATTTGAATGTCACTGTAAAAATGGTTATGAACGAAATGGGTTCATGTGCATTGATAAGAATGAATGCTTAGTTGCTAATGGTGGGTGCAGTCATATTTGTGAAAATACAAACGGTTCATTCGAATGTAGTTGTTTGCATGGATATACACTTGATGAAACTAAATGTGTCGACATCAACGAATGCTTGACAGACAACGGTGGTTGCAGTCAGAATTGTGAAAATAATAATGGATCTTTTCAATGCTTATGTACCGACAATTTTGTTTTGAATGACAACGGCTACGATTGTAATGAAGTTAGAAATTGCCATGTAAACAACGGACAATGTGAACAGATTTGTTTGTTTGAAAAGGGAATGGTTCAATGTGCCTGTAATGATGGTTTTATTCTGAATGACAATAACATACATTGTGTTGATGTTGACGAATGTAAGGATCGTAATGGTGGCTGCGACCAAATTTGTGAAAACATTCAAGGTTCATACATATGTCAATGTGAGAGTGGTTATATACTTGACCCGGATTCACAAACTTGTCAAGATGTTAATGAATGCAACGATAACAGCCGAAAATGTCACCAGAAATGTACTAACACCATTGGTTCATTTACATGTGGTTGTGATGAAGGTTTCACCTTAGATTCGTTAGGTTATGGTTGCCTTGGTATGTATTTCTTTATCTAGTACACAAATATTATTTTGTAGATTGCATCAATGCACGTGTAATCTTCATTTTGAGTGAATTTAATGTTTGTTTTTTACAAACCTTTTTCATAATATTAACTATAAAATACTAATGTTTGCTTGGTTTTTTTCTAGAATTATTCAGTTGAATAGTTAACGAATAATATACATATACGTTTGGTGAAATATTATAAACAGTTTTTTATTTGTTTCAATAATGATGGATTTACAATTTAATGTACTCAAGTCTAAATATAATTCCGTTATCGTTGGTGAAACACAGTACAACAAAAGTCATTTGTATATGTACAATTTTTATTGTCTTTTACAATTTCTTACATCAATGTAGGTCGTGGTAAGAAATCCTTCCAGGCTTTTATTGAAATTATCCCTGCAACGTTGAAACGTGATAGAAATAAAAGATCGGGGAATACTTTTCCTGCAACCAAAATTCAAGAATCTGTAAGTAAATGTATAAATTGCAATTAATGTACTTATTGTATTACTTTATCTGTGGGTTCCCATTAATTTTAAACCATATCGTGTAATTTTATAATTTTGTTTTATTTGATATGTAAACGAAATATACATTTGTATTACAATGTTACGGAGCACCTAAAGTGACATTTTTAAAATTCTTTTTATGTTCACAATTATTTCGTTAAAACGTAATATAAGTTCGTTTTTTACAAAATATTATTTTATTATTACGAAATATTATTTCATTTGTAAGGAATATTATTTCATAAACAACGAGTTAATATTACTTTTAAACGAAATAATACAATTTGCTTTTTCATACCTGTTTGTCTAATTCTCTTCCGGTATAGAGAAATGGATAAAAGATATACGACTTTTGGTTATTTGTGACAAACAGGTGCGTAGCATGGGCAGCAGTTGTTGACTATTTACTATGAATATTATGGATGACTCGCTATGCTAATTGATTATATATTCGTTGCGGTAAGCTCCTGTTGGTGTGACTGAACAGCAAATATGACTTTTTAAACTTCAAACAAAATTAACCCTGCATAGCGCCGAATACAGGATATTTCTTGTTGCTTATTACTCTCATTTTTATTTACAGCTCGAATTATTTTACAATGAATACACGTCAGTTGATGTGACTGTTCTCGTTATTTCAACAAGGTAATGAATGACATTTATTTAAAGGAACATTTGGTATTGCACTTGTATCATTACTCTTTTAATAAAAGAATTGTTTTTGAAGTGGTATTAAACATTCTAAAATGAAACATGATTACTTTAACTATTATTTTATATTACACTTTAAACAAGTTTACAGCTAAATTTTTGTAACAAACTTGCCCAGCTCGCATATTCATTTAATGATGTAAAACGGTCATCTACGAGTACGTCCATAAGTTAACAAAAAGTGAATTATTCATTTCATTTGTTCCTATCAGAACGTTTGCATGACAGGACAGTTTTATATTATGTAAGTACTACCTAAATAATATAATAGATAATTTGGGCATATTTAGTATTATAGACTCCTATGTTTCTTTTCTAACTAAATGTGACAGATAATGCCATTATACAGTTTGTGTCAAATTTATAAAAACAACTTATTTAATGGATATTTTTCTTTATTCTAGAAACACTAGAAGTACAATAGAAGTTGAATATGTTGTTGTTTATGATGAAACTGATTCCATAGACATTGTTTCAGCTATGATAGAACTATCGACTGAAACTGAATTATACTACGATGGCGGATCAATCTCTGGCAAGACAGGTAAGTGTTTCAAAGTGTTATCAGTGTTCAAATTATTATGTCTTCAAAATGTACTTAGTAAATGCACTGTGTATTTATACAAAATAGAAAGACGCTAGTTATATATAGACCTACACATTTACAAATTTATCTATATTTCTTTATTTATGTGTACTATCAATGATAGGTTGAAATTGAACTGTTGTTAAATTTTTTTATCCAATTTGGTAATACTATATTCTATACCGTAGATATGTTCACTAAAGAGACTAGCGAATGTGAAGTTTATGAAACATTAATAAATCAATGTAAGGAAAACTATCGTTGTGAAGTAACTGAAGATGGTCCAGTGTGTCAGTAAGTATCATTACCCAAAACGAGTTGTATAAATCATGTGTCTTAAGAGTTATTTGTGTACATTTACAGCCTACATTAGTCACAGAAGTCAATGAAAATACACAGACAGTGTTAAGCTTTTATATTTATAATATCTTGAAGATTATAGTCATTGATATCAAGATTGAGACCATTCTCTTTTACGTATTACGATTAAATTCTAGTTTATATTTGGGTCAGTAAAAACTTCTATTTTCCTTATCCATCAGAGGACAATTTTAAAAATAATGTATTTAGTTATAGAACTTACAGACAAAATCATGTTGTGATGTATCTTGTGATAGATGTTTTTTTAATTGATGTATTGATTGAGATAATAAAATAGAGTTTATTTAAGAAATAACGTACAGTTGTCTATATTTTATTGTCTAATAAAACATAGTCACGAGTTGTGATGCGCGTATGATTAAATCACGAGTGCTTTAGCACGAGTGATTTAATTAGCGCATCAAACGAGTGCCTATGTTTTATTAGACAATAAAATATAGACAACTGTAAGTTATTTCGATTCTAACATCGCAAAATACATCCTTAGAAAAGATATTTTTATAGAACTATTTTTTACTGTCAGAAACGCCATGCTGTTGAAATCCGCCCCCCAGTGCAAAGGCCGAAAATAGCCTTTATTTACACAGATCTCATTGATAATTGATTCTAATTTCAAACAAATAATATTCAAATCTTAATTTAAAAAAAATGAACCCAAAACTAAATACGAATTGTCATAGTTTTATTTGTGTGTAAAACATCATTCTTTAAAATAAGCGCCGTGAAATAAACATTCGACCTTGCCCTTAGTGAGTGTCATTTTATATACACACGATGATGAAGCATTTAAGTTCGGTGTTTTCGGCGGAATATTGCAAATACTGCTTAAATAATTGGATGTTAACTGAATAGGAGTGTGTTATCAGACAGTCTGATGGAGATATTTGTAAAAGGTTGGATATAAATTGGATTTATGAACGTGTGTCAAGGAAGGTTAGATTTTCGGAAAATCAGCACTGCTCGTGTCAGCTTGGATGATTACGAGCTTGAAAGAATACACGTAGCCAGTTCCATTATATTATGCTATGCACAGTTTGACTTTGATTAAATAGTCAATCTTTGTATTTTCGTATAATGGCTGGCATGATCGTCGGATGAAGGGCAGGATGAAATGAGACAGCGGAACCGGGAAATGCTGGGACTTAGAAAACGTCTTGAACTTGAAGTAGGTCATGTTTATGCTAGAATCGTTTTAAACTCAGTTTATACCATTTTTGGTCAAGTAATAAGGTTAGTACATGTTTTAAATTTACTGACATGTTCCAAGGTTCTGTTAAAGTCAACCCTTTAAACTCGGGCGCTATTTTCGGCTTTGCTCATTTAACGTGGGGAGTAAAATTTCAACAGCCGTCACCAGCTATATTTTATTGAATAATAAAGCATAGATGACGTCACATTGAATAAAGAGTGAAAGCGCACGTGCCTATGTTAGAATATATTATATACATACAGGTGTACACATACATTTGACATGGTAAAATAAAAGTATAGTCCATTTTTTCTCAACTGTCAAGGTTTGAATAATTTCACGGTGAACGATTACACACTATCTCCATATCACGAGTGTTAGACAAAGAGCACGAAGTCAACGTGAAATTATTAATGTTTGACAGTTTAGAAAAAAAACGTACTGTAACTGTATATTTCAGATCAACTGTGAAAGAGCATTACGAGTGTAAGTATTTTCTACTTTTTTAATTTCATTGTTAATATACGTCTTCTACAACAACAAATTACGACATCAACATGCTTAATTGCGTTAACACTTACAAAATGAATTTGGCAAACAAAAATTAAAATGTACAAAACTTACTAAGTCTTACAGTACGAAGTTCAGAATAACGTTTCTTTTTCAAGGAAACATTGGGTACGACATTTAGTTGCCTTTGAACATACGCAGAGCTGGCTACCAAATAATGTCTTATTAAGGTACCTGAACACTTGTTAACATACATGGTGCTTTTTATCTATTGATGCACTGTTAAGCGCTGTACATAATCTCTTGGCCACTCTAGCTCCTATACACTTGTCTTTTATCTACAAATATAGTAAAGACATGAGAGTTCCCTTCAAAAAAATGGAGTTTAATTCAACATTGTCTTGCAGTGTTAATGTCAGTGAATAAATCCATATCTTAATTTTTGCATTTCTTTCACAGTAAATCCAATGGTGATTGTGACACCTGTACTGAGCATATTGGCTCTCGCCATTGTCATTGCACTTTCGGTCATTGTTTGTATCAAACGACGTCGGGAGAAGAAAAGGAAACAGAAGTATGTACTCTAGACGATAGCAAACAGTATTTTCTTAGAAATATTCATTTATGTTATAAATATGTCTTTCGTCAATGTTATGTTTAGTTACTCACTTCAAATTTATTTTTAACACCAAAATAGTCGTGTTGTGTTTAATTTGATGTTTTTTTTAATTATCATACTGAAAACATTTAATTCAAGATTTGATAAACAATAATTTACATGTCTGTGTAATATTAGAGATTTTGTTTATCCAAATACTTACTGATCATACTAACCATTCATTAATGTGATATGTTAATCGTTATTACCAAGTCATTTTGTTGACTTGTTCATAATATTGTTTATTTTGGACGACTTTTTTGCAGTAAGTCTTTTTTCGTTATTGATTCTTTCTGCTGTTTCTTTGTTGTTAAACTATGTATTCAATTATTCAAACCATCTAGAAATGGTTTGCTATTAAACTAGATTTTTATTATTTGTAAGAAAAGATTAAACATACGGCGTATGTATAGTGCGACAATATTAACCTGAGCTTGTATTACCTTATTATAATAATTACACGTTTCACTTACAATTATTCGTGAGTTTCATCTTTGAATCATTCGTTCATGGAGAAACACGTAAGCCCGCAATATTGTGGCACTGTTTCCAAGTATTTATTCATATCAGAACCGAATTAATAGTTCAATATGTGCCGAAAGCTTCTGATAAAACGCGATTTACAGCCAAAGACAAAAATAGAAAATAAAAACTGAGTTTAATGTATTCTTACATAAAGGTCAAGCTCAGGTTAATTCTGTCGGACTATACCTGTCACTTTATTACGACCAGGACTATTGTTACCGTTGTCAATTATTTTCTCTTTTTTTTCAGACGTACGTCAGATATTGAGACCGTCTCCCATTCTTTCTCAAATTCCAGTAAATGTAAGATTTAAATTTATTACATTTTAGTATGAATGCATCACTATGTTATAACATAAAATTAATTGATTCATTAGTTACTCCATAAAACCCCTTATTGAGTTGATAGATATAAACTATCTTTTGTATTGAAAACTTGTTAGTCAAACATTGAGTTCTGCAGATTGGATATGCAATACGTCGAAAATACTTTGAACATATCAATAAGGTGCAAACTGCTACAAGTAACAATATTTCAAGTTTTGTTGAATTGCTGCAACAATATGATAACCAGCAATATAATAATATTTCTAATATACATGTACATGTATAAGACATTTTGATTTTTAGCCGAATATTTCAACGAAAAAAATCGGCTAATAGTTTAGCGAAATCCGGGTAGCCGGTTGTTTGGACGGGCAGTCTGTCTAGCAGGCGGGCGGGCAGGCGGGCGGGCGGGCGGGCGGTCGGGCGTCCGGTGTCGTAAACAATTGCGTTAATTTTTTTAATTTTCCATATATTTCTGCCATTTATAGACAAATCTTTACGAAACTCCATACAATGATAACATACCATGTGATGAACAAAATTAGAAATAACCGCATTTCTGCCTGGCTTTATTTTGGATTAATTCCTTTTTATTTTTTGCGTTATAGTTTTCAATTCTGTTTTTAATTTTCTAGTCTAGATAACCGGCCATTTTCCATTATCGTTATCGGGTTAGGCAAACCGTAATAATGTATTATTCAGGTTACAAAATTTTAGTTTACGTTTTCTTAATCTTGCAGTCTATCTTACGATAGTAACTTAAGTAGGAGTTCGGTACCATATATGTCATTCGATTTCGATTTCTGATTGCACGTATATTTAGTGAACGATTAGCAAAAACATGTCTCGAAGTGAACACAATTCGGACGTGGATTAGTCTCGTTAGAATACTTTATTTAGCATAAATGTAGCCGAACAACTAAAAAATGTATCTACTGTAATTCTCGTACAATAATCCTTTGATTTAAGCCAGTGTAGTGAGAAATGTTCATTTGAAAATATAATTATCCAATACTTAAATCATTACATTGGACGCGACCATTATCATGCTTTACCTGGCGTACTTTTACCAGTCAAAGTACGACTGGAACCAGACAAATCTCCGCCATTTATTGTCAGATCCTAATGAAATTTCAAACAATGATTATATACCACGTCATTAACAGAATTCGAAAGTAACTGCAACTCTACCTGGCTGAATTATGGATTATTTTCGATTTGTTGGATTCCTCTCCCATTTACGGTCAGATACTAATGAAATTACATACAATGATTACATACCATGAGATGAACTGAATTAAAAAGCACCACCAACTCTACCTGGCTTAATTACGGATTTTCCCTTTGTAGTTTTTGCGTAAAAGTTTTCAATTTGTTGGATATCTCTGCCTTTTTTGTTGGATCTTTGTTGGATGTCTTTTAGTCAAATATTTTGTGTATTAAAAATATTTTTTCTTCCTTCATAACGAATAATTGCATTTGTTATACCTATCATAAGCGATTAATTAAATATAGCTTTCTTTTGTAACAACATCAACTTGATTTAAATTTCCCCATCTGTGGAAAAATCTGGCTTTAATGTGGCTTCCACAATTTATTTCTTGTTTTACTTTTTTCAGTCACAGTACGATCTAAACCAAGAGAATGGAAGTTTGGAGGTTTGTAATTTTATCGGCAAACATATACATATTATGAGTGAAAGTATTAGAAATGCGGTTCATTCTACATTAGTTTTCTGTAAAACAACACATATTTTAATCTAAACAAGTGCAAATTCATATGTATGGCATTCTTATTCAATTAATTGTGGCGTTGGCTATCTAGTACCTTTACGTTTATAATATTGTTTGATTAACAAGGTTTGGATGAAATATTTTGAAGTACATATGTTTGTTTTTCAATATTGAGATAAACTGGATGTAATTAATATCAGAAATCCTATCACTGACTTATACTATAGAAGTTTAGGTCATTGTATTAGATCACTCATTAAATACACTATTTTATACTACCTGTCCACAAAATTAATTTTGTTATCAAACATTCTTGGGATAATTTCAAAACAATATTTTACTCAAACATTTAAGACAATTTTGTCCTTGAACCTTTTAGTGTGGGTATGACGTTGGTGCACCTTAGAACCTGGTTTTAATACCTAAGTGACAAATCATTTGCTACTGTCCGTTCAAAAACGGGAAACATCATAGGTTCTTGTTTTCGTGATTGATTAAAAAATTCTTTAAACTCTCACTCTTCGCCTTTTTTGCTGAGCTTTGCTGTTACTGATATGTGTACTTACACTATTTTATAATTAATGTTTTGACGTACCCTCTTTACGGTAGACTAAATATTACAATTATATAAACAGACAATGTTGACAAACCTGTCTTATATTTTGCTTATTTCAGAGTCAGTCTGCAAATATTAGATTCAAGATTTAGAACTTGTGTGTTTGTTATATAAGCAGAGAAGAAGATATTTAGTATTTTAACTTTATTATAAACATAAAACATTATGAATACATCCATGTATTTAACATGATTCATATTCGTGTGCTGATACTTAATTCAAGTGTGTGACTATTTTTGATAACTATTATTTCACATATTTTATATAAACCCTTATATGTATATATTCTATACACATATAGACATTTTTAAACACTTTTCATATAGATGTCATGCATGTTTTAACACTAATATATTTTATATAGATATTATGTCTGTTTTAACCCTTTTCATATAGATGTTATGTATGTTTTAACACTAATATATTTTATATAGATATCATGTCCGTTTTAACACTTTTCATATAGATGTTATGTATGTTTTAACACTAATATATTTTATATAGATATCATGTCCGTTTTAACACTTTTCATATAGATGTTATGTATGTTTTAAGGCAGAATTCCCATAATAGCTGCTGTCAAACTTCGGGCGATGTCGGGTCATGTCGACAAATTACGTTAGAGGTTTTCGTCGGTATCGTTATCAATCGATAAAGATCGGATATAGTTTTTTATTGTGTAAATGTCTCATTTGTCAAATATTATTAATATTTATTGTATATTACCTCAAAAGATTATCACTTCTCCCAAGTATTTGAGAAAATAGATAGAATTCGTGTAAAAAGTTTAAACCGGAAGTTTAAAAATCCAATTCAAACGATGGACGAAAAGATTCGTCCCCTAACAGATTCGTCCCCTTACAAATTCGTAATCAATAAGTTGTTGATGATTAATGCAATTAGGCCGTAAAAAACCATTATTTTATCTTTAAATGGTCAGTAATGGTGTTTAAAAGTAAAATATATACTGTAAGGAAGTGTTTACTTCACATTATAATGGTCACTAGAATTCTGACATTTTTTCAAAAGGGGGGGTCGATGTATTAAAATGACAATTTGTTTAGTTATCCGTGGTGAAAGTTTTTTTTCTTTGTTTTATTCATTGCATTATGGTATGAGGTAAATTATTAGATATGTAACTTGGAGTGCAGAAACTGTTTTCATAGTCAAAAGATAGGGATACGGACTTGTAGTTTTTAAAGCCGGTGAAAATCGTCACATTTTCTGTTGGGTCTCCCTATGATTAACTTGGTATATGTATAAAAATACCAAGGTTAAGTTATTAAAGTTGATGTATTTGCATTCATTAAAGTATTGTGAATTTTATTAAACAAGATTTATGAAAATAATTTGATTATTTAATTCATTTTTACATTTTAAAGACATATACCCCTTCAAATTTATAGCGTGATTCTTACTCATAACTCAATTTTCAAAAAAATGTTATGAAAAATTTATTTGACGGTAAAAAGTTAAAATATTTTACCAGGGAATCTAGGTTGTGATCCTTATTATATAGAAAGTAGCAAAAAACTTATTCCTTGATATGTGTATTATGGGTATTCTACCTTAACACTAATATATTTTATATAGATATTATGTCTGTTTTAACACTTTTCATATAGATGTTATGTATGTTTTAACACTAATATATTTTGTATAGATATTATGTCCGTTTTTTAACACTTTTCATAAAGATGTTATGTATCTTTCTTTACACTTTTTATATTTAACTGT
The DNA here is from genome assembly GCA_025267735.1 of Mactra quadrangularis. Classification (NCBI taxonomy): domain Eukaryota; kingdom Metazoa; phylum Mollusca; class Bivalvia; order Venerida; family Mactridae; genus Mactra; species Mactra quadrangularis. Next base: position 12,009,242 of record CM046305.1, read on the forward strand.
TTTATCTGTTTTTAACACTTGTTCAATTGTATATGGATGTTACGGATGGTTTAATGCCTTCAAAAATGTATTCCTTAATGTTTAATTATATCAGTTTTCAGTTTTTAAGAGACTGAATTCTAAGACTTGCGTACCCTTTTCATCTATAAATGTCGACAGTGTTTAATTTTATTAAGTTTTTGTTGAGTTACATTCCAATAAGAATACGTGGTGTTTTTGGCATTTCAAAAATCATTTCTCTCGTTTTTTTGTTAAAAGGCATTGTTTAGTATCTTCTCTCCTGACGCTCGCACTACGCATGTCTAGATTGAAACTCTGCCTACCAAATATATTTAATCGAGTAAACTCTGCAAACTCCCCGCAGCGGTAATTTCACTATATTGAATGAATAACCACTGCTGTCCCAACGAAGTAGGCGGACCCGTTACGACAGAAAGATAATACTGAGTAATCATCCAAATTGCTTATGATTAATATTATCCGAAATTTTCTTCCCTTTGTATAATGCGTAAATATAAACCCCGACCTGACCTTTATGCAAGAATATTCATTACATTGAATACGAATGTAGTATTAATTTTCGATTACACCGTGTCCGTGGCCGTGAGGATTATAAACTAAAATTTAACACACAAACACACTTCTATAATTTTACGATCGCTGCCGAAGTGTAGAATAGGCGTGGTACTGATTTTCGTCGGGATATGTGTAGATAATTATTAGATGCAAATGTGAAAGGTGAGATCGGGGTCAATATTTACACACTATACTTTGTTTGAATCCTTATATTTTATGTATTTCTCGTTTTTGTTTTAAATACATTATGAATAACAATCGCATTTGTGTTGTTGTTTTTAAACAACATGTTTTGTGTTATTGTTAAGAGTATTAAGTCACTTTAAAAAGACTGATATGGATAAGCCTAAATTTCTTGACCCATTCTTCTACTATGCATTATAAAAATCATTTTAATTGAATCTAAGTCCTAGGTTTAAAGCTTGGGTCGAGAGATCTATGCTTTTCCAGGTACCGTTAGTACAACTTTTGGCCGTTGCGATATGACCTTATATGCTGCTAACACAACCCGAATGGTAATAATAACCCGAAATGTAAAAATTCTTGAAAAAGATTTTAATCAATTTCTTGAACATGGTTACTATGTTAACACAGTCATATCTGATGTAAAACGAGTTTTTTAGGTAAAAAAAATGTACTTTTAGCAAGAAAGGTAAATTTAAAGAACAATTTAAAATCGAAAATCTTTACATTACCGAGATAATATAGACTTGATGTTGACTATCTAGCTTCTAGCGATTGGGAAATGACATATTTAAGTGTCATATGACCGATTTAACATGTTTACAAGAATGTCTCAAAAGGTAATAATTAATCACAAAGTTGGTAACGATGTCAAAAATTCTTACATTTCGACACAACCCGAATTGTAATAAAACCCGAAATGTGATAATTTATAATCAATAATTTAATTAATCAATATCTTGAACACGGAAATAAAAAGTTCTGATGTTAACATAGTCATATCTGATGTAAAATGAGTTAGAAAGTGTACTTTTTACCTTAAAAGGTGAATTTAAATATTCATATTGCTATATTTTTTACAAAGGGTGTCACAATGTCAAAATCATTACATTTCTACACAACCCGAATTGTAATAATTTTATAAAAAGATGTTTTTCATCAGTATATCAATGCAATGCAATGCAATGCAATGCAATGCAATGCAATGCAATACAATACAATGCAATACAATACAATACAATACAATACAATACAATACAATAATAACATTGGATTATATCTAAAAGTAGAGTTTTGTATGTTATTTTTTCATACAGTTGAAGTCAATACAATACATGTATATACAACAGCATATCTTCCTGTTCCCTGTTCGGTCTATATATGTACATGTCTATGGTAAATAGTGCTTTGAACCGGTACAGTGCTGATCACCTTTGCTAGTAAATGCAAGATTATAAACCGTAATCTAATAGAACATCCCACAAGTGATCCAAAATTAAAAAATCACTTATCTTCCTTATTTGTTTGAGACCATATCGATATTTTGTAAATGTGTGTCTCTAGTTTAATTCACATAATTGATCATAACAAAAAGTACTACACAACAAGAATTTGACTCTAGATAGTTACATAAAATGTACCCCTGCTTTAAATCCGTCCTAGCTAGATCCAGCTTGGTCAGTGACACATGCCAAAAGGAGAAAACCCGGGTCGATAGCGCAGTTGGTAGCGCGCCGGGATTTGGAATCTCGTGCCCGAGGGGGTGCGGCTTCGAATCCCACCCGGGTAGGTTATACCCTTCCATGAAAATTTGACAATAATGTTGATTTTCCTCCATTGATTAGATAATATGGAGAAGTTTCCGGCCTTGTGGAAGGGTAGGTGAGTAGGGATGGATACCGTCAGGGACGAAACGATACCGGTACCAATGAAACGATACGGTATTTTTACTGATACCGATACTGATAATAATGTGCAGCCGTAGTACAAATTACAATGTTTAAATACAAATAACAAAAACACACGTATATTGATGTAAGATTATGAACATATCAGTTTTTGGCGGATCGAGAGGTACTCTTTCATGGTTTATTGTGTCACCAACCCATGAAAACACACGATCACTGGACACACTTGTACCCAAAACAGAGAAATCTTTCAATGCAAGCTCTGCAATTTATACTGTTATTGTGCTGTTCTGTTCGATAAATGTTTTGTAGGAAAAAAAAACATTTTAATAAATATATAACAAAGACTTAGAAAAAATCGTTCTACGAGTGACATTCGTACTGAATATTTTCATTCCAAAACAATGTCAATAAAATATTTTGTCGAAATTAAATATAAGGCCATGCCAAATTGGAATTCTGTTAAGCGTCAACTCAAGTTTGACAAACCTAGGTACCTATTCACAAAAACACACAAACCGAAAACAAAAACACAAATATTTTACATATTAAATATTTCAATCAATTTCGATTCTCAAAAAGCGTTTCATGACTCGTTACAAAATACCACACAAATCCTTTTTGATACAGAGCAGGGAAATAATGTATGGTTGCAAGAGCTGCTAATGTTTTGCTTGGGATTGTGATTATGCTGTTGTTTTCGTTTGTCTTTGTGAGAAGACGAACAACCTGCACGAGTCGTACATAAAGTCGCACAATCATGGCGCATGGTCCTGTCTACCCTCTCATAGTAGAAACCATTTAGTAAAATTTAACACCACTTATTAAATTTTCTTTGGCTCTTTGTTAAAAATTCATTTCCCTTGTTTCACTTAAAGAGTCATTTTGGTTAAAATGTAACATTATCTCAAACGAGTCATAATTATTTAATATATATTTTCATTTTATAAAAATATAAATTTGAACATTCTTAAAGGTTTGTTGATAAAGTTACTTTTCAACCAAAATGATTCTTTAATAGAGTTAAACAATACAAAATGAATTTTTGATATAAAGCCAAATTTAATTTAAACTTGGTGATGCCTAAAATCAAGTTGCATATAGTGGTGTTTATAAATTAAACTTTCACAGCGATTTTGCTGAAATTTTTAATACAATCTTATTTCAATTTTTCCTTCTAGGACTTAAATTTTCAGAATTTTTAATGGATAAATAAAAAAGTTTTCCATAAGGTATAATGCAAAATATTTGGAATGTTTTATCAAAAATCCGGCGGGAGGTAAAAAAGCTGTTCTGATTATAACATTGTCATACTTTCAGTGTATTTATACAAAGTCCCGTGCGTTTACTGTAAATTTGTCGCTTAAATAAACACTCGACGGTCTACTGAATTGTAAAGCAGAGGCCCGTCTTTAAAATCGTACGTGTAGAATATGTATAGATTTTGACGATACAGACAACAGTGATGATGATATTTGAGTTTGTATATACTGTTATACTTAGTTATCAAATAAAATTTCTAACCGGGCCTCATATTTAGCTATTATTTTGTATCTACTGTTATGTGGCTGTTCTGATTATGGAACATACCCATTTAACAAAAGTCTCTTTTTGGCTTCAAAATTTGCATTGCATGTCTATGGGAAGTATGTTTTGTAATTAAAGAAAAATTATGAATTTTTGGATTTGAGAAGGAAAATGCTAGTTATGATAACATACAAAATTTGAGTTAATTCCATCCGATAGTTATTGAGATATTTCATGATTTTAGGGGTCCAGCTTTAACGCAAACGACCTATACTAAATGTTTATACTTAGATATAAAGAGGGGAAGACAGTGTAGCGCGACATGATCGTACGACCTTATGCACGACTCATGCAGGTTGTTCGTCTTCTCACGAAGACAAACGAAAGCAACAGCGTAAGCACAACCCCCAGCAAAACATCGACAGCTCTGGTAACCATGCCTTACTTCCCTTCTCTATATGAGAAAGGATTGGCGTGGTGTTTTGGAACGACCTGAGCCATAAAATGCTTCACCAAAAGATGGCAAACGCTTGGTAGTGTGTATGACTGAACGTCACAAGTACAATCCTTCATTGCGTAGTGACATCTTTTGTATTACAGATAAAAAAACTATTCAGCGGTTTGCGAACTTTTTAGATTACCATGTCTATTAAATTCAAGCTGACTTTAATACAAGTAATTTTAAGATGGTATGTTCAGTGTTAATTATTTTACAAGTCATACAATTTTTATGTCAATTAAGGACTTAACTTACCCATTAGACCAATACTTCAAAATTAATGTACACTTTGAAAATTTTCCCTCTTATATTTTATGCTGTATATTTAAAAGATATATTTATGCCCTTAGGGCATTCAATTGAAATATATACAAAAGAGTATCAATTCTACTCGTATAAATATATATATACAAGGGAGACAATCTAGTCGAAGATATAAAACACCATGGTTGCTTCCCGTGGCATTTGAATAAGGTTACCATGTATATAATCAGGCCATGCCAAATTGGAATTTTGTTAAGGGTCATTTCAAGTTTGACAAACCTAGGTACATATTTACCAAAACACACAAATTGAAAAAGAAAACACATGTTCATTCTAGCTAGTATTCACACAAATAAGTACTTGGTAGTACATGAATGTCTTTGGCGTTAATTATGTGAGATTGAAGTAATTCTGTAAATAAGAAGATACATGTACAACTAACACATGCACATTTTCATTTTTCAATTACACAGAAAGTAGCAGTTTTTCCTGAGAAAATTCAGTTATCGAATCCCGGAACAATAGAATTATTTAAGAAAAATTCAACAACAATTTTGCAGTATTTTTAGATTGAGGACCCTAAAACCCACGCGCACGTGGACGCTTAACTAAATTTCGATATGGCTTGGCCTAAGTATTTTAGTAGCCCAGTAGACATTAATGAATCGTTGGTGATCTTTTACTAACTATATTTCTGAGTTTTATCCTATGCATTTTTAACAAATAAACATAGATGTTCGTCAGAAAAATAACACAATGTCCATGTGACAGTTTACTCATGCAGGATTTACAATCGAAAGACAATAATACAGAACCACAAATATTATTGTGCATGTCAATGTAAGCTTGCATGTGACCCATGTGTAACAATTTTGAGAGACCTTTCATACATTGACATCGTCGGCAACTAGGGCACGTTCCGCAGGGCGAGCGCTCTGTATCGCTACCTAGCGATTTCCTATGTAACGGTCTGCTGCGATCGAGAGAATTGAATCGCTAGTTAGCGATACGTTGCAAGTTTTTTTCTTGCTAGCCGTATGATTCTGAAAACTTCTGCATTTTTTTTCAAAATGGCCGCCCCTGTGGAAACGTGTTTCTTTTTTAAGAATACTGATATAGGTTTTATTAAAGTCATATATTTTGTTAGTGTTGGTAAAAAGAATAATCGTAGTGATAATCGATTTAAATATTTTTCATTTGTTATAATTCTGAACAATTTGTTTGAGAAAACTGCCATCTTAGATTTGCTAGCTTGAAACATACCGTTCCGTAGACCTTTTACGCTACAAGACATCGCTTTAAAAAAACGATCGCAAACGATCACTTTGCGGAACGTGCCCCTAGACTTAAAAAATAACATATAAGTAGCATGCTAATTTCCTGCAACACTGTGTCATTACTTAAATAATTATTTCAATTTGTATCACTTATCAATATGGATCTACACGGGGCATACCAATCTGCGTAAACACATATCTAGTAGACCACGGTCGTACTGGATCTGTACTTTTTCCCTTTGAGGTCACGTCGAGATGAACTTTGTGTCGACCAATCAATGCGTAGCTTTCATCTAGACGAAAACGCTATTAATCACATTTTGATTTCGTAATTTCTATTTTTAGACCAAGTTTTGCTTGCTAATTTAACCGCGGTAATATTCACAGGCTGCGATTGGGCGGCTCATTTCAAATTTCGTGACGTAGACGATGTAAACAAGTTACGTATCATAACAATTTCGTCATGAATATTATGATGAGAAAAGGTCACCTGAACGTGACCTTCGTTTGGAAAAGGCCAGATCTACATTAGCGAGTATGCGAGCGGTAAAATTGTAGATCGGGTTTTAATCAGATTGGGGGCATACTGGACGGTAATAAATGATATAATATACATGTACTTAACCAAAGTTTAGCTCGATTTATAAATCCCTTTAAAGTAAGATAAATACACAGAAGTCTTGAGATTAAAGCATTGAAAATTTCGTATTTGGTTATTTTAAATCTGGCCTACTTTGTTCAAAGTACCGATTTGAGTACCGGTACCAAAACAAAACGGTATTTACCGGAAATTTTTGAAACGATACCGATACTGGTACCGGTACTTAGTACCGGTATACATCCCTATAGGTGAGTACTGGTTATAGACAATGGTCCAGGAAAGCTAGGTTAGGTGCGCTGGACGCCGTAAAATGACTTAAATTGTGTTGACATGGCGTTAACTCCAATAAATAAATAAACCAAAGGGAGAAATTATGGTAACAGTTAGAGACTTGTAAGTTTGACTTTCATAATAACATTCGGATACGCAGAGCAAATCTTATCAATTGAGTAACATTTTTCACACGTTTTGGCATGATTTAAAACTGAAACCAGATCGGTTTTACATAATTTTAATTTCAAAATATGTGTATCATTTTGTACATATAATCATAGTTTCACTTATGAAACATAGTAAGCAGAATAGAACAGAATTTTATTCAATAAACGTGTGCATAGTACATAGTTTCGAATCGGGAATGGATCCCTATAAAAGGTAATAGCATTATACATATAAACAGTTATATCAATATTTGGAAATAAATGGAAAATATATTAGAATGTATACATGTAAATTTAACCTGGAGGATTTAAGATATTGTTTCTAATATAAATTGCTTTCTTACAGTATAATGCAAGATTTGATAAAATACCTTTATTATGCGATTGGATAAATTCAATAAATTTCATCATGAAAGGTTTATTAAGGAAATAAAAATAAATAAACATTTTATGACTGAAACACATACATATTATCAATTGTTTATACAGCCTTGGGCAAAGATTCATTACTGTAATAATTGCTTGAAGCAAATAGGCCAGCGTGAAAATTATCAAACATTTAATTAAAATTAATTGAGAATGTATTAATTGCGTACATTTGTAATATAAGCATTGAACACAATACAGGAATAAAACATACAATAACTTACATAAACTGCCCTTTAACAGTTTAGCAATGAAATTTTCAGGTGATAAGTCATAATACATTAATTTTACTATAATTAGAGTTTATTCACGAAGCATATGTTTGACGTATCTACCTAATACTGCTTTTAGACTGTGCACAGATGAATCATCGTTTCATTTTGGGGGGGGGACGGGGGTAAATTTGAATTGCGTAATCCCATAAAGTGAATTTTGACATGTATAAACATAAAGCACATCTAAATTGTGTTCGGGTTAATGTCATACCCAAAAACTACAAAGTCTTCAAAGAAAGCATCTTGTACAAGTTGTAAGGTTGGTAAACTAATCTGTTTCCAAAAATGTCTTTTCCATTGATCTCTTTGTGAATTTTTCTCGTTGGTTGTAAGCGGATGCTCTTCAACCGCCTTTAATACAAGTTTTGTTAATTTTTCTATAGTTTCGTTTTGTGAAGAGCTGCTAAACTCTCGCACCGGAAATGAAACATCATTATGGATATGTCCCTGTATTTGGAACGCGTGCCACAATCTTTCAGCTAAAACTTGTTCTGATATGCAACCTTTCTTCACATTAGATCGATCATGCGCTTTTGTTACGTACGTCTGAACAAGCGCTGAAATTGCAGCTTCTTTGTTTGTTTCTTTTAAACTTCTTTCGATTTCCTTTCGGCTCGCTTGATCAACTCCAACTAGGTCGAGAATATATTCTGCATCTTCAGTGAAAGATTCTTGTTTTGCAATAATGTCAATATTGGTAGTACATGGTTTACAGATTGAAAATATAGGAGCCCAATGAAGGTCAACACTTAATCCTTTTATTATATATTTAGCAGCAAAACTAAGAAATGTATCAAAAGTAATATCATTTCCACATACAAGTTTGTTCTTCTTTGCTTTTTCTTGCATCATATACGAAGCCAGAAACCATTTGTTAGGTAAATATATCTGGTCTATGTATGATGAAAACAATCTTGAATATGGATTCCTTGAAACGAGGAAGCTGATTGTACTTTGACTTCGTTTATCGTTTAGTCCCATAATTAAATCGTTATGCTTTCTTATAATTAAGTGAGATTCGTCACGAGGTAAATCAAACAAAGATGTGTTATGAGCTTCATTTTCCTGCTGACGTACTCCAGCGAATGTCAAAAACGCCTGTGTCCAAAACGTGCTTCCCACTTTAGCAACACGACAGTAACTAAGATTATACTTTTGTGATATGTAAAACAAACTTCCTTTCATTAATCGATCGAGCTGTCTTCTTTTAGGATACTGTGAACACACGTGGCGCATGTGTGCGACTCTCGTTTTCATCTCGTCCTTCTTGCTTGCATACTTAGTTTCTTCAACTTTGATAAACATGTCATTGTCTGGAAGTAGAACAATTTAAATTAAAGATATATTGCTTGTAGTCATTTGACAATTTAATGATAATTTACACAGTTTCATATGTGAATATCATATCAGCGCTCTTCAAATACTTTTGAAAATCCTGATTTTTTTTATAAACCGAATCGCATTTACCAATGAAAACTAGGAACAAAAAGTCATCAAAGCAAACACACATTAATAAGTTTAATACAAATATTATTAATGCACAAGTTTTTGGTAATCAAAATTAATAAAAAAATATTTTCCGCCTAAATATATAAATAGATAGATAGGTTTTTTGACATACAATTTTAAAGCATAGCACACATAATAACACAAAAATTAAAATAATTAACATCATTAAGAGTTTCAAAAGAGTGTATTTCAATCAAAATAGATTACAGTCTAAAATGGTTATGTATAGTCCAACAGAATTAACCTGAGCTTGGCCTTTATGCAAGAATATATTAAACTCAGTATTTACAGTCTATTTTTGTCTTCGTTTGTAAATCGCGCTATATCGGAAGCTTTCGGCAAAATACACTTACTGAACAATTGATGTTGTTTTCATAAGAATAAATACTTTGAAACTGTGCCATAATACTGCTGACTTACTGTTTTACCCAAACACTAATGTGTCCAAAATTAAAAGTACAATAACATGCCACTTTTAATAAATTGATTTATAGTCACATCGGTTGTTATAAACACGTGTATAAACGTAAACACGCGTACGGATACTCAGGATTTTATGTAAGTGAAGTGTGTAATTATTATAATTAGGCAGTTCAAGCTCAGGTTAATTCTGTTGTACTATACTAGGTCAGAAATTACCTATGAACATTGTTTTAATACAATTTATGTGTCCAAATTTATGTTTCAAATAATTCAAGGGTTTTGAAAAAGATGGATTTCTACGAAAATATTGCTTTATATATTTTACACATTCAAAGTTTAAATATCTTACTATATTTTATATATAAAAATAATACAATAAGACACTTTATTAAATTTTGGGATAATATTACAAAACGGGTTATCATGTTCAACCACTTTTGTAATAACCCGTTTTGTAATAAAATATTCCAATTATTTTTTCTGTATATAATGTAAGTAATTTGTCTATTTGGTTTTTTAAATTTAGCTTGTTAACATTTTTTTTACACCAACGATTTAAAATGTCTAACTATATCTTATACTGAAAATGATACAACTAGACACTATTACATTTTGAGTTTTATTACAAAACGGGTTGTTATGTGCAACCCCTTTTGTAATAATCCGTTTTGTAATAATTATTACAATTCGGATTTTTATTACAAAATGGGTTGTAACATGAACGTCAATGATTGCAAAAAAAAGAGTAAAAACATAAACTGTTATTTCCATTGTGGTCCTTTAGACAAAGTAATGAGTGACAATATAGGAAGACGCTATTCTATGATACAAAGTCAAATAGACAAGGAATTATTACTGGATAATAGACGATTGTGAACAAATTAAATTTAAAATGACCTTAATAGGAACTGTTTAGATTGAATTGAAATTACTTAGAGACTTAATATCTTTTAATATCTTAATGGAAGATCATTAAACCTGTGACAGACAATTCCCAGAGACCAATAGCCTCTCATTTCATCAAGAGTATACTGTGGTCAACAGTATTAAAAGCCTTCTGAAGATCAACAAGTACTATCCCAACAAGATTACCTTTATCAATCTCATAGCGAACATAATCAGTTAACTGTATGAGACAAGTCTCGGTAGAATACCTATGTCTGAAGCCAGATTGATAATCATATAGAAGCCTGTGCTCAGAAAGGTTTCTATCCACTTGATTGTATATTACTCTTTCTAAGACTTTGGAGGTGATACTTAAAATTGATACAGACCGATAGTTACCAACCTCTGTCTTGTCATTTTTGGAACAATGTCTTTTCACGCTTCAACAATTTTCAACATAGACAAAGAGGCGTAGTTCAAGCGTGGCACTCATTGACATCTCAGTATAATAATCAAAGCACTGGAGTGCTGAAGGAACGATGTCCTGAACTTATTTTTTGATTAAAGAATATATTATTATGTATATTATCTATAAAATAATGTATTAAGTATCAATTAACAGAATTTAACAAAAGGATAGCACTAGACTTCTTAAGTGGTTTGCTCATGGCAAGGTTTATCTTACTTTATCAAACAAAATAAACCAGTCAAAGAATTAATTTTCATCAACACATTTTAGGGTCATGTACAGCAGCGATCTCACCAAACCAAAGATTATTCTGGACTATTTTCTTAAACCAAAAGGAGCTGACAACTTCTCATTTTTGGTTATCAATGGGTATTTTTTAACGAGATCGTTGATATTTTCGTTAAAATTTTGAAGATTTGGTGTGAAATGACAAGCTGAATTTTTTCACAAAAAAATGACTTTCTAACAATTCATTTAAGGTTTTCTCCAAGTACTAAGCTCTTTTGCATCAAGCTACATTCCCATTTTTGTTCACGAATTTTAAGTCAAATTAACGTTTTGCACTTGCAATTTATTCACAATAAAAATTACTCCGTACACACTTATACATATTCATTCCAAATTATAATCAAACTCTATCACTTAAAATCGCTCAAGTAAACTTTAAATGTGACACTTTGAAGACGACAACGTCATATCGCCGTATATAAAACATCCGGTAAGTGTATTAGTCATATCCAAGGTATACAGACGATCCGTCCCCAAGACTATTCGCCCCCTTGACGATCCGTCCCCGTACGGTACCGTAACTCTAGCCACTGCTTAATATAATACGATTATTTAATATTGTTTATTACTATCGAATGATGTAATTAAGTTACGCATATAACAGGCATTGTCAAAAACATCGTAGGCTCTTTTTACTCCAACAAGTAATCATTGCAGTTGTCACGGGTTGAGTTGTCTACGGGTTGAGTTGTCCCGTCTCCATTGCAAAATTTATATGTCCTGAGAGTAACCTCCCTTTTCCTGAAGAGTTTCAAGAACGACAACACAAGCCAGCGTTGTATTACATTTAAATGAGATGTTAATGAGTTTCACGCTTGAACTACGCCTCTTTGTCTATGTTGAAAATTGTTGAAGCGTAAAAAGAGTAATCTTATACTTTCTTGTTACCATTGGAACGATGCTAAATTAGCATCGTTCCAAAAATAAACTACGCCGGCTTGTGTTGTCGGTCGTTAAAGTCATTCACAAATGTACTTTGTCTAGATTTGCTTAGCACCAGGTGGCGCTATAAAACCCGCCTTCTCGCTTTATCATAGACTCCACCTTCAATGCCTTTATGTCTAGGACGGAACTTGTCGATTCAAAGATTAAACAAATTTTATACATTCAAGAATTGTATATATTTTACATTACGATAGCAAAACGCAAACGAGTTGTGTTAAACCATGATATTCATATTAAACGTAAATTCGCATAAACAAAACGTTGACCTAGTTTCTCCACGATTACTATGAGCGACTCACTAACTATCTAACGCTGTATGCGAAAGTAAACAACGTGCATGTCCAGAGTAAAACTCCGCCCATCATAAATATTTAATCTAGTAAATACTGGTCGCGTACTCGTATCGTTTCGTAACTCAAATATAGTTTCTATGTGCCACGTTAGCTTTTTCTATGTTATATAAACTTCAATCAGTCAGTAATCTCAGCTCCTGTAGAGTCTGTTTATTAATTCTTTGCAGCAATTTAAATTTATTTTAGTCATTTGTTTGGTGACTAATTAACACTTGATTGCAGTTTTGAACGGAAATTGATAAAACCAATTTAAGATGACTTCGTGTGTCAGCTTTTTTCAAATTTTATGGTATTTGATTGCATTGACATAATCATGGTGTCTAATTAAACGTGTACATACTTAATTAAGATATCTAAAAGAAAGTAGGTATGCTTATTCATTAAAAGTAGGTATGCTTATCATTATTCATTTTAGGGTATTTGATTGCATTTACATAATAATGGCGTCTAGTGTTTCGCATACAGCGTGTATATTGATCGAAGTGAAACTTGGTCAACATTTGGTTTACCCGTAATAATCTGCTATATAAATTTTATGGTTTTACACAACACTATTATAACCGCGATATGGTAATGTTAATTATTTACAATTCCTTTATGTGTCAAATTTAAACGTTTTTCCTCAAATTTATTTAAATTTTAAATCGACAATCTCCGTCGTAGACAACAATGTATTTAAGGCGGAGTCAATGGTGGAGAGAGAAGGCAGGTTATTAAATAATTAACAGCGACATCTAGCGAAATTCTCTTTGAGAGACTATGTACTTTTGTGATCGAATCCAAAGAATGACAATACAAGCCGGCGTAGTTGTATGTATGAGATGTTAATGAGGTGTCATGCTAGAATTACGCCCCTTAGTCTTTGTTAAAAATTGCTGATGCGTGAAAAGAGTAATCTTATACTTTCTTGGTACTATTGGAACGATGTTTAGACATCTTAAACTTTGTTCCACTAATGAGTGACATGGATATACATATGTCGATAATCGTGTAGAATGGGTGGAGTCAAATCTCGACTAGCCTAAATTTACGCTGGAGCGTGCGCTCTTTCGAGAACTGGTTTCCATTTGACAATAGACTTTTCATAATATTATGCTCATAAATAATTCATAAGGTTGTGAAAGGAAGGCTGAGATGGGTGAAATGTAAACAAACTGATAAGCCAACCTGGTTACATGCAGGGTAATATAGAGATCATAGGAACCGTATTAACTTGTTTGTCAGGTTATGACTGAAATATGTAATAAAAGATTTTGCATTTATTCATTTGATATTAAAAACACTGACCAATTATAACATTAAACCAAAAATATCACACAAAAATAATAATAACCATAGCAAATCAAAGGCTATCAGGTTATCATTCCATGCTAACAAGTTTATGAAGTAAGAGCTATAAAATCTATTGATTATGGTGGCTGATTTATGCCATGTCGCATTGTTGTCCCGCTGGGCGCCACATAAAAACACGAAAGTACGACAAAATGGTCTTTTTGTCGTATCATCGTCCCGCAGGGCGCCATGCAAAAACACAATCATACGACATTTTAATCATTTGTCGTGCCTTTGCCTGAGGAAGAGCAAAGCGAAAACATGTTGATACGACAAAACTTTTTCAAAGGTACGAGACATTTTCCTGTCGTGTTTTTGCCTTGATTTTGTCGCATCTTTGTGTTTTCGTCTCACAACCCGCGATACGATGATACGACAAACAGACTTTTGTCGTATGAATGTGTGTTCGTGTGGCGCCTCGCGGGACAAAGATGTGACAGATCTACTCTGTCGTATAATTGTGTTTCTGCTCTTTCGCCTTCCGCTCACTCATGCGTGCATCTTCAATAGTCTGCTGCGCATGTGTAAGCGAAAGGCAAAAGAGCGAAAATACAATCATGCGACAGACGAATCTGTTGTATCTTTGTCCCGCGAGGCGCCACACGAAAACAAAATCATGCGACAAACGTATTTTGTCGTGTCTTCGTCCCGCGGGTTTTGAGGCGATTACACAAATATACGACAAACTTAGGGCGAAAACACGACACGAAAAAGTGTCGTACTTTTGTAATTTTTTGTCGCAAAAATACATTTTTGCATTTTGCAAATGATTTAAATGTCGTATGACTGTGTTTTTGCTGATACGACAAAAAGACCATTTTGTCGTACATTCGTGTTTTCGTGTGGCGCCCCGCGGGACAACGATGCGACATGGCATAAATCAGTCACCATACCATAATTGATAGTATCATGCATAGTTGTAAAGTGTACTGTGGTCATTCATTGTATTGCTTGAAGTTAAAATTGGTTTACAGTATGATACTATATTTATTATATTTAACAGAATGTGTATGCGATGTGCAGAGGAAAATTATACTTCAAAAGAGTTTGAAGAGTGGAAAAAATGTATTTAAAATGATTATATCTGCATAATTATGTTCATATGCTACCCTATACATGGTAGAATAAACACTTCGCCCGTGATTTTGGCCCTGCTCGATTCGTCTTTGAATCCATCATTAGTATAGATCTGTTAGGTTTCAATGTGCACGATAGTCTTTCTGTACTTTCAGTACTTTGATTATGTTTATAATCATAAAAACTTTATCTTGGATACTTAGTAAAACCTCTGAATCAGTACGTTGCTTCCTACGAACACGTCTCAATGGAGCAACAGAATTTACAACAAATATAAATATGTGTTCGAAATTTTCCCTGGCTGAGATCATATCATCACTAGAAACAACACTTCTGCAGTCACTACCAACAAGAATTTGTTGAAACGCGTCTTATAATTCTTTAGAGTTCTAAGATCAACAGTATTATGCTTTCCAATGAAATGCCGTACCACGATCCTAGTACAGAATATCATTTGGTGGTCACTAATACAACAGTTTATAACACAACTTTGTGATGTACGAGTATTTATGAGAACCCGAGACTAATTTTAGAGTAATGATATAAGATATATGGATATATTACTGTATTTTTGTTCTATGCAATTGTATCTAACTTTATATGTGTCATTGCGACCTTCTCCTATCCTATCCTTCTCTTTCTTTCATTCATTCTTTCTTTCTGTCCTTATTATTATAGACATAGTTATATATATTCCTGTTAGTATTTGGTTACATCTCATTTGATTTGTGTAAACTATTTATGTTCATTATGCGCATAACATGCTATGTATTGTCCTCATGCATTTTATATGTATTGGAAATAAACTATACCTCTCTCTATGATGTATCTATAGAATATCTGGTATAATCATTATTTAAATGAGTAAGACTGAGTAAGCAACAAAGCGATTTCAAAGAATTTAATAAAGGACAGTTCTTAGCAGATTTGTAAAAACTAGAATTGAAATCTCCCAGAAGGATTAATAAATGATGTAAGTTAAAGAAAAAACAAGATAATAAAACATTTTCTAGTATTTTCAATTATGAAAATGAATTGTTCCAGTGGCAGAACAAAGTTTAAAACCGCTCTGGGTCATAAATATTCAATATTTTCATGCTTCAATGAAATATCAACAAAGGAAAAATAGCGTTACTCAAGTGTATAAAATCATTTTCATTGTACAATGTACATGTAGCTATATAAGCTAGATTGTCTCGCCTTGAAATTACGATTTGGTAACAAACGTAAATAGTCACACAAATCCGAGCAATACAACCCAGTGATATTATTTGACAACATTAAACATGCACTTCATTAGTTTCCGTATCGATTTATGGCTTATTTCGTATACATTCGTCAAGTTTCGTTGCTTTAATGAGTGACACTATAAGGTATGGATGAAAATTTAACGAATTTATTATATCAAACCGTTTGTAGTGCAGAGGTAAAGTACTGACTTGTCAATCGAAATACCCCGGGTTCGATTCCCGCACAGGTTGATATTTTTTATAATTTCGCAAACACAAGTAACATAGTAGCAACACTATGACTTACTTATTACTTTTACTAATTGACTGAATATTAATTATATATCATTTAACGACATTTGTTGTCTCTTTATTATCATACTTTTTTCTTTATTCATATTCTAATAAATTTGTGACATGGTTAAAGACTGAAGGACTTTCCTAAAGTCCTTCAGTCTTTAACCATGTCAGAAATTAATAAATGAAAACGCCCATTATAAGTGTAATACACATTCGCTTAGGTTTTTTTTTAAAAAATCATGGAATCCGTGCGCCGTCGTGTTAACAAGTATTTGTAAAACATATACCGATTATGTTTAAAGTGCAAAAAAGTGCAGTTTTTATGTGGGATCGAACCCGTAGCCTCTTGATTATGAGGTGGTACGTTTTACCACTACACCAAGTCCTTAGATGCCTCTTCGTGTCCTATTACTAAAGGTTAAAGTAATTAATTTATAATTATATTCGTGAATTTACGGGGATTTCATACGGAAATTCACGACTATGCATACAGTGCATGGTTAATGTTGCCAAATAATACGAAAATACCGATACTTTCCGTAGTGTAAATAAACACTTGAATATTTCAGTTGTCATTTCATCGTAAATATTGTACGCGCATCGGGCTTCTTGTAATCCGTAATGGTCACCCATCCAACAACTAACCGCGCAGTACGATACTTAACTATTATAAATGTCCAACCTGCATTGATCATATACTAGTTGACGAAGTAATATAGTCGAATCACCATTTTATCAATACAAGTATTCTTACTTCAATGGTCATTGAGTAAACATAAAATATATAGAGTTTTGACAGTACTGTGCATTTAATATAATAAGATAGATTTGTGGAAAGTTAACCGATTAACAATTCCAGAAAAGCTGGTTAGATTAGTCGGCAGCCGTATATACCCTTTTATAAAGTAATGATAAACAAAGAAAAATCTAAAATTGAAAATCATATTCCTGCATAATTTTATTTCTGTACAAGCAACAACAAAACAACAAATGGCCAAATAGTCGTAATTCTTTGTTCAACAGGCCTTTACTACATAATGACCATCGTCTTCAAAAATTCGAACACGAAAACTACCTTAAAACAATGAAACCGAAACAAATTCAGTGCTTTCAGTGCTTTTATTTGGATTTTATTACCATACTCACGAAGGTATCGTTACTGTTTTAGTAGTAACATCAATGATATTTAAGATATATTATATATTAACTACAAGATCAGGTACCCTATCGTCGGTTACCAGGGGTTGATAAATATAAATGGTATGTTGTGAATATACGATGATGGAGATCCCAGTATATCTCATTAGAGGAAATTTGAATTTAATATGGTTATAATATGACTGAAATATGAAATGTCAAAAAGTGCTAGTTTTGAGTAGTATATAAGTAGTATAAAAGGCTTCTTTCATAAATATACAACACATCATATGATAATAACTTCTACCCAATGCATACTTTATTGATCTTACCACTGTTTTCAACATCATTTGTCTCATACTAAAGTTAGCAAAACTTACCGTAGATTATATAAAAGTCACCTGGAAAAAATAACAATAACTTTAAGATATAAAAGTAGCTATCATTATTGTATCAATGATTCGGTCTTGGAAGTCTGACAACTTTGAAAATCACCATCAGTATAACATTAACATACTAGAGATTTCATTGGTTTGTATAACCCGTCATAGACTAGTGTAAGTGGGCCTGAATTCGCATTGTAGTATTACAGTTGAATTCTAAACTTCAAATATGTATTCTTGTATTTGATTGGTAATATCTTTAGGATTTTCTTTTTGGGCGGTGTTAGCCGCTCAAAGTCATAACAATAGTTTCAGCTCTCAGCGATTTTCGTCAACATGTGACTGTGACGATTTTTTGTTTCTATTTTTTTCCCTGGATCACTTTAAAATCATTTACACCTTACTAATGAGGTGTGATTAAATCAGATTAATTATACGAAAGTTAAAATAGTGCACCTCAAGTATGAATTGTTTTATTTTGGTCATCAAACTTGGAAAGTGAATAAATTTTCGAATATGAAAACTTTCGATTACGTGATTTATTGAGTTCATAGGCACAATACAACCCATTTACTTAATGTAACACTATTAACAAAGTCTTCAAACTTTGCCCTTATATAAAATGAAAGAGAAATTACTACTTTTTCCTAAGCCCTGATAATTAAAATACTCTGTTTCAAATTATACAATGTTCTAGCACTCTGTCAACATTAATTGATTAATAAAAATCTTTATAATGAATAAACGTTTTTGTGACTTTATGTATCATTGTTCACTACAATGTGAGTTTGGTAATTCAAAATCCACATAAAAATTCACATCCTATTAATGTTACATTACATGTTATATTTCATTGCATAAAATATGAAACTATTAGAAAAGTATTCTGGCTGAAAGTGACAGTAAGCATGGGTATTAATGAATATCTCAAACTAATTGTGAAGGAACCCAGGCAGCAAGTTAGTGAACTTCTTATGGGAATAGACTCAATATATGTACATATACAGGATGAACTTAAAATACAGAGTGTTTCATTCTTACATAGAGTATTGCATGGCCAATACGTTAATATAAGGCATCATTGATTTCATCATATACATGTACATGTATACATGTATATAACGTACTGACACTGGTCTCTAGTATTCTACATTTAATAGTGTACAATTAAAAATGTACTTGAGTTTAATTTGATTTAATATATGTATGTATATATGTATATATTCCTTCATGTTTATCTTTGTAATATATGTTGTATATATGTTCAGTATGTATGATAGCTCTCCTTAATGGAGGTCAAATAAAAATCTATCTATTTATAATTATGTTCCCAAAATGCATTCAATTTGTAATTTGTAGAAAATATTGATAAAACCTTGTTATACTATTAACCTTACAGTTAAACGTACACCACATGGGTGTCATCCTATTTGAAAGCTTAGAAGCTAAATCTCTAATATTGGTATTACCATTGATTTACTCTTTTTAGCAAATTTTTGGAACTTTTTTTAGAGAAATGAATACAAATTTAATTTTTATTTTGATCTGATTTTATTATTTCAATGAAAGAATTCTTGATAGTTGTATATTCAAATAATTATATCTTAATTTTCTGTTACAATAGAAACCAAAGCTTTCAATAGAGGAGAAAAGCATTTGATTGTGGACTTCATACAGTGCACATCATGGAGTCTGAATTTCATTAAATTGGCTTATGCAGTACTGTAGCAATAACTGAAACTCATTTTAGGACTGTATTTACTAGTTTAGTTTTCATGGCAACCACTCGTTTTTAGACAAAAAAGATATACATACTGTGATTTTTATGTCTGCATACTGCTATTATATAGTTATGAGGCACTTTTTTACATCAATACTTTTTTTTATTGTGAAAAATTCTCCCTTGACAGACTTAAGTCACCTGTTTGTAATACATCTTTGTAATTCTTAAGAACTGGGATATTTGCAGCCTTAGAAGCAACCTTAGCAGCTAGTTTTTTGGGGTTTTTTAAATTGGTTTTTAACGTCGTATTCAACACATATTTTAAGTTATATATGCGACGGCCAGCTCGTCCTACTATAGGTTTCCTGGACCATTTTTCTATCACCAGTACTAACTTACCCTACCACGAGGCCGACAACTCATGTATAGGGTATGACCCACTGCGACCAGGCTCGAACCCCGGAGTCGAAGTCAGACATGCAAACAACTACGCCACGGCCGCGGCTACTTAGCAACTAGTAACTCAGTCAGTGCCAATTTATTATTTTACATAAGTAGTAAATGTGATTAAATTCAAAATTAAATTAATGTCAGAACAAAGTTTGTTTGAATATCATAATTTCGGTAAAAATGATAGTTTCCATTGCAACAATAACATATCCACTTAACATTTTCATTTTTCTTTATATTGTTTTTTTCAATCATTATTGGATAACCGGTATATTAAGATCTAGGCTTGCATTTTATATTAAAACTTCAACTTCGAACTACTCAATTATTAGTGAGCATATGCCATGCAATTTTTAGTAAACATGTTCTTTTTTAGTTCAGAATACCTTTATTTTGTTTTTAGTTTCTTAAAGACTTGCTATAAACATCATGTTCAGTGTTTTACAATTTCAGTAGCACCGCCCCATCAGTACTGTCAGTACTTTGATTTGTAATAATTGTCAACTCTACATCTTTGATTGAAACATGGCAGAGTATATAGTGCAGCGTATGAAGATAAAATCGAGGTTATCTAAGTCCTTGCTTATAGTTTTTTGTGGGATTTAAGTGAAGTTAAGATAAAATACATTATATCAATTGGGCCGCTTAAATAAACGTCGCTATATGTAATTTCTACTTTTAAAAAAAGTACAAGTTTGCATCAAAACATGATATATGATATATACCCAAACGAAAAAGAAACGCAGGGTAAAATGATATGGAATAACTTTTTATCGCCTTTGTGTAAAATGATGAAAATTGGTTAGATTATTATCAAGGCATCTTTTTACTCAACACATAATGAAAAGTTACTGAAGCATGAAACGTTCAGTGTCACGTAATACAAGCGAAGAAATGCAAAAATTTTGTGCAGAATAAATTTGATAATTTCTTCAACACATCTTTTCATATCATCCAATACTCTAGACATTTATACACTGTTTTCCGTATTAAAACTCTGTTTTAACTTTCTACGTTAATGGCAAGGCTTACTGACGTTCAGCGGGGTCAGGCCATTACGTTGCTAATGCAAGGTCAAACGCAACAGCAGGTGGCAATGCAGTTTGGCGTGAATGTTTCGACCATAGTGCGACTTGTTCGTCGACTTAGGGAAACTTGAAGGCTTGCCGACCGGCCTCGGACAGGGCGTCCGCGCTTCACGACACGACGTCTGGACAGGGCTATACGTCTCGCACACCTGCGTAATCGTTACGTTACTGCCACTGAAACTGCTAACAATACAGTAGGCAATCATAACCGTCGTATTCACTCCCAAACTGTAAGGAACCGATTACGTGAGGCGGGTCTTCGTTGTAGACGTCCATGCATTGGTTTGCGTCTTACTCCTCCACGTCGCGCGCGTCGAATGACTTGGTTAGCGGCACATTCCCCTCGGGAGTAACACAAAAAGTAAAGGTCAAAATCCAACGAAAATTTCCAAATTTAGTTCACGAAAGATAGTTCTTGATAAATCAATGTCCCAATTTTAATATCATTCTTATAATTCACCATGAATCACCACTGAAGTTTACCCTGCGTTTCTATTTCGTTTGAGTATATATAACACGAAAGCTCTTTCTTTTCTTTAAGTCATATAATGTTTAATATCATGACATATAGCTACATATTAGTTACATAAATAACATGCCGATATATTTAAATCAAAGCGCTAAAGGCACTGGAGTTGTTCGACGTAGAAAATATGTTGTGCTTCGGTCCCTTAATGTACTCAAAATGTGAAAACATATGTAGAATAAAGTTTCGTTTCTTCAAAGATAGACTATAGAGCTCTCTTTGTATGAAATTTTCAAAATGGTGCCATTTGTACTTGTAAACTGTACATGAAAATCCAATTTTCATTGAATTGTCCCAAAAAACGATATCCCAATGTTCAGGTAAAACTAATTTAGAAATTGATTAAAATGCATACTCCTATAATTGCACAGGCATAATAACCATAGAGGAGTACAGGGAAATACAATTGAATGTTCATACAAATTAATTGGATATGTTACTAATATGTAACAGAACCACCTGTATACATTCAATAGTGTCACACACGGCGTAGAAATCTACAACTTGTATTAATATTTATTGCATTTAACTTATAATAAGTAATTATCAAGTAATGATAAGTGTTTTTAAATTTGCAACAGAACTTTTAACTTCAATTCATTACCATATCAGAGCTATGAGAAAAATACAACGTGGAACAATTTGACCAATAATCCCAATAATCTGTTTAATTTCCCATCCATTGATCTATATTAGAGTTCAACATAAACTAACTGGTCAGTACGATACTACGTTAAGCATCATGGGTAAAAATGTCTAAATACCTGAAACCACGTGACCATTTTTACATGTACTGAATAATGAAATATGTTTTTGAGATTTCGCAATATGATATTGCTATCCATAAAAGTAATGTGCACGTTAAATAAAACTTTTATACTGGTCATTTAATGTCCGTTTAGGACCCAAATTGTGCAGTCGGTTAAGGGGAAGGAACAGAAATAAACAAATGAAAAGTTAAAGAGGTCGCTGGTTCGAAACCTAGTACATGTTAAAATTGAAAATCGGGGATAAGCCGTTTGACTGATACCCCATTAACAATTACCATCAGCGTGTTCAGTAACTACTGTTATCTAACGTTACGGTACGGGAAAACTCAACCCGAAGACAACTCAACCCGCGGATAACTCAACTCAAAGTTGTGACAATTCAACCCGTTAGTTGGGGATTGAGTTGTCTCGGGTTGAGTTGTATTTGGGTTAAGTTGTTCCGACCATAACGATACGGGTCGTTTGGGGTTATTGAACAGGCTACAGATCATGGAGCAATTTATTCAAACAGTTAATTGTGGAGTGATATTGATCATTCTGTGGCAAGCTGGGTTTTGTAGTGATAAATGGGAACCACAACTCCCAACGCTACCAGGGTGAATTTTTGAATAACGTTGCTGTTAAATACGCCATCGGACGTCCAGGTCTTTTTCTCCAACAAGATAACGCAAGACCACATTCCACCAGGGTAACAATTTAATTTGTCAGGGATTATAACATTAAGATGTTAGACCTGTCGTCATTTTTAGTAGATAAAAGTCCAAATGAACGTCTTTGATAGAGACGCATACGTCAACGTCTTGAACAGTATATGTGATGTTACAGGAAATAAGCATTGCGTTACACGATGAATGAACAAGCATCCCATTACGTTTTGTACGACGTCCTATTGGGTCTTCAAGACTCACTAGGCATTTGATTCTGAGAATATTTTCCTTTCAAAAATCGTTACATATTGTTTTTCTGTTGAATACTCATGAAAAATGATTGTTTTATTATCATGTTAAATTTCATATAATTAACATTAAAACAATATTTACGTTTTTGTACCTATTTGCGTTATAACTTTTGCTTAGTATATATCTATATTTTATATTATATATATTTACGTATTTAGAGATAACATTGACATATTGAGATATATAATCTAATGAATATTTCAAAATGAATAGTGTTATGTTTACGTTTTATTATGGTTACTTTAAGCTGTACATGTAATAGACTTCTACAATTACACAATCATATATCATTATTTGATTATTGAAATATAAAATAATTATTTCAATATGCATTTGTTTTATTCATTTTTTAAATAGATAATTTATAATATTAGTCCAGTACCATGATATGTGTGTCTTAGTGTCATCATTACATCAGATGTATTCCAAAACAATGCTTTACCATGATGATTACGCTGTAAGACATTGTAAATTATAACGTTTCAAACTGACGTCGACGTAAGAAAAAATCAATTACTTGATTTTCAACTTAAAATTTCGACAATTTGTTCACGATCGACCCCCTGATTATTTACATATACACATTGATACATACATACAAAATATATTTTTCAAATAAAAAATATATGTCACCGGCTTAATTATCACGATAAGCTAAAAATATAACGGCGTGTGGACATAAAACGACGTTAAATTTTACGACGATTTTTTATGGTTTTCAAATCGTTACGTCGTCGTCAAGTAGTTCTCTAGCAAACCTGTTATCAATTGGAAGCAACTTCTCTGTGCATACGATGATGTATTTTTTTTAAAGAAGTTTCGAGCTTGTTAACACATTAAAACGTCATTTTAACTAGCGCGACGTTTTCTACACGTGTTTTATACGTGTGACGATTACACGTCGTTGCCATGGTGACGTCGCGATAAAAATGAAAATAATTGTCATATTTATATAATACAATTGTCACTCTACATGTACACCGACTTTCGTGAAGTTTGACTGACTTTTGATTTTATGAAACATTGTATCCACCTACCTAAAGTAAGCATTGTTGGAAATTAAAAAAAAACGAAATTTATATTATATGATATTTACAGATAAATACATTATGACTTGACTGATATGTTAAAGCTTACTTATTTCAGGTCCTGTCTTAGTTTAGTTGCATTAATTAGTTGTCAAGATATGATGCGTAACAAAATTTATAATTGCGACATTTTGCGTTAGGGGTTGCGACATAAGGCGTTAGTAAAAAAAATTGCGACATTTTGCGTCAGCGCTGCGACATTTTGCCGGAGACGATTGCGACATAATGCGTCGATTGCGACATAATGCGTCGACATTGCGACATAATGCGTAGATTGCGACATAATGCGTCGACATTGCGACATTTTGCGGCGGTACACCTTGTTTATCAAATGGCTAAATGGTTAAGCGATTAATCTTCTTTTCGGTGGTGTTTAGTGCTAGTTTGCCAAGCACCTACCTCAGTAGGACGATTGAAGCGTTGCATTCCTGTATTTTTTTATTATAAGAAGGGGATTTTTCAAATTACGATACAGAATGTCAAGCTCCTGTGGTATAACGGTGATATTTTCCTTGTATTTATAGAATGACCACAATACGGAAAATCATTATGAGAGACAACTCTCTATTTCCGGTGTATTGCACCATTTAATAAAACAATGACAAGCCATTTACGTCAAGGATATTCGGATCTCCTCGGTCATTCGCTGATAATTCATTCATGAAAGGACGTGTTGTTCCGAATGGGTTATGACATAACTTGTGACGATAACAAAATGACGTCAGTATCTGACAAACTTTTATTGGAAGTAAACAAAGATATTTTTGGAAAGTTTATGCCTACAATGTCAGCGGTAATTAGTTTCGAAGAAATTCAACCATAAATGGAATAAAAATCATTCCACGTAGATTTCATTATGTATATAACTTAATTGGTCTAACATGACCACAGCAAAGAACATTTAGAATGAACTGTTTCCGTGATCTAATAGCGTTGGTTACTTACATAACTAAACCGGTTTAATTTGATCACAAAATCATATCAAAAGTTTGAAATCGGAAGTAGGATCACCAAACTATTTATAAATTGATTATATGATATACTTGCCATTTTCATTCATCATATTTTCTTATAAATCTTTTTGAGGATGTAATTTAAAAATGAGTTTAAGGACTATGTAATTTACGAATGTCCTTCATGACTTTAAAATAGGTGTGGTTGCAATAATTGAAATTAACAAATAATTTTCATAAATTTCAGTTTTCATTTTAATCCTAATGAAATAAATAAGTAAGTTTAATAGAAAAATATCAAAAAAGTGGTTTAGTAATATTTATTTTTTATGAAAAAAAGTGAGTTTAAACATGTAAACTTTTGTGCAAGTTTACATGAAGTACAGTGAAAACAGTTAAAATAAAATCTTCTAATCAGATTGTGTACACCCCTGTACAGATGCACTAAGAGTTAAAAATACAAATTAATTCATACATTGTCTGAAATCAGTATAATAAAATATCTCTATATACTAAAATTCATAAATTTCAACATGTCCAAAATACAACTTTACACAAAAGAAGTAGTACAAACAAAAAGTACGGTGTCCAATAATGGACACAGGTAATGAAAGGTACACATTTTAAATAGGTATAATTCACTAATGTCATTATTGAACGGCCTGTTAGCGGAAAACGTTTCAGGCAAACAGCAAACGGTTTAAGTATATAGTACACGAGTATGAAACAACCTGAAACAAAATAGTTCTAGTATATTGCGCAAATTAGTAACTGCCATTACAACGAAGTCGGCGGTGTTACTCCCGTTGATTTAGATCAATAAATTTACACACAAAAAACAAGTAAACAAGAAAACGATTCCTCCTCTCCGAATTCTTCTAATAAATTGAAGTAAAGATTCTCTTGTCCGCTATCTTTAAACGTTCGCGCTTCAATGGATCGTTCAATTAACCGTTCATAATGGTAACGGTGATTGACTAACGTTAAATGCTTACTGAACGCAGGGCTGATAAAGAACTGGGACTGTTTCGTAAGAATCTTACGTAAGATAGCAAAATTTCCGAAATAACTTACTTACGTTGAACTTACGTTTACGATGAGAGAATTTCAAAGACGCACTCGAAACTTAAAATCTTTGCTACAATACGATCTGACTTAAGTCAACGTCAAGTGGTGAAACCCTCAAATTTTGGTCACATGATTTGTTGTCAACAATACATTATAAACTACAAAACATTTAAAGAATACAATATGTTCCACAATCTTCAACGAACAATTTTACAAACGGAGATTAGAAGCTCTCGAAGACAATGCACGAAGGCTATACCGAGCCACTATACTCTTGATTTTTCAATACACGGCCAATTTAAACAAAGGTGGTATGACACAATAAATGGTCATCTGCTAACAAAACATCGACCAATTTAAGACGGAACCGATGGATGTCAAAATAAAGTAATTAGGCACAAAAAAGTTCCCACGTGGCGTCAAATAAATACCTTAAAACAATAATTCATCAAATCTACAGACATATATAATAATAACTTCATAAAAAATAAACCATTCTTAAGACATTTCATCGAAATCTTGCAATCTTTAGATAGAAGTTCAGTTCGCGTATGTACACGTGTTTTTGTAATTAGCCCCTGACTTCCGCAAAGATGTGTAATGAATAAGTTTTTAATACACACAAAATGGACGCCCAAATTTTGATTACAAAGCCCACTTGTTTGTTTGTTCATATATGTAAATTCAGTCACAGATATAGAAAATGTAAGCCTCAGTGCATCTTAAACTTAAACTTATTCATTTGATTAAACGCCTATTTCTATGTTACATATTCAATGGCGTTGTACAAAAATGTTATAAAAATAATAATACATGTAAGTAAAAAACCCTCCACCATAAAAACATATGTATATACAATAACACAAATAAATAAAAAGCCTTTGTAATTCATATTTTTGGACATACATCCTTCACAGTTCATGATTCCACCTAAGTTTACATTTTTATCACTAATTTCTTATTTATTTCTATTTATTTTACATTGAAAATTGGTGTCCCGAACAGTATAACATGATGCCACTGTTAACCGGACATGTCCTGAACAGTGTAACATAATGCCACTGTTAACCAGACAATTCCCCAAAGGTGTCGAAACATCACCTTTAAAGGGCCCTTAATACATCCCCAAAGGTGTCGAAACATCACCTTTAAAGGGACAATTTAATTAGGTTGTCATTGCAGTCATATGAAACAAGGTATTAAATGACTGAGAGCGAGGCAATCCTCATTCCCATGTCACAATGCACTCACTCAATCACTTAGTATGTTTACCGTAATTGTAAGGTGAGGCATTAGCAAGCCATGTCAGTTTTAGAATAGATCATAGAAGGTAGAGAAATAATGAGTTTTCAAACGTTTTTTGAATACATCCAAAGTAGGTGATAATTTGATATCATCCGGTAGCTTATTCCATAGCATGGGACCAACTGTACTAAAGCTTCTGTCGCTGAATGTTTTTTTCTTATTTATTGGTATCAAATAATTGAGGTCTTTGGATTTTGCAGATCTAAGACCAGATCTGCTTTGTATAGGCTTTTGAAGAATTTCAGTCAGGTATGCAGGTGCAGATCCAGAAAAACAGTTGTACATGAAAGTACATATTTTAAAGTTGATTCTTGCTTTGACTGGTAACCAGTGCAGTGAGTACAAAGCATCCTTTGAACTGTCTGATTTTTTTAGCTTTAATACTAGTTTGGCACACATGTTTTGAATTCGCTGAAATTTGTTAAGATCACATTTTGAGATTCCATACAAGATTAGATTACAGTAATCAATGTGGGACATGACCAAAGATAGGACTAGTGTTTCTGTTGCTTCTTTGTCCAAATATTTTCTAATACTTTTGATACGTAAGTAGTTGAACATAGCAGTTCTACTTTTTGTTTTGATGTGATCTTTAAAGCTTAAGTTTTCATCAAGAAAGGCCCCTAAATAGCGAATTGTCTTCACAGATTTTACAGTTTCACCAGCAATATTGATTGACTGGGTTAAGCATTTTTTCAACTGTGCTCTGCTTCCAAACATGATAAACTCCGTCTTTGAGTTGTTCATTTTTAATTTATTTTCATTCATCCACGAATTTATTGTTAGAGCACAATCTTCAAGATCAGAAATGGCATTTGCTTCTTCATTCTGATTATTAGGACAGAATCTTTTATTAGCAGTGTGGTCATCAGCAAAACCATGCACTGATATATCAGATGGTATGACATCAAATAAGGTCCCTGCATAAGTTAGATATAGCCACGGACCTAAACAACTACCTTGTGGAACACTGCACTCTAATGGACGTACAGATGAAGAACTAGTATTGACGTTCACTCGACATGCCCGTGGGCGAATATATGAATCAATCCAGCGGAGTGTACTATTCTGTAGTCCATATTGATTATTAAGTACTTCTAATAAAATGTCATGATCAACAGTGTCAAATGCAGCACTCAAATCAATAGCTATTAATGCAGTTACCTCTAATTTCTCCATACCACACAGTAGATCATTAACCAATCTAAGGAGGGCTGACTCACATGAGTGAAAACGTCTATATGCAGACTGATTCTTTGGAAGAAGATTATTTTTATCAACATGAGTATTTAATCTATTTAAGGCAGCCTTTTCTATTACCTTAGATAAGAAAGACAAATTGCTAACTGGTCTATAATTAGCATATTCCAGATCCAGACCCACCTTCTTAAGAAGAGGCTTAACAATTGCCTCTTTCCACTTAGAAGGGAATACACCATGTTTCAATGATATATTTATTAAATGAGTAATAAGAGGTAATAATTCTTTTAGATAACATTTTAGCACTTTTGTTGGCAATATGTCTAACTCAGACGATTTGGTATTCAAGTCACTTATAAGATCTCTGACCTCTTCTATGGTAAAATTATTAAAATGATCAAGACTAGGTACATCCTTTTGTTGCGGTGAATAAGTTGGAAATTGCGACAAGGATTCCTTTGAGGAGTTCTTTGAATTTTAATTTTTTCTACTAATGGAGCATGTTTGTCAAGAGTATTTTGAAGCTTTGACTCCAAAATATTTACATAAGAGTCAACATCTTCACACTCAATAGTAATGTCTTTCAAATCAGAAGCAAAATTTTCATGGTTGATTTTTTTAAGATTGCGGAATTTTACAGATTTGCTCACAATATTTTCTTTTTCAACATTTATTAGTACCTTAACTACACAATGATCTGATAAAAAAGGTCCCTGATCACATTTCTTAACATGGATACCATTTACTGCTTCAGTAAGTACAAGATCTAACATGTTACCACCAATATGTGTTTTAAAATTTACATGCTGTTCTAAGCCAAAGGAATGGATACAATTAAGAAATTCAGACACAGCCGTGGATCTATCTTCAAGATGTAAATTGAAGTCGCCCATAATTAACAGGTTAGAGTAGTTAGGAATTAAATCTTCAATAAATTGATTGAAGTCTTCTACAAACTGAGAAACAGTGGCTAATGCTGGGGGTCTGTAAATTCCAATACAATGAAGGGCAATATTCTTGAAAATTAATTTCCATATACCATATTCAAAGCTCCTTGTACTCCCGCTCTTAATCTTATTAATATCAATTGCAATGCGACTGGCTATAGCTATCTAGAGTAATATTGCACAGAAAATAACGTATTTATTTCTGTATTCACAGGTGATGTGAAGTACCTACGATAATATTGCCTGGTCCCAAAGATTTCAGGCAAGAGGGATGATTAAACATTATGATATTTTTAGCACTGCATTTACCCTAACCAACTTTTTGAGGGCCGGTACTTAAAGGTACCTTTCTGTAATTTCAACTTTTACATAGTCCTTAATATGGCTTATACGAGAATATCGCGCAATGATAATCTTTGACTTGTGTGTAATCGTCAGTGAAAGAAATTTTATGTCAGAATTTATTTAGCTAACATAATTACGTGGCTCTAGTTAGAAAACGTGTAAAAATGTTAGGGGGAAATAAATATTTTGAAAAGAAATGTATCATAGAGTAGGTTTCAACTACATTGATGAAAACATAGAATATAATCAGGAAAAGAAGATGTAAACTTTTCACCAATTACTTTCTTTAAAAAAATTAAAACTTACCCCTTTCCATCTGTGTTTTCAAGTCACCTTTAGAGTTTACTTTAGTGTTAAATCTATCCTTATATACCACAATGACCACTGTAGACACCAAGGTGACAATTGCTAAATTTCTCCAATTATTTCTACGACCCATGTTATACATCTACCTCGTGTCTCACAAATCCTGATAAACCTTTTCTCTATCTTTCTCTTTTTTAGATTTTATTGAATTAGAAACTTTTCGTCTCCTTAGTCACCGAATTACACTTTTTCATCAATGCCAGTTTCTGTAAGGCATTGGGGTTTTTTTACAAGCAAAACCTCTATCAGTAAGTACACGCCAGGAATTTTAATATTCCAAGTCTGCTAATATTAACACTCAAGACTGTTCAAGCGTTACTTGTTTACGAATAATTTTGCGCATGTACAGGTCGTCCACGTAAACATTGCGTATATAAACAAAGCTAGTTTCATTACACACCAATATTTAGGGGTGGATTATTTTTACAGTTTCATTATTTACTTAGTTTACACTTATTTTATAAACATATCATTATATAAATTAACAATGTTCATATACACTTGTAAAAATGAATGTTAAATATCAAAGTGGTATGTTTAAATCAGTAAAATGCTGTTCATGCATCAGCTTTTTTTTACCTATTTAGCGGACAAGTCCATTCTTTAAAGTACAAAAACACGCATAACCTAGAATACGACCTGTAGGTCGGTAACTACATGTACTAAAATTTAACATTTCATATAAACTCAAATTGAAATTGAAAATAACTACAAAGCATGAAACGCGTTTTAAATATAACAAAGACTTGCATTTTTTGTTCAGTGAAACTATATCCGTACATAAACATTGAAACAGTTATTCAAATGGACGTACATGAACATTGAATAAACGATCTATTTACAATGTACTTGTGTAGAGACGTGGCATCAATTAATATTGTTAAATCATATATATTCATTTAATTTGTAACTCAAAATTTGTAAAAACGATATAAAATGGGCCTTGGGCAAACAAAGATCAAGTTAACTTGATAATTAAACATATTCTTTTTGTTTGACAGTTCAGAGAGATAATAAAAATAGACAACAATTAAAACACTTATACAAATCTTTATCAAGCTTCTGACAACTAATCAAAGTTTAGAGACAGTAATGTTTTTAAAATATATCATTCAACATTGGATGAGTATTGAATTTTAATTACATGTATATTAGATAAATATGTATCTTTGTTGTAAAGTTTTTCTCGAATATCAGAGAAACTATTAAAAGGTATATGTTGATAACTTTTTATTTTTTGATTACTAAGTGACTACTATAGTTTATGTGTAGTTGTGTTCAGAACCTATCATGCGCATGTAAAACAATTATTTAAAAAATCTTCAAATTATCTGATTATGATAAAAAATCCGTTTTATACAACTGCATTTCGAACGCAACTTTAAAGAATATGGTAACTGAATTATGCTATGTTGCATTGTCGTCCTGTGGGGCGCCACTAAAACACGGACGTACGACAAAATGGTATGTTTGTCGTATTATCCTCTCGCGGGACGCAACCATACTACTATTCAATCATTTGTCGTGTTTTTGCCATTGCCTTTTTTCGCCGCATAAATACATTTTTGCATTGCACTTCCTCAGGCAAAAAAACTCGGCAAATGAATAAATGTCGTATGGTTGTGTTTTGCAAGTCGCAACGCGGGACGATGATACGACAAAAATACCTTTTGTCCGTACTTTCGTGTTTATTGTGGCGCCCCGCTGGACGTTTTTTTTGTTGGGTTTAACGCCGTTGCAACACATTGTATAAGTCATATAACGGCGGTCAGTCAATCTACTCACTGTTCCTAGAAAGGTTAAATCTCTGTTTTAGCTGTTTACCAACTACTAGACGCATACTTTCGTCAGTGACTGACAACTGCCTTCATAATTAAGAATCATTGGTAGAAGAGAGAATGGTCGTAAAAATAATTTCATGATGAAGCTTCCGGAAAGTATGCCCCGTCCGGGATTCGAACCCACGACCCTTCAATCCGTAGACTTTTGTGCTACCAACTAAGCTAGTCGGGCGGCTCCCAGCGGGACGACACTGCGACCTGGCGTAAAGCAGCGACCAGAGAAAACGTGAATTGTCAAACAATCACAAAGACAGACGATTACAAGTACCACCATGGAAATCAGATTAACGTTCGGTTGGCCAACCATTATGCGAATATGATGATCAACTATTGTTTACAAACATACATTTTTACAGATTTTCTTTTTGCTGGGGTCATTTGGGTGTACGATGAATAAATAAATATAGCCTTGTTGAAATTTACGTAATTTGTGAATTACAGAGGTATATCCTTTCACATATTTGACAAATAATGAAACAATTCACTATACCGTATCACGATGTACATAACTTAGTTCTGTACTGTTGTGGTCAGGTCTGGGCTGGGCTGTCATACTACATTCGGTTCAGTTCTGATCGAAAGATAAAATATTAACCTTAGCATACTTTTACAGACAATCATGAAAAATGTAAAAACATTTTTTTTTAAAATCATGGAAAGAATAAATAAACAAAAATGTAAAAGTCGTAAATAAACAAACGACGAGATGATATAAAATATGGTAAAAAGATGAAGTGTAATTTGGTTTATAATATATAATTAATATATTCTGCATACAATTTACGTGTAATGTTGTCATTAAAACGACAGGATGTGACATAAATGTAAATGATTTATCTTTACCGTTGTAAGTATGATATATTTTATTTTATGTTGTAAGACAATACACTAAGTTTGCCTGTGGCTAATTCATTATGAAAACTTGAGTGAACAATGAATAACAAGAAAACGTGTTTATTCCCAAAGCTAGTTTGAACCACAGGCTACTTGATTTATTAAAGAAATTGATAAACTTTTTATTGCGTATACAAATTCATAAAAAAGCCAACGAAGAAAGTTACGTTATGTTGAACAGGAAAAATGAGTAGGTCGGAAACAATGTTGCCTAAAAAATCGATTATACCTTTCGAACGTAACTCATAGATTTTTTCGTGGAACTCCAATAAAAAAAGAACTAAAGACAGAGGAAATAACATTTAACGTCACTAGTCTCGCTCACAGTTATCTAAGACAAACCATTTGATCACTATCGCAAAATTTTCTTGACTTATTGTGTGTTTTTCCAAACGACCTAAACAAAACGTCAACATGACGGCTTAAACCAATCAATTGTGACTCCCAGTCAATAAATCAAAGTATTGAAATACAGAAAGACTTTCGTGCACAATGAAAGTTGAAACCTAACAATTTTGTTGTTGTTTTTTTTGTTGGGTTTAACGCCGTAGCAACACATTGTATAGGTCATATAACGGCGGTCAGTCAACCTACTCACTCTTCCTGGAAAGGCTAAATCTCTGGATTTAGCTGTTAACCAACTACTGAGCACATACTTTCGTCAGTGACTGACGACTGTCCTTCATAATTAAAAATCATTGGTAGGAGGGAGAATGGCCGTAGAAATCATTTCATGACCAAGCTCCACGAAACCTTACAAATCTATACTAATGATTACTCCTTACACATTAGATTCGAGTACAAATCGAGCAGGGCAAAAAATGCCGGCGACGTGTAAATTCTACCCTGTATTACTGGCAAATACTACTGCTTAGTGTATTAACGAGATTTGACTTCGCCCCTTCCACACCTGTCAATGATCCTTGAAACAAATACGCGTCAGATGATTGACGGAACTACTTTTATCGCCTAGAAATTAACTGCGTAGTTAATCAGAGACACATGTATCACTCCGCAGGTGAAATTGGTCAGGCATTTTCAGCGTCGATAGTTTTCGTTTTGTGGTATAACTTAATCTTGTCGGCGAAATCGCCGAAAGTCTAAAAATTAAAATGTCGGCCAAACCAACCCAACTGTTTTGATGGGTTTTCTTGGAAGATCAGTCTTATTTATTCCAAATTAGAATGATTTAATACTTAACACTGTCTTATTTGAAAATCGAATAAAATTTCTATTCTAGTTCATTACACTAGTTATGTGGTCGATCGAGATTGTATATGGTGGAATTTGTCCATGCGGCGCATGAACTAAATTTGGACAAGATTTTAGTGTTTCATCCGTAGTGAAGACCCATAACTAGCATAATAAACTAGAATAGAAATTTTGTTTATGCGCGGTATGGACAAAATTTGGTAACTTCAATACGAATAGGCTACATACAGTCTATTTTGTTAAACAAAATGAACTGTACAATGAATATAGTGAATTCCATGTTAAATGATACATTCCATTTTCAAATAAGACGGTGTTGACTACCATATCACGTATATATCTATGATGTAAATATAATATTACCACATCAAGTATATGTCGAGTTACCCGGCGTATGTTCTAATTCCCAGGCTGATTTTAAAGGATGTTATGGTCGCGAGGAGCAGGAAGTGTTTAAAAACGAATGATCATTCGGAAAACCTGGTTAATAAGCATGCTGTGGTGGACGGCTCTTGTTCTGAATATTACCTGTTGTCCGAATACAACACAAAATTATGTAAAACACAATTTACTTACTTATTTCTGTATGATATTCATAAATACAGTACTGGTAACATTTTAATATATGCATGGGCCTCAATTTATAACACCTGCCAGCAAACATGAAATAGTTATGAAACATGTAATAATATTATATGATTATGTACTTGAAATTTTTACCACTGTTATGAAGTAACCAATATACAGGTCGTCCACGTAAACATTGCGTATGTAAACACAGCCTGTTTCATTACACACCAATATTTAGGGATGAATTAGTTTTACCATTTTATAATTTAGTTAGTTTACACTTTTTTTATAAAACAAATCATATAACATTTACAATGTGCATACACACTATTTAAAATAAATGTTTCACATAAAAATAGCTGGTTAAAATCAGTAAAATGCTGTTCATGCATCAGCTTATTCACCTATTTAGTAGGCAAGTCCATTGTTTAAAGTACAAAAACACGCATGGCCTAGAATACGACCTGTACTACAATTTTCTATTGATATCCCAGATTTAAAAGTTGTGTTTAACAACACACATTTTGTCAAGCATTGCGTGTGTCATCGTAAACTTACGACGATATCGTCATTTTATTATCACCTATAATGTGATTTATTACAAAGTCTCTCGAAAGTTTTTAGGTAATTATTTTGATTCTGCATACATAAGTTATTTCTCAGGCACACATAAAATGTTTTATACTAAGAAGACCTAGTGTTGTAAATGCACAACAACGTATTTCATTTTTCACGCTCTGTATAAATTAATGACTTCGTGCGGAGTCACTTTAATATAATGATATTCATATACGCTTTCTTGAAAAGTAATAAAACGTATGAAGTTTCACGCCGCATTTACATATACTCCTCAAAAAATGTTAAGGACCACAATATAAAAGGGCAATAATTTCATTAATTTTATTGCTAACAACAAATCAAATGTTGATATGAAGTACTCAATACCAATATAATGTAAACGCAGATAATAAACATACATGTATACAACAGTGTTTAACAAAAGTTAACAAGTATGAGATCAAGAGGCAATGTCACTAACAAAAATTTTGCATAGCGGTGGGTGGGGTATAAAATTAAAAAAATATCGTCCAAAAAGTTAAATGTCACACAATACATGAAATCAATAACGTGTTTGACCTTCACTGGCATTGATAACAGCTCTACACCGGGAGTTAATACTGCGCACGTGCCAGCTCATCCTTCGTCTGTGGTTGTACAGTAGCCTGTTCAATTACCCTAAACGTTCCAAAACGTTCCGTAACAATACATTCAGAACTCCTCGGCCATTCGCTGCAAATAATCTCGGACATATTTAGACGCTATTTTGAAACTACCGCTGTTGAAGTAAACAAATATACGATCGTTTAGGCAATGAGTGATGTTTCATTTTTAGTCCGTAAATTTTGAAACATCACTCATTGCCTTAACGATCGTATATTTGTTTATTAGATTAGATTATTCGCAGAGAATGGCAGAGGAGTTCCGAATATATCGTTACGGAACGTTTTGGAACGTTTGGGGTAATTGAACAGGCTACAGGTCAGTCACTAATTAGTCACTACATGGAGTATGTCCCATACGTGCTTCATCGGATTAATGTCCTGGAATGGAGCAGGCCAGTTCATACGCCCCATACCATCGCGTTCTATGTACTCTCTAGCAACTAAAGCTCGGTGATGCTGAGCTTTATCATCCATAAGGATAAAATCTGATCCAACAGCACCAGCGTATGGTCGTACATAGTAATGTAAAATCTATCTCCTTAATGTAACATTCACCCATCAGAGCAACGTTTCGGACGATGTACAAGTCTGCATGGTCATCATAGGAGACACCATCTCAAACCAGCACTGATGGGCCACCAAACTTATCGTGTTCCTTGACACATCATTCCAAGAATATCTCATGTTTTATCTCTACAAATGTCATCTACCATCATTTAAATCAACACCGAACTTAGATTAGTCTGTGAAAAGCACAGAGTAGAACCTGGGTAACTGAATGTTTTGGTGTTCCATTAAATATTGCAGCCTTGACCTTCTGGGGTATATGATGGGCGGACTGCTGGACTAAATCCAGAGATTTAGCCCTTTCAGGAACAGTGAGTAGGTGGACTGATTGCCGTGCTATAACCTATACAATGTGTTGCTACGGCGTTAAACAAAATAAAAAACATTAGTGTAACGTGTATCGAGCTTACATTAATCTACAACGGTCACCCATCCAACCACTAACCTTACAATTCGTTGCTTAACTATGATATCTGCCCATCGCTCTGCGTTCTCACAGTTAACTCCAGATTTGACAATTGTCTGCTAAAGTTGTATATATACAAGTGTGTGACAGATACTAATGCGCAATAATGCAAAATAACTTTTCTCCGTACACAGAATAATGTTAGATTAATGTGAAAAGAAATTAAATATCTTAATTTTAAGTATTTGTTTGAATTAGTTTTTTCTACGTTTGATGGTCTCATGACTGTCTGTGTTTATTGGCTGGCACAGAGGGGGTGGCTCAACTTACCCCTATGATTGTTTAACTCTGTCTTCCCGTACTCAAATATTCATTCCTGGGTTATTCAAGATTGTTTTAATCAGTTGTTTGCCATTATATCAGAGTAAGGTTTTGAAACGAACATTACACAATGAAAAATACATCTCAGCTATGATTTTATGAGCAATAGGTAAATACAAAAGTATTAATACCAGTATGTTTTAGCTAAAGTCATAAGTACAGATAAGTAGTTTCTCTTGCTTCAACCATTTACTATACTTATAGGAGAATGTATTTTTTAAAACAGTAAGATATTACATTTAAATACAAACACTTTAGATAAGGCAATGTTGAACCTCATTTTTTAACAAAACTCGTTTTTTTCACAAGTACAGAAGTACAAAACTGTAGCAATCAAAATATCCAACCCGGAATGCCGTGCTTAGATTCGAAGTGGAGTTTGCTAAATGCTTAGATTGTATTATTGCTTTGGTTGTACAAGTAAAAATAAAATCTATGAAAAAATGCATTGATTCCAATCAGCTTAACGCAAAATCCCTTAAAAGGAAACAAATCTGCATTGTTTCTTCAGAACATAAAAAAATGAAGTATGTTTTTTGTAAGGCAAACTTTAAACAACATGCTTAACAGAACAAGTGTAAAAATGACAACCGTGTGCATAAATTACTCGTATGTCATAAGTACGTCAAGTGAACTCACTTGTCAGTAAGCATATATCGCGAACGGTGATCGCAAGGATCGAAGGAAGCGGTTAATAGTATATTATTCTTATTTTCATATACATTGTTTGGAATTGAAAAACTAGTAAATGATGTAAGTAAAATCTTTTATTTTTATATATGGACATATACTATAGTATTCATTAAAATATAAGTATAATAATATTCTTTATATGCTTAACATGAAGTCATTTCTACTTTTATTTGGCCTGAACGAGTATTTGATCCTATTTTAACAAACACACAGTTAGTATTTATAGTCAATTATCAAATAAATATTATGCATGAATTGACTTGGCCACTACGCATCTATACAGCTAAATGATTAAAAGACTGTCTATTATGCGATTAACTTAAATAATTTGTAAATCTAGGTAGCCATGGGCGTATCTATATATACAACGATTAAAGTAATTCTATAAAAGCAAGTATCTATATATACAACGATTAAAGTAATTATATAAAAGCAAGTATCTATATATATAACGATTAAAATAATTCTATAAAAGCAAGTATCTATATATATAACGATCAAAGTAATTCTATAAAAGCAAGTATCTATATACAACAATTAAAATAATTCTATAAAAGCAAGTATCTATATATATAACGATCAAAGTAATTCTATAAAAGCAAGTATCTATATATACAACGATTAAAGTAATTATATAAAAGCAAGTATCTATATATATAACGATTAAAATAATTCTATAAAAGCAAGTATCTATATATATAACGATCAAAGTAATTCTATAAAAGCAAGTATCTATATACAACAATTAAAATAATTCTATAAAAGCAAGTATCTATATATACAACGATTAAAGTAATTCTATAAAAGCAAGTATCTATATATACAACGATTAAAGTAATTATATAAAAGCAAGTATCTATATATATAACGATTAAAATAATTCTATAAAAGCAAGTATCTATATATATAACGATCAAAGTAATTCTATAAAAGCAAGTATCTATATACAACAATTAAAATAATTCTATAAAAGCAAGTATCTATATATATAACGATCAAAGTAATACTATAAAAGCAAGTATGTATATATATAACGATCAAAATAATTCTATAAAAGCAAGTATCTATATATATAACGATAAAAATAATTCTATAAAAGCAAGTATCTATTTACTACGGTCAAAGTAATACTATAAAAGCAAGTATGTATATATATATAACGATCAAAGTAATTCTATAAAAGCAAGTATCTATATATATAACGATAAAAATAATTCTATAAAAGCAAGTATCTATATATACAACGATTAAAATAATTCTATAAAAGCAAGTATCTATATATACAACGATTAAAGTAATTCTATAAAAGCAAGTATCTATATATACAACGATTAAAATAATTCTATAAAAGCAAGTATCTATATACTACGGTCAAAGTAATTCTATAAAAGCAAGTATCTATATACTACGGTCAAAATAATTCTATAAAAGCAAGTATCTATATATATAACGATCAAAATAATTCTATAAAAGCAAGTATCTATATATATAACGATCAATGTAATTCTATAAAAGCAAGTATCTATTTACTATGATCAAAGTAATTCTATAAAAGCAAGTATCTATATATAACGATCAAAGTAATTCTATAAAAGCAAGTATCTATATATAACGATCAAAGTAATTCTATAAAAGCAAGTATCTATATATAACGATCAAAGTAATTCTATAAAAGCAAGTATCTATATATAACGATCAAATTAATTCTATAAAAGCAAGTATCTATATATAACGATCAAAGTAATTCTATAAAAGCAAGTATCGATATATATAACGATCAAAGTAATTCTATAAAAGCAAGTATTTGTTTACAACGATCGACGTAATTCTATAAAAGCAAGTACATGTATCTATATATAACGATCAAAGTAATTCTATAAAAGCAAGTGTCTATATATAACGATCAAAGTAATTCTATAAAAGCAAGTATCTATTTACTACGGTCAAAGTAATTCTATAAAGCAAGTATCTATTTACTACGGTCAAAGTAATTCTATAAAAGCAAGTATCTATATACTACGGTCAAAGTAATTCTATAAAAGCAAGTATCTATTTACTACGGTCAAAATAATTCTATAAAAGCAAGTATCTATTTACTACGGTCAAAGTAATTCTATAAAAGCAAGTATCTATTTACTACGGTCAAAGTAATTCTATAAAAGCAAGTATCTATATACTACGGTCAAAGTAATTCTATAAAAGCAAGTATCTATTTACTACGGTCAAAGTAATTCTATAAAAGCAAGTATCTATTTACTACGGTCAAAATAATTCTATAAAAGCAAGTATCTATTTACTACGGTCAAAGTAATTCTATAAAAGCAAGTATCTATATATATAACGATCAAAGTAATTCTATAAAAGCAAGTATCTATATACAACGATCAAAGTAATTCTATAAAAGCAAGTATCTATTTACTATGGTCAAAGTAATTCTATAAAAGCAAGTATCTATATATAACGATTAAAGTAATTCTATAAAAGCAAGTATCTATATATAACGGTCAAAGTAATTCTATAAAAGCAAGTATCTATATATAACAGTCAAAGTAATTCTATAAAAGCAAGTATCTATTTACTACGGTCAAAGTAATTCTATAAAAGCAAGTATCTATTTACTACGGTCAAAGTAATTCTATAAAAGCAAGTATCTATTTACTACGGTCAAAGTAATTCTATAAAAGCAAGTATCTATTTACTACGGTCAAAGTAATTCTATAAAAGCAAGTATCTATATATAACGATTAAAGTAATTCTATAAAAGCAAGTATCTATATACTACGGTCAAAGTAATTCTATAAAAGCAAGTATCTATATACTACGGTCAAAGTAATTCTATAAAAGCAAGTATCCATATATATAACGATCAAAGAAATTCTATAAAAGCAGTCGTACATGTGTCGATATATAGATGAAATCATGATAAACAATTATTAAAAGTGCGCATGCATATGTAATAACTTATGTTAAAATGTATGTTATGTAAAAATCTGTACGGCTATATTGTTTTCATAGTCGATAATAACCCTGACACTCAATGAATATTCTGAAGTTTGTGTAAATCTAAATTTTGAACTTAAACAACGATCACTTTATAAATTGTTTTGGAACAATAGCTTTTCATGGTCATTTGGTAATTTCATATAAGCAACGAGTGTACACGTTCTTGTTTCAATTTCCCTGCTTTATTATTTTCACAACGAAAATTTCTATGTGTTTATAATTATGATGCTGACCATGTTGATAACTATAAGACCAAGGTTTGGTGAAAATCTAGAATTATGATATAGTAGGTAGTTATGTAGATAGAGAATCTAGCACTAGAATTATACATTCCATGAACGTTTGTCTGTTAACCTAGATATGTCACACAATTCTACTCTTGATTAAATGTGTAACCTACATCAAGTTTGGTGGAATTTAATTTTTTTTTGTTTTCGGGAGGTCAATAATTGTTTGTTAAATAACGTTTATCTTTTACAAAGAATGTTTTTAAGCTTCCAAGTTCATCTTGTTTCCATATCAACGTTATATCAATTCGTAACAAAATTCGTCTATTACTTGTTCATTCCATGAGCTACATTATGTATTAGGCTATGAGCTATATAAAGTGTATTTTTCTGTTTAAGTGGACAAAACAAGACATTAGAGGTGTTAAACGTGTGACTATTTACTGTCAAATTGTCAGTTTTTATGGACATTTACTGTACTTGTACCGTCGCTGACCAACTCTTTTTAGTTATCTATTTTTATACATGAACAAAAACTGTCAAGTGTCGTACTGATCCTATACAAACCTTTTGGTTGGGACTAGATGGTTATTTTTTCAATATTAGAAAGTATCATATGATCTTACAGTAGCACAATACAGTATTATACATGAACATTCATATTTCAAGTACAGGAGGGTTTTAAACTTGGCTCGTGAATCTAATAAGAACATTACTAACAAGTTCCGCGATCACTATAAAATAGTGTCAATTTACTGTGATGTTTTAAGTTTTTCATCTATATCACTTTGATGCGGTACCAACCGACTACAGACTCAAGTGTTGTATTATTTTAAAATTGACATTGCAAGTTCATGCTTTTAAAACAACACTACAAATCCAATGCTACGTCGTTATCAGCATGATATTACTCCATCGATAGTTTATTATTCGCTTCAGTAGTAATAATGATACCAGGATTCGTGCCAATTATCACCTGCCATGACAAACGACGAATATTGTTTTACTGTGTGATAGAATTTAATTATGCATTCACTATATAAGTATAGGGGCGCTTGCTATATACATTATTAGGCGGTAAAATATAGGGCTGTTGTAATTTACACCCCCCCCCCACCGGGTTAAGGTAGGTGGATACAATGTTTCATAAAAATCAAAAGTCAGTCAAACTTCACGAAAGTCGGTGTACATGTAGAGTCACAATTGTATTTATAAATATGTCAATTATTTTCATTTTTATCGCGACGTCACCATGGCAACGACGTGTAATCGTCACACGTGTAGAAAACGTCGCGCTAGTTAAAACGACGCTTTTATATGGTAACAAGCTCGAAACCTCTTTAAAAAAAATACTTCATTGTTTGCACAGAGAATTTTGCTTACAGTTGATATCAGGTTTGCTAGAGAGCTACTTAACGACGACGTAACGTTAAGAAAACAATAAAAATCGTCGTAAAATTTAACTTCGTTTATGTCTGCATGCCGTCGTATTTTTTAGCTTATCGTGAAAATTAAGCCGGCGACATATATTTTTTATTTGAAAAATATATTTTGTATGTATGTATCAATGTTTATATGTAAAAAAATCAGGGGGTCGATCATGAACAAATTGTCGAAATTTTAAGTTGAAAATCAAGTTATTGATTTTTTCTTACGTCGACGTATAATGACATTACGATTCTTTATTCGCCCTCGGGCTTATATCTTGGCAACACATGATTTATATATGGGATATCCGAGTTTTTATGAATTTAATAAAAGTATTTTCTTTGTTAAACATTACATAATTCTAAAAGTTGTCGTTATTTAAAAAAAATAGCACTAATTGATATTTAGTTGCTTATATATTTAAAGATCTATGCAAAACGATATTTTATACGCATAAAAGATATAATTATAATCACAATTATGTTGTTACGAGCGCTAATGATGCTAATTACTATTATTATTGTATAAATGACGTCATTGACGTCTACAACAAAACATTGGCCACATCTAAAGTATCATTCGGAACAACCTCGGTGATCATCTACGAGGATATACCTCGGAAATCAGACGTAGTAGAAATACAACCAGGTTAAAAGGTCCGGCGATTAACTCCCTGGCAAGTAGTAATATTATTGTTTATACATCGACGTGTAAAATCAATATTATCTAAAAATATGTATGCTTGTTTTCTAATTAGCTATAAAACAACATTCAGAAGTCATAGAAAATGGCCCTGGACTGTTTCTATATACATTGAAACACGTACACTCGTCATTTTCATGTCAACAATTAATAATAACCTTTTACATGATTATCACATCATTACATCAGAACAATGTCTCACACGTCGTATTTCTGTGCAGTTCAGACTACATTACTACAGAAACCA
Organism: Mactra quadrangularis; assembly: GCA_025267735.1. NCBI lineage: Eukaryota > Metazoa > Mollusca > Bivalvia > Venerida > Mactridae > Mactra > Mactra quadrangularis. Next base: position 12,053,510 of record CM046305.1, read on the forward strand.
AATTCGTAGATCTACTTTTTCACCTTATGATATTCGAGATTTATCTGCGTAGAAGATCGCCAAGGAAGTTCCGATGGTACAGTTATAACTCCTTCGACCGACCTCTCTCAAAATGCCAATACTTTTCCTACACAACTACATGTATTTTAATGGTTTCATATGGTTTGCATATTTTTAAAGATAAGAGGCAATTAATTAAACTGACGTGACTCGGGTGCGTAGAAATTCATTTTATGTATTTTTGAATATATGTTTGTTTATCATAATACTGCATTTTGACCATGGCACTATTCCTGTCTTCGATTATAGGAGGTTGGATTTAAAACATTATGATTATTTCGAACGGGTAATAAGTTCAGAAATATATGAAATGGACATGGCAAATTTACAAATTAATCCATTTGAAAGTGTACATGTATTCATTAATATTGTTTTCAAATTTCTCTCAAGATGAAAGAAATATTTAATCAATTTCAATATAATTATTTAATCAAATATAAAGAGGCAAGCCAGGATAGAGCGCCATGATCGTGTGTCCATATACACGACTCATGCAGGTTGTTTCGTCATCTCAAGATGACGAACACAGAAAACAAAGCGTTAGACCAAGTCCTAGCAAAGCATAAAAAGCTCTGGTAACCATGCCATATTTCCCTTCGTTAAGAAAAAGGAATGACTTGGTGTTTGGGAACGACCAGAGCCAGTAAAATGCTTCGCCAGAAAACGGCAAACGTTTGACAAAGTGAACAGACTCAGCAGTCTATGGATCTATATACAATATATTAATTACAAGGTTTTTAGTTAAATCATACCGCTGTACATAATTTATTAGTATGTCAAATAAATCGTACATGGGATTATTTTACTTGAAATTTCATAACTAGCATTAATACGTTTTTACAAACCATAATTTAATTGCTTTTTTTTTTAATTTGATAGAGCAGTTTATTTGTATTTGATAACAACTCATAATATTTAGGATTCATCTTCCAAAATTATCTTCCCCGTATTTAATGTCCTTTTTACAGTATATAACTATTGTTACATGGTCTGTCCTTTAGGACCCAAATAGTGCAGTCGGCTAAGGGGAAGGAACGGAAATGAACATATGAAACGTTCAAGAGGTCGCTGGTTAGAAACATAGCAAATGCCTGATTTTTTATTTTTATATTTTATTTTTTTATTATATATTTATATTCTATATTATATATATTTACGTATAAGGAGGTAACATTGACATATTGAGATATATAATCTAATGAATATTTCAAAATGAATAGTGTTATGTTTACGTTTTATTATGGTTACTTTAAGCTGTACATGTATTAGACTTCTACAATTACACAATCATGTATCTTTATTTGAATTATTGAAATATAAAATAATATATATTTCAAAATGCATTTGTTTTATTCATTTTTTAAATAGATAATTTATAATATTAGTCCAGTACCATGATATGTGTGTCTTAGTGTCATCATTACATCAGATGTATTGCAAAACAATGCTTTACAGTGTGCATTTTTGTACTAAATGATGCTCATAAATTGACCAATCAGGATATTTAATTGAAGTTATATATCTAAATCTTGACATTTTCATCTCCCAACAAATACATTACTGACATGTGACTGTACATTCTTGGTAATTACATATGTCATGTTTCTTATGTCGCTCGTGATTACAACATGTATACAACATATAAGATGAATTATGGCCAATATGCATTTTATGTCATTTTATGAATGTAACAATTCCCGACTGAGTAATATAGCAAGCATTATATGGATGTTTTCTGATTTAAGAATAAAATTTTGTGATAAGTATCACAGTCCGTAAAGTTTATCTGTAAAATCTCCAAATTAAAACAGCTGTTTTGTTTATTTTGATCCCCACGTGACTAACAAAACGTGCATTAAAGCGTTATACCACACATAGAAGTGGAAAATCTGCCAAATATTTTAAACATAACCTTTAGTTATAAAATGTCATTTCATAAAAGAAGAAAATTAGAATACTTCAAGGTGAAGAATGACAATCTAGGGCTAGATGATTATATTATAAACTGTATAACATTTCACGGGCAAACTTGAAACAAACATATGAATGTGTCTGAAAAAGCTCAAACGCCAGAAAAAGAACTTTTATTGCTTTCAATTTTGGTATAGTAGATGACATTAAAGAACTAAATATACCTACGTAGTTGTTATAAATTTCATGTGGTCACAAAATTATACTGAACCAAAATATTAAAAAATTCCAGTAATTACCGTTACAAAGTAATTTACATCAATCAGTTCATCCTATTAGTTTAGACCTTCTTCTTTGTACCAGAAATCACTTACCCGTTCACAAGAAGTCGATAACTTTACATTTTAACGTGGAAAATCGCCCTTGATGTCTTTATGAGAGTGTCTGTACCGCGCGACATTTTTGGAACGAAAAATCTTTCATATTCGTTTTAGTTTAAAACCATTCTTTTTACGCTATGATAATTTTTTTGAAAAAAGGGATAAAGAGGTGTTGTTCAAGAATCTAATTTTACTATAACTGTGTCGATTTATGCTACCATCCTTTGATTCGTTAACAGATATATGTTTATTTTCTTTAGGATTTTTCTGTGGCAGGGTTTAAACCATGGGGAGGGAAATAATATTGTTATAAGCATAGTTAGGCCAATATTTAATGACCAATTTATACAAAATTGGAGTGCTAAACTTAAAATTTAAGAAAGAGCAACGCTTTATAGAAACATATTTTCATTCAAATTTCAAAAAAATAACCTGGCCAAGTTGCATATCTGTCTGTTAAGTAGTAATGAAATTAGAAAGTCTTGAAATAGCCCTCGAGCGTTAAGGTGAAAAAATGGCTTCTTTTCGCACATGTCGTAACCAGTTAAGATTTAAGGGTTAAGATTGTCAAAAATAGACAATGAAAATAAGGGTAAAAAACGAGTCATCTTACTGATTGGACCTAGCTATTTGAAAAGTATACAAAGGGAAATAACTGACTAAGGTTCCCTCGTTCAGATAACAAATCAAAGCGCTGAAAGCACTGAAGCAAGACTGGAATGATTCTTTCACATAACTGTATATGTGTTTTGTTACACAGTTCTCTCTTTTCAACACAGACTTTTTTTAATTCTGACAACAAGATGCATTGTACATGTATATTATATTGAACTGATTCAATAACAAAAAAGCTATCGACATTCTACAGAAAATCATGATGAAATAATTATCAAAACACCAAAACTTTAGCCAGATCACATTTAAAAACATCTTTGTGAGCTATTAAACTAGAAGTTCGTGTAAATGTTTTCTTGTTAAAAATCATTTAAAGAGTCAAAGATTCTGGATCAACAAACTCAAATGTATGATAACCATTCATCCGATAAAAATCTCAAGGCAGAATAAGGGTGACTCCCAGTAAATAAATCAAACCGTTGAAATACAGAAAGACTTTCGTGCACACTGAAAGTTGAAACCTAACAAATCCATACTAATGCTTACTCCTTACACATTAGATTCAAGTACGAATCGAGCAGGGCAAAAATGCGGGCGAGGTGTTTATTTTACCCTATATCACTGGTAAATATTATAAGGATTTTATTTTCCTCTTCTTGCCATACAAAATCTTGAAGTATAGTTTTTCATTGTACACTTTGCATACAACTTCTGTAGGTTTATTAGTGTAGTTAAATAATATAAATATTTATTATACAATACTGTAAAACAACTAAAACTTTTAGTGATACAATGAATGATCGCAGTATCATTACATTAAACAGCTACAGACACTCTCAATATATAAATCATTTTATTGCTCTTACTCCATAAACTTTTCAACATGGATGTAAACCTTTGATTTGCTGTGGTTATTATCAAAAGATCAGTATAACACTAGATTGATCACTATGTATACTGCTTGGAGTATCAACGAGACTTGACTACGTCCCTTTCACACGCTTATCAATATAAGTAAACACCTGTCACTGATCAGTGAAACAATGACGAGTCAGATGACAAAACTACTTTTATCGCCCAGAAATTGACTGCGTGATAAATCAGAGACACATGTATCACTCCGCAGGTAAAACTGGTCAGACATTTTCGTCGATAGTTTTCGATTTGTGGTATAACTTAAGCCTTTCGGCGAAATCGTCGAAAGTGTAAATCGTATGAATAGTTTTGGTCATAATTGATAACTATACTATACATTAGTAAATGTCGTACTTTTATTTTACAATAAATAAAGCATTGGTTTTATAAACATTTTAAGTATGCCGAGATCATATATACTATACTATGTATACTTTCCTTATAATCAGTCTCTATTTTGTTCTGTAACAGAACATCGATTGTTTCATCTTAAGGTCAACTTTGCTATTCAAAATTATCACAATTTTATTGTTATTTGATATTAAACATGTCAGGGGTTAGGCTCAACAATGACAGGGTGTTACGTAAACTGTCTACAGAACACACGATAGACAATAGTCAATCTAAGTACGATATCCTCTACAGTTTTGAAATGCTGTAAATCTCACAATCTATCATATAACTTCAAACATAAACTAGAAGTTTTAAAATCGTAAAATAATCTTATCATTAGACAGTTGTGATTTACCTTAATATATACAAATTGTTTATTGTTTCATTACTTTGCTTACTCTATATATCACATACATTATACATTAGTTAATATTTCGTGATTTTTTTCTATTTCGTTATCAATAATATAATTATTATGATATTAATTTGTGTTATTGTATATATTAGCTTAAAATGAAAATATGTTCAATGTAATATAATCTATCATTTACTGAAAGTTTTGCAAACAAATTTCATTTAAGAGTATCCGATGAAACACAGTCTTATTTGAATGTGGAATGTATCATTTAACAAGGAATTCACTATAATCACTGTACATAAACCTTTAAACCCTTTTAAAATATAGACTTCATATGGCCCCTTTAACCCTTATAAACATGATACTTCATGTAGCCCCTTTACAAATATGAGACTAAATGTATCACATGTGTTGGGACATCTTCACTAAGGATTAAACACTAAATTCCAGTCCAAATTTAGTTTATGCGCCGCATGGACAAAATCCACTATATACAGTCTCTATCAACCAATAACTAGTATGATGAACTAGAATAGAAATTTTTTTCTTGCGCGGTATGAACAAAAATTTGAAAACTACAGAATGAATAGGTTTTCTAGTTAACGTAACTAGATAAACACTTACCACTTATCTATAATCGCTAAGTGGATATCTAGTTACGGTAACTAGATAATCACTTAAATAACTAGTTAATTAAGAGGTTAACTAGTTACGCAACTAGTTAACCACTTATACAAAATATCGCTAACTGGTAAGTGGCTATCTAGTTACGTTACTAGTTAACCAGATAATTAACTAGTTAATTAAGTAGTTAACAAGTTACGTAACTAGTTAACCACTTAACATTTAATTGGTAAAATAATACACAATGGCAGTTGAAAGCACTAACTTGCATTTTTTCCTGTTATGATCTTTTCTTTATTGTAAAAAATAACTAGTTACTTAACTAGTTAACTACTTAATTAACTAGATAATTATCTGGTTAACTAGTTACGTAACTAGTTAACCAGATAATTATCTAGTAAGTTATGTGGTTATCTGGTGGCAGAAATATGCCACCATATGCTACATACTGTCTATTTAGTTCAACAAAATAGACTGTACAGTGAGTATAGTGAATTCCATGTTATATGATACATTCCAATTTCAAATAAGACAGCGTTAGGAGAAGTTCAACTTTAATATTGAATCCCATCACATGTATATCATTTTGTACACATGTGATTAGCGTGCATGTCATTAGATATGGTCGATAATTCAAATTTAATAAAGCAATATATAAAAGTATTAACACTCCTACTAGATGATAATGAATGAGGAAATAAGATTTTCCCCTAAAATATACATGTATTCTATACGAGAAACACTTCGAGGATTTTTTCACTAATTTCTCTGACGTAAAAAATGTCATTTAATGAATATTTATTAATTATTAGAAATCGATTGATATGACATATGACTTATTATTAATTAAAATTTTATTAAGACACAAATAGTACGGGGGCGTTATAACTGATCAATATGCTTATTAAGTTACTATGCCAGTATGCTTTGAATGGACGTGTTATATGTAAATTTGACATGTCATATTTAACATTATTAATTCACGCCCTTTTGATTTAAGAATTATTTTTAAAGGTTAATTTTCAACAATGTTCACCATACGCTGGTTGTATATGCCGATCTGATTCTAATAGAATTGCATATTGTTATTGTACATGTTTCCTTCAAATGTGATGTGAGTCAGTGCAGCAGTTTAAATGTATATATTATAACTTGAAATTATTTAACATAAGTATCCGCGTTCTTAAACAATAAAGTAAAAGTATGGTTAATTACATTTTTCACTAAAAATTGGGGACATTACTTTCTTCAAAAATCTTTAAGATGAAAAATGCAGTTTTGTTCACTAGAGGTATGTTGGTCAAAGTAAGAAAATAGTTTCAGTTTGAATTTCGGTTTATGATTAGAAGTTATTTGTGTGTCGCTGAAGCAGACTAGCAGTACGTGCAGTCACCGTGGATGAATACAATTAGTGACATTGATTAATGTCATGTTTAGACAAAGACATGACGTAACTTCCGGGTTCCATAGAAATCAATCAAACCTGCCAGTTTAATGTTCAGAAATAGATATTTCCTACTAATATACACTTATATTAACTACTTTGTCTATAATTAAAATGAAGTATTCATTGTCTTTATTTTAATTTCAGATTAAAATGCTTCGTATTCTGTCAATCATTTCATGTATGACCTACATTGCTGCTCAACAAGGGAATCGTAAGTACAATGTTAGACTGAGTGTCATAATCTGATTTCTTAACATTTATGTTCTATTGTTATTGAAACAGCCAGATTTCACTGATAGTCCTGTTTACAGACATTTATACACTTTAGTACATATACACTGTCCTTCATATGTTCATTTAAAGTGCTGTTAACTGGTCTGCTTCTTATTCCATGTTCAGGTTTAAACAACAATCATATTTATTACTTGTTATTTGTGATTTATAAACTTTTGTTCATGCATATTTATTATGAGTTACACCTTTGATTACCGTTCGTCCTTAAAGGGGTTAGTAGGCAAGTTTTCAGTTGCAATTTTTCTGGGAGTGTATTTTGTTATTATAATTGTGATTGCAATAGACACACTGATAAATCGCTTTTCAAAATAAATAATGATGTAATTTCTTTTAATACTTGGGGTGTTTTCTAACTTGGCCCACGTGGTTTAGGTTAGCTAAAATAGATAATCTGTTAAAATAAACATTAACTGATATGTAACTGCAAGCGTTTATCACTGAGCAACATAATAATAGTTATTCCTCGAATATATCCAAACCGTCCCAGAATGAAAAAAGAACAAAAATCGATCAATGGAAATGTCTTAGGTGAAGAATTATAACGATTAACACATCTATAAATAGCTTGGGAATTACCCTGGTATCCTACTTTCGTTTTCAAAATAGTGTATGTCATACATTTGAATTTGCTAATTTATGTGCAATTAGTCACCATAACTATTTTAAAATGGGTTCTCTTTATACTAGAGTAATTAGAATGACTAAAAAACATTTGTATTGTCATTTGCTTTTATCTCCCTTTAAATACAATGTCAAAGTTACTCAATGTCACTGAATTATAAATTTCAGAATATTTTTGTAATATCATATCATAAACATACAACTACCGATTTCCAGAGCAAAAATTTGAAAGATATTTTTTTTAAAAATCCGCTACTTGACTTTGTGAAAGTATATTCATCATGATGTATATGATAGTCCCTTTTTAAAGTATATTCATCATGATGTATATGATAGTCCCTTTTTAAAGTATATTCATCATGATGTATATGATAGTCTCTTTTTAAAGTATATTCATCATGATGTATATGATAGTCCCTTTTTAAAGTATATTCATCATGATGTATATGACAGTCCCTTTTTAAAGTATATTCATCATGATGTATATGATAGTCCCTTTTTAAAGTATATTCATCATGATGTATATGACAGTCCCTTTTTAAAGTATATTCATCATAATGTATATGATAACGCTAATGTTCTGTTCTGTTGTTTATAACAGTGTCTGATCAAAGAACCTAAAAGCTTTCCCAAATTAAAGAAACAATCGAAAATTTTACCTCCCGCCGGATTTTTGATAAAAAATTCCAAATATTTTGCATTGTACCTTATGGAAAACTTTTTTATTTATCTATTAAAAATTCTGAAAATTTTAATCCTAGAAGGAAAAATTGAGATAAGATTGTATTAATTTTTTTAGCAAAATCGCTGTTATAGTTTAAAAGATATCTACGGCAAATAGGGGTCCAGCATTAACGCAAACGACCTATACCAGCTCATACATTTATCGTGATCACGTGACTTGTTAGTAACCAAACTGTATATCATTGAAGTTTAGCAGACAAAGTAACTATTGAAGAAAGAAAATGAAAACTTTTAGAATTTGTCTCTAAAAAATGTATATGTAAATGTTTGCAATAACTAACTGGTAATTATAATGTCTTTTTATAGAACAAAATAGGTCATGTTACTAAAATTAGAATGTTAACAGCTTTAAGACATTTAAATATAAGTCTTTCTGGTAAATTCTTAAGCTGAATGACAACGACACAAGTACTGGTTTCAAACAGCTTGTCAAGACTTGCCGAGTAGAACAGAAATTATTTGTATCTATCCAGTGTTTTATTCTAATATCTTGATCATTTATGTGTTCTAACTAAACCTGCAAGATGATGCCGTTATTATAATGTGAACCAAATGATGTTTTATAGGCTAGAACTACGTGACAAAATCTCCCACATAGAACTTAATATACTTGCATAGTGATACATTGTACATTGAAATTCATTCTACCTTAACGTCTAGCCTCACACTACTTCGTTGAATTGAAATGGCCCCGAATCGATTTCTATTTGGAACCCGCGATTTTCGATTCGATGTCAGCCTTTGATCTTGTCTATAAAAATTAAAAGGATTTAAAAATTAAGTTTTAGTTACAATTATAAACTAGTGATAAATAAATCAGTATGAAAATTCATTTGTTTATTGATCTTTTTCTGAAGCACTCTCCGTAAACAGATATCCTGTAGAGCGTTGTCGTACAGGCTCTCTACTTTCTCCGTGGAAGGCCACGTCGAGATGAACTTTGTGTCGACCAATCAATGCGTAGCTTTCATCTAGACGAAAACACTATTAAACACATTTTGATTTCCTAATTTCTATTTTTAGACCAAGGTTTGCATGCTTATTTAACAGCAGTATTATTCACAGTCTGCGATTGGGCGGCTCATTTCAAATTGCGTGACGTAGACGATAAACAAGTTACGTATCATAACAATTTCGTCATGAATATTATGATGAGAAAAGGTCACCTGAACATGACCTCCGTTTGGAAAAGGCCAGATCTAAATTAGCGAGTATGCGAGTGTAAAATTTTAGATCGGGTTTTAATCAGATTGTTTCTGAAGTAAATGTTAATAATTTTATTTTATCATTATAAGTTAGTTTTAAGCTGAAATGAATATATGACTGTTAAATTCGGAATAATATATACTATCCCATTGAATCAACTTTCCACTGAATTGTTGCAGCGTTAGAAATTTGTGTCCAATATAAAACAATTTAATGTAGTAGTTATGTTCAGGGTGGACGGAATTGTTACCATTCGTGTTAATGTATAATCTAGTTTCAGGATAAGTGAAAGATAAATTTTTAAGTAAACATTTTATGTTGTAGCTTAATAAAATCAATATTCCATTTTTAATGAATTATGCTACTATAAAAATCGTTTTATCACTTGACGAAAACAACAACGTTTGTTTGAAATTTTGTTTTGATGTTCATAAAATCTATTTAGAAATTCACAAAACACAAAACATTTCGTTCAACAAGCTAAATAATAAGTGTTGTTGTCATTGAGTGGACTTTTTATTGTAATTTTTGACATTCATGAGATACAAACACGTCTGAAAATTTGCATTTTTGAGTTTTATACATTTCACGTGTCATGTTGTAAACGTACACGACAGGCTATATGTCCCAGAAGATAAATTTCTAGTTGTCACCAGACATGTTGGAAAAAGACAACGCCTTCCATACAATAATATAATGTAAAAATTTAAAAAAATACGTGTAATTATCTTTCATTCGCTGTGATAACTTAATTACTTGACTTGCAAGCATTTTGTGCAACAGATTAATTTGATTATTTACAACGGACAATGTGTGCAGATATAGCTGTATGTGGCATTTTCAACGATGTTTTATCGACACACAGCGTTCTGACCAGGCCTTGATTTTACGAAGATTTTAAAAGTTTGGCTTAAGGTATACAGTCCCTAACTCCACTCACTGATAATAAAATGTTTGTGAAAGTTTGATAAAATCTTACAAAAGATGACATTTTTTCATTCATTACAATATGTTAACCATGTTGCATGGATTAGATTTATTAGATTTTGATTAGATCAAAACTGTTAGACAAAAACATTAAACAGAACTTAGTAATTACCTCCCTTGCATATAAAAATAGAATGATTTAAAATGTGTCCACAAATAGTCTATGTTGGCATTATTAAAATACATAACATGGTAAAAAGTCTAGAAATAAAAAAGTAAAAACAAATAAAACTAGTTTTGGAATTATTCAGCTGTCATAAAACATAGCTTTTAGTTAGGGATTTTATACCTTAAACTAATTCGCTGAAGCTCGGTACTACAGTAAGACTCATTACTAGTTTTATCTTGGGCAAAAAATGACATTTATGCTATTCTAATCCAATAGGACATTTTAAAATACTCTATTTTTTCTTGTCAATGTTTGTGTGACAGAGATGAGCATGACAAGTGTGTTGTTCCTGGCTTATTGACTGAGAAATAAACAAAAGATGACAATTTAATTCAGACGGTTGTATTTCCCCAAAATGTACTCCAACTTTTCAGAGCTTGAGAGTATAGTTACCTGTTACCGTACTGTGCTTTTCATCTGCACCCAGTGACTCGTGGCTATGTAAATTATTGAGTGGCTATTTTAAGAGAGTAATCAAAGTATTGAAATACAGAAAGACTTTCGTGCTCATTGAAACCTATAACAAATCCGTACTAAAGATTTCTCTTTATACATTAGATTCAAGTACGAATCGAGCAGGGCAAAAAATGCGGGCGAAATGTTAATTCTATCCTGTATTACTGGCAAATACTATCAGTTCAAAATACAAAGATTTTATTTTTCCTCTTCTTCCCATACAAAATCTTGAAGTACAGTTTTCGCTGTACACTTTGTCACTTTGCATACAAATTCTGTAGGTATTATAATTAGCGATGTATACCGGTACTAAGTACCGGTACCAGTATCGGTATCGTTTCAAAAATTTCCGGTAAATACCGTTTTGTTTTGGTACCGGTACTCAAATCGGTACTTTGAACAAAGTAGGGCAGATTTAAAATAACCAAATACGAAATTTTCAATGCTTTAATCTCAAGACTTCTGTGTATTTATCTTACTTTAAAGGGATTTATAAATCGATCTAAACTTTGGTTAAGTACATGTATATTATATCATTTATTACCGTCCAGTATGCCCCGTGTAGATCCATATTGATAAGTGATACAAATTGAAATAATTATTTAAGTAATGACACAGTGTTGCAGGAAATTAGCATGCTACTTATATGTTATTTTTTAAGTCTAGGGGCACGTTCCGCAAAGTGATCGTTTGCGATCGTTTTTTTAAAGCGATGTCTTGTAGCGTAAAAGGTCTACGGAACGGTATGTTTCAAGCTAGCAAATCCAAGATGGCAGTTTTCTCAAACAAATTGTTCAGAATTATAACAAATGAAAAATATTTTAATCGATTATCACTACGATTATTCTTTTTACCAACACTAACAAAATATATGACTTAAATAAAACCTATATCAGTATTCTTAAAAAAGAAACACGTTTCCACAGGGGCGGCCATTTTGAAAAAAAAAATGTAGAAGTTTTCAGAATCATACGGCTAGCAAGAAAAAAAAAACTTGCAACGTATCGCTAACTAGCGATTCAATTCTCTCGATCGCAGCAGACCGTTCCATAGGAAATCGCTAGGTAGCGATACAGAGCGCTCGCCCTGCGGAACGTGCCCTAGTTGCCGACGATGTCAACGTATGAAAGGTCTCTCAAAATTGTTACACATGGGTCACATGCAAGCTTACATTAACATGCACAATAATATTTGTGGTTCTGTATTATTGTCTTTCGATTGTAAATCCTGCATGAGTAAAGTGTCACATGGACATTGTGTTATTTTTCTGACGAACATCTATGTTTTTTTGTTAAAAATGCATAGGATAAAACTCAGAAATATAGTTAGTAAAAGATCACCAACGATTCATTAATGTCTACTGGGCTACTAAAATACTTAGGCCAAGCCATATCGAAATTTAGTTAAGCGTCCGCGTGCGCGTGGGTTTTAGGGTCCTCAATCTAAAAATAACGCAAAATTGTTGTTGAATTTTTCTTAAATAATTCTATTGTTCCGGGATTCGATAACTGAATTTTCTCAGGAAAAACTGCTACTTTCTGTGTAATTGAAAAATGAAAATGTACATGTGTTAGTTGTACATGTATCTTCTTATTTACAGAATTACTTCAATCTCACATAATTAACGTCAAAGACATTCATGTACTACCAAGTACTTATTTGTGTGAATACTTGTTTTCTTTTTCAATTTGTGTGTTTTGATAAATATGTACCTAGGTTTGTCAAACTTGAAATGATCCTTAACAAAATTCCAATTTGGCATGGCCTGATTATATACATGGTAACCTTATTCAAACGCCACGGGAAGCAACCATGGTGTTTCATATCTTAGTCTAGATTGTCTCCCTTGTATATATATATTTATACGAGTAGAATTGATACTCTTTTGTATATATTTCAATTGAATGCCCTAAGGGCATAAATATATCTTTTAAATATACAGCATAAAATATAAGAGGGAAAATTTTCAAAGTGTACATTAATTTTGAAGTATTGGTCTAATGGGTAAGTTAAGTCCTTAATTGACATAAAAATTGTATGACTTGTAAAATAATTAACACTGAACATACCATCTTAAAATTACTTGTATTAAAGTCAGCTTGAATTTAATAGACATGGTAATCTAAAAAGTTCGAAAACCGCTGAATAGTTTTTTATCTGTAATACAAAAGATGACACTACGCAATGAAGGATTGTACTTGTGACGTTCAGTCATACACACTACCAAGCGTTTGCCATCTTTTGGTGAAGCATTTTATGGCTCAGGTCGTTCCAAAACACCACGCCAATCCTTTCTCATATAGAGAAGGGAAGTAAGGCATGGTTACCAGAGCTGTCGATGTTTTGCTGGGGGTTGTGCTTACGCTGTTGCTTTCGTTTGTCTTCGTGAGAAGACGAACAACCTGCATGAGTCGTGCATAAGGTCGTACGATCATGTCGCGCTACACTGTCTTCCCCTCTTTATATCTAAGTATAAACATTTAGTAAACACCACTATATGCAACTTGATTTTAGGCATCACCAAGTTTAAAATAAATTTGGCTTTATATCAAATATTCATTTTGTATTGTTTAACTCTATTAAAGAATCATTTTGGTTGAAAAGTAACTTTATCAACAAACCTTTAGGAATGTTCAAATTTATATTTTTATAAAATGAAAATATATATTAAATAATTATGACTCGTTTGAGATAAAGTTACATTTTAACCAAAATGACTCTTTAAGTGAAACAAGGGAAATGAATTTTTAACAAAGAGCCAAAGAAAATTTAATAAGTGGTGTTAAATTTTACTAAATGGTTTCTACTATGAGAGGGTAGACAGGACCATGCGCCATGATTGTGCGACTTTATGTACGACTCGTGCAGGTTGTTCGTCTTCTCACAAAGACAAACGAAAACAACAGCGTAATCACAATCCCAAGCAAAACATTAGCAGCTCTTGCAACCATACATTATTTCCCTGCTCTGTATCAAAAAGGATTTGTGTGGTATTTTGTAACGAGTCATGAAACGCTTTTAGAGAATCGAAAGTGATTGAAATATTTAATATGTAAAATATTTGGCATGGCCTTATATTTAATTTCGACAAAATATTTTATTGACATTGTTTTGGAATGAAAATATTCAGTACGAATGTCACTCGTAGAACGATTTTTTTCTAAGTCTTTGTTATATATTTATTAAAATGTTTATTTCCTACAAAACATTTATCGAACAGAACAGCACAATAACAGTATAAATTGCAGAGCTTGCATTGAAAGATTTCTCTGTTTTGGGTACAAGTGTGTCCAGTGATCGTGTGTTTTCATGGGTTGGTGACACAATAAACCATGAAAGAGTACCCCTCGATCCGCCAAAAACTGATATGTTCATAATCTTACATCAATATACGTGTGTTTTTGTTATTTGTATTTAAACATTGTAATTTGTACTACGGCTGCACATTAGTATCAGTATAGGTATCAGTAAAAATACCGTATCGTTTCATTGGTACCGGTATCGTTTCGTCCCTGACGGTATCCATCCCTAATCTTGGGCAAAAAATGACATTTATGCTATTCTAATCCAATAGGACATTTTAAAATACTCTATTTTTTCTTGTCAATGTTTGTGTGACAGAGATGAGCATGGCAAGTGTGTTGTTCCTGGCTTATTGACTGAGAAATAAACAAAAGATGACAATTTAATTCAGACGGTTGTATTTCCCCAAAATGTACTCCAACTTTTCAGAGCTTGAGAGTATAGTTACCTGTTACCGTACTGTGCTTTTCATCTGCACCCAGTGACTCGTGGCTATGTAAATTATTGAGTGGCTATTTTAAGAGAGTAATCAAAGTATTGAAATACAGAAAGACTTTCGTGCTCATTGAAACCTATAACAAATCCGTACTAAAGATTTCTCTTTACACATTAGATTCAAGTACGAATCGAGCAGGGCAAAAAATGCGGGCGAAATGTTAATTCTATCCTGTATTACTGGCAAATACTATCAGTTCAAAATACAAAGATTTTATTTTTCCTCTTCTTCCCATACAAAATCTTGAAGTACAGTTTTCGCTGTACACTTTGTCACTTTGCATACAAATTATGTAGGTATTATAATTATGGTACAATACTGTAAAACAACTTAAATTTCAAGTTATACAATGAATGACCACAGTATGACTATCATTACATTAAACACCTACAGACACTAGCAATATACAAATCATTTTATTGTTCTTACTACATAAACTCCTCAACATGTAATGTGAATCTTTGATTTGCTGTGGTTAGTATTAACACTTCATTTATCACTATGTAGATCTACATGTATATTGCTATACTGCACTCAGATGACGGAACTACTTTTATCGCGTAAAAATTGACTGCGTAGTATATCAGAGACACGTGTATCAGTCCGCAGGTTAAACTGGTCAGGCATTTGAATCGTCGATAGTTTTCGACTTGTGGTATAACTTAAGCCTTAAAATGAGTTTAAATAACGTGAAAAGAGATAGAAGTTTCTGTATAAACTTAGCGGTGTATCCCCGTGATATTATTTGATTTATGAAACATAAAATGACAACTTAATATTTAATAAATTGAACTAAACACATAATAACTTTCTGTTGGTTTCTACTTGTTTGTTATTATTCTTCATGTGGTGACATTTTTTCGTCGTGGTTTGTTGATAAAGGACGTCAGTGTTTCGTCTTTGAAACAATAAAGCACATTATTTATCTTGGTTGGATTTAATTACATATGACAAAAGAATTTATTATTATCGGTTACTTATGAATATATTTTTTTTTCATTTTTCCGTTAAGTAAACGATGAATTTACGTGACAGATTTGTATAAAATCGTGATATGTATATGTAAACATGTGGCATAGGAACTTCACTCCACCCTATAAGAGACTACATAACTTGATCACGTCATGTGTTGTTACAATATTTACATCTGTCTCTTAAAACATATCACTCCCTTTTATTATTTAACTAAACACCTTTTGTGTATAACAACCATGATAGTTTAGATATAATATGCAAATGACAGTCAAACACGGTGTTGAAAGTACTATCTTGTTTTGTTTTGAAATGTTGCGAATATAACAAGCTAGGACCTAGAACTAACTATTTCCACTTGACATCTAACGTTCAAATTTTAGTCGCCAAGTGGAAAAACTAGTGACCCGACACTCGTAACATTAGAATTGGTCCGTTGGAATGATAAAAATACTTGAAACTTATAATGCAAGCATTGAATTATGAACATATCATTCGATTATAAATAATATTATATCTTCTTTGCACAAATTTAAGTATACATAATAAAAGTTTATGAATCTGACATTAACTATAACAAGCGTTTTCTAAATACACGTACATGAATTGTGTACATGCTGTCTCTTGCATAATGCATGCATAAACATTAAATTCAGAATATTCCATGGCGTGTTAGAGATGTGATGGTCGTGAGAAAATGGTCAAGTCTTACATTAGACTAGTTTGATTCCTGGAAACAATAGTAAATAAAGTAAAAAAATGTTATTGCATTTTATAGTCTAAGTTTCATGCTTACGCATGTTCACCGACTTTACAGCTATTACCCCTCGTCACTGGGCAACTGGTATCTATCATTCATTCAATCTCCCTGGGGAGTCTTTTAACTCCGCTTAGTGCAGCCGACACTTTGGCGCAACGGAATTATACCACCCTCGCAGTTTCCCATTTACACCTGGGTGAAGTGAGGTAATCGCAGGTAAATTTCTTACTCAAGGAAATTAGCAGTGCCCCTGGTAGGGGTTCAAACCCAAGACCTCTCGATCCCTCAGCGCGTGTCCTACCACTAGACTACTGATTCTAATATATCCTTCCATAAAAATTAGACAACAAAGTATACCTATGTATGGGGTGAAGTTGTCAGCTTATTGTGAAAGGTTCAAGCTGATATATGTTAGGGGTGTAACAATACGGTAAAAGCCGTATTGCAATATATTGCAATACATATTGTTCTTTTGTGCGTACATGCATAGCATGAATTAATGCACGTGCATCGTGTTAATTTGATCGACATTGTACATAGATATTTGTATTTCTAAAGAATCTATACGTATTATGCAAATGTTTGCAAAAGTTAGAAAAAAGGGTTTTGGATGGACTTTCAAAGATAAATATTCTCTCACTTTACGAAAAGTATTTCAAGTTTCCGAACACATTTTAACATTTATTCAAACATTTAAATTTCAGATTCTGATAAAAACAATCAGTTTAGAACATTACTAGAAAACCGGTTCAGAGAAAAACGAACCGGTTAAAAACCGCCAGAGTCGTATTGCAATATTAACCGGTATATAGGTTAACCATTACACCCCTAGTATATGTACTGATAAATGAAAGGCCAACTTGATTAACTTACATATGAAGCCGTTTGCATGAAGTATTCGTAACCTGCAGTTTTTTCACACACACTCTGTAAGCCAAGTTCTAACAGTGATTTTGCTGCAGCCTAAAAAACATGGAAACGTCAATACGTTACAAACGTATTCATCTTACAAAAGATAAAACTGTTACCTAATGTAACATCGTAGTAAATCGTTGTGAAAACTACTGGACGGGTGACTCATTATAACAGCATTAGGTCCTTATTATAACACACTTCTGTCTGTATCATTCTCGTACCCAGAGTCTAGTAGAATTCTCAATAGTATTGAGAATCCTACTAGACTCTGGGTACGAGAATGATCTGTACAAGAATTAGATACATTTTGTGATGTTATACGTTTGAAAAAAATGTATGTTTATTTATTTCTAATTACAGCGGGATGCCTTCTAAGCGCGGTTGATGGAAACCCCCGCATGTTCCAGGTTCGAGCACCATTTCAAAGTAACAGACAATTTCCATGCCCAGAAAATACTTTGTTTGATGCCAACCAATGTGGATGTGGATGGGTGGAGAATCCAGTCAATAGATGTAAGAAAATTTATCACTTTATACGATCGTAATACTAAAAAACCATAGCTATTGGTAATTTTGTCTCTCTAAAAACTACAACTTGTGGATAGAGAACAGAGATTGTACGAGTGTTCTTTTAATTTACATAAACTCACTCAGGAATAATATACTATAGTGCGTACAAAAAAACAAAGCACTGTTTATAATAACAATACAATGAACTAACCCATGACTAGGGATGTCCAGGATGACTTTGAAATAAACAATTGTGTTATGTTTTACTTGTGTCTTAGTTGTTGGTGTAATGGAAAGTGTTCTACCATAACGAGCATGATTACCAAGTGATGGTGGTTTATCAACCATGCTAATTTTGTTAAAATGAATTACACAAATTTTATTTTCATTACTGCCTACCCCTGAAATGAATTGTCTCATTTTTAATGTTTACCAAAACACGTTTTGTTTTTTTGTACGCACTATACTAAAAGTTTGTTTAGCACAAAAAGTATTTTGTATACAAGGTCGTATTCTAGGTCATGCGTGTTTTTGTACTTTAAACAATAGACTTACCCACTGAATAGGTGAATATTGAATAAGCTGATGCACGAACAGCATTTTTCTTATTTAAACATACCACTTCGATATCCAACATTTAATTAAAACAGTGAATATGCACATTGTAAATTTTATGCAATGATATGTTTATAAAATGTGTTTAAACTAACTAAACAATAAAATTGTAAAAATAATTCACCCCTAAATATTGGTGTGTAATGAAACTGCCTATGTTTATATACGCAATGTTTACGCGGACGACCTGTAGCTCGTTTATAATAACTTGAGACTGTTTGTTTACATATTTTGGACTCAGGTATTACACAGAATAAGGGGGACATAAGACTTAGTAATAACAGTAAGGTAAAAAGTCACTTTATACAAAAACTATAATAATAATAATAATAATAATAAAGACTTTATTTAACGAGGCTACACATTTGCATAAATCCAATCTTCCATGTGTAGTTTAGTAGCATTTTTGTTTGTAGTTCAATACCTTGGTTTTTGGTAATTGACATTTTCAAATTTACGTCCATGTGTGTCGCCCGGCTAGCTCAGTTGGTAGCACATGAAATGATTTCTATGGCCATTTTCCTTCTTACTACTGATTCTTAATGATGTAAGGCAGTTATCAGTCACTGGCTGAAGCTTGTTCTAGCTATACTGGTGAAAAGCTAAATCCAGAGAGCCATTCAAGGAACGGTGACCCATACACTGTGTTGATATGGCGTTAAACTCCTCCCCCCCCCCCAAAAAAAAAAACATCCATGTGTTCCGTATAATTTGATATAAACATTTTAAGGTACCATAATGTTTCTTATACTTTTTCTTTCCATTAAAGATTGGTTATATTATCATTTACAGTATAAACTGCACGTGCATTTTCATTAATATGTGATCCTTTAAGCGCATCAGAAAATGCCTCTATCGTAAATGAACAAGTCTCATGCAACAAAATGATACTACGAGTACATTACAAGTTCGCTTTGAGCAATTATGTCGTATTAATGTGCGAAACAATTTGCTGATTCAGGTAAACACAGATAGATCACCCCACACACAAAATGATATCCAATAAAATGTATTTTAAAAATACTTTATCTAGTGCATGCATTATCTGTCGTTGGCTTCAGACTTTTTAATAATGCTTTTTCAGCACCCATTGAATTACAAAATATGGGAACAATTGAAGGTGGTAGATTTGGACCTATAGAACCAAATACTTTTGTTACAGAACCTGTATCTACAACTAGACCACGTGAGTTATTTAGTAGTATTACTTAGGTAAATTAATCAACTTATCTAACACAAGCACTATTTGACAATTTAAAATGTATTATTTGGCAACATTAAACATGCACTGTATGCATAGTCGTGTATTTCCGTATAAAATCTCCGTGAATTCACGAATATACGTATTACTTTAAGGTTTAGTAATACATGTAGGACACAAAGAGGCGTCTAAGGACTTGGTGTAGTGATAATTTTAATACGTACCACCTCACAACCAAGAGGCTACGGGTTCGATCCTACCTTATTTTTTGCAATTTAAACATAATCGGTACATGCTTTAAAAATACTTGTTAACACGACGGCGCACGGATTCCATGTTGTTGTTCTTTTTTTAAAAACCTGAGCGAAAGTGTATTGCACGCATAATGAGCGTATTAAAATTTATATTCAGTCAATTAGTAAAATTAATAAGTAAGAGTTTACGAAATTACAAAAAATATCACCCAGTGTGGGAATCGAACCCGGGGTATTTCAATTGACAAGTCAGTTGTTTACCACTGCACCACAAACCGTTTGATATAATACGATCGTTACTTTTTCATCCTAGCCTTGTATTATCACTCATTAAAGCAACGAAACTTGACGAATGTACACGAACTAAACCGTAAATCGATACGGAAACTAATGAAGTGCATGTTTAATGTTGTCAAATAATACGAGTATTTATAATGTACCATTATCAAAAGTCACAATGTTTACAATCTGATTAAAACCCGATCTAAAATTTTCCGCTCGCCTACTCGCTAATTTAGATCTGGCCTTTAGATCAATGTAGACAATTATTTATACTTGCTACTAAGAATAGTTCAGCTGTTTTACTGAACTCACAAATAGTTTTTACTTTGAATGACTTGTTATGTAATAGTGAAGTTTAGATGTGCTTCACAATTACTATTTCATGATTTATCCCATCGCACATTTTTAGTATGATGTTGTCATATATACATGTATTTACATGTATATTGTGAATATAAGTTATGTAATACTTACAACATGCCTTTTGGTTACACACATATTAATATATATGTTATTATGTTATTTCATATGTATGCTATGATTCTCTATTGTATGTACTTGTATAGTGCGTAAATATTGACCCCGACCTGACCTTTATGCAAGAATATTCATTACATTGAATACGAATGTAGTATTAGTGCTCGTCACACCGTGACCGTGAGGATTGTGAGTTAAAACTTAACACACAAACATACTTCTATAATTTTACGATCGCTGCCAAAGTGTAGAATAGGCGTGGTACTGACTTTCGTCGGGATATGTGTAGATAATTATTAGATGCAAATGTGAAAGGTCAGGTCGGGGTCAATGTTTACGCACTTTTTATATACATGTATACGATTTGTTGTAAATAACTGTAATACTCTTCAGTAATGGAGGAAATAAATAAATAAAATTTATGCTTTATATAGCGTGTAAATCAGAAGCGATGGCAGACCGCCATCTGTATAAACAATTTGTATATGATGTTTGGGTTACTAGACGCTGTCCAATGGGAACTTTATTTAACCAGGCTTCATGTGCTTGCCATGATTTAGATCCTAATCAAGTTTATAGTAAGTATGTTTGATCATCGCTGTACATGTACTTTTATTAATACAACATCAATTTTGCAAATACATCTTTCGTGAAATGTTTTCATCTAGATTAATTATCAGCATCACTTTGTATATATCTTAAGGACAATTTTAATGTATAAAAAACTGCTCTTCGTGCAAATGTGACAGAGTTAGAACATTTTGTATTTTACTTTTATCTAAAGCAAACGAAGACTTTACATGAACCTTAAATTGTTGTATAGTGTTTAATCTGCAAGTTTCGTGATTCTTCTACAATATAGATAATTATATGTCACTACGCATTTCAGTAACTCCCTTATATAAGTATATTAATTATATATATTTTGAATGAATTACTAAGTCTATCCAAGTGCGTGTTACTAAACTGTGATGTTAGACAAGAAAATGATAGAACATCTACAAATAATACCAGAAAATAAATCTTTAAAAAATCGTCCATATACTTATATCTTTCTTTCTGCAGCCTGCCAACCTGAGCTTTGGATCAACTTCAACGGTCGTGAAATTGAAGATTCCGCTGGATATCGTATCTCTGTCGGTAATAATGGCAACGTTGTCAATGTTAGTAACGCCGGAAGATTCGATGGTACTGGTACCCTAACAGTATGGCAATACGCTAACCAAGATCTTGGTACCCAGCTCACAGTTAACTTGAGATTTTATGAATTCCCTGGTGGTGTTTCTGATGAACAGGTAAGATGTTTAGTAGGGTTGTAACAGTTAACCTATATACCGGTTAATATAGTCATAATGATTGTTTTATCAGAATCTGATAATCAAATGTTTGAATAAATATAAAAAATATGTTGAAAACCTGAAATCTTAGTGAAATGAGAGAATAGTTCTTCTCGAAAGTCAGTTTAAATTTGCATTTTTCTGAAATATAGTCCATTTTACATAAATCATTAGAGATTCCTAGAAAAAAAACATGTATGTGTAATGTTCATGAATCCAATTAAGACGATGCATATACTTCGCATGTCTATGCAAATACGTATTGCAATATATTACAATACAATTTTTACCGTATTGTTACACTCATTAGGAGTGTTTGATACAATGAAATTGTAAAAAAAACAATTTACGTATTGGTGTACAATTGCATAGTATCTCGGTAACACTGGCACCAAAGTCCTTAAACTTATAGTTCGTACAAAAAAACACTGTTTATATCATCGTCGCTAATCCCATGATACATTACTCCGCAATGCTGCGTCATGTACCGTGGTCCATTTGGTTAGGAAAATCTCGTAATCATGAATAATTAATGAGGCAGTTTCATTGGTTCCGCTAGGAAACCACTGCGGAAAACTAGCCAAAGAAATTACGCAACCATTTTGAGAAAATAAACATGTGAGTTGTTTTCTTATTTTAATCAAGAAAATTCCAATATGACGTCATTGTTATTGATGAGTATTTAATTGTAACATGCGATTTCATTGGAAGAAGATTGGTCTCCCCTGTCTCATGCATATTCATGAAAACGAGATTTTTCCAGTCAAATTGCCCACGGTACGTATGGAGAGTAACGGAAGAAAGTACTGTGATTGTCGAAGATGTGTTTATATAAACAATAGAATGAACTAATCCAAGACACGGGATGCTCAGGATGACAATATCATATATTATTTTAAAAAACGGCCCCGTATACATACATTATCGTGTATAGTTTGTTTTTTCTCAACTGTCGAAACATGAATAATTTCACGGTGATTTCGTGTTCTTTGTCTAACACTCGTGGTATTGAGATATAGTGTGAATTTATTCACCGAGAAATTATTCAAACTTTGACAGTTGGGAAATATTGGACATACGTATGGTGGCTGATTTATGCCATGTCGTAATGTTGTCCCGCGGGGCGCCACATAAAAACACAAAAGTACGACAAAATGGTATTTATGTCGTATCATCGTCCCGCGGGGCGCCACGCAAAAAAACACAATTATACGACACTTTGATCATTTGTCGTGTTTTCGCCTGTGAAAGCTCAATGCAACAATGTATTTTTACGACAAAACTTTTACAAAGATACGACACATTTTCGTGTCGTGTTATTGCCTTTATTTTGTCGTATCTTTGTGTTTTCGTCTCACAACCCGCGGGACGATGATACGACAAGCAGACATTTGTCGTATGATTGTGTTTTCATGTGGCGCCTCGCGGGACAAAGATACGACAGAGTAGATCTGTCGTATAATTGTATTTTCGCTCTTTCGCCTTCCGCTCACACATGCGCAGCAGACTATTGAAGATGTACGCATGTGTGAGCGGAAGGCGAAAGAGCGAAAATACAATTATATACAATGGTTTTTACCATATTGTTACACCCACTTTTGACTTTATTTTCGAAACATTCAGCCTGTCACGTTGTTTTATTCCAGGTTTTGATTTCAAATTGTTATGGTAGACAATTAGGTTCATTGGAAATTGTTCTTAATCAACAAACCAAAGAAGTAATATTTAGAATTGAAGCAAGAATTGGGAAGTTCCCGGAGGGCGCGGAATTAAGAATACCGTATCAGGTAATCATATTGATTGTTATAATCTTTTAATGCCAATAATTCTCATGTATGCATCTGTGGTTGTTTGGTGCTGATTAATGGCAGCCAATAGAGATTCGGTGCTGTCATGGACTGCCTTTAGTTCTTATGTGATTAGATTGGATTTTATTTCAGCCGAGTGCTAAAAACTCAGTATATTGTTGCATTAGTGTTGTATATTACTGAAAAACTAAGTATATTGTTGCAATAGTGTTGTATATTACCGAAAAACTAAGAATATTGTTGCAATAGTGTTGTATATTACCGAAAAACTAAGTACATTGTTGCAATAGTGTTGTATATTACTGTATAAAAAGAAAATATGTCCATGCTCACGTTCCCTCCAGCACTTACACATACTTTCACTGGCGAACAGTCGCTCTAAACTCACATATGTACGCAGACATATGTTCGCTTATAGATTAGCAACATTTATACATCATGGTAGAAAATAAAAAACTAGGGTCAGTAGCGCAGTTGGTAGCACGCCGAGGTTTCCGGTCTTGTGTTAAGGTAGTAGAGTACTGGTTATACAAAATGGTATAGGAAAGCTAGGTTAGGTGCGCTGGTCGTTGTAAAAAACTAAAGTATGTTGACAGAGCGTTAAACACAGTATAAAATGACTCTGAATTTCGAATTTCATCGCGTTTGAGAAATGTATGCAGAATTTTGTTAATTGTTAAATGTGAATTGTTTGTTTTTAATTACTTTTGATATATCAGTTTAAAGACTGTGTATGAAAGAATGGTGCGTATTTCATACTTTTCGATTGGTTTATTTTAGGAAAAGGCGTGGAAAAATGTCACAATGTCGTATGATGGTAATATGGTTACAGCACAAGTTGATGGAGAAATTGACACCGCTCCCTTAAAAGGTTAGTTTAGAAGACAGTAAAATCCCTCAATACCGGACTTGCTTGTTGCCAAACAATACTTCCTGTGTAGAAAGATTTATGGTATAGAGGGGTCAGTTTTAGTCTGAATCATAATTATGTACTACAACAGATCCTCAGAATATCACAGTTTCTCGTTTCTTTTGTAACGTTTTATAATTTTCATCTTTGGATTTCTTCTACTTTATTTTTTACATTATAACTCTTAAAATTATGTATTGATAACATAGTATAATTAAAGTATTGTCCTTTTAGCACCATGTCTTGTATGACATTTAGTTTTACAGATTTTATCTCAAAACAAAATTATGTAAGAGTTTCGTTGTTGTGCGACGACTCGGAAATCGTATGTATACAATCTCTAATGCAGCAAAATTCTCTTAAACAACATACTAATTTAACTTTGCTGTATTGACTTAAATAGATGTGTAAAGAAGATGTATTTTAGAGAGGTTCATTCATATTTGAAGGTACTCGAAGAGCCATAAATTATGTTGGTTATTGTTAAGAGGTCATTGTGGTCGGGAGGTAGTTATTTTGAGTGGTAATTGTTAATGAGACGTGACTTGTTTTGGGAGGTAGTTATTTTGAGTGGTAATTGTTAATGAGACGTGACTTGTTTTGGGAGGTAGTTATTTTGAGTGGTAATTGTTATTGAGACGTGACTTATGTTGGGAAGTAGTTATTTTGAGTGGTAATTGTTATTGAGACGTGACTTATTTTGAGAGGTAGTTATTTTGAGTGGTAATTGTTATTGAGACGTGACTTATTTTGGGAGGTAGTTATTTTGAGTGGTAATTGTTATTGAAACGTGACTTATGTTGGGAGGTAGTTATTTTGAGTGGAAATTGTTATTGAGACGTGACTTATGTTGGGAGGTAGTTATTTTGAATGGAAATTGTTATTGAGACGTGACTTATGTTGGGAGGTAGTTATTTTGAGTGGAAATTGTTATTGAGACGTGACTTATGTTGGGAAGTTGTTATTTTGAGTGGAAATTGTTATTGAGACGTGACTTATGTTGGGAAGTATTTTTGTGGTAATTGTTATTGAAACGTGACTTATGATGGGAGGTAGTTATTTTGAGTGGAAATTATTATTAAAACGTGACTGATGTTGGGAAGTATTTTTGTGGTAATTGTTATTGAAACGTGACTTATGATGGGAGGTAGTTATTTTGAGTGGAAATTGTTATTAAAACGTGACTGATGTTGGGAAGTATTTTTGTGGTAATTGTTATTGAGACGGGACTTTGTTGTAGATGAAGCTATTTTGAGTGGTAATTCTTATTGAGACGTGACTTATGTTTGGAGAAAGCTTTTTTGAAAGATAACTGTTATTGGCACGTGACTGCTGTTAAAATGAAGCTGTCTCGATGAGTGATTGCTGTTGCGAAGTGAATGGTTAATAGAAATAGTTGTTGTTAAAAGATGCTTTCTGTAAAGAGGTTGAGGATGTTACGAGGTGTAATTCAAAGATGACTATTCCTCAGAGGCAGGTTTAATTGAAAGATGTTTGTTGTTGAGAAATGTTTGTTATAGTAGATATCACTACATGTAAACTTATGTATTTAAGGACATATAACAACAAGATACAATGGTCTATTGATTGGTAGTTGTAACGGTAGAGGATATGTTGGATATATTGATGATGTAAGTATTTTATCATGTACCATTATTATCTCGTAACATTTTTCGTGATACAAAATAAACAAAAGCAACTTGCTTTCTCTCTAAAACCGTTAAATTGACGTAAAATACTCTTGCTTCCTCCCTTTAACCACAAGATGCTGTAAAATATACTTACTTTATCCTTGTACAAGTATCGTAAAAAACTGTTGATTAGAATTCCTTTATCTTTGTGTCGTTAAAATGGCGTAAAATACATTTGATTTCTAATTGTATCGTAACCTATATGTAAAATATACTTGCTTTATCCATGTATTGTAAAAATAACGTATATTTGCTTTCGAGATTACTTTTACAAGCCTAAGTTTATGACTACCTTAAACAACTAGCTGGACAAATTCTCTTTGTTAATCATGGGCAATTCTTTCAAGTTTTATAAAACGTTATCTAATCGTTAGAGGAAAGCTCGGTTATATTGACAACAATTTCACAAAATCTTACACGGAATAGAACCATTCTTCACCTATACCAACATGTGTAAGATGCACGTTTCATTTTCAACCTCATGCTGGAAAGTACCGGATGATGCCAGTATACTTCATTATATAAAGTCACTGTAAAGTACACACGTGTAATTTTATACATTTCAGCTTCGTTTGTTCCGATGCATCATCGAAGGAATAGGAGTCATGAACACACTGCCTGCCAATACTGGCGTTGATCCCATGGCAACAGGAATTAACCTCAACAGACCATAAATAATGTCATCACTATCTTTGAAATTAATATTATATTTGTGTTGTCATAGTGACAAGTGGGTATAAGACGTGTAGACAATGACTTACTTACTGAGGAGTTAATTCTATTTATACATTATATAATATTTCATACCAACTTACATCAAAATCATTCATTTAGTATACATTTACATAAACTACAGTATAGCATGTTAATAATCCCTTTAGGTTTGTTACTATATATGATTAGAACGTTTATTTTTGTCTAATGTCAGTATTGAGTTATAAGGTCATATTCTGTGAAGTATTATCTTCCCTCTCATTTTGGTGACTTTCTCAGAGGCTGTAAAATAATACACAATAAAGACCATGTTGAAGATCAAATACGATGTTTGATTGATTTGGATATATCAATGTAATACATTAATAGAAATAATACAACTGAAATTGGAAAACAAATCATCATTGAGACAAATATTAATATAATACATAAAATACAGAATACATGTATGTACTATTTCTTGACTAACTTATTATTTGTTTCATTTATATTTTTATTCTACGTTCTATTTTATTCACGTATTGACATACTTATTCATTTGAACACGTCATATGAATACTATCAATTTATTAATATCTCACCGACGTACCGAAATTCTTTTCCATGAAAAGGATTTTATTTGATGATAATCATTCTTTCTTGAAAATATCGACTTTATAAAAAGCTGCATAGTTATGTATACCGCATATATGGAATTTAAAAGTAAAGCAATTCCGAACCATGACGGTGTAAAAGGGACATATTTGGATTTCTCGTTTGAAAAAATCACACCACGCAGAATAAATTAGAAAATTAATATTCTGAATGTGTTACAAAATTAATCTCAACTAACTTTAACAATGATACATATTTTGTAAATTCCTCGAAATTCAAATATTCTTGAAGCTAAATTTACGTCACATTTACTTTACATTACATTTTAGTGTATTTACTTTTATCAGTGGATTGTTTTTGAACAATGCTATGTTTGTGTTTTATGTATACTAGTACAATATGTATAATAAAAGTGACAAAACCAGTCATGTGTAAATTCAATGAACGTTTTATGTGGTGGAATGATAAAAGCAAATCATCAACGTACAAATTAAGGCGAGGCATATGGTTGAAAATATGGAAATAACATGACCAGTAATGTTGTACATTTTCTTACTAATAACTCTCACAATTGAAACATTACATGTAAATTAAAGGGTGTTCCCAGATAAATTTGAGAAGTCAAATGTAAATTTATTCATACGAACAAATCAGCATATTTTGAAAACGCTTAACTTGCTTTGTGTTTTGACTAAAGCTCTTGATCTTCTACTGTAACTTTAATGATTTCAAAATTGTGGAAAATGAAACAGCAAAAGTGGACTCATTTCGACTTGACATTAGATACCATTGCAAACAAAATCGTCGAGGGGATATCTGTACGTACGAGTTGTAATGTTTCTGTTAAATACAGCAAAGGTACAACGAACCTAAAAACCCACAATATATAGTGGTGCAATACGGACTGGCATATCCCAATAAATCGCATCTGGCGTATCGTGGCAGCCCTATTAAACATGTGACACCGAAGCCGGAGAGCGAAGATTGAGAGAGTGTATAAAACACAAGGGGTGTCTCAAATTTTTTTGCAAATTAAATTTCCTTTTATTCGATACCCAAAAGAATATCACAATTCAATTAGATTGTTTATATTATGCAATTCCCCATGTTCATGACAATTTCATGAAGTTGGTGAAGATTTCTTGTTTTCTCTTATTAATTTATTTACGGCCACTCTCGGCTACGGGGATGCTAAGTTTTTTCAACTGTTCTTCATTTTTAACTGTCGATGTTGAGA
Source organism: Mactra quadrangularis (assembly GCA_025267735.1). Classification (NCBI taxonomy): domain Eukaryota; kingdom Metazoa; phylum Mollusca; class Bivalvia; order Venerida; family Mactridae; genus Mactra; species Mactra quadrangularis. Next base: position 12,082,766 of record CM046305.1, read on the forward strand.
ATTTGTCAGCCAGTACTTTCCACTTACCATCACATTTTATGTTGACCTAGTTTACTCCGTCCCGGTGTACATACTATAATATAAACGTAGCGCCGCCGTGTAGAATTTAATTAAATCATGATAAACCGTGTTGTTTCGGTGATTTCCGGGAAGTGTATCATGCAGGTGGTGTTAAAAACTTACAATCGTGATTAGGAAGCTTAAGTTACCCAAGTCAGATACCTAGATCCAGGGCATCACCGTAGCTGTGCCGGCATGGTCGGAATCTCCACATTAAGACCACAGGATGAAACCGTAGTAAACCTGCATGTCCTGTGTCCAAAGTGGAGATACTGTGGCCCCCGGTCTGGTAACGCAATTTTCTACATGAATCATCCTGGTCCACCGGATACAAGTTACTGGGACCGCTCGGCAAACACAATGACAGGGTGAAATAGGCATTAGGAAGTTTGACTTCTTGTCAACGTTTTATGTCGCTTAATTTCTTGTTAATTGTTGTCTTTATACATGTAACGTGAAACTGGAGTGTGTATTGAAATGGCATTCTATTATTGAAGGACTTGGTATCCATGGTAAATGGCGACGGTTTCTAATGGCAGTCAACAATATACACTTAACCAATGTTCTTACTACACAGATGCCATTATTTGCATTTTCTCGGAATCAGTAATGACTATCGTATTGAAATTTTGAACACACTAGGATACATTACTTTCCGTTGTTTTGGGACTTAATTTATGAAAATGCATGTCTGCATACAATGGAAATTTGAGTTTAAAAAAGTAAGGGTGGTAATCAAAAGTCACAAAAAGTTAATGAAGGATAAAACCGCCATTTGCTCGAATGACTTGAAAATCGCTGTCCGAGTAATAAAATAAAGAAACCCTGAGGCAGTCTGTCCCATTCGTAGACAATTCTGTATCAAAACTGTTGTAAAGTATCCCGTGGATTAGATCTACTGTATACTCTCTTTATTTCTGCTCATACGCTTTCGGTAGGGTTAAGGTCCAAAGATTTGGATGGCCATTCCAGTACATCAACCCTCGTCTGTCGAAGGAAAGCGTCCATGCACGATCAGCAGAATGAGCTGGTGCACCGTATGCATGAGTTGCGATCCTGTTTCTGCACTTATGTGGCGTCACCGACGTCCAATTGTGGCCATTGCTGTTTTCACCACAATGCACCTCCTATTCCGTTAGTTAATAAAAATTATTAAAAATATTAAATTATTAATCGGCCTTTTCGTTGCGTAGTGACCTTTAGACGAAGTCGTCTTCTGATTTCATTCACACTTCGGGTTCGGTTGAACTTGGCCATCAAGTTCACGATAGAACTCATCTGAACATTCAAAATCTGTGCTTACATGAATATCAAAAGTGAATAGGAAATTCATCAACAGGACAGTTGCTTAATAAAGCTCAATAAATCGTTTGATGGCAAAAAATGATCTTTATAAGAACAAAACAGGGTTTGTACCTGGCTATAGGACATGCCGACCTTAACTAGTCCCACACCTCCAGACCTTTCTTCGATAGACATGCGCGCCATGTTAGGTTTTTTACATAGTACATACGAAAGGTTATTTATTTACCACGTGGCATTGATATCCCGCCAAAACTGTGCACAAAAACCGGTTTTGTACTCATTACCTCGTAGGTACTAAACACATCCGATTTCATTGTAAAAACACATAAGACATGCAACTTTTGTTGTTTTGACTCAGTGTATAAAATAATGTGCAATTTGGATCATTTGTTAAAACATTATGCCCATTCAAAATCGGTGTAGTTAGAACATTGGTTAAGTGTAGACAAACGGCTCAAATAAGCACTATTCCACAAACATGATACTTGATAGCTGACAAGATCCTTATCAGTAGGCCTTTCACAATTACCCAATTAGGTATGAATGCGGTGTTGAACTTCAAGGGGCATTATGTGTGAGTATGCAGACTTTGAATCTTAGTCGAGCAAGGAATAGCCGAATTACAAACCCACACATAATAATCATTCTGATTGGCAACATGTAATATTTGAGCAAGCTAATAAGCTTATTTACATTGACTGCGTGTTGCCGATCGACTAGTAAGTGGGCTAATTAGGGCACACAGGAAACCCCACGCGAATTATTTCTACAAGTGCACATAAACATGCTTAAAGTATAATTGTGTTTAAAAGTATCTTGAAGTCCAAGGTTCCAACATCACAAAGGGCACTGCTTATTTCCTTAAGCAAGAAATTTATCTGTGAGAGTGGTATAATTCCATTGCGCCAATATGTGCTCCAATTAGCTGAGTAAGTGGAAATTAATAGATATATACCAGTCGCCCTATGTCTAATTACTTTTTTTTAACCTTTGAGCAACCAAATCATTTGCACCTTCCATTAGTAGATCCCAGTCTGTCTTAACTGCATCAATCAACGGCCTTACATGTCCATACCAGCATAGTCTCTGTTCACTCATCATAAATATTTTTTTTTCTTTTAACGTTGTATTCAACACATATTTAGGTTATATATGCGACAGCCAGCTCTTCCTACTATAGGTTTCCTGGACACTTCTATCACCAGTACTATCTTACCCTACCACGAGGCCCACAACTCATGTATAGGGTATGACTTACTGCGACCGGGATCGAACCCGCGATCTCCAGATTCAAAGTCAGACATGCTAACCACTATGCCACGGCCGCGGCTTCCATAAATACTAACAGCCATAATTGACTAAAAAATAATACAAACTCATTACCTGTATGGGATTTTTCCTTTTATTTTTTTGTTTTAAGATACCAGTTCCCAACAAAAGGAACTCACTGTTAACATTATTCAGTTCAATTTAAAATATTAAGACTCTCAAGCAGTCTCTGATATATCTCAACATATCTCATCATCTCTCATCATCTATCATGAAATAATTAATGGTAACTTCCTTTTAAATACATGAATCAATATGATTGGCTAACTCCTGGTCAGTGACACAGTGATGGATGAATATTACACTGTCACGTGACCTAATCACATGATCTCATAATAGTCACATGATTTATTTTTTTTACATTTCCAAAACACAGAAGACACATAAAATATAGCATCAATTAATAATCATTTTGGTAAGACTGTAAAAGCCTACATTCTGAATGATATAACAACTATCATTCAATTTTAGTAAACAGTATAAAAACACAACATTTCACTAAGTATCAATATTGCAATTTTCAGTAGCAGACATACTCGACATCATTCTTTCATCAATATCAGGTATACATGTAAACAGCTATGGTTTAAGTTTATAAGCAGTCAGCTGTTTAAAGGTTTTCAGTTTTACATTCATATGCACAAAAGCCTAAAGAAGCATGAAAGAAAAGAGGAGGGGTATTGAGGTGAGTCGTGAGTTTGAAATAGACAGAAAAGATAATGGCACGAAAACGGTTTCATCTAAAAACTGAACAACTATATGGGGTTACCTGTAATAAGACGTGCCTGATGAAATGTGACATAAGACAGCTATTTGCAAAATTTTTAGTGAACATCCAAGTGCAATTGGATATGATGAAACCAATTAAACACAGATAACAAATATTGATACATAAACTTGATAAAGGAAAATTGAATAGATTTGACAGGATAGTAAAGCTAAGCAATCAGAAAACATAATGGGAAATTAAATGAAAGTTCAATAAAAGGAACAAATATCTAAAATATTTAAAACTCAGCAGTATAGCAAAATTATTACATTCCATTTAAGTTCTTTCCTTGAAACAATAACAAAAATTTCCACATTTTTCAAATAACAGTTACTATTATGGCACAAAATGAGTTTATACTTCATGAATTACAGAAAATGATTTAATGCAGAGAGATTTCTGAGAGCAGACACAGAAGGCATTTTCGAAGACCAGTAAGTGAGAATTTTTTATGAGAACCAATTTTTTGTCACAAAATAATAACAATGCAGTGATGCTGTATTTATACAGGTCAAAAGTTAAATCACATAAATAAATAGAATGAAATAGTAGTAGAGTATTTGATCGTTTCATCATTCAATGGATAAAAACAATGGTTGATAAAACAAAATGCCAATCACATGTTAGAAGATCACAACCTTATTATAAATTGATTTCAGTTATTATGCAGAATTATTTCTTTTAAGTATGTAATAATGTTCATAAGAGAATTTTATTTTAATTTGAGAAATGCAACAGTATTTAATGAAAATGCCTTCAACAATGATTTTCATTAAAAATACAATGGACTTGAAATATCCATAAATATAAATGCAACATAAGAATGGCCAACATGATAGTTACATAAAATAACCGTTTACAACCATGATCATTTTGAAGAAAAACAAAATTTTCTAACTCATGAAAAAAAAAACACTGTAAAAACTACTTTTGTGGATCACATTATTTGAGGAAAAATCTATCCAGCTAATAGCGAAAAGATTAACAACTATTTATGAAGAGCTACTATCTAGTCCTTCTAAACACAAGTGAATGCTTGGCAAAACTGAGTTTTGTAAATAGAAAAAAAATTAGGTGAGAATTATTGATTCTGTGTTTTTCTATGAGTTAATGAAAACAGTACGCCATAAAACATAAACATAATAAACATGTTTTAACAATTACCACATTAAAAACATCAGCACAGTGGGGTTGTGAACCAGCAACATTGCCGGTAATACATGTTTTTCAGAAGTTTAAAATACCTCATATCATCTTGATTATGCAAGTCTTTCATAATCCTCTTCTGAAAATTTCACATATCAAATAAAGTGGCACCACAATTTATAATGAAAACAAGTTCCCATGGCAACCAGGGGCAGCAAATAATAATATATTCCTTGGAATCGGTATGGGGACTTCAGCATAATCATCATCCAAGAAGCTTCACATTCATTCACAGTTTCGTATCATCATAACATCATTTTCTCACATGCTGTACAATGAAATGCTCTGGCCTTGCATGCAGGGCACTTGTTATGGCAGCCAATCCTTCAAAATAAAACAATGTCAACATTATATAAAGTGGCAGATTAAATAAACAAATACTGTAACAACAAAACAAACAAAAGCAGTCCAAGGACAGCGCGCTCGACTTTTCCGGTGTTTTGTTCATGGCAAGGCTTATCTTTAAACAAAAATGATTTCAAGGCAGGACTTAATTCTTACTCCAAAAATAATTCATCCACAGATACATCCCTTCATAGTTCGGTAGATATCGTACCAACAAATAAGTTACAAACTTTAAGTCAAATATCTTGATCAGTATTGAAGATAATCTACATAGGAAAAACTTTAACCTCATATTTTGCAATTTTTTAAGTATAAAAAGGGCAATAACTCAGAAAATAATTCATCCAGAGTTATCCCCTTTCACAGTATGGTTAATATAGTCCCACTAAATAAGTATACCAACTTTCAATAGAATAACTTGGATAGTGTTGAAGATATAAGAGTTTCTAAAAACTTTAACCTGAAAACCAATGCCAACGCCGACACAAAAGTGATAGCAATAGCTCTCATTTTCTTCGAAAAGTCGAGCTAAAAATGGCTCTGTATTAAGTTATCAGTATTAAGTCAGTTTATTTACAAACAATATAAAATAATTACTATGAATTTTTGAAAATTTATTATTCACTAATACACTATACATTTAAAAAAAATATTATTAATCATATATCAATATTACCTCAGACAAGGTAAAACATTGACTTTATCACTTCCTTCGCACTCAAATAATCCATGATTATCAAAAAAACCCCATTTTTTATAAGTTATATGATTTTAAGTTAAAATCCTATATCTATATTTACAATATGAATTTCAATCAACACCATAGGCGTTATCAATTATATGCAATATTGAAATCTTCCAATACTACCAATTATTGAATATCAGAAATATTATCTGATTAAACAAACAAGTCTATCTTTTCATTGGTAGATATAAATAGCCAGAAAATAAAAGAAACTACAGCAAATTTCAGCCCATTGAGAATAAAAAACATATTTACAATGCTAAAGGATGACTTGTAACTATGGTTTAACATAATTAGTAAAATAAGACCCTACAATTGAATAATACTGTTTTCAAGAATACAAGGGATGATCCAGAAGTAACCGGACTGGTAATATAGAGACAACAATATTTACCACACATATGTAAATTATTCATTAAAAGAAAGAGCAAACACTGTCCATTAAATGGGAGAAATATAACACATAAATCTTTATACAGTCCATAGCAAACCATTCATTAATTACTATGGGAACGTGAGGGCGTCGCAGCTCAAAATTACATGATATAAGACGATTAGATTATGAATTGCCATGAATTAACAAAATAAATCAAAATGCAACAAATGACGTTGACGATCAGAGAGTATGACGTTCTGGAGAAAGATGGAAGAGTAACAAAGAGTAACTGTGCAGAAAGGTGTTTAATACAAGTTATGAGACATTTCACAAAATTTCTAACACAAGAAATACACATCTCAAATTTTTGTAACCTTATAAACCTAAAATACTTAATTATTTTTAAGTAACATTAATTACTAGATAAAATTTAACAATATCTTTATTTTGCATGTTTTACAGATATATAACTGGAACATTTTAATATCAAATATGTTTTTTATTTCTTATACATAAATATTGATCTATTAAGTTAAATATTTCAACTTCAGCATCGGTTTATTACACAATGTATATCTATTCTTGGTACACTCAGGTTGGGTACCATGCATATTAATAGAAGAAGTGATGGACAGACAGGTAAGATAGTCAAGTTCATTCGATGGACAGAGAGGTGTAACATGCTTTAACAAAGAAACATAACTATATTGAAACCTGGTAATAGAGATACAATCTAGAGACAAAAGCACTGTCAAAACTATGAACTGTTCAGTTGACTTAGATTGCAGACTTTTATGACATTGATTATATCTTCTTACAAAATTTATTGCATTTTATTGATGTGAGGTAAAATTTGTTGAGACTGCATTAGCAGTCCAGTTATTTCTGGATCATCCCTCCTATATATCTACTATTACAATCTAGTGCACAGAGTTTCTAGAATGGTTATCTAGGTTTGAATCCCACAGGCAGCATCTGTCCAGGAAAATTGATGAAAAGGGGAAAGGGCTACTCTATACAGTAATAAGAGTAATTATAAAAGCAGTGCTGACACAGAAGAGAAAATGTAAAATTAGCATCAAATAAACTAGAAGAAATAAATTAAGTGCAAAAAAACCCCAGTGAGAATAAAATCAATTAAAAACATGCAGGAACATGGTTAATATACAGAAAATGTTCAAACACTACTTGTACACAGCACAGTTAAGACAGTACTTTAAATAGTGATTGTTCTACATGTACAATAATTCAAGAGGAGCCTCCATCTTTCCCTCACCCCCACCCAATTTTGTAAAATAATTGTACCCAGTAAACTGATATTTCTGTTGGTACCTACATAACGCCTGATGCAGTTATCACATTAGCTTCCTTACTGCCTTTTAAGAATTCTGGAACAATCACTATCTAGGAATACATAAATATTTTGTACTTCTATATCCACAGGGCCATCCAAATTACCTTTACACTTTTAAAAAAGCTGGTTTTCCATTAACACAATTAAATCTTATTTTAAATATATTTATGCATTGTAAAGTTATAAAAGATCTTAACATTTGAAAGGAGTGAAATGATTATTCAAACAACTGTAATTGTTATACATGTACATGTATCTGAATTTATGTTTTTAATCTATCAATTATAGGTAAAAATTTAGAAACAAATCATACATTTACAAAAGTGTAAAGGTAATTATGGATGGCACTGTATATTTGGCGTCTAACTATCATTAATTATTACTACTGGAAGGTGCTTGTAAGGTACTTAAAGACAAAATATCTGTGATTACAAAAGTACTTTTCTGAAACTATTTTTTCTCAAACTTATGATGACCTTAAGCTAAATAACTTAATACAATTCAATGAAACATATTACAATTATAATGTAAATCTTTCTGTTTTTACATGTTTTCAAATGTATTTAATATCATTGAGATTGACAAGAACAGTTTTTTAGAGTAATATTCTGACCAGTAGTGATCTTTCTTTCTCAAACAACTGCTATTAAAACCCAGGTACTACAAGGCCAACTTTAACTTTTTCTTATTTTTACTACAGGTAAAGACAGTACTTGTAGCTAACAGGAATTGAAATGATGTGGCTCAAATTGGAATCCCATTTTTAATACAAGATCATTCAATGAAGTACATTCTTCTTATAAGAAAATGTAGTCACAGAATCTTTGTCAAAACAACTAACACCTTACAGAACAATTCCTTTTACAATATTTAACTATAGTTTATTTTTAACAACAGGACAATCTAAAACAAGAAATGTAATGTGGAAACCACATTAAAGCGGGATTTAAAAACTTTAATACAAAAATTAGAAAGGGAAATAATCCATAATAAAGGCAGGTATAGTTGTGGTAACTGTCTAATTCTGTTCATGGCATGGTATGTTATCATTGTATGAAGTTTCATAAAGATCTGACTATAAATGGCAGAAATATATGGTGAAGAAAACTTTTAACGCAATATGTTAACAACACCGGATGCTCGCCCGCCCGAACGACCGCCCGAGTTTCGCCAAACTATAAGCCGTATTTTTTCGCTGAAAAATCCAGCTAACTTCACGGTTAACATTTGTGCCAAGTAGTTTTTTAATCTATCCATTGATAATTAAGATATCGCCCAGACAAACCGATTTTGGACATTTGACCTCATTTATTGGTTATGCTCATTGAAGTTTTGACTTGGTTCTTGCATGGGGCAAACAGTCTTGTCACTGTTAACAATCGTGCTAAGGAAATTTAAATCCATAAATCGATAGTGGAGTTATTGCTAGAGCTATCACAGAAGTGATGAATACCCCCACCTGCCACCATTTTGAAGGGGAAGGACATTTGACCCAATTAATAGGCCACACCCTTTTAAGTATTAACACAGTTGTAGCATGTGACACTCAGTCTAAACAAGGTAAACATTTGTGCAAAGTCATTTCAAATTTTATTAATCTGTAGTGAAGATATTGTTTAATTTCGTCTAAGTTTACACAGTAAAAACAATAATAACAAACACTTCATGATGGACAATTATCAATGATATACCGGGTAGGTTTTTTGGGCCTATGTGTTAAGTGACAGCATTAGCCTAATATCATCAAATTCCACTCCTTTAACCAATAAACAATTTTACTTTTTGAAATTTATCAGACTTAATCCTTGATTTATAGACCTATACCCTTCAAGACAATTATCCTACTATAGTCTGATTTTATCCGGTGAGCCGTGACTGCACTTTTGTATTTATAGATTTTTGGAACATTCCTACAAAAAGGTAACACAGCTTGTTTAACCAACCAACTGATTACTGTCTTCGTTATAATTTTTCGACATCGATTTAAGTGACTCAGTGGTCGTGGCGGTAAGGCATTTGGATTATTAGACATTGCTTTTGTTACCCTGGGTTCAAATCCTGCTTGGTATCCATTATTATTTTTATTTTTTTATTTTTGCCATCATGGAAACGTACAATTCGAAATCTCTGTGCAGCACGAAGCTAAATGTATATATAATAGAATACGCATATTTGCCTGAGTTTGAGCTTAGTTATTACTTCGATGTCATGACTAAACTGTCTCGACAGTGTCTTATAGTCATGATTCTATGTACATGCATTTTATAAGAAAGAGAAGCAAAATGGGATGCATGTAACTTTGGAAAATTTGATCGGCAGCACCCTAGTCTGATTTCTATTCAGCCACTGCATTTGAAGCCGAATGTATAATATAAATGTATCATTATTAGGTACAGTGTAAATTGCTGGATATAAAAATAAAGAACCAAGGAAATAAAACAAATAGAAATAAAACAAAATCAAATTATCGCACAACATTCATTACATGATACGTACAACTATGCTTGAATTCAAGAATAAATATTTAAAAAATGTGGAGGCGGCGAGGTTCGAACCAACGCAGTAAAACCGATTGCGCTATTTTGAACAATGATTTTGAACTATTATAAAAAATTTTTTTATATCATCCATACATACTTGGGATATTATAGTTTGTATTGATTTCCACTGTAGTATTCACTGGTTATACCTATCGTCATGGTTATGATTAGACTCACCCAACCTGTTACGGCTCACCGAATAAAATCAGACTATATGTTACACCATCAGAACATAATATTTTATATAAACAAACCAAGCTTGTATTGATCATATTGAACATTCCAGAAACAGTTGTTTTTTCATGAAAATAATCAATTCATCTAACTTCTTAATTCATTCAGTAGATATGTCAATCAAAATTTAATTAATTAAGTAGAAGAATTAATAATTACAGACATTAATGCAGAGGACTAATACTGAAAAAATCTAGTTTAGTTTCTATCTTAGTACTGAATAAATGAGCCTATTACTTCTCCTTACAGAAGGGAACTTTTTGTACAGCTGTATGATTTTTATGGAATGATATGACAGAGATTTAATCATGTCATAATATTTGAAGTCCAGCCTACTAACTACTGAAACTTTGCTACAGTAGTAAATATAGATCTAGAATGATATTTAAAGTGTATGTGAATTATTTTCTAAAATACCACAACGAAAGTTCTGGAAGCTATCTTGATTCTCTAAGACAATTATCTCATAAACAAAATTGTATCAAAAATATTCATATAACTTATCAAATTCTTGCCTTTATTATTATGTAAACAAGAGCTCTGCTGAGAGGGGCAAAAGATAGGCCAGCTCGAAATAAGAGTTACAAGAATTTAAAGCAAGGAAGGAAGGAGTTGTCTGCTCAAGAAATAGTTTATAGTATACAGAAAGGGGATATATTTCAAAAGAAAATGATGAAATTTGAATTATTCCCCCTTTATGCACAACTAGACATCAATATCAATAATCAGTGAGAGTTTCAAGGAAACGGTCAAGTAGTAAAGGAGGAGTTGCATGTGCAAGATATTACGGACAGACGACCAGGGCCATAACATAATACAACTGTGTTTTTTTAAAAGGGCTCATAAAAATCCAGAAATTAATGTACTTTTTGCAAAGCAGCTTATTTCAGGGTCTACATTATTATGCTAAACTAACCAAACTAACTTAAACATTTACCTAAATCTCTAATTACAAATTAAAATACATATCACTTAAAGCAAAAACATGCTGTCTCATGTTTTCCCAATACATAATACAAAAAAGTTAAACACAAACATTTCCCAAGTGAAGCTATAATGCAGCAAAAAAATGTTCTAACCTAATCTAGTTTATACAAAAAGCATATTTTTAATCATAGAAAACATATTTGCACAATATACAAATACATTTACTAAGAATATGCACTATCTATGAGCAGATACTAGTAATGAAATATTAACAGTCATTGCCATAAAATTTCCCAAGCACTAGTCTCAATTACTATGTTATAAAAAGGGCACAATTATCATAGACCCACTTTATGAAATAACTCATTTATCACAAGCCTAAGTCAATGTTTCAATTGTTCTGGGCTTTGAGCAAGTGAGTTAAGGCGGTGACTGTAATAATAGAAGAAAACATACTACAATATAAAAGCATATGAATACAATAGTTAAAACAAAGTCACTGGAATATTCAACAAGAACAGGTACTAGGTAAAGATTTACATCCAATAACCATTGTATATGATATAAGTAAGTAATAGAAAATGTTTGAAAATAAAACTTAATTGTGATCACTTCTAGGTGTCAACTTTCCTTAAGATTTATTAATTAATTTCATGCTTGATTTATTAATGACGTAATTCCCAAGAAACAACATTTGTAATGGAAACAGATATATAAATTTTGACAACAATAGTTTGGAGAAAAACACCTATTGATTAAAAAACTTGATAATACTTTTTTACTCAGTTTTTCAGCTTTTTGTATATTTAATAGTTCCAAAACAAAAATTAAATGTGTATGCATAAAAGCAATGCTGAAACAGACTTTCTACAAAATTTATGAAGAAGTAGAAATATTAAGATTAATATAAATAGTGTATAACAAGAAGGGTGGGTTCACTCATGTACTATGAATATTCACACAAAATAGACTAAAAATGATCACAACTGAAAGTAGTTTTATTTCCAAACAATGATACAATGATTATTGTGTTACTTACATTTTATAATTTCATGACGACAGTTTATATAAAGTGTGTGTTTTACTGCGAGTTTTGGTAGTTCTGTAAGTGCTGTCCACCAGCATGTTGGACTGGTAAAAAGAAACAAAAAAAACTCAACCTCATGCATTTAACAAACAAACCAAATGTAATGGTAAAAAGAAACATTTTCAAGCAAAACGAGATTACCGTATTACAGGGAAAGGGCTTAGACCTGTTGCATTCAATGTTAGAAATAGGTTCATGACTGGCGGATAGGTGGGGCAATTCAAGGTTGTTTTGTAATGTCTAACAAATAATTTTTTACTGTAAAAGGGCTCATTTTAGACAGATTGCATAACATGCTAACTGAAATCTTTCAAACAAAGAATAACATTTTTAAGACATCATTTGATATATGAATTCATAATACAGTACTTTTGCAAGAATATATTTCAAAATGAGTATTTTTAAAGATGTCAAACAGCTTCAGGCACATTTATAGTACTTCTTTAAAAAATCAACACAAAAGAAGACTGACTTTATTAAATACTTTAACAAAAGCAAACAAATCCTTCATTTCCAGCGGACGTAATTATGGTAACTATGTTCAAGTTAAACATTTCCAGTTCAGCATAAATAGGCTAACAAAAACATGAGCTAATTATTTGTTTGAAGCCAAAATGTATACATAACACAAATATATATGAGTGGCAAATACTCTAAGATCTGTCTGGCATACAACAAATATCTTGCTAGTAAAATATCCATTAATAAACAATGACAAGTTAAATTTCTAAAGCAAGAAAACAGATATTGGTCTGTTTTCAAATATGACCAGGACTGAAAATTTACTAAAAAGTTCAACAGTGAAATAAAAAGCAACATCAGTATCATTTATTATTAATGACATAGTAGAGTTGTGACTGTACTGTGGTTATATTACTCAAGTATCTTTCATGTCAATCTTTGAATAAAATATTAACGACAGTTTCCCACCATCCACCCTTACATGTACATGTATAGAATAAATTTAAAGTAACTTTTTTATGTAGTCATTGGCTATAAGGAATATAACCACCTTTATTCAATCTTGTATATTAACTTGGCAACCATCAAGTTTCATTTGATGTCATAGTCTAACAATATTAATCTGAGCTTCAACTACCAAAAACCATACACATGGTAATGATGGCTAAATTTTGGCTGATACTTAATCAAAAGAAGTCTTATTTATTGAATACATAAATTAAGCAGAAGAAAAATCCTTCAGTAACAAGTGTTCATATCATTTTGGGTCATAAGTTTAAACGCAGTAAGTTGTGTGATCAAACCAAAATACATTTTGTTCCACTTCTACATGACAATTGCATTATTTGTGTAAAAAATCGAAAATGACCACTAGTGGCATTCAAACCCGTAAAAGATGCATCACAAACTTAAAATTCTCATGCTTAACCACCCCACCACTGAAGTGATTATGGTATAGAAGATAAAAATGTATACAAACAACTATAACAGAGGTGTCATAGTAATTCAACAAAGAAAAGTCAACAATAGAATTCAGTAGATAATATACTTTTGCATGATGGTCAAGCTCACTTTAATATTGTTGGACTATATATTGATAGCCAAAGTACTTAAAGTTACAATGCTCAGGTATCTTACTTTTTTTTCTTACTAGATTTAACGCCGTGTCAACACAATTCTAGGTCATTTTACGGCGTCCAGCGCACCTAACCTAGCTTTCCTGGACCATTGTCCATAACCAGTACTCATTTACCCTTCCACAAGGCTGGAAACTTCTCCATATTATCTAACCAATGGAGGAAAATCGACATTATTGTCAAATTTTCATGGAAGGGTATAACCTCCCCGGGTGGGATTCGAACCTGCGCCCCCTCGGGCACGAGATTCCAAATCCCGGCGCGCTACCAACTGCGCTATCGACCCGGGTTTCCTCAGGGATCAAATCTTATTACATTCTTCAATGTCAATATAATACATTGAGAGCCTATTTCAATACATATATGTTTACTTTTTAGAACTGTATCCCAAGGCTTGTTGGCCATCATACTCTAGTGTTAATTAGGACTATCATTAAATCTCTAAACTGAAACCTTAAACACAGGATGATCTTACAAGTATTAACTTCACTCTCAAAATCAATCAAAAGCATGAATACTCATACAACTTGGTGAAAATGCATTTATTAAAGTATATCAAAGCTAAAAAATAATTTAACAGTATGATGAAATGTTTATTTGAAGAGTGGAAGCACCAAAATAAAGCCTGCAACTCTGTGAATTACAGAAAATAAATCAAGCATGCTATATAGATTATAACTTGACAATATTGTGTTTAAAAAACCTATAGATAGGGGCATATAAAAGAATGGAGTAAGAAAAAATTAAATTTTCTAGACGTAGAACCATTTATTCATAAGCATGAAAAATCTAAAAAATAAAACTTTCATAAAAATATGCTTATGAACCACTTATTAATTATTTATATGGACTGTTCCATATTTCAATGGATCTTAACATGTGTTAATATTTTTAAAAAAAAATCATGCAGAAAGCTTAGCAATGGAAGCCATTAGCTTTGATAGGTAATATATGCTTGAATTTTCTACATGCTATGGGACAGGGCAGCAATCACACAGGATGCATGGACAGGTCAACATTCTATACATTTAAGGGATATAAACCAAATTTATGACCACTTAAAATTATGGTGTATATATATATGACAGCTAGAAATTTAAACCCAAATTAATGTACTTCAATTGACCGACTAGGTAAAATAAGTTTTCTTTCTTTTATGGATCAGTAGAATGATAGCAACATTATTATTTACCTTGTAAAGGAAAATGCTGTAACTGATGAGGTGGATGAGGTCCCTGTCCATGGTTTTGTCCAGGTATTCCTTGAACTCCTGACTGGGACATCAACTGAGACTGCATTGAGCCTGCAATATATAGTTAATGAAAAAAACATCAACTTACACAGAAGTTACAAAATAATTCTAATATAATTTAACCAAGCATGTCAATGAGACAGCACGGAACAAATCAAACTGCAGGTAAATAGAGAAGACTAAAGACTAGTTTTTTACTGATCCATCGATGTGTCCTGTTAACTTTTATCATCTCTATAGTCTAGACGTTTGAGACCAATGCAAGCATGCATAAGAAACTCACCAGTTGTTTGCTAGAATGTATCATTTACTTCTTATATTGTACAACATAAGGAATAAAGTACTATTGTAGCAAACCCATGAATAAGTAATTCCTTCTATACACAATTATTAGCTCACATTGATTCTCACATGTCCAAGTCTTTGTAGAAGAACTTATGGTGATGACACATGTATGCCAAATATGATTATGAAAGCTCCTGGCCTTAATGTTAGAGATTTTTAACATTTCCTGGTTTAAATTTGTTGACCCCTAGGGGAGGGTAAATCTTGATTAAAGGGGTATAATTTGAACAAACTTTGCAGAGAATTTTCAGGTGATAATAAAAGCCAAATTGCCAGATACCCTCCCCGCCCCCCCCCCCCCCCCTAAAAGCTCACATTGATCCCTTAGCTCAGCTGGGCTTACAAAGAAAGATGTAGACTTGTTTTGTGCCGAGTAGGGTTGAGACAACGTCGATATGTAAATATAATATTGATATGTCGAGCAATGATACCGTGGCTCAGAACAATATATCACGATACAATCCTGACATTTGTAATCTGGAGAAGCCACTGTATTTTCAGTATTCAACATGTTTGCTATATTCGTTTAAGAAATATAAATTATATTATATAATCTCTGAGACTGTTTGTAAACGAGTATGGTACAACTCAACCTGTGGACAACTCAACCCTTAGAAGTCTCAACCATAGATTTGGACAACTCAATCCAAAGGTAGAAACAACTCAACCGTTGGACGACCCGAGATCATAAATAAAAGAATGTGAATGTTTGTTATTTTAGATAAATACCCATTTTGTAAATAATCATATCGTCTCCTATAGTAACGTGGTGGGATGACCATATAGTATGATCCCTTGTGCCGACCAATCAATATTAAAACATTAAAATAATATTTCTTTAGATTTGTTATAAAAGTACTTTAAAAAGGATCAATTACAATTCTTGATAAATCATTGCTAGATCACATTGACACGAGTCAAGGAATATGTGAAAATATTTCATTTACATAAACATCAAATCTCTTAGCAAAGTACATCAATTGAAATAAGTAATTACCTGTCGCAAGTCAATGTGATCAAACATATTCAAATTAAACAACAAAATAAGAATGTAATAAAAGCATTTCAAAGTTATGCTATTCTACTCTACCTGTGAACTTACCAGGCATCTGATGACCCTGGAACTGATGTGAACTTTGTATATGAGGATGAGTTATCTGACCTGATGGTGGCATCATTACATACTGTGGTTGCATATGGGGCGAATGATGAGCCTGCATACTAAATGTCCCAGACGTTGGCACTGAGGAGTGCTGTGGGACGGAGAATTGTTGACCGCCAACTGAACCCGGCATCTGCATCGGATGTCCCGATGAAGGGTAAGGGTATATCTGTTGCATGTTTTGTGGCGAAGTAGGGTTATGGGGACTTTGTTGTAATGGGGGATGAGTTGGCATATTAGGTTGGGCATAGCCCTGTGGGGGCTGGGGGGTGCCTGATGATGGTGGATGAGGACCAGGGTTCATAGACTGTGGATTAGGATTTGTGTGAACAGGGCTAGGGGCAGGGTGATGATGACCTCCAGCACCTGAGGGTGGAGCATTCATTTGTGAACTTTGTTGTTGTTGTTGCTGTTGTGAGTTATGGTTTGACATAATGATGTGATTATTATGGGTGAAATGAGAAGGATGAGATAAATGTGCAGGCATTGGACCTGGCTGATTGGGTGTAGTCACTGAAATAGACATAAAATAGCATCATTAATTTACTATGCATAAAAAACATCAATAACAAAACCTAAAAATTTGAAATCCGCTGAAAATGGTCTTTCTCTTCATCAATGAAATTACAAAATCTTTTGTGTATTTCCAATTTCAAAGTTTAACCTGTTCAGAATCAAATCCTGACAGTGAAATCAATGTTTAGTGTCTATATTGTTTATACTGTAGTCTGTTTACTGCTCTCAATACTGATACTGTGTACTATAGCATATAAAATTTCTAGCTCAAGTTAATAATGATTTAGTTTGGGGTTTGAACCAACAATCAGCTGGTGATTCAAGGGTTTGCACCAGCACATCTTGATTTCAACTTCTAATAGAGAATTCCTTCAACAGTTTCAAATGTATAAAAATAGTGTATCAAAAAACTTAACTAAGAAGTGTAATGAAGACACACAGCTGAGGTTTAACCCTCAATCATGACATGTCAAGCTAATGTTAATAGAATAGAATACATACTATAGACTTGAGAAGCTTGTAAAGCTGTATTGTTTCTATCAATAGGACCATGCATTGATGATGGAACACCTTGTACCGATGTAGGTGTCATATATCTTTGTCCAGATGCTTGAGTTCCTGGCATGGGCATCACCTAGAATTACAATCATAAACCTTAGTACAAATATACTCACAATAAATATCTTTCACTTTGTTTGACCATAGCTTCGAGTTGTGATGTACAAATTCTAATACAGTTCATTTGCGTACACTCAAAACGCGTTTGCTCGTAATTGATCTGCTATCAAACTTTTTTGTAAATATTAATTTATAAGTAGAATACATGTTCTATGCACGCACAAAAACTCGAATTAGCAGTCTCTTGAATTTTAAAAAATAATTATGAAGATTGTACGGTCAGTACAGGTTTTAAACATGACCCCAATAACAAGGTGTATTACGTAATACATAATGATTGGATCATAATTGTGTCACTCTGTTGATTGTATAAGTTTACACCAACATATTTCCATTTTTTTTATAGTTAATAATTGATTTTTATATTATTTTTTATCACTAATATATTTAATGTATAGTAAAATCTCTCTTAAGCAATACCCACTGGGAGGGAATAAACTGTTACTGTTCAGAGGTTGTTGCTCTGCAGAGGTTAAATTCAATAAAAATAAGCCTTAGGGAAATATTAAAAGCTGTTGTTGTGCAGAGGATTTGTTCTGTAGAGGGCCGCTCTGCAAAGGTTATACTGTATATATGTATATGTACTGTTAAAAATGCACAAAAAGGAATTAATTCATGAAACAATATAACAGGAACATCTATACATATCAACACAAAAGGAGACAACAACTATATGATATAACAAACCTGTCCAATTTGATGATAACCAGTAGGTTGTGGTGGCATCACATTATGTGGTAATAGCATATATCCTCCAGCATTAGCTGACTGTGCTAATAATGGTTGACCAGTAGCTGCTTGTACTGCTGACGGTGGATAATCTGGCTTTACTGATACAACAGCTACAATTATATCATACAATCAATGTAGAAATCAATTTTGTGTAAACATTCCATGTATTCATACTTCAATTTTACACTCATTCTTTGATAGGGGAAACACATAAGTCCAAAATATTATGGTACAGTTTCAAAGTATTTAATTCTTACAAAAAAAAAACACCATATTTAATTGTTCTGTACTATGCATTGCTATATATCAAATAATTTATGAAAACTTGTTGTTTATGATAACAGAAAAACTTCCTCACATTGTTTTGTTGGATTGAGACGCCAAGGTAAAAAATTCAGATTAAACAATATTAATTGGCTGATCATTTTCTATATCATAATGTAAAATTGAAATTGTTAACTGTTACATAGTCAAAGTACTCTAACCATGAATACCTCAGTCATGGCATCTTATGGATGGTGTGTTTAGGAACAGTTCATCAAATCACAGAAAATATATTTCTTGCACTTTTTTCACCAGATGTACTTGCAAAAATAGACTTTATTCGGACATCATGCTTTTAAGCAATACTGTGTAACAAATGTTGTTTGTACTATTAGCCCATAAATGGAAAAACGCACAAATTTGAGTTCCAAATTAGGTCTATTTTTGAAGCATAATGAAGAGAGCATATTAAAAGACTGGTTTAGGGATAGTTATCCTTCATTTGCTAATAAACTTTCAACAGGTGTTTTTATAGTATTGAGCAACATAAAATAAGTCTAACAGGCAGAGCAGTAATCATCTTAACCTTAATTGAACTGATAACAAAAAACTTCTGAATAGTAATTAAAAGTATGCTGAAAAATTCCAAAATCAATGTGTTAAATAAATGCTTGAAGACATTTAGTTTTCATTTACTACATGAGTGGTATAGAAAAAAGCAGTAAATTAAACAGAATGTATATATTTATTTATTTTTTATTTATTGGATTTAACAGCGTCCAGCCACCTAACCTAGCTTTCCTGGACCATTGTCTATAACCAGTACTCACCTACCCTTCCACAAGGCCGGAAACTTTTCCATATTATCTAATCAATGGAGGAAAATCGACATTATTGTCAAATTTTCATGGAAGGGTATAACCTCCCCGGGTGGGATTCGAACCCGCACCCCCTCGGGCACGAGTATCCAAATCCCGGCGCACTACCAACTGCGCTATCGACCCGGGTTATCAGAATGTAATAAGGGTAAAAAATAATAAAACAATGCAAATATATATACCTCTTTTTGGCTGAACTTTGTAAGGAGGTTGTGATGCAGCAGCTGCAACTGCAGGAGGATTCAGCACCATTGGATGGGCTTGGGGTAACATAAAGTGTTGACTTGTATTTGGATACATGGGCTGTGTCATCTGTGGAGTTAATACTACAGGGCTTTGAGTTTGTGGTCTGTGAGGGCTTGGAGTTTGTTGTTGAACAGACATCTGAAATGATAGGTTACTCTGAACCATAGGAAAGTGTACATTATTAAAACAACACAAGATACAACACTGAGTAGTATCAACTACTTGTATACACAAGTATGTAGTCACTATTATGTCAACTTGGGTCATCCCAAGAACAAATATAGGAGTATACAACAATATATCAACCCCTAAACAATCAAAATACTATGGTCAGTGTGTTTCAAATAAATTATGCCTGGGTGGCATATTATCAAAGATCTTACTATAATACAACGCTAAAATATGAAAGGATTTTCAGGTTAAAATTTGTTGTAGGACCATTGATAATATGGGCCTCTAATTAATAGGATAAAATTGTTAGTTTGTTTGTTTGGGTTTCACGGCGCACCAACACAGAAAGGTCATATCGCACCGATAACAAATAATGATACTATTAATTCAATCGATATTAATGGTTTTAGCCCTAATAGGATAAAAACAATGTAAGTAAAATTATTCTAATGTTCATGACTTCACTGTTAGAAAATGATTTTTTGCGAAAACTTGCCTAAATATTTCAGAACATGGTATATATTTTTCAGCAATATGCTCAGGATTGTCCAAAGAATTTTGTGAAAAATAAGCAGTTATAACTTTCATACTTTCAGCTTTGATGAAAGTGATTAAACATGTAAATTTAATCATTTATAACCCCTAAAACATATTTAAGCAATACTTGGATTTCTTGTTCATTAGATTTGGTGGAAACAGTTCTTTGCAGTCCATAGACATTATTATTTTTGATAATGGGGCTTTAATGTTGAATTTATAGGGAAGTATATGATTTGTCATAGGCAATATTTAAACCTAGATCAACAGTTATAAAGTTAAGCATGATACCATGGTACCACAGCTAATGTAACACATGTAAGGCGAGTATAAAATAAAAGATTTTCTTACAGGTACAAATTCCTTCGCTTCAGGATTCAAACTAAATTCCTTTGCTTCTGGATTTAATTTGCTCTTAGCCCTGAAAAAAACAAATATTTGATTAGTCAGTAAGAAACGAATTTTCCATAAAAAAAGTAAAACATCAATTCCTCATTATCTTCAAACTTAATCAATGTAACACTTCATAATAGTACTACTGTTTTCCCAAGTATTAAAACATGTGGGGGCCAATGGGTACATCAGTCTCATTAAAACCCAATCTAGAATTATCACCTTGCACACTCCCTTATTTTGGATCTGGCTACTTTATAAAGGTGCGAGTCAACGCGTCAATCATATGATTCATCGCACAACCATTAGACCAACTTGTCAAACTGATAATACAGTGTAATTAGTATATAGGAGGGGAGGGGGAAAGTCGTCTATTTTATAAGTAAAACAAATCATTTGTTAATCATTTAAATAAAATGTTTAGACAAATTGTATTTTTTATAACATATAAAATATATATATTATATATATATATATTATTATATTACATATTATTATAAATAATATATACAATGTATATACGTAAACAATTTTTGTAGCTTAGTGTTACGTAATCTTAAGCGTTAGAGAGCACAGTTAAATAAAATATTAAAAAATTAGCCTCATGAATATTAGAAGAATCATTTCATATTTTAGCTTTATTTAATAAAAAGAATGTTTTGATTAACTTTATTCTTTGTGTATTGTAATAATAAATAATACATATGTATAATAAAAAATTAGACATATGCCTTTAAAAAAGACGTATTTAATTTTTTCGTTTTATTTAAATAAGGAATATTGATTATATGATAGAGGAAATTTTATGAACAAATATCGTCATATAGGATTCAGACAAATTATGCACCAAAAACAAACTAAAACTCTATCCAAACATACTGTTTAATCCTAGAAAAATAATTCTGAATAAATTAATTTAAATATATTACATAATTATATTATATATCATCAAATTCTGTATAATGCATTTACATGTAGTTCTTTACATAATAAAATATAATAATGGATAAAACAAGTAAATCTGTGAGCTAATGCTCACTAGTGATACCCCCGCTGTGAGAAATATGACTATCATAATGTAACTTTCATTTAACAAAATCTAAAAATATGCGACAAACAGGAAGTAGATGAGCAAGGAGCATGAAATGGCTTTACACCACATGGGACTATGGGATGAAGCAATATGCAAAGTATTAGGCTGCTGCATGTTATAGTTGCTGAGAAAACTGCGACGGAAATTTTGTAACGGACGGACGCACGGACAAGGGTAAAACAGTATACCCCCCTCTTCTTCGAAGCGGGGGTATAATAAAATTTAATTCAGATAATAAACAAATTAAAATCAAATAGTATAATTCGCCAGCTCCACCACAGTATCGTATTAATCCAATCAAATTCAATTTACATAATTGCCCTAAGTTTTCACACATTTATACACTGTATATATCAGTTTGACGAGTTGGTCTATTGGTTATACGATAAATTAAGTTAGACAATTCGGATATTTATAATACGGATAACTTTCAATAGACTTTGTATTAATAGTATTCATGAGGCAATCATTGATCTCAGTGACTAGTTTACATTGTCTATTAAACACAATTTGCTAGGAACTGTCCAATCACAGCCAGCAAATTACACTATCGCCAAAATAGCTCACAAAACTTGGTCAAAAAAGATATATCTATAACTTTTAATCACAAGAAGGTACAAGTAACCTTTGATTGGTATTATTTCAGCAAAATATTATCATCGATAATTGGCTGCTTTACAAGCCCTAACCATTTAACGTTTTACAATTCTCCAAGGTGTTGTGTCAGTTGGTATAACCATGTATATATGTATGACCCCAAGGTTAAAATTAGTTACATGTGTATAAACAAAAAGAAATTACTGTTCTCATAATTTCGCTCAGACCTCTGCATAACAGTGAGTCTTTTAACTAAAAATAGCAAAACAAAGAATACACAAATATTTCTTGATGTATAATATAATTATTGTTGGGTTATATTAGATCCTCTGAAAACTTAAAATCATTGGTTTTAGAATTTATCTTTTAGTTAATTTACTTACGGGTTTGGGACTTGATCTTGAGAAGGAGCAGAGGTTGTTACTGTCTCAACATGTCTGTCTTCACTAACAACATTTTTCTCTTGCTGCGAGACTGTCACCGGTACAGCAGTAACTACTGACTGTGAACTTTCTTTATTTTCAGTTGCTAAAGATGCACTAACTACTTTTTCGGAACCCAAATCTTTTTCTTCACTTACACTATCCTTACGTTCTACTATAGATTTTTCTGAATTGTCTTTAAGTTCTTTTTCTTTATCTTTAGTATTATCTTTATTATCATCCAACTGTAACAAACATATACATAACAATGTCAACTTGATACAATAAAACACAGGATATCAAAGATTACAATGAGGGACATAGTTTTTTAAGACTATTGAAAAGATCATTTTAAATACATTTACTTCATCATAAACAATTAGGACGGTTTTTGAAAATATAATGAAAGGAGTGACCAAAGTGAATATACTATATGCAACTTTTAACAACTTTTTGTACTTTTGTATAACCCATCTCTGGAATTCTAAATGTCACTTAAATGATCTGTTCACTTTATCCGTCTTTTCTGAACTGATTCAACAGGATGTACATAACTTAGACAACTAACAAACAATTTCAAAACATTCAAAAAAATTATTAGGCTAGAACAAAAATTATGAACCATTGAATCTCATTTGAGTAAATTATAAAAAGTTTGACAGCTAACCGCTGTACACCAGGAAGTCGCTGTTAGATTTAAATTCAACTTACTCATCTTAGTAAGTTGACATATTTAACGGCTGTTAAGTTGTCCAAAACAAAACAGCAGCCAATTTAGGACGCTGAAATGTGTCAGTTTTTCAGTAGCTTTGAAACTAACCACTCTTCAAGTCTAAATGACACAACAATACATTACCTTAAAATTAGCCGCCCCGCTAGCTCAGTTGTTAGCACGCAAGTCTACTGATTGAGGGGTCGTGGGTTTGATTCCCGGGCGGGGCATACTTTCATGGAGCTTAGTCATGAAATTATTTCTACGGCCATTCTTCCTCCTACCAATGATTTTTAATTATGTAGGGCAGTTGTCAGTCACTGACGAAAGTATGCGCTTAGTAGTTGGTTAACAGCTAAATCCAGAGATTTAGCCGTTCCAGGAGGAGTAAGTAGGTTGACTGACTACCATTATATGACCTATACAATGTGTTGCTACAGCGTTAAACCAAACAAACAAACAAATTACCTTAAAATTAGTACTAAAAGCCTTTAATTCTTTAATCTGTTCATCTCTACCTTTAGTTGGTTTTTTACTATCATAATGTGGTATATGCTGTGTCGTATGTTCTAATTTCTCTGTTTGTGATGAACTCACATGTTCATGTACTGTTGGACTAGTTTTAACTGTTGGCCCAGCAGTAGATACTGGTATACTTTGTCGACTTGCTTCATCTAAAAAATATACATAGCTAGTTCAAATGATATCAATGTTTTGACACATATTGAGCTGAAAAGGAAACAACACATAATTAATCATACAATTAAAACAACGTATATTGTCACCATGTAAGTTGTTTAAAATAACTTAAGACAAAACACAATGATACCACTTTCATACAAACGTAAATCTGTATTTGATAATTTTAGTAAATTATCACAACAAATTCATGTTAGATTTATTTTCCATCACCAGCCTTTATTTTCAATTTCGGGGTAAAGGTGGCAGGACCCTTCAAGACAGAAAATAGCTACAAATATTCTTCATTTTCAAAATTAAAGAAAACTTCCACTTAGATATAAATATTTAAAAAGAAAATTTCTGTATTTTAGTTTGAAATTTTATCTTCCTCTGATATTTCTCCACGATTCTTTTTAAATGGACAAAAACAAGCAGATAGTGCATTTCTCTTAATTCATAATACCATGATAAAAAAAACAAGAAATATATTTGACATTTTGCTTCATACCCAAGTATCACTACAGATTATTTTTTTATGCTGCACATACAGTACAGTTGTGATGCCATGATGCCTTTAAAGGGGAGATTTAGATTTGTTGTGCCATCACTATACTATAATTTTGTAAAACACAGCTTGCACACCACTTAACTTTAATCAGTAAGGAATAAAAAGTGCTTTCACACATATTTTGTATGGGCATGTGTTAGGAGGAAAAAATAATTAGGACATGAAAATTTGACTGAATGATATGCTTAATTAGACAGGTCCACTTCGTTATCTTCCTTTGTCAATTCATTCAGCTAACAGCTGTTTCAAATACAAATAATTGCAAACCACCATTACACTTTGTGAAGCAAAATTGTGTTCAAATTTCAATCAGTTTCTCATGAGAGCTAGGACATTCCTTCAAGCTTTATTTACTGGACACAATTCATTGACTAGTACTTGCTCATCCCTTCACAAGAGGCCGACAACCTCAAAGTCAACATTTCAAAATTTGCATGGAAGAGTATGATTGATACAGCCCTCTGTTGAACCTAAAACAGTGATGTCAAAAATATCTCAACATAACAAAATGATCTTACCACCATTCATGTTTTCTACAGAAGACTGTGAAGACACTTGTGTGACAGGAGCTGACTGATGTTGTTGACTGGTTATATTGCGATTTGTTTGAGATGTGTAACCACCTCGACTCTTTACTACACCACCACTTCCTGGTTGACGTTTAAATGGAGGCTGATATCTGAACAAAAATATAGTGATAGACATTTATCAATATCCAAAAAAGGGCCAAAACACTATTTTCAGAAGAAGCTGAAAAGAAGCTGCTTCCCCAAACAAAACTACTTCTTCCCCAGCTTGGTCCTCAAAACTCCCCAATCTGATAAAAATCCTGTTAATATTTCAACATAATTTTTTCTTTGAGCCATTTTCACGACAAAAAATGAAGTCACAACAAAAACTTGAATATATGCATTCTAGCCTCATTGGATTTTGATATGTATAGCTTAATAGACCTAGTTAAGACCCAACTTAATGAATGTATGAAGGTACCACCTAAGAACAGAATGCACAGGTTCTTTGTCAGACTTGCTTCTAACTGGATGCCAAGTAAATAACACATTTTGCAACCCCAAATCACTTATATTGTTAGAATGAACAACCAGCTTAATACAAGTACAACCATATATTGCCAATAAATATCAATATCAAATAATATGCAGGGTTCATGCTGTCACTCTTCCTTTCTTTTCATTGGGCAAAAATGTTGGTGACAACCCAGAATACAGTCAGTCTGACCATAGACTTCCTAGTGTTTCTTCATGAAAAAATTAACTTTAACTTTGAGTGGTTACAACATTGGACTGTTAAATCATTGGATAGCCAGTTCCATGTTGGTTCAAATCCCATCCAAAACCTACCCTGTTGTTTCCTTGAGGAAGAAACTTTATCCTACTAGCTCAGTACTGGGGGACCAGGAAACCAAATGGAAAGTGATAAATCTAAGTTGTTAGAACTTGTTTCACAATTGAGCTAAAATAAATAAGTATACTTACTTTCCTGGACCACCAGTTCCAGTAGGTTGTACATGACTACTGGAGTCTCCAGGTCTCACAACCGCACTGAATGCCGCCTCTTCATCCCCACCTTCCCCATTTTCCATAGCTATATTCTTCTTATAAGTATCACAACGTTCTATTTCTGCTGCTAATTTTAAAGCTTCTTGTTCACGTCTTCTATATTCTTCACTATTACCACGCTCTAATTTCGTCCTGAAAACATTTTACATTACAATATAACCCTACACAACAACATCTGGCTGAGTTTGAAATAAATGTAAATGATAATCTGCAGACCAGTCATTGAAACCAACTTTTTGACTTTACTCACCATTCAGCCCAGTAACTTTACAAAAGAAGCTAGCTCGGATCAATTTGTTTTTGCCCAAATTAGAAAGATTGAACAGTCAATACTGGTTTTAAACACAACCCAATATTGGTTTTATTGTTCATTGTGTACTACATAATTTACATAATGATTTTAATCAGTGTCACTTTGTTGATTACACACGCTCACATCTACATGTAATAATGTTAATGATGGCTAATTATAGATTTTAGAGCCTGACATGACCTATTACAATATAATATGTGATGACATCTAGTGTGTTTTTGATGACATGTGCCAATGCAGTTATTTCAATATATATGACCGTCCAACTCGCTTGTGACTGCTTATGCAAGGGAATTTTGAGTTTGGGAGTCGAAATGGCTGGTTGCTGGCTGGAGAAAAGAAGTGACCATTTATAAGGGGTGCATAATAGAGCATTTCACAACAGTTATGACACGAGCTGGCCACTTAAGGAGGTGACCGCTAACAAGGGGTGGCCATTAGGAGGGGTTGGACTGTATATATATATATATACTTACGTGTATTGACCTAATGACTCGTCATAAGATGATTGCACATTAAACTTTTCAGCATTTGTATAAAACATATCATTAGCATCCCAACCATTCTGTAAAATTAAAGAAAAAAATCATTGGGTAAGTATAGAATAAAATAATTTTTAAAAATTTCTGCAACTTTTTACCAAAATAAGAACTGCATCTCAGTTTTTAAATAATCTGAAACTTGACCAACCAAATCAAATACTAAACTTTTACAATGCATTTCTTTCAGTTGCTAATTACTCTATACTGGCTGCGAAGGTTAGTCTTCAGACAAATCTAAACATTTAGATTTCAGCAGGGTCTTAGACATAAAAAGAAACTTCTCTCAGATCCTAAAAAGAAAGGTATTATTCTCTTATTGAACTTTGTTAAAAAAGCTATCAATTTTTTAGTAATATACTTAGATGTATTTACAGTGTTTTTGATACAGGACCATGCGAGCCGCCTGCATTCATGAGAATACAGGACACTGACCAGAAAACTGGTTAATGGCTTCTCTGTAAACAAAAATGGCTGATAGTTTTCCTTTCACTTTTTGGTCAAATGTTTTGCCAAGTTATAAGAAATTATTGCAACATAAAGCTTACTTTAAGATGTTTAAAACACAAAGAGAAGTGATATGCCTAGTGTTTATCTGCACTTGACCACAACTTTTAAATTAAGGCCTGTCAGTTAACATCATCCTGTTCGATAAATCTATGTTAGAATGAGAAATCAGAGCAGGGTTTAAATGGTCATCTGCTGTAAGCAACCAATCCACCCACTCTTCATCTTTGGCCTCTCATTGCTGATGCCCAAGACAAATAAAACAAGAGCTTCTCTGGGCAGGGCATTATACACCCATGTGCTGTCCATGCTGTGTGCTGTCCCATATTAAGTCCCAGTGACCTTTACCTATGACCCCAGGACCTCAGAACAATTAGGTCACATCCTTGACTGGAGGGCTATCCAAAGCAAAGATTTCATGAACTAGGTACAGCCGTTGTCGATTTATCACAAAGTCCAAAGTTTCCTCACATGAACTTCCAGTGACCTTGACCTTAGACACCAGTGCCTCAGAACCATTAAGGGCACACCCCTGACTCATGGGCTATCCACACATAAAATTTGGTGAACATATGTACATCATTTGTTGAGTCATCAAGCAATTGTCCATGAAAGCACAGACGGACAACATCAAAATATAATATGTCCCGTTTTTTTAACAGGCGCATAAAAATTCTCTAGCTGTAGCAGTCAGTGAAATGAAGAATGTTAACTCTATAATAACTTACAGATGACTTATCTCCTCCTTCATCTAATGTTATCTCATAACCTTCTTCTGATTCCCATGGTGTTAATTCTCTCATTTCTTTCTCTTTCATTTCACCATTATATTTAGCTATGCCTGCATCTGTGAAGGAATCTTAAAAACAAAACAATAACATATCTAAATAAACATCACACACAGGGTATAGGTCATTATAATTTTAGAATAACATATGGCAAATTTAACAGAAGGCACTGATTTGTTCAGATTTGAAAATTCAAAGTAGATTAAGTGTTTCAACAATGTTTTCATACAAAGAACAGTTCAGTGATACTTGTTTTTAGGTAGAAAAACATATACAGATTGATCAAGTAGAGAGCCCTATATTTTGTAAAAAAAATTACCCATACATAATAATAAAAGATGTCAAGATTTGTTATAGATTGAACGACTGGTCTTGGACATTTTTTACTTTACTAAATTACAAACCAGTTTCGCTTGTACAGCTCATAAGTGAATTTTTACAGCTACATCTATGAAATTAAAATATTATATTGTAGAAAATATATACAAATACGAGGTCATTCTTAGCACAATTCAGTGACCCACGGTTTGTATTTATCATTCATCCACATTTATTCTACTTCAATTGTATGTAAAATAACGAAGTGCACTCACCTTTAACAGCATAATCTAAATCTATACCAAGTGCAGTTAATGTAACCAAATCTGTATTTTTGATAATAAGTTTTGATAATATTCTATCTTTTGATGGCATAGATGATACAGGACTTCCAGCATTATCTTCTACCATGTGTGCACACTCTAATACTGTATCTCCCTGTAAATATGCATATTTTATCATTCACATTGGTGTAAAATGTGACGCTAGATCAGTAAGCAATTTGCCAATATGACCTTCACTATTCAGTCATTGTTTCTGCAGCCAATCCAGCTAGCTCAGTCAGAGAACGCAAATCTACTGATTGAGGGGTCGTAGGTTCAATTCCCAGTCTTAGATTCTTAATCATGTAAGGCAGTAGACAGTCACTGACAGAAGTATGTGCCTAGTAACTGGCTAACGTCTAAATCTTTATAAGCTATGATATTTAAGCCAACATGTGTGCCTAAAAACTGAAATTGCCCTTCAGTTCAATGTTAATCTCCAGGCTTTAAGATAACCTTATTCTATCAGGTCATAGAATGAAACGGCCATAAATCAAAGCCTTAAATTTCATGCATTTTTCATACAACTACAATGGCCAAGTGTTAAAAACGTTTATATGATAATTTCTTATTTATTTATGATCGAAAGTAAAGTCAAGACTTGAAAAATTCTTCAAATTCTGCCTTTAGGAGCAGTGACTAGAGTAAATTATGTAATATCATTTATAACTAGGATAACCATTGAGTACCTTAGTCAATTTTACAAAAATCAATAAAAAAGATAATCATTTAATACATACACTTGAGGAGGTGGTTCTGAGGATTCCTTCATAAATAATACCATTTTTAACTTGTACTTGAACAGGACATCCCTAGAAAATACAAAAATATTAATACAGAATGTCAATAAATTATACGACCTCAACTAAGAATACTAAATATAATATATAATAGGCCACAACAATTGGGATTACAGATTTTGCCCAAAAAAATGAGCAAGTGAAAATATAATATTTTCCCCAAATTTTTGTATTTTGAGAAGTGAGCAAAGGCAAAAAAAATTGTGTTCTAAAAAATAACACATTTTTTTTGCCTTTGCAAAATGGACTTTCTTGTGGAAAACGATCTGTGTAAAAAAGTGATGCAACGATAATGGAACATAATAAAAAGAGGATCCTGAGGATCTTGGATCTTAAACTGAGAACTAGACACAAAATCTTGTAACAGTTTTATTATAAGCTGGATGTTAATGTCAATCACATTAGCTCTCCTTGAGCACGTTGTACTCGGTGAGCTAAAAATATATGTGTACCAAGCTGAAACAAATCCCTGAATGACCAACATTTTCTTACTTGTCAACAACATTTGTATTGTTTAAGCATTTGTAGGTTTGTCTTGGCTTGGAATGTTTACGTTAGACACTTTTGTGTTAGACACAATTAAGATACAAAAACAATAAGTTAGATCTCAATATTTACTAGAAACAAGAGCTGTCAGAGGAGACAGCATACTCGACTAAGTAAATATTTGTCACAGGAGATGTGGTTAATAATAAGGCATACATATTCTAAAATTTGAAAATATTACCTTAACAAATTTAAAGTAAAAAAAATAATAAAAAATTGAAAGAAAACTTTAAGTTCAAAGGAGACAATTTTGAAAAAAATGTATTTGGAGTAATAAACCTTGTCACATGAGATGTGGTTGGTAATAAGGAACATATATTTAAAGTTTGAAGTCAATACCTAAAGAAATAAAACAATTGCATTAAAAACAAACATTTAAAAAACAAAAACTCTTAAGTTCAAGGGAGGATAATTCATAAAAAAATGTATTTAGAGTTATGAACCTTGTCAATGAGACAGATTTAAAGTTTGAAGTCAATACCTAAAGAAATTAAACAACTGCAGTAAAAACAAATATTTTTTAAAGAAATTTCTAAGTTCAAGGGGAGATAATTCTGAAAAAATGTATTTGGAGTTATGAACCTTGTCAAATGAGATGTTGTTGATAATAAGAAACATACATTTAAAGTTTGAAGTCGATACCTAAAGAAATAAAACAATTGAAGTAAGTTTGAAGTTGATACCTTAAGAAATAAAAAAGTTATAGTAAAAAATATCTTACTGCACAAAAACTTTAATCAGAAATATGGACGTGGACACAAGGGCGAGTGGGAGAGCTCTCCATTTACTTCGTAGAGTCGAGCTAAAAAGTGTTTTAAGTGTCCAGATTTTTTAAACTTCGGGAAATACATATGGGGAGAATTAGTTAAAGGTTTAATTAGCATTTCATGCTTTCTCCATAATTTCAAAGAGGATGACCTGTATAAAGTAAATGTCTGACTATACTTTTAAAGTAACAGAAATAGTTTTTAATATATTAATTTATACTCAAGTATGTCACATGGAAATTAAAAGAAACAGAATACTTACTACCATAGCAAACATTACATGAGTCAATCTTTGATTTTTGTACAATCCTTCAATCTGAAAAAGTAAAAAATAATTTTGTTTATGTTATGATGATAAAATATCTTATAATAATTATATAAGATATTTTACAAGGATAAAATACATGTAACATTAAAATAGCTTTTAATGACTGTAACAGTGTTAGAATTAATTTTTCAGAAACCAACTTGCCCAGGGGACAAGTTAAACCTGCCTTTAACTTACCCTCACTAACTTTTGATTGCACTAACATTTATCATCTATTTTTTACCATTTTTACAATTGAATCAGCAATTAGAATATGACAGTATTAACTTTGACATTTCATTTTGCTTTTTTTAAGAAACATTTTATTTCTGCATAACAATACTTAACTTTGAAAGATTGACTAGATTGAGAAGAACAAATATATTGCAATCAGTCAGAGAACAACCAAGGAAACTCTCAAATAATAACTTTATGCAAAATTGGGGTTTAAGTCCAGAAATTCTGACATGCTAGGTGGAACAGCTGGTACTATTATATTTATAACCAAATTGCACGGTCGATTTTCAACTTTGCAAGGCAAGAAGAAGGCCATTTTTTCTATCACAGCTGTAATATAAAGTGTTTAAACATGCCATTCTTCAACACTCCTCTGTCAAAATGGTGATTTTGTAAAACATGATCCATTTACATTTAATTTTTTTAACTCCAAATGTTCCAAGGGTCACATAAATATCAGAAAACTCATGTACATATTTGAAAGACACACATCCATATGAGTTTGGTTAGTTAATACAACAAGAAATATAGCTCTTAGATATAATGGAACTAAAATAGGGAATAATACTTACTTGCACATTTTTTTCAATTGGGCCCCTAGGTCTTTGTTGTCTGAAAAATAGGACTAAATTTGATAAGTTACTTATGAAATCTTTAGTAGTTTATCATTTAAGTTACTATCAGCTATTTATTGTAGTACACGAACAAACTCAGTGGTTATTGAGGACGAATGTTTTACAATTTACTCTGAGAGACGTTTTATATACTTTCAACTACTGTTGTATGATTTCAACCATTACATTATTATTCAGAAATCAACACCACATTAACAGCTTTCAATCTCTATGCTTAATGGCAGCTAGCCTCATAAAACATTGTAAAATCCCAGTCCATGAGAAAACAATACACCAATGGAAAGATAAATGAAAAATACACATGATAAAAGTATAATTAATTCAATTCTAACCTTAGACAGTCAATTAATCCATGTAAACTCCTTCATTAACAAGTACTTTCAGTTTGCCGCAATGACCTTGCAATAATTGCAAAAGCAATCCGAATTTAAATTGGGTCACGGTATTTGTAGGAATTGATTTTGAACGAAATATAGGGTATAAGAGCCTTATCCGGACCAGTCCGTATATAATATTGACAGAGTTGGTAGTAAGAGCAACTACTAAAGAGTTACACCACTCCTGTAACTTTACAACCCAGGTCTAGAGTTACAGTACCATAACTCTAGCCACTGCCATTTAAATAAGACCCTACAAATATAATCCCTGCAGAGTAAGGACATCATCAGAAATCGCAATATCGATGTATCACCGATTCTTAACTGACGATGCGATTTAATTTGCAATTTGGAATATCGATACAATCTAGCATTTTGTAATGCTTTAAACTATATGAAGGTGACGGTTCTTGTCTGAAAACTTTTTTATATTTCTAAGTTTTTTATTTTTTCTCACGGTGAGTACTAAAAGAGAAAACATACGGTTTGTTTAGCTGGCCTTAAATCTGAATTAACTTTTAACATCATGCATAACATTGTGAGGGCATATTTAGTATACATTGTAATTTTTTGTATATACTTTAGTTCTTGTCTGACTCGATATTCCGATGTATCACCAATACTTGTCTTTTGATATATATTGATACAAAATGTTCTATCAATGACAGCTCTACTGATGAGTCAATCACTTGATGCAAAGTCTAGTAGTCATTTTGTTAAATATAGACATTTGCATTATGTTACAAGTGTGACATAGGTCTGTTTTTATGAAGATGAAAACCAAAAAAATGACTTCTTGCCAAGTCAGATTGTGACAGCATATTAGTTGATCATGATGCCAGTATCAACCACTTGTGGAAATGAGCAATTTGTTCCAAGGTTTCAAGCTTGTATGACAGCAACTTCAATCGTTATAAACCGGGCTATAACTTTCAACTATAAGACACTCAACAAGTCGTACCTGTCCTGTGAATAAATCTGTCTTTTATCCGGTCGTCCTGCGTTAGGATTCATCCGACCCCCACCTCGGGTTCTCTTGTTGTTCATCATGGCAGAGTGGTAGGGTAAAAAGTCAAATAAAATACGATTACAATGTCATAGCGTGCGAGATCTAACTCAAGTCGTTTGATCAAACATAGGACACTAAAAACTCTCTAAGAGCTGGATGTCCTGTAGAATATTCATTGAAAACAATCAAAACAAATAAAATTTCTCGGCTTTGCAGAGAACATGTATAGATCACACGCGTAGTGATACAAACACTAATTCATTTGATGACGAAAATTTTGAAAAATATAACAGATTTCATTAAATGGAGAATTTTGAATTGGATAAAACAAATTTGAATCATTTATGCCAATAAGTAATTAATAACGTCATTGAATTTCTATTTAGTTAACGTTCATTAAAGAACTACATTCTGCACTACTTTAATGGAGTCTCGGTGATGTTTCGACTTCCGGTGAATAATTTTTCTGTGAAAAGGGTCTTTCAGCGATTCCCACGGTATAGGGAACGAATTTCCAATCGGATATTTTTCCACAGAATTCTTTAAACATATATAATGGCTAATAAGTTAATTATTAAAGAAATGTGAAAATGGTTATGTACGACTACAAAATATTGCATTATACCGGAAAATGGGTCCGTCTAAGAACACGATTATCTACCCTTCTTTTTCCATTTAATTTATTATATTAGTTCAGTCCACCTCTAGTGTAAATTACGTGCCGTGATTTAAAATTAACATGCCCAGAACAAGGGCGCTAAACTGTTATAAAAAATTTAAGATATGTAAACAGTTTATTATACAGGGCCGGATCACGAAGATTCGTGAGTGGGGTACACTCACGGCGGGTTGGAAAAAATATGAAGAAAATGAATTTTCACATTTCAACGGTGCAAATCTGAGCACTTTAAAACAGGCTTAAATGAATAAAATGAGTTCAAATCTCGGTAACTTATCATTTCTTTCAATGAAAAAGCCAATGTCAGCAAAGCAAATTTGCGCACTTCCGAACACACAGGTGTGAAAACGGTATTAATATTAACGAAACACAAACGAACGTATCATTTGATAAAAAAAATTAACCACTTACAGTTCAAATTAAACTTATTTTTTTTAATTTGCTTAAACGCCTATTTCTATATAACATATTCAATGGCGTTGTACAAAAAGATATATTATAAAAAATAAATACATGTATAGGTCGTTTGCGTTAACTTAATGCTGGACCCCTATTTGCCGTAAATATCTTTTAAACTATAACAGCGATTTTGCTAAAAATCTTAATACAATCTTATTTCAATTTTTCCTTCTAGGATTTAAATTTTCAATTTTTAATAGATGAATAAAAAAGTTTTCCATGAGGTATAATGCAAAATATTTGGATTTTTTTATCAAAATTCCGGCGGGAGGTGAGATAAGCTGTTCTGATTATAACATTGTCATACTTCCAGTGTATTTATACAAAGTCCCGTGCGTTTACTGTAAATTAGTCGCTTAAATAAACACTCGACGGTCTACTGAATTGTAAAGCAGAGGCCCGTCTTTAAAATCGTACGTGTATAGATTTTGACTATACAGACGACAGTGATGATGATATTTGAGTTTGTATATATACTGTTATACTTTGTTATCAAATAAAATTTCTAACCGGGCCTCATATTTAGCTATTATTTTGTATCTACTGTTATGTGGCTGTTCTGATTATGGCACATACCCATTTAACAAAAGTCGCTTTTTGGCTTCAAAATTTGCATTGCATGTCTATGGGAAGTATGTTATGTAATTAAAGAAAAAATCTGATTTTTTGGAATTGAGAAGGAAAATGCTAGTTATGATCACATACAAAATTTGAGTTAATTCTATCCAATAGTTATTGAGATATTTCATGATTTTAGGGGTCCAGCTTTAACACAAACGACCTATACATTGTAAGTAAAAACCCTCCACCATAAAAACATAATGTGTATACAATAACACAAAACAAAATAAAAATTTATCACACTTGATGTTATATACTATGTAGGTTTATTTAAAATTACTGACTAGTCTCATTTTATTAAAATAACACGTTGTAGGCTCGGTCACTGTTTTATAGTTATTTGGAATTTTAATACATGTACCTTCATTGTTAAAAATAACATATCAAACAATCGCCTTTTTTCTTTTCAAAATTGGCTGAGTTCGAGTGTCATAAAAGCATTCTCATTCTCGGGGCATGGACGAAGAATGTCCATTTTTCACCTTAATGCAATAGGGCTATTTCAAGATGCTCTTATTTTATTACTATGATCAGTAACAGATATGCTACTTGGTAAAGTTATTCCCTGGGTGATTGTCCTTTAGAAAAACCATACTCCTTTAGACCTTGATCCCAATCCAAAATGAGGTCTAAAATGCTATTACTTTTCAATAACTGTAATTGTGTTACCTTGTCACCGTTTTGTCCCATATTCCTGCATTCATTATTTGCCACATATCTATGTGAATTTCATTAAACTTCAGTTAATATCTTAAGCATAATTAACGTTTGAAGAGAAAGGGACGAAAAGAAAAAGTTGCAGACAATCTTTGTTTTTTCTTTGTATAATAACTTAGTTATTAAGACAGTTTCTTATCAGTTTCATCAAATGATAATAGATACATCGAAAGAACTCTAAATCATGACTTAATCGTAATTTCAAAATGGGCACAACAGTGGCTTGTACAATTTAATCCAGATAAAACTGAAGTTATGTTTTTTACATTAAATAAAACGATAAGAAATAAACTATACGGCTTAGGCCACAACAAATTGATCATATGTTCTACGGATTTTTCTGCAAAAAAAATAGGGCGAGCGAGCGAAGAAATTGTTTTTAAAAAAGTCTTTATTCACTTGCTTTATCTAGCAGTTTGACCAAATTCTTATGGGCGAGCGAGGAAATAAAAATATTTTTTTGTAAAAACCGTCAAAATTAAGGTGCGAGCGAATCCATAGAACATATGATCAATTTGTTGTAGCCTTAACTTTCCAAAATACTGATCTTTGTTAATTCACATAAGCATCTTGGAGTCACTCTAAGTGATGATGGTACATGACACAATCATATACCAAATATTATGTTATCAGCATCGAAAGTCTTGGGCACTATATATGCGTTCTTTAAAATTCAAACTAAATAGAAAAACCCTTAATGACATGTACATTTCGTATTCACGACCATTCTTGTCTATTTTTTCTCAATTGTCAAAGTTTAAATAATTTTTCACGGTGATTGATTACACACTATCACAATACCATGGGTGTAAAATAAAGAGCACAAAGTCACCGTGAAATTATTCATGTTTTGACAGTTGAGAAAAAACAAACCATACTTGAGTATGCTTCTATTGTTAGGGATAATTGTATCCAATACGAAAAGGAAATGCTTGAAAAAAATCCAATATGATGTTGCTAGAATAGTAAGGGCCCCGTTACACCAAACTAGTTCGCAGAACGTTCGACCCCGTCCTAAAAATATCGCGAAACTGGTTGTGAACGAGCTAGGACGTGCCGTTTCAGTCGGAAAATGTCACCTTTACGATCATAGTTCGTTCAGAACCAGTTCCCAAAACGTGCATTTCGTTTTTACCCCGTCTGTAGTCCGTTTGTATCGGGATCAGATCGGGTAAAATTGCTCGTTCTCGTCACGAGACACCGTCTCCAACTAGTCCGAACCGTTTGTAGTCCGTTTTAACCCGTTCATAACTAGTTCTTCTAAGCTCCTTTACTATTGACCATCCCGTTTAAAACAGTTCAACTCGTTCTAAGAACGTTCCCATCTCGTTCTAAGAGCGTTCTGAACGTAATGACATCACGTTCTGATTCGATTGTTATGAATGTCCAGGACGTTTCTACCCGTTGGCATTCTCGTTCCACGGTATAAGCTATGAGGACACAATTTGTCAAGCATCACTGTGACCACACCATGCTTCCAAAAAAGAGCAGAGCCAGACAGGCGGCGCATGTTAAGACAATCGCTTCCAAAAATCACCTGCTTAGATGAAGCTTTTGAAGACCAGCATCTAGTTAAGCCTAAGAATTCTGAGCCTCCTGAGCCAGTCAATGAAAATGAGGGTGTTGTATCTCCTGCTTCTTCTTATAACTCAGACAGCCAGGTTTCGGGAGAAGATTTGGGGCAGAGTCAGAAGCCAGAAAAAGGAAGAAAACTAAGACATAGATCCATCTCTTGGTGAGAAATGGTCTGTAATTATACCAAAACTTGCCAGATCGTACTGTAGACGTTATTGTGTTGTACGAACTGCATACGAACGCAATAAACTTATAAAAAAACGAGTAGAACGTACCAAAAACCTACTGCGAACTTTAAGAACTGCGTGTTAACGTGTTGCAAACTGGTTCAGAACTTTATAATTTGTTTTCATACATTTAGACGGGATAACAACGCACTATGGACGTTATCAAAACGAGTTAAGTCTGTGTGCAAACGGAATGAACCGAGTTACAAACGGAACAGGTCGGTGTGTAAACGTACTGCAAATTGATGCCCGATCGAACTACGACAAGTCACGTCCCGAGTACGATGCTAGTACGGCAATTTCGTTCGCAATACGTCCATTCCGTTGCCAGTACGTTGTTACTCAGTCTAGTTGCAGAACGGGGTGGCCGCAGAAAATTTTTGAGTCGACTCAAAGTTCTGAAACCCCATTCTCGTTCAACCCCGTCCGAGCTCGTTCATCACGTTCGTACACAGACTGTAGCAAGTTGCTACTACGTCCATTCTGTTTTCACACAGTTGGAACTCGTTCGGTCCAATTTTTCCAGAACGTAGTGAGAACGAGTTTGGTGTAACGGGGGTATAACTGGTCTAACTAGATCTGTTTCAATCCAATGTTTAGTGAAAGAAATTGGGTGGATATCTTTGGCTGATATATAGACGCAGTATGCAAAAAAATATTCTTGTATACAAACAATCAAAAAATGATTTGCCAAGTTATTTAAATTCTATATTCCCGCCCTAAATTCGTGATTCCATTCCATATAGTTTACGTAATGAAAATGATTATGTCAGTGTAACTCGCAGACTAGAAATTTACTCTAAGTCAGTACTCCCTTCATCTATCAAAATTTGGAATCAGCTTAGTCCAGATATACATAATACAGGTATATTATCTGCTTTTAAATTTAAAATATTTTTTTTGTATAATCCACCAACTGTTCCGATATATTTTTAGAAGATGCATATCTATATTCTTTTCAATGTACTCTTTACACAAACCAACGCAATTAGTTCATTCAACGAACAACTTATTACCAACCATTAAATCATACTCAATTACTTTTCGGCAATGATAATCTGCCGTTAAAAGAAAACATTAATATTTTTAAAGAAGTACATTATTATATCAAGTCATCTGAACGATTCTTATAGTTATTTTTTTTAATTCATGACGCTGATTTAAAGTATTTTAACCCATCATTATGAACTGGATGCAACGTGTATCATTTCTTTTATTTTGCTTATTTTTCTCACTCTTTGTTGATCTGTTTT
Organism: Mactra quadrangularis; assembly: GCA_025267735.1. Taxonomy (NCBI): domain Eukaryota; kingdom Metazoa; phylum Mollusca; class Bivalvia; order Venerida; family Mactridae; genus Mactra; species Mactra quadrangularis. The sequence continues at coordinate 12,122,462 of CM046305.1, forward strand.
CTTCCAATACCTCTTTATCTTTACCTTTACGTTTATTTTATACTTATAAATATGTGTATATGTAAATAAGTAATTAAGTCTTTCCAAGATATTCTTAAGTTCAGAGTTACTTTTGATGTTGTAAAATATCTTTATTAATTACTATAATTGTTCACTTATAATTTTGTTAAGGGGAGGGCCTTTAGCTAAGGTTGTCAAAGCTTGTGGCCCAACGATTTTGCTAATGTTATCAATCTCCGTAAACAGATATCCTGTAGAGCGTTGTCGTACAGGATCTCTACTTTCTCCGTGGAAGGTCACGTCGAGATGAACTTTGTTTCGACCAATCAATGCGTAGCTTTCATCTAGACGAAAACACCATTAATCACATTTTGATTTCGTAATTTCTATTTTTAGACCAAGTTTTGCATGCTAATTTAACAGCGGTATTATTCACAGTCTGCGATTGGGCGGCTCATTTCAAATTGCGTGACGTAGACGATGTAAACAAGTTACGTATCATAACAATTTTGTCATGAATATTATGATGAGAAAAGGTCGCTTGAACGTGACCTTCGTTTGAAAGGGCCAGATCTAAATTAGCGAGTATGCGAGCGGAAAAGTTTAGATCGGGTTTTAATCAGATTGCTAATGTTATATACACTTAACTAAAACTTATAAGTATACATGTATATTCGGGCTCGTATCTAAGTAAGTGCTGGTCTGATTTAAGTCAAATTTTCAGCAAATATAGTTTAAAGACAGATCATTTTTATTATGTTTTTTTTTTCATTACATAAAACGAAAGATTTAACAAGAAATAACAAAAACATCACAGGGTGAAATGTCAAAGTAACAAAATGAGGATTGCGATTTGCGTGACTCAGTGGATGTGATAAAATGATAGTGGAATTCGGGTAAATTTGTCAACAATTCTCTCTCTAATAACATGTGTGGCATCCATAGAACCGTTTGGCATCACGTTCTAATGGATCTCTCATACTGATGGAAAGGTGATGTTTCGACACCTTTGGGGATGTATTAAGGGCCCTTTAAAGGTGATGTTTCGACACCTTTGGGGAATTGTCTGGTTAACAGTGGCATTATGTTACACTGTTCAGGACATGTCCGGTTAACAGTAGCATTATGTTATACTGTTCAGGACACTAATTTTCAATGTAAAATAAATAGAAATAAATAAGAAATTAGTGATAAAAATGTAAACTTAGGTGGAATCATGAACTGTGAAGGATGTATGTCCAAAAATATGAATTATAAAGGCTTTTTATTTATTTGTGTTATTGTATATACATATGTTTTTATGGTGGAGGGTTTTTACTTACATGTATTTATTATTATTTTCTTTATAACATTTTTGTACAACGCCATTGAATATGTAACATAGAAATAGGCGTTTAATCAAATGAAAAAGTTTAAGTTTAAGTTTAAGTTTAAGGAAAAGATTCTGACATATTCCTGCCCACTCGCGCACAATATCCTTCCGCGTGGCTCAGTTAAGGGTTGGGCTGCAACACCACGACGTACACGGCGGTTCACTTTATCCCGTGCATGTTATTTTATGTTTAGCTACACATTTCGGCGGTATGCACATCAGCGTGATGTTGTTGTCATGTAATATTTCTGTTGTCGCTCTTGCGGTGCGGGCTGGCGCGCGATCCATTTTAACAACCCTTTAGCTATTCCTCACTGTTCTATCGTTAGCCTGCCCATTTTGTGATTTTTTGATGTGTGGATCGTCGTTATACTGTGTGTACACAGCGACTATATGCAATTTTGATTCAAGCCAGTCACGATTTCCTCGAGCATTTAATGAATTTCATCGATTCACGGTCCAATGCGCTGGTTAGGTGACTTTCAAAAAATGACTACGCAGTAATAATCGACATATAGCCAATCGCAGATGTACAAAATTTCGTTAAAAATACTGGTTAATAAAAAAGTTATTCACAATTGAAATATGTATACAGTTTATACAATGAGAGCTAAACAGTTATATGTAGATCTAGTTGTTTTCGTGCTGAAATAATATCAAACTTATTTTCATTTATTGTTAATAAGGTAATCAGAAAAACGTATCTAGGATATGTATTTTTTACATAAGATATTTTAAAATTATGTTTAACATGAATATAAACATTTTATAGGTTGTTTTCGTAAAGAACTTCAAGCAATCGACTTCCCATTGTGACAAACACAAAAAACAAAAACAAAATCATTATTTTTTGGAATTTTGTACCAAAACTTGCTCATTTAACGTATTTAATAATATGCATTCATAAAATATTAAGTTTTGTTTGAAATAACGTATAATCTCAATTTAACAGGTTGTTTTCGTAAAACAAGTTGTTTTCGCGAAAACAAGTTGTTTTCTATCCCATTTCCAAGGGAGAAAACCCATGACACTTTTAAATTTTCATTACCGAATGCTCTGCCCCTTATAAAAATATTTGGGAAGTGTTTCAAAATATCGATGATTTCATTGCTTCGCATTTTTTATCGAGTCATGTGATTTATATACAAGTTAATTGTGTAAGTTAGTTGTTCTTTATCATATGTTTCTTATTGTTTTATTTGTTGAAGATCCGTTTAAACCAAAAAGTTGTTTTTTGTTTCACAAAATAAATTCGATTCGTCACAATGTTGATTCGCCTATCTAGGATTCGCAACGATTCTACTTACTGAAATCTTTACATCGTTTAGTTTTACTCAGCAAAATTCAATTCTTAGTTTTTACATGGGGTTTCCCCATGTTTAGTACTGGTTGGCGACCTACAAACTCGGACGCCCTACAAATCCCGACATCCGCATAGACGCTTTATTTTGTTGTTTACTTTGATCATTTATTGTCGATCACTCGAGCGCTTGATTTTGTACAGCCGGTGACCAAAAAAGTCACTTATATATATAAGTCTGATTGTTGAATATACAATATTTACATTTGCGTGTCATTTGACCTGTTTCCTGTTCACGGCCTTTAAAATCGATCGCAAAAAGTGAACTAAATCGACTTCTTAGTGCTACCCCACCACATTTTCAAGCCAATGTTTTTTTCCACTAATTTGGGAATATGACCCATACCCCTAGAATTGGGAATTTTATCGGCATTTTGGTTTAAATTGGGATAAAATGTCCCACAAATTTAATAAAAATAGCAAATTTAACAAGGTTTTTAGTTTCATTCTTCATTAAGTTAGTTAGTTAATAAAAAAGACAGATAACTGGGACATATAATTTTAAGCTGAAACATACTCACAGCTATTTTTTTTCAAAAATATAGTTTTTTAAGTCAAATTGGGAATTTTTGATTGAAATTTGGGAAAAAAAGATATTATTTTAGATTGGGAATATAGCCCATAAACGGCTATAAAATTGTCCAAAAATGAACACTGCAAGCAATCATTAAAGTAATTTATTGGTCCAGACTTTTATGATGATTAAAACAATTTATGTATGCTAGCTATAATTTACAACAATAAAAACTATGACTGCTAAGAAATGAGAGGTATTGTCAATTTAGATGATCATAATTGAAAGAGAAAAAAGCTACAGAAGGAAAAATTGGAAAAGTCAGGGCAAGGACCCAATATATAGGGTCCTTTGTCAGGGCTAGTGAAATTTTTGTCGGGGGCCGCTAGTGGCATTTACTAGTCCGACTGGGCTAGTAGGAAAAAAAAGTTAATGTAGAGGCCTGTATTAACCTTCAATTAAATACTTCCAAATTTTTTGTATAAATAAGATCTGCTTACATCATGATGGAAAATCTACAACTGTCATTCATTCGGCCATTCATTGACACCCGGCCATCGCTCTACGTTCTCACTGTGAACTCAAGCTGTGAATATCGTCTGCTAAGAAGTATATATCATATATGAGCGTGTGGCGGATAATATTGCGCTATAAAACAAAATAACTATTCTCCGTACACAGTATGAATAATGTTTGATTAATGTAAAGAAACATTAAATATCATAATTTCAAGTATTTATTTGAATTATTTTTTCCAATTCATCTACGTTTGATAGTATTTATATTTTTCTACTGCACTATTTTCTTGGGCGCATTTACTCATTGTTAGGTGTTGTTCGTTCTTTTTATACGCCCGTTTTGAAAAAACGGACGTATTATGTTATGATGTTGTCCGTCTGTCAGTCTGTCAGTCTGTCCGTGGACAATTGCTTGTCCGGATGATAACTCAAGAAAGGATGTACCTAGGTTCCTCAAATTTTATGTGTGGATAGCCCTTGGGTGGAGGAGGTTCCCTATTGATTTTGAGACCCCAGGGTCAAAGGTCAAGGTCACTGGGACTTAAAATAGGTAAAACTTGTCCGGGCAATAACTCAACAACGACTGTACCTAGGTTCACAAACTTTTATGTAAGAGTAGCTCATGTGTCAAAGATGTTCCCTATTGGTTTTGGGGCCCCTGGGTTAAAGGTCAAGGTCACACGGGCCTCACATGGGAAAAAAACTTGTCCTGACAATAACTGAACAACCAATCTACCTAGATTCACCCAATTTTAGGTGAGAGTAGCCCTTGTGTCAAGGATGTTTCCTATTGGTTTTAGGGCCCCTGGGTCAAAGGTCAAGGTCACAAGGGCATCATATTGAAAAACCTTGTCCGGACAATAACTCTACAACCACTGTACCTAGGTTCACAAAATTTTATGTGAAGGTAGCCCACATGTCAAGGATGTGCCCTATAGGTTTTGGGGCCCCAGGTTCAAAGGTCAAGGTCACAGAGGCATCATATGAAAAAACTTTGTCCGGACAATAACTGAACCACCAATGTACCTAGGTTCACCAAATTTTATGTGAGAGTAGCCCATGTGTCAAGGATATGCTCTATTAGTTTTGAGGCCCCTGGGTCAAAGGTCAAGGTCACAGGGGCATCATATTGAAAAACATTGTCCGGGTAATAACTCAACAATGACTGCACCTAGGTTCACCAAATTTCATGTGAGAGTAACCTGTGTGTCAAGAATGTGCCTTATTAGTTTTGGGGAAACAGGGTTAAGTTTAAACCTTCAACCAGAAGATATCAAATTACCAAGCAGTGACTTTAAATGTTCAATCAATATGTTAATAATGTCAAAATGGCAAGCAATAAAAAACTTGTCCGGACAATAACTGAACCACCAATGTACCTAGATTCACCAAATTTTATGTGAGTGTAGCCCTTGTGTCAAGGATATGCCCTATCGGTTTTTGGGCTCCTGGGTCAAAGGTCAAGGTCACAGGGGCATCATATTGAAAAACCTTGTCCGGACAATAACTCAACAACAACTGCACCTAGGTTCACAAAATTTTATGTGAAGGTAGCCCATGTGTCAAGGATGCGCCCTATAGGTTTTGGGGCCCCAGGTTCATAGGTCAAGGTCACAAAGACATCATATGGAAAAACTTTGTTCAGACAATAACAACCACCAATGTACCTAGGTTCACCAAATTTTATGCGAGAGTACAGCAATGTTCAATTAATATGTTAATAAAGTCAAAATGGCAAGCAATGAAAAACTTGTCCGGACAATAACTGAACTACCAATTTATCTAGGTTCACCAAATTTTATGTGAAAGTAACCATTGTGTCAAGGATATGCCCTATTGGTTTTGGGGCTCCTGGGTCAAAGGTCAAGGTCACAGAGGCATCATATTAAAAAACCTGTCTGGACAATAACTTAACAAGGACTGTACCTAGGTTCACCAAATTTCATGTGAGAGTAGCCCATGTGTCAAGGATGTTCTTTATTGGTTTAGGGGCCCCTAGGTCAAGTTTTAACCTTCAACCAGAAGGTATCAAATTACCAAGCAGTGACTTCAAATGTTCAATCAGTATGTTAACCCTTTACTGGTTGCGACATGTGTGAAAAGTAGCCCTTTTTTCACCATTACGCGCAAGGGCTATTTCAAGATGCTCTAATTTCATTACTGATTATCATACAGATATGCAACTTGGCCAAGTTATTACCTGGGTGAATGTCTTTCAGAAAAACCAAGTTGAGCCCCGATCCCCATTACCATGGCAACGCTGGGGCGGAGCAAAAACGGCAAAAAATGCAATTTTCGCTCTTTTTCAACCCCACACTTGCGTTTCAAACGGTAATATTTTCCAAAATTGAGGTTTAAAGTGCCAGGTCTTTTCAGATACTGAAAACGTGTTTACTTATCAGCATTTGGCGCCATTTTTCTGCACTCAATGACCCCGATTTTTTTTCTGGCGATGAGGGGCGCTGCGCCCCCTTCAAACCCCAGCAACAAAGGGGGGCACATCCCCCCTTAGAAACCCCCCTGAGACATCTTTTTGGGAGGGAGGCGCGCGAAAAAAAGCTCATTTTTTGGGGACCACTATCCTTGAGTGAAATTCACTTATTCCAGTTAAAAAACACCATTTTCAAGGCTGTGGCAGCCATTTTGGAGGGGGGGGGTCTAGACACGTAAAAATGCGGGATTGAGCGGTTAAGGGTTAATAAAGTCAAAATGGCAAACAATGGAAATAATGCTATATTTAATAAGTAACATGAAATTAGTTCACCAAATTTTATGTGAAGGTAGCCCATGTGTCAAGGATGTTCCCTGTTGGTGTTTAGGCCCCTGGGTCAAAGGTGAAGGTCACAGGGGCCATCATATGGAAAAACCTTGTCCGGACAATAACTTAACAATGATTGTACCTAGGTTAACAAATTTTATGTGGATCAGCCCATTTGTCAAGGAGTAATGTGCTGATAGCTCTTTTGTAGAGGATGTTCCTTTTTGATTTGGAGATCCCAGGGTCAAAAGTCAAAGTCACTGGGACTTAATTGGTCACTGGAAGTTTATATGGGAAAACTTTGTGCCGTTGATTACTCAACCATGGCTGTACCTAGGTTCTCAAAATCTTTGCTTTGGATAGCCCTCCAGTTAAGGACCTATTCCGGGATCATTGGTCAAGGTCACAGGGACTTCATATGAGATAGAACACAGCATGGACTGCACACGGGCGTATAATGCCCCGCCCAGCGGAGCTCTTGTTTAAATTTCGCAAAGCGCTGACATAGAAATTTTTTGGGGAAAAAAATATAGTAATATAGCTGTATTGAATCAGACACCTGTGGTAATATAGCTGTATTGAATCAGACACCTGTGGTAATATAGCTGTATTGAATCAGACACCTGTGGTAATATAGCTGTATTGAAACAGACACCTGTGGTAACATACCTGTATTGAATCAGACACCTGTGGTAATATAGCTGTATTGAATCAGACACCTGTGGTAATATAGCTGTATTGAATCAGACACCTGTGGTAATATAGCTGTATTGAAACAGACTCCTGTGGTAACATAGCTGTATTGAATCAGACTCCTGTGGTAATATAGCTGTATTGAATCAGACACCTGTGGTAATATAGTTGTATTGAAACAGACTCCTGTGGTAATATAGTTGTATTGAATCAGACACCTGTGGTAATATAGCTGTATTGAATCAGACACCTGTGGTAATATAGCTGTATTGAATCGGACACCTGTGGTAATATAGCTGTATTGAATCGGACACCTGTGGTAATATAGCTGTATTGAAACAGACACCTGTGGTAATATAGCTGTATTGAATCGGACAACTGTGGTAATATAGCTGTATTGAAACAGACTCCTGTGGTAATATAGCTGTATTGAAACAGACTCCTGTGGTAATATAGCTGTATTGAATCAGACACCTGTGGTAATATAGTTGTATTGAAACAGACTCCTGTGGTAATATAGCTGTATTGAATCAGACACCTGTGGTAATATAGCTGTATTGAATCAGACACCTGTGGTAATATAGCTGTATTGAATCAGACACCTGTGGTAATATAGCTGTATTGAATCAGACACCTGTGGTAATATAGCTGTATTGAATCAGACACCTGTGGTAATATAGCTGTATTGAATCGGACAACTGTGGTAATATAGCTGTATTGAAACAGACACCTGTGGTAATATAGCTGTATTGAATCAGACACCTGTGGTAATATAGCTGTATTGAATCAGACACCTGTGGTAATATAGCTGTATTGAATCAGACACCTGTGGTAATATAGCTGTATTGAATCAGACTTGTGGTAACATAGCTGTATTGAATCAGACACCTGTGGTAATATAGCTGTATTGAAACAGACTCCTGTGGTAATATAGCTGTATTGAAACAGACACCTGTGGTAATATAGCTGTATTGAATCAGACACCTGTGGTAATATAGTTGTATTGAAACAGACTCCTGTGGTAATATAGCTGTATTGAATCGGACACCTGTGGTAATATAGCTGTATTGAATCAGACACCTGTGGTAATATAGCTGTATTGAATCAGACGCCTGTGGTAATATAGCTGTATTGAATCAGACACCTGTGGTAATATAGCTGTATTGAATCAGACACCTGTGGTAATATAGCTGTATTGAATCAGACTCCTGTGGTAATATAGCTGTATTGAATCAGACACCTGTGGTAATATAGCTGTATTGAAACAGACACCTGTGGTAATATAGCTTTATTGAATCGGACAACTGTGGTAATATAGCTGTATTGAATCGGACACCTGTGGTAATATAGCTGTATTGAATCGGACAACTGTGGTAATATAGCTGTATTGAAACAGACACCTGTGGTAATATAGCTTTATTGAATCGGACAACTGTGGTAATATAGCTGTATTGAAACAGACACCTGTGGTAATATAGCTTTATTGAAACAGACACCTGTGGTAATATAGCTGTATTGAATCAGACACCTGTGGTAATATAGCTGTATTGAAACAGACACCTGTGGTAATATAGCTGTATTGAATCAGACACCTGTGGTAATATAGCTGTATTGAATCAGACACCTGTGGTAATATAGCTGTATTAAATCAGACACCTGTGGTAATATAGCTGTATTGAATCAGACACCTGTGGTAATATAGCTTTATTGAATCGGACAACTGTGGTAATATAGCTGTAAACTTAGCAGTATATCTTCAATTAAAGACAGTTATTGATAAATATTTATATTTATGTGAGTTTAAGCAGCCTTGGAAATGTGACAGTACATGTAACATGTTCTTTTTTGCAGAAATTATAGTCCACCAAGTATTTTAATGATAGATACCTGGTATATGTTGAAATAAAGAAATGTACAGAGATTTTCAAAGACAAGACTCTAATACAAATATGAATCTTCAAGCACCTAAGTATGAACCTGATGAAAATGCAGCAGTAGCATTATTACAATACATGGATAAAGAACAGTTAGAGGAGTATCTTAGTGATAATAGTAAAATTGATAGTTTGATAGCTGATTTACATCAGGTAGGGTTTATCTTCCCTGATTTTAAAGTTCTGATGCTAATAAGAGTGTTTCATATTGATTAAAATTTGGTCAACACAAAAGCCTTCTGAATGTGAGTCTATGTGACCCTTTGTTTAATGTCGGGACATCCCATGACAGCAGTCTCTAGAATATTCTGTTTATGAAGATTGGTTTATGCAGATTGGTCTAAGAGTTTAAGTTGTTAAGATAGCGCATGTATTTAAATAAAACAGTTTTGAAGCCTTGCTCCTTATACATACATAATGTATTTTTAACATTGTGCGTCTCCTACCTGAGGAAAAAAAGTCGCTAACTCTTTTGGTGAATTGCGGCACTACATAAAGCCAGATGAAAAGTTTATACTGGATCATGAAATGATACAGCAGAAGTGTACATACAATGTATGTTAAATAGAACTGTTACTATCACATATTCATAGCAACTAGCCATGTATAGTTTGTTATTGTTATTTCAGACAAAAACATTCAGTAGAGACAGGGAAAACATAATTGTTAAGAATAAAAGTTTAGCTGAGTTTAATATTAGTTTACAACCTATTTTTGAAGAATTAAAACGACAGACTGCTACAGCTTATGAAGAAGTAAATAGTTTAAAAGTTTCTCTAGCACAAGATGTAGCAAAGCTTGGTAAGTGATTTTACTTGTGTTTATTTGGTTGTCTTACAGTTCTCTTCAGGGAGAGAGAGGGAGGGGAGATAGTCAGAAGAATGTACACTCAATCATGTAGGACTAGTAGATTTTCATTACTTTTAAAGCTAGTAAAAATTCTGCTATGTCAACTCTGACATTATATAGCTTGTGATAGTATCAGGAAATCACTCTTCAATATTTGAATACTAGTAAACACAAATAATCTTGATTGATTAATCAGGATAGAAATGTGCTTGATGTGGAGAAGGAAGAAATGTAGGTCAATAATCTGTTAAAGTGATCAGTATGAGATATGATCTGTTCTTATATTAAATTATGATGAACATGTCATAGTTGAAGGAACAGGAAAACTTGATTCAGCCTAGAGAAATCTTATATTTAAATAGTAGCGCTAGTTGATTATTTTGTCCTTTTCTATTTAACATTATAAATCAGTCTAGTGTTTGAAAAAAAATGACTAGCTACATGTGTAAGAATTCAATGATATAATGTAAAAGACTAATGGTAGGATAACATGATCAAAAATGCTTGTCACCAACTATTGTAAATAAATATAGTTTAAGTTTATACTAATTTGTTTTAGCTCAGTTTTCTTACAACTTATTTATGATTCTATGTGCAACAAAATTATCATTATTCTGATGTTAAATCATTTAAAAATATCTTTACAGATATGACTTATCCTTCAATATTTTACAATAAGTTATATTACAGATATGACTTATCCTTCAATATTTTACAATAACTTATATTACAGATATGACTTATCCTTCAGTATTTTTCAATAACTTATATTACAGATATGACTTATCCTTCAATATTTCACAATAACTTATATTACAGATATGACTTATCCTTCTATATTTTACAAGAAGTTATATTACAGATATGACTTATCCTTCAATATTTTACAATAACTTATATCACAGATATGACTTATCCTTCCAATATTTTACAATAACTTATATTACAGATATGACTTATCCTTCAGTATTTTACAATAACTTATATTAGAGATATGACTTATCCTTCAATATTTTACAATAACTTATATTACAGATATGACTTATCCTTCAGTATTTTACAATAACTTATATTAGAGATATGACTTATCCTTCTATATTTTACAATAACTTATATTACAGATATGACTTATCCTTCAGTATTTTACAATAACTTATATTACAGATATGACTTATCCTTCTATATTTTACAATTAGTTATATTACAGATATGACTTATCCTTCAGTATTTTACAATAACTTATATTACAGATATGACTTATTCTTCAATATTTTACAATAACTTATATTACAGATATGACTTATCCTTCTATATTTTACAATAAGTTATATTACAGATATGACTTATCCTTCAATATTTTACAATAACTTATATTACAGATATGGCTTATCTTTCAATATTTTACATTAAGTTTTATTACAGATATGACTTATCCTTCAATATTTTACAATAACTTATATTACAGATATGACTTATCCTTCAGTATTTTACAATAACTTATATTACAGATAGGGCTTATCTTTCAATATTTTACATTAAGTTATATTACAGAATTTTTTGATATGACTTATCCTTCAATATTTTACAATAACTTATATTACAGGTATGACTTATCCTTCAATATTTTACAATCACTTATATTACAGATATGGCTCCAGGATGTCAATCACATGATACAATGTTAGCTATATTTCAAACAGAAGTTGCTACAGTTGACGAGATGTCAGAGGTGATTTGTTTTCTATTTAAACTAAACAAATTATTTTATGTTGGCTTGCTTTAAAAATATCATAATTTTTGTTGAGTTTTGTCCTGTTTGGTATTTTAATTTGTCTGTGAATGATTTCAGATCCTCCATTCATCCTGTTGTTACTTCTTAGCAAACAACAATATTAAAACACTTATTTACATTGAAAGTGTCATTATTATAGCACATTAAACATTTTGTTCAGTCTCGAACATGACATATGACATGTCAGGCAAATGTCTCTTCAGTATTATTTACTGGAGTGTTAAGAACTGACAACTACAAGTCTTTGATATTAGGGCTGTCATGATTACTAAAACTAAAATAAGTTAATCATCGCTTTTAACCTTTTAGAAGCAATTAATTGTTGGCCATTTTGATTTATACTTACTTTTGATTTATCAAGAGGTGGGGGGGGGGGTAAACTGGTTTAGGTACAAAAAGGTTGTATAAAATAAATAAATTAAGCCTGCTAATGTGTTTTGTTAATCACATCATCCTTTGTCTACCCCATTAACAAATTTTAAAGATAAAACAGCATGTTATTATTTGTCATTTCCTCACATGCATTTACAGTATATAAATCATTGGATCATTTTTTATCAAGTAATTTTATATAAAAACAATTAACAGATTTCAGATTTCTTATTGACATCAATTAGTAGTTGATAAACTATAATCAGAACAGTCATATACAAAATTACCTTGGTAATACCAGATGAGATCTACAAGATCTATAAAAGCTTTCCAGGTTTTCCTTGTTTCATAAATTGTGATATTTAGTATTCTAATGCACTAACAGTCTATGCCGAGTAAACTTAAATATAATTTGTTAACCAAATTTGCTTCATTTCCAGGAAGTAGCTGAGAAATTTTGTGGAGGAAGAATAGATTTAGATACATTTATATCAGAATATATACCAAAAAGAACTGATGCATACAAGAAAAAAGCTAAATTAGAAAAAGTTGGTGATCTTTTACGACAAGGAAGTTCTCATTCTGTTAATTATTCTACAACATCCACTCCATACAGTACCCCACAGACTAATAATACAGGACCAGGATACAATACAGCTGGTTATCCTGTCGATGGTTATAATAGGGGGAGTGCTCCATATCCTTCAGGACAGCAAGGCTCATTTGGAATGCCAATGCCATCTTATTATCAAAGATGAGAAAGTGTTTTAGTACTTAGTGATTGTACATATTATATAAAGCTCCTATATTATATTTTCTTGTTTAATGTGATTTTATGGGTCATAAAATATTATGTGTATTGTCTAAGGTCCATTATTGTGAAATTTTGTGCTCACAGACTAGTCTGTGTGATACTATGCTAAGCATTGCGGGTTAAATTGTTTACATTCTAATAAATTTCCTGTTCAACTGTATTGTACAGATAGAGAATTGTTTGTGGCTATTCAATAAAATTTTGCTGTCCAATAAAATAATTGATTTTCCTGTAGTTTTAAGCCATATATATTTTTGTATATATTTTATATTTTAATTTAATAATGATTATATAAAACCAGAAAAAATACTACAATTTTTTGTTAATACACCGCTCTATATCCAGCGTGCCGCCAAATCAAGAATTTGTTGTCTATCATACAAAGATGTTTACTTCATCTTTGTATAGAATGCTTGATATATAGGATTAATTGTCATATTGAAGTATTTTAAAATGTCTTTTTCATGTAAAAGGTAGAGGTTGAAAAAAGGTTGTACTAATTTATATACATGTACTTACATTTTACCTTCTTGAGTTTTGAGCTTAAAGTCTATTTTTACGTTTTTTTATCTAATATCTCGAACTTATTTTCATGCCAATGTGAATACTTTATACAATGGATAAGCATAATAATGGTGTACAGCTTCAACAAATTACTGTTGTAAAGAGTTAAGTAGAAAAGGGATCAAGAATCAAGATAGGGTGTGGGGGGGTTGCTCTTTCACAGGACTTTCATTGAAATAAGTATAATTATGTATTGCAATTCTGTGCCAATGGACCATCATATTTTAGATAGTTGTTTTTGTTATAGTGTGTGAAGAAACTTCTGGATTTTCATTTTGGAAGTACATGTATAAAAATTTCCAGAAATTGATCGAAGTCTTGTGGAAGTATTGTATAAGTATTGCATTCAGTCATAGACATTATGATTTTCCTCAACAATGGTATATGTTGTCAGCTCCTTGTGGAATGGTATATTAGTACTTGTTTAAGAAATTTACCAGAAAAGCTAAGGTAAGCTTACTGTATTAAACTGTTGATAATTGCATAGAATGGTTATTGACTGCTAACTGGTTGAACAATTACAGTAAACCAAGGAGTTTTTTCATGAATTTTTATTTAGCAACTTTATTTTCCCAGTCATAGTATATCAGAGAAACATTATTGTCACCAATTAACTAAACGTGTGTTTGTATAAATGGCCAAGGTGACATGTCAGTTATTGAACGCACACTGAAGTGTGCGCTTATATATGGAATGCGCTTTGAATATGCCTGTGCATGCGGAACTTTTAGGCTGTTACTGCCTAATTACTGTCTAACTCACTCATGGAGGCGGCCATTGAAGTCAGCAAAGGTTAGACTAAAAAGCGTATGTACTTTTTGTGGCAAGCCAGCTAGACGAGAAATTTTAAGTTAATGCATTCATTTATCTGACATGTTCTGTAAACATTTTTGTTTTGTTAAGCATTAATAAATGATCTTTAATAGGAATTTCGCCAAGAAATTAAAAGCTTCTCTTCTAAACTGTGGTTTAAACTAACACGTATACTCGACTTTCACGGTCTTCAACGTCTATTTATAGAAAGCACGCTCGAGATCATGTTTAGAGACGGTCTAAACCACTTGCGAAAACACTGGCACCATAAACAAAGAAGGATTATTAGACCATCACTTATTATAACCCTATTATATGTTTTGTACATTTATATAGGTGTTTATGTTTTAGTAATCATACTTAATTGCATTAATTAGTGGTTAATAAGCAATATTTTGTTTAAAAAAATTAATGTCTCACTTATAGAGAATTACAAGCTTATATTAAGCAGTACTTTCATGTTATTAATTTTTGCGCTCTTTGATGCTTTGCATCAATATTTTCTTGTATTATCATTATAACATGTATACTTAAGACCTATAGATTTTATTATACCCCCGCTTCGAAGAAGAGGGGGGTATACTGTTTTACCCTTGTCCGTGCGTCCGTCCATCTGTCCGTCCGTCCGTTACAAAATTTCCGTCGCAGTTTTCTCAGCAACTATAACATGCAGCAGCCTAATACTTTGCATAATGCTTCATCCCATAGTCCCATGTGGTGTAAAGCGATTTCATGCTCCTTGCTCATCTACTTCCTGTTTGTAGTCATATTTCTCACAGCGGGGGTATCACTAGTGAGCATTAGCTCACAGATTTACTTGTTAAATCACACCTTCTTTGTTTCAATGAATTTTATGAAATAAAGTATGACCATTTCTATATTAGAATCGTATGTTCCATCCATTGATTTATCAAAATTATTTTTTTTTGCCCTAAAAATTGAGAAAATGGAGATTTAACTGTATCTGGGTTTTTTTGTGCATCATTCTTGAAAATTTTGACTTGGAACACCATTTATTTTTTAGCCAGATTTTTCAACTAAAGTTTGTTATTTTTAACTTGCAATTACCCTATTTGTGTGTAATTCTATTATATGCCTTTAATGTATGTGCCCCCAAAGGTTTGGAGACATTTTCACTTTGTAGGCCCTCTCTAATTGAAACTTGAATAATCTTTCATTTTAAAATGTTTTTTGGTTTTGCTTTTAATGTTTAGTTTTAACTACTAAGTACAAATGCAGCTTAAAAACTATGCTATGGAAGGAATTAGATTTATCATGGAGGCTTAGGGATGTCAGATGCTGAATTTTAAATGTAATGTATTCATGAAATTTGTTTAAATATTATCAGAAACCATATGTGATATATAAAAAAATATGGTTCTTCAAAAATAATCATTATTTAAGAATTTTTGTTCATTTCCTTTGTCTCCTAACTTTTGGAGAGCTCTGTATTTTTTTACATTGTAACATGCAAGTGATGATATGTGATATATTTCAGCAAAATATTGAGCCTATGATCAATATAAGCTGTATAAACATTGTACAATAAATTGTATGATATTACAATCATTATAACTTGTTCATATTACATTGAGATCATTAAGATATTATATGTTTCTGTATCTAAATGTTTGCTAACAAATTTCACTGTTTATAAACCAAGTATGTGTAACTGTTGGTAAACATTGGTGAGAGTTTTTATGACTGGTCTTGATATTCTGGAAAACGCAGGTGATAGCGCAGTTGGTAGTGCGCCAGGATTTGGAATCTCGTGCCTGAGGGGGTGCAGGTTCGAATCCCACCCGGGGAGGTTATACCCTTTCATGAAAAATTGACAATAATGTCGATTTTCCTCCATTGATTAGATAATATGGAGAAGTTTCCGGCCTTGTGGAATGGTAGGTGAGTACTGGTTATAGACAATGGTCCAGGATAGCTAGGTTAGGTGCGCTGGACACGGTAAAATGACCTAAATTGTGTTGACACAGCGTTAACTCCAATAAATAAATAAGATATTCTGGAAACTTGAACTTTAGATTAGGATTCTCTTTTATGTTACTGTCAGTAAAATAATGAATATCAGGACTTAAATAAATTTTGAATTCTCACCCATGATTACATAACATATTGGAGTAGAACAGATCATAGAAAGTTTTAAACTCTTTAAAAGCAACTGATATAAATGACATTACACTGAGGCTACTATAACCACACCCTCAGACAAGTGGTTAATTTGTTTAACTAAGTAATCTCTTGTGTCCACATGTGACTATGTTAGTCCATGTATGTGCTCATTCTTTCATTGATGAACAGATAAGTATTTAGAAATAGGAGGTCTGGCATGATGTCAATTAATGTAAATAATGCTGAAAAATTATTAATTGGCCGAGGTCAATGTAAACAGGCTGTCATATTGTGTATTATGTGTTTATTAAAATACTATCTGATGTGCTCGATATGTTTATAAAGACAGTACATCAATTATTGATTATATTTTACAACATTGACCTGCTAATGATATTGTTATAATGACAGCACACTAGTACATGTATACAGTGCCTTACAAAAGTTTGGAGATGATGAAAATTTACAATAACTTTTAATTATCAGAATCAGCAGCTCACATACCAAAGCCTCCAAAACCATGTTCAGATTAAAATTTTCTATTCAAAAAGCTGCTTATAAAGTCTCAACTATAAATAGAATCATAACTAAGAATTAAAAACTATTTCAAACTATATAGTTACCGTATTAAATTTTTGATAGGGATACAAAGTGAAAATGTCTCCTAACTTTTGGTGGGCACTGTGCGTTATGTGACTTATGCTTTGTAATCTTGTTTAATGGTAAGTCAAGCAAACATGGGGTGTACAAATACATGAAAATACATGATATGTCAAAACTAGGATTCAAAATGATACTGTGGATGTTAAAAGTTGTTTTGTAAACTTTTTTGAGTGTTTAATGATAATCTAGATAATAGACAATGTATGTTGCAATATTCATCTTATTACTTACCTTTTATAATTGATTGATACAATTTATTACTGTATAAATGTATGTATGTGTTGAAAACATAATAAAATATAAATTTACATTATTTTTGTTGATCAGATTTGATTCCATCTTGAGAGAATTCTGTTGTTTTCTTATAGTTTGTTGAGCAAGTATTAGTAGTTGATCCTAGTCTGCCTATGTGAAGGTTTTTTTTTTTTAGTTGGATCAGTCAACCTACTCACTTTTCCTGGAAAGGCTATATCTCTGGATTTAGCTGTTAACCAACTACTAAGCACATACTTTCGTCAGTGACTGACAACTGCCCTACATAATTAAGAATCATTGGTAGGACAAAGAATGGCCGTAGAAATAATTTCATGACCTAGCCAGGAATGGAACCCATGACCTCTCGATCAGTAGACTTGCGTGCTACCATCTGAGCTAGCTACATATGTGAAGGTAATGTCCATTTACTTTGGGTAATCTGTGTTTATTTGTTCGGGACTTCAGTCCTGAACAAATATATTTACCATATTTCAGACCTTTTCCCACTTTGAAAATTTACCCAACCCAGAAGTAGTCCCTCGGTATTTATGTATAGAGCAATTTAAAAAGATCGTCTGCTACAGTTGGAGAACAGCAGTGGTGCTTTTCACAAAAATTCTTACGAAAATAATCTTCGTAAGTCAGTTTCATATAATTAGCACTTCTAAGTCAGACGGATAATAAGCATAACTATGATATGATATTCAAAAGGTATTCACAATTCTACACAATTCAACAATATTTAGAATTGATAAGCCCAAAAATGAGCGTATTATTAAGGGTTCTTGCTTTTCACTTACGAAGAACTTTTTCGTAAGAATTTTTGTGAAAAGCACCACAGAATGCTAACATTTAAGTGGCAGTTATTGAATTGTTTTAAGAATGATCCCTTTGACTTGTGTTGATAGTGTGAAAAAAAATCAAAAGTGTGATCGTCTGTCCGGTTTACCTGCTGTATATAGTTTGATTGTGTGAAGTGTTTTGAATCAAAACTGTGCTGTTCTACATATCAAACTAATATCACTGAACTGTTCTTTGGGTGCAAATATTGTTGGAGCCGGAAATCTAATTTCACTTTTCAAACCCGAACAAATTCAGTGCCTTCAGCGCTTTGATTATTGCCTGTGTAGTTTCAAAAGAAAATATCCAGGGTATTTCCATGTAGATCATAACTTATTTTTCTCAATTATAACAATCATTCCTCTAAATCTTTCAGTATAAATCTTGTATGGTTTTCATGATTGTAGTACAGTATAACCTCTCTACAACAGCCAGCAGCCGGCCATGACAAAAGTGGCTGTTGTAGAGAGGTGGCTGTTGTTGGGAGGGATATTTTGGCTGCTACGATGATTGTAGTTGATAGTTGATTTCCATGGTGCATATATATATATATAGTGGTATGTCTTTTATAATGAGCTATGTCTTTAAAAATCTGATCAGTTGTACATACAAAATGTGTATGATATATCATTGTAATTGTGTTTATCTTCATAGATGTTGATGCTCATGCCTAAGAAATTTACATGTGTTAGTACTCATAGCTCTCATATTTGGTATAATGCAGATAAAAGACTACCTTGTCAATGTTGATATGAGTAGTAGATAATCTCATGCAAATATTAGTAGTCAATGTTTGTTCCATAGACATCTCATTATTGACAAAAGCTGGTATAATTATCAGCTTATGAACTTCAAAAGACTCTAATCATGAAATTTTAATTGTTTGATTCTTACCATTACTTTAGCTATTACATTATTAAGACAAATAGCTAAAATGCGTCCAAACCTGTTTTAATATTAACAAATAAAATTAGAATTATGTTCTGTTCTGTTCTAAACTGATTTATGTGAAAATGTTTAAACATAATGATCACAAAAAACATCTTTTCATTGACAGTTAATCCACAATGGTCACTGTTACTATAGTAACAAAAAATCACCCTTTCTATCTTGACATTTGTACATTCACAACATATTGATAACAGGATATACAACATATTGTTTAACAATGATTGGTGATGACACTTAATGAATGTACATTGGGTTTACAAAATTTCACTGGCTGTTCGGGAGGTTTATACCTATTTATACCTATCGTTGGGACATTATAGACTGGCTGTTGACCGGAGTAAGGAGGTGACCGTTATTGGGAGGTTCATTACTGTTGAAAAATGCACAGGGGGGAATTTAAAGTGGCTGTTGTGAGGAGGTGGCTGTTGTTGAGAGGTGGCTGTTAAGGGAGGTTATACTGTACTTGCATGGAGCACTGCTGTATTTATGCATTGCTTAATACCCTATAAGTTTTATCAGATGACTGACTAGACTGAGATGTGGTTATGATGGTAGTAACAGGGGTCGGTAGCGCAGTAGGTAGCACACCTGGATTTCAAATCTAGTGTCCCGAAGGGGGTATGGGTTCGAATCCCATACGAGAGGTTATACTCTTCCGTGAAAATTTGACAATAATGTCATTTTCCTTCATTAATAAGGTATATGCAAAAGTTTCTGGCCTTTTGAAAGGGTAGATGAGTACTAGTTATTGACAAAGGCCCAGGAAAGCTAGGTTAGGTGTGATGGATGCTGTAAAATAACCTAAAAAATTGTGTTGACATGGCATTAACCCAGTATATATAAATAAAGAAATATGATGGGAGTGAATAAAGGGAGTTAACTGTCATTAAAGTTTTCAATATTCCATGTTGGGTTAGCTCCCTTTGACCAATCATAAACTGTCCAACTTCTGATATATTGCGCATCATAAGGATTTATTCTGCACAAATGAGTAATTGAAAGATCCACCATTTCACTTGCAATTTTTAGCTTGGACAATTGATGTGTAAGTGGTATTATAAACCTAGAAGTGAGCATGATCAATTCGTTAAGTACATTGTGTTGATTAAGGAAGGAATTTGATTAAATTTTCCTGCCGACTCCAACATCTGGTTTATATGTTGACATGGCTCTTTTCAAATGATCGCCTCATGACTTCTAGACCTGATTTATAGGCACAAAGCTGTGTTTTCCATTTCTTTATATATTGATTGATTGATTAAGTAGAGACTGAATTATTTTGTGTCAAAATTTCAAATTGATAATTATCCACGAAAATGCCCATAAAACGTCTGGTAATAGAAATGTAAGGAGTACGTGATTTTCATTACAGTAAAAGCTTCTGTAGTTCTTTACTTATCTTAAGCTCACCTGAGCTTAAGCGCTATTGTGGGGGGGTCAGACCAATGTGTGTTCTCTACAAAGATTGGTCAAATTATGCTCCGGGATCAAGATAGGCTCACCCCAGGGACATAAGATTACATAGAGTTATTTAAGGCAATGTTTAAAATTCTTCTCAAAAACTACAAGGCAAAGAGCTTTCATATTTGATATGTGGTATTATCTTGATGTCTTCTACAAAGATTTTTTAAATTATTCCCCTGGGTTCTTGTTTATTTATTGGAGTTAATGCCGAGTCAACACAATTTTTGGTCATTTTACAGCGTCCAGCGCAACTTACCTAGCTTTCCTGGACCATTATCTATATCCAGTACTCACCTACCCTTCCACAAGGCCGGAAACTTCTCCATATTATCTAATCAATGGAGGAAAATCAATATTATTGTCAAAATTTCATGGAAGGGTATAACCTCCCCGGGAGGGATTGGGCACAAGTATCCAAATCCCGGCGTGCTACCAACTGCGCTAGCGACACGGGTTGCCCCTGAGTTCAAAAATAGCCCAGCCCAAAAGATTACTGTTTTTATCAGCTAAAAATCTTCTGTCAGATGCTCTATAAGCATCTAGTTCTCAGGCGAGTGGTCCAGGGTCCTCAGGACCCTTGTTGTTGTTATGTTATAAATTCCTGTACGCTTCTCAACTAACAAGTGATTTGTGGTTCCATTTGTAAATAAATATGATTCGTGATTTGGATCGGAATGCCACTTGCTCAACGATGCACAGCCCTAATCAATTTGTAACAACCAACATGTGTTGATTTATGTAACAACATGTGTTGATTTATGTAACAACCACATTGCTGATTTATAAAACAACAACATGAGTTGATTTATGTAACAACCTACATGTGTTGATTTATGTAACAACTTACATGTGTTGATTTATGTAACAACCTACATGTGTTGATTTATGTAACAACCTACATGTGTTGATTTATGTAACAACCTACATGTGTTGATTTATGTAACAACCTATATGTGTTGATTTATGTAACAACCTATATGTGTTGATTTATGTAACAACCTATATGTGTTGATTTATGTAACAACCTACATGTGTTGATTTATGTAACAACCTACATGTGTTGATTTATGTAACAACCTACATGTGTTGATTTATGTAACAACCTACATGTGTTGATTTATGTAACAACCTATATGTGTTGATTTATGTAACAACCTACATGTGTTGATTTATGTAACAACAACATGTGTTGATTGTTGATTTATGAAACAAACACATGTGTTGATTTATGTAACAACCCACATGTGTTGATTTATGTAACAACCTTCATGTGTTGATTTATATAACAACCTTCATGTGTTGATTTATGTTAAAACCCTCATGTGTCGATTTATGTAACAACCACATTGTTGATTTATGTAACCAACCTACATGTGTTGATTTATGTAACAACCACATCTGTTGATTTATGTAACAACCTTCATGTGTTGATTTATGTAACAACCACATTGTTGATTTATGCAACAACCAACTGGTGTTGATTTATGTAACAACCATATGTTATGATTTATGTAAATCATATATCAATACATAACAATTTACATATATCTTCAAGTTTTCATTTATAAAAGAAATAAATTAAGGGGATACAACTACTCAATTTTATATTTATTATCAACATTTTGGATAATTAAAATAACCACAAATTAAATATGCAATGTTATTCAAATAATTATAATAGTATAAAAACATATCACATTCAAGAATTCTAAAATTCTTTCTATCACAAGATAGTTCCAAACTAAATATATTCTACTAAAACCGCAACTTACATTTTTCAACTGCCATGAAAGGACTGATACAATTAAAACACTGCATTACGATTTAAGCACCTTTAAGTTAAACATGTGAATATAAGGCAAGTCTACAATGATTCTCCATACAGTACCTATAGAGGCGGATCCAGGATTTTTTCTAGGGGGGGGGGGTCCATTATACATTGTTTGCAGAATAATGCAACATTTTAATAATAAAACAATATAACCATTAGATCAATATTAAACACAAAGGCATACAAGAGAAAATTGCTTCTTGCAAGATAAAAATGGTTCACAGTTAAAAAAATACACTCATGGACAGGTACATTTTGGGACCCATCTGACCCCCCTGCTGGATCTGCCTATGAACTTGATGTTACCCAGAGTAACTACATAATAATACTGTATTCCATGTAGCTATTGTATAAGAAATACTTACTAATTTCTACTTGCCAAACAAATTAATGTATTAAAATACCCGAAATGTATTCACAGTTAAAACTTTTCATAAGTTGCCTTTTATACTAGCAAGCCTACTGGTATTCAAAATGTAACAGTTAAACTTAATGAGATTTTTATTTTAAAAAATCCTAAAAGAGTAAAATATAACAATAATGCCTAGTATATTCCATATTAAAACATATGAATACAAGTATTTTACCTTAAAACATTTGCTTCAAGTGAATTTAAATAATTATGATTGAATGATATCAATGAGTATTAGACATACAATAGTTATGACTAAGCTCTAAATAAATGCACATGTATATTCAATTGTGGTAAAACCTTTTTAAAAGGGGAACAACAATAAGTTTTCTGATGTAAAGTAGATGTAAAATTAGCTTTTACAAGAGAAATGAAATACATTGATCCACATAATATTTCTGAATATACTTTATTAATGAGAGCACAGAACTAATACCGATTTTGCACAACATCCATAGTAAATGCAATATCTTCTTAGCCAATGAAATGGTGCCAACTTCTTCATTTCTAATCTCACTACCGAAAAGAGAAGACTTTTCCCATGATCTAATTTTTTATTTAGCACTTCCAGTTATGAACATGATAATTAAGTTTGATAGTACATAAATTAATACCATTGCCCATGTTTTACATTCATGTTACCCTAAATGAAAATAGTTCCTTAGTTTTTTCCCTTTTTAAAAGCGGCAACAGGGAAGTCATGGAAGTCAAACAAATATGTCTATGATGATGATGATGTCTCTAATAAAATAAATCCTAGAAATTAAATTAACACTGGGTCTTGATCACATATGATTATAACCTAAATTATTAACCTAAATTCTCTAACCATTAACTCTTCTTCTTTTTCCCAAATATATGTGTCAATAGATTATAAGTTGAACTCATAATAATAACTATTACTATACCATTAAAAAATTGTTTTAAAAAGACATCTGCAAATGTTTTAACTTCATCTTCTCTTTGCCTGGTTTTATTTTGATTCTGCCAGCGTTCTTGGCGAGCTTCTTTTTTCTTCATGTCTTCTTTATGCTCTCTTAACTTGTCTATTCTTTCTTGTTGTTCTTTAAAACTTTCGGAATAATGTCCCTTAAGCCATTCATCATAATTAAAATGATCTGTCCTCACTTGTTGGTGGGGTCCTTTAGCTTTGAAGTTAATAGGACCAGGTCTATGAGACCCTCTATGAACACCATGTCCATGTCCTCGTCTTCCAGTATCATACTGATGCCTAAGTGATGGACTAGACAGAATCTCATATGCTTCAGTAATATCATGAAATTTTTTCACAGCAGTTTCAGTTTTGTTCACATCTGGGTGATAAATTTTCGAAAGACGATAGTATGCTTGTTTTATTTTTATTGCAGAGCATTGTGGAGTAACCCCTAGTGCTGTATAATAATTCTTTTTCATATCAACTTGAGCTATAAGACAAGTATGAGATGCATGAATTGTTCTAACAAACGTTTGCTGCACACCTCTTGATGTCTTAGATGATTTACACAGGCCAAATTGACCTTCATAAATACGCTCTGGTTTCTGCAAATTGCAATGATCGTCATGAAGTCTGGTAGTGCATATTGGAATATCACTTGTTGCTCTAAATGAACTGCACACCAACATCCTATTAATTAGGACATCTGAGCTTGCAAAACTCTTCCTACAACACACATTCATCCTTACACAATCATAACAGTCAACATCTTCTTATAGCTCCAAAGCCATGTACTCGAACTAGACATTTAAGTATTTTTGTCTTTTTATGCGATCAAATCTTTTGTTATACATATTCTTTATTAAAAAAAAACCAAAAGTGGGATTTTTTATGAAATACTGACAGTGTTAAGAGCGATGAAATCCGTATTATTTTATACGAGTACACGTCTAGTATAAAATCGTTAGACTTAACGGTCAACTTCCGGTGTAAATAAAAACAAGCATGCACGATGGCTAGTGGTGGTCGCCCCGAAAGACAAGCTCCTCCTGAGATTGTACGTGATTTTAAATATAATTTTAGGTGCCACCTCTGACTCAGTAAGCTGACATATCCTTTTAAATTGTTCGTGTTCAACACATCTTGACAATTACATCTGAGTCTGATTGATTAGATTAGTGATTACTTCAAGTTGTCAGTCGTTCAGTACTGGTTAGCAAGTAGTCCTAAATTTAAAACCCTACTGGTATGCGAGCAGTAGCCATGAACGAGTAGTACCCGTGATTTTGATTTTAAGCGTTAAATATGCTGTTCAATAAGACAAAATTAAACCATGTACAAAAAATTACAACTGTCCGATAAGTATTGGTTACACTAATATTCGAAAAGAACGTTTTGGGTGAAAAGGCGCAAAAAGGTCATTTACCGGCGAAAAGGTGCAAAAAGGACACTAATATCATCGTATGCCCTAAATTCGCGAGTGCTCTTACGTCGCGGCCATATTTGTTTACATTGAATCATGTGACGTCAGCATGCAACTTGATGGAGATTTAAAGAAAAGACAACTCTTGATGTTTCAACTTAAAAAAAAATATGTACAAAAGCAAGCAATTTCATCCTTACAAAATAATATGAACTTAGGTGCTACCTATGGCGCGGAAAACAGAGTTATATGTGTTACTTAAAAATATAAAAATAAGATTGTTACTTAGACAAAATAAAATAAAAGATATTCGGCGCTGTGAAGGATTTATTTTGTTTGAGGGCCTATTAATTAGATAAGCTAGGGAGATAACTGCGTAATTTATTGCATTCAGAAAAATCTGACAACATCTCATTCAATTATGTCAGAATCATATTTCAATTCTGAAAGAAATGTATTGTACATATTTATTTATCTTATGAATAGAGATGAAGGTAAAAAAGCCTCGATAAAACATTCATTTTTTAAGATAGAAATGTTTTTCTCTTTAAACAATGCCCGGTAACGTTAAGTTACGGAAACGTGCTGGTTTTATCATGAACATCTCTTAGCGACTTTACGAACGGTGCGTTGGTAAGTATTTCTGATGTAAAAAGTCATAAATAAATATTTTAATGAGGAAACGAACGAATAAAACGACCAAATATATTTTGAATTGTTATCATTGAATAAGCATCGTAAAAAAGCACATTTGAAATTATTTTGTAAGCGGAAAAGGCCACGAGGAAGCTGTCAATATTTTTATCCAATGAAAAGCCGCCAGTAGCTTCATTTATTGATCCGTATCGTTGAACGCTTGTATTGCAATTTTCTTTAGAGCGTCTTTAATCTTGATAAGCAGATGTTTGATAAAGCGTCCGGTAAAATTGATGAAAATGGCGGCCTCCACAAACTGGAGAAGTTTTTCAAACTTTTTTAATGGTTTGTTGCTTACCCTCCCGACTAATGGGCCCTCCAGGATATACGAAAAGGACATATTATAGTCCTTTCAAACTCTGGATAGGGTATGAAAAGGACTTAATTCCGGCAAAAAAAATAAATTCGTAGCAAAAAGGACTTAACCAGCAAAAAGGCGCTAAAAACGTCACTAATATACGAAAAGGACATTTTTGCGTCCATTCATTCATTAAATAGAGTATGAAAAGGACTTGATGCAGGCGAAAAGACTTCAATTCTAGGCACAAAGGACTTTTACCGGCAAAAAGGTGCTAAAAATGTCACTAATAAAATACGAAAAAGGACATTCTGAAGTCTTTTCAAAGATATGAAAATGGACTGAATTTGGACCAAAAGACGTTAGATTCGAACAAAAAAAGAATTAAAAAAGACCATAGTAAGACTTTTACTGGCGAAAAGGCGCAAAAAGGACTCTAATATACGAAAAGGGCAAATTATCGTCTTTTTTGTCGAAATTGAGTCCATTTCATATTCTTTTCGTATTTTTGGGTACTTTTAAGTGCCTTTTCACCGGTAAAAGTCATTTTTGCCTCGAATTGAAAGTCTTTTCGCCGAAATTAAGTTCTTTTCATATTCTATTTAGTGTATCAAGATACGCAATAATGTCCTATTTGTATATTAGTGTCCATTATGCGCCTTTTCGCCGGAAAATGATTTTTGACAAAAAATGTTCTTTTCGTATATATATAAGTGTACTTAGTAGCTCCTTTTCACCGGTGAAAGTCCTTTTTGCCTCGAATTGAAAGTCTTTTCGCTCAAATTCAGCACTTTTCATAGTATAATTAATGATTTTTCAACAAAAAAATGTCCTTTTCGTATATTAGTGTACGTTGTAGCGTCTTTTTGCTCATTTGTAATGACAGTTTGTCAAGCCACAGCAGTAAATATATGTAGCTATCATTGAAATAATAACAAAGTTAACATGCTTTTTAATGTTCAAAAGTTGAAAAAAATTCATCTGATAAAACTAATTTAGCTGCAGCCTAGCCAAGCTAAATTTACAGAACTGGTAATTCTAGACTCCAAGGCCAGGATTACAGTTTGTTATATTTCACAGTTATAATTCTCTCGTTGTCATTTTGCACCATAATTATTATTTCACATCTGGGTGTTACATACTTTTTCTCTTCCTTCCATCATAGCCAGGGTTGGACAGTTTTTGCCGCATGGTGGAAAAAACCATGGTAAAAACTGGAAAAAAACGGCAAGTAAAAATAGGGTGGAAAAAAATGAAAAATACTAAAGTTCTCAAAATTAGAAGGATATATTTATAAATATGTATTTCAAATTCATTGACAATGCTAATGACTTTAATGATAAGTGTAAAATTTGACTGATACTGTAATTATTAATGAACAATACATAATAATCATGTTTTTGTCCAGGGTTGGAGTTTTACCGTTGAAAAAACACAAGAAAAATTAGAGAAAACTTGCAAAAACTAAATTTCTCAAATTTAAAAGGAAGTTTTCATAAATTATTCTTAAAACTGATTGAAAGTGCTAATTACTTTCATATTAAGTGTAAAATTGACTGATACAGTAATAAACAATACATTTATAACAGTCATGCTTGTGGCCAAGGTTGGAAGTTTTTGCCATTGGAAAAAACTGAAAGGAAAACATAGGGTGGCAAAACCTGGTAAAAAACTAAATTTATTATATTTAAAAGGAAATATTTTCATGATTTGTATTTTTAACTGATAGAAAATGCCAATTACTTTAGTGTTAAAAAAATTGAATGATACAGTAATAAAGAATATATTTTTGTGCAGGGTTGGAAGTTTTTGCCTCTGGTGGAAAAAATAAAGAAAAAATTGGGTGACTAAAATTGGAAAAAATAAGTTTCTCAGAATTTATACCTGGGAATAATTGGATTTTTTCACTTATTAAAAATACAGATTACCCGATACTTTAATGTTAAATATGATATTGACTGCCTTATCCATTAACAATACATTTGTGACCACATCATAATCAACTACAGGCCTTCCTCACGAAAACACAATTGACACATCTTTATGACAGATATACATTTAACTTTACAGACATGGTATATTATATCATATGTTGCATAACCTGAGGTCCCTATTTACATAAACTCTCTTTTTATTCACAGTTAATGAATTTGCCTCAATTTGAAATATATTTGTAGACATTTGACAGATCATGAGATGACTGGATCCCAATGAGAGGGGTTCTAGATTCATCCCCAGGATTTATATTATGAACAAATTTTTCATTTTTTTTATTCAAAATTGTTTTAATATTTAGATGTTGAGAACAAACCATAAAAAATAACAATCATTATAGTACTTGCACTGACCAAGTGTGTGATACAAGCACAACATTAAGCAAAACAAAGTAATTTTGGATTTTTCTTCCATTTTTGCCAGTTTTTTTCCATTTTTTTTCCGTTTTTGACAGTGGAAAGGAAAAAACTCATTTTTGCTGACAAAAACCCATCCCTGACCATAGCTAATGGAACACACTGTTGAACTAAATTCATAAATAGAAATGTTTTCAATTTCAGTTCTATAATGAAGATGAAGCAAAAAAATATTCTACTAAGTGAGTACATTATGCACTATGAATTCAAAGCTTTCCCTGTTGGCAATATGTATAAGGAAACTATTTTGTTTGAAATATTATTTTAGGCTATATCATTTTGATGATATAAGGATTTTATATTTCCACCCATTCCTCTAATTCAGACAGTATAATATAATTAGTCAGGTTTACTTTTTTAGCGGAAGAAATCTTGGTCCTAGTTAATCATAAAAAAATTTAAGAACTCTTTGTCAGTAGTCACTTTACCACATTAACAATAAAGACTAGCTTAACCTATGAGTGTTTAATTGCTTTATTATATCCATACTTGTAAGTTATATGTTTACTCAGGGATTCTATATAACAGGGATTTGTAACAAAGTGCTTTTTTGATGTTTCTCGGTCGTCACTGTCTATAACTGGCTGAAGCAGGCTGTACAAACTATTCCAGAGTTTAAAAACTTAATTTATGTTTTTGTACATGTCTTCCATGCAACTTGTGAATGTTTCTGAAAAAAAATTGTTGCAATTATGACCGAAAATATGACTTTAGGTGATGTAAAATGGGGCTAGAAATGGCAGATTGACGGGAAAATGCATTATTTTGTGAAGCAGTCTGTGAACGTAATTTTCCTCGAAATCATCTAGAAACACATTTTTCCTGACATTTATGTCAATTTGAATGGTACTGGTACAAAATTTCATGTGAATATCTTTATTTAAACTTGTTATACTTGTTTTCTGTATTGGCCGAAATAATAGCGACGACAGTGAAATTTGATGAAAATCTATTACACTTACTTATCATTACAAATCCCTGTTATATAAAGTCCCTGGTTTACTTCAGTATGATTACAGCTACTGAAATACTTGTTAGTTATATGTTTACTTCAGTATAATTACAGTTACTGTAATACTTGTAAGTTATATGTTTACTTCAGTATGATTACAGCTACTGTAATACTTGTAAGTTATATGTTTACTTCAGTATGATTACAGCTACTGTAATACTTGTAAATGTTTACTTCAGTATGATTACATCTACTGTAATACTTGTAAGTTATATGTTTACTTCAGTATGATTACAGCTACTGTAATACTTGTAAATGTTTACTTCAGTATGATTACAGCTACTGTAATACTTGTAAATGTTTACTTCAGTATGATTACAGCTACTGTAATACTTGTTAGTTATATGTTTACTTCAGTATGATTACAGCTACTGTAATACTTGTAAATGTTTACTTCAGTATGATTACAGCTACTGAAATACTTGTTAGTTATATGTTAACTTCAGTATGATTACAGCTACTGTAATACTTGTTAGTTATATGTTTACTTCAGTATGATTACAGCTACTGTAATACTTGTAAGTTATATGTTTACTTCAGTATGATTACAGCTACTGTAATACTTGTAAATGTTTACTTCAGTATGATTACAGCTACTGTAATACTTGTAAGTTAAATGTTTACTTCAGTATGATTACAGTTACTGTAATACTTGTAAATGTTTACTTCAGTGTGATTACAGCTAACTGTAATACTTGTAAGTTATATGTTTACTTCAGTATGATTACAGCTACTGTAATACTTGTAAATGTTTACTTCAGTATGATTACAGCTACTGTAATACTTGTTAGTTATATGTTTACTTCAGTATGATTACAGCTACTGTAATACTTGTAAATGTTTACTTCAGTATGATTACAGCTACTGTAATACTTGTAAATGTTTACTTCAGTATGATTACAGCTACTGTAATACTTGTAATTTATATGTTTACTTCAGTATGATTACAACTACTGTAATACTTGTAAGTTATATGTTTACTTCAGTATGATAACAGCTACTGTAATACTTGTAAGTTATATGTTTACTTCAGTATGATTACAGCTACTGTAATACTTGTAAATGTTTACTTCAGTATGATTACAGCTACTGTAATACTTGTAAGTTATATGTTTACTTCAGTATGATTACAGCTACTGTAATACTTGTAAGTTAATATATGTTTACTTCAGTATGATATCAACTACTGTAATACTTGTAAGTTATATGTTTACTTCAGTATGATTACAGCTACTGTAATACTTGTAAGTTAAATGTTTACTTCAGTATGATTACAGCTACTGTAATACTTGTAAGTTATATGTTTACTTCAGTATGATTACAGCTACTGTAATACTTGTAAGTTATATGTTTACTTCAGTATGATTACAGCTACTGTAATACTTGTAAATGTTTACTTCAGTATGATTACAGCTACTGTAATACTTGTAAGTTATATGTTTACTTCAGTATAATTACAGCTACTGTTATACTTGTAAGTTATATGTTTACTTCAGTATGATTACAGCTACTGTAATACTTGTAAGTTATATGTTTACTTCAGTATGATTACAGCTACTGTAATACTTGTAAATGTTTACTTCAGTATGATTACAGTTACTGTAATACTTGTAATTTATATGTTTACTTCAGTATGATTACAGCTACTGTAATACTTGTAAGACTGACTCTTGTTGGTATATATTTCAGTACTCGTATTATTGAGATTCAAAGTCAATTATCAGAAAGAGCCATAGAGTTACTAAGGTTACCAGATGATACTGCATGCTTTATATTAGATATTGGGTATGTATTTATTTTCATTTTTACAAGATGGCAATAGTCAGCAAATGATGCCCCATAGATGTTAATTTCTGTGTTTTTTTGTAAAATGTTTGCTTCCGTAGTTTTAAAGATTCACATAGATTTTGTTATGCCATCTGTAATGCTGCAATATTGATTTAATTAATTAGGTTATTTATTATATTTCATTTTTGTTATCTTTAGATATTTTGTGTAACTGTTGTATTTGATTTATTTTAGTTGTGGTTCTGGATTGAGTGGAGAATGTCTTACTGATCAAGGTCATTTTTGGGTTGGTTTAGATATCAGTTCTGCAATGTTAGGTAATTTGATGAAATCCAATTTTTCCTTTAGAAATAAATGTTGTGTATTTTTCACATGTTTATGCTCTGTCTGAATTTCCTATGTTAACAAACTGTTACTGACAGTAAGATTTGATTGCTTTGTATGTAGGAGCAGTGGTCCAGTGGCTGGATGTGCTTAGGGGTCAAGAGGTCCTGGTTTGGATCCCGACCAGGGGCACTGCTAATTTCCTTGAGCTAGAAATTAACCTACAGTTGTTAATCGGTGCTGTGAGGAATCGCCTGACTGAAGGTGATAACAATGATCAGAAGTTATCATATAAAATTGTTAAGTCAGCTGAACATATATTATGGAAGCAGACTTTAAATCACACTTTTTTAAAGTGTATACCAGTTAGTCATTTAGTAATTTGAACCTCAAATACTTTATATACAAAGTACATCGAGGGTTGCCTGCAAGACTGTAGTAAGTGCATCACGTAAACCAGCGAGTTACTACAGTCTTGCGGGCAACCCATGTGACAACATGTAGTTTTAAAAATAACTTTAGTCTGAGAAACCTTTTCAATTAGCTAGGTAAATATCGTTCAAGTATCTGGAAAGCAGTAATCTTTCAGTGGTATCATTTTTTCATTATAATTAATTTTGCCCTTTTTCCTAAATGATATGATAGTGTCTAGTTCTCTTGAAAACCAAGTCTGTATGTTTTCTTTGCTCTATGTATGACACCTATGACTCCCGTGCTATACAATCTATGTATGTCCCCTATGACCACCACACTCTTGTATAAATGTACCAATACAATCTATGTATGTCCCTATGACCCCACACTCTTGTATAAATGTACAAATGCAATCTATGTATGACACCTATGACCACCACACTCATGTTAAATGTACCAATACAATCTATGTATGTCCCCTATGACCCCACACTCTTGTATAAATATACAAATGCAATCTATGTATGACACCTATGACCACCACACTCATGTTAAATGTACCGATACAATCTATGTATGTCCCCTATGACCCCACACTCTTGTATAAATGTACAAATGCAATCTATGTATGACACCTATGACCCCCACACTCTTGTATAAATGTACAAATGCAATCTATGTATGACACCTATGACCCCCACACTCTTGTATAAATGTACTAATGCAATCTATGTGTGACACCTATGACCCCCACACTCTTGTATAAATGTACAAATGCAATCTATGTATGACACCTATGACCCCCACACTCTTGTATAAATGTATTAATGCAATCTATGTGTGACACCTATGACCCCCACACTCTTGTATAAATGTACTAATGCAATCTATGTGTGACACCTATGACCCCCACACTCTTGTATAAATGTACAAATGCAATCTATGTGTGATACCTATGACCCCCACACTCTTGTATAAATGTACTAATACAATCTATGTATGTCCCCTATGACCCCACACTCTTGTATAAATGTACAAATGCAATCTATTTATGACACCTATGACCCCCACACTCTTGTATAAAACAATTGTTGCAGATGTTGCTGTAGATCGTGAGACAGAGGGTGATTTAATACTTGGTGATATGGGATATGGTATGCCTTTTAAACCTGGAACATTTGATGGTGTTATAAGGTGTGTAAATTATGTATAGCATGACTTACTTCTTACAAAAGCTCTGTTAAAGATGCCCATTTCTGGTAGGGATAGAAAAGTTTGCTAAATTGCTTACCTTTTGATGATTTGGAGAATAACTTTTATTAGTTATCTCTTTTCAAATAAATGATGAATAAAATCTTAATTATTTAGGAATGGTTCAGTTTTATATGTCTGTTTGAAAAACGGGACATATTATGTTATGATATTGTCCGTCCAAGGACAATTGCTTGATCGGATGATAACTCATGAAATTATGTATCTAGGTTCCCCAAATTTTATGTGTGGATAGCTCTTGGGTAGAGTGTATGCCCTTTTAATTTTGAGACCCTAGGGTCAAGGTCAATTAAGGTCACTGGGACTTAAAATATGAAAACTTTGACCGGACATTAACTCAATAACGACTGTACCTAGGTTCACCAAATTTTATGTTGTAATAGCCCTTGGGTAGAGGATGTGCCCTATTGATTTTGAGACCCCAGGGTCAAGGTCACTTGGATTGAATTTATGTGAAACTTTGTCCGGACAATAACTCAACAATGACTGTACATAGGTTCACCAAATTTTATGTGAGAGTAGCCCTTGTGTCAAGGATGTGTCCTTAAGGTTTTGAGGCCCCAGGGTCAAAGGTCAAGGTCATGGGGACATCAGAATTGCCTGAAACTTTTAACATGTACTTTGTACATCTAATCTATGGACAAAAAATAATATTTTCAGTACTATGATAAAAATTGGTTTTTTAAAGTAAAGGGGGCTAAGTTTGCAGTTTCTGTATTTTGTCCTGAGGCCATGTTTAGACACATATATCTTCTCAAATAATATTTTTATCCGACTAAATATTCATATTTGTCTATGAATTGGATGTACAAATACATGTCAAAGTTTCAGGCAGATCTGAGAGAGTGACCTGGGAAAATTTCCCAAAATTGGTTGATTTGAGATGGAATGACCAATCCATATTCACATGTTATTATCACTTGTTAGCAAGCAAAGATTTATGAGTAAAAGACAGGGATTCAACATCACTCACTCACACTATTTTATATACATGTATTTCAGTATTTCAGCTCTACAGTGGTTATGCAATGCAGATAAAAAATACCACCATCCTCCAAAAAGATTACTGAAATTTTTTTCTACTCTTTATGCTTCCATGGTAAGATTTTATTTATTTATATACTTAGTTTGTTTTGGCTTACCTGTCACATAGTGACAGAGTGAGTTTTTGTGATCACCTGTCTGTCATCCATCCGTCCACATTGGTTTGTGAACACTCTTGTGGTCATATTTTTTACTCAATTGTCATCAAATTTGGCCAGGATGCTTTTCTAGTTAATTGCTGGGATGGCTTTGAACATGGGTCACATGGGGTCAGAAACAAGGTCACACAGCCCAAATATGGAAAAAATTAAGAACACGTCAGGGGTCACATTTTTGCCTCAATTGTCATCAAACTTGGTCAGGATTGTTTGTTTAGCTCACCTGAGCACAAAGTGCTCAATGTGAGCTATTGTTGGGGGTCTGACCAATGTGCGTACATGTGCAATTTCTTAAAAAATCTTGTCAAAAACCATATGGTCTACAGTTATTAAATTTGGCATGTAGCATCACAAGAGTGTGCTTTACAAAGATTGTACTAATTACCCTGGGGTCAAAATTGGCCCTGCCCCAGGGGTCAATAGATATCAATTAGGAAATGTTAAAAAATCTTTTCTAAAACTGCATGGCCTAGAGTTTTATATTTTGCATGTAGCAACACTAGAAGATGCTTCACTACCATTGTTCAAATTATGCCCTTGGGGTCAAAATTGGCCCTACCCCAGGGGTCACAAGATTTACATGGAGTTATATACAGAAAACTATTGTTTAAAAAATCTTCTCAAAAACTCATAGAGATTTCAATCATATTGGATATGTGTTATTATTTTGAGGTCTTCTACAAAGGTTGTTCAAATTATGCCCCTGGTTTGAAAATTGGCTCTGGAATCACTGTTTTCAGCAGCTAAAACTGTTTAACAATCTTTTGTCAGAAGCATCTAGTTCACATGTGAGCGGTCCAGGTTCCTTGAGACCTTCTTGTTTATTTTACACTGACATTATATCAATGGTACTTAACTGAGTGATAAAAGGGCCATGATCATCATGGCCGTCTTGTTTGTAAATTACATAAATCATTACATGAGCCAAAGTGATTGGAATTATTGCCAGAGTTTTCTGTGTGTCCATTGATTATATCATTATAAATCTTACCTTACCAGCTTGTTTTACTTTTTTGTACCAACACTCACTAACCCTTTCACTAATGGCCCACACCTACATCCAGTTTGAGAAAACTCAATATATATTTCAAATTATCATAGAATAGAATGACTTAGACCAGGATGGTTTTGGATTTATAGATCTGTGTATTAACTATTAATCACTGAACCATAGCTGCAACTGCATATTGAATCAGTTAGAATAACTTTCATGTTAGTCTTAATATTTTTACTAATGAAATGTTTAATTCTTATAGATTTAGTTTCTGTTTCTGTCTTTATTTAGGCTCGTGGAGCACGTGCTGTATTCCAGTTATATCCTGAAAACAGTTCACAGGTAATTGACCTACTATCCTGCTTTTATTTACTAGATTGATAGTTAAGTTGGTAGCTCAGTTGGTAGCATGCAAGTCTACTCATCAAGGAGTCATCAGTTTGATTCAAATAAATACATTAAATATTATTTTCAGAGATAATAACAGTTTCATTTAAAACAAAGATTCGTGAATTTTAATTGATTTTAATTGGTCATTATTATCAGCAAACAGAGTTTGCAACTGATAGGACATAATCAAATTTGCAGAATTCTCATACCCAGAGGTTTTCAACATTCTTGATCTAGCTAGTATCAAGAATCCTGATAGCCTCTGACTACTTGAATGATTTGCAGTTGCTTTGATTATGAAACACAGTGTTTTAGAAGTGGTTTACTGCTTTAAGCTGATTACAATTTTTTAAATAAGAATTCAAGTAATATCCGTAGATTGAAATGTGTTGCATATTATTAACTTATTACAATGAAATGAGGAAATCAGTACAATGTTACAAGCATACTTACCTTTGACACAATAAAATACATGTATATTCAAATTAAGTGAACAGAAATAACAAGGAAACTAAAGAATACATGTACATAAAATATGACACATGACTGACAACTATGTATTTGACCATTTCAGTTGGAATTAATAACCCAGCAAGCAATGAGATCAGGTTTTACTGGTGGTCTAGTGGTTGACTATCCAAACAGTACTAAAGCTAAAAAGTAAGTTATCTGTTAAGTTCTAGGACCATCAAAATTGATGACCTGTGGTGCTTTTCACAAAAATTCTTACAAAAATCTTTTTCGTTAGTCAAAAGCAAGAAACATTAATATTACGCTCATTTTATGGCTTATCAATTCCAAATATTATACAAATTATGTAGAATTGTGTATACCTTTTGAATATCACATCATAGTGATGCTTATTATCCTTCTGACTTTGGAATGCTAATTACATGAAACTGACTTACAATGTTTTTATTAAGAATTTTTGTGAAAAGCACCACTGAATAGCAGAACAGTTTTAATATAGGGAGCAATTTCTTTTCCAACTAAGCGTTTAAGAACTTAAGTCATCACACATTAAATGATTATAACCAAGGTAGTTAGTACTGTGGAAGTTTAACTGTATTATTTATTGATTGTCTTAGAACTCAAAAAATATCTAAAACTGGAACAAATAGGGGCTGGATGAAACTGGGATGTAGATATAATGTAAATTTTTTTCAATAAGGATGGATTTTCTAGCAAAATTTGGAAGGAGAGAAAACAATAGAGTGGAGAGAAAAGAGGCAGGGTACGTAAATATTCCTCTAGTTCACTTTAATATTTTTCACAAAATCAACTTTGTCACAATTTATGTTAGCGTAAAATATCGTACAAATATTCCATATTTTGTTTGATGTTTTCAGAATGTTTTTATGTTTATTTGCTGGAGGTCAACCTCAACAATTGCCTAAAGGTTTAGGTACAGAGGAATCACAAACTAACAAATCACAAATTACTTTCTCAGATAAAAGGTAAAATAGAAAACAAGTAATTATTATGTATACACTGTTAGTTTGCTATATTCAATCATGGTTTGGTGAATGCTCGGATTCTGCAAAGTTACATTATTACAAAAGTTTCAAGCTTTCTTTTAGTGAAGAATTGTATGTTTCTACTATTGACATTGGAAAATTTAGATCTTGTTTGGCTAAGTTTAGAAGCTTGTCACATGACCTTATGATTGAAAAAGGTCGATATCATGGTATAGACAGAGAATTAAGAACTTGTTTTTATTGCGAGAGTTTAGTACAGTAAAACTCAGATATAACATACTCACTGGGCCATAGAAATAAGGTATGTTATAACCGAGGTATGTTATATCCATATAGCATACTAAGTATGTGATATACAACTATGAAAAACGGGCCAGAAAAAATGGTATGTTGTATCCGAGTGTATGTTATAACCGAGTATGTTATATCCGAGTTTTACTGTAGATGAGTTTCATTTCACCCTGATCTGTCCATTATACAGTGATGTAAGAGTTAAATATATTAAATCTACCTATATTAACTTACCTACAGTTGAAAAATTCAGTAATCTGATGTCTAGCACTAATAAAGATGATATTCGAAATCTATCTGTATATTTGTATAATGCATTTGAGCGTAGAACTTCAGAACTCAGTTTTTTATAGAATCGATAGTCTAAAGTGTCCGTGAATTCTCTGTCTATTACTGATATCATTTTTGTATTGTTTGATTATAATGTACTTTCATATTATATCAATTACTTCTATATTATCATATGTACCATGTTATATTTGTAAATGCACATTGTTGTGTATAGGCCGGAGGCCTGTTTATACAAAATAAATAAACTAAGCTATACAGTTATCATCCATTTATCATATTATTATTGCTATCATATTTGCATTGTAAATCAAGGTCACAGTTTTCATACAATTAAAATGTGTTACAATATGTTTGTTTCTTATTTCCTTAGAATTTAGTTCTTAGATAAGTGATCCAGGGTTCTCATGATCCTCTTGTTTTTGTAGCATTTTGCTTGGGTGAAAGTTTTCAGGACTGGTACTAAAGTTCAAGACATTGTGGACCTAAAGAATATTTCTACATTAAAGCTGGTGGAAGTCCTGAAAATTTGGAATGTTTAATATGCTTTTAAAAATTTTGAATTTTCATTCATGTAATAGAAAAAGTTTTAAATTTACTAAATGTACTATGATCTTGAGGTTTATTTATTTTCATGATATTGAACATGTTTATGTCATTTGTTATAGAGAAAGAATGAAAAATGTACGAGGTAAATCATTAAAGAAAAGTCGAGATTGGATTTTAGAAAAGAAAGAGAGACGTAGAAGACAGGGAAAGTATGTTGTTAGTTTTATAATAATGACTGTATTTGAATCATGGTAAAATGAGCTCAATACAGTACCCACCAAAAGTTTGGAGACATTTTCACTTTGTTGGCCAACTGAATAACTTTTATCTAAAATTTGAGAACTGATAATTAAAATGCTTTTGAGTTTTGCTTTAGATTTTTGGTTATCAATATAATTATAACTGAGACTGCTAAAATAGCATAAAAGCTATGTTATGGAAAACAATTACAATGAACATGTTTTTCCGGGCTTAAGGATGTCAGATGCTAAATCTTATAGATATGTTGCATTCATAAAATTTGTTTTCATTTTATCACAAACCATATCCTAAGATATCAAAAATAATGATTCGACAAAAATTATCATCAAAATGCCAGAATTGTAGTAAAATTATTTTGTCTCCAAACTTTTGGTGGGTACTGTATATTCACTGCATTGTTTAATACACTATGATCTAAAATATTTGCAATATCAATAAGTGGTTGTTAAATCTCAAAATGTGATTTGATCAGTTTAATGATTAAATTATTAACTGAACATGTAGGGCTTAATGGCCTACCACTAGTACCAGATTCTATGGAAAACTAATCGCTTCCAGTAATAGTCTAGGAGGACTTACTGGCCCCCTCCATGTTTTCCAAACTGAGTTCCAATTCCAGTAGGATACCTTCCTGTGCCATGCTAACACTGTCACTACCTCATTCTTAAAATCTAAATTTTTTCTCTTCACAATTATATCTTAAAATCCCTGTTTTATAATTTGCAGTTTTCATAAATTTAGTAGTCTTAAATGTTTTAGAAACACAACATCTTAAATCCAACAATTTTGAATAATAAATACCATAAAATCATGTACTCCATGTACTCTACTGGAACCAACCTACTGGAACTAACAATTTGACCTACTGGATACTACAAGCATCTCTCACAAGGGCCACATCACGTGACCTTGTGCTGATAGGAGATTGATTAATAATTAGATTTTGTATTATTCAATGACACTCATGTTTTATATATTACAGGGAAGTACGTCCAGATACAAAATACACTGGAAGAAAGAGAAAAGCTTATTTCTGATTTGTAATTATGTATAATATGTACATTTGTTAAGAATAAACTCATAATACCAACTTCCTGGAATTTTGACTCTCTTTTTTCTCATCCTTATTCGTTCATATATTTTCTTTAGTAAGGCAAGACCTTTTACATTTTATGTCTTACAAGGACTTTTGGAGAAAAAAATGCAGTAGGTCTGAAATAAAATAAACTAATTGAGATGAAATTTAAATACAGTCTATTAGTGCATGATTTATGTAGATTTTATACGCCCGTTTGTAAAACGAGTAGTATGATGTCCGTCTGTCTGTGGACAATTTTTTGTCTGGACAATAACAAGGGCTGTACCTAAGTTCACCAAATTTTATGTGTAGGTAGCCCTTGGGTCAAGGGTGTGCCTTATTGATTTTGAGAGCTCAGTGTCTAAGGTCAAGGTCACTGGGACTTAATATATGAAAAACCTTTTTCCGGACAATAACTCAACAATGGCTGTACCTAGGTTCACATGATCATTACTGTGGATAGTCTTTGTGTCAAGGATGTGACCTGTCAATTCTTAAATTCAAGCTACCTTTTCCTTAAAATTCAACATTACAAGATAGGCTTACCTAGTCTGAATATCTTCCTAACAATTCCATTGCTACAAACCTCCCATCTCCTACTGTCCCTGGCTTGGACACCACACGGGCATATAATGCTCTGCCCTGTGTTCAATGCACTATGATTGGAATTAATTTACCTTTTAACAGTGAGGAAGAATTTCAACCTTCAACCAGATATAGTGTAATCAGCTATTAATTACTAAGTTTAGTGACTGTACATGATGTTAAAGCCACCATGTAAAGATTTATTCATTAACAGTAGACATGAAAACTCTTAACAACCATTAAGTTATCAAAATATACATTGTAATATGTATTAGAGACACAATATACAAAATAACCATTCTGCTTTCTAAATTTAAGTTTGACCATGAGTATATTTCTTAACAAGAGCTGTCAGTAGAGACTAAGTATTTGTCACATGAGATGTGGTTGATAAAGAACATACATATTTTAAAGTGATACTGTAACAAATTTAAAGTAAAAAAATATTTTTTGAAGAAAATTTTAAGTTCAAGGGGAGATAATTCTGAAAAAAAATGTATTTAGAGATATGAACTTGGTCACATGAGACGTGGTTGATAATAAGGAACATATATTTTAACTTAGAAGTTTTTACCTTAAGAAATAAAAGTTATAGTAAAAAATATTTTACTGCACAGAAACTTTAATCAGAAATATGGATGTGGACATTTGACGCCAGCGCTAGGGCGAGTAGGAGAGCTCTCCATTTACTTTGTCAAGTCAAGCTAAAAATGACAGTGAGATACTTATATAAGAGCACACTTAATTCATTTATTCACTGAGGATGCAATATTTTCACAGGAGTGAAAAATATATCTGTGGCTCACGAGTGAACAAAATAAACTGTTCAGCACAAGTGGCTCAGTAGAGAAGAATGCAGATATATGCTCCCCTTGCAGCAGCTCTGTGAATATACATTCACAAGAAAGTGAACGGGTGAAACTTGAGCCATGCTAAGGAGTGTAAGTGAAGATACTACTAAAGAAGTGATAGTTTGATGGTGAAGATAGGGCTTGGACAAACCAAATTTCGACAATATTTGTATTCACAACGCCCTTTTGAGGTTTAAACAACATTTTTTGCATGTGACACACCATTCCGTCATGTTTAACATTTGTGTTAAGTAGGCTTAATTTTTAAAATCTATCAGTCAATGGAGATATCGCCCAGTCAACCAATTTTGACCTCATTTATTGGTCACACCCTTTATGGTTTCGATAAGGATCTTGCCAGCCACAGTCTCAGTCTCGTCACGGTTTACAATCGATGGTGGAGTTAATGCTAATGCTATCATAGAAGTGATGAATACAACACTGAAACCATGTGAAAGGTAAATAATGACCCAGTTTATTGGCCACACCATTTGAAGTATTAACATGGTTGTTGCAGGCGACACACGGATTAAAAAAGGTAAACATTTGTGCCATGTCATTTTAAATTCCATAAATCTGTGAAGTTAAAGTGCGGACAAACAATATTTGACCCCATAAATTGGTCATGCCCTTTGAAGTACCAACACGGTTTATGCACATGACACTGTCTCATCACGGTTAACATTTGTGCCATGTAATTTTAAAATTCATCTGTCAATGGTGGAGATATTGCCCAGACAAACCAGTTTTCAACAATATTTGACCTATGGCCTCATTTATTGGCCATGCCCTTTGAGGTTTTGACACTTAACAGCACTGCTCATTTCCTTGAGCAGAAATACCTGCAGCTGCTTCACTTCACCCAGGTGTAAATAGGTACCTATTAGGGTCATGCACTAAGCTGTTATGTTAGCAGTTGGTGTGTGACTGGATGATCGGGAAGTTAATGTTGAGTCTATAGTCCAATAATTCACAACTCTATAAAGAATTTTTATAATCAGAACATTTATGTAATTTCTCTCATTTACAGCTTACAATCACCGAGATATATGACGGTATAGCTGCAGATGGTATAGCTGCAATATTCTACTTGTAGTTAAGCTATTTAAGATGCGAAAACATTTTTCACAATCTGTAATTAAACTAAAATAATTTTATAAACTACAAAATATAGTTGTTTATTAATCACATTTATTTATTTCTTAAGTTTTCAATTGCGAAACGACATACATAGATAGTAACAAGAATAAGTACTGAAAAAAAACAACCACATGAATTGACAAAATTTGCTACTAAATAAACGTTCACAAGATGGAATAACTTATAATGATTGTTTCCTTACAAAGACAACAAATTTAAAGAGGTAACATAAAACTAAAACATTGTTAGTCATTATCTCACATATTTTGTATTTATTTAAAAGTTACGTACAAACAGATTTAAGGGTTTCTGACAAATTTACACCATCAAGCACTATTAATAAGCTGTATTAACATTGAAATTTCAGACACATGGAAAATAGTCATAAGGTAAAAAATGAATTGATAAGTACATATGATCAAATATTGAAAGCACTGCAAGTAATAAGTGGTATGTTTTAAATATACATACATTAATAAGAATGTTTAATAATAGTTGTTTTAAAACACTTCTTTTATGGAGCTGGTGAAATTCGGTATATATTTCACAAATACAATAAAATAAAATAAATGAGCATCTTTGTGGCTTATTACTCGCAAACCCTTCAAAAGTCTACAAAGTTCACAATTAGAAATTACATAGTAATAACTACTTATTTACAGACATTTTCCTATTAAGACTCTGTACCAATGATATAAACTTTTACACCAATAAAATAAATATCACCATAATTATAAAAAATCTCAATTTTCACTTAAGTTGTTATGTGCTGGCACAAGCAAAGAAGTAACAATGACTTCAAGATTGGAATCTGTTTTATAAACACGATTTTTGCTCATGAATAGGAATATCTCTGTAGTTCACATCACTGCAATCTATTTCCATATGTCACTCAAATATGTATCAAAAGGATGATTTTATTATGCACACAAGTTCTTCTTAGCTCCACATTTTCCTTGGGTTTTTATAGTCGATTTTTCAAAATGTTTTAAACCACTTTTTGTTCAATACAGATCCCCATTTTTTTGAAATATGACATATGGAAAAAAATATTTGGCAGTAAAATCTTCAGTTCAATGATTGGTAGATAAATATACACAATAAATTGTTCTAGACAAAATATCTTCATTACAAGTCATCATCTTCATCAGGTAAGGCAACTTGGACTGCTTGCTGTAAGTAGAAAACATGTAACAACCATTCAAATACATAATTCATACATTATATTATCAATCATGTATAACTAATTCAATGAATGTAAATAACCTAAAACTTGATTCCATTATCTCAGAAATATGTATAAGCCACAAGTAGTACATACAAAATCGAGGGTTCCAATATCGACAAATAAAATAATACTCTCCTTTAACACAAGGACTTTTTACAAAGAATTATTTTACATTACTAATATAAAGTTCTTTATAATAATAAGTAAACATCTATATCTTACTTGTAGTTCTAATTCATTCTGTTTGGCGAGGTCTGGGTCCATTTGTACTTCTGGGGGAGCAAGAGCTGGCATAGCAACAAACTCAAGATTTGGGTCACCAACAAGTTTTCTAGCAAGCCACAAGAATGGTTTTTCAAAGTTGTAATTACTCTTTGCACTGATGTCGTAGTACTGTAAAAATAAAAGATTTTCTTTTAAAGAATTTACTTTTCAAGTATCATTAATTTCTGCCAAACGAATACAAATAAAAATACGAACATAAGTTAGTATGAATGATGCTGTCAAGTTTCACTGAAAGACTTTTGCAGCAGACGAGAGAAGGAGGTTGCAATTGCCAAAAAATAACATTAATATGTTGCTTAATTTGATCACTAAAACAGAAGGATATAAATAAAGCAATATATTTAACACTCGGCAGTTTGAAGAATCTGCATTTTGGCAGAAACCAGGCAAGTAAAATAATGGTGAACAAAATTATAATAAGGTTGACTTTACGGACAATTACAAAAGTCAACTGAAGTCCAGATGACCCAACCTTCGAATCATGATTAGGTTTCCAAATTCGATTTTGACAAGTCCGATATTCGTATGAAATATTTGTT
Source organism: Mactra quadrangularis (assembly GCA_025267735.1). Classification (NCBI taxonomy): domain Eukaryota; kingdom Metazoa; phylum Mollusca; class Bivalvia; order Venerida; family Mactridae; genus Mactra; species Mactra quadrangularis. The sequence goes on from CM046305.1 coordinate 12,167,086, forward strand.
ATTAAAACGCCAGAGGACATGTCATAATCATTTTTGTATATAGCATGTTTAGGATGACTTGAAACAAACAACTCAGCTTGTTTACCTATTTTGGACTTGGGTATTACATGCAATAGGGAGGTCAGTTGGATTATATAATTATGTATACTACAGTTAACAAAAATCAAGTATGGTTACGTAAATAACTCAGATAGTAGTCTAGAGACGATGGTTCATAAATAAATATTTCTTTGTTACAGGTTTGAATCCGGTTGAAAAAATAATGAAATTATTGTTACTTTATTTTGTGTAATGAATGTATTAACCATGATTGAATTAAATGCATGGAATGTGTGTTCTCAAGATTTAAAAAAATGTATGATAAATTGAGGTACATGTATTTCATTTTGTGCTGAACTATCATAATTTATTTTTATACAAGAAAGATAATGTGGGAGCCACATTAAAGCCGGATTTTTCTGCATATGGGAACATTGAGAACAAGTTTACGTAGTTACAAAAGAAAGTCATTTGATATATTGCTTATAGACCTTTCTTAATATTATGCTCATGAATAATTCATGAGGTAGTGAAAACGAGGTTTAGATGGGTCAAATGTAAACAAACTGATAAGCCAGCGTAGTTACACTCTGTGTTATATAGAGATCTTGGGAAAAGTATTGATTTGTTCGTCAGGTTGTAACTGAAATATGTTAAATAATAAAAATAAATTTTGAATTTATTTATTTGATATGAAAAACTTACCTATTATACATATCATTAAACAAAAACAACATAAATACTGTGTAAATACACTTGGCAATCTATACAGTAATCAGTCTTATATTAGACTGACCAATTGTTTATTTCATCACAGTATGTTGTTGTAGATCTGATCTTATAATAATTACCATAGCAAATCAAAGGCTATCAGGTTAACATTCCATGCTTTGGAAATTTATTAAGTAAGAGCAATAAAATTATGTAACTATTGATAGTATAATTATTTAGTTGTATGAAGATAAAGTTCAGGTTTACTGTATGGTACTATATTTATTGTATTCAACTTCACTAATGAACCTATAAAATTTGTATGTAATGTCTACAGAGAAAACTGCACCTCTGAAGAGTTTGTATGGGAAGGAAGGAAAAATAAAATAGTCACATTATTTCATTATCTATTTAAAAACCGTATCTGATGGACATGTCTTTTGTTCAACAATACATGCATGATCTTTTAAGTGAAAACTGATACAATCCCGACTGACTTAACTGGCCTACAGACACCATTAAAATATATTACATGTACTAATAATTCTTTTACCCTTCTGATGACTTCAATGTTTATATGCTATTTGAAATATAATCAGTTCCTTTAAAAATATATGTTTTTAATCAAAAGAACAGAACCATGACAAATAATTAGGTAGTGACTATAATCATGTAGTATAGTCAATTAAATCAAATGAGATTGTACATTATTGTTGTTGACTTCATTATAACGAAAGACATATTATATCCCTGCCTCTATCATTCCTTTCCGAAATACAAATGTAGTTTCAAACTAAATCATAATGTTGTATTGTTTTCAAATAGAAATTGCTTAGGTATATTAATATTTTGCCTCTCTTTAGTCGAATCTTGATTATTCCAAATTCCTGAAAATGCTTCATTTTGACTTGTATTCATATACGAAGATGCTCACACAGTTGTGAATGTGAAGCGTGACCTGATATTGCTAGTTCTTTTCTATTCTTATGTTTTGTGGTATTCTTGGCTATGGACCAGTCAAACACATTTTGGAAAGTATTAATTTTCTTTTTGGAGATCCATTTAGTGTGTTCCTGACACACATAAATTGATTTGAACACATTAGTTGATCATGGATTCTGAATTTAAATTACATTAATTTTTACGGTAATATAGGAACAGTTTTGTACTTTTTCATTGAATAAATTCTACATATAACTGTATTTTTTACTTTACTAATGTATCAACTGTATTAACTGTGAAATCATAAAAAAGCTTAAGATATTATATGTGTTGAAGAAAGACAATTTAATAAGCTTATTTTTTTCAAAAGTACTGTCTAATGAGAAAATAACGCTAAATATTAACTGGAAACACTTGTTAACACCGTTTGTCTTTTGAATATAAGTAGAAGATTAAACCTGAGTATCAACATAAAATATCTTCTGTTTAAGTTAAAGTCATAAACACACCAGCATTAATTGTTAACCTTGTATTTTCCACTAAATCTACCGAGAGATACCTCCAACCTCCTCCTGCCATTTATACTACTAGGAGAGTTGTTTACATCTGACCCATCTTAACCTCGTTTTGAAATTCATGCATAAATATTGAGAATCCTCTATTAGAAGGAATACAAAGGGCAATAATTAATCTTAAAGGAATAAAGAGTTTCATCAACTATATATATGTCCTATTGTATCTTTTCTGAGTATTTTGTTGGTATTTGACTAAGATGGCATAAGACATGAAAACTTTGGATGAAAATAATGCAAAGCTAATGATATGAAATTGGTGAGAGAATTTTGTTAAAAAAAACCCTTGTATGGCAAATGGTGAAATTGTTGAAACAAAATGGCGGGAAAATATGACTGGAAAATGCCAGAATACTTGCTATTGGAGAGATCCAACATACTGAAAACTTTAACATAAAAAATACTAAGGGAAATAATCCATTTTTAAGCCAGGTAGAGTTGTTGTTACTGTCTAATTCTTTTTAACAGATCATATGTAATCATTGTATGAAATTTCATAAACATCTAACCATAAATGGCAGAGCTATCCAACATTTTGAAAACTTTAACACAAAAATAACAAAGGGAAATAATCCATTATTAAGCCAGGTAGAGTTGCGGTTACTGTCTAATTCTTTTCAACAGATGATATGTAATCATTGTATGAAACTTCGTAAACATCAAACCATAAAAAACAGAGATATCCAACAATTTGAAAAATTTAACGCAAAAAAACAAAGGGAAATAATCCATTATTAAGCCAGGTGGAGTTGCTGTTACTGTCTAATTCTTTTCAACACACAGAAGGTATGTAATCATTGTATGAAATTTCATAAACATCTAACCATAAATGGCAGAGATATCCAACAATTTGAAAAATTTAACGCAAAAAAACAAAGGGAAATAATCCATTATTATGCCAGGTAGAGTTGCGGTTACTGTCTAATTCTTTTCAACAGATGGTATATAATCGTTGTATGAAATTTTGTAAACATCTAACCAGAAATGGCCGAGATATCAAACAATTTGAAATTGAATGCAAAAATTACTAAGGGAAATAATCCATAATTAAGCCAGGTAGAGTTGTGGTTACTGTCTAATTCTTTGCAACAGATGGTACGTAATCATTGTATGAAATTTCATAAACATCTAACCATAAATGGCAGAGATATCCAACAATTTGAAAACTTTAACGCAAAAAAACAAAGGGAAATAATCCATTTTTAAGCCAGGTAGAGTTGTGGTTACTGTCTTAATCTGTTCATCACATGGTATGTTATCACTGTATGAAGTTTCATAAAAATCTGACAATAAATGGCAGAAATATATGCTAAATTAAAAACTTTAATGCAATTGTTAACGACACCAGACACCCGAAATTACAAAGGGCAATAATCCATAATTAAGCAAGGTAGAGTTGCGGTTACTGTCTAATTCTGTTCATCACATGGTATGTTATCATTGTATATAGTTTCGTAGAGATCTAACTTTAAATGGCAGAAATACATGGTACAATAAAAACTTTAACGCAATTGTTAACGACACGGACGCCCGCCCGACCGCCTGTGTTGGCCAAACTATTAGCCGAATTTTTTCGTTGAAAAATCCGGCTAAAAACTGATAAAAAATAATTAATAATTTTTTTTCTAAAATGAGTAAACTTTTAAACAAGAGCTGTCAGTAGAGACAGCATGCTTGACTAAGTAAATATTTACCACATGAAATGGTTGATGATAAGGAACATACATATTTTAAAATTTGAAAATGACAACATACCAAATTAAAAAGAAAAAAAATTCTTTTTAAGAAAATTTTTAATTCACTAGAGACAATTGAAAAAAAAGAAAGTATTTTGCGTTATGAACCTTGTCACATGAGATGTGGTTGATAATAAGAAACATATATTAAAAGTTTGAAGTTGATACCTTAAGAAATAAAAAAATTATATAGTAAAAAATATTTTACTGCACAAAAACTTAATCAGAAATATGGACGCGAAGGTTGACGCCGACGCTAGGGGGAGTAAGAGAGCTCTCCATTTACTTCATAATGTCAAGCTCACGAGGAGGAATTGAACCAAAAAAGTTGGAAAAAGTAGTAGGAACAATTCAAAAAGTAGGAAATAGTAGGAAAAGTAGGAACAACTTGACAGCCTGTAACCCAGTACAACCCAAACATCTGTTCCTTGGAGTATAGTATTAAAATTGTTGTGAAAACTGGATACATCAAATTGGCTGACCCAGATTTAAATATAATAAAAACAGGTAGATATTAGCTAGAGTATCTATCAAGTTACCATAATATTTACTTCATTTATTATTGCAACTTCTTTGTTTTCTTTAATTTTAAAGATAATTTCAACAATTTTGAGACTTTGTTTACTGATATATAGATGGCTAAATGTGTAAAGGTTTAAGTTTGTTTACAAGTACAATAAAACAGGTCTTATACAACCAGAGGTTGTAGTATGGTATTTTATTGTATAGAGAGATGACTGCTCATTTAATGATTACTTTCAATGATAATGATTTCAGCTCCAGTTGACATCTCAACCATAGTATAACTGTTATGTACTAAGTTAATAGCCAGTTGACATTCTAACTTAACCATTTCACTGTTTCTATGTTTTCATGCTTAATACATAGTTCATAAATTTATAGCTAAATAATTTACAACAAGAAAGGATTGTTGGACATGTCTAACAATGTGACATACAGAAAACAGACATTACACTTCATGTTCCAAAAATCCTTTCCAAATACAAATTTTATACATATTTTTTCCAACACATTCCTAAACTGAAAATGCAGAATATTAGCTTCTTTTGTAATAATCAATGTAATAAAAAAATCATCAAATAAAACTTACCTGAAGGTTCTTTTTTCTGTGGAATACAATGGCTTTTGCTTTAACTTTTCTGTCTTTGATATCAACTTTGTTTCCACATAAAACTATAGGTATACATTCACAAACTCTAACTAAATCTCTGTGCCAGTTTGGTACATTCTTATATGTTACTCTAGATGTTACATCAAACATTATCACAGCACATTGTCCTACAAAATGCAACATAAATGCTTACTACAAAATCAACATCGTCCAAATATACTTTCTAATCAAATCAATATATGTGAGTCTTTCATTGAGATGGGTTTTGTGAACTCTTGCAGGTTATTACTACTATGGTAGAACTATATTTATACTAAACAGCATGTTCAGTGACTTTTTTAGAGTGGGTATTGTACCCATCAATGTTGAAAAATGCGGGTTTGAGAAAATAAAAGAGGATACACCAGCTAAAGTCCTTTGTTTTGACATACATGTATAATTATTGGTACAAATCATCGGGTCGCTAATGCTCTAGAGCAAAAGGCTATATTGACCCCATGCCTCTTTATTAGTGCCGAAAACAAAAACAATCTGCTCAGCGTTGCTGACTTCATTTCGGTAAAGGCTAAATGCCAGTAAAAACGTAACAAGCCAATAGAGTTACGGTTTGTTACATTATGATATATTTCGGTCCGAGTATTTGTACCCAGTTGAGTCTGAATATTCGCGTGAATGTTATAATTTAGGCATGAAATACGTGGATTTTTGCGTGATTGAACATGCTGATAGAGCACTTGTACTTCACTCAACCTTTAAGCTAGCTATTATAACAACATGGTAGTGTATACATTCCCTTTAAGGTTAAAAAGTTCCTGGATGCAATCCATGTTTTATCCAGATTACATACTGAACCAAGTCAAGTCATGGGTAGATTTAATTTTTCTAGATAAACATACAATTAAAAACAATAACAGAATTTAAATGAAAAACTTTTTACAGCTTTGAGCAATTATGTGTAAAAATTATAATTCACTTAACAGTGAACGCTGATGTAAAGAGTAGTAGTTGTCTAAATGAAAACTGATAATCTTGGGCAACCGCTGTGATACTCTGAATTTATAAATGTTACAAGAGCATAAAGAAATAAGCAATAACAATAGTGATACTTCTAAAGTAGAGTAGGAGGATTCTGCACTCAACACTTCTGCTCCTCTCAATGCAGAAGTAACCTATTATGAAACATGAACTCCTTGATGTCACTGCCCTTTCCTATGTTGTATAATAGTCACTATAGTAATTATGGACTTACCCTGAATGTAATATCCATCTCTAAGACCACCATACTTTTCTTGACCAGCTGTATCCCATACATTGAAACAAATTTCTCCTCTGTTGGTATGGAAGCGAAGAGGATGGACTTCAACACCAAGGGTGGCTAAATAAAAGAGAAAAAAACAACAAGTAGTTAAAAATAACTTGCCTTACAATTAAGACAGGAAAGAAATATGGCAACAACAATGAAGCTGAATTTCAACCCTCATGGGTAAATAGAAACCCAATTTATTTACACTCAAAAAAAGACTGTTGATAAATCAAGAGAAGCATGTTCCTCTATTGGTTATATTACTATGTCAACATGGAGGAACATCACTACTGCTGCCAATTTTTCATGGAAGGGTATAAAAAGGGCAGTTATCCAACATTAAGGAAAAAAAGGTTCCAGTTAATACATACAATAATCTTGCCTCACCTGGTATCTCATCATTCAAATCAGATAATTAATTGAACTAAACGCTTCAGACATGGAAAACAACTTTAACATAAAAATCACAAAATGCAGTGATTCAATACTAGGAAGTTTTTGTTTGCTTCATACTTCCTGATTTTCTCCTTGAATGAAATGGTAAATATTACTAGGGTAAATTATTTAAAACTATGATAAATTAAGTCAGTTAAATATTTCATAATTATGTTTACCACATGGTATTTTATCATGGTATGAAGTTCAATTAAGAAGAGATGTTAAATGGCAGATACCACACATACTAAAACCTAACCACAAAAAATACTAAGAAAATAATACATAATTAACTTTTTAAGTCAGGTACAGTTATGGTTATAATCTATTCATTACATGGTATGCTATCATTGTGTAAAGTTTCATTAAGATATGACCACAAATGGCCAATTAAGACAAATGGTGAATGAAAAACTGTATTAAGCATATTAAAAAACTTCAGTTTTTTCCAAATACCATTTAGATACGATGTAATGTCTTACCAACATATCGTTTTTCAAATTCTCCAGTCACATGACGTTTTACAAAAGTTGTTTTTCCTACACCACCATCACCAACCAAAACCAGCTACAACAAAAAATTAATAATTGCAATAATGAATTGACAAAAACATTTATGTACATCAAAAAGCAGTGTTCAATCTAGAATGGTCCCAGAGGGGGCCCGTTGGGAGTAAATTGCTTGTAACTGCAATATTTATGTTCAATTATCCATTTTTAGTTACATTGCAATTGAAATTTCTACCCAACAGTTGGTCTTGTGATCTGTTTCTTTTTACTGGACCATCGGGGTTTAAGACAGACTCTTTATTCGGTCCAGTGACAAAATTCTAAGACTGATACCCATTTAATTTATCAAAATGGATGTAACAAAACTAAATGGCATAGAATAAACGAAAAGTTGCAAATTTGTGATAAAGCCATATTTTCGGCAATGCACCCGACGGGCCCAATAAACGATCGATATTGCGCCATTTGCGTTCATAAAGGGCCAATGGCATGCTCTAGATTGATCACTGTTAGTTGTTGTAAGTGGAAAGTTATACAAATTTTATTTAAGTCCCCCTACTTTTCCGTTCAAGAAATGTAAACACCAACGTCATTCGCATAATAGATTTTCACGGCAGTATCTCATCAGGTATAGTGAAAGGGTAACCGTGTATGCTAAATAAGTTGACAAACAATGGAGACCTACTTGTTTGGTGAAAACTATGCCTAAATTTACAAATTACCTGTAACACATATATATATACTGGTATGCGAGCAGTAGCCGTGATTTTTTCAAGCTTTTTCTCAAATATATTGAAAAAGCATCGATATTTCCAAATAAAAGTTGACAATAACAAACCTGGGTTCAAAACGTATCAGTCTGTCTAAAAATTGTGTCCCAATACCCTTCATTAAATGGGTTCACAGAAAGAATAAGTTAGAAAGATTTTAAAAGCAGCTTACTTTGAAAGTTGGGACTTGCTGTTGTTCTGCCATAGTTGATATAAAGACAGTGGACTTCTGAAACAATAATAAAATATGTAAAACGACTTCCAATAACTTAATAGGGAGAAACAAAAAAATTGAAAATTAATCAATCATGCTACTTTCTTTTCAAGTCTTGAATCAATTTCGAAAACGAAAGAGCGGTATGTCGGTTCGATTAAAATCCATATGTCAAGCCAAATTAAAACATTAAAATTAGTGAACAAACCAATAAAAATATATTATCACACAAATCGTTGTCCCTCTAGCCTATGTACGTGATCTAACTGCGCGATGTCAACGGATACAACTTTATTCAAAAATATTAACTGACGATGGCGCAATTTCTTATGACTTTCCGGTATGAACCAGTTTTAACAAAGTATACGAAACTACGCAGGAAATATTATCAATATTGCTTTACATTAGTGAGAAATAAACTAACGCGATCTTGAGGTAAGGTGTTAAATCAGTCACATCGATACAAATGAAGTGGAAATAAAGCGAATATTTGTCAAACCTTTTGTTGCCGCAGTTAAATTGACCGGAACCGGAAACTGATCGCACGCATGCGTTTTGATTTGACGGAAACGGGAATGTGTATATATTAAAATTGTATTGATTTTTCCTGTTTTAACATAACCCATGGCGGTTCAGTAGCATTTTGGATTAATATTCATGCGTTAATAAATTTTGGATTATTGTTTCTAATTGCACAACCTGAAACAAGATGACGAAGGACCGCCTGCCGGCCTTAAAAGCGGTAGGTGTTTCCAGTCCGCAGGAAAACGGTGTTAGCATAGAAATCTCCCGAACTATTGATTGATAAGTTAATAGTGATTATTTACTGTTTCTGACTCCTGTCCTGTTTGTTGAGTAATCAGATTTTTAAGAATGAATATAAATGGCTTCATATTTTATATTCATTGTCATTATATGTCATATTGACCAGTGCTTCCCTAGCCTTTTGGTGTTAAAATTACTTTCAATGCGCTGGTCTAGAGTCTTAAGATGAAACTGCCAGGCTACAGACTCAGATACAATTATTTTATGTCAGAATTGTCAGTTTCATCATAGTATTTTTGCCTATCTTACGAGTTAATTAAATTGCTTATTATTAATTAGCTTGTGTTTTCATCAAGCAGCTGTTAGAACCTGTCTTCTTTGAGTACCAGACCATTTTTCACAAAGATTATTCGCCCCCTAGATGATCTGTCCCCATCACATTCGTCCTTGGACGATCCCTCTCCAAAGATGATTCGTCCCTTTTTTATAAGTGTATAAGGGAATGGATTTTTGACGAAGATTTATATTCTGATTTTCATATTTCTTACTCTTTGGTGAATTAAATGTAGTAATTGGTTTTAACCATTATCAAATGTTATATGTGTATTTATATGTTTATTTTAATAACTATAACAGTGTTCAATCTAGAGAGTGCCATTGTGCCATTGGCCCCTTATGAATGAAAATGGCACAATATCAATCGTCTATTGGCCCGTTGGGCGCACTCGATGAAAATATGGATATATCACGAATTTGACAACTTTTCATTTAGTTTCGTTACATCCATTTTGCTAAATTAAACAGGTCCCTCAGTCTTTGAATTTAGCCACCGGACCGAAGAACGAGTCTTTAAACGCCGACGGTCCCGTAAAAAGATACATATCACAAGACCAACTGTCGGGTAGGAATTTCAATAGCAGTATTACTAAAAGTGGATAACTGAACATAAAAATTGCAGTTTCAAGCAATTTACTCCCATATTTAATAATTACGCCGTACTCTATCTGTGATTCATGATTTACATAACGGCGCCGACGTTGAGCATTTATTTGGACACTGAAAATCCAGCCGAGAGTCCGCGATACACATTAAATTTGTGCCACGCTTTTAACAAAGTCAATCATTGACAATAAAGACTTATGTGTAAAACGAACCTATGTTCAATTTTTAGGCGTCCTCTAAAAAATCAATAGTGCTACATATATGATGGCTCGATAAAATTGATTACGTAATTAAACGGTTGCAATTTACAAACAGGTGACAAACTTTGGTGTACATTGATGAGGTAGATAAAAGTTTATTTTATGTTTGCCGATAAGCTGATAATTGTAATGAATTAATAGCGTGTTGTGTGGCAGTTTAAATAGACTTAATTAGTTGATTTTTAAGACAAATAAAGATGAGAATAAAAGTAATCTCCTATTAGATAATAAACTAATTCGTTAAATTCCACTAGAAACAAACAACTTTGTCATAATTTTACAACAAATTAAGTTATTTGTATTATAATTATTCATAATATGGTATTACATTTCATAAAAATAGAATTCCTCCAGTCATGAGTTTGTTATGTCATACATTTTCGCGACCCACGTTATCGCAATTTTAATTGAAACAGTCTTAAATCTATGTTAGTTATTTGATTGCCATTTTAATTTGCTGATAAGTTCTCCTTAATTTAGCAAAAAGTAAGGGAAAATTCCTTTATCTTTTCCGAATTCCAGAATAACTACTGGTTAGTTCAACCGAATTGAAATTGTGAAAAACGGAAGAGTAGTCTTTAAGCTAAGGCCGTGTGTTTCAGACTAAAAATCAATAATAAACATGCACTGTCAAATGTAAATTAATATTTACGAAAAGTACAATAAAAGAACCAATTTATTGAAAAAATATTTAAACAAAGAACTAATTATAAGCGCTGTGCGTACAGTTTATTGGTGATGCATGGAAATTATAGCAGCATTTTAATATTGTGTGCCTTGCTCCAACAGAAATTAACAATTAAAAGGGTAATACTTTGATATTTTATTAATGGCCCTCGTTTTTCAACTTGGGCCCCTATTTTGAAGTCCATGGGCCCAACGGGCCCCCTCTCGGACCATTCTAGATTGAACACTGACTTCACCTTTTCCTGATTTTGCATTTTATTATTATAATTGTGGTTTCAACAGACGCACTGATACTTCTGGATGTTTTCTAACTAGACCCACGCGGGTCAGGTTAGCTAAAAATAGATCACATATTAACATTTACTGATGAGCAAGTACAAACATTTATTATTGCACAACATATGTGTAATAAGCACAGATGTATTTTAACCCTCTCCGAATGTTAATAAAGACAAAAAGTGAACATTGGAAATGTCTAAGGTCAAGAGGTGTTACAAAAAACACATCTATAAATAGCTTGGGAAATTCGCATTTTCAAAATAGTGTAATTGGCTCAATAACTTGTACTTGGTCATCCAGGCTATTTAGAAATGAGTTTTTGATATACTGGAATGATTAGAATGGATAAAAAAGGATAACACATTGTTATTGTCATTTGCCTGTATTTCCCTTTTGCGGAAGTTAAAAATAGAAAAGACTATCAAGGTAGTTAGAAATAGTAATGATACTACTCTTATATACATATAACATGTGTATTAGGATTATCATAGTGTGCTTGGATTCTTTGTTTAAATTAGTTTTTTATTCTTTTTCCCATAATTTTCAAAGGGGTTTGCAATATCTCATTATCTTGTCATATATTGAAGACTTCGGTAAATAACAATCTCTCATACAGAGTTGTCGATCCTTACAGTGCTCTAAATCACTGTTAACGTCTCTAAAGTAGTCCCAAACATGTGATCGTTTTAAACCATCATGTGACAATTTTTCAATCATATCAGACTCTTTCCATACCCAACAGGCAAACTAACAAACAGATCACCTTTCTCGTCTTGTAGATGTTCAAAGGCTTGCTGTTGACAGTCCCTAAGCACGATATTTTTGTCATAATTTTTAGCAATAGCACCTAATGTTGACATTTTTAGCGGATGAGTAAATAAGCCAAATTACTCAGAATAGGAAGACATTTCGCAAAAAATAGTTCCTGTAAATATAGCTTTTCAAAAATTAGATTTCGCCTATAATAAAATCATATTTCACGTAAGACTTTAAGATAATATATATAAAAGAAGAATTACATCTTTGATACAAAATCAATCTAAGTTATATTACTATTTTGTAAAAACCGAGACGTTAACAGAGATTGAGAGCACTGTAAGGATCGACAACTCTGTATGAGAGATTGGGTAAATAACTGTCAAAATGAAATGAAATCCAGCAATTTATGTTTGACTTGATCAGGTAGCTACAGACAATTAATTTCATCTACTGTAGTGTGGAGATAGGTCCAGCATCTGGGAGGCTTGTAGGTATAGAATGAACCAGTTGCAGTAAATAATCAAACAATTGTTGATACACCCTGAAAATGAGCCTTTTTATTTATTGGGGACTTTAGTCCTGAGCAAATATATTTACCGTATTTCAGACCCTTTTCCCACTTAGAAAATTTACCGAATCCAGAATAGTCCCTCAGTATATATGTAATGTATAGAGCAATTCAAAAAGATCGTCTGCTATGACGGCCGCATTAATACTCTAGTAATCTGAACTATATCTCAAGCGTAAGACTATTCGCTGATATGTTGTGCGTCTCAGTAGGGATGATTATGTCATCTTATGTAAAAGTATGGTATCAATGATTCAGTCATGACCCGTTGTTTGTGTCATTTTTCAGTAGAGATGTTACATCCTCTTATGTAATAGAATAGGAAAAGTTTAAAGATCATAGTTGATGGCTTTGAATGATTTCTGAATAATAGACTTTATCTATTTTACATACAGATGGAGTAGAATAAATGTGCATAAATGATAACTTTTAAGCAGCAGTTATTGAAATGTTTAAGAATGACCCCTTTGACTTGTGTTGATTGCGTGAAAAAAATCACAAGTGTGATTTCACTTTTCAAAACCAAACAAATTCAGTGCCTTCAGCGCTTTGATTATTGTTAGTATTGTAAGTGTATCGTATTGTATGTAGAAATGTTTTAATCTATTTTATATTACAGGCCCAGAGTGATGATGATGATGGGGATGAGGTTCAGGTGGGGGTTGACTCAGGTGGTTTTATGGATGAGTTCTTTAATCAGGTTTGTAAATTTTTTTTTTAATATGCTACTAAGACTTTCAATTATCTGTGAAGGAGTATAATAGTTTACTTTATTGCTGAATATCTGGATTTAAATTGAAATGTTATCTGTAATATACTAATAGTCAGACTTTGAAAGTCGGTAAAACAAGACCATGTTAGGTCTCAATTTAGTGTAACAATCTAACATTTCTTTTACTGGTGCAAACATGGTTTAATTTTGCAAGATCTCACCGACTGTTACTGACTTTGGTCTCGTGATCAATGAAGGGGCTAGTGAAACAAGAACACTGTTGTAAATGACATGTAGCTCAATACCTCTCTTTATTTAATGTCTGATTGCTATATTTTCCTCCATTGTCCCGTAGTTTTCCAACTTCTAAACATTAGCATCGGAAATTTTAAGTCAAAATGAATAGTTCTTAGTTGTAAAAATCAATTTTATAAACAATTCCACAACAGTGAAACCTCCTTGGATTAAACATTAGTTTTATAATGAAGATCAGTTAAGGCTGTGTTTGGCATTTCAGACTTAAATCAGATTCTGTCATAGAGGGATAAAAAAGGCTGTAAAATGAACAAAGGCTGTTTATATAATAATTCATTTTTGTATACTTTACTATTGGACTATTGAGCCTCTAGTCTGGTGAACTGATGTACAGTAAAACCTCTTCTACAACCTGTTACTCAACAGAGGGATAAACATAAATAAATATACTGTAGCAATACTAGCATACTATTTTTAATTTGAATTATATACATGTACATACCAATCATTGATTGTTATTTTATTAAGTTTTACTAATTAATTAACATGAAAATCCCTGATAATGAAATAGACAAACATTTAAGGGATCTATAAGCATATTTATAACCATGTATTTCTTTCTGACAGGTCATGCTTTTCTGGCAGAATACATATTTCTAATGAACAGTCCATCCACTTTCAACTTAATGCATTCTTTACTCACAAATCAATTGTTTGATGTTGTGTTTTCATTGCTTATGTAGGCAGTCATTTTAAAGAGAGCTCTCCAATTTGAATTCTTCTACTAAGATTGTTCAAATTATGTTAGTGGGTTCATAATTGGCCTGGCCCCAGGGATCACTGTTTCATAGGCTCTACCTGTTAATTTATCTTTTGTCAAATGCCTTAAGCATCTAGTTCTCAGGTGAGCGGTCCAGGGTCCTGAGGACTCTCTTGTTAATTTTATGAATTCATAGAATAGAATGAAATATAATTCAAAAACCATTTATTTTGTTATTCCGTATATTTATATTTATTAAGTTTTTTAACACCTATAAACATATTCAATGCATTGCACCATAAAACAAAAATACACTTTCATTTATAAAACATGATTAACAGTCGAATGAAATTAAAATATGAACTAGGCTTATGTAAAACAAATAGCTATTTTGGTTACATTGCAACAATTAAAGAAAGTAATTTTATAAGGTCATATAATATTGGTTTAATTGATGAATATAAAAAGACATTTACATATCAGTATGTAATTTTACATCAATTTGACAATATTTACCCCCCCCCCCCCCAATCTTGCATAGAAAACAAATTTTGGATCCACTCCTGCAATATTTTCATTTTAAGTCCATTCTTGTGTTATTCCTGATATTATTATAACGATGGTCCTATTTATCCTGTATTGATGGTTATTGCTAGTTGCCATATCAGATATGCAGTGTTACTATTTTCTGGAGTCACAATTGAGTTACTTCTGAAGTACAGTGTAGCATAAATCCTTCCTTTCTCCAGGAAAAATTGATTATGGTATGGTATGGTGTTATTCAGCCGTACAAATTTGTCTGATAAATGCTGCCCATTATGAAAACTGCAATCATTTGTAAATTGTCTAAGTTCTGAGTTGGGAGGTTTGCTTGGTCTGTATGACATTTAATGATTTCACACAAGTGTAGTGATATTACTGTCTCACATTACTGTTACATAGAGTATAATTGATGTTTTCATGTTTACTTACTGTATTTCTTGTATTGTTCGTATTCCTATGTTATAATTTTCAAAATATTTTAATCAATTCCAATATCAAATATAAAAAAATAATGATTGAAAAGTAATATAATTTGTTTACATTTACCCATTGTCATAAATTCAATAAAATATTAGATATTTACCAGTATTTTATACTTTCACTGATAGTGGCTGTTGGTATCACAGGGTTGATGTGACAGAATAGGTCACTTATGACATTATATCTAGAAAGGCTTCTTATAACATAATACTTAAAATGTAAAGTTAAGGTAAAGGTTATATTCATGCCGTCGTGTATATGACCTATATATGTGTTGAATGCGACGTTAAAAAAAGAAAAACTAACTAACTAGTTATATTCATGTCTTTTTTCAAAAGATTATCTTCTTAAAAGAATCATCTTTTCCTCGGATTTTTGAATTGATTAAGATTATATCTTTACATAAATTTTATTCATGTGAAAACTGAACTTAAATTAATTCTGCTAAAACCCTGCCCAGATTTTGACAATTTCATTACTGGTCTATATTCCATGACCCATTGTAAAACATGTCACCTGATTGAAACAAATTGGTTACATAGAGCCCACATACAGGTCGTCCATGAAACATTGCATAAATAAACATAGCCAGTTTCATTACACAGCAATATTTAGGGGTGAAATATTTTTACAATTTCAGAGTTTAGTTAATTTACTTTCATTTATTTAAATAAAACAACAAATAAGTTATTTCTTGTCAAAGATGTTTTGTGATAAAGAAACAATAAAAAGTGTGTTCCACAATCTTTGGCAATTACACAGCTTTTCACCTTTATAGTAGTAATGTATAATAGGGTCATTGCTAGGTAACTTCATTGTCACCTGTAGTTGGTGTCAGCTCATGATTCTTGATTGATTTTTCCCAGTTGAGACTTAATGTTAGATCAGGACCTATGTTTTAACTGTTTAGTAAAAATAGAAAATAATGATTTGTAACTTACTAACTATTGTAGAAAGTTTTTACTTTGACTAAAGCTAGTATGATCTAATCAATGAGTCATCAATGTATATCAGTATAATTACTCTGATGTGGATCTGATTTATTGGGGTGGGTGTGTCCTGTTGTAAAATATTTAATGGTTATGAATATCAGAAATATTTCAATTCCTTTTCATACGCCCATTTGAAAAACTGGTTGTATTATGTTATGATATTTTTTTTTTTTAATTTAATTTTTGTTGTCCATCTGGCCATCTGTCCTTCTGTCTGTGGGCAATTGCTTGTCTGGATGATAACTCAACAAGGGATGTACCTAGGTTCACCAAATTTTATGTGTGGACAACCCATGGGTCAAAAGTGTGTCCTATTGGTTCTGAGGCATCTAGGTCAAAGTTCAAGGTCTCTGGGACTTCATATGGGAAAACTTTGTCTGAACAAGAACTCAACAACATTTTTACCTTGGTTCACCACATGGAAAGCCCATGTGTCAAGGATGTGCACTTTAGGTTCCTAGACCCGGGTCAAAGGTCAAGATCACAGGGATTTTACTAGGGATAAATTTGTTTGGTTGACAACTCAACAACGGCTGTACTTAGGTTCACCAAATTTTATATGTGAATAGCCCTTGTGTCAAGGATGTGCCTTAATGGTTCAGAGGCCCCAGAGTTACTGGAAATTTATATTGGAAAACTTTGTCTGGACTATAACTCAACAACGGCTGTACTATATTTTCACGAAAACTTTGCTGTAGGTAGCCCTTGTGTCAAGAGTGTGTCCTATTGGTTCTAAGGCCCAGGGTCAAAGTTCAAGGTCACTGGCACTTCATATGGTTAAACTTGATCTGGACCATAACTTGACGTCTGCTGTACCTTGGTTACCAAATTTTACTTGTTTATAGACCTTGGATCATGGATGGCGCTTATTGATTCCAAGGCCCCAGGATCAAAGGTCATGGTCGCTGGAACTTCATATGGCAAAATTGGCAGTATGATAAGTCGACAACGGCTGTACCAAGGTTTACTAAATGTTAGTTGTGGATAGCCCTGGGTTAAGAATGTGCCCTATTGATTCTGAGGCCCTGTGTCACAAGTCAAGGTCACTGGGACTTCATATTGGAAAATTGTGTTTGTCCAAACGATAACATGGCAAGGGCTGTACCTTAGCTTCACCTGATCTTTACTGTGAATAGCCCTTGTGTCAAGGATATGACCTGTCGATTCTTCAATGGTCACTGGACTTCTCATCCTGGGGTAAAATTTTAGGGAGAAGTGACTGAAGTTCATATGCAAAAACTTTAGATGATTACATGACAATGGCCGTACCTAGGTTTGCCACATCTTTACGGTGGATAGGCCTCCATTCCTACAGTTCCTACAGCACACAGGCATAATTATAATGCCCAGCCCAGCAGAGCTCTTGTTATGTTGATGGTTCTTGTCCGTCATGTGTCAAAATTTTTTGAAACCACTTCTTGTCAAAAACCATAAGGTGTACAGTTACCAAATTTGGCATGTAGCATCACCTTAAGGTGATCTACAAAGATTTTTCAAATTATATTTACCCTGTCCTAGAGGTCAACAGATTTAAATATGGAAATGATAAAAAATCTTCTTCTTACTAACTGTTAGTCCTAGAGCTTTCATATTTGGCATGTAGCATCACCTCAAGGTCTTCTACAAAGTTTGTTCAAATTATGCCCCTGGGGTCAAAATTGGCCCTACCAAAGGGCTCGCAAGTTTCACATAGAGTTATATAAGAAAATGTTGAAAATTCTTTTTCTCAAATACTCAGAGAGCTTTCATATTTTGATAGTGACCTCAAAGTCACAGTTTTTATACCGATAGAAATAAGTGTTACAAGATTTTGTGTTAGACAACCTTAGAATCTAGTTATTAGGTGAACTATCCGAGTCCAGAGGGCCCTGTTGTTTTTCCAATTATTTTCCTTGTGTTTTGAAATGAAGTGGGGTATTCCAAATATACTGGACTGGATTCTTCTCATGTCTCCCAAGCAAGGTGTCTTTATCCTTGATATTCTTTCATCTATCCGGCTGGGTCAGTCCATATTTATACAATCATGACTTATTTCATGTACATAATAATTATGTAAGGTTTCTAAGTTTACAAGTTTTTGAATTTGCATCTCATAAAAATCTCAAATAAAATGCTAATACATTTTAGGTAAAGTTATAATGATAATATTTATGATTTATTGAATTTTACAAAGAATAAATTTAATGTTCTGAGAATGTTCTAAACAGCTCTTGAAAGTTTTAGGACAGAATGTAATCTTTTTTATAGCCAGTGAATTAATTTTTAGATAAATAAATCCGGAACTAACTGTACACAATGTTTTAATTGTTATTATATTTGTATATTTAAGGTGGAAGAAATACGTCAAATGATAGACAAGATAGCTTCAAATGTTGAAGAAGTTAAAATGAAGCATAGTACAATATTGTCAGCCCCTCAAACTGATGATAGTATGTAGATTTCTATTTTATATTTATTTGTTCCTGTATGTAGATTTCTATTTTTATATTTTATTGTTCCCATATGTAGATTTTTATATTTTATTAATCCCGTATGTAGATTTCTATTTTATATTTTATTATTCCTGTATGTAGATTTCTACTTTATTGTTTCCGTATGTAGATTTCTATTTTTATATTTTATTATTCCCGTATATAGATTTCTACTTTATTGTTCCTGTATGTAGATTTCTATTTTTATATTTTATTATTCCTGTATATAGATTTCTACTTTATTATTCCGTATGTAGATTTCTATTTTTATATTTTATTATTCCCGTATATAGATTTCTATTTTATATTTTATTATTCCTGTATGTAGATTTCTACTTTATTGTTTCCGTATGTAGATTTTTATTTTATATTTTATTATTCCTGTATATAGATTTCTACTTTATTGTTTCTGTATGTAGATTTCTATTTTTATATTTTATTATTCCCGTATATAGATTTCTACTTTATTATTCCCGTATGTAGATTTCTATTTTTATATTTTATTATTCCCGTATGTAGATTTCTATTTTCTATTTTATTGTTCCCATATGTAGATATCTATTTTTATATTTTATTATTCCCGTATGTAGATTTCTATTTTCTATTTTATTGTTCCCATATGTAGATTTCTATTTTTATATTTTATTATTCCCGTGTATAGATTTCTACTTTATTGTTCCCGTTCGTAGATTTCTATTTTTATATCTTATTATATTCCGTATGTAGATTTCTACTTTATTGTTCCCATACGTATTGTTCTTGTACAGGGCTGAACAGTTTTTGCAGCATGTTGAAAAACTATGGACAATTAACAATTAAGCTAAAGTTTTCAATTTAGCATATATTTGTGCCATTTATTGTCAGATCTTTACGAAACGAAACGTCATACAATGATAACATACTATGTGATGAACAGAATTAGAAAGTAACCACAACTCTATCTGGCTTCATTATGGATTATTTCCCTTTGAAATTTTTGTGTTTAAGTTTTTAAATCAGGCTTTAATGTGGTTTCCACATTACATTTATTGTTTTAAATTTCCTTTGTCTCCAAACTTTCGGTGTACACTGTATCTTACCATACAGAAGTACCAATTCATTTGAATTAGCAGTACTCAACTGTTACTGAGAGAGTATAACAAAAAGGGTTATTTTAAAGCTGGGCTATTTAACTATAATTATTAATATTATTAATATAACTATGTTTGCACTTTTTAAACTAACTAGTAAGTACATATGATCTGTGTATTGTTCATGAATGGCGGATCAATTTTGATTTTTATTCTAAGGGATTCTAAAATGAATCAGTTGAAAAAAACATTCAGTATTTAGTGCATTTTCTAAGTCTTATATACTTTTTACCCACTACTGTAGCTTGACCTGCCATTAGTACAAAAATAATATAGAATGGAAAAAATGGCAAAATACAAATAGTGAGATGGGAAAGTCAGCAAATAAAGAGGAAAAGAATGGAGAAAAACAGAGAGTGAGAGGGGGAAGTCAGCAAAAAAAGAGAAAAAGAGAAGGGAGCAAAATACAGATAGTGAAAAAGAATGAGCCAACAAGAAAAAGAAAACAAGGGGACACTGATAGCAAAAGGGGAGAAGCCAACAAGAAAGAGAAAATGGTGGGGAAAACTGAAGGGTGAGAGGGGAGAAGCCAACAAGAAAGAGAAAATGATGGGGGAAAACTGAAGGGTGAGAGGGGAGAAGCCAACAAGAAAGAGAAAATGATGGGGGAAAACTGAAGGGTGAGAGGGGAGAAGCCAACAAGAAAGAGAAAATGTTGGGGAAAACTGATGGCGAGAGGGGAGAAATCAACAAGAAAGAGAAAATGATGGGGAAAACTGAAGGGTGAGAGGGGAGAAGCCAACAAGAAAGAGAAAATGATGGAGAAAACTGAAGGGCGAGTGGGGAGAAGCCAACAAGAAAGAGAAAATGATGGAGAAAACTGAAGGGCGAGAGGGGAGAAGCCTACAAGAAAGAGATAATGATGGAAAACTGATGGCTAGAGGGGAGAAGCCAACAAGAAAGAGAAAATGATGGGGAAAACTGAAGGGCGAGAGGGGAGAAGCATACAAGAAAGAGAAAATAATGGGGAAAACTGAAGGGCGAGAGGGGAGAAGCCTACAAGAAAGAGAAAATGATGGGAAAACTGATGGCGAGAGGGGAGAAGCCAACAAGAAAAAGAAAATGATAGGGGAATACAAAGAGTGAGTGGGAAGGAAACAAAAAGAAAGGAAAAGGGGGGAAATACAGAGAGTAAGTGAGGAGAGGCTAGGGAGAGAGAAAAAGAGAGTGAGAAATACAGAGAGACTGGGACTACGAGGAGTCAAGAAGAAAGAAGGGGGGATAATGAAGGAGTGAGAGAATGGGTGAAAAAAATAGCACTGGTTTATAGTCTTTCGTTGTATCATTATCACATTGGTTCTCTTGGTAAAAGAAAAAAAAGGCCATAAAAAACAACATAGGTTTATAAGGATTGCAGTTTATGATTAACTCAGTATTTGGTTCTTAAGGTAATAGTTTGCGACATTTATAGAGTGTTAGAGCAAGGAGGTAGGGAGATGTAAAAGCAACATCACTTGAGAGCATTGTCTAGTGTATTGTATAAACTCAGTATTGGTAGTAGGAAATTATAAAGAAGAAAAAAAGGAATCATTGATTATAATGAAGCTAGGATGATCTCTACTCCCTGTATATTGATCACTAGAGTGTTAGATCGTTATTGCTATATATCTTGGGTCTAATAAAACCTTGTTATCACAGATTACTGGTTATATATTAGTACAGTCAATGATTGAGATACTGAGAATGATGAACAAAGAAAATAGTACTCAGCTTATAAATGCCTAATTCATATTTAGAATATTGTTTATGCAGACTTCATTGTTTAACATAATGCTAGACAAGGCAACAGAGCTGTATGGAGAACTGAAGTTTGACTATATTGCTGTCTTCTGTCTACCCTAAAACATGGAGTTCATAGACCCAACAGAGCTGTATGGAGAACAGAAGTTAGACTCTCCTGCTGTCTTCTGTCTACCCTAAAATATGGAGTTCATAGACCCAACAGAGCTGTATGGAGAACAGAAGTTAGGCTCTCCTGCTGTCTTCTGTCTACCCTAAAACATGGAGTTCATAGACCCAACAGAGCTGTATGGAGAACAGAAGTTAGGCTCTCCTGCTGTCTTCTGTCTTCCCTAAAACATGGAGTTCATAGACCCAACAGAGCTGTATGGAGAACAGAAGTTAGGCTTTCCTGCTGTCTTTTGTCTACCCTAAAATATGGAGTTCATAGACCCAACAGAGCTGTATGGAGAACAGAAGTTAGACTCTCCTGCTGTCTTCTGTCTACCCTAAAATATGGAGTTCATAGACCCAACAGAGCTGTATGGAGAACAGAAGTTAGGCTTTCCTTCTGTCTTCTGTCTACCCTAAAACATGGAGTTCATAGACCCAACAGAGCTGTATGGAGAACAGAAGTTAGGCTCTCCTGCTGTCTTCTGTCTACCCTAAAACATGGAGTTCATAGACCCAACAGAGCTGTATGGAGAACAGAAGTAAGGCTCCTTCTGTCTTCTGTCTACCCTAGAACATGGAGTTCATAGACCCAACAGAGCTGTATGGAGAACAGAAGTTAGGCTTTCCTGCTGTCTTTTGTCTACCCTAAAATATGGAGTTCATAGACCCAACAGAGCTGTATGGAGAACAGAAGTTAGGCTTTCCTGCTGTCTTTTGTCTACCATCGCACCTAGGAAACCTGCAGCAGTATAATCTGCTGACTGCTAAGTCAAATATATCTTGAGAACAGATTCTGCTGTATACAAGCTACTGTGAAATATTGGAATTTAGTAAAAGATTGAATTTATTGTCAGAAACCATATTCTCATAGTTTAATATTCTTATTCAAATGTTATGATACCTAAGCCCAGTAAGATTAATGTAGAGGGACTGGTTTTGATTTCTAGACAGGGCCTAACAGATATCAATGTTGAGTTTTGTCATAAAATTATTTTGTATGACTATTCTCCGAGCTTCCTCAGTATCAAGTGGGAAAGTTGTCTGCATGTTGCAGAAGTGTTTTATTTGAACTGTTTGAAAGCTTTGATCTAAGCCTCTCTAGGGATAGTTAATAGGTGGACTGACTGACATTTTATTATTGAAAAAATGCTGAAAATGGCATTAAGCAGCACTAATTACTGTATGGACGAGAGAGGGTGTGTCACTTGGTGTATGACTGTGATAAATATTTGTATCAGCATTTAGTATTTGTATCAATATATATAAGTTTATATGTAGTATGTAACCAATCTCTTAGTCTATTCTTGTTACATTGTATCATGTCTAGTATACAGTAAGTTTATGACATCATCTTGTGAGACTATCCTAATGTCATTCATGTTCTATGTATTATATAAACCCTATCATTATCTTAACTATTTACTATGTCTGCCACAATTTACTGTGATATATGGATAGTGTACAATGTACTGAAGTGGATCTAGTAGAAGGCCTGGAGTGTCCTAGAAGTCTAAACAGTTCCTACCCTGGAAACCTTGGAAACTTAAAAAAACAATTCATTCCTATACCAAACTTGAATGGTTATTTACATTCCCTTGACATTACCCTCATATATATTAAGTCTTCTTTCACAAGCACTAGCCTGAGTTAGTTAGTAAACCTATCATCTAGCCTAATTGTATGAATAAGTAACCTGAAACTGCAGTGTTTATTTTCACCCTTAGGGGAAAGGTGGTGTGCCCATTTTGAGGGGAGAATAGCAACAAAAATTAAATTAATACTCAGATACACAACAGCAAGTTGATATAAACTGGTTGTACAATATTTCTATCTTGTATCATATTGATCTAAGACAGTTTTTTCTGCCAAAATTTTCATTCAGTAATATATAGAAGCATATTAATATATCAATTTTATTGATTGTCAAAAATGAGATGTTTTTCATATCTAAATGATCCATTAATATTGGTTTGAAGTATTTTATTTTATAGTGTAGGTTAAATACCATTTGTTTCAGATTTCTATTTTATGTATCAAGTAAAAATTTTGTTGTCTGTTTGTTTAGAGTCATTTATAAACCCTCTGTCTATGAACAGTTTTATATTTGTCATGTTGTGTATATCTGGTGGTGGGATCCCCAATTAAAGTGGGTTATGATGATTTCTAATTCTCATTAATGTAACACTTCTAAAAAGTTCACCACATTGTAGCTACATTACATCTGAAGGTCTTTCCAATTTTTGGGTCATGTTTATTTTTACTTTCATTGTAAAGAACTGTAAGTAATGTCATATATTAAGTCTCCAACTATGGGTCTTTCAATTGATCTAGATATTCCAGTCAACCTTTGGTGATAATGACATTTCTTACATTGAAACAGAAAGAGATTTAGTCAATTAGACAGGTTTAATTAATGATGTCTAAAATCAATGTAGGATCATCATATCATATTGCAGTTGTGTACATAACCCACAGGTCAAGCTTTAAAGATTCCTCTTTCAACTTTTTAGTGATTATCCTTGTAATTTTCCCAAATCAAACATGACTTTCCTCTCTAAGATGACTTCAGATTTTATTTGAATCAGGGTGAATGTACTCTAAATCCATAGATTCCAGAGTTTATCTGTCCATGAGTGTAATGCCATGACCTTTGAAAGTCAAAACTTGTATATTTAAGTCCTTACACATATTGTGGAGTACATACTCTTTCTGTCTATGCTATATGAAATCGTATGATAGTATGAATCAGATAATATGTAAGTGCTATAGGGATAGAGTACTGCTTTGTCATTTTCCAGTAAATCAATAACATAAATACTGCCTAGTATTGTGTTAATATTGTATAATGGTTATCTCTTTGGTTCCATGGTACATTTTTCATTGAGAATAAGCATTGATACAATTTCATGGTTGAGGTAGTTAGATAAACCCCCTCAAGTTAAGTCTTGATGTCAATGACTGCAGCCTATATGTCTTATTTTACTGATTACTCTTGGTTATATGGATGGGATTGAATGAAATCTCGGAAGTTTTCCTAAGGAATGTTGATGACAGGAGTGAACTAACCAAGTACATATGTATCATGTACTGTTAGCCACCTATTATTAGGTTACTTACAACCATGTGATCATGTTGGCCTGTACTAGATTTACTAACTTACTTTCTCTTTTGACTTTTGATACTATTACTGGCATTGAAACTATGTCATCAGTTTTGTTGTGATGGTTGTGTTTTAAGTTGTCCAGAAACTGAATTAAAACAACATCAAACTTTATGTGAAAATTAGCAGCAAACACAACCTAATTGAGAACTTGATGTACTTTGAACATTTCATTGGTTGTTGATCTGTTAGAACTCTCATGTCTCTTATTATTATAAAGCTTGTATGCTTTATTTGAAATATTTCATATAGATATAGATCATATTTGATTTGTATTAGTTCCTTTGTGAAATGAAGAAGTATTCAGACTTCAAGATTTTAAACATCTTAAATTTGCACCCAATGTTCAATATTGAAAATGGTTTGAAAAGATCAACTTGAAATTTTTACTTTCTAACGTAGTGCAACCTCTAGGGATCCCTTTTGATTTGGAAGTATTTTCTCTTATCTATGAAAAGTCTACAATAGATCAGTGTTATGATATTGTTACAGTTTGGTATCTCTTTACATTAAAGGGCTATCACTTTGTATGATGGATAAAAAAATCAATATTGAAGCGCCAAGTTTCAGTATTGACAATTTATATATTACAATATACTGGTATGCAAGTTATGTATCATCTGTAGATTTCTTGGATGTCTATTCTCAATCAGTTTTTAGCTTGACTTTTTATAGAAGAGTAAGGGTTTGTTCATGGTTAAGCCAGTGTCGGCAACATTGTTCTTAAACTGTTTTAAACATAAGTGTTGTATATCAAAAAATCAAAATTTAGAAACAATTTCAGCAACAAATTTGTCTATTCTGCAAGTCTATGGATCCGCACAGTACTAGGTAAAGTTTGTGTAAATAAAGAGAAATACAGACTAGTGGACTAACCTCTAGAATACACTGGACTAACCTCTAGAATACACTGGACTATACTCTAGAATACACTAGATTAACCTCTAGAATACACTGGACTGACTTCTGGAAAACACTGGACTAACCTCTAAAATACACTGGACTGACTTCTGGAAAACACTGGACTAACCTCTAAAATACACTGGACTGACTTCTGGAAAACACTGGACTAACCTCTAGAATACCCTGGACTGACCTCTAGAATACACTGGACTAACCTCTAAAACACACTGGACTGACTTCTGGAAAACACTGGACTAACCTCTAAAATACACTTGACCAACCTCTAGAATACACTGGACTAACCTTTAAAATACACTGGACTGACCTCTAGAATACACTAGATTAACCTCTAGAATACACTGGACTATACTCTATAATACACTAGACAGACTTTTAAAATATACTGAACTAACCTATACAATATACTTACTGAACTAACCTGTAAAATATACTGAACTGACCTATACAATATACTTACCGAACTGACCTATATAATATACTGAACTGACCTCTAAAGTACACTAGACTGACCTATGAAATATACTGAACTGACCTATACAATATACTGAACTGACCTATAAAATATACTGAACTGACCTATAAAATATACTGGACTGACCTATACAATATACTGGACTGACCTATACAATATACTGAACTGACCTATACAATATACTGGACTGACCTAACAAATATACTGAACTGACCTATACAATATACTGGACTGACCTATACAATATACTGAACTGACCTATAAAATATACTGAACTGACCTATAAAATATACTGGACTGACCTATACAATATACTGGACTGACCTATACAATATACTGGACTGACCTATAAAATATACTGAACTGACATATTCAATATACTGGACTGACCTATAAAATATACTGAACTGACCTATACAATATACTGGACTGACCTAACAAATATACTGAACTGACCTATACAATATACTGGACTGACCTAACAAATATACTGAACTGACCTATAAAATATACTGAACTGACCTATACAATATACTGGACTAACCTATACAATATACTGAACTGACCTGTACAATATACTGGACTAACCTATAAAATATACTGGACTGACCTATACAATATACTGGACTGACCTGTACAATATACTGAACTGACCTATACAATATACTGGACTGACCTATACAATATACTGGACAGACCTGTACAATATACTGAACTGACCTATACAATATACTGGACTGACCTCTAAAATATAGTGGACTGACCTATTAAATATACTGGGTTGACCTCTAAAGTATACTGGACTGACCTAAAAACTACACTGGACTGACCTCTAAAATACACTGGACTGACCTCTATAATACACTGGACAGACCTATAAAATATACTGGGTTGACCTCTAAAATATACTGGACTGACCTCTGAATTATACTGGACTGACCTCTAGAATACACTGGACTAAATGCTTGAATACACCGAACTGACCTCTAAAATACACTAGACACCTTTATAATGTAACAGAAATCTAATTTACAGTGTAGACTGAAGCTGGGTTGATCATAGTAAACTAAATAATGTGGGATTACTGTTACACTGACAACACTTGATTTTGTATAAAAGACAACAAAAATCAATAGTATATAATCTAGCTGCCTAGACTAGATATTTAAGACTGACACAAGAATTGTTCCTGGAGACAACACCATGTAACTGATAACAACCAGCCATACATCATCCTACACAGCTAGGATTCTTACTTTATATAAGAGAGGTCTGATTCATTGGGAGAGTCTGGGGGATGTTTCACCTTTGAAGTTAATCAGAATACTTGAAAAAATCTTGCTGAATGGAATTGAATAGTTCTCATGTCAGTTTGTATGTGTCCTTTAGTATATTAAACATTGTTCTGAACTTTCACAAAATATTTAAAAAATCATTTTTGGTGGCAGTGGGGGTTCCCTGTATATTGATGATGAAAGGTTTTTGTCTGTATCATGTTTTAAGTTCTCCTTGAATAGATTTCTATTAAACTAATTTCCCATGAGAGACTCTGATTGACTATTAGAATGTTGATTTGATTGTTAACATTATCAGTGTTTTATTTGGTAGTTTAATGAAACTTTTTTTTTGACTTCCGAAGAAAGAAATTGGTCTGCTAGACTACTACTTGCATGTTTCATCTAGTTAGTGTAGCATGAATGTCAGAACATGAATTGGGTGTGTCCATACATTGGGTCAATATCTACACACATTTTTTTCTTCATGGAAGTCTTTATTCTAAAAGCACTATGATTATGCTTCCATTTTTTAGCTTGACTTTTCGAAGAAAATGAGAGCTTATACTGTCACCCGGGCGTCAGCATTTGCGTTGGAAATCAAGGTTAAAGTTTTTACAAATTTGAATAAATATGGGTTATTGATGGAAATACACTCTGAATGAGTTAGGAAAATCATGGATTTGACCACTTACATAATATATATATGTGTAGCATTTTTTGGTGCAATATGATTTCCTTGACATTTTATCACATTAATGCACTTGGTTACCTCCATTAGATAGCTAGTACTATATTTATATGTCATAAATAATTATATATATATGGCCATAGGTACAAAAATACATTCTTGTGTTACTCTAGTTTGTACTTTGTTAAGTGCTACAAAATAAGTATCATTAAATGGTTTGTCTCTGATACATTGTACATTGTATGTTTTTAGGTCTTAGAGTGTGAAAAATGTCTTGATTCTCCCAACATGTGAACAGTTTTCAAAACATGTCTTTGAATATATTTGTTTATGTCAATAATGAAAATTCAAGTTATATTCTTAGGTATAAAAACCAAAAGTGAAAACAAATATTAGGTTAGATACATCTCACCAATGTAAACACAATATTTTACTATTCAATGTTGTTAGAATCCCATCAGGGGAATCCATAAAACTGTACAGTCCAATCTCCGTAAACAGAGATCCTGTAGAGCGTTGTCGTACTGGATCTCTACTAAGTCAATGCAAGGTCACGTCGAGATGAACTTTGTGTCGTCCAATCAATGCGTAGCTTTCATCTAGACAAAAACACTATTAATCACATTTTGATTTCGTAATTTCTATTTTTAGACCTATGTTTGCATGCTAATTTAACAGCAGTATTTTTCACAGTCTGTGATTGGGTGGCTCATTTCAAATTGCGTGACGTAGACGATGTAAACAAGTTCGTATCATAACAATTTCGTCATGAATATTATGATGAGAGAAGGTCAACTGAACGTGAACTTCGTTTGGAAAAGGCCAGATCTAAATTAGCGAGTATGCGAGCGGTAAAATTTTAGATCGGGTTTTAATCAGATTGTGTACAGTCTTGGTTTTGATGCTCCATTTATTCCTAGTAAAATAACAGTATATGTCTTACCATAAGAAGTTCACCTCAGTTAGAATTTTCATGATAAGTTCTTACTTGGACCAAACACTAAAACCAAACCATTTTATTACAAGGGCCTAACATTTATTATTAATTTATATAAAGTAATTTATTTATATGATTAGATATGAAACATGACCAGATGTTACATGATGAGTAATAAAAACAAATAGATAACAATATGGTTTATGTTGTAAGTAATTAATGAACTGTTGGTAACTCTATATGATATAATATTGACAATACACTACAACACCATGTATGGTTGACTAGGTGCTGTGTTGATTTGTTCACTAACTCACTTATCAACATTACAACACTTTGTATTGGAATTCCCTAACAGATTGACCTTAACCTCAATAACATGTTTTATAAAAATGGACAGTATATTGTCTGTTTCTCTGTGTGTCGATGTTGGACTGGTCATGTTATTATATAATTATTATTGTATTATTATTATATTATTTTATATAATATAAATATGTATTGTTATATTATTCTGTAATTATAGCTTGTCAATATTGAATGAATGTTTTCAATACAGATATTAATGAAGTTATGGTTGATTACTAAATCAATAAATATATCATTATTGTATCAGTACTTTTCTGACTATAGAGATCTTATTCAACAACATCAATAGTTTAACTATCAATATGAACCTTTCCATTATTTTATCTATTGGCATATTTCACAAAGGTTATCCCACAAACAAGGTGTTCTGTTAGTATGGTCATGCTCTTATACTAACTTTGTTTGTACTGTATCGGTACAGACTGTACCTGCATACATCAGGGAGAGTCTTACTGTTCTGCTTGGTGATACTGCGTCCAGCAAAATGCCTGTTATGAATAAAATAGAAGTATTTGTTGGAATGTAAATTTTTGGATACCTACTACAATCAAACTTCATCATCAGATATTTTGACAGCCATCATCTAGTCAGTCTAAATATTGCCATGTTGAGGTCATACATTAGTCACAGACTAAACAAATAGTATAGAGATATGTTAGAGAATGTAATTCTATTTGTGTATATATTAACATGTCTATATATGTACATAGATGATACATTGACTATATATTCATAGATACATTGATTTACTTCCTCTATTGATTAGGTCATGTTCTAGACTTTGTTCTATGATTTATTCATCATTTTTTCTTTCTTTTTTATGTTTATTATTACTACATGTATGTCCATTATATTGTTTCTTATATTTGAACAATATATTAAAATACAATTATCTGAGGGCTACTCACATTATTTTCATGTAGATGTAGCTGTGACCTATTAGTAGAGGACAGGATTTCCATTTCTGAGGTCCCAGATTTGATTCCCAGCAGCACAGGTTATATCTTTCCATGAAAATTCATGGAGTAAGCAGGTGTCATAGTTATCAAGGCAATCATTGTTTTGTTCAGTTAAAAAATCGTCTGAATAGCTAAGTTAACTAAAATTACTTCTGATCACAATAATTGTTCAAAATCTCATATTATTAGTCACCTTATATAATGAAATTGAGATTTGAATAGTAACTCCATGGCATATAGTTTATTTAACTCAATGATCTGTATCAATTTGTTTGTCTTCACAAATAACAATTTGGTATCTGAATTGACCTCTAGTTGTCCTTGACATTAAGCCTAAAACAAACTACATTTGTACTTAAGTGATACAATGACAAAAATGGATTTTATTTATGACTGCTACTTCATATTCAAAGATTTTGAACAAGTTTGAAACAATGAAAAGGAAACTTGTCCATGATTTTATTAATTTAACAGTCAGTATTGATTTAGCTCTGTGGGTTATGTTGATTATATTGGAGTTATGATTGAGCTACAATCCCTGCTCACTGTATTATGTCTATCTGCATATAGAGTTGAACAAGATGAAGTCAAATCAAATATAAATATAAATGCTAAATATGTTGAGTTATGACTATGTTTCATTGTCTGTTACACTTACAGTCCCTAGAAGTGAATGGTTTCAATCAGTATGAACAATTCAGAAAATAGATAGATGGTAGCAGCAACTTATGTCTTCACTCATTGATAGTACATCTAATGTTTGGCATTATAAAACCACATTATCATTTACTGTCTGGAAATAGTTTTACTTCTGGCATGTTTAACCCACAAGGGAATGATAAATTATCATTTTGGTCTGATCAGTCCAAGAGACTATAATTATCAGGAGTTCAAATATTTGGGTTTTAGGTCCAAACAAACTTTCACCATGCAAAGAACAATAGGATTTAATCTATATTTCAAGCAATTCAACAATAATCTGTTACAAACTTTGTGTGTACCTCCTGTGCATGGATGGAAAAACCCACAAGTTTGAGTTCTGAGTGCTCCTGCTCTTCAAATTTGTACCGCATCAAGCCTTTTTGATCAGTAAATTTTGCACTCAACCTAAAAGTTTTACTGAGAACTATATTAACACTTGAGTATAGCATGTTTAGGATAACTTGAAACAAGCGACTCAGCTTGTTTACCTATTTGGGACTCAGGTATTACATGGAATAGGGAGGTCATACAATGTAGGTGGGATTCTAACCCGTACCCCCTTCGAGACACAAGATTCCAAACCCCGGCTAGCTACCAACTGCGCCACTGACCCGGGTTTTTTCCAAAAGTATAATGTAAGAAAAATAGAATAAATTCATGGTAGTACATAGTGATGGGACATTGGCTGGAATATGCCAACTGATTATCGGTTGGAATTGGTTAATTAAATGATCTGTTTATGGGACATTGGCTGGAATATGCCAACTGATTATTGGTTGGAATTGATTAATTAAATGATCTGTTTATGGGACATTGGTTGGAATATGCCAACTGATTATCGGTTGGAATTGATTAATTAAATGATCTGTTTATGGGACATTGGCTGGAATATGCCAACTGATTATCGGTTGGAATTGATTAATTAAATGATCTGTTTATGGGACATTGGCTGGAATATGCCAACTGATTATCGGTTGGAATTGATTAATTAAATGATCTGTTTATGGGACATTGGCTGGAATATGCCAACTGATTATTGGTTGGAATTGGTTAATTAAATGATCTGTTTATGGGACATTGGTTGGAATATGCCAACTGATTATCGGTTGGAATTGATTAATTAAATGATCTGTTTATGGGACATTGGCTGGAATATGCCAACTGATTATTGGTTGGAATTGGTTAATTAAATGATCTGTTTATGGGACATTGGCTGGAATATGCCAACTGATTATCGGTTGGAATTGGTTAATTAAATGATCTGTTTATGGGACATTGGCTGGAATATGCCAACTGATTATCAGTTGTAATTGGTTAATTAAATGATCTGTTTATGGGACATTGGCTGGAATATGCCAACTGATTATCGGTTGGAATTGGTTAATTAAATGATCTGTTTATGGGACATTGGCTGGAATATGCCAACTGATTATCAGTTGGAATTGGTTAATTAAATGATCTGTTTATGGGACATTGGCTGGAATATGCCAACTGATTATCAGTTGTAATTGGTTAATTAAATGATCTGTTTATGGGACATTGGCTGGAATATGCCAACTGATTATCAGTTGTAATTGGTTAGTTAAATGATCTGTTTATGGGACATTGGCTGGAATATGCCAACTGATTATCAGTTGTAATTGGTTAGTTAAATGATCTGTTTATGGGACATTGGCTGGAATATGCCAACTGATTATCAGTTGTAATTGGTTAGTTAAATGATCTGTTTATGGGACATTGGCTGGAATATGCCAACTGATTATCGGTTGGAATTGGTTAATTAAATGATCTGTTTATGGGACATTGGCTGGAATATGCCAACTGATTATCAGTTGGAATTGGTTAGTTAAATGATCTGTTTATGGGACATTGGCTGGAATATGCCAACTGATTATCAGTTGTAATTGGTTAGTTAAATGATCTGTTTAATCAATAAAATAATATGTTTACTATAATTTGCAATATATACAAGTTAATCAATCTGTCTAGGGCTTCAAAGCAACTTTTTATCATAAAAATGTGCGCAGTATTATTTCAATAAAATATGTCAAATACTTCCATACCCAGGACTTCGTTTTTGCTCCTGGATGGTTAAAAATTTTGACTCGTTTTGATCGTCCACCATGTTAAACATTATTTGGTATTATTTTGTTATTATTAACGATAACTTTGGAAACTTGTCATTATTTTATATACTTAAACTTTGTCACATCTTTTTAGTTACATATTAAACTTGAGTCTTAGTTTTACTAGATCTTTGTTCTTAATATTATATTCCTGTACTATTTCATAGTTCATAGTTCTTTATAACTTTAAATACAGTGGTGTCATCCTGACAAACATATCATAAGAGAGATGCAGTGATTTATACATATTTGATCATTTATTACAACTAGATTTTTTCTTAAGCAGCCTATCCCGAGATTCGAACCCTTACATCACATTACATGTATATGTATACATAGAGCAAGCAGACTTCTTTTTCACTTCACACACAACATGGTCGTTTAGTCCTTTAAATCTGTTTATGGTCATTTCTTAAAAGGCATTTTAGTTTTTATTCAACTATAAAGAAGGTCCCCTTACTTCATCCATTTCCTAGTCATAATGACTTGTGATAAATAAAAGTGTTTCAAGTCCCTAGAAGACATATTATCTTTGTGTTATTTATTAGTTATTTTAATTATTGAATTTTAATTGATTTTTTTCTAAATTTGATTGTTGTTTTTGTTGTTTATTTTCAGAGACTAAAGAAGAACTAGAGGATTTAATGAATGATATAAAACGTACAGCAAATAAAGTTAGAACTAAATTAAAGGGTAAGTTAAGTCACAGTCCGAGATATCATGAAAATCAGACTTATTTTTCTTATACATTTATGGTTCTTAATTACATGCCATGTTTAGTTAAATATTTACTCTTCCAAAGTGATATCATTGTCAAATATTCAAGCCACATGCATAAATTGATGGGTTAGTGCACAACTAGTCATCATCCTTTTTTAGCTCAACTTGTCGACGAAAGTGAGAGCTTATGCTTTCATTTTAGCGTCAGCATTGGTTTTGAGTAGAGCTGCATCGATTCACCGGAAAGTATATTTTATGCGATACGATATTTTTTCTTTCAATTCAATTTTTTTCGATTCGATTTATTTATCATTCGATATAATTTACTCCAAGTATGCATTTATATATACATTTGAGCTTTAAACTAATTAATATTGTTAAAATAAAAGTGTTACTAAAATTTGATCACTAGAAACCCAAAAATCTGCGAAATTAGGATTGCTTTTTCATGTACCAAATAGACTGGGTATGAATGTAAAGAACGCGAAAATGTATCATTAATGTGATATCGACTAATAAACATATAGACAACATGAAACATAAATTGTATCAAAAGATGCAGTTCTTTATTTACTACAAATAACATAAACCTACACTGTGCTGGCTAAAATACTTAAATTTGAATCAACTAACATTAAAACTTCACTTGTGTGTGTGGAGCTTAAAAACTTCCGGTTTGCCAGAAAAGGTAAAATTCACTCACACCAACCTGATTATTGCTACGAATCTGGGCATATACTACATGAAACACAAATTTGAATTACAGTTTCCAAGTTATATTACTTAAAATGGTAATGGAAAGTTTAGAAAAAATGTAACTAAGTGAAACCCAGTCTCACTGACATTGCACTTTGTCTTTTAGGTGAGCCTTTGCTTTTATTGTTATAACTTATGTAGACACGTTAAAGGTCAGTATCGAATCAAGAATCGTGGGTCCCAAATAGAAATCGAATCAGCGCCCTCTCAATTGAGTTTCGATGTATCAAATCGAATTGTTGCAGCCCTAGTTTTAATACCTAAAAATTTGCAAAATATGAGGTTTCAGATTTTAAAGATCTTATATCTTCAATACTATTCAAGATATTTTATCGAAAGTTGGTATACTTATTCAGTGAGACTAAATGAAAAATATTGCCAAGGGACATAACTCTGGACATAATCATTTTTGGAGTTATTGTCTTTTTATACTTAAAAAAGCTGAAAATATGAGGTTACTTTTTTCCAACATAGAATATTTTCTATCCTAATTAAGATATTTTACTTAAAGTTAGTATACTTTTTTGTGGGTACTGTATCTACATGACTATGAAGGGAATATCTCTAGATGAATTAGTTTTAGGGTTATGCCCCTTATACTTAACAATTAAAGGTTAAAATTTGTTCAAACTAAATGATTTTAGTATTGATAAAGATATTTGATTGAAAGTTAGTTTTCTTATTTATCAGTTCTACATCTACACAACTATGAAGGGACATTACTATGGATGTATGTTTTTTGGAGTTATGTCCCTTTCATATTTAACAAAAATGACTTTGTAATTATTTTCAACAGTACTGATTTATTTCCTTCAGAAATCTTTAAGTTTTGTCCTGAAAGCAGTTTTGCACTGTCCTCGGACTGCTCTTGTTATTTTCATGTAGTTTTCTGGCTAGTTTGTGCTGACTCGTCAAAATGTCTCACCTAGAAGCATCTATGAAACATAATAACTCTTTCCTATACTTAACTTATATACCAAATCTGGAAATCAAAATTCTAGAAACATATGACATACATGTATATAATACATGAATATGTTTGAAATGAAATAAAGACCTTCAAGCATAGTCCTATGTTAGAAAATTATTTTTATGTCTGTTGTTGTCATACAAGAAAGACAAATATTCTGTTTCCTGTGGTATTAATTACCATTATATATCATTTCTCTAGAGGTGTTAACTTTTCAGAACAATCCAAAAGTCTGTAGTGGTTGAACTAGAGGTCAATTATACAGTGTGAATACTGTTAGACAAAGTTTGTGTACAGAACTAGCTGTCTGTACATTTAGTAAACTATTTACTGACATGGACATTCAGACTTTGTCCATATTATAAGATATTATATTGCTCAAACCAATATTCACTAATTTGAGGATTGAAAGGAAAGTTGTTGTAAGGTTCTGTAATTTCTTACAGGACAGTACATAGTATTTATGAACATTTTTTGTCTGTTATGTTCATGTTTCCAAAATAACCATTTTAGTTAAGTGTTTGAATCTTGCATTAAGTCCTACACTTTTTATTATCACAAAATATTTCTAGATCATTCAGCTACTTACCGGGCACTTAGCTGACCATATTGATATTTATCTTGCCTCATATATTTTTGAGACTGACTCAAAGATTTGTTAAAGGAATGTAATGCTTAGTTAAGACTTAAACTGTTAAAATTCTGTTGGCTTCTGTCTATAGTAATATTTTCTCATTTCTACATTCTAAAAAGTAGAATAGCTTTCTATTAAGTGTCTAAGCTAGGTCAATATTGTTTTTTAATTGCTCAGTAGTTTTCAAGATTTTTAAGGTGATGTTATCTGCACCGTTTCCAAGAAAATATCCACACTATTATATGTATCTGTCTTTTCTTCCTCTTTTATTCAGCTCAGGGAAAATGATAGTTTAACTTTCATTCTCAGTGTATAAAATATCTTCCAATTACCACCTTTACCCACAAACCCTCAGTCAGATACTTTTAAAAATTGATTTTGATTGGTGTAAATATCTTATATCTTATTGCCCTTTTTCTATGTAACAAAATAAATTGGCTTATTCACAGTGTTTATTCTAGGATTTGAATAATGTGGGGGATCTGCCCCCACCTCTTGAAAAAATGTGGGGGATTTTGAAAAAATATGGGGGATGTAAGGCAAAGCGATAAATGACTGACTAAAATTACTTTCCATTCAGTGCTTTTGAAATAAGTTTGATTTGTAGTAATAAAAAATAAACGAACAAAAAAAAACAAAAATATGTTTTTATTCGTCAAAGTTTGTTAATAAATAGCTCTATATATGTATCTACATTTTAAATCAACAATTTGGTCATTACATACAATATTAAAAAAATGTTAACGTCAATTCACCTTTCATGTCACTAATCAACACAAATATTTTTTCCCTATATATATCTGACGATTTTTTTCGGCGAAATCGAGAGAATGGGCCGAGTTTTCGGCGAAAAAAACCCACCTTAAGCTGATTTTTTTCGGAAAAATCGGAAAGAAAAAACCTATTGCCAAATTTTCCGGTAAAATCGAAAGTTCATGTGCAACGGCCCGTAATCATACGATAAAATATCAATAATTATTAGTCAATTAACTTATAACCAACCACGTAGCTCTAAAATCCATTACAAAGACATCGTCCGTCGTTATCGAATTTAGGTCGGCGGCAATCATCAAAGAAGTTGATATGCCTCGACTATCAGTTCAAAAGGACTTAGAACCAACACACTTAAAATTGATTTTTAACGACGGTTGTTTTCACGTAGCTCTAGAATCCATTACAAAGACATCGTCCGTCGTTATCGAATTTAGGTCGGCGGCAATCATCAAAGAAGTTGATATGCCTCGACTATCAGTGCAAAAGGACTTAGAACCAACACACTTAAAATTGATTTTTTTACGACGGATGTTTTATTTGTTCATACTCAGATTAAAATTTAATTATATGACCATAAATATTACGATATTCAATGGATATTTTTAAATATTTACAGAGTCAAAATCACAAATAAGTTTACTCAAACTGCCACTATGAGGTGCTAATTAAATTTTATCACCTGACCTTCATAATTAATTGCCAACACGTATCCTTTCAAAAGGATTTAACAATTGAC
This sequence comes from Mactra quadrangularis, assembly GCA_025267735.1. Classification (NCBI taxonomy): domain Eukaryota; kingdom Metazoa; phylum Mollusca; class Bivalvia; order Venerida; family Mactridae; genus Mactra; species Mactra quadrangularis. Next base: position 12,205,149 of record CM046305.1, read on the forward strand.
ATTTGTCATGTTTGTATAATAACATTTTTGGCTTTTTTTTGTTTGCCGATTGTTTTTCAACACATCCAGTCATGTGTTGCCTGGCAAGTAAAATTGAGTAATTGCTTAATTCAAACTCGGTATTATAATTAGGCTGATTTTTGATAAAATAAATTAGTTTTAAAGAATAAGCATTTCTTTAACTTTTTGATCAAGAGTTTACACATTAAAAAGGCAAACTGGATGTTCCAACGTCCACGGTAAAAAGCTTGCGTCTCTACCACAGGACACACGGCAAAATTTACAGTGAGTTTAAACATTATTTGACTGGTTTTTGCACTTTATATCAAAAGCGGGACGCAAAAAATCCCGATTTTTCCGTCGTGAAAATAGAAAGTTTTATGGGTACAAAAGGTAAGACTAATCATTGAATTATTGCAACGTGATTTGAAGTGGGGGATTTGTCCCGCACATTGTCAAAATATGTGGGGGATTTTCTAAAAAAGTGGGGGATTCCCGCGATCCCGCGGCCTAGAATAAACACTGGATGGAGAAGATTTAAGGTTATTCCTCATTCTTGCAAGGATGTAGACCAAAATGACAGCCTTTTTACTAAACAATACTAAGTGACAGAAGTCCTAATGTGAGATCTCTACATGGACAGTTTATGTTGTATGACCAATAGATCATACATGATAGTAAGATCTCTACATGGACAGTTTATGTTGTATGACCAATAGATCATACATGATAGTAAGATCTCTACATGGACAGTTTATGTTGTACGACCAATAGATCATACATGATAGTGAGATCTCTACATGGACAGTTTATGTTGTATGACCAATAGATCATACACGATAGTAAGATCTCTACATGGACAGTTTATGTTGTACGACCAATAGATCATACATGATAGTGAGATCTCTACATGGACAGTTTATGTTGTATGACCAGTAGATCATACATGATAGTGAGATTTCGACATGAACAGTTTATGTTGTATGACCAATAGATCACACATGATAGTGAGATCTCTACATGGACAGTTTATGTTGTACGACCAATAGATCATACATGATAGTAAGATCTCTACATGGACAGTTTATGTTGTACGACCAATAGATCATACATGATAGTAAGATCTCTACATGGACAGTTTATGTTGTATGACCATTGATCATACATGATAGTGAGATCTCTACATGGACAGTTTATGTTGTATGACCAATAGATCACACATGATAGTGAGATCTCTACATGGACAGTTTATGTTGTATGACCATTGATCATACATGATAGTGAGATCTCTACATGGACAGTTTATGTTGTACGACCAATAGATCATACATGATAGTGAGATCTCTACATGGACAGTTTATGTTGTATGACCAATAGATCACACATGATAGTAAGATCTCTACATGGACAGTTTATGTTGTATGACCATTGATCATACATGATAGTGAGATCTCTACATGGACAGTTTATGTTGTATGACCAATAGATCATACATGATAGTGAGATCTCTACATGGACAGTTTATGTTGTATGACCAATAGATCATACATGACTTGCGTATATAACATCTGACAGTGAGATCTCTACATGGTCAGTTTATGTTGTATGACCAGTAGATCATACATGATAGTGAGATCTCTACATGGTCAGTTTATGTTGTATGACCAGTAGATCAAACATGATAGTGAGATTTCGACATGAACAGTTTATGTTGTATGACCAATAGATCACACATGATAGTGAGATCTCTACATGGACAGTTTATGTTGTATGACCAATAGATCATACATGACTTGTGTATATAACATCTGATAGTGAGATCTCTACATGGACAGTTTATGTTGTATGACCAATAGATCATACATGATAGTAAGATCTCTACATGGACAGTTTATGTTGTATGACTAATAGATCATACATGATAGTGAGATCTCTACATCAACAGTTTATGTTGTATGACCAATAGATCATACATGACTTGTGTATATAACATCTGATAGTGAGATCTCTACATGGACAGTTTATGTTGTATGACCAATAGATCATACATGATAGTGAGATCTCTACATCGACAGTTTATGTTGTATGACCAATAGATCATACATGATAGTAAGATCTCTACATGGACAGTTTATGTTGTATGACCAATAGATCATACATGACTTGCGTATATAACATCTGACAGTGAGATCTCTACATGGTCAGTTTATGTTGTATGACCAATAGATCATACATGATAGTGAGATCTCTACATGGACAGTTTATGTTGTATGACCAATAGATCATACATGACTTGCGTATATAACATCTGATAGTAAGATCTCTACATGGACAGTTTATGTTGTATGACCAATAGATCATACATGACTTGTGTATATAACATCTGACAGTGAGATCTCTACATGGTCAGTTTATGTTGTATGACCAATAGATCATACATGATAGTGAGATCTCTACATGGACAGTTTATGTTGTATGACCAATAGATCATACATGATAGTGAGATCTCTACATGGACAGTTTATGTTGTATGACTAATAGATCATACATGATAGTGGGATCTCTACATGGACAGTTTATGTTGTATGACCAAAAGATCATACATGACTTGTGTATATAACATCTGATAGTGAGATCTCTACAAGCACAGTTTTTATAGTTCTCTAATTATTTCTAAGATCTTACGATTGTTAAAACTTCTTTATTTATGTTCCACTAATTTTAAAGTGATGTTTTTACTTGGGGTCTTATATCAAGCTTTATTCTATTTCCTGGTAATACACCATTCTAAGTGTTACAATTGTCAAAACTATCATCTGCTTTTATTCTCAGTATTTTCTCTACTTCCTTGTTTTTTCTCCACTAGTATAATGAAGAATGATTCTGAAATGTTTGAAAGCCATGGTTTGACTGTTTCTGGCTGTTTATTGAATGAATCAATACAATACACAGGAGACTTATAGTTTTTCTCATTTATGGCTCTTTGCATCAGTGTTGATATGAAAGACTTATTTTCTAACAAATAAAGATTTGAAAATGAATTTAGAAAAACATGAAGTTTCTTTCCACATTAAATCATTGATGCATGTAGGGAAAACAAGCCACAGGTTTCCTGAGACAACAATGTGACAATTTATTAATGTCAGTAAGACCTCCTGTCAATGTCTGACCTCAATAACTCATCAAGTCTAAAAAGCTTTTGCATGTTAACAAACATTTGTCTCGTGTCTATAGTCACTGTTTATTTAGCTTGCTTTGAGGATATAATTATGACTTAGTACTTTATTCTTGGCTCTCCCCTGAGTTCAAAGAAAAAAAAAATGTATTATCATGACTTTGGTATTTACATAGGTTAACATACAATACATGTAAGTATATTAAAGTTTCAAGGTCTGTTTTTTTCCAAAACTCTGACGCAGATCTTCTCTTACAATGTATTTGAAATCATATTTTGAATTCCCATTTCAAAGGAGGTTGCAACTCAACTGTGAAATATATTGGTATTGGAACCAAAGTGATAGGGACAAATAAGCTTGTAAATGGTCATCGGAAACTTTATTTTAACGAGGCAGATAAGACTTATTAAACTTTATTTTAACGAGGCAGATAAGACTTATTTAAAGCATTGAAGATGTCTTTTTTCTGATGTAACAATCTATGCAGGGAGGGAAACACAAGTTTTAGCAGGGGAGGGGAGAGGACACCAAAAATATTTTGAATCCAAATTTTCAACATTTTATCCAACTAGTTTGAAATTTGAAGTGAGGTTCTGAATGGGTTAGATGTAACAACTCTGAAAGCCCTTCTTCCACCCTACTGTTCTGGAATGATGATTTCAGTGTTTTCTATTGATATGTTTATTGATTCAAAAACAAATCTTCTCTAGAAGTCATGTAAAATTGGAACGGTGATAGAGAAGTGAGACATTTCTCTCATTGAGAAGAACTATTCTAGAGAGTGTACTCTAAAACACATTTATAAATTATCACCATAAATCAAAATAAATGAGCATTATAAATTTGCACAATTTCAGTTTGTGACTTGTGTCTAAAACAGCCATGTGAAGATTTTCTATACTGGGTTTTGTTGTGTCTTGGTAACAAACCTAGAGAGTTAAACCAGAGTTATCTTTGATTGAAATTTTCACTTTAATCAAGCTGTAGTAATAAGCTAACATCTATCTCAATCATTATTCGTAATCGATCATCAGTTGGAATCGGTTTCAGTTGTCGATGTGATTCTTCCGATTAAAATCTGTTCCTGATAAGTTTGCTTTTGTACGCATGTTTCACTGTGAATCCTTATAAAATATATGTACTATGGACTAGGAAATGATTTTTCTTTTAGTCAAATGTGTCAAAACAAAAAAATCAAAGATACCTCCAAAAATAAATGATCAATTGACTAGTTCTCTTGACTAGTGTTGTAGCCGTACCTTTGGCACTTAAACAAAATTTATCAGTGTCCAATACAAGTGCCGATGATCGATTCTGATAAAGTTTAATCGATTATCAGAATCGGAAGCTTCCAACAAGTGATTAATTGATTATTCCAGATCATCGGTACACCACTAAAAAAGACTAATTTATTAGATTAATTGACTATTTAATTAAATCAAGCTTTAATGTTATATTCAATTTAAACAAGACAGTACAATATTTTTTCAAGAGTATTGAGTACTAGTGAGTACTTTTCATCCCTTACTTTCCTAGTGATTCCTTGAATCATCTATCATGAATTATTTAACAGTTTCTATTAAGTTTAAACTTGTATCATTCTACTTGTGCTCTCATACACAGATTCTGGGGTTAGGGTGGGGTTTAGCCTCATTCCAATGATTTTAACAGATATATTAAAAAAAAATCATTCTAGCCCTGCCTATGAAAATCCACATTTTTTATCCAGGGAACAATTATATTCACACCTTCCTCCCTCTAAAATAGAGCGCTTACAATCTAAAACAGAAAATTTGCCCTTTCAATTCTGTACTTTGTACCTATTTCAACTGATTCTGTTCCTACTAAGTTAGCACACAGAATGGTATATTAAGTTTGATGACAATAAATTAGTTGTATAATTGAGTTGTATGTTACCTCTCTAGGGGGGATTAATGATATCTCTACACTTCTCACTGTTGTTTCTACAATATTGATGTTGTTTTTGTTTGAGACAATGTCTAGAATGAACCATAATTACAGGGTTAACAACACTTCTTGAATAACATATTAACACTCTTATATATCAGTATTACCAATTTTAAATGTATGTACAGATTTGGGATGTGTTGTCTTAGATCTTAAGCATGTTTTTAAACAACTTTCTTGACCCAAAGTCTTGGTGCAAATTGATCCAGGCCAGAGAATTAATTTCTAAAACTAGCTACATTCAGTTGATAGTTTTCCATTAAATGTAAAACACACTAAGTTTTTTACTGTAACATTAACTATTTTCCACCTTTCATTGTAAACATAACACATTGCCTTTGTACTTACACAATTTCAAGCAAAGACTAATTAATGGACTTTAGTTAATAATGTTAGAATGATTGATCAATTCCATCTTGTTGGGGATAACTCCATAGTCAGTCTCATACAACTTTTGTAAAATCTCTTTCTAGCTTTAAAAGTGTGAATAAAAATTAGATTTTGTATGGGATATTTTATTTTTACTGTTTTGATTAAGAAGATGTATAGAACAATCATTATGGTGTAACCATTAGATTTACTTAATTGTGAGAATTACTTAGATCCAGAATACTGTCAGTGTTAATTGACCTAATGTAATTGATGGGAAATTCATTCTTAATAATATAGACTATAGACTTGTGTTACTGGACAAAATCAAGAAACCCATGCAAAATGTATCTCATTGTACTCTTGGTCAGCAAGAAACTTTTTTCTAATTGCTTAGTACTGAGAGACTTATGGCTGTAGTACAGAATAAAAATACTCTTCCTTAAGGTATTTTTTCCTTAAATGTATAGAAAAATATCTTATATTCTAAGGATAAGGATAAGTTGTATTTCAGAAACTGCTTTCCTTATATTTTTTCCTAAACATTTTTTCTGGGTAGGACATGGGCAAATTGGCCATTTTTGTTCACCATTTTGTGGGCTATTTCAATCATCTTTATAAAATTTGGCCAAAAAATTCCATATGTGATTGTCTTTCAGAAAAAGTCATTTGAACCTTTAATTTTAGCGTGCCAGGATTTGGATACTGTCCGAGGGGGTGCGGGTTCGAATCCCACCCGGAGAGGTTATACCCTTCAATGAAAATTTGACAATAATGTCGATTTTCCTCCATTGATTAGATAATATGGAGAAGTTTCTGGCCTTGTGGAAGGGTAGGTGAGTACTGGTTATAGACAATGGTCCAGGAAAGCTAGGTTAGGTGCGCTGGACGCCGTAAAATGACCTAAAATGTGGTGATATGGCGTTAAATCCAATAAATAAAATAAAAATAAAATAAATAGAACCTTTAATTTAATTTAATCTACTTGTGATAATTATAGAGTAAAACTTGTTGTTTTTTACTTCTCTAAAACTTTTAGAAATACAGTCTGATTTACCAAGTCTTGTTTTGTCTTCCCTTTAAACTCAAAATTTTTAATATAGACTGAATTTTAAATCATTCTGATGATCTTGTCCAATTACCAACTAGAAATATGTTTTATTAACATATTTGAACACTGATTGCCAGTGTAAATGTTCTGGTGTTTTCAGACCTAATATAGCCCCATCCATCCCCAAAAAGTTTGTATTTTCCCATTTTCTTAATCAAAATTCCCCTGTCATTAAAATGCCATTAATGTTAAATAGATTCATGGGATAAATCCCTATGTATTGAGGGCTGTAAGTGGATGTTATCTAAAGATATTGAATATGCATTTTTGTGAGTCCAAGGCTTTGGGTCAATTGGGTTAAGACAAAAATTACAATGGAATCTATTACAGTGACTTTTTCGATTATGATGTACAGTATCAATCTCCGTAAACAGATATCCTGTATAGCATTGTCCTACAGGATCTCTACTGTTTCCGTGGAAGGTCATGTCGAGATGAACTTTGTGTCGACCAATCAATGCGTAGCTTTCATCTTGACGAAACACTATAAATAACATTTTGATTTCGTAATTTCTATTTTTAGACCAAGGTTTGCAAGCTTATTTAACAGCGGTATAATTCACAGTCTGCGATTGGACGACTCTGTTCAAATTGCGTGACGTAGACGATGTAAACAAGTTACATATCATAACAATTTCGTCATGAATATTATGATGAGAAAAGGTCACCTGAACGTGTCCTTCGTTTGGAAAAGGCCAGATATAAATTAGCGAGTAGGTGAGCGGAAAATTATAGATCGGGTTTTAATCAGATTGCAATTATATAGTTATTTTCTTGTATATTTCAGTGATTGAACAAAATATAGAACAAGAGGAACATTCTAGTAAATCTACGGCAGATCTCCGAATACGTAAAACCCAGGTACATTAGTATAGTAATCTTAATAATAACATGTTACAAAAGTACCTTACTCCTTTGTTTTAATCTTAATATAACAAAGAACCACAAGTCTTTTACCTTTTACCACAAATAAGTGTGGAGAGTTATACTGGAACCTGGAATCACTTTGCCTGTATGTGCCACTTTTTCAGTTTGGTATTTTTTTGTAAGCTTCCTGACAGGTTTTGGAAATACATGGCAAAAATGTTCACTATCAAAAATCTTTGTTTTCTGAAACTTTAGATGCTATACATTATATAAGAGAGTTAACTGTTTCATTGCATATAAGTCTATTTGTGTCAAAATACAGTGAATTATGGTAGAATTCCCTTATTGCATTTTCATGTGGTTGCGTTATGTTGAGTGCATGGACTAGGAAATTCACCAAACCAAATAAGTCTTAATTTGATGTGGTACCAGCCCAAAATGGATTTTATCCCGTGCTAATCCATTTATCAAACATATAAGTTAAAGTTGGTTGAATTGAAAAAATTAAATATAAATGCATATTTTAAAGATAATTTCTTGACTGGCTTTAATACGAAATTTTAAATCTTAGTCCAAAAATAAAAAGATGAGCTACACTCAACTGGCAATTAACATTGATAAATATAAGATTAGGTTTATTTCTAAAATCAACATAACATCTCATGAGGCCAGACCTTTTATATCTTTTGTCTTATAAAAATCCGACAGTAAATTTTCAGAAATTGACAAAAAATAAAATCTCGATTGTTGATTTTTGCGCCAAAAAAGAGAAAAAAGGACCGCATTAGAGTACAAAAAAGCTTGATGTGTCAGTTGTCGAACAATTTGTCTGCAAATGTCTAAGATAAATAGCAATTTCCCACAAAGCTATCTAATTCTATCAATGACATAATTTACAAGTTTTGATGCTGCTTTCTTGTAAAATACATGTGATTTTAGAAATGTTAAGTACATCAGAGATATGTGTTATAAATCTTTACTCATAACTTGTTACACTTATATGTCAATTAGCTTAGATATCATTTTGATTTAATATTTATGATCAAATCTTGTTGGCATACAACCACAAGGTATGGTAAAAATTCAATTTCTAGTCACGGTCTTACTCTTATTTTGCCGTATCAAATAATACAAACTAAACAATTAATGAGTCACATTATCTAAAAAGAATATTTACATTATTTCATATTTTAGTAAATAATATTTATAATTTTGAAAAAAGACAGATTCCCACCGTTATTAATAATACCATCTGGACTCTTGCAAATTTAATGCTTGAAAAATCTTTTTGATTCTTTATTAGTTTGTCCTTTAAGTCTTTTAAAGTCACATATTGGATTATTCTTTCATTTTGTCAGGTTGCATCTTAAATAAACATTGTATGTTCTGTATGATTTTGCAGATTACTAGGTCTGGCAAATTATCATTGGGGCTCACAGAATATCGGACCTTGGCTGGCTGATAGATTTTGAAGTCTTTGGCATAAATTAAGCAATAATGTAAATGTTGGGAAACATGAAAATCTCTGTTGTAGCCTCTACATAAGTTGTATTATAAACACCATAAAAACATGCACTCCAGGGCTCAAATTTAAGCTCGCATACTCGCAAAATGCGAGTGGATTTTGAAAATTGCGAGTAACTTAAATTTCAACTCGCAATTTTTTGCGAGTTAAAATTGCCACAAAAATATTTCTATCCAAACAAATGAGGTTCAAATCAGCATTGATGGACGGTAACTATTAATTAGATTCACTGTAAAACATGTTCGATATTCCTTGTCTATGCTACAATATGCAACTAGAAATAGTTAAATATAGTACAATGTGTTTATATTGCACAATTATGAATAGTTACTATGTATGCTATTAAAATTTGGAAACACAATTCGAGTGATTGTTTTCATTTTGCAAGTTGAAATTAAATCAACTCGCAAAAATTTGCAAGTCCAATTTTTTGTTAAATTCGAGCCCTGATGCACTCAGCATTATTTAAGTCTAATTGCTGTTTTGTTCTTTTTCGACCAACTGTACACATTAAAAAAAATATTGATAAACATAAAATATGAAAGGTCTGGCCTACTTGTTAGCTTTAACAAATCTTGTATCACTTCATTGTAATACATGTCATGTACATTAAGAGGTTTTTGTCTTATCACTTATGTTATCTATGCTGCATTACGATCAGAAATAATTCTGGCTTCAAAACATAACAACAAGTGATGTGCTTGAAACTTCACACATGTCTTTTATATTTCCATTGGAGGTCAAAAACATAGTTGTATAACTCTAGCATGGATTCTGACTGGCTTTTTGCTCTTTTTATACTTAGAATTTAAAAGTTTTGCATGCTTATTATATAACTTCAACCAATCAAAGTGTCCACTTTTATTTTCACACATCTAAATGGGATTGCATATAAATTAATGATTGAATTTGTTTACACAAGCACACACAAGTTTACATCAAGTTTTTGGTAAAGTCAATGCTTGTCAAAAAATCATTCTTTTGTGACATTTTGCATTGCCAAATTTTGGTTAGTATATAAAATATAACTGTCTCCTTCGTATCCAGTGAAATTGAACTGCTAATTCTTTGCCTGCTGTCATTTAACGCAAGAGTGAATATGTAGTGTTTCTCTTCATTGTAACAGTTCTGTCTTATTTCTGCCTACAGAATTTGTCTTGGTTGTTGATGTGCCTATTACATTATTTTCACAAATCCACAATTTCAGACTCAAAGGTGGCAGTATTTTACAAGACTTGGCTGCTAGGAGTTTGTCTGATGAAACAATTATAACCAGTTTAAATTGTAATTTCTTGGCAATATCATGAAATTTCTTTTTTAATAAATAATATTTTAAGACTATGGTTCCATAAAATAACTATTCCTGGAGAACCCTGATTTTTATCTACAATAAAGCTTGAACTTGGTCACTTCAGTGCATATATGTTGTGTCTAACTAAAGCTGAAGTATGACTGATGATCAGAATACTTTAAACCTCATCCCAGTTTGCTCATTATAGGCTTTAAGCTCAGCTAAGAGTTGCACATAATGAGCTTGAGCTCAGCTAAGTTGTGCACATAGTGAGCTTGAGCTCACCTGTGTGTTGCACATAATGAGCTTGAGCTCACATGTGTGTTGCACATAATGAGCTTGAGCTCACATGTGTGTTGCACATAATGAGCTTGATCTCACCTGTGTGTTGCTTATAATGAGCTTGGTTAAGATAAACATTTGTCTATGATATATCTTAGTTGTATGTACACAGGTTACTTAGTATAGATGCAGTTTTTGTGTCTATTTATATAGTCAGGAAACATATAGGTGTTACTTGTGGTGATGGCAGTAGCATTGGGAAAGGCATCCCATTGCTAGTCAAGGACATAACTCTGAAACTACAAAAGGTTTCGACATAAAACTTTGTAGGTAGATAGATCTTATCAAGTAGAAGTGCAGTGTATAAGAATTGTAACTATGCCTTGTGTATTTTTGGAGTTATTGTCCTTTTGTGTGGCCTGACATAGTCTTAAGCATAATTTTGGAGTTTTTGCCTTAAGTAGTTTTCATATTTTTGCTAGTCATGGACATAACTCTCTAAAAGTTGTAATTTTCATACTTACTTTTTGTTAGAGACATAACTCTAAAGGTATCAGCTTGAAACTTCATAGCTGAATAGATCTCATTGTGGAGAAATGCAGTGTCCAAAAACCATATCTGCCCTTTGAATATTTGGAGTTATTGCCCTTTGTAATTTTTCATACTTCTGCCTCCCACTTTGCTTGTCTGGGACTTAACTCTAAAACCTGCTGGAGATATTAACTTGAAACTTCATTACTGAATAGGTCTCATTGTGAGGAGGTGCAGTGCCCAAGAATCATAACTCTCATTTGCAAAACTTTTGCAGTTATTGCCCTTTGAAATGCCTTATTCTTGTCTGCTGCATAACTCAAAAGTTATTGTTCTATTTTGCTTGTCTGAGGTATAGCCACATTCCCTATAGATTCCCTATTCTTCAAGGTAAATAACTGGTATGCTATTGTCAGGCAACACATCTGACTCGCAGAGTTCTAGTTTAAGGATTTTTGGGGCAAGATCATGTGGCTGATAACATTTATTTCTTTTCTGTCCAGTTAAGGGTGTTTGTTAATGTTAGTTGGTCTGCTGAGTGAATGCTTATGATGTCAAGGTAAAGCTCTTGGAACATTAAAGCCAATTTCAGCCATACCTCAATTTCTGCCATGTTTTAATATCTAAATGATGTTACCAATGTTTATTTTGTTTTATGACATTTCTTGTTTACAGATGATTCCTGATTTAATCAATGTTGAATCTTTTTTACAGAGTTGTTTTATATAATATAATATTGTTTATATTTACACAATTGTACTGCTATCAAAACTTGACATTTCTTTTCTAGTACTCGACAATTTCTCGTAAGTTTGTCGAGACGATGAATTGCTACAACCAGGCCCAAATTGACTATAGAGACAGATGTAAAGCTAGGATAAAGAGACAAATTGAAATCAGTAAGAAGTATAGGCTATGTGACTTTGTTTTCTGTCACTGCCACAATAGATATAGATTGTTTATATACAGTAGGAATAGGACCAAAAATTAGCAGCTCATACCAATTGTGCATTACAAAATTTTCATATGCAACATAAACTAGCATTACTATCCTCAATTCAAATTTGTGATAAGTATTGTAAAAAAATTACCTACAAAAGTTTTAATTGATCAAACAAATTACACAAATTTCATTTATAGAAATGTACATAACAAAATTACTATGTACTTTGTGATATTTTAATTTCTTGGCAAAAATAAGTTCACTTAAGCTTTCATTTCTGGAAAGTTGATCATTGCTACTCTAGTTGGAATGTTTCCGTGGAAATTTTATTTTATATTTTTATAAGAGAATACAATTTTCTAATGACTGTAACCTATAATAGTGAACGAATAATTACATAAATGATTTTTTTCTGGCTTTGACCAAGAAGTAACTTGATAGGCTAACATACAATATTTCTATATTTTATCATCAGTATGTAGTAGAATGTAAAACAGAAAGCAGCTGCTAATTTTTGGTTAATCAACTTATTTTATTGAGTATTTAAGTTGATAAATTTGAAATGTTTTTTCTTGCATTTTGCATATAGTTTATTTACATTATGTATGATGTTCAAATAGTTAATTTTGTGTCTTTGTTCACGATTTATTAACGATTCTGTTTTATTTTTTCTTTGTTTTTCTTTCTGTCATAGCACGCTACATTATCACGTAAATTTGTCGAAGTAATGAATGATTACAATGCCTGTCAGATTGACTATCGTGAGAGGTGCAAAGGGAGAATACAACGTCAACTGGAAATAAGTAAGATATAATAAGATTTACCTCCCTTTAACCAGGTCATTGGGAGGACTGGGCCAATAATTATCTCATTACTATTAGACAAAGAGAGTGTTAAATGGCTGCTGATATCTCTCTTTGTCTATTTTTTTGTCATAATGCAACACTGTATTACCTCCCTTTGTTTTGTTAAAGGGAGTTTACTGTGTAGCTGATTTTGGATGAGGTAATGATAAGATTTACTTCCCTTTGCACAGAAAACATTTTTTTATAAGAAGATAATCTCCGTTCTCAGTGAACTGTTTATAAATGTTTATATAAGGTTAAAAAGGTGACACACATTGTAAAGTAGCTCATTTATTATTTTATTTGGTTTAGTTCATTATTGTTTTTACATCATTTTTATGACTCACTTGACTACACTGTGTGATATCTTGTTTTTTATCAAGGGGTCCATTTAGGGGAGGCATTTCTAATTTGTTTGTCTCCCTTTTTGTACCCTACAGTTTGATGCACAATAATTAATCTGTGTGGTAGAAATTCACATATTAGCAATTTTACACTTAGGGTCATTGGTAAACATTTTTTGCTTGATAATGTGTGCAATTTTAAGTAGTGATGACTTATGTTTGTTTATTTTTTTCTTCTTTTAAAGTTTTTCTGAAAATGTTTTAATCTTTCTGACTACTTGAATTATAAGGCTAGTTAATTTTTTGTAATAGTAAGGGTTGAAACAGATTTCTATGATTCACTGACTGTCTGCTAAAATAATAGAAATCTGATCTCTGTATGATTTTGGGTCCAAATATCACATTGATATTAAACTCAAAAGTTGTTAACTGCTCAAACACTCAAAAGTCTTAAGGTGACCCTACATTGGGTCAAATTATTACTTACTGACTGAAACCAATCCTTGGTGAGCATAGCACAATTTGAACAAGATTCATTTGCAATAAACATAAGGGCTGTGACGAGTATCAGAGTCCTCCAGATATTTGCGATCCCGACGGTAAAAATCGAGTACAAATATTTGTCACGTCTGAAATCGTCGGATCGCAATCTATTTTTGGGAAAAATGAAAGAACATGATTAGCTTAATTATTAAAGAATACGAGTGACACTACTAATGAAAACCTTAATTTGTGTGGGGACCAAATTATCATGTGTCAAAAAAGTTATCACTGAAAATGCCCATAAAACGTCTGGTAATAGAAATGTTTGGAGTACATGGTTTTTCTATATAGTAAAGCTTCTGTAATTATTCCCTTATTTTTGTTATAACATGAATCCTTTATGATTCTCCCATAACAAGTGGTTCATAGTTCTATTCTTGAAATGCTACGCACACAGAATCGTGGTTCGGATCGCCACTTGCTCAATGATCCACAGCCTTAATAAACATAAAACATTTCAATACATGAAAACTAGATTTCTTTCACTATTTAGTTGTTTAAGCTTTGTTATTTCCCTTACTGTACTGATGGTAAAAAGGGTAAAGCTTTTGTCACTAGTATAAAATGAGCCCTGTTTTCACCAGGATAATGTCGGTCCTGTTGTCACCAGGATAATGTCGGTCCTGTTGTCACCAGTATAACATCAGTCCTGTTGTCACCAATATAAAGTCAGTCCTGTTGTCACCAGTATAATGTAGGTCCTGTTGTCATCAGTAAAAAATGTCAGTCCTGTTGTCACCAGTATAAAGTCAGTACTGTTGTCACCAGTATAAAGTCAGTACTGTTGTCACCAGTATAAAGTAGGTCCTGTTGTCATCAGTATGAAGTCAGTCCTGTTGTCACCAGTATAAAGTCAGTACTGTTGTCACCAGTATAAAGTAGGTCCTGTTGTCATCAGTAAAAAGTCAGTCCTGTTGTCACCAGTATAAAGTCAAGACTGTTGTCACCAGTATAAAGTAGGTCCTGTTGTCATCAGTAAAAAGTCAATCCTGTTGTCACCAATATAAAGTCAGTCCTGTTGTCACCAATATAAAGTCTGTCCTGTTTTCACCCGTATAATGTAGGTCCTGTTGCCACCAGTATAAAGTCAGTCCTGTTGTCATCAGTATAAAGTCAGTCCTGTTGCCATCAGTATAAAGTCAGTCCTGTTGTCACCAATATAAAGTCTGTCCTGTTTTCACCCGTATAATGTAGGTCCTGTTGCCACCAGTATAAAGTCAGTCCTGTTGTCATCCGTATAAAGTCAGTCCTGTTGCCATCAGTATAAAGTCAGTCCTGTTGTCACCAATATAAAGTCAGTCCTGTTGTCACCAGTATACTGTTGGTCCTGTTGTCATCAGTAAAAGGTCAGTCCTGTTGTCACCAGTATAATGTAGGTCCTGTTGTCATCAGTATAAAGTCAGTCTTGTTGTCACCAGTATAAAGTCAGTACTGTTGTCACCAGTATAATGTAGGTCCTGTTGTCATCAGTATAATGTAGGTTCTGTTGTCATCAGTAAAAAGTCAGTCCTGTTGTCACCAGTATAATGTAGGTTCTGTTGTCATCAGTAAAAAGTCAGTCCTGTTGTCACCAGTATAATGTAGGTCCTGTTGTCATCAGTATAAAGTCAGTCCTGTTGTCACCAGTATAATATAGGTCCTGTTGTCACCAGTATAATGTCGGTCCTGTTGTCACCAGTATAAAGTCAGACCTGTTGTCACCAGCATTTGTCAGTCCTGTTGTCACCAGTATAATATTGGTCCTGTTGTCACCAGTATAAAGTCAGTCCTGTTGTCACCAGACAAGTCTATTGTTCTTATTCAGAATGTTAGGGTTTAAACAATCAACAAAAATATAAGTGTATTTTTAGATGGTATTTATACTGTGCTGAGGGAAATAGATCCATTACATGTATCCAATCACATATACAGTGTATATGTATATTAATGTATCATTATTCATTAATATCAGGTGGTTTATTTTTATATCTTATTGAATGTAGATGATTAAATGTTTTTCATTCAAAATATTTTTTTCTTATAAAGTTTTTGTTGTTTATATTTTATTTTAATGTGAGATTATTTTGGGTTTTTTTCTTTTTAAGAGTATATTATATATTTATTCATATCAATGTTTGCTTAAATATTTACAATTATATAGCCTCTACGGTTGTCATTTTTGTAAGAAATTTAATTTTACATTTACAAAAAATGTATTTTGTGAAATTTGTTTTCTGGAAGGTGATATTTTCAGTAATCACCTCAAGGGACAAATCTGAACTCTTGGACTAGTGAAAAAAATTTTCAAGCTAGTAAAACTTTAATCAGACTAGTTGATAAGTACATTCTTTAATGTATAACAAAATAAATCAGGCTGTTTATCGAGAACATTAAAGGCGATAACTGAATTCTTATGAATATATCATATGACTCATGTATTTGCACACAATCATGTGCTTGCCAGTCAATATGCACTGAATCAAATTTGCTTCATCATGTTCAACATTCTAGGCAGGCATATTGTGATGAAATTATATTGGTGATATCAGCTTCAAACAATTAATTAGGTTAGAATTCATATCTAGGTCAAGTTTTATTTCCTGGTGAAATTATACCCATGTTCATCAGTGCTAAATCATGTCTTAGATGTATGTCACAAACAGTATCTAGGTCAACTCTCTTATCTAGATTGATGTTTTGATTCCTTTACATCAGTGTATAATTAGATAAACTAATTATTCAAGTCATATTATTAAATTGTAATATGTTTTATGTTCTTTATTTAACAGTATCATAAGTCAAAACACAGTATTATGGGGTCAAAACATAGTAGCTTGTCAAAGCACTATATTAAAATGTCAAAAACATGGTATTGTTAGGTCAAAACACAGTATCATGAGAACAAAACAGGGTATTGTTAGGTCAAAACACAGTATCATGAGAACAAAACAGGGTATTGTTAGTTCAAAACACAGTATCATGAGAACAAAACAGGGTATTGTTAGTTCAAAACACAGTATCATGAGAACAAAACAGGGTATTGTTAGGTCAAAACACAGTATCATGAGATCAAAACAGGGTATTGTTAGTTCAAAACACAGTATCATGAGATCAAAACAGGGTATTGTTAGGTCAAAACACAGTATCATGAGATCAAAACAGGGTATTGTTAGTTCAAAACACAGTATCATGAGAACAAAACATGGTATTGTTAGTTCAAAACACAGTATCATGAGAACAAAACAGGGTATTGTTAGGTCAAAACACAGTATCATGAGGTCAACACAGGGTATTGTTAGGTCAAAACACAGTATCATGAGGTCAACACAGGGTATTGTTAGTTCAAAACTCAGTATCATGAGAACAAAACAGGGTATTATTAGGTCAAAACTCAGTATCATGAGAACAAAACAGGGTATTGTTAGGTCAAAACACAGTATCATGAGAACAAAACAGGGTATTGTTAGGTCAAAACACAGTATCATGAGAACAAAACAGGGTATTGTTAGTTCAAAACACAGTATCATGAGAACAAAACAGGGTATTGTTAGTTCAAAACACAGTATCATGAGAACAAAACAGGGTATTGTTAGTTCAAAACACAGTATCATGAGAACAAAACAGGGTATTATTAGGTCCAAACTCAGTATCATGAGAACAAAACAGGGTATTGTTAGGTCAAAACACAGTATCATGAGAACAAAACAGGGTATTGTTAGGTCAAAACACAGTATCATGAGAACAAAACAGGGTATTGTTAGGTCAAAACACAGTATCATGAGAAAAATCATGGTTATCTTGAGGTCAAAACATGGTTATCTTGAGGTCAAAACATGGTTATCCTGAGGTCAAAACATGGTTATCTTGAGGTCAAAACATGGTTATTTTGAGGTCAAATATGGCCCTTTTTTGGTCAAAACATAGATATCTAGAGCTCAAAACAGGGATAACTTGAAGTCAAAACAGAGTTATCTTGAGGTCAAAACTAGGTACATAGAGCCAAAACTAGTTGACCAACTGCATACCCATACTTGAATGTTTTGTTAAGCAGTAAAAATGTGAAGTCATTTTTCTGTTACCCTATGTTGCTGCATTAAAATATTTTGATTGAACCATTATGAGCTAGCTCAGTTGGTAGCACGCAAGTCTACTGATCGAGGGGTCGTGAGTTCGATTTCCGGACGGGGCATACTTTCGTGGAGCTTGGTCATGAAATGATATCTACGGCCATTCCTCCTCCTACCAATGATTTTTAATTATTTAGGGCAGTTGTCAGTCACTGACAAAAGTATGCGCTTAGTAGTTGGTTACCAGCTAAATCAAGAGATTTAGCCTTTCCAGGAGAAGTGAGTAGGTTGACTGACCGCTGTTATATGACAGATACAATGTGTTGCTACGGCGTAAAACCAAACAAACAAACAAACAAAACCATTATGATACTATGTCAGCCCTCATTTTCATGATCTCATGAAAATGTCAAATTTGTGGTACTTTAGAAACACAATTGATCATACATGAATTAAAAGACTATGCCAGAAAGTGTTTGATATAATAAACTATTCCTATCTTTGATGATCAAGTGTATATTTTATAGACAATAATGCACAAAACAGATAGGCTTGAAGTGGTTGATCATCCCAACATGAATAATGCCCTCAATGCGCCGGGATTCGGAATCTTGTGTCTCAAAGGGGGTACGGGTTTGAATCCCACCCGGGGAGGTTATACCCTTCCATGAAAATTAGACAATAATGTCAATTTTCCGTTATTGATTAGATAATATGGAGAAGTTTCCGGCCCTGTGGAAGGGTAGGTGAGTACTGGTTATAGACAAAGGTCCAGGAAAGCTTGGTTAGGTGCGCTGGACACCGTGAAATGACCTAAAATGTGTTGATACGGCATTAAATCCAAAAAATAAATAAACAAAATGAATAATGCCCTCAATGTAAAACTTTCTGGACATAATTTATACAAGTTGTCTGATATTCTCTATTACTATGCCATGTATTAATCTGTAAGTATATGATATAATAACAATGTGATAATAAATATATGTATATTTTTGTAGCTGGTAAAACTACAACAAATGATGAACTAGAAGATATGTTAGAGTCTGGTAATTTACAAGTATTTACACAAGATGTAAGTATTACCTCTCTTCTACATTTTCAGCTGTTAAATATTTACTGTACCACCCTTTGACATAAACAATTCTGTATTGTGGGTCCATGATGAGTTTAAATGGTTTTTTAGGTCTCTTACAGGGTCTTAGCCAGTTTTTTTTCAACTTGTAGGCCCATAAAAGGGATTAAAAGGGGTGGTTAAGGGGGGCTTTGTCTCAAACAAATGAAGATTACATCTATTTTTCATGGACAATTATCAAACAATTATACAGAACTTTTCGATGCTAACTTTACAGAGCACCGTAAACTGTGCATAAGCCTTGAGAAATAGAACACGGGCCTACATTAGAGTCGGCCCAATCAGAAAATAATATCATGTTCCCTAAATGGCAAGTAAAACATGTCATTAGACTTTATGTTGTAAACCCACTACAGTCCGGTCTTGATGTAACGACATCATTTGTTCCCAGTTAAATTGTTGTTATAATGCATATGTCAGTGTAATGAATTCTTCTGTCTATGTATAGGTCGTTTTGCGTTAAAGCTGGACCCCTAAAATCATGAATTATCTCAATAACTATCGGATGGAATAGAAAACAACAATTAGTCAGCCTCACGAAAACAACATTTATACGAAAACAACCATCAGTCAATCTAACGAAAACAACTTTTAAACGAAAGCAACAATCAGTCAATCTCACAAAAACAGCTTTTATACGAAAGCAAAAATCAGCCAAACTCACGAAATCAATTTTTTTCTATGAAAATAACATTTATATGAAAACAACAATCAGTCAATCCCACGAAAACAACTTTGTTACGAAAACAACTTTTTCTACGGAAACAACATTTATACAAAATAACAATCAGTCAGTCTACGAAAACAACTATCAGTCAATCTCACAAAAACAACTTTTCCTACTAAAGCAACAATCAGTCAATCTGGACATGTGTATTCCCCGGACCCACTTATGTTTTTTAGACCCCTTAACTTTCTTGTATAATAATGAATATCGCAAAGATTTTTACAAACGTTTAAACTTGGGAGTATTCTTTGATAATTTTTGCGCGTCTATTTTTTGTAGGAAATGGACCCACCTTTATTTCTTTATTCATGAATGGATCCTCATAAATAATATATCTGTTAAAAGCTAGGACAATGCCATTCTCAAAAAAGTTAGAATAAGGAAATCGGATGTTAAGTAAAAAAAGAGTGCATTTGAACACAACTCTGTCCAGTGCAAGTGAGCACGTGCACATTGTATTTCTATTGAACCATATGTGGGCATTCATACACCTCTATATGCTTTTTATTTAAATTTTATATCTTTTAAACGATCCATTAAACTGGCGTCACACTGTTCTGAAATTGACACCAGATGGACATATGGAATTTCGAATTTAGCTTGAATATGGCCCCGAAATTGTCCGACAATCAATCAGCACCCGAAGCAAGTATGATTCCTATAGAAGGTCACGGGATCGCATGCGATCCACACACGTATCTTTCTGAATTTCATGCGATGGCATCCGATCTACTCACAAAGTCACCTCAAAGACGCAGATTTTTACTAAGTTGTAACACGCAGGACATGCGAGGGCCACACGATGGGTATACGCCATCGTATTGTAAGTATGATGTGTTAGAAGGTAGTAACGAACGCGTCACGTGACTCCCGGTTCATGGTCCCTGGTTCAACGCTTACGTTTATCAATTCAGAAAATTTACAAAGATTTTAAAGGTTTCTTATTCATATATCATAGACAATGGTCTGTCTCTAAGATTCATTATTAGGGTACTTTATTTTGGAATTTTTTTCATAAGATGTGCGTCACTTTTTCAGTAATAAGTAAGCTAATAAATGTTCTTTCATTTTTCCAATAAGATAATAAATAATATAAGAATTCAAACTTCTGCAATGTATTTATTCATTTTTCCAAAAATAGATCGCGATCCGACGATTTTGGACATGACGAATATTCGTACTCGATTTTCTGTTCGGGATCGTGAATATCTGAGTACTCAGATAGATAAGACAGCTATCTCATCAATAAAACATTTTGTGAAGCAAAGTGGCTTGAATTTTATTCTGAGTACAATATGGGATCGGGAAGCAGGCACGGGAGTGATAATTCTAGATTTGTTTTCACATTTAGCTAAAGGCTCTATACTAAACAGCGCGAGGAGGAATACCAAAGAATTTAAACTCCCTTTATTCCGCAATAAACCATACATTTAGATAAATGTATTTTTAATTAATAGAACACTGTAAGAATCAGAATGATGCAGAATATTCGTATACACATAAATAATACATGCGCATGTGTATCGAATATTCACATAACACATAGCATAATGATAGAATGCTTCATTCAGCTTCCGAAGAAGAATTTCTGAAAGTCTGTTGTGGCGGAGATTTATTTGTTAAGATCATGTAACTGACATTACTTATGTGAGAGAAAAACTCTTAACATAAAGTGTAGTTTATATACATGTATGTACATTCGCTAGCAACCTCATTATATATGTGCTGATGATGAGTGTATTTTAAGATTTTGAAAAAAGACCCACTTTATTTGAATATTTCAGATTCATAAAGAAAACGGTTTGTCAGCAACTATGACTTGTTAATTCTATGTATATAAAACAGGAAAGAAAATATAACTTAAAAGAAAAATAACTTTCAAGCAGTGATCAAAAGCCAGTTTGTGTGATGAAAATTTTGCGTTCGTGACTCCATTGTTCTCAATCCTGTAGATATGGTTGTTTTGACCAGAACAAAAACTTCCATATAGAAACTTAATCTCGCGTGAGATTAAGATCACAAGTTTGTTTGTAAAGGTGTGTCATTTTAGACGTAACTAGATAAGGGGTGTGACCATTTATTGCAATGTCTTGTTAATAATGCCTTAGTACCTTTCCCCAAAATTTCAAAACTGCCCAAAATGCAAAAAAGTGCACCAAAAAAATTTATTTTAAAGTTGTATTGTTCATGCAGATTACCGGATATAGTTGACAATTTAATACAGTGTGAAAATAAAACTTGCAAAACAAAATGGTTTCACGAGCAATGCTATGAAATAGTTAATTTCGGAATTTTGTACCAAAACTTGCTCATTTAATGTATTTTATCATATACATTCATAAAATATCAAGTTTTGCTTGGAATAACATATAATATTAATTTAACAAATTGTTTTCGTAAAAAAAGTTATTTTCGCGAAAACAAGTTATTTTCGCTATCTATCTATACGCAACAAAGTATAACAGTATATACAAACTCAAATATCATCATCACTGTCATCTGTATCGTCAAAATCTATACATATTCTACATGTACGATTTTAAAGACGGTCCTCTGCTTTACAATTCAGTAGACCGTCGAGTGTTTATTTAAGCGACAAATTTTCAGTAAACGCACGGGACTTTGTATAAATACACTGGAAGTATGACAATGTTATAATCAGAACAGCTTATTTTACCTCCCGCCGGATTTTTGATAAAAAATTCCAAATATTCTGCATTATACCTTATGGAAAACTTTTTTATTTATCTATTAAAAATTCTGAAAATTTAAATCCTAGAAGGAAAAATTGAACTAAGATAGTATTAAAATTTTTAGCAAAATCACTGTTATAGTTTAAAAGATATTTACGGCAAATAGGGGTCCAGCATTAACGCAAACGACCTATACATGTTGGTATCAGTTTCATGTAGTTGGTGGCATCATACATTTTTACCTAGGTATATATACTGAAAGTATACTGTAACATGCAAGTAAAACACAGTATATTCAAGGGAAATGGTGGTTTTTTATTTATAAGCTAATAAGAAATAATAATATGCATTTCATATAAAAAACAGTATTAATAGAGGTACATTTTACGTTTCTAATCAATTATCAGATTTGTGTGTCTATGTGTAGTAGGAGGGGTGTCCATTTTATTGTTCTAGACTCTTCAATCAACCAGTACCAAGTGTTATCAAGAATTGATGTAAAAATGTACAATCTGGGTACAGTATGTTGGGTTTAACTCATTAGGGCCATTGAGATTAACTTATAGAAACTGCACCAACACATATGTACAAATAAAATCCTGAGTTGATCCACAGGTTAAGTTTGTGCAATTAAATGTTGTGTGGAGGCCAGTTATGAGTGCCAGTGTCGTAAACATGAATTTTCAATGTAACAGATACAAATAACATCTGTGTAATGAGGTTGTCGTTGTAAAAAGTGTCATTGTATGGCAATCTGACTGTACCATCATGTTTATTGTATTTTTTTGGACTTTTGAAGATGTCATTTCCTTGACTAACTTTCAGAGCCTAATAGAAGCTACACCACTTTCTGATGTAGTGTATACAGTGTATGGCATCTACATGTATTCACTAGATCAGGGGTATATTACTAGATCCACTAGATCAGGGTTATATTGCAGGATCCACTAGATCAGGGGTATATTACTAGATCCACTAGATCAGGGTTATATTGCAGGATCCACTAGATCAGGGGTATATTACTGGATCCACTAGATCAGGGGTATATTACTGGATCCACTAGATCAGGGGTATATTACTAGATCCACTAGATCAGGGTTATATTGCAGGATCCACTAGATCAGGGGTATATTACTGGATCCACTAGATCAGGGGTATATTGCAGGATCCACTAGATCAGGGGTATATTACTGGATCCACTAGATCAGGGGTATATTACTGGATCCACTAGATCAGGGGTATATTATAGGATCCACTAGATCAGGGGTATATTACTGGATCCACTAGATCAGGGGTATATTACTAGATCTACTAGATCAGGGGTATATTACTGGATCCACTAGATCAGGGGTATATTACTGGATCCACTAGATCAGGGGTATATTACAGGATCCACTAGATCAGGGGTATATTACTAGATCTACTAGATCAGGGGTATATTACTGGATCCACTAGATCAGGGGTATATTACAGGATCCACTAGATCAGGGGTATATTACTAGATCCACTAGATCAGGGGTATATTACTGGATCCACTAGATCAGGGGTATATTACTGGATCCACTAGATCAGGGGTATATTACTGGATCTACTAGATCAGGGGTATATTACTGGATCCACAAGATCAGGGGTATATTACTGGATCCACTAGATCAGGGGTATATTACAGGATCCAATGGATCAGGGGTATATTACTGGATCCACTAGATCAGGGGTATATTACAGGATCCACTAGATCTGGGGTATATTACAGGATCCACTAGATCAGGGATATATTACTGGATCCACTTGATCAGGGGTATATTACTGGATCCAATGGATCAGGGGTATATTACAGCATCCACTAGATCAGGGGTATATTACAGGATCCAATGGATCAGGGATATATTACAGGATCCACTAGATCAGGGGTATATTACAGGATCCACTAGATCAGGGATATATTGCAGGATCCACTAGATCAGGGGTATATTACTGGATCCACTTGATCAGGGGTATATTACTGGATCCACTAGATCAGGGGTATATTACTGGATCCACTAAATCAGGGATATGTATTACTGGATCCACAAGATCAGGGGTATATTACAGGATCCACTGGACCAGGGGTATATTACTGGATTCACTGGACCAGGGGTATATTACTGGATCCACTAAATCAGGGATATGTATTACTGGATCCAATAGATCAGGGGTATATTACTGAATCCACTAGATCAGGGGTATATTACTGGATCCAGTGGACCAGGGGTATATTACTGGATCCACTAAATCAGGTTTATATAACTGGATTCACAAGATCACAGATATATTATTGAATCCACTAGATCAGGGATATATATTACTGGATCCACTGGATTAGGTGTATATTACTAGATCTACTAGATCAGGGGTATATTACTGGATCCACTAGATTAGTGGTGTATTACTGGATCCACTAGATCAGGGATAGGTCACTTAAGAGTTAATAAGTAAAGACTTTATGTGATTCAGCTACATAAAGTTTCCTTATGTTTATTGTGGGATGCAAAGGCTTTATGATATAATATAGTCAGGACTGAAACAGTGTTCTCAGAAGAAGCTGAATACAGGCTGCTTCCCAAAACAAAACTAAAATTTTCCCCCAGTTTGGCCCTCAAAACTCCCCAATCCCATAAAAAGTCCCCAAGGAATGTTGAGCATGATTCACAAGAACGGATGAAGTATTCCAGATTTCTTCACAACACAGTCTATGTTGTATCTTTTACCAAATTATTTACTGGATTTTCTTATTGATTTTGTAACACATATAATTTAATAAATCCATTCCTTTTATTCTGGCAATGAGGTAGGTTCATTTTCCCCTAATAAGTGAAAAACAAACTTAATTTTTCCCAAGAAAAAGACTGAGGCCCCTTCCCTAAAAATTGTGTTTTTACCCTGATAGTCAACTAAGAATGTATATGATATTGTTATAATATAGATAATAATGGAGACGCAGCAAGCCAAACAGACTTTAGCTGATATAGAAGCCCGTCATGCTGATATAATGAAGTTAGAGAAGAGTATACAAGAACTACATGATATGTTTATGGATATGGCAATGTTAGTAGAACAACAGGTATTATTCTTTATAATATACTTCATTTAGATGTTACTTTAAAGTAGACTAACAAAAACTCATGTACAGGCCAAGGAGACACTGAAGAACCAGAATGTTTTGAATATCTGACAGCTAAATAAATCCCAAATTCTTCCTTGTTAAATCTGTCATAAACTCTTTTTACAATACTGGACTGTTTCAAACTGTACACTGACTGATTAGTGCAATGAGAATGTTAGTTGCTAGGATGACACTGTTTTATTATACTATCTAATCATCTACTTGTTCACACTATAAATATACTATATTCTTTCAATACTTAGTGACTTTTCCAAATCTTGGTTCACAATATGTTTGAATTACAGGGAGAAATGATTGACAGAATTGAATACAACGTTGAACAAGCTGTGGATTATGTTGAAACTGCCAAAATGGACACGAAAAAAGCTGTGAAATACCAAAGTCGAGCTCGACGGGTTTGTTATTTTTATATATTTTATTTTCTATCCTTGCACTGTGAATATTGTCATACAGCAACTTATTCATTTAAAATTCTCTGTACATATGTATTGTATTGTGCACAATGTGAGATAAAAGGGACAAGATAGGGTAAAGAGGGATTATTTCTCTACTTCATGTTTAACATTTTATATTATGTTGTTATATCTATTTATGGTGGTTGTATAATGGGTAATAAAATATTTAAGGCAATATATTCCTTATTTTTTCAACTGTCAAAATTTGAATAAGTCACAGGACAGACTGCATGCTGTCTCAATATCATGATTATTAGACAACAAATATTAAAACACAGTCATCCTGAATTTATTCAAGTTTGGACAGTTCAGAAAAACAAACAAGAAAAAATATTGCGGTAAGTATGTTGTGTACATGATTCTCTCCATCAAGTTTGTTGTGTACATGATTCTCTCAGTCAAGTTTGTTGTGTACATAATTCTCTCAGTCAAGTTTGTTGTGTACATGATTCTCTCTGCCAAGTTTGTTGTGTACATGATTCTCTCAGTCAAGTTAGTTGTGTACATAATTCTCTCAGTCAAGTTTGTTGTGTACATGATTCTCTCTGCCAAGTTTGTTGTGTACATAATTCTCTCAGTCAAGTTTGTTGTGTACATGATTCTCTCTGTCAAGTTTGTTGTGTACATGATTCTCTCAGTCAAGTTTGTTGTGTACATTATTCTCTCTGTCAAGTTTGTTGTGTACATAGTTCTCTCAGTCCAGTTTGTTGTGTACATAATTCTCTCCATCAAGTTTGTTGTGTACATAATTATCTCAGTCAAGTTTGTAGTGTACATGATTCTCTCAGTCAAGTTTGTTGTGTACATAATTCTCACTGTCCAGTTTGTTGTGTACATAATTCTCTCTATCCAGTTTGTTGTGTACATGATTCTCTCAGTCCAGTTTGTTGTGTACATAATTCTGTCTGTCTAGTTTGTTGTGTACATAGTTCTCTCAGTTAAGTTTGTTGTGTACATAATTCTCTCAGTCAAGTTTGTTGTGTACATAATTCTCACTGTCAAGTTTGTTGTGTACATAATTCTCACTGTCAAGTTTGTTGTGTACATAATTATCTCAGTCAAGTTTGTTGTGTACATAATTATCTCAGTCAAGTTTGTTGTGTACATGATTCTCTCAGTCAAGTTTGTTGTGTATATAATTCTCTCAGTCAAGTTTGTTGTGTACATGATTCTCTCTGTCCAGTTTGTTGTGTGCATAATTCTCTGTCAAGTTTGTTGTGTACATAATTCTCTCAGTCAAGTTTGTTGTGTGCATAATTCTCTCTGTCCAGTTTGTTGTGTACATAATTCTCTCAGTCAAGTTTGTTGTGTGCATAATTCCCTGTCAAGTTTGTTGTGTACATGATTCTCTCTGTCCAGTTTGTTGTGTACATAATTCTCTCTGTCCAGTTTGTTGTGTACATAATTCTCTCTGTCCAGTTTGTTGTGTGCATAATTCTCTGTCAAGTTTGTTGTGTACATAATTCTCTCAGTCAAGTTTGTTGTGTACATAATTCTCTCTGTCAAGTTTGTTGTGTACATAATTCTCTGTCAAGTTTGTTTGTACATAATTCTCTCAGTCAAGTTTGTTGTGTACATGATTCTCTCTGTCCAGTTTGTTTTTAATTAGTTCTCCCAGTTAAGTTTGTTGTGTTACATAATTCTCACTGTCAAGTTTGTTGTGTACATGATTCCCTCTGTCAAGTTTGTTGTGTACATAATTCTCTCAGTCAAGTTTGTTGTGTACATAATTCTCTCCATCAAGTTTGTTGTGTACATGATTCCCTCTGTCAAGTTTGTTGTGTACATGATTCCCTCTGTCAAGTTTGTTGTGTACATAATACTCTTTGTCAAGTTTGTTGTGTACATAATACTCTTTGTCAAGTTTGTTGTGTACATGATTCTCTCTGTCAAGTTTGTTTGTACATAGTTCTCTCAGTTAAGTTTGTTGTGTACATAATTCTCTCTGTCCAGTTTGTTGTGTGCATAATTCTCTGTCAAGTTTGTTGTGTACATAATTCTCTCAGTCAAGTTTGTTGTGTGCATAATTCTCTCTGTCAAGTTTGTTGTGTACATGATTCTCTCTGTCCAGTTTGTTGTGTACATAATTCTCTCTGTCCAGTTTGTTGTGTACATAATTCTCTCTGTCCAGTTTGTTGTGTGCATAATTCTCTGTCAAGTTTGTTGTGTACATAATTCTCTCAGTCAAGTTTGTTGTGTACATAATTCTCTCTGTCAAGTTTGTTGTGTACATAATTCTCTGTCAAGTTGGTTTGTACATAATTCTCTCAGTCAAGTTTGTTGTGTACATGATTCTCTCTGTCCAGTTTGTTTTTAATTAGTTCTCTCAGTTAAGTTTGTTGTGTTACATAATTCTCACTGTCAAGTTTGTTGTGTACATGATTCCCTCTGTCAAGTTTGTTGTGTACATAATTCTCTCAGTCAAGTTTGTTGTGTACATAATTCTCTCCATCAAGTTTGTTGTGTACATGATTCCCTCTGTCAAGTTTGTTGTGTACATGATTCCCTCTGTCAAGTTTGTTGTGTACATAATACTCTTTGTCAAGTTTGTTGTGTACATAATACTCTTTGTCAAGTTTGTTGTGTACATGATTCTCTCTGTCCAGTTTGTTTGTACATAGTTCTCTCAGTTAAGTTTGTTGTGTACATAATTCTCTCTGTCAAGTTTGTTGTGTACATGATTCTCTCTGTCAAGTTTGTTGTGTACATAATTCTCTCAGTCAAGTTTGTTGTGTACATAATTCTCTCCATCAAGTTTGTTGTGTACATAATTCTCTCTGTCAAGTTTGTTGTGTACATAATTCTCTCAGTCAAGTTTGTTGTGTACATAATACTCTTTGTCAAGTTTGTTGTGTAAATTATTCTCTTTGTCATGTCATTCAGAGATTCGAGTATGGAATACATTGTTATTGTCATCACATTTCACTGGCAATATTTATTCACTCCCATTCTTCACTAACATTGTAAATCTTATTTTGTCTGTTGACTGAGTTGAAAAGATAATTGACAGGTTTTGATTTTTGTTTGATGGTGTTATTATACCCCCGCTTCGAAGAAGAGGGGGGTATACTGTTTTACCCTTGTCCGTGCGTGCGTGTGTGCGTGCGTGCGTGCGTCCGTCCGTCCGTCCGTCCGTTACAAAATTTCCGTCACAGTTTTCTCAGCAACTATACCATGCAGCAGCCTGAAACTTTGCATATTGCTTCATACTATAGTCCCATGTGGTGTAAAGCGATTTCATGCTCCTTACTCATTTACTTCCTGTTTGTCGCATATTTTTAGATTTTGGCGGGGGTATCACTAGTGAGCATTAGCTCACAGAATTACTTGTTTCAATCTAGTTGTGACTACCTTTGTGTATGGAAATACGTGAAAATGATGGTGTGTCTTTCTAAATTTCTAAAAACAAATTAGAGCTTGAAAACTACGTAAAAATCACTGTATATTGTTGACTAATACATGTACTAAGTTTTGCATGTACAAATGCTGGTCTGGAGTTTTTAGAACAAAATTCTATCATACCTTTAACTTTAAACATGTCAATTAATTTGTCGTGAGAGCTGAATGACATAAATTGTTACTTCTAGTGTGTTCAATGTCAGAGATAAATGTTCAAGTTGTCTGTATTTCATATTACACTGCATTTTTTTCTTCTATTCAATGCATGCAGCAGTACATTAGTGATGTTTGCATTATACTGTCATGTGATTTTTTTTATTCAATAGATTTTTTTTGTATCTTGTAAAGTGTTTTGAAATTACTGTAGATCAAAGCCAAGAAATTTTCACATTTAATTATTAATTAATTTTGTTCAATTTTTGTGTTTTATATTTATTATTCATTAAGGCACATTTAAGTTTTCACACACACTTCATACATTTGTTTTGTTAATTATAATATATTTTGTTACATTGTCAAGTTTTCTGTGTTTTGCATTTCCTTGTTAGGAAAAAATTGGCAAATTTAGGTTGAAAAGAGATATCAAAAGCAGATTAGGGTCACAAACACAGATTAAGGGTCAATATGGATAAGAAGCCAGTTTCTGAACAAAGGGTGGTATGTGGAAATATATAGGATTAAGCGTGTCAGAGGAAAGATTTAAGACTCGGACATATTTCAAGGGACATATTGAGGGTTCAGGGGAAGATAAAGGGTTTTTATACAGTATAACCTCTGCAGAGCAACATCTGGTGGAACCTTGAATCTCAAGTTGACCTTGAAGCTTAGGTTGATATTGATTAGTGAGTACACATGTTTAGATATTTGGCAGCTTACCAATGACCATTGCATTAGATGGAATTTTTTGAATGAAGAAATTATCAATTATGACCTTTATTACCACAGAAAATTTGACAATAATTGCCTTGCTATTCAATTTATTATTTTTTGATTTTAATCATTAACTTTGTTTTTTTTCTCTTTTTTGCTTTTCAGAAACTCATTATGATCATTATATGTGTAGTAGTCCTGATTGTTATATTAGCAATTATATTACTTACAACGCTGACCTAGTCATCCATATTGCTGAGTGTTCACCAATGAAAACACTTGTTACATTCCTGATGCCATGGATACCAAGATCATGTGACCATCATGTGACATTTAAATAAATAAGTTGACTTCGCCTCCAATCATATTTATTCAGACTATGAGATTATGAATTTCAGGCAATGTATTTGTAACATAATTGTACACCACACTTTGTTCTTTCTTTCATTCTTATGGAAATTAATGTTGTTCAGTAATGATGATACAAGGAGTTATTCTTACAAGTATTAGAAGGTATTTCAGATTGGAGGTTATGAGTTTTTTAAGGTTATTTTAGATATGAAATTACCTAGCATGAAACAAATAATTTGTTTTTGGACTGAACTGTGGTAATTTGAAAGATACTGGAAGATATTGGGATAAGAACAGAAAGACAACTATGGGAGTTATATCTTATGAGGATACAGTTATAATTGGACCAAAAACTTTCATTGAGAGATTTGCATGTTTTAACACTGCTTCTTGGCAATTATTGAATTTATCATGATTTAATGTTGACATGTACTTAGGAAGAAATATATTACACCTTGAATGTTTTTCGTGTTTTTTATTAAAATGTAACTTTTACTTATAATGTAGTTTACAACATTTTTATGTGTTAAATGTTAGAGTTTAGTAAAAAAAATACCATTATTACATGGCAAGCATAATAAATAATCTTTGATACTTATTATTGTTAATAATTAGTAGAATTTAGATAAATTTTGTGCTCTTTTGAACAAATGTTTATTACCATATTTTTTGGTTAAAATTATAAATGTTGTGTTGAAAGGACTTAACATTCTTCTTTGTTGATGGAAGGTTATCCAATTTCATCTTAGTGTTTTTAATAGATTTATTTTTAAGTTAGATTCTCATTGCAGCCAGGTATAAAATCAAAGTCATTGTTAGTTTCAGCCTAACTTAGCTTGTGGTGAAAATACAGTCTGGATCTATTGCTCATATTGAAAGTTAAAAATATCATAGAGCCTATATAGAATGTATGATCTTTAGAAATTTCTTAGTTTTCATGTACTTTTGACTGGCAATTCAATGTATTACAGGGTTTTAATTCAATTATTACTTTTTTTGGTGAAGTTATTGTCATTAAATTAAGTATATCTTGATGAGTACCTGGTTGTAATTAGGATCAGCATTATAATAGAATTCCATGGTTACATCAGCAATCAATTATGTTAAAATACTCAGATTGTACAGAAATAATTTGAAAGGGTAATTCCTCTATAGTTATTGATCAATTCCCCTTTTCCTTTGTGTGATGCAGAAGAATTATTATGCATTTACTTCAGTTTACTAAATGATGTGCTGTTTAGATTTAACAATATCTTAGGTTTGTGTCAATATTATTAGTTCATATTAAGTTATTACAGTTAAGTATTCAAACTGTTTTACTTTAATATAGAACAAAATACATATAGACAAAGGAAGCCATTATTATCTTATCCAATATAGAGGAATTGCTCTTACAAGTTAGTTCCTTTAAAAGCTCACCATGTTCTATGTATTCTAACAATTTATTGATGCATTTAGTTGATGTATTTATTTTATCATTTTTAGATCTATGCAAATTATTTCTTCTAGTTTAGTGATTTATGCATTTTTTAGCTTTATTTTTCAAAGAAAAAGAAGTGAAAGTATTGTAATGACCTTGTCATGGGTGTCCGTGTTGATTAAGCTTCTTGTCACAGTCCATTTTTAATATAAATTTCTTAAATGTCATTGAAGTTATTTTAAACTTGGTATACATTATATTTTTTGTCATTTAGTAAAGCCATTTCTAATGCAAATTCGACCTTGGCAGTTGTTTTAGTACTTTATTTGTTATTCAGTTTTGCCATCAATAAAGCAGTGGAAAAGTTGAGAATGTTGCTTCAGTGCATATCTAGTTTGATTGGATGAATTCAGTTCATATTCATTGAATAAAGTCATGTAGTTTCCTTATAATTAAAGCATTTCATTATAAACATGGTACGACTTATTAGGATTTCATCTTCTTTTGTACTTTAACTCATTGTAATCACAATGCCGTTGTGTATTCATACATTGTTTGTTGGGTATTTATTTGCTCTCAAACTATTAAAAATCTGTTTTTCCAAGATTTCCTATTATAAGTATCATGTACTTGCTTAGATAACATTTTAATTTATCTACAAATTCATTTTACTATATGATTTTTGTTATTTATAACATAAGAATAAAGTAAGCCTTATATTGACTATCCTTTCAGAGTGATGGACCCATTTCATTTGATTTTAAAATTTAATGTTGGCAGCCCTGTCCAAAGTTTTTTGTATCATCGCCTCATATAACATGACATAAAAACTAACGTATGTACATAATTTGTCACATTTGTCTCCCATTGGGACCAACTTACTATGTCCGAAAACAAGGTTATCAGATAAGGCTGGTCATTGTAGGGAAACCTTATAGATATCAGTACTGATTTTAAGTATTAGATTTCTGAGAGAATGTGGTGTTTTTAACATGATTATGTTTATTAAAACCGTTTGTTCAAGTTTATGTTCATTTTAAATAAAGTTAAATGTAACGTTGACAAGTTTTTCCTCGACAATATGTTCATAATTTACAATGTAAGTTTCTGTAAGATTTTCATTCATTATTGTCTGTAAACTACAATATTTAAATTACATGTATATGATTTAACATATTTTAGAAGATATTTTATCTTTGGACTAAAAAGTGAAATCCATTTTCCTTCCTTGATCATTATGTCCATTTTGTCGTCTCATTTTTTTACTTGTAAATTCTTTTTAATTTAAAATATTTTGTTACATTTTATTTTGATGCTGTTGTATAAAGCATATTGACTTAATTCATGACTGTGCTAGTCTTAATTTATCTTGATTCAAATTTTGTCTCTTTTCTTTATTAATTTAATTATATCTATTTGTTCACTGTTAAAGTCATAGAACTCTCCAACTGTTATCATTTGAACTGGATCAGATATGTATTGTTATATACATGTAATGTAAGTCCTCAACATAAAATTTCTGCTAGAATTGTAGGTATTTAACACCTATCTTTGATACTTTCTGACTTGTATTGTTTTTATTCAAACAGTAAAACTGATACAAAATGATTTTACCCATCTTGAAAAACACTAAAATATGAAAACTTGTGTCTTCTTGTATTAGATTTAAGGTGGAATGGTACTTCCAGCAATAGTAGGGATAATACTTGAATGCATACAACAGAAAATGATACCGACAACTTATCTCATATTCTGCAGTATGAAAGTTTATAAAATGTTTTAAATCATGTCAATATTTTAGATATTTTCTGATGCTGCCAATTTGATTTTGGTTTCCCATTCAAAAGTTTAAAGAGAAAATGTTATTTACACTGTTGAGTTAGTAGAAAATGATATGAGCTTTAGAATGATATATAATTTGTTGTTGTGATGCAGAAAATAAAGATTTTGCCACATATTTTAGACGTTTTCTGACCAACGTAAAAAGTGAGAGAGGTCGTTTTGTTTGTGATGTCATGGTAATATAATTAACAATAATGACGCCAAGTAAAGCATACATATGAATCTGAAATACCTTCAAGTTTATATCGGTACTGAACATTATATGCAAATCTAAAATATCAGAAGTACCCTTCCACCTTAAAGAGATAGTTTCAGTTTATATATTAATAGAGAGAAGTGTAATAATTTAGATATGTGAGTTATACAATGACAAGTGTTGGGGGAGTTAGTCAGCTTGGTATGTTTATTTAGTGGTTGATAGGTTTATAGGAATGGTGCATTTAGGATGTTGCCAATTTCATGTGCAATAATTAAAATATGTGTTAATTTGTTTTTTTCTTCTAGTTATTACTTTCATTGTTCTTTTTTTTCTTTTTTGTGCTCACGATATTTTGATATATAATGAGCAGTATGTTTGTATCCTGTCTTATCTATGTCATAATTCAACCTTTCTGAATTGGTGTGCTTTTTAAACCCAACTGAACAAACTATTTAATCTGCTGATGCATTTTTATCTTTCAAAGTCCAGATTTATGAACCTGATTTTGTGAATGTATTATTGTGTTACATTAAACCATGGATGAGCATGATGTTAACTACTAACTGAAAGGCTTTCCATTGGTTTAAACTTGTACAATCAATATTCAGTTGAGTAATCGTGCTAGTAAAAGTAAGTTATAGTTTAAGGTATTTATTCAGGTTGGACATATATATCACTCATCCAAATTGTTTTGTTTTAAATAAAGCTCTTTTGTTTTTTGCTCAAAGCTACTCTCTTGAAGTTATTTTCTGGTATTAAAAGGTGAACAAAATTATCAGAGATCGCTGTGTAAGATTTTTGTGTATTATATAGTTGATAATTTCTGTTATAATTAACAAAATATTAAGACTGAAGATATGAATCATTGTTAACTTACACTGTCATATGATCTACAACAACAACAAACATTTAACTTTATGTCTTTAGCTTTTTGTCTTATCTCGTTGTTTTTTCAAAAAGTCCAATAATAGCATATTGATATTTTCAAAAATGCCATAGTGAACACAAAGATAATAAATAGAAGAATTCACACTTCTGCATTATATGTATTTTTATTCAACATTTCGACATTTAAGTCTTCATCAGGTTAAATTATAAATACAATGGAATTAATTGTTATGACGTCACTGTCATTGTAATGTTGTGACGTCATGACGTCATTGTATATAATGTGTTTTGGCATATGTTAAAATAAATTATAAATTAAATTATGATTTTAATTATAAGATCATTTCCTGCATCAAACATGCATACAAAGTTATCTATTACAATGACAAACACTCTAACCAAATCATTTTTTGTCACTGAACCTTATTTTACTTTGAGTGTTAATCCCAGATTTTGTATTAGAATAAAACCTTGATAATGATGGTTCATTTAAACTCTTTATTTTATTTAAATTATCTGCAGATTTTTGTTAAATTATCATAAACTGTAACCTTATAGTACAGGTACTTGTTATTATTGAAGATCATGTGACTGTTGACAGTATGTAAACTTGTATTATCTTATTTTCTATTACTCTCATTGCTTTACATTATATAGATATCTTGAGCTTTATCAAATAATATTACATAATACGAGAACCCCAAGTTAGACTGTGTAAGAAAAGAAAATAACTTGAACTCTTAGAAAAATATTTGAAAAGTTGTATGAAAGTGTGTATGTCTGTTACAATATATAATATATAATCATGTATGAAAACTGTTTTATACCATTATAGTTAGTTTTCCAATTGATATTACTATTTGTTATAGCTATTTAATTATGGTAAAACTATACTGTTTTGTAAGGTTGTAGTCATTGATGTGTAATACTGGATTGGAGTGCTCTCAAAACTTTAATTAAGTGATGAAAACATTAATTATATAAATCATTTTTACACACTATAGTTTAAAAAAGCTTTTATGCTGATTGATAATTTTTCTTTAAACAATATAAACACTGACTGAGTCTTCTTAATATTTCACTATGATCAGTGTTTTACCATGAAAAGGGCTCAGAAAGGTATCAGAATACACAGCTGGCATCTGTCCCTCTAACATTTTAAATAGAATATCAAGCTTGCATTCATCTTACTGTCTTGTAGAGATAGAAGCTTCAGGCCATTGGTTAGAAATATATAGTAGTGTAAGTTATATCTGATTTAACACTACATACTATATATGTTGTGATAACATAGCTCAATACAAGCCTACAAGTTCTCAATTCATCATCTCTTAATGAAATGTCTCAAGTCATATATGACTATCATCTAACAAAATGGATGACATTTGTTACATCAAAAGTCATGTGACTCATCATCTAACAAAATGGATGACATTTGTTACATCAAAAGTCACGTGACTCATCATCTAACAAAATGGATGACATTTGTTACATCAAAAGTCATGTGACTCATCATCTAACAAAATGGATGACATTTGTTACATCAAAAGTCATGTGACTCATCATCTAACAAAATGGATGACATTTGTTACATCAAAAGTCACGTGACTCATCATCTAACAAAATGGATGACATTTGTTACATCAAAAGTCATGTGACTCATCATCTAACAAAATGGATGACATTTGTTACATCAAAAGTCATGTGACTCATCATCTTACAAAATGGATGACATTTGTTACATCAAAAGTCATGTGACTTGTCATCTAACAAAATGGTTGACATTTGTTACATCAAAAGTCATGTGACTTGTCATCTAACAAAATAACTAATTCAGAATCTATGTATATCAAAATTTGTGGAACTCAATATAAGAAAAGAGTGAGTTACAACCATTTAGTGCTTAACCAGTGAGATATCATAAGGTCTCTCAATCCAGTAATATTAGTCAGTGTTATGTAGTACAATGTAAGATAGTGTGTATTGTTTCTTTTAACTAACTCATCTCAAATGCTTTATTATTTAAGTGTCCAGCATTGATCACTAAAGGTTTTTTCACCCAGTCTAACATTCAAGATACCAAATTTATAATTCAACTAGTAACTACAGCAATATATAAGAATTTTAGCAACATTTGTTTATGTCCAATAATTCTATTTCATATTGGCTCTCAAGGTTTTTCTAGCAAATGATCATCGTTTTGTGATTAGAAATTCTGCTAAATATTTAACATAGTTTTTCAATTGTTTTAATTGAAATATATTGATGCTAAGTTTATAACCATAAAGGCTAGGTCACAGTTACATGATAAAGAATGCTGACCTCAGTCTACTTTAACCTCTCACTTACAGAGGGTTGTAAGTGTAAGCCTAGCTGAAACCATGACTCTTTATGTGACAAAGTAAGCAGTAGGTTACTTAGAATGTGACTTTCTCTAGTGAATCACGGAGTCAATAGTTTCATTAACTCAGCCACCATTGAATGTTAAATAAGGACATAAAACAAGAACAAGCAAACTTTTCCTCTGTATTTATACTGTAATATGATATTAGCTTAGATTTTCATTATGTCTTTTATTACTTACTATTATTTTATTATGTAATATAGTCTTATAACATTGACCTGGTACAATCTTATCTAAAGTTTGTCTTTTACCAGCAAACATCACTTGGTACACTCTCGTTACAATCATATCTGTTTTTTACTTGCTCCATTTAGAGATATTAAAACTGACGTTTTAGGAAAAGTTTTAAAATAACTCATTTCAGTAGTAGGTGATTAACTGGTGTAATTGATAAGGGATAAAGTATAATCTTTTATAACTTGATTGATTTACAACCTTATAATAGCTAATGGCAGCCATCTTAAAAAACATTCACAATTTGTTGTAGTTGATGTAATGGAGATGATAAAAACTCTGTTATTTCATATAAGAAACATATTCTGGGAGCCTGGGCATGTGTGGTATAACAGTGTAATATCTGTACTTGGATGATTAGCAACTAGGTAATGATATTGATGTTATGATGTTAGTGTGCATCAATGTAGGTGTGATGTATCAGGTCTTATGTTGTTAGACTATGAAGTAATTTATCTTTTTTTAAGTGCTATGTTTGATCAGAGGCATTTAAGTCAAAGTTCAATTCTTAATGTGCAATTTGTTATTATACGAAATATTAGAGTTTAGCAAAATAATTATAGTTTATTATGTATTGTATTATATATATATTATAAAGTTCACAACCTTCATCCTTTGTATAGAGCTGTGAGCACTAATTGTTTTTTACCTCAATTAGTAAAAATCATATATGTCATTTAGTCAGAACATATATTTATATATTATATTATTTTATATTATGTTAACATTAAAAAAGTTTATTAGCTATAATGCATATGATTATTATCATGTATTTTTTCTTTGTTTGCAGTATCTTGTCCAAGTTAAACGACATATATAGTTTGTAAAGTGCTGTAAAAATTGGCATTTTTATCTCATTAAAGATAATCTTACTTATAAATTTAGTTCTTAAACTTAGACTTAGTACATACATAAATGATTTGACTCTTGACAAAATTGAAAATTCTCTGGCAGTTGAAGATATTTTATGTACATGTAACCTGTGCAGATTGGCCTGTGGGGTGTTTATATGTTGGATGATTCATGGTTAATGTGAACAAGCTATTATATGACAGCAATTGTTTATTATAGTCATTTTAGTGTTAATGTATAAAGAGCACATTCTTTCACACAAGTTTCATGATATTTTATGTACAATGTTTTGAATGTATCTTATTTTATTGGAGAGTGAGGGATAGAAAGAACGTATTATAATTTCTTCAAATACCCTTAACATTTGAAAATCTAATAAATTTGAAGTAAAATATTTAAAATTTAACTTTTTAAAGGTTTTCAAATACTGTTGATACATTTTAAAAACAACAAATATTAAAGTTTTACGTGAATAATTTCATAATAGTCTTCATTGGGAAGCTCTATTTAAAATGACCAAAGTTTATTTGTATTTCTCTCTATGAAATTGAATAAAACGGATACTGTAGCTGTTTAACTTAGACTGCATTTTTAATCTATTAAGTTGATTATTAAAGTATACAGTCCCTTACACCACAGTTAAAGATTTGTGAAAGTATGATAGAAGCTTACCATAGATAAGATTTATTGAATAACTTGCAATTTCAAAAATTATTGACAAAAACTTTTTACTGGACATATTAATTACCTCCCTTGCATATGAACTTGGAATAATTTTTAAAGTGTCCTTAAAAACGTCTATGTTGATATTATTAAAATGGTTAAAAGTTAAGAAATACAATGTACAAGCAAATTAAACTTTTGTCAGAATTATTTAGCTGCCATAAAACATAGTTTTTAGTTAGGGATCTTCAGTCTTTGAATAAATAAGATTTATATTATTGGTTGTGTGACAATTTTACTTTATAAACAATCATTTTGTCTCACCTTAATATTTTGTATGTATATGATATAAAATTGTGTAATGTAATATTGTTAAAATATATAGCTTGTTTATGATAGCCTGATTCTTGTAAACTTTAAAGAAATCTACTCAGAAACTTGGGGAAATTCGGATGGAGAAATGAACTTGGCTCATTGATTGTAGAATTGAAAGTTTTAGAATAGGGCATAGATTTAAGATTGAAATATCTTTAATATAGAGGTGATGTATTATTGAAGTTTTGGAATCAGTGAAGGTTCTTCCTGTTAAGATATTTCTATTGGTTAATTTGTTTTGTTTGCTATATTAATGGTTGATGTTTTGATTGATTGTGATACAAAATTAACAAAAAATTTATGTTGTAGTTTTAATCTTAATTTTAAATATTATGTGACTGACAACATTTCATCATTTTCCTATGGCACCTTTCAATGATGTAAATTCTTATTATTTATAAGTTTATGTTAATGTCTAGGTATATACAAATGTTAACATTTTATCACCCAAACAACTCTGTTGGAGGGTATATTTGAGTCAGCTTGTCGGTTGGTCAGTTTGTAGCTTTTACTTGTCCCCTCAATTTCTCAGCACCTATTGTACGGTTTTGATTCAAAATTCAGCAGACATGTGCATAGTGATGGCCCTTTGATGAAAAATCTTGTCTGCTAACTTTCTCATCACCTACTAGTAACTACTGGATAGATTTTAAAGTTTTGCTTCTTTGTCTGCTTATGCTTTTGATTTGATTAGTCTACAGTTGGTAAAAAACAAACACAACTCATTAAGTTTAGTTTTATCCAGGTCTACACTATTTAACCAATAGAAATTTCTTGACTAAAAACCTGTTGGGGAGTATTCATTACATTCAGTGATAGGTCTAGTTTTAAAAATGATTCCTGAACCTACTACTTATTTTGTTGAAATCGGTCAGAATATAAAAAATATGTCCTGAAATGCTTACACTGATGATTGCATGGTCCGTGATATTGATTCTGGTTGTAGATGAGAAATAGGTCAGGTAAATTGTAACTAGCTGTTTGTTTTAATAATATTCTTGATGTTCTACAATGTTAACAACATTGTATTATTATTTATTTACTTTTTTACTTTGTATTCATAATGGTTTATAATTCATGAATTATTGTGCATAATTGTAAACAGAAGAAAATAGATGAAAAAAACATGCTATTAGTGTATTTGCTGATATGATAACTTTGTTTTGAAATTTGAAAAAATTATTCACTTTGCTGTCATTAAATAAATGCTGGGGTAAAAAATAATAGTATTTTGAAGAAAAAAAAACAAAAAAAAAACGTAGATATATTTTTTCATCCTTGAAAACAAGTAGGGTCTTACAGTAAAAATATTGTCATTTAGTTTGACAGGCAATATTACATAAAATGGCTGTCAACAGAAAATGATGGGTATTGTACTGTATAGCAAATAAATTTATTGTAAAAAAAGAAGTGAACTTTTCTTCTATTCATCTTGATATTCCATATCATCAAGGGAAATAACTGCAATTTTATGTGTTCCAAATTGGTATGTATTTGTACACACATGACTTACTCTGTCTGTGTTTTATGTGTTCTATCATTTCATGTTTTTATTGAACTCAATGTTAGTACATATTTATTGTCTAATAGATGAAGATGCACAAGTTGCCTGCAAGGTCTTGAATCATAATCACTGTAATAAATGTTTTTGTTTCCGGACAGTGCTGACAACCTGTGTGAAGATTAATTGATATAAGATAGTAGTTAAACATATTTCAATTTGTATACATAAATTGAAAAGTATTTGTTTCATTTCTTTATGTGTTGAATGTGAAAATGTGGTCACCATTGCTATCATAAAGTAGAGGTCAAAGTCAAAACAGTAAGACTCTATACAGACATGACCTTGAACTTTAACATTTTCACACAACCTACATTAAAGTAGTCTTTAAGTCATTAATATTTTTTTCATGAAAAAATGTGTTGTTAGTTGTTTATAGTAATAAAGCTAGCTTTTACCCTCATGGGTTCTTTGTTATGTGTAACATTTTTAGTTTGACCTTCTGCGCATTTTAGACTTTATTGTGATACTATGTGAAATAAAGTTGTTATATTAAAATTTGATAGTCTGCACTCATGTGGTTGTTGCTTTCTTTCATCCTTGATTGACCCCCTTTTAAGTTTTTAAGACATTTGAATAAATTGAGATCACATTATCACCTTGAATGTGAATATTTTACTGCAAGCTTGACCATAGGTCACCGTTCTTAAGTATTGGTAAGTAATGGTAGTCAAAAGTAAAACATGTATATATTACTTGATTTCACTCTTGAAGAGAATATTAATTTTTATAGTCTCAAGTCTTTGCCCTTCATACAATGTATTACAATTGAGCTCATTGCAGGGCTAATTTTTTTATTGCAATGTTTATACTTATGTTTATATAGATTGACTTGAGTGTATCATTTATTGTACATATGTATAGTCTACTTTCAACTTGTTAGGAGTGTCAGTTGGTTTATAAGAGAAAGTTTATTTATGTATCAAGTTGAAAGTTAACACACACTATGATACATTTATTCAGAAAGAGCACTTATACATGTATTTTGTTCAGTTGTTGTGCATGCCAGTTTTATATTATTCAGATTTTAGTTAGTTTTGTGCTACACACAGTTTACATAGCTGGTCACTTGTCTACATTTAATATGTAAGTATATTTTGTTTGATTTTGAATGGTTTAACAATACACCAGTATATTAACTATAGTTATTTCATTTGAATGGGAAATAGTTATGAAAGACAGACTGTCAAATATGTTTTTGTTCATCTTGGTGAATTGTTGATTATAAATGAAAACCTCTGTAAACTAATGTTTTTCTCTTGTCTGGTTTTTAGAGATTTAAGTTAAGCCTACTTGATGAACACATTTGTGTGTTGTTAAGCTGACATGATTGTTTGTTGCCGACTTCTGAAATTCT
Source organism: Mactra quadrangularis (assembly GCA_025267735.1). NCBI lineage: Eukaryota > Metazoa > Mollusca > Bivalvia > Venerida > Mactridae > Mactra > Mactra quadrangularis. The sequence continues at coordinate 12,247,578 of CM046305.1, forward strand.
GTACATACTTTAAAATTGCTTAAAGTTGTATATTAGAGTTTTTGTTTGGAAAAAAATTAACTAGGGAATGTTTCACTGAACTTATCAAAGTTAACAGATACAAAACAATCGATTATGTTTTACCAGAGGTCCACATGGAAGATTGGATTTATCCAAATGTGTAGCCTAATTAAATAAAGTCTTAATCATTATTATTATTATGAATTTATGATACAATAATTGTTCAACTTCATTTTGATTAAGTCACCTGTGATAAAAATAGCCGAGTCAATGGTATTACATAATAATTAATACTTCATATCTGACAATCCTGGTTAGATTTCTGGTTGATAATAACGTTGATATACCTCTGAAAGTTATTTAGCCCTATTTACGGGAAAGAATGTTGGACAGTTGAGATTTCCAATGTATATAATTAATTCATTGTTGATAAACAATTGAAAACAATGAAGAAAAACAACATAAATGAATTTACGGTCTTTCTAACAAATATGCAAATACTAGGTGATACAGTCTCTTGTACCTTATTTATTAGAAATTTTTGTCTATATGTCGATTAATGGGTGGCAAAGTAAACAATGTATTGATGTATTGCTGTATTAATGTTTTATATTTTTTCTATTTGCAGAAGAAGATTATAATGTTGGTATGTCTAGCCGTCTTAGTTGTAATCCTCGTATCTACAGTGGGTGGTTACTTTGGCCTATGATGTCATACTCAACATGTTTTAGATAGCTTTCTTCTAATATCTTGGATTGAGCACAGTTCTGTGGTAACTTTTCTCTGGTACCCTAAGTTATCACAGTATTGTGTGATATATCAGAATTTATCATTTTGTATATGTACTTATCGCATACACATTTAAATATTTCTTTTAAATTGACTGTAGAATCAGATAGGTTATAATTTGATCACATGGATGAATCAAGTGGGTGTGGCCTGGGCTCAGAGTGTGGACTCCTCCATCATATGCAGTTTTCAATGAGTATGGCAAAAATATCAGAAAATTTAATAGATCTGTATGATTCCTACTGTTTTGGTGATATTAATAGCAACACCTATAGAGAAAAGCTTGTTGCCAGTAACCATGTCATAATGTGTGCTTGGAAGATTACTTGATAACATTAGTTAACATGTAGAACTGATGCCATAATATTGTAATACATAAAGACAAACTGTTTTGTAAGAAGAGATTTGATTGGTTGTAAAATGTGACTTTAGATCATCAGTCTTGAAACTGCTCATTCACAGATTTCAGCTTAAATATCAAATTTTGTAAATGTCTCAAAATTGTAAAGAAACATTTTTGAAGCAGTATTATGATAATGACAGTTTTAGTGCCAATTGAATACAGCAGTAAAATATGGTGAGTTTATGTATAAAACATTTCCTATAAGTACAAGTATAGATGAATTTTGTGTGTTTTTTTATTTTATATGTTTCATAATGTATAGCCTATAGATCAGTTAGCCTTATAATATTAAGAATTTATTTTTTAACACAATGACAGGTAATTGTAAAATATAAAATAGTCTGATTAGATCTCATTCGGAACTACCTCGGCGATCTTCAACGCAGATAAACCTCGGATATCATAAGGTGTAAAAAAGGAGATCTATAGGAATTTGGTTACTGTGGTAAAATAGTCTGAACTACTCAGAAATACAACGTGTGTGACATTGTAGTGATGAAATGATGTGATAACGCGTGTAACAATATTATTATTGAATGTTAAAATGAAAATAACAATCGCCGGACCTAATAACTTGGTTGTATTCCTACTACGTCTGATTTCCGAGGTATATCTTTGTAGATGATCGCCGAGGTTGTTCCGAATGATTAGATCTGTGAGTGAGTAGTTTGATTTGTTGAATAGAAGAATACAGAACTGTAGGATTTGTCACAAATATCTCAGACAGAATTCATCATCAGGCAATTTTATTATTTGATTACAACAATGGTATGAAGGTGTATGATACACTTTTATGTGTCTTTAACACCTATTTATAATTGATAAGACCAATTGTTAATTATATAATAAATGTATTCTGCTTCTGAGTTACCATGAATATTGTTATAAGATATTTATAAAATGATTGTCAGTTCTTGTTATAAAAAATGTTTTATATAGTTGTAACCAATGTTTGCTTTTTGACATTTCTAGATAACTGATATAAAGTTAGTAATTATTACATATAGTGTTATCTTTATATGAGAATATCACATTGGTTGATCCAATTAAACGTTCCGACATCAGGTTTTATAGTAAACATACCGGGCGCGTTCGATTGGCTGTCAGGAACTTGGGCAGAACATGTTTATGAATCAAATACTTTGGAACAGAAAATTGTGGCGGCCAGGAGCTTGGTTGCTATGCTGTTCTTCCAGGTGTGTTCTGACACTGAGGGGATGATTGTTTCTTCCAACTCAAGCAATAATTGTATTAGCAAACATAAACTAAACATAAAATAAAGTTTTTGCAACTACCGAAGGGATTCACTTGAAACTTCACACATGTCTACAGGGTTACCATTGGAGGTAAAATACCAAGTTACATAACTCTTGGATGAATTTAAACTGAATTATGGCCCTTTTATTCTTAGAAAATTTCTTGGTTAAGTTTTTAGGTGCAAAATTTTATCTTTGCAACTACTGAAGGAATTCACTTGAAACTTCACACATGTCTGCAGGGTTACCATTGAAGTTTATATATTAAGTTGCATAACTCTTGGATGAATTTGGACTGAATTATGGCCCTTTTATACTTAGAAAATTTCTTGGTTAAGTTTTTAGGTGCAAAATTTTATCTTTGCAACTACTGAAGGGGTTCACTTGAAACTTCACACATGTCTACGGGGTTACTAATTGACGTCAAATACTAAGTTGCATAACTCTAGCATGAATTTTGACTAGATTATGGCCCTCTAATACTTAGAAGTTTTTTGGTTAAGTTTTTTAGTGCAATTTTATTTTTTGAAAGTACTGAAGGGATTTACTTGAAACTTCACACATGTCAACGGGGTTAGGAATGAAGGTCAAATACCAAGTTGCATAACTCCAGCATGAGTTTGATTGGTTGTTGCTGTCGTTTAACCAAAATACCCCGAATAGTCGAGCGTGCTGTCCCTGGACTGCTCTGTTATTATTCCCTGGTTTCCTCTCATATATGGTAATTATTATTATGCTCTAGCCCATCAGCCATTTTCGACACGCTATTACGTCACTGTTTCAACCACATCACTTATTTTACAAGCACAGTGAGAACATGTTTCAGACAATTGGTCCTGTTCATTTGATTGTTTTTTTCTCTGTCCGGAAGGTTCTGCACAGCAAATCGAATGCACCGGCTATTTAGAAGATTCCCAATGATATTGTTGTGTAACATAAAACTTCTTAGAACTAAAAATGGTCTCAACTGAAATTGTTCAAGTTGTTATAAATTCCTAAAAAATACACATACATGTACCTGTTTATAGCAATGTCTTTACAGCTTGTACAGATGTATCTACTACTGTCTTCGTGTACAGACTGGTGGCATTAAACAGCTCCCTCCCAAACTATTGTATTCACATTCCATATATACAATGTCTTTACAATAATATTTTGGGGGACTTTTTTCATGCTGCAAGCCTGTGTCTTGGTGTAAATAAGTTTGTAATTTGCCTTACTTTTTTAATTGAGACTAATCTCATTTCGAGAAGTTTTGTGTTTTCATTGTGATTCTTGCCCTGGAGAGGAAAAAAGGCCAATGTTTTTTTATTGGGGAGAGTTAGTCAGTGGAAGCAAATACTTACCGTCGGTTCTCCATGGAATAGAGCCTGGGTCGGTCATAATGAACTAACATTTAAAGCAAAACTGACAATGATTTTATAAATTATTATTATTGTATGAAAAAAGCTGTTAAACTTGTTAAACAAAATTGTTTGTTATACTTGATGATAACTATACTTCTCTGATAGTTGTGGATCCTTACTGATTTGAAATGTTAAATTTTGTAGAAAATGACTAGATATAAATGTTACGTTACATGTATTAGGTTACAGTAATATTATGTCAAACATTAGGCCAAGTGAACAGTTCATGGCTGGTACCAACTAACGGGGTTTGGACTCACCCCCTATAATTTTCTTAGTACTATGTAAAATGTCAGAAGTAATGATTTAGATCCCCAAATTGATTTTTATCTACCATGACTATTTGTGATTAATTTATTATTGAGATGTGGAGAATGTCAATATGCTCCTGACTCTGTAAGATTCATCCATGTATAGGAAGATTTGCTGATTTGACATTGTATGTTTATAGCCAGTTTTATATATTACCGTATATTGTAATATATAGATGTTTGAAGATGTTTTCATGTAAAATGATGCCTCATATTTTCATGCTACTCTATTACAAATACAATATATAATTGATAATATAGTTTACTTTTATCAACCAGTGATGATTGTATCCCTGATATAGTTACACTGCTATAGTCCAACTATACTATATAACAGTAGCCAGTTCAATTACACAAAACATTACAGAACGTTTCGTAACGATACATTCGGAACTGCTTGGCCATTCACTGCGATTAATTCGGACATATTTAGACGCTATTTTGAAACTACCGGTGTTGAAGTAAACAAATGTATCATCATTTAGGCAATTAGTGATGTTTAGTTTTTAGTCCGTAAATTTTGAAACATCACTCATTGCCTTAACGATCGTATGTTTGTGTATTAGATGAGATTATTTGCAGTGAATGGCCGAGGAGTTTCGAATGTATCGTTACGGAACTTTCTGTAACGTTTTGTGTAATTGAACAGGCTACTGTACTCTCAAGATATATCATAGATAAAACAGACATATTGCATTGCTGTGATAATTAAAATAATAATGTATTCATAGAGGTAAAATAATAAATGTGTTCTTAAACGTTTTGGGGTTCTGTATTTTAAATAAGACACACACAATTAACACCAATAACAAGAAATGGTTGTATTCTTTACTCTGGAATAGTAAGTACCATGAAAATATGTGGCACTATAATTTCAACATTCCAAGATATGACAATAGGGACCATTTTATATGTACCATAATGCCATAATAAGCTTTTTTGTGAATGTTACATTATTTGTTCATATTTTTAAATCATATAAGATTTTGTTAGTTTTTTAAGGAATCTTATAGTTTATTATTTTTACAATTAGGTAAATATATTGTAGATTATAAATTGTTAGACTAAACATACTTCTACAGTTTGTAGCCCTGATATTATCATGTAGAAATACACTTGAATGTATACAAAATTTTATTAAGTATTATAAAAGTCAGCATCTAGATTCTAACTTTACAAATTCTTTGATAATTTACAGCTTAATGTATATAACACCTAACTAAAAAAACAATGTTTTATGGTTGCTTGAAATATTCAGAAATACTTATAATAGTTTGTACATAATATTTTTATGGACAGATTTAAAATTGACATATTTCATGTGAAAGGGAGATAATTTCATACTCACAGATGGCATTTATTAACAAATAATTTTGCTATCACAAGCTGATAAATGATTTTAATCCATAAAAAATGGTGAACAAATTTTACTGACTGAAAAATATCATATTTTGTAAGCATGAACCATATTTTGTAAAATCAGTTTTAAAATGAGAATGACATTAGGGATTGTATGCCTTAATGTTGTTTTTATGATAAAATAAGCAACTGTAATAATAATATCTTATTTTACTCAAAGTATAAAGAATTCAATTTGAGCCTACCATGAATGCATTAAAATCCAGTGAAGTATGAAAGCAACAAGTAATTAATCAGGTCTGGAATGTTGTATACTGTTGTAACACTTACATAGATTGTTCTGTAAATTTATAACTCTTTTTAACTTACCTGAGCACAAATTGCTCAAGGTGAGCAGTTGTGGGGGGTCTATCTGGCTTCCATGTGTGTGTCCATCTTCAACAATTTCTTAAACAATATTGTCCAAAAACATAAACACAGTTACCATATTTGGCAGGTAGCACCACCTGAAGGTTCTCTACAAAGATTTACATACCCCCCTGGGGTTGATATTGACCCTGCCCTAGGGGTCATCATATTTAAATATGAAATTGTTAAAAAATCTTCTGCTCTAAAATTGGAAGGCCTAGAGCTTTCATATTGGACATGTGGCATCAATTCATGAACTGTAATAAAGTTAATTTAAATTACATCCCTATGGTCGAAATTGGCTCCTCCCCAGAAGTCAAATATTTTTGCATAAATTTACGAAAGGAAATGTTATAAAACTGAATATTTGACTTATGGCATCACCTTAAGGTCTTCTGAAAAGTAAAAGTTATATCCCTAGGGTTAAAATTTGGCCCTCTACAGGGGCCACAGTTTTCATACAACTTAATATCAGAGTCTTACAAGATTTTGTGTTGGATACCCTTCTAGTGTACTCAGGACCATCTTGTTTTGATATTCAAACATTTGAATATTGATACTGACTCCATTAAGTAGGATAGCAACAGTAGAATTGATATGTCACTGTTAGTACATTATGTTTGTTTGAGTTTTATGGCGCACCAACACAAAGTCATATTGCGCCAAGTACATTATGTATTATATATTGAAATGTCTTTAATAGGATAAAACCTGAAGAGGTATGTCATTCAGAGGAGTAGTTATTATTTGTTTGTCTGTCATTTTTCATAATTCCTACAAGGACCGAATGTCCCAGGTACCTTAAGATTCATGTTCTGGCTTGGATGTGTTGTTTGATTTAGAATGTTGTAGATACATGTATACTTATAATAAATTATATATTGGAATATTATCATTTTATAAGTACAAATGTACTACTCCGATTAAAATTACAGTATACTAAACTTGATGTGTACTAAACAACAAACTAGGTTGAATATTGTAATACTGTACAATGTAGATACATAGTCTATTTACATTATTTAGATACTCAAGTTAGACAAAATGTAAATATGAGGAAAATACAAGATTATCTCACATTTGGTACAATGTTATAAATGCATATTGGAGTTACTCTTTTCTAGTGAGTGTCAGAGTGGAGTTACTCTTTTATAGTGAGTGAGTGTCAGAGTTATCACCATTTTTAAACAAAAAATAAAATTGACTGAAATCAATGTTCTGTCTATATGAAAAGTCATTTATTTTGTATGAGAACTTACTCTACAAATTGGTTTAATTTATTGATATCATGTTCCTTGTATTTGCAACCTATTATCATTTAAACACCAACCATTTCCGATGCCAAAATCAAATCAATGCTACTATGTACATGTTGCTTTAAATGTTGTCCATTTAGTCCATGAATCATTCAAGTAATTTGTATGTTCCTCTGATAAGAAAACTTCTAAGCAATAGTTTTTTTATTGAAATTTAATCAAGAAATGGAATGTTTGATTACTTTATCCATTTTACTTACATGTATGTGTTTTCATAACCAAGTTAATAGGGCTGTCACAATATGCCAGAAGTGTCCCGCGATATATTGTAATACGCTGTCATCGTATCGCGATACGTACAACGATATATTGTGGGCTTTTAGATTTGTTGTTCCTCCGCTGTATTTAACAGAAAAAATTGCAAATCTTATAAACAGCTACTGATAAAATATAACCTCGTTAAGTATTTACGGTCATTTAGGACTGAGACGCGCCCCAACCCAGTTAAATTCTTGCAACTTCAGGTTAAATGGAATGAACTATGGAAATACTGACGTTTCGCTTCTTTTATTTTGCGAAGCGAAGAACTTTCCAATGAAATAAAAAATATCGCCAAATACCGGTACATTAAAATCTTACCGTGGTACGTATTGCAGCAGCTGCGTATTGCAATATACCAGTATACCGGTATATCGTGACAGCCCTACAAGTTAATATGAAACCCATTTTCTCTACATATACATTGAAGACATATATCACAATGAGATGGTACCACATTTTCAAGTCCATGATCACAATGATGATGATTGTGTTTCCGAGGGACACAAGTACTAGTTGCAGAGTAAAATAACTTCAGTGTTGCAATACAGTTTTGGGAAAACTCTGCCAGAGTATTTTGTGCTAAATTCTTAAACAGTAATGCCATCTTTTGGTGTTTCCTGCTCAAGAAGTTATATTAAGTTATGAGTACATTATCATTAGTTAATTTGATCATCTTAATTCCAATTTGTTTTATAAATGCTACCTCATTGTATGCAGGTTTATTTTGACACATTACTTATCTAAAACTATTTTGATCTAATATTATCTATTCATTCTATAAATAGCAGGTTATAATATCATCTCTATACTAAGACGCACAACCATTCCCAGTATTCAGCGAATTGGTACGCAACAGAATATAGTGCGGCGCATGAAGACAAAATCGTTGGATATTTTCTTTTTTTTGATACAATCATTACTAAATTGTAAACTAAATGATTACTAATAACTACAGGAATATCAATCCATAAATACAAAGTACTTTACAAACCTCATTAGGTACAGATGCATAGTTAAACGGTGTATTCTACTTTTGATTTCAAATTACTTTGTAAAGAATGACATATGCAAACACGTTAGGATGGAGGTTTAAATCTGGTTAAAAAGTTAAATTTAATGTGCGTAGTTGGTTGGATAATTAAATTTTATTTGAGTAGACACAAAAAACATACTCTTATTGTTCAGTACAGTTGAACGGGGAAATTATTAGAATGTAAACATTGCCACGTGTTTTCAGGTAAATAAACAGTTTTACCCATGATGCTCAGTGTCTCCGTACAAAGGTCAGTTAGGTGTTTTCAGGTAAATAAACAGTTTTACCCATGATGCTCAGCGTCTCCGTACAAAGGTCAGTTAGGTGTTTTCAGGTAAATAAACAGTTTTACCCATGATGCTCAGCGTCTCCGTACAAAGGTCAGTTAGGTGTTTTCAGGTAAATAAACAGTTTTACCCATGATGCTCAGTGTCTCCGTACAAAGGTCAGTTAGGTGTTTTCAGGTAAATAAACAGTTTTACCCATGATGCTCAGCGTCTCCGTACAAAGGTCAGTTAGACCTTTTGTGTACAGAATGATTATCTACTTTGATAATTCACTTTGATAATATATACTTGATTAACTAACTTTTGTTGACTGCTTTTTTTTGTTGGGCTAATAATAATCCTATGGTTTGTGTTGTCTGATTGTTTAGGTAATCAGGTAATATTCTTATGGTTTGGTAAATAGAAGCTATTTGCTATTAGAATGGTCTTTTAAAATTAAACTTGACATTAATTTACTCACAGGCAGTGAACTACTTTTTGTTGAGTTTATTTAGAATGTAAATAAAGAATAAATGTGTTCTTAACATTTGGTTTATTTTGATATCATAATTATTAGATATATACAAGATTAAGTAATTATATGAAAGGGAAACAAAAGGTTAAACTGTCCATACATTGTAACTATCATGCCTGGTAGCTTGCTTTATCATTATTAAGATGCCTAGTACTGCTTAAATAAATTTAGTTTTCTATTGACAAGCTTCAAGTTTTAGGATGTTACAAAATTACTATAGGGATGTCCCTACAATCCTCTAGTTTTATATAAACTTTAGAGGGATGTACTATACATAACTTCAACTTGTATTAACTTTTCCATATTTTCCTAAAACAGTATCCAGATGGACACAATAAAAATCTACACTCTGAAACTTTTCTCCATTTATTGACGTTTCGGCATTTTTGCCCTTTTCTAACATAGATATTTATGAAAATCCAACTACATCATTTCTTTTTACAACTACATGACAATGAATACTTATAATTGTCTTTTGACATCAGTGACGTCATCATTTGAACGTCAAAATGACATCTTAAAAATTGCGCCAAAATACTCATAACGTCAAAATTGATATAGGACAGCTTGTATTATAAGAGTATATGGGTCTAAATAGTGAATATATAATAAATTAGATTAGCCATTCATCCCACTTTATCACAGATACATGTATGAAAAAACTGGATATAAATTAATTATTAAAGTTTTTTCCACCAATATTTAATTTATATCCAGTTTTTTCATGCCGAAACGTCAATAAATGGAGAAAAGTTACAGAGTGTAAACTTTTCCATAATTACATATTATTATTTAGTTTAGTTCAAAAATTTAAGAATGCTGCTTAAATTGAATAAAAATAATAAAGGTGTATACATGCATGTTTGAGAAGTAACTTAGTACAAAACTGTTGTAAGTTTTATTCCATATTTTTATATAGAAGTAGACAAAATGACGTTAGCATTCTACCTTCTTAAATTTCATGTGGCTTTCAGCGCTATAAATCTTATATAATTCCCTTTTTTGTGAGATTACATCAATGTCTAACAGTGTTGTCTTTTTATATATAAATGTAGCGTTTTATGCCATATTACCGTGTGTCTGTTTTCACTGAATGCAATTGTCATTTCTTGTTTTTTAACTTGTCAATAAAAATAGATCTATCAAAATAATTGGTTGTTTTCAATGTTTTATATTTATTTCAAGTAGTTTTCAGGTATCTACTGTATGTTAAAAAAGATCACACGAGCAGATTTCCTGAATTCTACTCTTTCTTATACTGCTGACTATTTAAATCTAACTATTTCATCCTATATGTAGTAAAATCATCATAATTGTCAACATTTTCATGGAACAATTTTGCATACTTTCAATCTGGAGACAAACTAACATTGGATTCAGGAACCAGTAAAATAACAGACGAACCAGTTAAATAAGAGAGGTCCCGAGTTCGATTTCCACAAGGGGCACTGCTAATTTCCTTGAGCAAGAAATTAACCTACAATTGTTCCACTCCACCCAGGTGTAAATGGGTACTGTAAGGGATCACCTGCCTGAGGGTGATTTCAGTGATCAGGAGTTATCGTACAAGATTGTAAAGTCGGCTGAACATGTATATGGAAGCAGACTTTAAACCGCACTTTTTTTATAAAATCCAACATCACAACAAATACAATCCCTCAAAGTCCTTGCATACAATCCTGCTTTTACGATCAATAATTATCACATTTACCTATGACAAAAGAAACTTAAGTCAACTGAGTTCAAAGTCAGCATAAAATAGTTTATCAACATTATGATCCTAACTATGTTACATAAACAAGCTTTAATTTTAGAAAAATAACTGATGGAATTTTCTAAAACTTTAATTTTTACAAGAACTTTTGAAAGATATTTTATTTCTATAATATGGCCATGCCGAATTGGAATTTTGTTAAGCGTCAACTCAAGTTTGACAAACCTAGGTACCTATTCACAAAAACACACAAACCGAAAACGAAAACTCATGTCTATTCTAGCTAGTATTCACACACATATAGTAGGTCTCTACTTGGTAGTACATGCATGTGAGATCAAAGTAATTCTATAAAAAATATACAACATACACATGTACATTTTCATTAATCAAATACACAGAAACAAGAAACTATCATTATTTCCTGAGAAAAATCAGTTATTGAATCCTGGAACAACAGAATTATTTAAGAAAATTCCGTCAACAATTTTTTTTTATTGGATTGAAGACTCTAAAATCTAGGCGCATGCGGATACTTAACAAAATTCCGATATGGCATGGCCTAATGAGGCAGTGAACCAAGTTTGCTGATACTGTAATAAGAAACACAAACAATAAATGTTTCTGTAGTATTATATTTATATATACTTAATAACAATAATGACACCAAATAACAACATAATGATAAATTTAGAATAAATAAAAACCTATAATACATACATGTATATATTATCAATATGACATTCAATGTACATACATCATAAATAATTTGAATCAATTTATAGTTTATCATCTTATATCAACAATTACATGGATACAGTTTGTAGTGTAATGGATACAGTTTGGAAACATATGAAAACAGCTTGACATAAAGTGTTAGATTTGGGCTCTTCTCTAAGTTCACAAATACAACTGAGATATTTGAAGCCCACGAAATCTGACTTTGTGTCTAAGAAACTTCCATCCCTGTCATTTATACCAGAAAAACATTCAGTGAAGCAGTATACTTTATATATAAAACAATCTGTTGATTTCAGATTTCATCAAAAATTCATTCAAAACAGCTTAAATTTAGCTACATGCACTCTGATTTCTTTAAAGAAGTTTTTGTGGTTCAAGCAGAATTTTGATAGCTTGAGTTAAAGCAGGATATTCCATCATTCCCATACATCAAAAATATTCATACACTATTCTAGGCTTTTGACTTGATGAAATATTTGGATTATATCTAAAACTCAAACAAAGCAAATCCAGCAAAGATCTTTATTAATATTATATAATGAAACTACCGATGTAAAGATAATATTTTGAATGCTAGCTTTCTTAAATAGTTTGATAGAAAAATGTGAGTCCTCAAAATACATCAGACCTACAATAGTCTCAATCAATTGTTTGTTGCTTAGCAACAAAAGTACCATGAAAGAGGACTAAATTAAATCTAAAGCCAGCAATATACAGACAGTCATTCTACAACTTTTTCTTACGACTCCTTCCTTCAAAGTGGAAATAATAAGTAAGCGCAGTAACATAAAACAAGAGCAGTTCACAGAAAGTGTATTTGTCTACTTGTAGAGATTGATTTAAAGAAAAATTACTGAATTACATACAAGTTTGTTGAGATTACAGGAGAATGTTCTCTAATCAGTTGAGGAGCTAAAATTTGCAAGTAAAACTTCTAAGATTGATTTAAGAATAAAAAGGACATAGTTCACTTCAAATTTATAAACGTAGTATTTGAATGCCATTGATATATTTAACTTAAGTGTCAAATTTCAAGTGAATACTTTCATTAATTGCAAAGATAAAATGTTGCACCAAAAATCCGAAACCAATAATTTTCTAAGCATAAAATGGTCACAATTCAGTAAAAAAACAACACATTAGAGAACTTGGTATTTGACCACCTGACTCATGTGTAAATTAATAAATTTTAGAAGATATAAAAATGTTGTACCAAAAACCTCGACAATGAAGTGTAACACTGACATGTCTGATTAAGATAGCCTCCAGTTTCAAACAGTAGAGATAAAACATCAACATATTTTTCATGTACAAGACACAAATAAAATATGTTGTAAAATTTGTAATATACTTATATAGATAACTCTAGAATATATCATACAAGTTTTAGAAAATGATATTTACATGCAGTATCATACAGTAACAATAAATAAAGATTTGGGAGTATTTAAAGATAAGCACAAAAGCAAATTTTTAAAGCACTTTTTATGTTTATATTCTAATAGTTTATAGTATATGATTATTTCATTGATAAATAATAAAAATCAATTGTAACAAAATCAAAGTACATATATGCAACAAAATATATAATAATTTGCATTTCAAGTACATGGGGTTCTCAAATAGTATTCTCTTGTAAGTATTTAAAAGATATATACCTTAACATCACAGTAACAGTGTAATATAGTCAATACAAAAGACATCTTATAATAATCAATGGTCTAAATCAATTCTTACATTTCCCTGGCTTTGTGCTAGTGAGTTAAGAATGACAATATTCATACCTGTCACTTGTGAAACAAAAACAGTTTTACATTATTTGTAAATTTCAGCACATTGATTATTTCAAGGGAGAGTACATTTGAATGTTTTACCATATTTAAACATCATGATTAAATATAAAAGAACTATTCTTCACATAACTTAAATCTACATGATACTACAGATAAAATAATATAACAATAATGTAATGACTAGGACTTTATCTAAAGTGTTTTTAAACTTAAGTTTATATCAAACCTTGTAAAGATATTTATACATGATTTGTAGCCTCAACAGTCAGTGTAATATACATGTATCTCGCGAATCAAACAGGACCTAGGTATAAGGTACTTATAATTCATACTGTAAATCAACTATGAATATATAAAAATGTCTAAAATGTGCATTAGTAAATCTATCAAGTGTTTAGTGAGTTGTATAGTATACTAACAGCAATGGTAAAATTGTTAATAGCAGTAAAACAGTCTGAGTTCAGTCTAAAACAGTCTAACAGTCTAAAATACAACATAATTTCTTAACAATAACATTCAGTGCTTAAGTGAAGGAGTGTAAAATATTGTCATAAAGTTTGGTCATACTGATCTGTGACTGGATAAGTAACAAACATTTGTAAGTAGGGCTGCTGTGAGTATCCGAGTACTCGGATATTCGCGATCCCGACTAGAAAACTGAGTATGAATATTCGGCACTTCCTAAATTGTCGGATCGCGATCTATTGTTACAAAAAATGAAAAAAGAAATTCAGCTAAATTACCATCGAAAATGAGCTGTGCTACGTATGAAAACATTAATTAACGTGATTTGTGCACTGCACATTTTCAGCAATCGCAAACCCCTCCTTTAACCTCTAACATGACGCTACAGACGGTTATGTTGAAAATGCAATAAATGCTTCTGTAATTCTTCACTTATTTTTGTTATATTTATATGTATATTCATACACATATGTGTTGTATATATGAATTCCTGTATGTTTTTTCATTAACCGGCAATTCGTGGTTTGTGGTTCGATTCATGAATCGTTCTACATGAATCGTTGTTTAGATCGGATCGCCACATGCTCAATGATCCACAGCCCTATTTGTTAGCTAACTGATTAAATGAATGTACATGATAAAGTAAAGTCTATTTTTTTGGTCACAGGTAAAAGTGTCTATCAATGATATTGAAATCACAGTCCTTGCCACAGGTCTATATGACAATCTATGGATACTACTGAAATCATAGTTTTTATCTCTAATCATTGTAAGTATTACCACACTTAGGTTAACAATCTAATACACTGTACAAGTTTGCATAAATTAAAATTAGACTACATACTGCCAACATAAAATTATAATACATTGTTTTCTATAATGCTATCCGTAAGATTTTCTAATTCATAACAAGAGCAGTTTAAGGACAGTGTGCTCGACTTTTCCAAGTGTTTTGTTCATAGCAAGGCTTTATTTTAAACAAAAGTGTTTTCAAGACAGGACTTAGCTTTCCAAAACAAAGAAATCAAGCAAAAAATAATTCCTAATTCGTATTTGTAAAATATGAAAGGGGCATAACTCCAAAATCAAACATTGTTTGTTTGGGTTTTACGGTGCACCAACACAAAAAGGTCATATCGCGAACTCCAGCAAAAAGTAAAAAAAAAGGAAAAGTGATCACCGAGATGAAGATATTGGAGTTTGAATACAAAAAGTATCAATTTAAATCCTAAGAAAAGGTAAAGACTTCCTTCCCTTGACCCCTCAAGGCCCTATAAATGTGTTTTAAAATTTTCAGTCACTGCAGACAACGTAAGTGGTAATACTTATAAATTAACACTTTAAAAATTTACAAATCAAAGCCCTTATCACATAATCACAAGCCTTAAAATAACTACACATAAGACAGAAGTTAAACTGTCATTAATTTTTTAAATAAGTGGTCCGTAAAACAATCAATAGTTTCCATGGTAACTAAGAATATTTTCAGTCTGGTGTATGTGGTGGCTCTGTACTAAAATATGGTGTGGCATCATTGACAAGTATAGTATGACAAACATCACATACTTTAGCTGGTCTCATCTTAGGACCACTATTTACAGTTTTAGTTATACAATCTGAACAAAATATCTTCCCACAATGTCTACAATGGTGCTGAAATATGACAAAAAATGTTATTATTACAACACAACTTCAATATAAAAATTCGTAGATTTCAAATCAATGGTTGTACTGAATATTCTCTTTTAAATGCTCCCGCCTCCAAGATTAACATTTTTAAAAAGGAGGATATTCTAAAAGGTACATAAATGGTAAAATTACTACATTTAAGTATGGTATAGTAAATTTACTCTTAACCGATCATCACAGACATGAACAAGAGCTGTCCGCTCGACTTTCCTCAGTTCTTAGGAATCGGTGTTATGGGTTTTGAGAGTAAGGTGGAAGTAGTGATGATGAATAAGTATTCAAAGTTTGAGTTGAATATTTTCGATAGTATTAAAGTTTGTAAAAACTTTAACCTTGTTTTTGGATGTTTTCTAAGTAAAAAAGGGGCAAAACTCCTAAAACAGTAGAGCCAGCAACACCGACGCCAGGGTGACAGTAAAAGCTGTCAATTTCTTTGAAAAGTCGTGCTAAAATTCAATATCATAGGCAGCCACCATAAAAGAAGTAAGCTCATGTAACTTCAAAACAGCTGACTTAAATTTAAAGGGTCTCTATTTGGTCCTATTTAATTGGATTATATGATGTAGTGAAAAAAGGAGTAGTGATTTATGTTATGTATTCACTTCAGATGGAATATATATATATATATATATATATATATATATATATATATATATATATACAATGTATATATTATATTATTTATATTAATACTTAAAATATTTGTTGCGTTATTTATTTTCAGGGATGTAAGTTTAAATTCAAATCATAAAGGCAAGATGTTCTTTTTTCCCAAAAAAGGGGGCAGCAATTATAAGGGGAGGGGTGTTGAAGAGGACATACTGCAGTCAACATCAGATCCACTTTCTTTTCTTTTTTGAATGAATTTTAGACTATTTATCAACAGTTTTATTACTTATATACAGTAGTGTCCCACTAACCTAACAAGATTTCTAGGACCTAGTGCGAAGTCCCTGAATACAAATACAGGGGTCATGGGATCTATTCCCTTGCATGATCTACATACATTCAAGAGGCTTGCTCATAAAATATTTTAACAGTAATTTTCAAGACAGTTGTAAGCTGTTCTTAAATAGTATGCGTTTAGTATTTGTAAAAAGTTTAAAAACAGATATCAACATCTCTCCAGAAATAGTAAAACAATGCACATGAGGACAAAAAGATTAAAAAAGAAGATCATAGAAATGTTTATATACCTTTCTTTTAGTAACAGAGAAAGATTGTTTACAAGAATGACAATCATCTATATCTTCTTCATTTTGCCATCTTACTTCAGTCTTAGATTGTCTTATCTCTTCTAACTGTATCTATAAAACATACATAATAATTATACTGAAATAACACTTGTATAGCTCACTATATCAAAACATCTAAATATAATATATCAAAAACTCTAAATAAAATATATCAAAAACATCTAAATATAAAATAATGTATCAAAAAACACTACATTTATAACATATAAGTGAAAATGTCTGTGACATTATTATTTTTGCTATATCTGGGGTTATCAGATTAGCAGTAGAAAACCAATATTTCCCATTTTGTGATCAAAGTTGTTTGATAAAAATACTGACACAAATTATTGATATTGTACTGATGTAATAATACTGATAAAGTAGTGGAGACTGACAAACCTCTGTCAGTCTGACCGTCCCTCCCTTCCTCCCTCCCTCCGTCCTTTCCTTCCTCCCACCCACTCTTTCTCTCTCTCAAGAGTATACAACACATAAATACCTGAAGAGACTGTGAAAGTTTAACAAAATCTCTCTGTACAGCTTCACTATTATCTAGTTCTGTTTGTAACGACTGTAGTTTTACTTTTAATGAATGTACTTCATTCTCTAAACGGCTCTGTAATTATAAATATATACATTAGTTGTACATTGAAAACAAAAAAAAAACAGTATTTGTTATTAATGTAAATTAGCTTCAAATGTGATACAGCAATTGTTCAAAATGAATTTATCTTTGAAGTCCAAAATTTTGAAAATCTTATTCATGAATAGTAAAACTCATGCATTGATTGAATGTAAACATATAATTTATTGTGTAGAAAAAGAAAGCAAACTCCTATGTATTTCCACTATGAGTTTCCACTATCAGGTGAATAAGATTGTAACAACTCAGTTAGCTGATGCATTTAAGTAACATAGAAAGTAGAGTGGGTGGACCAGTGCTCGGCGTAAATTTATCTTTGCCTAAAACATACTTTACAAAGTTTAAACTTATCTTTTTATTCTTGCAGTTTAAATTGAAGAATGATCCCAGAGAGAAATTCCATTGTAAAGAAAATTGAAAATAAGTCGTCAAATTTTCCGAAAATGAGCTAAAAATAGACACTGTATTTTTGGACTATGGTTCCGATGACCGGTACCAATGCTCGGCGCACACAACACATGCGTACGAACAATTTTTTAAGAATCGATCATCATTTTCTGAAAATGCATGCAATTTTGAATAAATACGTAGAAAATTAAAAAAATATATTCTAAATTAAGCTACGTTTTAATCTCATTTAAAATACGTGTTTACACACTTGTAAACTCTTCAATATATGAATGAAAACATTGTATAATAATAAAAAATGATTGATATCAAGAGCAATACTTGAGCACATTTATGATATATATGATTCTCTACTTCTTTGTAGTCTATGACTACGAAAAAATATGTAATTACATATATTCTTCTCTTCAGTATATTTATCTGTAGGAAATGCATAAACAAACTGAAGTGCAGACAAGACTGATATCAACACATGTTTGTTCACCAGAAGGGAAGCATTAATAATTTTGAACATATCTATATATGGAATAATTTATTACATATAATAAAAAGTATGATATTAATATTGTGTTGTAATATTTCCCCTAACTGTGACTTATTTCACATCCATGATAGAGGGTAATGATGAGTGGTATCTGTGGTCATTAAATAAAATGACCATTTTAAAGTCAAATGCTGATATAATATGATATAATTTTAAATTGAATAGTATTATGTAAGTTAGGATGATATTCACGACAAAAAATAGAATAAAAAAATTGAAATCCAAGAACGACTACTCTTGTATGAATTACGGTTACGTCAACATAGCCTATGTTAATATCGGCTGTTGTTGACAGGGTTGAGTTAAATGCCTCTTTCACGAACTTTTCAGCCAAAATATCACAAGAAACTATTAAATTTGATAGAAGAATGTTTTTGTTGAATAGTTAAACCAATTTTATTCGATTATCTTAAGTTTACTTGAAGAAAATTAAGTTTAAACGACTATGAAAAGAGTTTTAACAAGAGTTGTCCTCCATAACAACTGCATCTGGTGACGTCACGTGATCAAACCGGAAGTTGACATTATCGCAGAAATTTAGGTCAGATGACAACAAATTGAAATCAGCAGGTTTTATTTAGGTCAGACGTCGATATTTTTTATAATACCGCAAAAAATACGCGATACGCCGAGCACTGGTATACGCCGAGCACTGGTCCACCCACTCTACATTTAATACAGGCATCAATTTTTGGACATATACCTTCCTCAGTCTGTCCAACCAGTCCGTAAACTTGCATATTGCCCCCAAGACCATGTATTATTTGTTAAATAAAATGATTATTTACATTGTATTTAATGCTATCAGGACTATATTATTTGCTTTTCAATATCTTAGCTGGTAACATGAAATCATGGTTAATTGTTTCACATAATTTGTTCATCTTTATTTAAATGAGGATATTGTCCAAAAATTGATGCCTGTATTAAATGTAGAGTGGGTGGACCAGTGCTCGGCGTATACCAGTGCTCGGCGTATCGCGTATTTTTTGCGGTATTATAAAAAATATCGACGTCTGACCTAAATAAAACCTGCTGATTTCAATTTGTAGTCATCTGACCTAAATTTCTGCGATAATGTCAACTTCCGGTTTGATCACGTGACGTCACCAGATGCAGTTGTTATGGAGGACAACTCTCATATTGCCCATCAATGCCATGTTTATTTGTTATATTATACCGAATTTAAATCATTTACCCCTTTGTTGTTGTCATTTTTACTGTAATTTGCTTTCAAATAATAATTCTATTTGTTCAGTGTATGAAACATCAGTGTATGATCAATCCCTAGTCGTTTTTAAGCAGTGCAGCAAAAACCATTTACGTTTAAATGAAATATTTAATGTTTCTAGAAAAAACCCGGACTTGAAGGATTTCTCAAACTCTATAAATAATGTTTAAAGAGTTAAATCGCTTAGTAGCTGGTTGTATGCTATTTATGTTCTGGATGACATCATAAACAGTCAGTATATGAATTATGGACTGGGTAGCCGGTCAATATGCGATTTATGGACTGGATGACGTCATATTAAATATAGAAGGGCGTATTGCAAATGAGGTATAATATTGGATGATATTACCTATATCCTATAATAAGTACAAGAAAATGATAAAGTGGAAATATTTTACCCTTGCATTAGATTCTTCATCATACTGTTTCTGTAATCCACCAACAAATTGTTTATGTTGTGTTTGTTGAGTTTTTAAAGATTGTTCTAGAGATCTTATCTTAGCTTCAGCCTTTGATCTCACAGATGATTCTCTTTCTAGTTCTGACTTTATACTATCATTTATAGCTGAATTAAGAAACATCAATATATACTTCTATATATGATAGGACACATGAAGTTCACTTTGAAAAGCTACACACTGTATATCTATACAAGTTACTTCTTTCTTTACAAAGCAAATAACTTAACAAGATTTGATGAGAGAAAACAGTTTGTTAATAACATATTAAGAAGAAATAATGAAGTAAAAAATCAAGCTAATACTAATGTAGTTACTATAATGAAAAATTATTAGGATTGCAACTATTTGACTCCATACATCAAGCTAGTGACCATTGATTTTCAATTTGAATCCGACCTTTAAACGTGACTATATAAGTTATAACATAAAGCGAAGATGCACCTAAAAGACAATGTAAGTTGAAAATGAGAATATGTTTCATACTCACCAAGTTTTTCTTGTAAAGCATTAATTTCTTGATTCAACGTTTCTTCTATGGTAGATTTTTCTTGCTGTTCAGACACAACCTGATCTTTAAGGAACATTATTTGACTTTTTAATGTTTCCTCTGTATGTTCTTTAGCAACTTTAGCTTGGATAATCTCTTCACGATATTTTAACAATAATAACTGCATATCCTGTATATAAATATAATATTTATAGTTATTATTTGGCAACATTAACCATGCACTGTATGCATAGCTGAGAATTTCCGTATGAAATCTCCGTAATTTCACGAATATAATTATAAATTAATTACTTTAACCTTTAGTAATAGGACACGAAGAGGCATCTAAGGACTTGGTGTAGTGGTAAAACGTACCACCTCACAATCAAGAGGCTATGGGTTCGATCCCACATAAAAACTTATTTTTTGCACTTTAAACATAATCAGTATATATGCTTTACAAATACTTGTTAACACGACGGTGCACGGATTCCATGATTTATACGAACTAAGCCGTAAATCGATACGGAAACTAATGAAGTGCATGTTTAATGTTGTCAAATAATATATGTCATGTAATCATACTCTTGTCTATCTATGTGTTTGTAAATAACTTATACAGTACCCACCAAAAGTTTGGAGACAAATGAACTTTACTACAATTCTTGAATTTTTAAGATTATTTCAGTAGAATCAATATTCTTAATATATTTAAGAATGGTTTGTGATAGAATGAAAAAGAAAAACATGAATGCAACACATCTACAAGATTCAGCATCTGACATCCCAAAGCCTCCAAAACCATGTTTATTGTAATAAGTTTCCAGTACACAGCTTTTATGCTATTTTTGTAGTATCAGTTATAATTATAATGTTAACCAAATAGAAAAGCAAAACTAAACGGCATTTCCAAATAAACAGTAATCAAATTTTAGATAAAATCTATTCAGTAGGCTTACTAAGTGAAAATGTCTCCAAACTTTTGATGGGTAATGTATCATCATTGATGTGTAGAACAAGAAATAGACTTTAAAGTTATAAATTATATATTTAATTCCATGTTACACCTTACTTTACTGTTAATATTTTAGATAAGCCCAAACTTTGAAGTTATGTGTATCCATCTTTACAAGTCTTACTATAGCTTCTATTGTTATCTAAAATTCTAACAGTGTTTACAAAGTATCCTCTTTGTATATCAAACCTGTCTATAAGTTGACTTAACACACAGAAAAATAGTTTGACTTTATTTTTTTGTAATTTTGCTCAAACAAATTATTGCAACATATTTTCATCAATAAGAGTTCAATACATAGTCTTCTAACTAAAATAGAGTTTGGTTTTCAGATATAAAACCAAGTAAGTTTTAGTTAGATCTAAGAGAGAATTTACTGTTTTAGAGTATCAGATCAAGAGTGTTACCAGTAAGTTTACATGTATTTTTTGGTTAATTTCTATTTTTCATGGTTTACAAACATTAAACTATGTACATTACTAAATCTTATATAATGAGCAAACAACATCTCTCTATATTTAATGGTCAATTTTCACTGAAGGGTATGACTACCAGGTGTTAAACATAATTATTGACTAAACCAGTAAGACATGCATTCTTCTCAAGACAAATATCTAATTACAATGTTATATAAATATAAACAGAACTTTTAACTAAATATAAATAAATGTAATAATAAGCAACATAAATGTCAATCTGATTAAAACCCGATCTAAAATTTTCCCCTCGCCTACTCGCTAATTTAGATCTGGCCTTTTTCAAACGAAGGTCATGTTCATGTGACCTTTTCTCATCATAACATTCATGACCAAATTGTTATGATTAGTAACTTGTTTACATTGTCTACGTCACGCAATTTTAAATGAGCCACCCAATCGCAGACTGTAAATAATACCACTGTCAAATTAGCTTGCAAACCTTGGTCTAAAAATAGAAATTACGAAAACAAAATGTGATTAATAGTGTTTTCGTCTAGATGAAAGCTAAGCATTGATTGGTCGACACAAAGTTCATCTCGACGTGACCTTCCACGGAGACAGTAGAGATCCTGTACGACAACGCTCTACAGGATATCTGTTCACGGAGATTGCCATCAGATGACCCTTGAGTCGACTAATTAATGCATAGCTTTCAACTAGATGAAACACTATTAACTATTCGTAATTTCTAGTTTTAGTCTGAGTTTGGTGAGATAATTAGAAGGTAGTGTTATTCACAGACTGTGGGAGGATGGTTTTTTTTACAAATTATTTCAATGAAAAAAGTCAATGAACACAATGATTGCATCATGAATTTTATAAAAGCAAAGGTCAGCAGAATGTGACACTCATATGAAGTGGCCAGATTTAAAATAAGTGAGTGTGAGAGCAGAATATTTTAGTTTTACTCTGATTGACCAAGAATGTAAACTTTCTTCTTGTTGTAACAAATCCTATGATATAATGTAATATACTTACATCAAGATTGTTTGGTAAATTAATATCTTCATTTTGTAATTGTTGTGCATGTTTGGAATGTTTACCTTGTAAACAATCGTTCTCTTCTTGTAATCTTGTCAACTAGAAAATATATCAACAATACTCTACATCTGTTACCAACTCAAGCCCAATTTTCATACTAACAATATGCCAATGACTTGAAAAATATCAAGCTTTTAAAACTAAACACAGAACTGTTTAATTCTTCAAAATAAGTTAAAAAATAAACAAAGTTATGATGACTTGAAGTTCAGAAATTCAGACCTTTTTTCTGGAAAAATTCATGAACATTTAAAGAAGGAATTAATTCACAATCACAGACCTGACCAGACCAAAATTGATTATAGCTCAACATCATTATAACTTTGGTTTAATTTTTTCCTTTATTTCTAACTCAGTCAGTTTGCCTTTTACTGTGTTTACAAAATAACATACAGTTGTCTGTTTATGTTGTAGAATAAAATACAGGAACAAGTTTAGATGTGCCAAAATTAAATAATAAAAGCTTTAGCATGAGTTATTTAATTATTAATATGTTCATAAAAAAGAATAACACTGTTTTATAACAAAATATAGAACAAGAAAGCAATGTGGAAGCTATATTATAACCTGATTTTTACCCTGATCAGGTAAACAGAGAACACATTTATGTTCCCTATTGGGAATACTACCAACATTAAGGAATATTATAGTAAATTGTTTATAGAAGGGTAAACAAAATGCAGTAATCCAACATTAAGTAAGAAAGAGTCTCAGTTATAACATATTATTATCTTCTAATGGTATCTCATCATAGAATCCTCTATTCACATCAGATATTTGATTTTATAAGAGGCTTCAGTCATGTAAAAATCTTTAATGCAAAAATGACAAAGGGCAATAAATTCGATACTATGCAAGGGGAAGTTTCAGATGCTTCTTGCTTATGATTTTCTCTTAATATGAATCTGTAATTGTAACAAAGGTAAATAATCCATAATAAAGGATGCCACCTGCTTGCTTGTAGAACTTTGAAAAAGGAGGGATATAGCAATAAAAATGGTATTTTTCATGTTTTACAATAACATGTGATGCTATTCAAAGAAAATGCTCATCTTAAAGGATAAATGACATCATTAAAGAGGAAATAAAATTAACTAACAAATGTTTGAAATATGCCACTAAAAAAGTAAAGAAAATGCATAAAAATGAATATTTGTCAATTTTGGACAATGATCTTTTTATTCCAACTTGTAAGTGGTGAGTTTTTAAGAATATATTTCATACTAACGAAAGCTACAAATTATGGTTACAAGGATAGATATATACCTCTTTATGAACTTCCATTCTTTCTGATGATAATTGTTTCTGTAATGTAAAAATGTTATATAATTAATACTTCAATAAACCATTTAACCATACATATCTACAACTGATATGCTACAAAAACAAATTAAATCAAATGTTTACAAATGTGGAGTGCCAACAAATTAGTTACAAAATTTGTCTTACAATATCTTTAATAGGTATTGAGATTACAGTATAACAATATATAAAGTCAATCTCATTAAAACCCGATCTAAAATTTTTCTGCTCGCCTACTCCCTAATTTACATCTGGCCTTTTTCAAATGAAGGTCACGTTCAGGTGACCTTTTCTCATCATAATATTAATGACGAAATTGTTATGATAAGTTTCTTGTTTACATCGTCTACGTCACGCAATTTGAAATGAGCCGTCCAATCGCAGACTGTTAATAATTCCGCAGCGGAATTTCCGCTGTTACATTAGCTTGCAAACCTTGGTCTCAAAATAGAAATTACGAAATCAAAATGTTAATAATAGTGTTTCGTCTAGATGAAAGCTACGTATTGATTGGTCGACACAAAGTTCATCTCGACGTGACCTTCCACGGAGACAGTAGAGATCCTGTACGACAATGCTCTACAGGATATCTGTATACGGAGATTGATATAAAACATACCAGTGTATCTTGTAGTTCTATCTGTGTTGTAGTATGTTGTTGATGTAACTCACTCATATATTTCTCACATTCCTTCATTTTATTCACCAGACTACTAACCTACATAAAATATATATAAACTTGTCATTCATCTACTCTATATACACAAGTCCTTCATTATACTAAAACTCTTACAATAAAATCATTGTAAGTATAAAGCAGGAAACAGTCATAATACATGTATAGCTTCTCTTGGTCAATTTTGAATTAGCTATATGTATGTAGAATACCATCTGCACATCATACAGTTCAACCTGTTTAACAGTCACCTTGATATAGCATGGCCCTGTCCATTACGATCAGTTCAGGGTTCTCCAGAACAGTTTTGTTCTAATTTGACCCTTTATATAGGATTATAGCGTGACCCACTTCAACACAATCAGTGATCACTAGCCAATTTGCGCCGTATAGCGGTCATTTGACGGGAACAAGTAATTTACACAAATGTGTAAAAATTACAAACACAGACAGAAGTTATTAACAGTTGGTGGAATCACAGAAGCTTGACATTCGTAATTTAAAAAATTCCCATCTTCTTATAAAAAAAACTAGCTCTTATAATGGAATATAAACATACAGTGTTTACATATAGTATAATTATTGTGATGAAATAACATAAATAAAACACATTCCTATATACAATAAAACTCGGATATAAAATACTCGGTTATAACATACACTCGGTTACAACATACCATTTTTTCTGGCCCGTTTTTCATCCTGATATATAATATACTTAGTATGCTATATGGATATAACATACCTCGGTTATAACATAAATTTTTTATGGCCCAGCGAGTATGTTATATCCGAATTTTTCTGTACATTTATTTGTTGTTGTTTTGTTCAAGAGACCCTGCATATAGTGGTCACCTGTCTATAGTGGTCACTTTCAGCAAGTCTCTTAAGTGACCGCAATAGATAGGTTTGACAGTATTATATTTTTTTTCAGCATTCAGATTTTATGTAAACATTTATTAAACAGACAAACTATTATTTATCTATCCTAAGAATGCTTGTGACTACTGGATCAAAAGTAACATGAATTCCCATGGAATCACAATGGTCACCAGTAGTAACCTGTACTTGTAGATGTAATTGTGTACTTTTGTAAATTGTGCTCATACTCTGACAAAATTATGTTCTTAGATATATTTTGCCATTTTGATGTGTTGATTAAAGAGCTCAGATATCCTAAGCCAGAAACTAGCATACTCATATGGAAATTGATTGATAATGTAATCTGAACTCTTTCCCACAATGTCTGATGTTTTCAGTCAATAGAATCATGTTCAGCAAATAAAAAGAAGACAATGAACACTGCTGCAAGATTAGTTAGAAATGTCTAGTATTAAAATATTGTGAGTCAAGTCACAGGATACTTTATGTCAAATGAAATGTATAAAAGGGCATAAATCAGTTAAAATTTATACAACTTGGTTTTTTATCTCCATGGTAACCTTGTAAATAAGCAAAGTTTCAAGTAAATTCCTTCAGTGATTTCAAAGATATAAAATGTTACACCTAACAAGAGCTGTCCGTAAGACAGCCAATGCTCGACTATTCGAATAATGCTAGAAGAAAGCAAAGTGATAGGCAGTGCACAATATCATGTAAACTTGGTTGATATAAGCAAACAATTGCATAAGAGTATGGTAAGAATCTGTCACCTGTGAAAGCTTTGCAGAACGAAGTTGCATTCAAAACTTAAAACATATAAGTCCAAAAAGTATTGCATGTAAGTCCCTAAGTCCACAAAGGGGCATAATTCTTTCCAAAAAGTACATAGAGTTATGGGACCTAGTGATAGAAGCTCATATGTTCATAGTTAGTATTTGTGTGAAGTTTCAACCCGATATCTGAGTTACTTTTGGAGAAAGCAACTTACATTGGAAAGTTAAAGCAACATTTTGTAAGTTGATAAAGGAGGATAATTTTGTAATAAAGCTTCAAATAGTTATGGTACTTGTTGATACAAGCTCGGATATTTAGCCTAAATGTTTGTGAGAAGTTTCAAAGTGATATGTTAGTTAGTTTTGGAGATAAGAACTTACTTGAAGAACTTTAACCAAGATTTTCTAAGTCCAAAAAGGGGCATAATTCTGTTGAAAAAACTACATAGAGTTATGGGACCTAACGATACGACCTCTTATTTTTATACTAAGTATCTGTGTGAGGTTTCAACTTGATATGTGAGTTAGTTTTGCAGAAGTGTTACAAAGATTTCCCAAGTCCAAAAAGGGGCATAATTTTGCCAGAAAGCTTTATAGAGTTATGGCACTTGTTGATACAAGCTCTCATTATCATCGTTAATATTTGTGAGAATTTTGAAACTGATATCTGAATTAGTTTTGGAGATAAGGGCTTGCATGCATACTTTAACCAAATTTCTAAGTGGAAAAGGGGCATAAATCTGAAATAACTGTTGACAGAGTTATGTAACTTGTCAGGGATATGCCCTGTGTCACAGTAAGTAAGTATGTGAGGTTTGAAGCAAATATCTTTGACAGAATACAAGATAATAGCCTTTTTAAAAAACTTTAACCAACGCCGACGCCGGGGTGAGTAGGATAGCTCTTACTATTCTTCGAATAGTCAAGCTAAAAACGTATTTGTTATGCCGACATCAAGTAGGATAGTCCCACTGTTGTCTGAATAGTGAAGCAAATAAATGATATCCTACCTCTTCACTAGTACTGGTAGCTGACTCCTTTAATTGATTTTCTAATTCTATAATACAAGCTTTTTGACTATTTATTGTTTGTTTCTCAGCATTAGATTCTCTCTCTTGTGATCTAAGTTTAGCCTGTTCCTTTTTTAAATCATCTTGTACAGACTGTAGTTGAGCTTCATAATTATTGCACATATCACATGGTCGACCTAATTTCTCTCTTGCTGCACGTAACTACAACAATAAAATAACTAGCAATCACTTTTGATGGAAAAATGATAAATGGGCTTGAAATCAACAAAATTCAGAGTTTGTGTATCATAAAAAACATAAACAATTAATGTATGGCTTTTATAAAAACAGGTGAACACCATATAGACAACTAAACACAAAATTTAACAAGTTTGCTCTTTTTACTCAAAACCACCCATTGTTTAATTTTCATCCCGTCCACATGGAAGATCGGATTTATCCAAATGTGTAGCCTCATTAAATGAAGTCTTTATTATTATTATTATTACCAATCAATAATGCTGTAAAATTGGCCATCAGCAAATTTTGAGTTACTTAAGTAATGAAGACAATAAGAAGTTATTTGTACCTCTTCTTGCATTAATCTCCATTCTTTATCACTGACTAATCTTTTACCCTGTAGTGATACATTATCTGTTTTAGATTTAGCTGTAGCAAGTAATGACTTTCTGGCTTCATTCTCTGGTGTCGGATCTATAATATATTATATTATATCTTATTATATACTGTTTGTTTCAATTTTCGCGTTACTAACAGGTCACGTGATCACTATAAATAAACTTGGCTTGTCAATTCATTTCCATATTTGTCATTAATATTTACGTCTATTTTACTTTGATACAATCACTTGCAATTAAACCAGGTCATATTTTCAATTTTAAAGCAGAGGCTGAAAGTTGTTGCTGCCCAGAAACTGATTAACCACGACATTAAAATTAACGCGAGAATACCAGCAAAGAGTATACCTCACTGGAATTTCCCTATGCTAAAGTCCTATACCGGAGCTAGCGCCTCGGTTGATATTATTTTCCTCGGGTTGATAATCTGTACTGTCACCCTCACTGCCATGTGTTATTTATATTATATAACATGAAAACCCTGGGTTCAATAGCATAAATCTTACATTTTATATCAGATATTGAATGCAAACTTTCCAACATTAACACTTTGAAGTAAAAAAGGGGCAATAATTCAGCCATTCAATAAGAAAATTATGGAACAGTGTATAAAAATCTCCAATGGTAACCTTTTATACATGAGCAAAGCCTCAAGCAATCCCATCAGTAGCTGTAAAGAATAGTAGGGCTTACATAGTCATTTGTAATTCAGTCTCAGCTTAACACTTGTTATTTTAAATGCAACAATATTTAAATATCTTTACAGCTTTTTTTTTTTTTTTTTTTTTTTTTTTTTTTTTTTTTTTTGGTTTCTTTTACGTCGCATTCAACACATATATAGGTCATATACACGACGGTCAGCTCTTCCTACTACAGGTTTCCTGGACACTTTTCTATCACCAGTAATAACTTACCCTACCACGAGGCCGACAACTCATGTATAGGGTATGACCTGCCGCGACCGTGATTCGAACCCGGATCTCCGGATTCGTGGTTAGCATGTCTGACTTCGAATCCGGAGATCCGGGTTCGAATCACGGTCGCGGCAGGTCATACCCTATACATGAGTTGTCGGCCTCGTGGTAGGGTAAGTTATTACTGGTGATAGAAAAGTGTCCAGGAAACCTGTAGTAGGAAGAGCTGACCGTCGTGTATATGACCTATATATGTGTTGAATGCGACGTAAAAGAAACCAAAAAAAAAAAAAAAAAAAAAAAAGCTGTAAAGATATTTAAATATTGTTGCATTTAAAATAACAAGTGTTAAGCTGAGACTGAATTACAAATGACTATGTAAGCCCTACTATTCTTTGAATAACCAAGCTAAACAAGAAGTGTGGAGAGAATATAAGAAAATAAGTAATAAGCTATTAGACAGCCAATAAAACTATGTCATCTTACATTGACCTGTAGCATCTTTGAATCTTGTGTGGAAAACACTGTCACTCATATAACAGTTAAATGGTAGGTAAAACTCATATTTTTTAGGCAAAAGGAAGTAAATATAATGTTTCTTTAGATAGAAGATTAGATGCCAAGACTCAGCTAAACAATATCAATACAAACAACGTACCTGTGATAGCTCTAACCTGTGCCTCTGTTAAAGAAGGTAAATTTATCACTTTTTCTGGACTTATTCTTATTGTCAAATTATCAACTTCATTTAAAGATCGAGTCTCTAGAGCATTGCCATCAAGAAGTTCTCGTTCCGATAGTGAATTTAACTCTAAATCAGAGAGTGATTTTTTTAACGAGGAATCTGCCAAGCTGTCATCAAATGTGAATGAATCTGTAGACTCCACTGAATTTATAGACACATTAGAAGAACTTCGATCATGAGATGGGAATAATCTATCAACAAGTTTTCCATCTTTTTTCTTTGACTTCTGAAACACATTAAAATAAATTATTTCTTGTTTATGACACCATTCTAATGATCTTGAAACTTTCAATATATAGGTCATCTTAAATGGTCTAGACACAAATGTTAAAGGGATATACAGGCAAATGACAGCGCCAAAAGTATAGAACCAGGTTTAGTCTTTAAAACAGTATTAAGAACGTAAGAAATCACTTACTAATAACATCTGTCACTTATAACATTCAACTGAACAAATTAAAACATGTAGCATAATATATTATACATTGTTGAAAAACGAAAGTAGAATACTGAGGGAATCACCAAGCTATTTATAGATTTGTTATATGTCCTACTTGCTGAAATTAAACACTTTCATTGGTCGCTTCTTGTCTTTTCAACATTCTTAGGCGGTTAGGCTCGCCTACTCGCTAATTTAGATCTGGCCGTTTTCAATCGAGGGTCACGTTCAGGTGACCTTTTCTCATTATAACATTCATGACGAAATTGTTATGGTTAGTAACTTGTTTACATAGTCTATGTCATGCAATTTGAACAGAGTCGTCCAATCGAAGACTGTAAATAATGCCACTGTTTAATTAACACAAACCTTGGTCTAAAAATAGAAATTACAAAATCAAAATGTTATTAATAGTGTTTTGTCTAGATGAAAACTACGCATTGATTGGTCAACATAAGATCATCTCAACGTGACCCTCCATAGAGATCTTAGAGATCCTGTACGACAGCCCTCTACAGGGAAATCTGTTTACGGAGATTGGATGAAACACTATTAATAGCATCTTGATTTTGGAATCTTCATTTTTAGACCCTGGTTTGCAAACTACATGTAATTTGACAGTGGTGTTTTCCACAGGCTGTGACTGGACGACTCTTTTTAAAGTGTGTGACATAGATGATGTAAACAAGTTACTGAACATAATGATTGGGTCATGAATATTATAATAAGTAAAGGTCACCATAATAAAATAGCCAGATCTTAAATTAGTGAGAAGGTGAGAGGAGAATTTTAGATCAGGTTTTAATCAGATTAGTATATACCATAAACCATTGTCTTGATGTAGGTCTTTACAATCCTACATGTACATACTAACATAGGCAATAATTGAAAACTTTCCGATCCTGAACTTTCTCATTTTCATGATTTCAACTGATTTTACATTGGAAAATAACACTTTCTTAGGTTCCAAAAGTCCTGAATTTCTGGAGTTGTCCAGAAAATTTTCATCAATGAATATTTATATTGTATATAGAGAGCATCTAAATTTATACACTTTATGTGCAAAGAGTTTGTCCTGAACTTATATAGTTTACACTACCAAGAAAATATTAACAGGAAGGAAAACCAAGAATTTAGATAAATATATAACTTACTCTTGAGACATCTTCAGTTATACTTGATGAGTCTTAAATATATGAAAAACAAGAAAAAAATTCAAATAAACAGTGACTCATCTTTAATTTAAAAAAGCAGCAATGCTGGATGACATCTTGGATTGTTTTCTGAAAACCATGATAATTGATTAAAAAATAATATTTTTTTATTCATTACATCATGTTTATCATTTTAAATGGATAATAGTTTAGTATTAAGGAAATTCTACCTTGAAGGGGTCAGTTGTGTCCCTAGGGACCTTATTTAAACTAAGACTAATGAAAATTGCTCTGTTAGATAAAACAAGCAGTTCACAAGTTAAGACAACTAGTACATGTTGGCCAAATTTTCTGAATACTATTTATAACTGCCACAGGATCCCATATTTTAGTAGTAAATCCCTACTTTATCACATTGTCATATTACTGTAAGATTTTAAATACTATCAGATGATCAGCTCAAGGTGTTTATATCAATAATGCGTGACGATAACGGTCTTGGTGAGTTTTAGCCCTGACCGAGGTATTGAAGAGTTACTTCCCTTTGGTCATTAAATTATTGTTGTCTAAACTTCAAGGTAAGATGTTGTATATTTAGTAAGAGCTATGTTATAATATTACGCAATATTAATGATACTAAGATTAGTCGATTGTTGAAAAGGACAAAGTGGGTGATACCATCTTTGGACCAATAGCATTTCATCTGAATGTCACGTGGAAGAATCATGGTATAAATATGTGCGTTGAGCTTGAGACAGACGTGTGTATGACTGTTGGTGAAACAACACTATAGGAAATACCTGGGAAACCCGAAGTCAATTGTCCTCCTTGTTGTTTACCGCAACTATGCCGAAGCCTCGGTTCCCCAGAGTGGTATACAGCTGGAGAAACGCCCAAATCGCAGTTTTGTTCTATAGCTGTTGTTTGTGAATATTGATAAGGCTGAGAGCCGAAATAGAGTTGTTGGCTTAGGCGTGGAGCCGTGTTAAGATATATATATATATATGCCTAAAACTACTGTAGAGTTTTAGTGGATGCCAGCTCAATCTTACTAGTTGAATATATATTTTGTTGTTATTGATGTTTATGATTCTGATTTTGGTTGATTGTTTTATTTACGTACAATAATTATTTCATACAAATTGCTAATCAAAAGGCAAGGAAGCCCGAGGAAAAATATATATAAATACATATACCTAGTTGACCGCTCGGCTACATGTTACAAAATTGGTGGCAGCAGTGGGATATAGTCAAATTAAAGACTGCAGACACATACATTTGTGTCGTATACCTACGTACGGCTGCTAGCAAGTAAAAATAAGTATGGCAGAAGGTTCACAACTCGAAGAGTTGTCACAATTTGTTAGACAGGTTGAAGAGTTAAAACTCCAAAATGAAAGTCTGCGGCTTCAACTTGAAATAAAAAATATGGAGAAACAACTTCAAGAAGTTGCTACCAGCACACTTTTACATAATAATGAGAGTCATAGAGACTTTGTCACAGACTCGTCCTCTATACCACAGGCCAGTAGTACGCCTTGTATCTCCAATAAACAGTCGCAAAATTACTTGTTGAAAACGTGATAACTAGGTTTGGTATTCCTGACATTATACATTCCGACCAGGGTCGACAGTTCGAGAGTAAACTATTCCATGAAATGTGTAATCTATTACAAATTCAAAAGACTAGAACTACGCCTTATCATCCAAAGTCAGATGGTATGGTGGAAAGATTTAATAAAACACTTACCACAATGCTCAGTATGTATGTGAAAGAACACCACCGTGACTGGGACGAGCAATTGCCTTATGTAATGATGGCTTATAGGTCTACTGAACACGAGACCACAGGCATGTCTCCAAATATCCTCATGTTAGGAAGAGAAACAAAAACACCTTTGGATGTGGCCTTTGAAATATCTCCTAATATTAAACCAGTTCCAGACTCTCAATGGGTTTGGTGGTTACAAGTAAGTTTACAGAATGCACATTCCTTAGTTAGACAGTACACTGGTCAGTCGATTTCCAGACAAAAGAAAATTCATGATTCCAAACTTTCATATGAAACTTTAAAATCTGGAGACAAAGTTTTGGTATATTTTCCGGTTAAAAAGGTTGGCACTCAGCTAAATTTACGTCATTTTGGAAAGGACCTTTTGAAATTATAGAACAATTATCAGATGCTTTATTCAAAATTAATTGTGGCTATGCAGGTTCAATTCAGGTTATACATGCTGATCGTATTCGGAAAATTAAGTCACAGACTCTTTCCGCAGAAGAAGAAACAGATAACCTAAATACTAATGATAACAATGAATTCATTCCTGTTTCAGATATACCACAAGACGAGCAGGAAATAGAAGTACAAACTAATACAGTCCAACCTGTGAACAACGGCCGGCCAAGGGAAAAGAGAAAAGTGGCCTTTGTTCACAGGTGGCCTTTGTTCGGAGGGAGGAACAAACGGGTCATGTTTCGTTAGACTTGAGAGACAGAGTTCATAATTAACATGAATTAATCATTAAAATTGTTTTTATTTTCAACCTTAATTCATTATTCTCATTATCATTATTGAATTTGTGACAATAAATGAAAAAAAAAATTTTGAACAAAGAATGACTAAAACAAAGAAATCAGTGATTTTTTGTTTGCAGCTACATTTCATGCTATGCCCTCAACATTAACAATTGCACTCTACAAAGTCTCACTACTCTGACTTTTTGTATAGCATTTCTTTCTTATCCAAGTTGCCAAATTACCTGTATACAGCGGTCACAGTTGAACGAATTTAGCATGAATTGATAATTAAATTGTTTTTATTTTCAACCTTAATTCATTATTCACAATATCATATTGAAGTTGTGACTATAAATGAATAAAACAAAACTTTGAACAAAGAATGACTAAAACAAAGAAATCAGTGATTTTTTGTTTGCAGCTACATTTCATGCTATGCCCTCAACATTAACAAATGCACTCAACAAATTCTCACTACTCTGACCTTTTGTATAGTATTTCTATCTTTTCCCAGTTGTCAAATTACCTGTATACAGCGGTCACAGTTGAACTAATTTAGGAATTAACAGCGTGTCACAAATATTTATCTAACTGCCGGACGTGTGAAAAACAAACCTAGTGGAGTCTCCAAACATTCAAAACTAATTAACAAAGTGTCATCACATGACGTAATTTACTCCCGATTTACTAATAAATTTAACAATAAAAGGATACATTAACATATTTTTATAATAAGGTGACGAGAAAATTGTCTACAGCTTGACAATAACTAATAAAATCGTACTCGAGATGGTCTGTTTACGAAAATCCGGAAAAAATCGGACTACGGGTTTTTAGCTTAACTTTAACAAAAATGGCGGCCTGCTTTCGAAATCGCCTTGATACGAAATACTGTCTTCAAACAATCGTCTGGCCGTTGTTCACAGTTATAAACTGGCCGCGGGGATGGTTTTGACTGGCCGCTGGTCGCAGACGACAGGTGGCCGTTATTCACGGCCTTTTTAAGAGCGTTTTCGGTCGGGGGGAAATCAAAATGGCCGCTGTCGGCAGGTGCCCGCTATTCGGAGGTGGCCGTTAGTACAAGTTGGACTGTAGATACGGAAGAGAAATACGAAAGCCGTCTCATTTAACAGATTATGTTTGTTCTATTTTCAGGATGGTAAAAACAAAACAAACGGCTAGAAACACCCAGATATGTTCAAACCAACCCCTCGTGAGTTATGCAGGGTATGTGGAAAGACTTTCAAAAAGAAAGAGTATTTGAGTCAGCATATGAGAAGAATTCATAGACAAAGTAAGAGCTCTCCGGGATTACAGTCATTAGAGAAAGAAATAAATCTGTGAGCTAATGCTCACTAGTGATACCCCCGCTGTGAGAAATATGACTACAAACAGGAAGTAGATGAGCAAGGAGCATGATATCGCTTTACACCACATGGGACTATGGGATGAAGCAATATGCAAAGTATTAGGCTGCTGCATGTTATAGTTGCTGAGAAAACTGCGACGGAAATTTTGTAACGGACGGACGGACGCACGGACAAGGGTAAAACAGTATACCCCCCTCTTCCTCGAAGCGGGGGTATAATGATGCAAACTGGAGATGAGAGTGACTGGGATGAAGAACCGGACGTTTCTTTTAAATTATCCGATGATACTGGTGAAAGTCTGGATAGTGATAGTCATGTTATGACTGATGAGAATGCTAATTTAGATAGTAGTAATAATGCATGTAATAAGAAAAATGCAAGGGATGAGAGTATTAATGAACTTACAAAAAAAGTTCAAGGTACTGATAAAACTAATGAATCTGGAAGCAGCAATAAAACAGACGATTTGATAATTGGGCGTATAGTCAGGAAAAGTACACAGCCTGCACCAGTTAAAGCACCTATAAGGCAAGATACGTGCAAACAGGTAGATACAATGAGATTTGATGTTTCTGATGTAAAAGAAGTTGACCGTAGACATTTGGAAGATAGACAGTTTAAGCTGAAAGTAAATATAAAGGAGAAGAATGGTAGATTACTTCGTGCTATAGAAGCTACTGATGCTAATGAGGTTTTGATGTCTAGCAGTAGTCTAACTGATCTAAATATTGGTGGTTTTTGTCAAGACCTAAGTAGTTTTATTGGTTCTGATAAACAAATAAAAAATGTGAAATTTGATGTTCAGGGAACTGAAATTAAAGTGATTGTAAAGTACAGTAATTAACCTGAGAAAAACAGTTTAAAAAAAAAAGTTGATTACAATTTAGAGTATTACAAGACTCCAACAAGAGTTTGATTATTTGATTGTTTTGCTTATTATACAAGTAGTATAACATGTAACTAATAAAGATGGGAAAATTTGTTTATTAATGTTGTTTTTTTTTATCCAAACATATATGTTTTGAATTTTATCTTTAAAAATTGTCACATTCGTTACTATAGCTGGTATTTTTGTTTTGCTCAAACACTGTGTGTGTGTGTAATTAAGGATCTGAATATTAAAATAGTTCATGCGGGACACATGAAAACGAAGGCGTGGGTAATGTGACGATAACGGTCTTGGTGAGTTTTAGCCCCGACCGAGGTGTTGAAGAGTTACTTCCCTTTGGTCATTAAATTATTGTTGTCTACACTTCAAGGTAAGATGTTGTATATTTAGTAAGAGCTATGTTATAATATTACGCAATATTAATGATACTAAGATTAGTCGATTGTTGAAAAGGACAAGGTGGGTGATACCATATTTGGACCAATAAGCATTTCATCTGAATGTCACGTGGAAGAATCAGGGTATAAATACGTGCGTTGAGCTTGTCTTAGACAGACGTGTATGACTGTTGGTGAAACAACACTATAGGAAATACCTGGGAAACCCGAAGTCAATTGTCCTCCTTGTTGTTTACCGCAACTCTGCCGAAGCCTCGCTTCCCCAGAGTGGTATACAGCTGGAGAAACGCCCAAATCGCAGTTTTGTTCTATAGCTGTTGTTTGTGAATATTGATAAGGCTGAGAGCCGAAATAGAGTTGTTGGCTTAGGCGTGGAGCCGTGTTAGATATTTACCTAAAACTACTGTAGAGTTTTAGTGGTTGCCAGCTTAGTGTTATACTAGTTGAATAGTATATTACAATGCTAGGTGAATACCTGGGAAACCCGAAGACAACTGTCCTCCTTGTTGTTTACCGCAACTCTGCCGAAGTCTCGCTTCCACAGAGTGGTATACAACTGGAGAAACGCCCGGATCGCAGTTGTGTTCCCTAGCTGTTGTTTGTGAATACTGATAAGGCTGAGAGCCGAAATACGAAACAGAGTTGTTGGCTTAGGCGTGGAGCCGTGTTAGATATATATAAACTACTGTAGAGTTTTAGTGGATGCCAGCTCAATCTTACTAGTTGAATATATATTTTGTTGTTATTGATGTTTATGATTCTGATTTTGGTTGATTGTTTTTTACGTACAATAATTATTTCATACAAATTGGTAATCAAAAGGCTGGTAATCAAAATGCAAGGAAGCCCGAGGAAAAATATATATAAATACATATACATAGTTGACTGCTCAGATACATGTTACAAACGTTTTGTAATATAGCTAGATACCTTCATCTTTGATATCTTCTTGTCCCTTTAACTGACGTTGTCTTAACTCTTCTAATTCTTTCACTTTTTTCTGTTGAGCTTCTCTTTCAAGATCCTTCTTTTGTTGTTCTATAAAATACACAAACAAACAGTATTTAGGCCTTGGTCATGATCAGCAGCTACCTCATTAATTTTTATTCTGAGATAATATGCGTTTTCTATTTCTGTTTTAAATAAAATGTATCCTTTAGTTCATTCACTATGTCATACAGTCAGATCTCGATTCAACGACATCCGTTACAACGACATTCTCGATATACTGACATATTTTATGAGAACCGATACCAGCATGTACATTGTCGGAAGTATTCATTACACTGACATATGCGTTATAACGACACTTTTCCCAGATACGAACGATGTCATTGTATCGAGATCTGACTGTATTACTTAACAAACTTTTTATATTGCGTACACATTTTTATTTTTGTATTTTTTAAAATTCCATATTGCCATATACTGTTGCTATTATTATTTCTGTACTATGTGATAACTATGTTTATGTCGGCTAATAGCTATTCATAGCTAATGTTAACTGTTGTATATAATACTGACTATAAATAAAAGTTTGTTTCTTGTATCTAACATATCATTCATTTTATAACAAAACAGTAAGCATGATCAAAACAAAAACAATACATAATATGGAGAAGTTCAGAGGTTACAATATTAGACTGGCTTCATGTGAATGGCTTAGATTAAGATTTATTTTGATACACAAAGTCAAAGAGACAAGATTTGAATACGATGTAGCATAAAGAAATGGGTAAAAGACAATTGTGAAATGTATAAAAAAAGAAAACTAAAATTGAAATGAGCATAATAGGTACTGTATAGTTTTGACCTTGAAATTACTTTGAGACTTACTATCTCTGACTGTTTGAGAAAGATTATACCATAAAGCACAACCTGTATCAGTAAATGACCTTTTATCAAACCCATACAAGATTTAATTTAAAAATCATTCTAAAACAACCATATTATTTTCATGACCCATTCCCCCACCAAAAAAACTTTATCATAATTACATGTATGTAGAACTTTAGAACAAGGAAGTCTATTCAAGATTGATAAGTTGTTATCTTAAATAACTGTGTGAAATAATTTAACTGAACCAGTTGTAAAAGATAAATACTCATTTACATACATGGTTAAGTTATATCTTTCTTACTTGGATGAGAATATATGTAGCTAAAATTGTTTAGTTTTACAGTTTAATTTAGTATCACAGTTAAGGTCCATACAAACCAGACAGTAAACCATTGATTTCTTTCCCATTAGACAAAACTGACCTACAGAGACAACTCATGGATCAGGGTTCCACACTAACAGAGGGCAGGATTCACAGGATACCAAAATCTTTGGAACAATCCCAATGATTCTGAGCAGAGGACTCTGTCAGGATCCCTGAACAATTGCTGTTTTTATTGGGAATTTGAGTTTACGTGAATTGTTTATCAGAATTTGTACCAATTTTTTGTCTTTTACTGGAGGAATCCCTAATGTTGAGAATTTTCTGGATAACTGACAAGGGATTCCTTCAGGAATTAAAACAAAAATGTTAAATCCTGCAATTAATCCCCCAAACTCATGTGAGAATGGTTCCTATGGTACAGTATTACCTTTCCTAACGGCACCTCTAACGAGCCACAACCTCTGACAAGCGGTATATTAAAATCCCCCCGTCAATTTTGCACTATGTTTTACCTCTAATGAACTACACCTCCGCTGAGCAGTAAACAGCCATTCAGATAAATTCTCTTAGTTCATTCCTTATCTCCTAAAGGAACACAAAGTCTAACAAGGTTTATATCAATAATCATCTAAGACCAGAAGATCTTAACAATAAGCGATACCCTTAATCGTATAATACTACCCCAAGGTGTTATGATGTGAAATCATTTGACTAACAGGGGTTAATAAACAAGTGACATATGGTTGCCATGACACCAATGAATGAATTAAGACAAAGAGCACTTTGTTTGGTAGGCTGTCATCATAAAATATCAGTCGAACACACACCCAGCTAGTTGACAATAGTAATTAAAAACTAATTTGTTATTGTACTAATTATTATAAACTTTGATGGAATAAATTTTACTTTAAGTTAATTTGAGGTTTAAGAGCCGAATCAGACATTTACTCCCGAAAAGACGATGATAATTCATGCTAAATATTATTCGCCATTAGACAAGTATAAAGAACAACTTTGAAAGTACCAGAAACAACTTCTGAAGTGTATTGCTTTCTTCTGCGTAAAACTAACCATCATGCTAGGAATTTTGAACAGATAAAATGATTTATCTTAAAAACTTTGTAATCATATAAATGTTTTTTACTTTTGTCGATCAGCACCGGCTCATAACTGTATTTACATTACTAAATGGATAATGGCCAGTTTTCCAAACCAAAAACGGACATTTTTAGTGATCGGTAAAAAAAGTCTACCTGTGCAGAGCAACACCTCTGCAGAGCAACACTTTTTTCAACCGTGGAAAGTTGCTCTGCAGAGGTTACACTGTACTATCATTGGGTGTTGGTTGAAACAAGTTTTACTGTATAGACTACCTGCTAATAATCTTTGTTGTTCAGCTGATAATAAACTTTCCATTCTTCTCATATCCATCATCATTAATCTTTGAGATTCTAAAAATTGATCATTAGCCATTGTCCATGTTTCCTTCAATTGATTATGTGATCTTTTTTCTTCATCTAGGATGTTACATACTAAAATATCAAACAATAAGATAAATATATAAAATATACAATAAACTATATACATACATACATCAAGCAGTCATCTCACCAGTCCAGAATTCTTTGCCTGTAAAACCTTTCAAAGAAGTCCCAACATTCTAGTGTACCAGTAAAAATTAGCATGAAAATGATTCTGGTAATTACAAGATAGCCAAGTGTAGTTAGATGTTGGTTCAGTCAATGTCTAAAAGTTTACAAAAGTCACTTCTCTAAATAAACACTCATCATTTTTTATAACAGACTTGGAATTAAGCCAGAAGACAGCACACCGAAATTGCTGTCAGTTCAGTAACTTTTAGAAAGTGAGAGGTCCGATGGTCCATCAACATTTTACAACCATAATTATTTTAATTCAATAAAAAATTATTATCTGTTGTTATATAGTAAATTTAATTTAGAATATATTATTTTAAATTGTTAAGATTGACAGCATATTCAAACAAATCACTAAGATTCTTTGTCCGGTAAACTATTATTTCGTACAGGAAAAAATTCTATTTCGCTGGACAAATTGTCCAATGCTGATAAAAGTTTTTTGTGAAGACTGTTATAACCAAGTTAGTTGTTATAGAAAATAAGTTGTACTGTACAAACCTTCCTTTAGTTCACTTCTAATATTATCTGCCTCATCTTGTAAAGCATTCTTCTGTGTATTTATTACAGCTACAAACATTTCTAAATCTGTTCTTGATGCTTTCTCTGCCTTTAAATACTTATATAATTGTTGAATCTAAAATACATTAATATTTATAATGGTACTATGTTTATCCAGTCTATCAATTAACTAGAGCTCTGCAAGTCAGAGCATTATACACCCTAAGGATTGCTTCAGGTCACTGAGACCTTGCAGTTTGACCTACTGACCCCAAAATAAATAGGGATCATTGGTGGGTCATGGAAATCCATGAACCAGGAACGGTTTCTCTTACTAAGAAAAGTGAAATAAGTTTAAAGTTAACAAATGGACAATACTTTGTAAATCCCCAGGCGGACTGAACGAACGTACCAGACAGACAATGTGGACCAGGCGTAACATAATATGACTGAAGGTCCCTTCCAGCATGCAAAAATTATATAAATGTCTCACTAGCCTGATAGAAAATGGTTGTATTAAGTAATATGACCATCATTCAGCTACACCTCTAACCTCCAATATTTAAAAATTCGGAAAAAACTAAGTTCAGATGTAGCTCAAACAAACTTTATTTTGAGATGATATCTTAAAAACAAAGGAAAAACA
Organism: Mactra quadrangularis; assembly: GCA_025267735.1. Taxonomy (NCBI): domain Eukaryota; kingdom Metazoa; phylum Mollusca; class Bivalvia; order Venerida; family Mactridae; genus Mactra; species Mactra quadrangularis. The sequence continues at coordinate 12,289,543 of CM046305.1, forward strand.
CACTGCAAAAAAAACTGCAATGATTTTTTAAATTTAATATCAATGTCTTGTTATTTAAAAGTTTTTTATGGAACAACAAAAATCATACAGTATTTAAAGAAGGACATTTGGTACAGAAATGTGTAAAGTTTAAATAATCTTATATGTAAGTGTAACATCTCTTTACAGTGTCAGTAGTTAAACATATGTCATACCTTTTCCTCTGGATCTTTAATGTCATCTAATGATGGTAATGATGTTGTTTTTACTGGACTTGGCATTTCATCTGGTACATGAGAACTTCCAAGTCTTTCTTGTAACTGCAAGGTTACAATACAAATATATACATGTAGTGTTACAAATCTATCTACATAAAGTTTCAATAAATACCGGAGGGCCGTAAGCCCAAGGAGCAAATATAATATACAAAATTGTCTTTCACAAGTAATAATATGCATGATAAACACAAATACATACATTATATTAAATGCATATATATATAACTTTGAACTATTGCGGCACCATACCCGCATTCATTATTCTAGTTCATAAGAAAATAACTAGAATACAGTAGGTCTGACCGTCTGACTCACATAGTTACATATATATTAGATAATAAACTCTTGGGTGTCTAACACATTACCCTGGTCATTAAATAGTAAACAAGGAGCTTATATTTGTCAGGATTAAGCCATCAACTTCCTATATATAAAGTTCACTTTTACAATGTTGTTTATTTCAACCACATAGCCTTGCTGTCTATACTAGGCTTTAAAATTTTATTTGTGTCAGTATAACAGATAACAGTTACCATCAGCTATGAATTACTATTGGGTGACATATGTGTAAAAAAACATTATTGTAACTTTTATCAGAAAGACGACACTTAAAAATCCTCAGTCATGGTCCAGCGGTAAATTTCAAAAGAGTCTTCAAAAGCTCTCTGGGTATGATTTCAAGTTATAGACTTATTCATATGTCTCAAAATTTGACAAGTTGCCCCTTTTAAAGAACATTCAGTAGTTACAGCTTAGAAATTACTTAAAAAGTTCTTAAAAATTTGTTAAAAATCCAACCGTCAAGGGTGAAAATGGCTTCAAAACATCAAAATCTAAATTAATATATAAATACCTGTAATTTTTGTTTTTCAAGGGATCTAATAATAGACTCTTGTTTTTGTAATTTTCCTTTAAGACTTTCTATTTCCTTCTCAAGTGGCATAACTACAGATTTTAAAATCTCAGCATCTTGTTGAGCCTACAATAAAACAAAAATGTCAAATATCAGATTGTTCAAAATGTATGTTTTGTACTGTTGCTTATATGTATGAATAAATAGAGAATATTTGTTTATTTCGATGTAAGATCGATTTTTATTTCACAAGTGAGCTAAGGATGCAATATTTTCACAAGTGGCACAGTCACAAGTGAAAAATATACTATCTTTAGCTCACGAGTGAAATAAAAATCTTTCTTACACCGAAATAAACAAATTTTCTGTTTATAATATGCTTCAAACTGGCGTTATTAATTGCTTTTAAAGTCTGATATGCATTCCCTCTATGGCGCCTCCTCCTGTCGGGTGCCTCAACGTCGCATTACAATAAGCTTAGGCTATAAAATATTTCCATACGTCTGTGATATTTTTATTTCAATCATTAAAGTGATATACAGGCAAATGACTGTGCCAAAAGTATAGAATCAAGTTTAGTCTTTAAAACAGTATTAAGAATGTAAGAAATCACTTACTAATAACATTTGTCACTTATAACATTCAACTGAACGAATTAAAACATGTGGCATACACATTGTTGAAAACCAAAGTAGGATACTGAGGGAATCACCAAGCTATTTATAGATTTGTTATATGTCGTACTTACTGAAATGACATATTTGCATTGGTGCTTCTTGTCTTTTTCAACATTCTTAGGCGGTTAGGATATCTTTTTAATAAAATTATACTAATGTTGCACAATAACAAGCTCTAGTATCATCTCATTAGTAAATGCACTAATCTATTTTTAGCTAACCTGACCCACGTGGGTCTAGTTAGGAAACACCCCAAATATTACGAGATAATAAAGAAATATTTTGCAATATAACATTCACAGTTATAAGAAATATAATTCAAAATCAGGAAATATGAAGTTGAAATTTTGCCTGTATATCCCTTTAAATACTTTGATCAAATAAAAAAAATATGTAAACATTTGAGTATTTATTTACAGTTCTGACTAAATAAAACCACAATAGATGTTTAAAATCAGAGCAAACTTTAACCTTAAATATTAAAGTAAAAAGGGGAATAATTTGGAAAATAATTCATCAAGAGTTATATCCCTTTATAGTCAGACAGATGAAGAACTGATAAACAAGCATACCAACTTTCAGTCAAATATATTTTCATGGACTAATTATATCCCATAAGAACAAACTTTAAACCTAAATGTTAAAGTAAAAAGAAGCATAACTCCAAAAACAATACATCCACAGTTACGTCCCTTCATAGTCATGTAGATATAGTACCGACTAATGAGTATACAAACTTTAAGTCTAATATCTTGATCAGTATTGAAGATATACTACATAGGAACAAGAGCTCCGCTGGGCGGGGCATTATACGCCCGTGTGCAGTCCATGCTGTGTTCTATCTCATATGAAGTCCCTGTGACCTTGACCAATGACCCCGGGATCTCAGAATAGGTCCCATCCTTAACTGGAAGGCTATCCAAAGCAAAGATTTTGAAACCTAGGTACAGCCATGGTTGAGTTATCACCGACACAAAGTTTTCCCATACAAACTTCCAGTGACCTTGACCCTGGGGCCTCAGAACCAAAAATACCAAAGGGCTATCAACACATTACATCTTGACAAATGGGCTGATTCACATAAAATTTGGTTAACCTAGGTACAATCATTGTTTAGTTATTGTTCGGACAAGGGTTTTCCATATGATGCCCCTGTGACCTTGACCTTTGACCCAGTTTTGACCCAAAACCAATTGGGAACATCCTTGACACATGGGCTACCCTCACATAAAATTTGGTGAACTAAATTCATGTTACTTATTAAATATAGCATTATTTCCATTGTTTGCCATTTTGACTTTATTAACATATTTATTGAACATTTGAAGTCACTGCTTGGTAATTTGATATCTTCTGGATGATGGTTTAAACTTGACCCAGGGGCCCCAAAACCAATAGGGAACATCCTTGACCCATGGGCTACTCTCACATGAAATTTGGTGAACCTAGGCGCAGTCATTGTTGAGTTACTACACGGACAATGTTTTTCAATATGATGCCCCTGTGACCTTGACCTTTGACCCAGGGGCCCCAAAACCTGTAGGAGATAACCTTGACACTTGGGCTACTCTCACATAAAAATTTGTGAACCTAGGTACATTGGTGGTTCAGTTATTGTCTGGACTAGGTTTTTCGATATGATGCCTCTGTGACCTTGACCTTTGGGCCTGGTGCACCAAAACCTATTGGGAACATCCTTGACACAAGGGCTACATTCACATAAAATTTTGTGAACCTAGGTACAGTCGTTGATGAGTTATTGTCCGAACAAGGTTTTTCAATATGATGCCCCTGAGACCTTGACCTTTGACCTGGGAGCCCCAAAACCAATAGGGCATATCCTTAACACAAGGGCTACCCTCACATAAAATTTGGTGAACCTAGGTACATTGGTGGTTCAGTTATTGCCTGGACAAGTGTTTCATTGTTTGCCATTTTGACTTTATTAACATATTGATTGAACATTTGAAGTCACAGCTTGGTAATTTGATATCTTCTGGTTGAAGGTTTAAACTTGACCTGTTTCCTCAAAACTGATAAGGTATATCCTTGACACATGGGCTACTCTCACATGAAATTTGGTGAACCTAGGTACACTCATTGTTGAGTTACTACCCGGACAATGTTTTTCAATATGATGCCACTGTGACCTTGACCTTTGACCCAGGGGCCCCAAAATCAATAGGGCATATCCTTGACACATGGGCTACTCTCAGATAAAATTTGGTGAACCTAGGTACATTGGTGGTTCAGTTATTGTCCAGACAAAGTTTTTCCATATTATGCCACTGTGACCTTGACCTTTGAACCTGGGGCCCCATAAACCTATAGGGCACATCCTTGACACATGGGCTACCTTCACATGAAATTTGGTGAACCTAGGTACAGTCGTTGATGAGTCATTGTCCGAACAAGGTTTTTCAATATGATGCCCCTGTGACCTTGACCTTTGACCTAGGAGCCCCAAAACCAATAGGGCATACCCTTAACACAAGGGCTACCCTCACATAAAATTTGGTGAACCTAGGTACATTGGTGGTTCAGTTATTGCCTGGACAAGTGTTTCATTGTTTGCCATTTTGACTTTATCAACATATTGATTGAACATTTGAAGTCACAGCTTGGTAATTTGATATCTTCTGGTTGAAGGTTTAAACTAAACCTGTTTCCTCAAAACTGATAAGGTATATCCCTGACACATGGGCTACTCTCACATGAAATTTGGTGAACCTAGGTACACTCATTGTTGAGTTATTACCCGGACAATGTTTTTCAATATGATGCCACTGTGACCTTGACCTTTGACCCAGGGGCCCCAAAATCAATAGGGCATATCCTTGACACATGGGCTACTCTCAGATAAAATTTGGTGAACCTAGGTACATTGGTGGTTCAGTTATTGCCCGGACAAAGTTTTTCCATATTATGCCACTGTGACCTTGACCTTTGAACCTGGGGCCCCATAAACCTATAGGGCACATCCTTGACACATGGGCTACCTTCACATAAAATTTGGTGAACCTAGGTACAGTCGTTGTTGAGTTATGGTCCGGACAAGGTTTTTCAATATGATGTCCCTGTGACCTTGACCTTTGACCCAGGGGCCCCAAAACCGATCGGGGACATCCTTGACACATGGGCTACTCTCACATAAAATTTGGTGAACCTAGGTAGATTGGTTGTTAAGTTATTGTCAGGACAAGTTTTTTTCCCATATGATGCCACTGTGACCTTGACCTTTGACCCAGGGGCCCCAAAACCAATAGGGAACATCTTTGACACATGGGCTACTTTTACATTAAATTTGGTGAACCTAGGTACATTGGTGGTTCAGTTATTGTCCGGACAAGTTTTACCTATTTTAAGTCCCAGTGACCTTGACCTTTAACCCTGGGGTCTCAAAATCAATAGGGAACCTCCTCCACCCAAGGGCTATCCACACATAAAATTTGAGGAACCTAGGTATATCCTTTCTTAAGTTATCATCCGGACAAGCAATTGTCCACGGACGGACAGACGGACAGACGGACAGACGGACAACAGCATAACATAATACGACCGTTTTTTCAAAACGGGCGTATAAAAACTTTAACCTTAAATTTTGCAATTTTTTAAGTATGAAAGGGCAATAACTCAAAAAATAATTCATCTAGAGTTATCCCCTTTCACAGTATGGTTAATATAGTCCCATTAAATAAGTATACCATTTTTCAATAGAATAACTTGGATAGTGTTGAAGATATAAGAGTTTCAAAAAACTTAAACCTGAAAACCAACCCCAACGCAAAAGTGATAGCAATAGCTCTCATTTTCTTCGAAAAGTCGAGCTCAAAAGTAGATCTAACTGACTAACATGGATTCCATAGAAAATGTAAGTTTGATTTCTGTGGTAATATAGCCTGAAATACACTGAAATATGATGTGTGAGAACTTGCACTGATGAAATGTTTTGATTAAGGGTGCGTTGCTTAAGCATTTCGCTAGGTATCGCTTCGTAGCGAAATCCTAGGAAACGGCTTGCTACAAGATATCGCTTCATTTCGCTTCGTAGCGAAAGCTAGCGAAAAAATTCTTCGCTACCCTAGAGCGCTTTCACAAATCAAAATAGCTGCCTCCGCCGAAATGTAACTTCCTGTTTGCCGACAATTTATGTTTTTATGTTTGACTGACTAATCATGAATTGAAATCAATAAATATTTGTAATTGTTCAATTAAACATATGTTTTTGCAGTGACTTTGTACTTGTTAAAGCCATATTTAGTTTGAAATCGCCCCGAAAACATGCGATTGCAATGAGTGCAAAAGTTTTACTCGGCAAAGGCCGCCATCTTGGTTTGTGACGTAGTTAGCCATTCGGAATCACCTGGGTGATGATCGCCAAGTTGTTCCGAATGGTAAATAGCAAGCCGTTTCCTAAGACGAATCGCTACAAGAAAGCGCTTTTTCATAGCGAAACGTAGCGATTTTCGTTAGGCAACGCGCCCTTTGTGTGTAACAATGTTATTAATAAGTGTTGTACATGAAAATGACAGGTGGTTGTGTTTCAATGTAAATGTAGATAATCCATGGCCATTTGCTATGATTAAGACTTCTGAATGTTGTTTTGTAAGTAACTAGTATAATAGCACGCAAAATGTTTGATAATATTGACTTTAAACGTCCATGTATAAACAATATAGAACAACTTGCCAGGGAGTTAATCGCCGGACATCTAATTTCCAAGGTATATCTTCATACATGATCACTGAAGTTGTTCCGAATGGATGAGCTTTGTGTCAACCAAACATTGAATAGCTTTCCTCTAGATGAAACACTACTAATAGCATCATGGTATCATATATATTGTATTTTGTTACTGTTTTGTTATTGTTTAACTGTTTCATTATATTGAATGTGTGGTCTTTGCCATGAATATTGTAAATGGCCAAAGGCATATGTAAATGCCGTTATTTGCCAATAAAGATGTATGTATCATAATTTCTAATTTAGACGAGATTTATGAGCTAATTTGACGTTAGCATTAATCACAGGCTATGATTGGACAGTTCTTCTCAAATTATGTCACATAGATTTACAAACAAGTCTACTGAGCCCAATAATTTGTAATGATTATCATAAAAGCAAAGGTTAGCTAAACATGTCCTGTAACATGAAGTAGCCAGACCCAAAATAAGCAAGTGCGTAAGGGGATAATTTTACATAAGGTTTTAATCAGATTGAGACATCGGCTACACTGGTTTAACCAAGTAAAAACAATCTTACCTTCCTCATGGCTTCCTCAAGATTTTCAGCTTCAGTACTAGATGGATTTAAAGATGCTGTTCCACGAGAAACTATATCAGCTACTGATGACAGAAACCCTTTACTGAAATAATAATAGAAATAAATCATAATGTTGACATTGTGAAATAGCTAAAAGGCTTAACACAATATGAATATGAATAATTTGATTAATTCATTCTAAACACAAGCCAATAAGTATAACTATCATTTGCCATTTAACTTGACTAATTAATACACTAATCAATGCCAGAACACAAACTGGTTCAAAGTTTTAGGTAGGACAAATGAAATCAACAATTTATTCTAAGATTTGTAAATGACCTTGCACAGTTTCCTTTATGACAAGTTATTTAAGATTTATACACGGTATACATGTGAACTAATGATAAAATTATACCCTTTATCTAGTTGTCGCTCCTGAGATAAACGACTTCTTATAGATTGTATCTCTTCTTCATAATTCTCATTTAATTCTTGTAATTTAGCTCTCTCAGATTCATATTGTGCAGCAGTAGAACTAGATGCTTCCTCTGCTGCCTCTGAAAGTAACAAACACAAAATGTGTTGAATATAGTGTATCCAATGTTTATTGATTCAATTTTTTGTCTAACAAGATTTCAGCACTAAGTGTTTAATTTTGTTGTGGTCACCGAGTTTGTTCAATTAGTCTGTTTGTTATAACTGTAATTAACATATGTACAAGTACATCACTTTTTTGTTGTTCATTTTTACATTTCAGTGTTTATTTTCACGCATAGGGGAAAGGTGGCGGGGCCCTTTTTGAGGGGAAAATCGCGACAAAAATGAAATTAGAGGGAAAAAATTTCAATACTTGAGATAACATGGATCCTCTAACAGAGTAACATTTCTGTCTACTTTTATGAAATTTCAACTATTGAACCTTATATTTATTCATCTATGATTTCTCTGTAATGCTTGAGGAATGGGCAAAAATGCTATAAATAGTACAAAAGTTTTAGGACAGTCTGACAGGGGAATTTTTTATCTGGAAGGGGGAAAAATATATACTTTTTGGAGATGGGAATGGGGCCCAATTTCGGCCCCAAAATGGCCTGAAAAAAAACACTGCATTTTAGATTTTTATAGCCTTATCACAAGAACTATAGTGAGAATAAAATACTTCTTGTGTGGTATCCTTGGAATTGGTGTGCATATCATGAATTTTATAATGTAGATGTTTATATACACATGTATATTAATTAACTTTGCCAAAATAAATCTATTTATCTATAGTGACATGCTGACAAAAATGCACTCAATGATTGACATCAATCATTTCAGCAATGTGTGAAGGGAATTAACTATATATATACAGTCACTGCGAAACATGGCCGATTGATGGATGAATCCAGTGAAAAAAAGAAGGTTCGTCTAGATGGAGGTTTTTAGGACTGACTGTCAGACAAAAAAATTTGATCTCATCAAATGTCTCTGGTCCTGAAACACTTGAATAGGTTCTTAAAAATTTTGATATTCAAAAAACCTACAGACCAGTAATCAACTGTTGAGTTTCGCTATAAGTGTTTATTTTCACTCATAGGGGAAAGGTGGCGGGGCCCTTTTTGAGGGGAAAATAGCGTCAAAAATGAAATTTAATGGAATTTTTTTTCAGTACTTGAGATAACATGGATCCTCTAACAGAGTAACATTTCGGTCTTCCTTTATGAAATTTCAACTATTTAACCCATACATTTATCTGTGATTTCTCTGTAATGCTTAAGGAATGGGCAAAAATGCTATAAAAAGTAAAACAAGTTTTAGGACACTCTGACAGGGGAATTTTTTACCTGGGAAGGGGAAAAATATATACTTTTTGGAGAGGGGAATGGGGCCCACTTTCGGCCCCAAAATGGCCTGAAAAAAACACTGTGACTGTATACATACAATTTGAATCTTAATATAAAAACATATAAAAATAATCATAAATTTATGATTACCTCGCAACAATGCTTGCATAGTAGCAATTTCTTGTTGACATTGTTGTCTTACTTTAGCTATTTCTTCTTCTTTATTAGATTCAGATACAGCCACTGCAGTCTTTATATTTTCTAATTCAGTTATTGTTTCTTCTAATTGTGCCTCTAGTTTACTTAATTTTTCTTTGTCTGCTTTTTGTTCAGCTAAATCAAATATAAACATAACGAGTAATGGCATTTTATAGTCCAAGTTTCATGTTTATGCAAGTTCACTTACTTTACAGCTACATTTGTATTACACTGGTCATCAGGCTACTGGTATCAATCTATCAATCTCCCTAAGGAGTCTTTTACTCAATCTGATTAAAACCCGATCTAAAATTTTACTGCTCGTATACTCGCTAATTTAGATCTGGCCTTTTCCAAACGAAGGTCACGTTCAGGTGACCTTTTCTCATCATAATATTCATGACGAAATTGTTATGATACGTTACTTGTTTACATCGTCTACGTCACGCAATTTGAAATGAGCCACCCAATCGCAGACTGTGAATAATACCGCTGTTAAATTTACATGCAAACCTTGGTCTAAAATTAGAAATTACGAAATCAAAATGTGATTAATAGTGTTTTCGTCTAGATGAAAGCTACGCATTGATTGGTCGACACAAATTTCATCTCGACGTGACCTTGCATTGACTAAGTAGAGATCCAGTACGACAACGCGAGTAGAACAGGATCTCTGTTTACGGAGATTGTCTTTTACTCTGCTTAGTGCAGCCAAAAAATTGGCACAATGGAATTGTACCACCCTCGCAGGTACCCATTTACACCAAGATAGAGTGAAGCACTCGTAGGTAAACTTCTTGCTCAAGAAAATTAGCAGTGTCCCCAGTGCTTTCTCCAGGGTCAAAATTTTAGGGGTCACACATTACCTCCCATGTTCAAAAACAAAAGGGTCAAATGGAAATATTAGGGGGTCAGCACTTATCCATTCTTTGATTATTCTAAATTCTTGTAAATCAACAAAACCGTTACATTCAACAAACTGAACATTTTTCATAATGTCAAACATCTAGGTTTTTGTTCTTTAACTGTTTGTCATTGTCTACAATAATGGTTCTATGTCAAAGATAAATACAGTGAAGTGAATAGTAACATGTGATATTCTTAAAAATGAATTCAATGAGTTCAGAAAGACAAAAGTGCTTCGAAACATTGGGTTTATGACAAGAACAATGAGTCCCAACATATACAATCAAACATTAAACTTATATTAGGATTTGGTCATTTGATGAGCTGACTCACATCCGTCTAACAAATGTTAAATGCTAGAAAATAGTATTATGGTATTAAGCCTCTTGTCTGACACCTGAGACAAGTAATTTCTCCACAAAAATTCAAAAAAGTCAGTAGCACAACAAGCAAGTTTTATTTTCTGTGTTTAAATACTGTTGATATCCTAAAATTAAGAAATATCACATTTTCGCTAGTTTCCTTTAAATCATTCATGTACACAGTTGTTATCAAGATTCTCAATTAGATCAAAAATGCTTCCTTCAAGGCTAGCTTAAAAGTGTAGTTTATCGACGCCGTTTCAGTTCAGACGTCATGAAATATGATGACACCTGATCAGCATCATTGAGGTTATAAAGATAAACTCTGAAAAGTGCCAGTTTGACACAGATTAAAAGGCTAGTAATTTAGTAGTATACTCCGCTGATGGAAGTGCAGCTCAGATGATTGCAACTATCAACAGACAACAATTTTTATGAGTGTATCATGGAAGACCCCCTGGTCACGTTTCAGCCCGTCAATGCTGACAAAAAGTGTGCCAAAAACAGATGAAGAGAAAACACTGGTGCTCCTAGAGGATTCCCAACCTGAGACATCTTAATCCCTCAGAATGCATCCTACCACTGGACTACTGATCCATAAAAAGTTTCTTTTTTAAATATTTAACAAACAGAAATCATAGAATGATTATGTCTGTACTTAAACAAAATGAGAAAATTCCACTCTACTCCATGTTTTTTCTCTACACTTCCAGGTCCCTCCTTGATTCTGCAAAAAACCTATCTAGTTAGCAATGTGTGTTTTGTTGAAATGGGCATCACTTTAATGTATTATACCCTTATTTCGTATTTGCTGCCTACAGGTTAATATTTGACACTTGCAAGTTATGCTAAAGATTTTAAAAAGAAAAAATGATCTTACTCAACATTCTAAATTTAACCTAATCTACATTAAATTCAATAAGCAATATTACCTTCTTTTTGTAAAAACAATTCCCGAAATCTTGCTCTCTTTTGTCCAAAATCAGCCTCATTTTCAGCCTTCTGTTTTAAAAGTTCATTTTCACGTAACTCCAGCTGATGAACCTTAGCTTTTAAGACAGTCAATTCATCTACAAAAAGAAAATCTTTATTCCAGAACATTCATTATAAACAAATAACCAAGACTTGATGTTCAATAGCAATACCCCCATGTTGAAACTTTGATAGAGCAGTTCTCAAATTAAGTGGTTAAGGCCATCCTTAAAAAAAAATTATGGTCTGGAGAAAAACATTTTTTTGTCACCGAAAAATATGGAAAAAAAGGACCGAAAATGATATTCGTAAATTTTACACTAACTACATGTGTTTTGATGTGTCACTTTTTGCCACCCTGGGACTTTTTGTCCAGGGTGGCAAAACTACATGGGACTTTTTGTCCACCCCTGTCAAAAATGACATGGGACTTTTTGTCCATGGGACCTTTTGTTCGGCTCCCAGCTACATTGATCCCGATTGGTGCTAGCGCACGTGCAGTTGCTGTATCCAATAGAATTCACTGTCAATGCTCCTTTTGTTGGTGCTGGAGGGTGAATCAGGGTCATTCCGCATGATTGCAATAATTTGGTGTTGGACTTCGTCTAGGCTATGTCCAGGTAAGTTGAAATGTTGAGCAACTGGGGTATCTTTATTTGTGCAGATGTCCCGAAAGTGTTCTTTGATCCGAATTTGGATTTCCCGTTTAGTTTCACACACATATTGTTTAGAGCACAGTTTGCATGTTAGGAGGTAAATGATATTTTTGGTTTTGCAGCGACCTTTAAGTTTGCACATGTAAGCTAACTGTGTGAATGTACTAACAAATCTTTTCGATTTTAGCATGGTTTTACAGAAATTACAGTCAGGAGAAGGACAGTCTGAAACATAATTCAGGTGGTATTGTTGGAAGTTGGTTGGAGAATCTGGTGGTTACAAGACTATTTCCCGTTCTGTGGCCGATTTTGTAGGAAAAAATCGGTTTAGTGGCAAAAATATCAGGTAAGGTTAATTGTAGTATCAGCTTTATATTTCAATTCTCTCAAATACTTGTATAGTATCACTTTTAATCTCCTGTACATTTCTTCTTTTAAATTTCTCTCATTGATGCACACCTGCACTAAATATTTGAAAGAGGGCAATGCAGTATGATTAGATTGATAGCTGATGATTGGCCACAGCTGCATGATCTAATGATAAATGATGGAAATTTGTTTCCTTTAAAATACATCCATCTATTAAAATGTGAACTAGTTATATACTTGATATTTTAGAAAATGGAGTGTGTCCTAAAACATCATCATCAATAAAATAATGACATGAAATTTTATGATTATACTGAATACGGCAATTACCGGTGAACCTGAAACATCGGTGATAACAAAAAATAGCATCACCGGTAAATGGTACACATAGTGTAACTTTTGGATTTTAAGTAAGCATTCAATAATCTTTATGATATTATTTCAATGGGTAATGAGGGCATGCAATAAACAAAATCTGACGACTTTAAAATAACCCCCATAAACTGTCAGCATCTGAGAGATCTGCGATTATCGAACAGTGATTATCAATTATGACAATATCACAAAATCATGAAATGACAGCAGTCAGCAAACTCTGGACTCAAAGTCGGACTCAAAACGTAAGCAACTATGTCATTCACTAGCTGTTTTTTATTGTCTTGAATTACCTGCATCCTCTAGCGGTCCAAACTCGTCAGTATCTGTCATTTTGACAACATCTGATTCTGACAAACATAGATAACAATATTGTTGTTAAATTTGTTATTCGTGATAAGCACAACCTGGCGACCGATAGTGTAACGACCAATAGTATCGACCAATAAACCTCGCCAGTTATCTTTCCTTGAAAAATTTACTATGCGTAAGATATACATTCCATCGACCAATAAGAAAGGCTACAGACCACTAAATAATCGGCTTTTATATATTTCTTTAACTAATTTATAACTGATTAGCTACTGATAACAAAACTCATAGAGGTTACTAAAGCGGATTTTAACACAGTTTGATCTTTATTTTGTGTCCTAGGTTTATCTAAAATATTGTTGCCCTTTAACTTACCGGTAAATAAGTCTATAAAACAAAAACAAAATGAAATGACCATTATAATATTGAAAGTCAAAATGCTTCATGAAGGAGCTAATGTGACCCTAATAAACTACATATAGGTAAGAAGTACATAGAAAAAGCAGTAAAATGACACATTAAGCAAGGTTGTAACTTGGCCGTGAAAAAGTTATACCTTTTCAAAATGATGATTCTCACAGAAAATTGCAAAAAAAATGACCCCCCTATGATAATGAAGAGGAAAATACTTGATGAAGGAGCTAATGTGACCCTAATAAACTACATATAGGTAAGAAGTACATAGAAAAAGCAGTAAAATGACACATTAAGCAAGGTTGTAACTTGGCCGTGAAAAAGTTATACCTTTTCAAAATGATGATTCTCACAGAAAATTGCAAAAAAAAATGACCCCCCTATGATAATGAAGAGGAAAATACTTGATGAAGGAGCTAATGTGACCCCATAAAACCATATATAGGTATGAAGTACATAGAAATAGCAGTAAAATGACACATTAAGCAAGGCTGTACCTTGGCCGTGAAAAAAGTTATACATTTTCAAAATGTTGATTCTCACAGAAAATTGCACAGAAATTACCCCCTATGATAATAAAGTGGAAAATACTTGATGAAGGAGCTAATGTGACCCCATAAAACCATATATAGGTATGAAGTACATAGAAATAGCAGTAAAATGACACCTTAAGCAAGGCTGTAACTTGGCCGTGAAAAAACTTACACCTTTTCAAAATAAAGATTCTCACAGAATATTGCACATAAATGACCCGGTATGATAATAAAGTGGAAAATATTTGATGAAGGAGCTAATGTGACCCCATAAAACCATATATAGGTAAGAAGAACATAGAAATAGCAGTAAAATGACACATTAAGCAAGGTTATAACTTGGCCGTGACAAAAGTTATATGAATTCATAATGATGATTCACCCAGAAAATTGCACAGAAATGCCCCCTCTATGATAATAAAGTGGAAAATACTTGATGAAGGAGCAAATGTGACCCCATAAAACCATATATAGGTAAGAAGTACATAGAAATAGCAGTAAAATGACACCTTAAGCAAGGTTGTAACTTGGCCGGGACAAAACTTATACATTTTTAAAATGATGATTCTCACAGAAAATTGCACAGAAATGCCTACTATGTTAAAAAAGTGGAAAATACTTGATGAAGGAGCTAATGTGACCCCATAAAACCATATATAGGTAAGAAGTACATAGAAATACAATGTAGTAGTAAAATGACACCTTAAGCAAGGTTGTAACTTGGCCGTGACAAAAGTTATATGAATTCATAATGATGATTCACACAGAAAATTGCACAGAAATGACCCCCTATGATAATAAAGTGGAAAATACTTGATGAAGGAGCTAATGTGACCCCATAAAACCATAAATAGTTATGTAGTACATGGAGATAGCAGTAAAATGACACCTTAAGCAAGGTTGTACCTTGGCCGTGAAAAAAGTTATACATGTTCAAAATGATGATTCACACTGAAAATTGCACAGAAATGCCCCCCTATGATAATAAAGTGGAAAATACTTGATGAAGGAGCTAATGTGACCCCATAAAACCATACATAGGTAAAAGTACATAGAAATAGCAGTAAAATGACACATTAAGCAAGGTTGTAACTTGGCCGTGACAAAAGTTTTACATTTTCATAATGATGATTCTCACAGAAAATTGCACAGAAATGCCCCTATACGTTAAAAAAGTGGAAAACACTTGATGAAGGAGCTAATGTGACCCCATAAAACCATATATAGGTAAGTTGTACATAGAAATAGCAGTAAAATGACACCTTAAGCAAGGTTGTAACTTGGCCGTGAAAAAACTTATATCTTTTCAAAATGATGATTCTCACAGAATATTGCACAGAAATTACCCCATATGATAATAAAGTGGAACATATTTGATGAAGGAGCAAATGTGACCCCATAAAACCATATATAGGTAAGAAGTACATAAAATTGGCCGTAAAATGGCACCTTAAGCAATGTTGTACCGTGGGCGTGACAAAAGTTATACATTTTCAAAATGATGATTCTTACAGAAAATTGCACAGAAATGTCAACCTATGTTAAAAAAGTGGAAAATACTTGACGAAGGAGCTAATGTGACCCCATAAAACCATATATAGGTAAGTTGTACATAGAAATAGCAGTAAAATGACACCTTAAGCAAGGTTGTAACTTGGCCGTGAAAAAACTTATACCTTTTCAAAATGATGATTCTCACAGAATATTGCACAGAAATTACCCCATATGATAATAAAGTGGAACATATTTGATGAAGGAGCAAATGTGACCCCATAAAACCATATATAGGTAAGAAGTACATAAAATTGGCCGTAAAATGGCACCTTAAGCAATGTTGTACCGTGGGCGTGACAAAAGTTATACATTTTCAAAATGATGATTCTTACAGAAAATTGCACAGAAATGTCAACCTATGTTAAAAAAGTGGAAAATACTTGACGAAGGAGCTAATGTGACCCCATAAAACCATATATAGGTAAGTTGTACATAGAAATAGCAGTAAAATGACACCTTAAGCAAGGTTGTAACTTGGCCAAGAAAAAAGTTTTACATTTTCAAAATGATGATTCTCACAGAATATTGCACAGAAATGACCCCCTATGATAATAAAGTGGAAAATACTTGATGAAGGAGATAATGTGACACCATAAAACCATATATAGGTAAGTAGTACATAGAAATAGCAGTAAAATGACACCTTAAGCAAGGTTGTACCATGGCCGTGAAAAAAGTTATACATTTTCAAAGTGATGATTCTCACAGAAAATTGCAAACAAATGCCCCGCTATGATAATAAAGTGGAAAATACTTAATGAAGGAGCTAATGTGACCCCATTAAACCATATATAGGTAAGAAGTACATAGAAATAGCAGTAAAATGACACCTTAAGCAAGGTTGTAACTTGGCCGTGACAAAAGTTATATGAATTCATAATGATGATTCACACAGAAAATTGCACAGAAATGACCCCCTATGATAATAAAGTGGAAAATACTTGATGAAGGAGCTAATGTGACCCCATAAAACCATATATAGTTATGTAGTTCATAGAAATAGCAGTAAAATGACACCTTAAGCAAGGTTGTACCTTGGCCGTGAAAAAAGTTATACATGTTCAAAATGATGATTCACACTGAAAATTGCACAGAAATGCCCCCCCCTATGATAATAAAGTGGAAAATACTTGATGAAGGAGCTAATGTGACCCCATAAAACCTTATATAGGTAAAAAGTACATAAAAATAGCAGTAAAATGACACATTAAGCAAGGTTGTAACTTGGCTGTGACAAAAGTTTTACATTTTCATAATGATGATTCTCACAGAAAATTGCACAGAAATGCCCCTATACGTTAAAAAAGTGGAAAACACTTGATGAAGGAGCTAATGTGACCCCATAAAACCATATATAGGTAAGTTGTTCATAGAAATAGCAGTAAAATGACACCTTAAGCAAGGTTGTAACTTGGCCGTGAAAAAAGTTATACATTTTCAAAATGATGATTCTCACAGAATATTGCACAGAAATGACCCCCTATGATAATAAAGTGGAAAATACTTGATAAAGGAGCTAATGTGACCCCATAAAACCATATATAGGTAAGTAGTACATAGAAATAGCAGTAAAATGACACCTTAAGCAAGGTTGTACCATGGCCGTGAAAAATGTTATACATTTTCAAAATGATGATTCTCACAGAAAATTGCAAACAAATGCCCTCCTATGATAATAAAGTGGAAAATACTTGATGACGGAGCTAATGTGACCCCATAAAACCATATATAGGTAAGTTGTACATAAAAATAGCAGTAAAATGACACCTTAAGCAAGGTTGTAACTTGGCCGTGAAAAAAGTTATATGAATTCATAATGGTGATTCTCATAGAAAATTGCACAGAAATGCCCCCCTATGATAATAAAGTGGAAAATACTTGATGAAGGAGCTAATGTGACCCCATAAAACCATATATAGGTAAGAAGTACATAGAAATAGCAGTAAAATGACACCTTAAGCAAGGTTGTAACTAGGCCGTGAAAAAAGTTATATGAATTCATAATGATGATTCACACAGAAAATTGCAAAGAAATGACCCCCCTATGATAATAAAGTGGAAAATACTTGATGAAGGAGCTAATGTGACCCCATAAAACCATATATAGTTATGTAGTACATAGAAATAGCAGTAAAATGACACCTTAAGCAAGGTTGTACCTTGGCCGTGAAAAATGTTATACATGTTCAAAATGATGATTCACACTGAAAATTGCACAGAAATGCCCCCCTATGATAATAAAGTGGAAAATACTTGATGAAGGAGCTAATGTGACCCCATAAAACCTTATATAGGTAAAAAGTACATAGAAATAGCAGTAAAATGACACATTAAGCAAGGTTGTAACTTGGCTGTGACAAAAGTTTTACATTTTCATAATGAGGATTCTCACAGAAAATTGCACAGAAATGCCCCTATACGTTAAAAAAGTGGAAAACACTTGATGAAGGAGCTAATGTGACCCCATAAAACCATATATAGGTAAGTTGTACATAGAAGTAGCAGTAAAATGACACCTTAAGCAATGTTGTAACTTGGCCGTGAAAAAAGTTTTACATTTTCAAAATGATGATTCTCACAGAATATTGCACAGAAATGACCCCCTATGATAATAAAGTGGAAAATACTTGATGAAGGAGCTTATGTGACCCCATAAAACCATATATAGGTAAGTAGTACATAGAAATAGTAGTAAAATGACACCTTAAGCAAGGTTGTACCATGGCCGTGAAAAAAGTTATACATTTTCAAAATGATGATTCTCACAGAATATTGCACAGAAATGACCCCCTATGATAATAAAGTGGAAAATACTTGATAAAGGAGCTAATGTGACCCCATAAAACCATATATAGGTATAAAGTACATAGAAATAGCAGTAAAATGACACATTAAGCAAGGTTGTAACTTGGCCGTGAAAAAACTTATACCTTTTCAAAATGATGATTCTCACAGAATATTGCACAGGAATTACCCCATATGATAATAAAGTGGAACATATTTGATGAAGGAGCAAATATGACCCCTAAAACCATATATAGGTAAGAAGTACATAAAATTGGCCGTAAAATGGCACCTTAAGCAAGGTTGTACCGTGGCCGTGACAAAACTTATACATTTTCAAAATGATGATTCTCACAGAAAATTGCACAGAAATGTCAACCTATGTTAAAAAAGTGGAAAATACTTGATGAAGGAGCTAATGTGACCCCATAAAACCATATATAGGTAAGTTGTACATAGAAATAGTAGTAAAATGACACCTTAAGCAAGGTTGTAACTTGGCCGTGAAAAAAGTTATACATTTTCAAAATGATTATTCTCACAGAATATTGCACAGAAATGCCCCTATACGTTAAAAAAGTGGAAAACACTTGATGAAGGAGCTAATGTGACCCCATAAAACCATATATAGGTAAGTTGTACATAGAAGTAGCAGTAAAATGACACCTTAAGCAAGGTTGTAACTTGGCCGTGAAAAAAGTTTTACATTTTCAAAATGATGATTCTCACAGAATATTGCACAGAAATGACCCCCTATGATAACAAAGTGGAAAATACTTGATAAAGGAGCTAATGTGACCCCATAAAACCATATATAGGTAAGTAGTACATAGAAATAGCAGTAAAATGACACCTTAAGCAAGGTTGTACCATGGCCGTGAAAAATGTTATACATTTTCAAAATGATGATTCTCACAGAAAATTGCAAACAAATGCCCTCCTATGATAATAAAGTGGAAAATACTTGATGAAGGAGCTAATGTGACCCCATAAAACCATATATAGGTAAGTTGTACATAAAAATAGCAGTAAAATGACACCTTAAGCAAGGTTGTAACTTGGCCGTGAAAAAAGTTATATGAATTCATAATGGTGATTCTCATAGAAAATTGCACAGAAATGCCCCCCTATGATAATAAAGTGGAAAATACTTGATGAAGGAGCTAATGTGACCCCATAAAACCATATATAGGTAAGAAGTACATAGAAATAGCAGTAAAATGACACCTTAAGCAAGGTTGTAACTAGGCCGTGAAAAAAGTTATATGAATTCATAATGATGATTCACACAGAAAATTGCAAAGAAATGACCCCCCTATGATAATAAAGTGGAAAATACTTGATGAAGGAGCTAATGTGACCCCATAAAACCATATATAGTTATGTAGTACATAGAAATAGCAGTAAAATGACACCTTAAGCAAGGTTGTACCTTGGCCGTGAAAAATGTTATACATGTTCAAAATGATGATTCACACTGAAAATTGCACAGAAATGCCCCCCTATGATAATAAAGTGGAAAATACTTGATGAAGGAGCTAATGTGACCCCATAAAACCTTATATAGGTAAAAAGTACATAGAAATAGCAGTAAAATGACACATTAAGCAAGGTTGTAACTTGGCTGTGACAAAAGTTTTACATTTTCATAATGAGGATTCTCACAGAAAATTGCACAGAAATGCCCCTATACGTTAAAAAAGTGGATAACACTTGATGAAGGAGCTAATGTGACCCCATAAAACCATATATAGGTAAGTTGTACATAGAAGTAGCAGTAAAATGACACCTTAAGCAATGTTGTAACTTGGCCGTGAAAAAAGTTTTACATTTTCAAAATGATGATTCTCACAGAATATTGCACAGAAATGACCCCCTATGATAATAAAGTGGAAAATACTTGATGAAGGAGCTTATGTGACCCCATAAAACCATATATAGGTAAGTAGTACATAGAAATAGTAGTAAAATGACACCTTAAGCAAGGTTGTACCATGGCCGTGAAAAAAGTTATACATTTTCAAAATGATGATTCTCACAGAATATTGCACAGAAATGACCCCCTATGATAATAAAGTGGAAAATACTTGATAAAGGAGCTAATGTGACCCCATAAAACCATATATAGGTATAAAGTACATAGAAATAGCAGTAAAATGACACATTAAGCAAGGTTGTAACTTGGCCGTGAAAAAACTTATACCTTTTCAAAATGATGATTCTCACAGAATATTGCACAGGAATTACCCCATATGATAATAAAGTGGAACATATTTGATGAAGGAGCAAATATGACCCCTAAAACCATATATAGGTAAGAAGTACATAAAATTGGCCGTAAAATGGCACCTTAAGCAAGGTTGTACCGTGGCCGTGACAAAACTTATACATTTTCAAAATGATGATTCTCACAGAAAATTGCACAGAAATGTCAACCTATGTTAAAAAAGTGGAAAATACTTGATGAAGGAGCTAATGTGACCCCATAAAACCATATATAGGTAAGTTGTACATAGAAAAAGTAGTAAAATGACACCTTAAGCAAGGTTGTAACTTGGCCGTGAAAAAAGTTTTACATTTTCAAAATGATTATTCTCACAGAATATTGCACAGAAATGACCCCCTATGATAATAAAGTGGAAAATACTTGATGAAGGAGCTTATGTGACCCCATAAAACCATATATAGGTAAGTGGAACATAGAAATAGCAGTAAAATGACACCTTAAGCAAGGTTGTACCTTGGCCGTGAAAAAAGTTATACATTTTCAAAATGATGATTCTCACAGAAAATTGCAAACAAATGCCCCCCTATGATAATAAAGTGGAAAATATACTTGATGAAGGAGCTAATGTGACCCCATAAAACCATATATAGGTAAGTTGTACATAGAAATAGCAGTAAAATGACACCTTAAGCAAGGTTGTAACTTGGCCGTGAAATAAGTTATATGAATTCATAATGATGATTCTCATAGAAAATTGCACAGAAATGCCCCCCTATGATAATAAAGTGGAAAATACTTGATGAAGGAGCTAATGTGACCCCATAAAACCATATATAGGTAAGTAGTACATAGAAATAGCAGTAAAATGACACCTTAAGCAAGGTTGTAACTTGGCCGTGAAAAAAGTAATATGAATTCATAATGATGATTCACCCTGAAAATTGCACAGAAATGCCCCCCCCTATGATAATAAAGAGGAAAATATTTGATGAAGGAGCTAATGTGACCCCATTAAACCATACATAGGTAAGAAGTACATAGAAATAGCAGTAAAATGACACCTTAAGCAAGGTTGTAACTTGGCCGTGAAAAAAGTTATATGAATTCATAATGATGATTCTCACAGAAAATTGCACAGAAATGCCCCCCTATGATAATAAAGTGGAAAATACTTGATGAAGGAGCTTATGTGACCCCATAAAACCATATATAGGTAAGTAGTACATAGAAATAGCAGTAAAATGACACCTTAAGCAAGGTTGTACCTTGGCCGTGAAAAAAGTTATACAATTTCAAACTGATGATTCTCACAGAAAATTGCAAAGAAATGACCCCCTATGATAATAAAGTGGAACATATTTGATGAAGGAGCTAATGTGACCCCATAAAACCATATATAGGTAAGTTGTACATAGAAATAGCAGTAAAATGACACATTAAGCAAGGTTGTAACTTGGCTGTGACAAAACTTATACCTTTTCAAAATGAAGATTCTCACAGAATATTGCACAGAAATGCCCCCCCCCCCTATGTTAAAAAAGTGAAAAATACTTGATGAAGGAGCTAATTTGACCCCATAAAACCATATATAGGTAAGTTGTACATAGAAATAGCAGTAAAATGACACATTAAGCAATGTTGTAACTTGGCCGTGACAAAAGTTGTATGTATTCATAATGATGATTCACACAGAAAATTGCACAGAAATGCCCCCCTATGATAATAAAGTGGAAAATACTTGATGAAGGAACTAATGTGACCCTATAAAACCATATATAGGTATGAAGTACATAGAAATAGCAGTAAAATGACACCTTAAGCAAGGTTGTAACTTGGCCGTGACTAAACTTATACATTTTCAAAATGAAGATTCTCACAGAAAATTGCACAGAAATGCCCCCCTATGTTAAAAAAGTGGAAAATACTTCACCAAGGTGTCACTTTACTGTTATTTCATTGTACTACTTACCTATATATAGTCTTATGGGGTCACATTTGCTCCTTCAATAAAATTTTTCAAGTTTAGTTACATGTGGGGTCGTTTCTGGACATTTTTGCAATGTTTATCATGATTTGAATACTTATAACTTTTTTCACGGCCAAGGTACAACCTTCACCAAGGTGTCATTTTACTGCTATTTTATTGTACTACTTGCCTATATATAGTCTTATGGGGTCACATTCGCTCTTTTATTGAAAAGTTTCTAGTTTAATTACATGGGGGTCGTTTCTGGACATTTTTGCAATGTTTATCATTATTTGAATACTTATAACTTTTTTCACGGCCAAGGTACAACCTTCACCGAGGTGTCATTTTACTGTTATTTCATTGTACTACTTACCTACATATAGTCTTATGGGGTCACATTCCCTCCTTCATTGAGAATTTTTTAGTTTCGTATCATCGGTGGTCGTTTCTTGACATTTCTGCATCAATTGTCTTCTTTTGTGAACCAGTAAATGTAGTATTTTCAGATTTAAAAGGGACATTTCAGGCACAGTAATGTGGTCGATGGCAGGCCTGTTCCTCCATACATGTGACTTTTATCGCTTGAGAGAACATTGTAGGTATAGTTCAGCTAAATGATCTAGATCTACATGCTTTGAATGTAGTTATTACCAAGAAGCAAACAGTGTTAATCCTGATCTGAAGGAAAAGATGTTTCTGCTGATCTGATTCATTAAATCATTATATATTGGTTTTCTTATACAGGGTTTAAAGAAACTTTAAGGGATTTTTGCCTTGTCTAACACACCTAACCTACCTTTTTATGATCCTCGTACTATGTACCAGTTTCTACGCATGGTTCCTAACAGCTGGAATATTCTCCATTTAGCTTATTGTATATGTCTTGTTTGCATTAGAGGCTATTTCTTTATGTGGCTCTTTCTTTAAAATAATATTATATAATTAGATGCTTTCTATTGTTTGTTCTCATTTATACAAAAATGCATAAGTATATTCAATTAAATATTTATTTCATGAAAATGTAATAATTTTCAGACAATATCAACCAAGATTGTAAACAATTATGCCATCTGATTAGTTATAAAAACATAGCCTGTTCTTCGTTGTTGATCTGACATTGTAACATTGTAATATTTCATATTTTTATAAAGTGCTTCTTTAGCGTGAGGTTAACTTTAAGCAATACTTTTTTCTACTTAAAAGAGCCTTATATTATATTTTTAATGTACAAAACATTTTTACCTATTCTTTTATCATAGTATCTTTGACTTTTTAGAGATTATTCTGACGTAAATTAGAATGGAATTATTATGGTTGACTTTATACACCTTTATTTGCCTTGATGACCTTTATACCTCGAAGAAAATAATTGAACAGAAAATAAATGATACATGCTTAGCATGTTAATTCTTAAAATGTATTAATAATTCATTTTAAGATGACTTGCATAAAAAAGGTCAAGGAGACATCTCAAGAGAGATTATTGTCCAAGTTAGTACAGAGGTGTGTTCAACAATGCGGGCGCTCGCTCGAGCGCCCGCCTCGCAAATTGTTATGTTATTGAACGACTGCGAGTGCTCATTCTATAAATAGAAGAAGGTGGAGATATCGGTCAGTCAGACCGTTTGTGTACAGAATGGCGAGCGCTCGCTATAAAAATCCAAGACGAAGTCAAACAGCACATTATTAAAAAAGCGGGTGGGTGAATCAAAATTATTCCTGCTGATACACAAGATCTTTCATATTTTTTACCATACATAAACCATAGTGAATCAATTTACTGTACCAAATAAAGGGTACATTTAGTGTATCACATGCATTGCGTGGGTAGTTTATGTGGAACAAGTAACACACAAGTTTGCGTCCACTTTTCAGAAAAATTCTTTGATATATTTTTTTATATTTAGATATGGTCGTGATAAAATGAAAACAAATTTTATTTATGCGGCACATGTATAATATTCAGCATCTGACACCCTAGCTTATATGATATACTAAACCGAAGTTTAGATCGATGTAAATCCCTTTGAAATACGATAAATACACAGAAAGCTTGAGATTAAAGCATTGGATATTTCGTATTTGGTTATTTTAAATCTGCTATATTTTTTTCAATGTACCGATTTGAGTACCGGTACCAAAACGAAACGGTATTTACCGGAATTTATTTAACAATTTATAAGCGAAACACCTCTCGAGCTGTATCGCGAGCACACGCGAGCGCACGCGCGATCGCCCGCGTTCAGAACGCGGGCGCTCGATGTCGCCCCAAGCGCTCGCATTGTTGAACGCACCTCAGGTCTGTGGCCAACGACGAGTCATGATGTGCCAGAAAGGGCATCGGCTCAACAGGAACAGCTGACAACTTGAGCGAATATTACAATTGGAAT
Source organism: Mactra quadrangularis (assembly GCA_025267735.1). Taxonomy (NCBI): domain Eukaryota; kingdom Metazoa; phylum Mollusca; class Bivalvia; order Venerida; family Mactridae; genus Mactra; species Mactra quadrangularis. Next base: position 12,314,442 of record CM046305.1, read on the forward strand.
TTATTCTCAGCAAATGTGAAAAATCAGACCAGTCATTATTGATCATGGTCGTACGCTTTGACAAGTTCTCCTAACAAGATATATGTATGACCTACCTCAAAGAATTTGAGAATAAAGGATTTATATTGTATCAAGTCGATGTAGGTAAAAAATCAACAATAATCTATTCTGTTTATGTAAAACCTTTTCTGTACCTTGCATACAAACAAGTTTGGATTTCAAGCTGCAGAAAAATGTTTATTTTTTATTTTTTTCTTGGAATAATTTCTTGGTCTATTCATATAAGTTTACTTATTGTTTCTAAATCCTTAAATTGTTTTTTCTTCTTTAACTCATTACTACATATTGTTTGCCAATGTCTAGTGACTAATCAGATTGCTTATTTTATAAAATCTTGTCTTTCAGTGTCTTCAGAAACATACTTAATCATAAATTTATCATGCTGACTGCATCTGTTGTACTTATATATTGAGAAAATTATCTAAAACTACCTACCTTGTGAAAGCAGATATATACAATAAATTTCTTAAGTTATCTACCACTCGGTTACTATTTTGAAAGTGCTGGTCCAATGGACATGAAACCATGACAGCATTTGTTAATCCTAAACTGGTCAATCCGGCATGTTCACTTGTCTGGACCCACCCTTCAAAATAGCACCCATGTTCGGAAAAAACAGTCACCCAGGGAATAACTTAGTCAAATTGCATTTTGTTCAGTAAATTAGTAATGAAATAAGAGCATCTTTAAATAGCGTTAAGGTGAAAGAATGGCCATATTCCATCCATGTTGCATCCAGTAAAGGGTTAATTAATTTTTAGTTTACTAGTTATTTTTTTGTCACAACATAGTGGTAGGTAAACTTGGCTTTGGCATTTTAACCCTTTCATTCATATTTATGGATACAGCATTAATTGCTTGGTAAAACAGTGTAGATCCAGTTTAGCCAATCAGCATCAGTACTGTCTGACCAGTATATATTCTATTCCCCTTTTGATTTATTAGGTTGTTACTGATAAAAAGCAAACAATACAGATTCTAATCAGTCACAACAGATGTGTTGGCTATAACTATTATTGACCCCAATGGGCCTATATCATTCATTGTTTTATGGTAAATAAAAAGTTCACTCTTCATTGTATGGTTTATTGCAACAGAGTTGTAAATGCTTTTTGATGAAGTAATGTGGATGAGTGTTTTGTCACAGATTTCATAATACAATTAAGATTTATTTAATTTTGTGATGAATGTTAGTCTTTCCATAAACAAAATATGGTAATCAAACTTGTTATCTTAACATTTAACAGTCAGACCCAGATGAATGATGTTATTTCAGTAGCTTTTGTTGTAGAAAGAATACTGTTTACTATTTAAGAAATATATCTTTTGACTTTTAAATAAATGTTATGTTTATGTATGCTTTCAGAGATACCACGATTGTGCTCATTGGTTTGAGAATGATCCAATTGCATCTGGTGAATTGAATTACCGGTATGTGAAGGAAGTCATCTTGGAAGCAAAAACAAGTAAATCTGTGAGCTAATGCTCACTAGTGATACCCCCGCCAAAATCTAAAAATATGCGACAAACAGGAAGTAGATGAGCGAGGAGCATGAAATCGCTTTACACCACATGGGACTATAGGATGAAGCAATATGCAAAGTTTCAGGCTGCTGCATGGTATAGTTGCTGAGAAAACTGTGACGGAAATTTTGTAACGGACGGACGGACGGACGCACACACGCACGCACGCACGGACAAGGGTAAAACAGTATACCCCCCTCTTCTTCGAAGCGGGGGTATAATTAAGGAAGAAATGCAGTGGTGATTGTATGTGGACATTCTAGATATAATCTGATTAAAACCAGATCTAAAATTATACCGCCTATTTTAGATCTGGCTACTAATTATAACGAGACATGTACAGCTGGCTTTTTCATCCTTATGTTCATGAGGAAACCATTTTGTGTAGTGCAGTAAAAATTTGCCTTCATTATTGAAACATTCAAATTGCATTTTACATTTTTGCTCCGTCCAGCTTTGCCATGGTGACTGGGATCTCTCAGGAAGTAACTTGGCCAAGTTGCAGTCAGTCAACTAGTAATGAAACTTGACCATCTTGAAATAGCCCTAGGGCATTGAGGTGAAGAAATGACCACTTTTCATCCCTGTTGCATCCAGTTAAGGCTTAAACAAGCGTTCATTTCAACAGAAGTTAACCCTTTATATAATTATATGCACTTCATTGCATATGTGGACAGTGTAAATCGAGATTGTTTCCCTCAGAGATTTCGTATTAGATATTTTGATTCGGCCAAGTGACTTTTAGAAGGTTTGTGGCCCAACAATCCACCAACTTTTTACAGCTTACATTTTCCATATTCATTATAAAATTATTATTCAATATTATATTGTTTATTTCATTTTATGATATGGACTGCATGGTTCAATATATGGCCATTTGCTGAGGTTTTATAGTTGACCCCTGCCTTTTACAATATTGTTGATTTTTAAGAATTAACTAAAATTCAACATTATATTTTTATGATAACATGTTCATCAATATACACACTTTGCAGTTAATTAATTTTTTTTACCTTTGTTGCTTTTGTATTCCAAAAATAAACATAGTAACAAACTAGATGTTATTATCATTTAGACATATAACCTCAAAGTACCAGAAAGTTCTCCTGTAACAAATTGGTATTTTATGTAGAATTAAATTCTACATTTCTGAACACTTACGATGTGCATGTTTGTACATGAGCTGGTGCACAATGAAAGTTGCTGAAGTTTAGCATTTACTGACATGCAATTGATAATTACATTAAACCAGAGTATTTGTCTTCTAAATACTCGGCAGGTTGTGACTATCCCATACATGTTAGTCAATGAAGTCATTCTAACGAACCACTTGCTAGCAAATCTACCACCTGACAAAACATGGAGTTATCAGACAAACAAAATCCAGCAACTGGGTCCGAAAGCAAAGGTACTAATGTACTTAGTTGAAATCAATGAAGTGAGACCGTGCCTACCACCCATGCCAGATTTTATTGTGAACAAGGGAGCCTACTACGATAAAACTTTGTAACAGTTGCACAAGATTTGTCGTTCATATTAAATTCATAATGGGAGGTTGCGAGATGGACATGTTGTATCAGACAAGTTTTGATAACTGGTCACATATAAATTCTCTGTTCCCCCAAAAAGCAATAAATGCATCTAAGCTTATCCGGGTAACTCTTGTACATGTATAGTACGACAATATTAACCCGAGATTGAGTATTTTCCACTTTATTATCATAGGGAGTCATTTTTGTGCAATTTTCTGTGAGAATCATCATTTTGAAAAGGTATAACTTTTTTCACCGCCAAGTTACAACCTTGCTTAAGGTGTCATTTTACTGCTATTTCTATGTACTTCTTACCTATATATGGTTTTATGGGGTCACATTAGATCCTTCATCAAGTATTTTCCACTTCATTATCACCAGGGGGCATTATATTGCAATTTTCTGTGAGAACCATCATTATGAATTCATATAACTTTTGTCACGGCCAAGTTACAACCTTGCCTAAGGTGTCATTTTACTGCTATTTCTATGTACTTCTTACCTATACATGGTTTTATGGGGTCACATTAGCTCCTTTATCAAGTATTTTCCACTTTATTATCATAGGGGGGCATTTCTTTGCAATTTTCTGTGAGAATCATCATTTTGAAATTGTATAACTTTTTTCACGGCCAAGGTACAGCTTTTCTAAAGGTGTCATTTTACTGCTATTTCTATGTACTTCTTACCTATACATGGTTTTATGGGGTCACATTAGCTCCTTTATCAAGTATTTCCACTTTATAATCGTAGGGGGGCATTTCTTTGCAATTTTCTGTGAGAATCATCATTTTGAAATTGTATAACTTTTTTCACGGCCAAGGTACAACCTTTCTTAAGGTGTCATTTTACTGCTATTTCTATGTACTTCATACCTATATATGGTTTTATGGGGTCACATTAGCTCCTTCATCAAGTATTTTCCACTTTATTATCTTAGGGGGGGGCATTTCTGTGCAATTTTCTGTGTGAATCATCATTATGAATTCATACAACTTATGTCATGGCCAAGTTACAACCTTGCGTACTGTGTCATTTTACTGCTATTTCTATGTTCTTCTCACCTATATATGGTTTTATGGGGTCACATTAGCACCTTGATCAAGTATTTTCCACTTTATTATCGTAGGGGGTCATTTCTGTGCAATATTCTGTGAGAATCATCATTTTGAAAATGTAAAACTTTTGTCACGGCCAAGTTACAACCTTGCTTAAGGTGTCATTTTACTACTATTTCTATGTACTTCTTACCTATATATGGTTTTATGGGGTCACATTAGCTCCTTCATCAAGTATTTTCCACTTTATTATCATAGGGGGCATTTCTGTTCAATTTTCAGTGTGAATCATCATTTTGAAAATGTATAACTTTTTTCACGGCCAAGGTACAACCTTGCTTAAGGTGTCATTTTACTGCTATTTCTATGTACTACTTACCTATATATGGTTTTATGGGGTCACATTAGCTCCTTCATCAAGTATTTTCCACTTTATTATCATAGGGGGGGGGCATTTCTGTGCAATTTTCTGTGTGAATCATCATTATGAATTCATATAACTTTTTTCACGGCCAAGTTACAACCTTGCTTAAGGTGTCATTTTACTGCTATTTCTATGTACTACTTACCTATATATGGTTTTATGGGGTCACATTAGCACCTTCATCAAGTATTTTCCACTTTATTATCATAGGGGGCATTTCTGAGCAATTTTCTGTGAGAATCATCATTATGAATTCATATAATTTTTTTTCAAGGCCAAGTTACAACCTTGCTTAAGGTGTCATTTTACTGCTATTTCTATGTACTTCTTACATATGTATGGTTTAATGGGGTCACATTAGCTCCTTCATCAAGTATTTACACTTTATTATCATAGGGGGTCATTTCTTTGCAATTTTCTGTGAGAATCATCATTTTGAAAATGTATAACTTTTTTCACGGCCAAGGTACAACCTAGCTTAAGGTGTCATTTAACTGCTATTTCTATGTACTACTTACCTATATATGGTTTTATGGGGTCACATTAGCTCCTTCATCAAGTATTTTCCACTTCATTATCATAGGGGGGCATTTCTGTGCAATTTTCTGTGAGAATCATCATTTTGAAATTGTATATTTTTTTTCACGGCCAAGTTACAACCTTGCTTAAGGTGTCATTTTACTGCTATTTCTATGTTCTTCTTACCTATGTATGGTTTAATGGGGTCACATTAGCTCCTTCATCAAGTATTTTCCACTTTATTATCATAGGGGGTCATTTCTTTGCAATTTTCTGTGAGAATCATCATTTTGAAATTGTATAAATTTTTTCACGGCCAAGGTACAACCTTGCTTAAGGTGTCATGTTACTGCTATTTCTATGTACTACTTACCTATATATGGTTTTATGGGGTCACATTAGCTCCTTCATCAAGTATTTTCCACTTTTTTAATATAGGGGGGCATTTCTGTACGATTTTCAGTGAGAATCATCATTTTGAAAATGTAAAACTTTTGTCACGGCCAAGTTACAACCTTGCTTAAGGTGTCATTTTACTGCTATTTCTATGTTCTTCTTACCTATATATGGTTTTATGGGGTCACATTAGCTCCTTCATCAAGTATTTTCCACTTTATTATCATAGGGGGCATTTCTGTGCAATTTTCTGTGTGAATCATCAATTTGAAAATGTATTACTTTTTTCACGGCCAAGGTACAACCTTGCTTAAGGTGTCATTTTACTGCTATTTCTATGTACTACTTACCTATATATGGTTTTATGAGGTCACATTAGCTCCTTCATCAAGTATTTTCCACTTGATTATCAAAGGGGTGATTTCTGTGCAGTATTCTGTGAGAATCATCATTTTGAAAATGTATAAGTTTTTTCACGGCCAAGTTCGACCTTGCTTAAGGTGTCATTTTACTGCTATTTCTATGTACTTCATACCTATATATGGTTTTATGGGGTCACATTAGCTCCTTCATCAAGTATTTTCCACTTTATTATCATAGGGGGTCATTTCTGTGCAATATTCTGTGAGAATCATCATTTTGAAAGGTATAAGTTTTTTCACGGCCAAGTTACAACCTTGGTTTAGGTGTCATTTTACTGCTATTTCTATGTACTTCATACCTATATATGGTTTGATGGGGTCACATTAGCTCCTTCATCAAGTATTTTCCACTTTATTATCATAGGGGGGCATTTCTGTGCAATTTTCTGTGTGAATCATCATTATGAATTCATATAATTTTTTTTCAAGGCCAAGTTACAACCTTGCTTAAGGTGTCATTTTACTGCTATTTCTATGTACTACTTATCTATGTATGGATTTATGGGGTCACATTAGCTCCTTCATCAAGTATTTTCCACTTTATCATATTAGGGGGGCATTTCTGTGCAATTTTCTGTGTGAATAATCATTATGAATTCATACAACTTTTGTCATGGCCAAGTTACAACCTTGCTAAATGTGTCATTTTACTGCTATTTCTATGTACAACTTATCTATATATGGTTTTATGGGGTCACATTAGCTCCTTCATCAAGTATTTTCCACTTTATTATCATAGAGGGGGCATTTCTGTGCAATTTTCTGAGTGTATCATCATTATGAATTCATATAACTTTTGTCACGGCCAAGTTATAACCTTGCTTAAGGTGTCTTTTTACTGCTTTTTCTATGTACAACTTACCTATATATGGTTTTATGGGGTCACATTAGCTCCTTCATCAAGTATTTTCCACTTTATTATCGTAGGGGGTCATTTCTGTGCAATATTCTGTGAGAATCATCATTTTGAAAATGTAAAACTTTTGTCACGGCCAAGTTACAACCTTGCTTAAGGTGTCATTTTACTACTATTTCTATGTACTTCTTACCTATATATGGTTTTATGGGGTCACATTAGCTCCTTCATCACGTATTTTCCACTTTATTATCATAGGGGGCATTTCTGTTCAATTTTCAGTGTGAATCATCATTTTGAAAATGTATAACTTTTTTCACGGCCAAGGTACAACCTTGCTTAAGGTGTCATTTTACTGCTATTTCTATGTACTACTTACCTATATATGGTTTTATGGGGTCACATTAGCTCCTTCATCAAGTATTTTCCACTTTATTATCATAGGGGGTCATTTCTTTGCAATATTCTGTGAGAATCATCATTTTGAAAGGTATAAGTTTTTTCACGGCCAAGTTACAACCTTGGTTTAGGTGTCATTTTACTGCTATTTCTATGTACTTCATACCTATATATGGTTTTATGGGGTCACATTAGCTCCTTCATCAAGTATTTTCCACTTTATTATCATAGGGGGGCATTTCTGTGCAATTTTCTGTGTGAATCATCATTATGAATTCATATAATTTTTGTCACGGCCAAGTTACAACCTTGCTTAATGTGTCATTTTACTGCTATTTCTATATACAACTTACCTATATATGGTTTTATGGGGTCACATTAGTTCCTTCATCAAGTATTTTCCACTTTTTTAATATAGGGGGGCATTTCTGTGCAATTTTCTGTGAGAATCTTCATTTTGAAAAGGTATAAGTTTTGTCACGGCCAAGTTACAACCTTGCTTAATGTGTCATTTTACTGCTATTTCTATGTACAACTTACCTATATATGGATTTATGGGGTCACATTAGCTCCTTCATCACGTATTTTACACTTCATTATCATAGGGGGGGGGGTTATTTTGCAATTTTCTGTTAGAATAATCGTTTTGAAATTGTATAACTTTTTTCACGGCCAAGGTACAACCTTGCTTAAGGTGTCATTTTACTGCTATTTCTATGTACTACTTTCCTATATATGGTTTTATGGGGTCACATTAGCTCCTTCATCAAGTATTTTTCACTTTATTATCATAGGGGGGCATTTCTGTGCAATTTTCTGTGTGAATCATCATTATGAATTCATATAACTTTTTTCACGGCCAAGGTACAACCTTGCTTATGGTGTCATTTTACTGCTATTTCTATGTACTACTTACCTATATATAGTTTTATGGGGTCACATTAGCTCCTTCATCAAGTATTTTCCACTTTATTATCATAGGGGGGCATTTCTGTGCAATATCTGTGAGAATCATCATTTTGAAAATGTAAAAGTTTTTTCACGGCCAAGTTACAGCTTTGCTTAAGGTGTCATTTTACTGCTATTTCTATGTACTTTATACCTATATATGGTTTTATGGGGTCACATTAGCTCCTTCATCAAGTATTTTCCACTTTATTATCATAGCGGGGCATTTCTGTGCAATATTCTGTGAGAATCATCATTTTGAAAATGTATAACTTTTTTCACGGCCATGGTACAACCTTGCTTAAGGTGTCATTTTACTGCTAATTCTATTTACTACTTACCTATATATGGTTTTATTGGGTCACATTAGCTCCTTAATCAAGTATTTTGCACTTTATTATCATAGGGGGGCATTTATGTGCAATTTTCTGGGTGAATCATCATTTTGAAAAGATATAACTTTTTTTCACGGCCAAGGTACAACCTTGCTTAAGGTGTCTTTTTACTGCTATTTCTATGTACTACTTACCTATATATGGTTTTATGGGGTCACATTAGCTCCTTCATCAAGTATTTTCCACTTTATAATCATACGGGGGGGGGGGCTTTTTTGCAATTTTTTGTGAGAATCATCATTTAGAAAATGTGTTACTTTTTTCACGGCCAAGGTACAACCTTTTTTAAGGTGTCATTTTGCTGCTATTTCTATGTACTTCCTACATATATATGGTTTTATGGGGTCACATTAGCTCCTTCATCAAGTATTTTACACTTCATTATCATAGGGGGGCATTATTTTGCAATTTTCTGTGAGAATCATCATTAAAAAAAATATATCCTACAGAATCATATGTTTTGTAATATTTTCTGGTCAACTTAATAAAAAATAAGCTTATTTTAACTAAACCGTGTGAAGCCGTAAGAATTTTAGTGGTGTTTAACCCTGGCAGTATACCGGAAATGGAACTAGTGTACACAGTCACCGGTCATCAGGCGGGGTAACTCCTTCTTATCGGTCGATGAAAATTATTGGTCGATGTTATTGGTCGCTAGCTTGTGCTCAGTGTTATTCGTACAGAATATTACAATTTCTTCGTCATCTACTTCCGGTGCTACTCTTTAGAAGTGGAGATAAAAAGTCAGACTCACTTAGACGCTTGCAGGGGGCGGTTCCTGTCGTCCGCATTACTTGTTTACATACAACTTCATATCATGTCCACCTAAAAGACTGCATTTTGCCGTTTAAAATAGTTTTACCCAATCGGCATTAGAGCTTGTTAACTTTAAGACAGACTGTCAATTGAAATTGCATTGCAATTCTCAGTTGGTCTGCTTTTGGTTTATAAAATAACTAATCACCTAAGTCTCCTAGAGCTATATATGGTTAAAATTTAAAACTTATAATAAAAGCGATCTTTGTATGATTGTAACGTTTCGCCTTGATTTAAAATAATAAATTTTTAATTTTTGACAAAAAAATGAGTCTAGTTCATAAGATCTGTTGAAAGTTTACAAAAAAACTCACCGAATTATACGTAAAATACGATCCAATAAATTTCCAAATAGGTTTAGTCTGTTTCACAAGAAAATGCTACATTATTATAAAATGTAACATCTTAATTATGTTCAAATCTATCAAAGCAATGTAGCTCTAGCCAAGTTCACAAAATCAGTTCATGTAAAGAAATGATATCAGCTGATAGAAGTGTATAGTACATGTACATAGATAGATCTAGAGCCCTTGTTAGGATATTGATATCATTCTCGCTAATCAGACCACCACTTCATATCTGTGTAATAATACGCCGTATACAATCATTAACATTTTAAAATAATGTAAATCAATGCTAGAAAGTCTAATTACTCAACTGTAATTGTTCAACCAGGATAAGTTTATATACACTGTACCAGGGAATAAAGACACACGTTATCTATGTCTCTGATTGTATGTATGCTTATTCCATGACATTTCGACCCCAAAATGGTATTATGGTATGAATACTCAATTAATATGAGTATTTAATGTTAAAATTTAAGTTAATGTTTATAATTGTGTTCAACAATATATAAAAATTGCAGCGTTGAAGGATTATCACTTTTACGATGTAATGAATCCATAGACGTATTAGTATTTCTATGGATGAATCTGATGTGTTAACGTATTAGCTGAAACAATTGTTATTACAGTCTTATTTGAAACTATTCAATTGCTACCAAAAATATTGCTTTTTAGATAATGATAATCAATGAAAATTATTACCTGAGTCAATTATTAGTTTTCATTACGCATACATTAATAAGGATTTGTGCACATAAGTATGGACAATTATAAAAAAAATAAAAAAGCTGGTAATGCTTTATGTTTATTGCTCATAGGAAATTATTTTTATCAATTTCATTCATGCCACTGTTTGCGTGAGCCAATAAATACTATTGCTATGAGAATATGTTAATTCATCAACTTGCAATGGGATACTTAATTATGTGTGTTTACTTGTAATCATGTATACACGTGCCAATCACGTGTGTGGGCCCCGAGGGATTATCGCGCCTATCATGATTAACATTACGTAAAATAACACTGGTGTATAAAATCATTTTTATTGATTATCAAACAGTCAATTGTTACTACATGTATATTTTTTTAAAATGACATTTAAATTTACAACAATCATAAACGATATTCTTAATTAACAATATATTAACAAGATAAACTAAACAATTTAATTGTCGACACCATATCCTTGTTATATAATCCACATAACTCACCTTTCATAATATTAAATATAACTTAACAAATGTATAAAATGAAATTTATTGTTTAATATTATTATTATGTAATATTATATATAAACTGGGGTCGAAATGTCTTGGGGTCGAAATGTCTCCATGAAATGCTTGGGGTCGAAATGTCTTGGGTCGAAATGTCTTGCTTCCCGGGGAATTCACCTGTCCTTTTAGCCGGTATGACTAAACAGCGAATATGACTCATATTCGCGAATATGAGATAAAGTGCGAATATGACTTTTATTTTTCAAATAACTCTTTATGTATACAATTATTTATATTGAATTTATTTCCCTGTGTTAAATATGTTGATTATCTCCTGAATATAAAAAAATGCATTAATCTACTGATAAAATGATGATTTTATTGAAGTTTTAGCAGCTTTCAAGTCATATTCGCTAGGAAACGATGATAATAACAATGCGAATATGAATGTTTTTTTGGGCATTTTTGCTTAGTTATGGGATAATTAATTAGTTTATCATTACATAATGTCAAATATGAAACTATAACTGTAATTAGAAAATAATAGGAAATTGTGTGAGTTTGTGATTTATCGTAGTTTGAAGTCATATTCGCTATGTAAATCTCATATTCGCTCAGTGTCTAAAAATAGATCGTTCTTCTTCGACGAATATGACTTTTAAATCTTAGTGTAAGATTTAATAACTTGAAAATGTTTCATTTCAAAAAGGTTTTTGTGCTAGATTATTTAATAAAAAGATTTTTTGTTTGATAAGGGTGCATGTAGTTGAATTCTTTAGGTAAACTCGTCATAAAATCTCATATTCGCTCAGTTTCTAAAAATAGATCATATTCGCTCAGCGTTCTCCTACCAGCGAATATGACTTTTAGTATTAATTAGTAGAATTAGATAATTGTATTTGCTTAGTGTTCTTCTACAATCCGGTATGACTTTTAGCTGTGCGAATATGACTTGAAAAAATAAAAGTTTATTCAAGATGCTAGATATTTTCGTATTTGTGATCAAAATGTTAAAATATATGTTCAGATTAAATAGTTTACTATATTGAAAATGTTGTAAAGACAAATAGCCAAAACAACTTTTATACGAAAACAACAATCAGTTCATCTTATGAAAGCAACTTTTTAAGCATTTCATATCAAGTTCAATTTCAATATTTTATTTTACACAAACATAATCTTTTTTGCCAGTTTACAAGTGTCACAAGCCGAGTGATACTCTGCGAAGCTTTGCCTGTTATAATCAACTTGTTGATAATTATTAATTAGCCAAGCCCAAGACAATATCTGTTTTAATTGCAAAAATAATCATTACTAAATCAGAGTGACAGATTTGAGTGATTTTTGTCACGTACTTAAGCTATATAAAGTGGAAAAAATATAATCTGAACATTAAATCATTCATAATGGCTTACGCTATATTTGGAGATAGTTATATTTCAAGATTAAACCATTTTACAAAAGGACATATTAGTTCAAATTTTGAATGTAATTTTTTTGGTGTACCTGGTATGTCTACCAGAAATAAATTTGCTGATTGTTATGAAAAATTGTTATCAAGTAGACCAAGGTGGGTACTACTACTACTAGTATATTTAGATAATTACACGATATGCAGATTTTCAGAATTGCTGAATCTGCTCTTTTGTTCTATCACCTCGAAAATTTTAAAACACGCATTTATCATAAATGCCTATAGTAGTCTTTTAAGCGTTGCGTTTTGACAAAGAAATTCTTCAAACATGATTTTTAAACTTATTAAAAGAATCGCATTTCATATAGAATAGGTCGATAGCGCAGTTGGTAGCGCGCCGGGATTTGGATACTCGTGCCCGAGGGGGTGCGGGTTCGAATCCCACCCGGGGAGGTTATACCCTTCCATGAAAATTTGACAATAATGTCGATTTTCCTCCATTGGTTAGATAATATGGAGAAGTTTCCGGCCTTATGGAAGGGTAGGTGAGTACTGGTTATAGACAATGGTCCAGGAAAGCTAGGTTAGGTGCGCTGGACGCCGTGAAATGACTTAAATTGTGTTGATACGGCGTTAAATCCAATAAATAAATAAAATAAATAAATAAATCATATAGAATAACTTGTATTACCTTGATGCATGTTTTAAACGTAATTATTTTTGATTACAACACTTCTGTGAAGGAATGTTAAGTAAATATATTATAGCATAAATGTCTGATATTTCTATTTTATACTGAAATATTCAATTTAAAACTGTACACGAATGCTGATAGATAATGATTTCATGATAATCGATTTCATATTGTGTATTGCTATTGATTGGCACATGATTGTATCATTGAATATAATGTCAATCATAATCGGTGACATATTGTGTATCGCTGTTGATTAGCTGTTGATTAACAACTGATTTTAATCAGTGTCGTTGCTATACGCGACGCGTGTCTATAATGGGATTATATTAGGTATACCAAGTTGCGCTGTTGACTTTTACTTTATATCGACTCGGTTGTGTATGATGATGAAATGTATATAAGATTATAAGATACACATTTATTATTAATTAATTACTAGTGAAAAGGACACCAATTATCGTTTTGTTCAGAGACTTCGTCTAGTGCAGTTTCTCTTTTGTATTATATATGATCGCCTTTGAAAAATGCCTTATTAATCAGCGTAAATGACTTTGACAAATTATCTCCCTTTAATAAAACTTAAAGTTTCTTGTAAATTATATACTTTTTTGACATGTTTAAAATTATAATATGTTTTGATTTCTATTTATTATGTAGAATTTAGTAAAATATTTAGTATTCATTATGAATTTAAATAAAATCTATACCTTTTATTATTTTAAATCATGATATAGAATTAACTTATCATATTTATTGAATTGTATGATACGACTAAGTACTTATACATGGGTGTACAGAAGATAAGCGCTATGATAGTTCTATTACGATGACCTGTCACAACTTTACAATTACACAGTTACTGAACGTGTTAGTAATTATCTTCTATTAAAGAAATGAGCCACCCATCCATATTAATTATTGATGATCTAATTATATATGTACCAACTTTGAATATAGTTGAAGAAAAAAAAAACAAGTTCAAAATAACTTAAATTCTCTCAAATTCATGTGTCATGTAATGTAACTATGTTGTATTGATAATCCTCATATTCTGTCAACCATTACATAAATTATATAGTTTATATCTTGTTTATATTAGATAATTATGTTATATGAGATAAATTACATTTTTGTGTACTTTTCTGTTAAAATAAATTGTCGATTAAAATAAAGAAGGAAATGTTGTTGTTTGGGCCATTACGAGAGCAACCTGCCCGTGGTATGGCCTGAATATTGTCTCCCACATTCGCGGAAAAAATAAAGATAAAGCTTAAAGAAGTACGTACAATTTTTAGCAGTTTTCCGTCGCAAAAATGTGGAAGGCAATAACTGATAGCTCTCATGTTACACAACATTCATATTCACAAAGCTAAAAGTCATATTCGTTGGTAGAAGAACGCTGAGCGAATATGAACTATTTTTAGTGACTCAGTGAATATGAGATTTTCTGTTATGTTTAACTTAAAATTTCTAGCAATATTAAGCAAAATATAATGATTATTAAATAATTTTCTTAACTTGAACATATATTCTAAATCTTCTATACTTAAACTTAAACACAACATTCATATTCACAAAGCTAAAAGTCATATTCGCTGGTTGGAGAACGCTGAGCGAATATGATCTATTTTTAGTAACTCAGCGAATATGAGATTTTCTGATATGTTTAGCTTAAATTACTAGCAATATTAAACCAAATATAAAGATTTTTAAATACATATTACTAACTTGTACATATATTTTATCTCTTAAAAACTTAAACTAAAACATAAAATTCATATTCACAAAGCTCAAAGTCAACCTGCCCGTGGTATGGCCTGAATATTGTCTCCCACATTCGCGGAAAAAATAAAGATAAAGCTTAAAGAAGTACGTACAATTTTTAGCAGTTTTCCGTCGCAAAAATGTGGAAGGCAATAACTGATAGCTCTCATGTTACACAACATTCATATTCACAAAGCTAAAAGTCATATTCGCTGGTTGGAGAACGCTGAGCGAATATGATCTATTTTTAGTAACTCAGCGAATATGAGATTTTCTGTTATGTTTAACTTAAATTACTAACTATTAAGCAAAATTTAATGATTATTAAATAATTTTCTTAACTTGAACATATATTCTAAATCTTCTATACTTAAACTTAAACACAACATTCATATTCATAAAGCTAAAAGTCATATTCGCTGGTTGGAGAACGCTGAGCGAATATGATCTATTTTTAGTAACTCGGCGAATATGAGATTTGCTGATCATAATGTTATAATAAATTTACCAGCAATATGAAACAGAATAGAAAAATTAATTATTATTTATCAAATATTGTAGCAAATACACTTTTTTGAATGGTACTTTTTTTTTAATTTAAAGATATATTTTCAATTTTAAATCTTTAACAATAATAAAGAAGTCATATTCGCTTAGATCGTAAGGCGAATATGACTCAATTAATATACTATCCTGTATAAAAACTTTATTTCTTTACAAAAAAAGCATTTTAAAAGTTGAACTTATACTAAATAACTTTATTCTAAGTAAATACACAATATTTAGTCGACATGACAAGTATATTTAAAGTTATTTGAAAAATAAAAGTCATATTCGCACTTTATCTCATATTCGCGAATATGAGTCATATTCGCTGTTTAGTCATACCCGTCCTTTAGCCACATCTTTTAATAGTAGCAGTTACTTCCCTTTATTGATAATTTTGCCGAAAGGAAAAATGGATAACACTGTTGAAAAATTGGATGCTCTGGTAAAATCCGACTTAAATCGATTGAATAACTTTTAACAACTAACATGAATTGTATTTTATTTAAGTTGGAGAAAGATACCCGAAGCATTTAATTTCAGATTTTAATCGGAAGTTATTGTTAAAAATTGGAACCCGTTTACTTAGACAAATTGACTAAATTTGCTGAGCTACAATCTCATTCACCAATACATAGGTGCGTTGCTTAAGCAAATCGCTACGCACCGCTTTTTGTCCTGGTACCCTTCTAACAACAAAAGGAATGAGTGTGTGACATCAAATTTTGGTTACCAGGACTCTAAGCGATAAGTAGCGATATGCTTAGGCAACTCGCCCCATGTACGTCAACTCTGTGTAAATTGTATTTATCATATATATATTGATGGGTCAGTAAATCTTATCAAATCACATGTAAATTATCAAAGCATTGAAAAAACTGATTGAACAAATTATTCAAAGTTTGCCTTACTGTAGGACGGACAATTGAATTGGTTGTAACTTGAATGTGTGATCAATATTTAGGCCTATCATCCAGTACTTTATTTCGATGCATCTTAATTACGATGCCATTTTTGTTTTGGCCTCGATTTTGATTTTGGGTTACCCAGTGATGTCATTCCTGTGCATTTCTGTTAGTAAGCAGTATGGTGATTTCTGAACGCCAAAATGTGTAGAGTCGGGAATTTTGAGCGACTCTTAATACTCTTTCCTGTGAAGCACTAAAAATTGGTGTTTTTTCTTATTATTTTCTAAGTATAGTTATGAAAATGTTGATTTTCAAAATTTTTAGAGTCAAAAATAATAGATATGACAGACAAATTGACATCCCCTACTTCTCGCTATTTTAAGAAAGTCATGTGACTGGTAGTGTACTTTCGTTTTGGTAAGATTAAAAATAGAAACCAATCAAATGCGTTGTTTCTCTGTACTCTCATGTTAGCCACATTGGAAATCTCCACTTGACATATTTTTATTTCTTTATTTCAACGATAGCTTTTAGCTAATAATAAAAGTTGTAAAAAATGGACAAATGGATAAAATATTTTAGTTAGGGTCATTTTTAAGTTGAAGCCTTATTTTGTAACGGTATACAGTCATAGTTTCTTAGGTGCGCCGGAAATACGTACACTAAGATATAACTCTAATATTGGAATTAAAATACATGTATTTAAGTCATCAATTGATCATTTGTTATCAATTATTGACAATTTAATACTATTTTACAATCACACTCTTTTTGTGAACTTCTGTATCTTTCCTAACCTTGGGCCCAAAGAATGATAATGTATTAAAGGCAATTTGGCATATTTAAATTAAAATCTTAATATTGTACTTCTACATTCTAGTTGTGGAACCTGGCTTTGATTTATAAGAAATAGGAAAACTTGAATATATTACCATGCTTGTTTTATCCTCAGTAAAATTGTTATATTAAAGGTTTGATGTCGGATTTAATTAGTCTATCATTCTATGTTATTCGTTATAGTGTCTTATATTCCTATTTTGTTTATAGTTTCAGAAAGCAGATACTGATATTAATAATTTGTCAGATAGGCTGAAAGCAGAGTTTGAAGACAATGGGGTTGAGGGTCTTCTTGAGGTTTGCTATTTTATTTTGTCTCAGATGTGTATGATAAATATGAATAGAAGATAATGAGTCAGTTCAATTATTATACCTTGCTATTGATATTTTATTATTCCATGATTTACATCTGGCAGGCACATCATATGAATAAAATAACAGACTTCTTACATACTTTAAATTGTCCAGGAAAACAAGGTCTCTAGTTGGAAAGCTTAATTTATTATTGGCAACAAATGTAATACTTCAGAAAAATGAATTGGAAAACACGTGAAAACACAATTTCAGATAATCATTTTTCAAATGACCTCTTATCATATTCCAAATTAAACAAAATTTGATTTATTAATTTGATGAAGAATATATGAAGACAAAGTGGATTTTTAGAGCACAGTAAAAATCCTTTACTGTGGCCTTCGAAGGGAGAAAAGAAGAAAATTGGTCATTATAGACAGGGAGTCACTGCAAACAGTCTCTACAAAATTTGGATATCAGGCCTTTTTTCATGAGTTGGGGAAGTAGCCTGTGGCATTTTGAAGGGGGAAAATATGGCATATTAGAAAAAGGGGGAAATCAAAACTGTTATTTAAATTGATTTTCCATTCATTTTTTAAAAGAATGTATGGGCTACAGCTTAAGAGCTGTCTCCATGGATGGGTATTTTACCTTGTAAGAGCTAGAGTCAAAATCCTTTTCTCAGAGGGAAAATATAGTAGTGGTAACATTGTAAAAATACAGTAAAAAATTAAGAGCCAGTTACAAATTGTTCCTAACATACCAGAGACAAGATTACTTCGAATAAAAACCCATTATACACCAGGTATGAAATTTACTTGGAATAAAACACATAATACATCAGGTATGAAAATTACTTGGTATGAAATCCATATTACACCAGGTATAAAAATTACTTGGAATGAAATCCATAATACACCAGGTATGAAAATTACTTGGAATGAAACACATAGTACACCAGGTACAAAAATTACTTGGGAGGAATCCAACAACAATATGTAAACTTCTGACAGATGATCAGATCGGTATTATATTTGAGAAACTGTTGAAAACTGTTTCAATTTTATGTGTATTGGTTATTAGATTCATTAATCAATGGTATTTTTTGTTAATCTTTGTCTAATCTCTACAACACAACCATGCAACATTTATGTTATCTACAACCAGGACCCGACAGGAATTTGAACGTTAACCCCATCTCACAAACATTATTTGTTTATAAAGTTTCATTAATTGTTAGCGATGTGTAATAATGAATGTGTAAAAAACTGTTTACATCCTGGTCAGATAGTTGTTATAGATGACACTATCTTACTTCAACAAAAAGATTAACTGTGTGCCCTTGAAAAAATCCCTTTGCATATATAATGTACCTGGAGACAGTAAATCATTGTTGTTGTATGGACTAGACAAGGAGACTCTACGTACAGACCATTTATACTGTTCTGGGCACCTAACTATGGTCACTAAAGACAGAATGTAGCTATTTACAGGGGGTCACTAAGACAGTCTTTACTGTTTAGTTCTGGTAGTACATTTGTATAATATATTATTGAGTAATTAGAATCTTCATTATGTATCTGTATTGTTTGTTTTCTAGTCTAATCCATCTGAGTTGGTTAAAAAGATAGCTGGTGTGAAGAAAGAATTTGCCTCCATTATGCAGCAAGCTGAAGCTGTTAAACAGGCTGAACAGGTATCTTTTTACATTTGTTTGTTTGTTTGGGTTTTACGGCGCACCAACACAGAAAGGTCATATCGCGCCGCTTTTTACATTGTTTATATTATCAACATTAAAAAATAAACCATTGGTTGTTGTTAAATTATTACCACATTTAAATAATTACACAGGAAAATTTAATTTTCTTCTTTGATTTTAGATTGCCATTGCTAATAGGTTGGAAATCCATTTGTCACATTTTTGAACAATTCTCTTTATTATATATATTTAATGTTGGCAAATATTCAAGATTATTTGAGTTAGCAGAGAAACATGACTGTATGTTTTATTAACCATATGACTGTATTCATTGTATTCATTGTACTTAGGGTTTTTTTTGTAGGAGGCTATGATAGAGTTTAGACGTCACATTAATGATGTATGTCAACTACTTCTAAAATTACAAAATACTGATTCACTGGTAAGTAAATAGATGTAACAACACTTCAGAGGTCCATAGTTTACCCTAGATATGTCTACTACCATGTGCCTTATTCTATAATTGTATGCTACAGATTTACTTGAGGGTTGATAATTGCTGTTTAGACCTTTTCATAAAAACAATTAAATCATGGGAGTGTGAACTCATGAAAACCTTTACATTAGGTATATAGTTGCTGGTAGTTGACTCTTGAGATTTTAACAAGAACTTTACAATACATTGTATAATTCAATGTAAGTCACTTCATAAATTTATTTTGTGAAGTTTGAAGGAATTATTCAACTTAACTGTGGTATGATATCATATTCAGAAGGTTCTGAATAATTCATTCTAGTTTAACTGAACTTACCAAGACAAATAATGACTGGGTATAAATGTTACTTTTGGCTTACAACTGCTTATATCAAGACTTGTAGTGAAAAATGCTCTTTTGAGACACATAATACTAGCAAAATATCTTTTAACATAGTGTAGCTAATTTACCTTAAGGTTTTTATTATTGAAAGTAGACACACTTTAGTTACTGATGTATGCTACACATAAATCTAGTCAATATAATTGATTCATGTAATATTTGTTGAGAAGATTACACTTTAAATTTTATCTTCAGATCATTTGTTGTACATTTACTTGTAATTGTCATCTATTTTAGCCGTCAGAAAAACCCGAAGAACTAACAAGGCTTGAACAATTCTTAGGGACAAAAATACCTTGGGGTCAAGGGTCAACATCAATATCAAAGAAGAGTGATAGATCAGAGGATAAAACTGACAGTGCATGTGGAGACAGCACTATTGTTAAAAGTCTAAAAACTACACATCATAGTGCGGACTGTTCAGATACTCATAGTGCGGACTGTTCAGATACTCTTCAATGTTCAACTGATGAGAAAGTTTCTGAGACATGAATGAAATACATTTATGAAAATATTTCAGTGTAAATAATGTTGATAGTGCAATATTTGTATATCTGTATATAAATGTTGATAATATATGTAGATAAAAAATCCTAACATACATTGTACGTGTATTTTGTTGTAACATTTTAAGTTACCCATTTATATGCTCTGTCTGTAGAGGAATGAATCAAGTTACTTTGTTTGTTTCTCAAAAGAGCCCAACCTGTGGGACTTTGTGATCAGTGTCTATAAATCAAACACAAAAATGCACATCAACATTGAACAAAAAGAGTCATCTGACACCTAGGGAGAATATAATACTGAGGTACTTCCCTGGGAGCTCGAGGCAAAAAATAAAAAGAAGAACTACCTCTTCTAAACTAAAGTTCCACCCAGGGGACTACAATTAATGTAATTTGTTCAACATGATAGTCAAACACAGTTATGCTCATCATATGTTAAAAAAACTTCAATTTTTTGTTATTTCAAGTACAGGTATCTTAATTTTCTAAGCAATGATGTCATAACATTTTCAAAAAATACATCTGTTAACGATTTCTGCAACTTGTAATGGGTTCTGATAATCCACCTTTTAGATTAAACACAGTTAAACCACAGTAAATTCTTACTTGTGATACTGAGTTCTATTAGCTAAGGGCTTCCATTTTGAATGTTAGTTAATATAACTATAAAGAAACAATGAATATATAAATAAATATTTTATTCATTTAAAGATTCAATAATTAAATCACTTGTACATCTAAATAAAATTCTTCTTTCATTAAACATTGGTTGATATTTATCTCGTAAAGTCTTTAGTACATTCCATTCATTGTCTGTAAGGCCACAACAGGTCAACATTAATTCTTTTAAATCTGATATAGAAAAAAAGGAAACTTTTATTATTATTTAGTAAAATAATATTACTTATTTGTTTTTGTTGTAATATACTTAATTATTATAGAATTTACATTAAAAGAAAATAATATGTTAATTTATGCATGTGACCTGCTGTGACCCTCAGGAAATGAATGAATGTATAAATTAATAATCAAATCTGTGAAGCCTGAAATGGACTCCAAGATCCATCAACAGTTCTGAGTAATGAATTCGTATATGAGCCAGTTGGTCTTCAGTTATAAGTTGCCCAGCAACGCCACAGAAAGTCACATGCAACATCCTTAAATCTGAAAAGAGTAAAACAAATGTATGGTCATTATTAGAGGTTGTAGAAGCTTGGGCAGCTTCTACAACCTCTAATAATGACCATACATAGGTAGATCCAGGGGGAGACCTGGCGTACCCCCCCCCCCTAAAATTGCCCGAGCAAAGGGTTTTTTTCTATCGTAAAATATGATATTTATAAAAAATAACTAAATATAAATGTCAAAAAAAACAACTGGACCCCCAGTCTGTTTGTTCATTTCCCCCCATGTAACTTGATTTTTCCACGCCCCGTAACTGGAATTCCAGGATCGGCCTATGCAAATAAACTTGTATTAGATCACAATCTACCTACAAACTGACCCTATTGATCCTGGGGCCATTAAATTATTACAACAAAACTCTTGACTCTTACTTGCTGACTTGTAGGTATAAGTTAAATGAATTACAGAAGACTACTATGCTGAGATATTGAACCAAATAATGATACTTAACAATGTTTACTTGATTATATTCATATTTCCACAGATTTATCATTAGAATATCATTAAAATCAAACATACCGCCTAGATAAGTTCTTATTAAAACATTCTTTAATTTAAAATAAGACAAACTATAATACAAAACTATAACTGCATTCTATTTCATCAGAACCAGTCTATTGTAGTTTATGAAGTTCTGGACAAACTAAAGTTGCCTGTAAAATAATTATAAATACCATGTTGTTACTCGTGATCTTACCTATTTTTTTCTCTCGTAGAAGTTCACAAATAGTTTCAACCGTTTCCATGGAAACCAAAGCATTAATGGAGAGTTCTCTGAGTTTCTTACATTTTGTTACTAGCCTCATAATGGACTGGTCAATTATTTCTTGTGTGTTGTCTAATTCTAATGATAGTGAATCTAAAGTACAGTATAAAAATAAATGTTTGAAGTTATATTTGTCTGTGATATAAATCAGCATTAGAACATGTTGCTCGTGTTAAGCATTATCAAAATTATTTAGAACAAATTACACTGAAAGTATGTAAAATTTAATAAATGTTATCATTTTACGCTTTCTCAGCAGCAAAATGCATATTTTAGTTCATTTTTTGGAAGATTTAAACCTGTTCAAACTCAACAACAGTCATTTGTGTTTTTGTCTCTATTAATAGTGTATATAAATTATTGGAACTGTTATTTGCTAACGGTGAACCATAGTAATAGAAATATACATGTATAAAAAATAATAACAAATACACGTATACATAATCATACGTTGTATTCTAAACCTGAAAGTCATGCTCTCTTTTTTACTTGACACTAACCTTTACCGCTTAGTTAAATAACATAAAAAGCAAACATTAAAAATGAAAAATCGGAAGTTGATTTTTTTTTAAGAAGTTGGAACCATGTTAGGGTTCTTGTCATGTAGTAATAGCGTGTACTTGACTTACCTATTGTGTTTGTATAAGAATCTGCTATATGATCAATAGTTTCTGATAATCTCCAGTCTGAATCATCATCGTAGCCTGACCATAAATGAATATCTTTAACTGGTGCCTCTCGAGCAAGTATAGGAGCTATTTCATTATGCATACCTACACTTTCAAACCAGTAAGCAACACGTAAACATGGGCATGCTAGTGTTAGCTGTTTCCAGGCGTATCCAGATATTCTATGAAAATGAGGATCATTTCTAAAGACTTTGATGTTCAGAAAATGAAGTTTTCTTTGTAATGATTTTGAGAATATTTCTAAGACTTCGTCTGATAAGCAGTTGTAGTTAATGGCTAGGTATTGCAAATTTGTAAATTTTGCCATAACTTTATGGAACTTTTTTACATTGTGCAAACTCAGACGGTTGTGAAAGAAGTCCTCAATCATCAAGTCTTGAAGAGCACTGCCTGAGTGGTGACCAATTGCATCTAAGACTCGACATCCTCCAAATGCTGGAAATTGAGCTGATGACATATCAAAAGATTGCAAACGTCGTTGTGTCTTCAAAAACTTTGAGAAAATACTGACCAGCTTGTCTCTATGGGTGTCATATTTCCAATAGCGTTCGAGTTCTAGTCTGCATAATTCAAAGTCAACGAGCTGAGTGTCGGCTTCTTTCAAAGTGACAAGAAAATCATCAATGGTCTTTTGAAATAGTTTACACGTATGATACGATGGATGGCTACAACTTATTGCTAGGTAACGCAAATATTGTCCAAAAGAAGATGCAAACTTACAAGCGCGTTCACCATGAAGTTGAGCTTTGTATCCTCCCATTTCAAAGCATCTTATCCTCCAAAGACACGGCGACTTAAATGCACGGTGCCAACTTTTGCAAACTAAAGCCGCATTGGCTCGCTCACTGTCAGGCAAATATTTGAATACTTCTACCAACACCAAATCAGGAAGTGACATCCATGATCGTTGAATGCTTCTCATCTCTGTTATATTCTCTTTTTAGTGAATTGTTATTCAAAATTGATAATTATTTCCTATTTTCATTAATTTTTCTATGCTAAAAGTTTCTTACGATTTCGTCGGCAACCTCGCCCAACACTTTATAACGTTGTATCTAAGACGGCAAGTATGACGTTGCACAGTGACGTAACAATTGACGCCGCATGAATGACGTAGAAAAGTTGATAACATCGTTAATTTTAACATTCTGAAGTTAAAGTCTTGTAAGTTTAAATAAAAAAAGTACGACATGTAGAAGAAAAATTAACGTTAAATTATATACATGTACATGTATGCAGCAACACCAACCCGTGCCCGCTTGTGCCGCTATTTTATATTTCCCCTACTGTTGGGGTTTTCCTGGCCTATGTAAGATTATATTATGATAGATTTGGTCAGTTAACCTAAGCGCATACATAAAACTTTCGGATGACAGCCCCCTTAATTTTGAAAACGAAGTTAGGGAAACTTTAATGATTCGTTTCTGTAGTGCTTTCTACGCAGCACGAAGATGGTACCTGGATGCCATTTTCGTAGCTTTCTATAGGCACACAAGGCACGTGCCTACACTTTTGTTTGAAAATTCGGAAAAAAATAGAAATACCAAAAATGCAATAAAAATCGAAGGCCGAGGGGGTTAGGGGGCAAGGGGTACGAGCAGTATGGATTGTACCATGTGATTCATGGTCACGCGATGATATTGGTTGTAGAATGTTCTATTAATAAGGGTTCTCAAATAATTGAATGTTGACAATAAAGTTGTATTGTTATAAACATAACGTGAATGTATAAAAAAAGTGTATGTAATACTGTAGTTGTGTTAGTTACGATGTTCACTGTATGACTAAACAATAAGACTGACTTAGTAATGTGATTTCTTTTTACATATAACAGGTAAATGCTGACAAATGACCTGAAATACACTAGAATGCAGCTACTGAGATGTAAAATTAGAAAAATTTCCGGGGGAGCAAGCCCGCGGATCCCCAAGACTATCTGTGCCTACAGATATTTATTTATTATTTTGGGCAAGCTACGCCCCTGGATGCAATAACCAAAGAAGAATATTATCTATCTTTTTAATATTTTATAAACTTAGTTTTCGGACGTTTTTCATCAGATTTACAATTAATGGAAGCTTGTGCGATTCGAAACGCTGAAAACCACCGATCCGCGGAAGAATCACATTCGTCTAAAGGGCTTACACCCCATGGGTGTCATCCTATTTGAAAGCTTGGAAGCTGAATCTTTTGTCTATTTGGATTGATTTACTCTTTTTGCGATTTTTTAGAACATTTTGTTTTAAGAAATTAATACAATTTTAATTTTCATTTTGATTTGATTTTTTATTTCCATGAAAGAACTTTTGATGGTTGTAATTCAAATTATTATATTTTTATTTTCTGTTACCATAGAAACCAAAGCTTTTAATTGAGGATAAAAGCATTTTATTGTGGACTTCATACAGTGCACATCTTGGACTGAATTTCATTAAATTGGCTTATGCACTATTGTTGCAATAACTAATTCTCTTTTTAGTACTGTATTTACTAGTTTAGTTTTCATGGCAACCACTCATTTTAGGACAAGAATAATGTAAATAAATGTGATTTTATGTTTGCATGATGATATCATGTAGTAATTAAGCACTTTTTACATCAATACTTTTCTTTATTTTGTCGCACTTGCTAAAAAAACCTTGACAGACTTAAGTAACATGTTTGTAATTCTTAAGAACTGGGATATTTGCAGCCTTAGAAACAACCTTAGCAACGAGTAACTCAGTCAATGTAATCATTTTGCGTAAGTGATAAATGTTATTAAATTCAGAATCAATTTAATGTCAGAACTATGTATGTTTAGACGTTGCGTACGATGTTCGACAATTGACGTTTTTCGCGCGGTTTCAACCATTCGCCGTATAATATTTTTTGCTCGATTTTATTTTTCAGACATGTTATATATGAAATGAAAGAGCATTTTTTGCCGATTATTGTAGTGTTCATTGATTTAATATTAAAAACATTAAGTGTTATTTGAAAATGAATATAAAGTGGGCCAGCGTCGTTTTGAGCGTGTCCCAACGTAACACGCGATTAATAGTTTTATTCAGAAAACTACTGCGGTTCGATTATTAATTGAACAATTCCCGCATAACTTTGGCCTTTTTACAGCGATGTAAAATCCGTTGATGACGCGATTAACGGAATTCAATTCAAAATGACAGATAATAATTCGGAGTAGTATGTCCCATTTTTGTGCAATATTTCGTGCAGTATTTATATACGCATATGAAATGTGTGAGTTATGAATAACATAAAGAATTATTGTAATTTTTCTCCTCTACGTTTTCGTAAAGAAATAAGTAACATTATCAATAAACTGAATTAACTGTTGGAGAATATTTGTGTCTAGCAAAAATGTGAAAATCTGTAAAATGTGCACCATTTCAAAAATTGACGTTTGTTTTACAAGATGTGTTAAAAGAGGTCTTTATATTTGTGGAAAATCAAATCTACATTGATTTCGTAATTTTTATGCTTTATCCTTACATATATAGTTTATGGTATATAGAGTTATAGAACTGGAAAATCTAGTTTGCATACAAACTTGTTTCTGGCAAAATTGCTATTGTGTACACATGTGCTGTTCGCTGTGTGTGTTTATGGACTCAGGCTAACCATAAAATCTGCCTTGATGAGGCCATGCACAAGGCTATTGTAGATGCAGTGAATGCATAAACGCACAGCGTCAATTCGTAATAAGATTGTACATAAGTTGTCTTATATATACTGTGTACATTCTATTTCAAAAATAGGTGCATGTACATTTAAGTTAAGTTGTTCATAATAGGAAGAAGTAAAATATATAATCCGAAGTTATTATATCATGCTATCTTCTGGTGTAATGAATGAAAAAAAAACCGTATAATTTGCAAACGACATTAAACTGTTTCACAACGCTTATTTTAGTAAGCTACATATTTATTTTTTAACTGGGTTTACGCTGTGTCAGAACATTTTGGTCATTTTATGGCGTCCAGCGCACCTAACCTAGCTTTCCTGGACCCTTTTCTATAACCAGTACTCACCTACCCTTCCACAAGGCCGGAAACTTCTTCATATACCTTATCAATGCAGGAAAATTGACATTATTGTCAAATTTTCAAGGAAGGGTATAACTTCCCTGGGTGGGATTCGAACCCGTACCCCCTCGAACACGAGATTTCAAATCCCGACGCTCTACCAACTGAGCTACCTAAACTACAATTCATACGTGTTCACTGTCCCAATGCGACGTTCTGAACAGCTAAGGTAGGTGGATACAATGTTTCATGAAAATCAAAAGTCAGTCAAACTTCACGAAAGTCGGTGTACATGTAGAGTCATAATTGTACTTTATAAATATGATAATTATTTTCATTTTTATCACGACGTCACCATGGCAACGACGTTTAATCGTCACACGTTTAAAACACGTGTTGAAAACGTCGCGCTAGTAACGACGTTTCAATATGGTAACAAGCTCGAAACCTCTTTTAAAAAATACATCATTGCATGCAGAGAATTTTGCTTACAATTGATATCAGGTTTGCTAGAGAGCTACTTAACGACGACGTAACGTTTAGAAAACAATAAAAAATCGTCGTAAAATTTAACATCGTTTTATGTCTACATGCCGTCATATTTTTTAGCTTATCGTGAAAATTAAGCCGGTGACATATATTTTTTATTTGAAAGATATATTTTGTATGTATGTATCAATGTGTATATGTAAAAAATCAGGGGGTCGATCGTGAACAAATTGTCGAAATTTTAAGTTGAAAATCAAGTTATGGATTTTTTTCTTACGTCGACGTATAATGACATTACGATTCCTTATTCGCTCCTGGGCTTATATCTTGGCAACAGATGATTATGTATGGAATATCCGAGTTGTTATGAATTATATAAAAGTATTTTCTTGTTTAAACATTAAATAATTCTAAAAGTTGTCGTTATTTAGAAAAAAATAGCACTAATTGATATTTAGTTGCTTACGTATTTAAAAATCTATACAAAACGATATGTTGAACGTATAAAAAATAGAATATGTTGTAACGAGCGCTAAAATGGCGCTAATTTTCTTATTATTGAATAAATGACGTCATTGAGGTCTACTACAAAACATCGGCCTCATTTAGAGTATCATTCGGAACAACCTCGGCGATCATCTACGAGGATATACCTCGGAAATCAGACGTAGTAGAAATACAACCAGGTTATTAGGTCCGGCGATTAACTCCCTGGCAAGTAGTACTATTATTGTTTAAACATCGACGTGCAAAATCAATATTATTGTTTGACAACATTAAACATGCACTGTATGCATAGTCGTGAATTTCCGTATGAAATCTCCGTAAATTTACGAATATATTACTTTTCGGTTTAGTAATAGCACACAAAGAGGCATGTAAGGACTTGGTGTAGTGGTTAAATGTTTCACCTCACAATCGAGAGATTACTATCCCACATAAAACCTTATTTTTTGCCAGTTTAGACATAATCGGTACATGCTTTACAAATACTTGTGTACACGATGGCGCATGAATTCCATGATTTTTAAAAAAAATACTGCCGCTAAAGACTTAGAGTGTCACGTATCAAAGCGACGAAATTTGACGAATGTATACGGACTAAGCTGTAAATTGATACGGAAACTAATGAAGTGCATGTTTAATGTTGTCAAATAATAATGAATATTTCAAAATGAATAGTGTTATGTTTACGTTTTATTATGGTTACTTTAAGCTGTACATGTACATGTATTAGACTTCTACAATTACACAATCATGTATCATTATTTGATTTATTGAAATATAAAATAAATATTTCAAAATGTATTTGTTTTATTCCTTGTTTTAAATAGATAATTTATAATATTAGTCCAGTACCATGATATGCGTGTCTTAGTGTCATCATTACATCAGATGTATTCCAAAACAATGCTTTACCATAATGATTACGCTGTTATTGTTCGTTTTTTCTCAACTGTCAAAACCAATCTCTCATACAGAGTTGTCGATCCTTACAGTGATCTATATCTCTGTAAACGTCTCGGGTTTTACAAGATTCTTGTAAAATAGTAATATAATTTAGATTTTGTATCTAAAGCGTAATTCGTCTTTTATATATATTATCTCAAATTTTTACGTGAAATATAATTTTATTACGGGCGAAATCCAATTTTTAAAGAGTTACATTTACAAGAACTATTTTCTTGTGAAACGTCTTCCTATTCTGAGTAATTTGGCTTTTTTACTCATCCGCAAAAAATGTCAACAATAGATGATATTGCTAAAAATTATGACAAAAATTTAGTGCTAAGGGACTGTCAACGACACGCCTTTGAACATCTACAAGACAAGAAAGGTGATCTGTTATTTAGTTTGTCTGTTGCGTTTGGACAAAATTCAAAAATTGTCACATGATCGTTTGAAACGATCACGTGTTTGGGACTACTTTCGAGACGTTAACAGAGATATAGATCACTGTAAGGATCGACAACTCTGTATGAGAGATTGTGTCAAAACATGAATAAGTTCACGGTGAGTGCGTTTGTTAAAATTATAGTGTCGTAATACATCCATGAGTTTCCGAAAATGTGTATTATGATCGAGTAAAGCTGCTTATGCCGTACGATATGTTTTAGTCAAGATATTTTTATAACAATTAGGCCGCCAATACAAAAACAATGCATTCAGTCACCGTGAAATTATTCAAGCTTTGACAGTTTAGAAAAAACGGACAATAGACATTGTAAATTATAACGTTTCAAACTGACGTCGACGTAAGAAAAAAAAATCTATAACTTGATTTCAACTTAGAATTTCGACAATTTGTTCACGATCGACCCCCTGTTTTTTTTACATATAAACATTGATACATACATACAAAATATATTTTTCAAATAAAAAATATATGTCACCGGCTTAATTTTTTAATGACGGCGTGTAGACATATAAAGGCCTTAAATTTTACGACGAATTTTATTGTTTTCTAAACGTTACGTCGTCGTTAAGTAGCTCTCTAGCAAACCTGATATCAATTGTAAGCAAAATTCTCTGTGCATACAATGATGTATTTTTTAAAAGAAGTTTCGAGCTTGTTAACACATTAAAACGTCATTTTAACTAGCGAGACGTTTTCAACACGTGTTTTATACGTGTGACGATTAAACGTCGTTGCCATGGTGATGTCGCGATAAAAATGAAAATAATTGTCATATTTATAAATTGCAATTGTGACTCTACATGTACACCGACTTTCGTGAAGTTTGATTGACTTTTGATTTCTATGAAACATTGTAAACATCTACCTTAAAAGACGTTACGCTGAATAGTCGAACATAGTGCGCAACGTCTTAAGTATCATAATTTCAGTATAAATGAAAGTTTCCATTGCAACAATAACCTATCCACTTAACATTTTCATTTCTTTATATTTGATTTCTTTTAACATAATGGGATAACCGGTAAATTAAGATCTAGGAATGCATTTTGAATTTAAACTTCAACTTCACAATTCTTAGTATGCATTTGCCATGCATTTTATAGTCCTTTTTTAGTTCAGAATACCTTTTTTGTTTTTAGTTTCTGAAAGACTTGCTATAAACATCATGTTAAGTGTTTTACGATTTTAGTTGCACCGTCCCATCAGTTCTGTCACTACTTAGATTTTTCGACAGTGTAAAATTACATTGCGGTTTTCTACACGGATGAGTTAGACGACAGCGATATTCAGCTTGTTTCGTTATATTTTAGACCTATCCATCGTTTTACGCAATATGGCTGAACTTGTAATGTTGTCCTTTCTTGGTGCTGCTATTTTGTCACTGACAGCTCAGAAGAAACATTTGAGAAAGCTTACAATTATATATTGCATTGTAGTTGCTCCTTGTATTGTTTCTGCAGATAAAAGAATATTGATTCAAATCGCAATGTCGGATAAAACAGCGACGAAAGTTTTGACAGCTGGTACTCAATCAACCGGAACGGAAGCAGTCTCAAGTTATGACACTATGATTTGGGGTAAAATGATGGAATTAGGTCGAGAAAGTTATGTTGATGGAAGACTACATTTAGTAAGAACATGTTTGTATCAGAATATAAGGTTATAACTGAATGAGTTTTGAATAATAATTGAGTTTGAATCTTTGATCTTTTTACTTTTCACTGTCCATCTGTCCATAGAGGTTTCATTGGCATTGGGTTCGGAACAACTCAACCCGTTGACAACTCAACCCATACTAAGAGACAACTTGACCCAAGGACAACTCGAATCATGGACAACTCAACCCATACAATATATTATCAGTTATATATCATAAAAATAGTACTGTTTATGAAAGATAATAATATGAATGATTATTTGGTTTATTTATTCAAAATTAGAAAATATGATTAAAAATGATCATTGCTTCATTCTTTTATATATATTGCATATAAAATGTGTATTATTTTTATTTTAGTTTTATGTTTGCCAAACTTTGATACTTAATTTTAAACCATTTTTTTCTACTTAAAATGAATATATATATATGTGTGATTAAATATTGACAAACAAAATCCACAATATTTAATACAAAAAAATCGTGCCTTTTTCTAATAAAGAATTATTGTCAGTTATAACATTTTTGTTTTGTAGTTTGACTATTGAATTTAAATTCCATTAGTGTGTTTAAAGTTGATTGAATTTGGCACACTTCAATCATTATACTATATCTTGAAGAAGTAAACGGTTTGTCATACTAGTTTTAATGATAAATAACTAATTATACATGATACAGGTTGAGTTGTCCTAGGGTTGAGTTGTCCACGGTGTACCTAGGTTCCCCAAATTTTATGTGTGGATAGCCCTTAGGTAGAGGATGTGTCCTATTGATTTTAAGACCCCAGGGTCAAAGGTCAAGGTCACTGGGACTTAAAATATGAAAACTTTGTCTGGACATTAACTCAACAACGTCTGTACCTAGGTTCACCAAATTTAATGAGAGAGAAGCCCATGTGTCAAGGATGTGCCCTATTAATTTTAAGGCCCCCAGTGTCAAAGGTCAAGGTCACAGTAACATCATATGGAAAAACCTTGTCCGGACAATAACTCAACAACCACTTTACCTAGGTTCACATGTTTATAGCCCTTGGGTAGAGGATATGCCCTATTGATTTTGAGACCCAAGGGTCAAAGATCAAGGTCACTGGGACATAATTTATATGAAAAATTTGTCCGGACAATAACTCATCAATGACTGTACCTAGGTTCACCAAACTAAAGTAGCTCTTGTGTCAAGGATGTGCCCTATTGGTTTTAAGGCCCAAGTGTCAAAGGTCAAGGTCACAGGGACATCATATGGAAAAACCTTGTCCAGACGATTATTCAACTTCCACTATACCCAGGGTTACCAAATTTTGTGTGTTGATAGCCCTTGAGTAGGGGATGTGCCCTATTGATTTTGAGACTCCAGGGTTAAAGGTCAAGGTCACTGAAACTAAATTTATATGAAAACTTTGTCTGGACAATATCTCAACAATGATTGTACCTAGGTTCACTAAATTTTATGTAAGGGTAGCCCTTATATCAAGGATATGCCCTTTTGGTTTTGAGGCCCAGGGTCAAAGGTCAAGGTCATTTAATTTAAATTACCTCTGTTGTGCAGACTGTGTAAAATTTCTGTAAGTTCAGAAGCAAATAAAACAGATAAAATTAAACAGTTTGTGTCTGTTAAATTGCTAACAATTCTGATTTTTGTTGTTCGGTATAATAAAATAAATATACCATCCAACAGAGAGTGATAGAACGGAATGTTCACCTTTGACATGTAGTGTCAACCTCTGCTAAAGACTCCGTTGACATTACTTGTCTTGGGGGTGAACATTCCATTCTATCACTCTCTGTAGGATGGGATATTTATATAATGACGTGATGTCTTCTGTCAATATACAATGTACTACATGTACAAGAAAAAAAACTCTCATTGACTACAGGCCTAATACGACGGTGGCATAGAGGTGACATGGAGAAATATTTAAGATTTACGTCACACACAATAACGTTTACATGGCCACGCAGTAGCTATTACGTGCGCATGCAGTAGCTATTATGTGCGCACGCAATAACGTTTACGTGGCCACCCAATAGCTGTACGTGCGCGCACCCAACAAAATGGCCGCCAATTTCGACAACTCTCATTGGTCAATTATAACCATCGCACGTAAAGCTATTGCATGCCCATGTAAACGTTATTGCGTGCACACCTAAAAGCTTCTGCGTGCGCACGTACAGCTATTGCCTGCGCACATAAATTTATAAATATATCTCCATGTCACCTCTATGCCACTGTATGATACTGATCACAGAAGTACATTAATAATAGAGAATTAAATTGTAATGCAGATGTTGTGAATTATATCATGTATAAACTGTCTACAACATTTGAAACAATCAGCTTACTTAATTGTTGAAATTTTGTTTATTGTTTAAGTTGCCTAATAAATGTGAAGATGATGAAGGAAGTTTTGCTAGATTGCCTGGTGGTTGGGTAGCTGTTTTAAATTACACTGAGAAGTTTACTGACATAGCTGATACAGGAACTGTAGGAGAATGTCCTGAAGTTGTTGATAGGGTGAGTTTTATTTAATCCAGACATTGAGAGGTGAATCAAAGTCAGTCCAATGACTTTAAGAATGTTAGTGGTCAAACTGTCCACCAACTTTTTACAGACACCATTTTCCAAACTTTAACGATAAAAATTGTTATTTGTTGTTAAATTTGTATATTGTTTATTATTTAATTTTAGGATACTTTGCCCCCTATATAACAGGGGCCATTTACAGGCACTTCTCCTTCTGAAAATTCTTTGAAATCTTACAGTTTTTCTCAAACTTGGAGATTATCTTTGATTTTTCTACCCTTAACAATGAAATTGATTGAAAAATATTTCCTCCATTGTTCAATATAACGAATGCCCAGGCCTCTTCCCCACATACTGAAAAAATGCTGTGAATATAGACTGCAAATCTCAAGTGCTGATACGAGATTTTTCAAGAACACTGCTAGATCAGTATTCAGAACCCACTATTGACTAGGCAGGCAGGTTTGGTTATTAAACTAATTGGGTGTATATAAGCTTGGCAAAAATATTTTTTGTTGTTGAGAAAGTTTGTTTGTTTGAGACGTTATGAAGCTATTCAATTCATTATCTAATCATAATAAAGTATTAGAAATACATTAAATATTAGAAAATATATTGCTTTCCAAGTGCAGAAGTTGACAAATACAGACAGTCACTTATTCATATTAAACTACATGTATGTTGATATTGATTGAAATGATATTAACACAAAGACATGTTAAATGTTATATTCTTGTCTTCTTACAGATGAAGAGAGCCTTGGTGTTTGGTGCTTCAGCAATCATAATACTGACTATGAACCCAGGATTTATAAAAGAGGTTATAAGATTATTATTTTATGGATAGAATAATTCACCTTTGTCGAGTGTAGGGTACGTGGTGAAAGTAGGGTTAGACTGACAAGATCTGCTTGACAAACAATGATATATATATATATATATGTATATTTAAATGGTTATCTTGAATGTATTAATTTTAATTTAAATAGAAATTATAAAATAAGATATATTCGATCTATATATGAATGTAGGATGAAAACCAGTGTTTTACATGTAGTATCATTACAAATTACATGTACATCCATAATCTTTTCCTTTTATAAGTTTTGTATTTAAATGTATGAAGTGAATGACCCTTGCAATCAAAACTAAAGAAACTAAATCTGCTAAATGTCATTCTCAGATTCAACTAAAATCCCTGACCATTTCTTCTTTAACCAAGTTTGGGTTGTGGCTTAAAGTACAGTGTGTAGATTTGTGGTTAGTTGATTGATTTTTGTGATCTAATAACTTAAGATGGTTGCTAAAATTAATGCATTTCCTTGAAAATTACTGATTTTCTTCATACCTAATTCAAACTGTTAGCTTCTTAGGTAGGATAGGTCTGTTACGAATGTAAAATTTAAAATCTTCTTGTTAAGTAAACTATTCACTATTCATATATGTATGAATACAAAGCTAGTCATTGAATGATGAATTAAACAGATGAGCTCAAAGTCTAAATAAATTACTTCATAAATGTATTTTTCGGTGCAGCTGTGTAGCCAACTTTTGACCTATATTTTTAACCAATGTAATTTGCTCTACCATTTTTGTTTGTTCATTGAAATTCACTTCCGGTGTTGAGACATGGATGAAATATATGATACCATTGGTTGTCTTAAAATAAAGTTTAATATAAGGTCCCAAATTTTTAATATATGCAGATCCGAAAATGTTTAGTATACAATCCCATATTTTCAATATGGGGTCTTATAAAAATTATTAGCATGTGGTCCCATATTTTGATACACAGTTCTGATAAAAAGTTTGTATGAGGTCAATTTTCTTTCAATGTGCATGTTCCGAAAAAAAAAATTAAGTTTACGGTCCTAAATTTTCCATAATTTGATGTATCATTTCACTTTTGTGACATTGAGATTTTATAGTAGTTTGAAGTCATAATCGCTGGCTATCATTTATATTTCAAACAAAAGGAACCCTGCACAGTGCCAAATAACTTTTTTAAAGATATTTCTTGTTTCATGTAATCTTTCAGATTGATAGAAGTCAACTGTTTTCTACACCAGTGGTATTAGTTGATATTGCAGAAAATATAACAAATTTGTTGAATTTATTGTCAAGGTATCAACATTATCTACTTCTCTTCTTCACTAGTCTGTACTGTATTAATTGTTAATCATTCTCATCTACAGGAGCAGCAATCTGATTAAAACCCGATCTAAAATTTTCCGCTCGCATACTCGCTAATTTAGATCTGGCCTTTTTCAAACGAAGGTCACGTTCAGGCGACCTTTTCTCATCATAATATTCATTGTTATGATATGTAACTTGTTTACATTGTCTACATCATGCAATTTGAAATGAGCCGCCCAATCGCAGACTGTGAATAATACCGCTGTTAAATTAGCATGCAAAACTTGGTCTAAAAATAGAAATTACGAAATCAAAATGTGATTAATAGTGTTTTCGTCTAGATGAAAGCTACGCATTGATTGGATCGAAACAAAGTTCATCTCGGCGTGACCTTCCATGGAGAAAGTAGAGATCCTGTAAGACAACGCTCTACAGGATATCTGTTTACGGAGATTGCAGGAGCAGTGGATTTGTGTGCTTAGAGATCAAAAGGTCCTGGGTTCGAACCTCACTAGAGAAACTGCTGATTTCCTTGAGCAAGAAATTTACCTACAATTCTTCCACTCCACTTAGGTGTAAATGGGTGCTGTGTACATCTGCCTGACCGTGATTTCAATGATCAGCGGTTATCATAAATTGTTACATTGGATAAACATGTATATGGAAGTAGGCTTTAAACTCCTTGTTTAACTTTTATTCAGATAAGTTTAATAGACAGAACTCCTTGATTTACAAAGTGTGTGAATGATGAGGAAATATACTTAAATACTTTGTATTATTAATATTTATTTTGCCATTTAAGATTTATATATATTCAGACAACTCAATTGATCAATAGTTCAGCTCAAATGTTGCTTAATTTTAATGATTATTTCTTGGTTTTACTCTCCTCTGAGATTTTAATTAAAAATATTATTTTCTGTCAATAAACTCTCAACTGCTGGTTATTAAAATGTTGTGTATAATGTTAGCTTACCTGTTTGTTACCCTTATTATTTATTTTATTTCAGTAAAATGAAGATTAAAGCCAGATTTTTGTTTGATATCACTCATAATTTTCAAGACAGTCAGGTACCTGTGTTTAAATATAAATTTGAAGATTAAATGATTTTTTCATTGAATCATACCTGCCAAGTCGCATGAATTGCCTGTTTGTTACAACATTTAGCCTTGAATCATTCGTGCACACTTAGTTGTATTGATCACATGCATTGTAACAATTGGTCCTCCAGTTGCAAATGTAACCTATAGTACCTAATGTAACAGTATATTAACAGTAGAATAGCTGACAGTCAATAATAATACATCAAATTCGTCCATCAATTGTCTTCCTTGAAGCTTGTCTCAATAGATATGTTGGTAGAGATTCAAGGGGACTTAAATAGCTTTATTTTTGGAGCTTACTTAAATATCTCATAAATACAGTATAACCTCTCTTAACGGCAACCACTGAAAAACAGCACATTAGAATTCTTCCCATCGATTGTGCTGTATTACCTTTTGGTGAATAACGCCTCCACGGAGTGAGAAACAGCCATTGAGATGCTTTCCTATGTTCTTTTTACCTCTCTTTAGCAACACTAAATTTTGTAACTTATGTTGTAATTTATTTATCAGTAATTGATATGTACCTACAATCAGATTATATAAACAATAGCTGATGCCCTCAATCATAATAATTTTGCTCTTAGGTAATTTGTTGCTAAATTACGGTAGACCATTTCTAAGACTAGTCAACACATATTTCCAGTTCTGAAAGTATGAAAGTTTTCATGTACCTGTCATGTTCAGTTAAACATATTTCTGTATGCAGTGATGTCACACATTATATCATTATTTGGATTGACATGCTGTATGGCAACCTTTAGCTACATAATGTTACTTACTGTCAGCTAGATGAAGGTAACTTGTAGATTGAATTATCAAAATAAAAGCTGTTATGAAAGTCAATGCAGGACCACTATGCTAACAATTGTATTATTGTAAGGTATAGTCTGACCATATTAACCAGAGCTTGACCTTAATGCAAGAAAATATTAAACCCAGTATTTACTGTCTATTTTCTTCATTTGTTAGATGCACTTTATTGGAAGCTTTTGGCACAATTTGATGATACACCAGTTTGAAATACTTTTAGTATACATGTATACTTAAGATAAACCCATCAATCATCATCCGGGCGGTGGTGCTGAATATATACTTGAGATAAACCCATCGCATCATCATCCAGGGGGTGTTGCTTAATGTATACTTGAGATAAACCCATCACATCATCATCCAGAGGGTGTTGCTTAATATATACTTGAGATAAACCCATCACATCATCATCCAGGGCGGTGGTGCTGAATATATACTTGAGATAAACCCATCACATCATCATCCGGGCGGTGGTGCTGAATATATACTTGAGATAAACCCATCACATCATCATCCAGGGGGTGTTGCTTAATGTATACTTGAGATAAACCCATCACATCATCATCCAGGGGGTGTTGCTAAATGTATACTTGAGATAAACCCATCACATCATCATCCAGGGGGTGTTGCTTAATGTATACTTGAGATAAATCCATCACATCATCATCCAGGGGGTGTTGCTAAATGTATACTTGAGATAAACCCATCACATCATCATCATCCAGGGTGTGTTGCTAAATGTATACTTGAGATAAACCCATCACATCATCATCCAGGTGGTGTTGCTAAATGTATACTTGAGATAAACCCATCACATCATCATCATCCAGGGGGTGTTGCTTAATGTATACTTGAGATAAACCCATCACATCATCATCCAGGGGGTGTTGCTTAATGTATACTTGAGATAAACCCATCACATCATCATCCGGGCGGTGGTGCTGAATATATACTTGAGATAAACCCATCACATCATCATCCAGGGGGTGTTGCTTAATGTATACTTGAGATAAACCCATCACATCATCATCCAGGGGGTGTTGCTTAATGTATACTTGAGATAAACCCATCACATCATCATCCAGGGGGTGTTGCTTAATGTATACTTGAGATAAATCCATCACATCATCATCATCCAGGGGGTGTTGCTTAATGTATACTTGAGATAAATCCATCACATCATCATCCAGGGGGTGTTGCTTAATGTATACTTGAGATAAACCCATCACATCATCATCATCCAGGGGGTGTTGCTAAATGTATACTTGAGATAAACCCATCACATCATCATCCGGGCGGTGTTGCTGAATATGATAACTTTATTTTTAATAAATATACACGTATATAGTCACATAGGTAGTTATAAACACATGTATAATTGTATACACACATACAGAAACTTGCAAGAAGCATGTAATTATTATTAAAGGTAGTTTAAGCTCAGGTTAATAATGTCGGACTATAGCATACTTAAGATTTGACCTTAATTAGATAGTATATTATTTACTATAAAATGTTTGTTTTACAGAAATATTTTACTACTGTTACATTATGGGGAACATGTGGACGGTACAGTGGGAGAAGTTACCATGAATGGGATGGGGTTGTTTGTCTAGGTCAACAAGAAGCTAGTCAAATAGATGGAAAGGTAATTCATTGGTTCAGAATTTTTGATAAAATTCAGTTTTTTAAATACATCATGTACATATTGATCTGAAACATCATCTGTGTTTATGTAAGATTTATCACTGCTATGTTGATGATTATTTTATCATCATTTTATTTATAACAGTCAAGTTATGAAAAATTTCTTGTTACTCCTTAAAACATAATAGAAAGTTGTTTTTGCTGTTCCCATGAATATCTGAACATAATCGAACTTCTAGTATAAATATCTGTAACTATGTTAATGATAGCTAGGTAAACTATTGGCTCATGTTAATTGGACCATGCATAGTTTTTTCTCCCATTTCTTACCATAAGTAAACTCACATAACTTCACTTGATGCTTGTTTGGCTAATACCAACAACTTCTACATTAATCAATTTTTAATTTACTTTATGCTGTAGTATATTTTTGTTTTTTTCCCTACTGTACAGGTTGATCAAGAAAGTTTCTGGAATTATTTTTATACTGGAATTCTTATACTAATTATGGTTCATTATTTCCGTACAAGAAGATACAGAGATTGGGATGATCAAGATTATATTGATGTAAGTAAATTAGGTGTTTTAAAGATTTATGCCTAAGAGATTCAAGTACACTCATTATTATTGTATAGGGTCGTGTGAAAATACAAATGTAGCTGTCTCGTAGCAATTTTGGTTGTGGGTAAGGGAAGTAGGTGTTGCATAATAGGCTAGGGTGTGACTTTGTGAGAGTTGGTGTTGCATAATATTATACGGTGGTGTTGCATAATATTATACGGTGTGGCTTTGTTAAAATGGGTGTTTCGTTGAAGGATAGGGTGTTGCTTTGTTGAAAAGAGTGTTCCCTAGTAGGAAAGGGTGTTGCTTTGTTGAAATAGGTGTTCCCTTGTATGATAGGATGAAGCTTTGTTGAAATGGGTGTTCCATTGTAGGATAGGATGTGGCTTTGTGAGAGTTGATGTTCCGTTGTAGGATAGGATGTGGCTTTGTGAGAGTTGATGTTCCGTTGTAGGATAGGATGTGGCTTTGTGAGAGTTGATGTTCCGTTGTAGATTAGGATGTGGCTTTGTTGAAATAGGTGTTCCATTGTAGGATAGGATGTGGCTTTGTGAGAGTTGATAATCCGTTGTAGGATAGGGTGTGGCTTTGTTGAAATGGGTGTTCGGTTGTAGGAAAAGGCGTGGCTTTGTTGAAATGGATGTTCCGTTGCAGGATAGGGTGGATGTTCCGTTGTAGGATAGGGTGTAGCTTTGTTGAAATAGGTGTTCGGTTGTAGGAAAAGGCGTGGCTTTGTTGAAATGGATGTTCCGTTGCAGGATAGGGTGGATGTTCCGTTGTAAGATAGGGCGTGGCTTTGATAGAATGAGTGTTCCATTGTAGGATAGGGTGCATTCTCGTTCCTAGAATCTAGCAGGATTCTCAATACTAGCCTCTGACGCCACATGGCTAATTTCAGGAATGAAACGTCATTATTTTGGCCGATATCGACCAATCAGAATTCTTTCGCGAAAAGTTTCGCAACAATCAAGAAAATAGTTGTTTGCTTTATGACAGGATGTTAGACAGGCTATGATTAAATGTGTGTAACACTAATTAAAGATATTATCAGGCGATTATTATACCGGATGACACGCTTCATTTAGCAGATTAACAGTGGCTGTACTCGTAAACTATTTCAGGACTGAAACTTTTAATTGACCAGTGATAGCAATTGATAATAATCTATGCAATTTGCCGACTTTGAATTCAGGACAACAGGGTTGTTGATTGGGCTTGAGGGTTGGGAGAGTATTGCGTACTGAAGTGCATAAAATGTTGATTATATACAGATTAAATACTTTTTTATAACAATGAATAGAATGTAAAGAAAATACATCATTAAAAACACTATATATAATGTTTTCCATTTTTGATGCGTAATGCATGTTGCAACCCTAAGAAACATTAACTTATATAAACCATACAAGAGTAAAGATATGTAAGTAAGATTTTGATAAAAATATCTAATTTAAAAGTATTTAATTCAATTTTTTGGAAAGTGACAAATAGCGTCTTTTTAATAAAATGCACTGTTAACATAATGTTATAAGTGTATGTAAGTTTAATTATAATTTTTAAATGGTTTGATTATTTTCGAATAGCAGTTTGAAATTATACGAAAATAAACAGACATTAGCTCAACTGTAAAACAAGTTATTTTGAAACTATGTTGTATATGTTGATTATTTATTTAACTTCTGCTCAATCCACATTGTTATTAAGCTAGCTTTAAGGTAAGAGAGTAAAATTTGTTGCTTTTATATGCGCGCACTCGAAATTAACCGTGTGGAGCCAGAGGCTAGTATTGAGAATCCTACTAGACTCTGGGAACAAGAATGGATAGGGTTTGGCTTTGATAAAATGGGTGTTCCGTGGAAGGGTAGGGTGTGGCTATCTGAGAGTTGGTGTTCCATTGTAGGATAAGGTGTGGCTTTGTGAGAGTTGGTGTTTCGTTGTAAGATAGGGTGTGATTTTTATAAATGGGTGTTCCGTTGTAGAATAGGGTGTGGCTTTGTTGAAATGTGTGTTTTCTTGTTTGACTGGTTTTGGCTTTGTTGAAACGTGTGTTGCCTAGAAGAATAGGGTTTGGCTTTGTTGAAATAGGTGTTCTCTTGTTGAATAGGGTTTGGCTTTGTTGAAATGGGTGTTCCCTTGTTGGAAAGATTTTGGCTTGTTGAAATGTAGTTAGGAAAAATTCAATTTTTAAAAATACAATTAGAAGAAAGAGAAAGGCATTTTCAATTAGATGTTTAAAATCCCAGGCGATGCATACGTTCGTGGATCTTGGTCATGAAATTATTTCTACGGCCATTCTCCTATTATTGATTTTAATTATGTAGGACAGTTGTCAGTCACTGACGAAAGTATGCGCTTAGTTGTTGGTTAACAGTTAAATCCAGAGATTTAGCCTTTCCAGGAGGAGTGAGTAGGTTGACTGACCGCCGTTATATGACATATACAATGTGTTGCTACGGCGTTAAACCCAACAAACAAACAATTAGAGATGACAATCCTATTCATATTCATATTTTGATGTTACAAAACATATTAGATTAGTTCCTCCTTTCCAAGAAAAAGAAGTTGATAAATATTTCTTAAATTTTGAAAAAGTTGCTGAAAATTATGTACTTTAAGATTAATAGAGAAGCAGCTGACTCTGCTGCTTGTCTATCAATCTTAAAGTACATAATTAATTGGTATTCATTAGATGATTAAATTTTTATTCCACGGTTTTCTCCATTTCTGTAAATACATCGCCCTAAAAAGTGGAGGAGAATTTTTCAACGTATGTCGGTTTTCATTTATCTTTGTTCTACTTCAAAATTGCCATGTCCGGTAACGTCTTTGATGACGTCGATTAAACTTTAAACGACCGTGATCAAAGACCTCATCGACATTGCAGTGCTAATATAATATAGGTACACCGCGTCTCATCTTGATTTTTGACTAGAGTTTAGTCGATAACCGAATACAATTACCGAACGGTATTCAATCTAATGATTTCCCTTTTTATAGTTACTCTTTTAAACTCCCTGATTGAATTTTATACTCTTTTATAAGTCCCCCCTTTGGAAAAAATGTTACGACCTCATGGGCCTTAAAACGGAATTTTACGACAAATATATCATCGAATTAAGGAATTATCTTCTTTCAAAAATGTGCACTTTTATACAGATATCTTTACTCGTATTTTTATAAAAAATATGATCATTTAAACCTACAATGTGCGGAAACTGGGAAGCATATAAATAATGACATCATTAGCTCTTGAAAATAAAATTTAACTTGCCCAATGTATTTCAAAATAATTTTTCATGAGTCCTCTTAAAGAAAAAATGCCACTTAAGAATCGTCTGAGAATCATAAGAATTGATACCATGTACGAATACATACCCATAGTATTGATTATTTGCAATTATGCAAAAGGTTAAGTAAATACCAAATTGAATGAAAATCATTGC
Organism: Mactra quadrangularis; assembly: GCA_025267735.1. Lineage (NCBI taxonomy): Eukaryota > Metazoa > Mollusca > Bivalvia > Venerida > Mactridae > Mactra > Mactra quadrangularis. Next base: position 12,357,847 of record CM046305.1, read on the forward strand.
AGAAAAACTATTGTGTAACATATGAACTAATTGATAAAAATTACAAGTGCAAAACGATTTAGACAAAAAAAAACTGGACATAAAGACTAATTGACCCCAAAAGCTTATCTAGAGCACTTCCCAGGCGTCTGTCAAATGGTTTGACGTGCGATAGCTGACAAATATAAAGAATGGGAAAAGAGAGCTACACACAATACTTAAAATTATCACATTGTCACACTAATTTGCATTTTTTTTCGAAGCATAAATAAATAGACGTGTTTCAAGAAGAGAAATGTTACTATTCACTCATTCACACTACTAAGCAAATTACTATTTAGCATGCACTGTAAAAACGTGTGATTTCACTACAACAACAACACAAAAGTAGGTCGTTAAAACCTGAACAAAAAACTTGGACAACCATTTTTCTGATCGGTCAACCTAATTAAAGCCAAGTGGTTGCCCAAAGGACAACCAATTACAAATGCTTATTTCGAATTCTGCTGTTAAAATTCTTATTGTTTTAAGGTTATGAATTAGTCCAAGAGGCTTATAGGCAGAAAGTTAGGAATTTTAGACAGGAATATGGTCAAACTCAAGTAGAATTTGCTAGAACAAAAGAATTATTTGATAGGTGGTGTTTTTCTAAGAAAATTGGTCAAAGTCATGATAAATTAAGACAATTAATGCTTGTTGAAGAATTCAAACGTTGTATTCATCTGGATGTTAAATCTTTCATAGATGAAAAGTAGTTAAAACTTAACACGAGGCTGCTCGTTTGTCCGATGATTATTCTTTAACGCACAAAATTTCTTTTATTAATGAAAACAAACCCACATCATCTAACACCCAACCCAAGGTTACGTCTGATATGTCTAATAAATCCAATTCACCCAAACCAAGATCGTCTGGTCTAAATTCCTTATCTCAACCTACTCGCAATTATTGCAAGAAGTCTGGTCACCTTATTTCTGAGTGCTTTACCTTAAGAAGGAAACAACAACAATGTGGTGAGACCAAATCAACTGGGCTTACTATTGCAAGATCAAAACCACAGTCTTGTATTGAATTCAATACTATTGAATAGGACATAGAACCTAATTCTGACTCTGTTATAGAGATTTTTGGATGCTTTTGTATCACTTTCATGTGATACTTGCCCGCCCCTATTAAAACTCTAAGAGATACTGGAGCTTCAGTGACCTGACAGTGGAGATTCATGGGCTTAACTAAATATGTCATGGAACTACAACCTGAAGATGGACTGTCCACTCATCATCGGCTGGAACAGTAGGGTTTGACTTTGTTGAAATGGGTGTTCCCTTGTAGGATAGTGTGTGGCTTTGTTGAAGTAGGTAGGACCTTATGTAAGTGAATTTTGGTCAGATGAATGGTGTTCCAGTAGGAATGGAATTTACCTTGTTAAAGTAACTTAGATAGGACATTACTTTGTTGGAGTGAATGTGATCTTTATAAAGTGAGTGTTTCTTAGTAGTTCTTTTTATAACAAATCTTACAATACATTTTGGTTCAGTGGCATTGTCAGAACAGAACATAATTTATTTGGCAGGAAGTTAAAATTGTTCATACGATTATTAATGTTAATGTTTATTAGCATGTGAATGTATTTCAGGCATCATTTCGTGAGTTAGCATACCAAGCATTAGCTGTGATGAAAATTACTAGATATTCTAAACATGGTACTAATGATACATGTGCCATTTGTTTAGAGAAGTTCTTTCTCAAACAGGTAGAGTATTCATCTGTATTTTCTGTACTAAATCATTTAACTTTTATCAAGATCATAATTTAATAGCATAACATAATAAATAAAAAGTTTGATTGAAAAGCGTTAAATTAACAGATTCAGTGACTGTGTAATTATTTAAGTTGTGACAGGTTAATAAAACGGAACCATGGTTGTGTTTTATATGAGAGTAAAAGCATGTTTGGCAATGTTAGAATTTATATTATCAACTTATAGAAGCTATCAAAGTGTGCATATAGTATGATTATATTAAAGTGTGTAATATAAAGGGAAGTAGTTCATCTAACTAATAATCATTAAGATTCTCACTTGTTAGTGTGTAAGCTTAACAATTGATTTCCGAGTTTGTGTGCAAATATACCTCAAAATACAGACACAAGAACTTCACTAATGTACAAGTGTTGTGAAAATGATAAAGTTTGGAAATCGTCATCAGATGTAGGGTTTTGACATCTAAGATTCACTCATATACATAGATTCAGTCACTTATTAAATGTGTCTTGTACCTATTAGACCTATGTATCAGGCAAGCAGTCTAGGGTCTTCAAGATTCTCTTGTTTACAATGTTGGTGTTTTCACTTGTAGAAATTAAGAGTTCTACCTTGTAGACATTACTATCATACTAGATGTGTAGATCCTTGGTTAGTAAGAAGTCATACATGTCCTCTATGTAAACTTAATATTATAGGTAAGTTTGTATTTTATAATAATAACATTATTTGATCAATACAACATATCTGTTTTAGTGTGCCTTATATCCCAAATAAAGAATAAAACAAAAAGTAACATACTAAATCTGAATCTATATGGTATGTAACCGTGACCACTTCTAGTTTTTTATTCAATGACGTGTGTGTGACAAGTCCAAATTAAGCTAGATATGTTTTCTAATGAGTTCAACAAAGTCTAATTGATGTAAAAGGGAACAAGACTGTCTATGGTTTGAGATTACTCAATTTTAATTGTTTCATAATGTTCAAGAAACTAATTTGTTACTTTGTACGTGGACATAAAATTAGATGATAGAGTGGTTGATATATATATTAGCCCTAAGTTTCACATCTGAGCTACAATAAAATATACATGCATATTTAAAGAATAAGTGTGTGCCCTTTAAGTACTCAAGTAGTTTTGTATTATACATGTAATTACTACTTTATAATTTCAGATAAATTAGACAGTTTACCAGAAGAGGAATAAATCAAAGTATTATATTATACAATTATCTTTGATATTATATTTGTTATAACAAAACATTATTTACATTTATTGTCCAGGAACATCTTGATCAGTTCTTGTATTGTGTGATTGTATTATCGTATATTTTATGTGATATCTGTTATTTCTGTTACACAGTAAATGTTTAAAGGTTCAAACTCAATGGTTGATGTGAGTCAGTTGTTAGACCAGTACAATGACTTTAGCAATGATATCACAATGAAACTGTGAAAGTCTAATGTTCAATACAGATAATGTTTGTATAATGTAACTATTATCAACTGAACACTAGAATTGATTCTAGACCGAATACTGTTCAACTAAAAACATTTATTTACATAGAAAAAAATAAGCAGGGTAAAATATTTGATCTATGTTGGTTGTTTGAACTGACTGGGTTTCAAGCAATCCATATTTAACTGTAGTTGGAGCGACATGTAATAGCTCTGTGACATATTAATACATTACATGCTTAAATCACTCATTGTGTTCCATGGTTTGCTCTACAGGAACATTTTGAATGTAGCTTGTATTTGGACATTTGATTTCTTTGATGTCGGTTGCCATGATGCAAAAAATACACTAAATGCTTGTAAATAAATATTAAAGCACCTACATAATCAATTTAATAATATTATTGACTTGATTATACTACTACAGTTGAATCTCAACTATCTGAAGTTAGATCTAACTTATATCATAGGTTATCCAAAATAACTGTTAGAATCTGAACTAATAAAGTATTCAAACTTTTATTACTAAGTCTAATCATTTTTAGGGCAACATGCAATTAGATGTTTAAATTTTGTATTGCCTCTTGTTATGTACATGTACATAGAATAAATATATATATTTGTTTTTGCCTGTACATTTAAATGATATGTAAGTAAGTAATGTCCTCTGAACAGAGACATAGATACCAGTGTAAATGTGGTGTAAAGTTTTTGTTTATCTATACTATTAAATTTGCGAGTTTCCTGTTTTGTGGAAGAAACTGCGTAGCTTTGAATAAATCTTTTGTTTGTCGCTGGAGCACCTATATACTGGCATATCAAGTTGACAATTCTTTTTTGACAACTCCTCTTGATATTTGCAAAAACTGCCAAAAATCAACAAAATTAGTGGGGTTTTTTGTGTCTAAAAGTAGTTCTAAATAAAACTAAAAATAGACCAAACTCCCCGCAGCGGTTATTTCCCTTTATTGTCATTACCTAAAGCCCGTGCTTGCACGGGCTCCCATCTAGTTGTTATTGATTTTTAAAACCACATTGCTAAAAACCCAAATATGAAACCCTTAATTATATTAGGATGATAATAAGTGTATGAATGTACCTTAACGTCCTGTGTTCTATGTTTTGTTTCTATATCAAGATGTAGAACTAGTCTTTCTATATGTATAGACATTATTACTAATATAAGAGAACATGTGTGTTTGTACTACAAGTATGAAGATGAAATCTATTCAGGTATACAATCCATTACAAAACAATGTGTTTATGCCTGTTGAGAATTTCTAGAAACAGTGTGTGCTAGTTAGTGAATAGTATTTCTAAACTTTTCACCATGTTAGATATTTCAATAATGTCAAAGAATTTTTATGGACATTCAATACATTAGTTTGTTTTCATATGCAAGTAGGTAATTATACTAACTCCTGTTAACATTTCTATTACATAATCTGGAAATCTTTAGTTATGTAAAAAATCTGATTAATACAAAATGATTCTCATATTGTATTGAATGAAAAATATCATATTTTTTATCTTGTCTCTTACTTTTATAAGTATAAATTTAACTGTGAATAACATTAGGGACTGTATACCTTAATGAAGATATATAGACATGTTAGACAGAAATATAACATGTTTATCTTAGAACCTCTTGGATCTTGTGATTTAAACACTTTATTGTTTATTGTAAGTCAAGCTTTATTTTGAACAAAAAAGGATAAAAAATCATTTTTATGTATTAACTTGCCTTGACTCTATATTTATTTTTAAGTTATTTTTATATTGTTACATTTATAACTGACACTTGTATATATCCATCATATTTATTTATATACAATTTGCAATACCAAGTTTTATCTGACGATGTAGGATTACCTTGCACCTCAACAATGTATTTATATTTTTTCAAGTTGTAGCTTGTAAACAAAAATATACATGTAATTTAAATATCATTTGCATACATTAAATCAGTAAGGTTCTGTGCCGACCAAAGTATGGAATGTATTAATCAATGTCAGGTCAAATTGCTCAAACTGTAATTTGGGAAAATATGTTCGTTTCAACGGAGAAATTCAGATAAAAATTAGAACAAATGTTGACCCAAAATGGTGTTAATGTATTGTTTATTGGCATTACACTTAAGCTACTATAACCATGGCCTTAAACTATTGGCTCATTTGTGTAACAAAGTAATCCTTTGTGTCCAAAGACATGCAACTATGTGTGTCTAAGTTTATGCTTATCCTTTAATTGATGAAGGAATTATGACTATTTAGAAAGTGGAGGTCCGGTGTTATGTCAATTGATGTAAGTACCACTTGCAGTTTATGTACTTTTAGTCTGGATTTTAACAGACATATATAAACTCTGTATTGACCCTATGTTGTTTGAAAATACACATTTATAACAGTGCTTAGTTATTTTTTCCTTGTTAATTGTAATTTATATATTATTGTATTGTATACATATTAAGGTTGTATTGAATTTCCTAAAAATAAAACTTGTAAATAATTCATTGGTTTACTTTATTATTTAATTTGACATTGTCCTTATCTCTTTCCATTACATGACATCACCTATCCATCACAGAAAGACACACAATCTGTTACAAAAATTATCAAGATAAGTAATCTTTCTCTTAGACAAAATGATCTTGATATAAACCATGTCTCTTCAAATGTATTATACACCATGTCTCTTCAAATGTAAAATGATCTAGATATAAACCATGTCTCTTCAAATGTATTATACACCATGTCTCTTCAAATGTATTATACACCATGTCTCTTCAAATGTAAAATGATCTAGATATAAACCATGTCTCTTCAAATGTATTATACACCATGTCTCTTCAAATGTAAAATGATCTAGATATATACCATGTCTCTTTAAATGTATTATACACCATGTCTCTTCAAATGTAAAATGATCTAGATATACACCATGTCTCTTCAAATGTAAAATGATCTAGATATAAACCATGTCTCTTCAAATGTATTATACACCATGTCTCTTCAAATGTAAAATGATCTAGATATATACCATGTCTCTTCAAATGTATTATACACCATGTCTCTTCAAATGTATTATACACCATGTCTCTTCCAATGTAAAATGATCTAGATATATACCATGTCTCTTTAAATGTATTATACACCATGTCTCTTCAAATGTAAAATGATCTAGATATATACCATGTCTCTTCAAATGTATTATACACCATGTCTCTTCAAATGTATTATACACCATGTCTCTTCCAATGTAAAATGATCTAGATATATACCATGTCTCTTCAAATGTATTATACACCATGTCTCTTCAAATGTATTATACACCATGTCTCTTCCAATGTAAAATGATCTAGATATAAACCATGTCTCTTCAAATGTATTATACACCATGTCTCTTCAAATGTATTATACACCATGTCTCTTCAAATGTAAAATGATCTAGATATAAACCATGTCTCTTCAAATGTATTATACACCATGTCTCTTCAAATGTATTATACACCATGTCTCTTCAAATGTAAAATGATCTAGATATATACCATGTCTCTTCAAATGTATTATACACCATGTCTCTTCAAATGTAAAATGATCTAGATATATACCATGTCTCTTCAAATGTATTATACACCATGTCTCTTCAAATGTAAAATGATCTAGATATAAACCATGTCTCTTCAAATGTATTATACACCATGTCTCTTCAAATGTATTATACACCATGTCTCTTCAAATGTATTATACACCATGTCTCTTCAAATGTAAAATGATCTAGATATATACCATGTCTCTTCAAATGTATTATACACCATGTCTCTTCAAATGTAAAATGATCTAGATATATACCATGTCTCTTCAAATGTATTATACACCATGTCTCTTCAAATGTAAAATGATCTAGATATATACCATGTCTCTTTAAATGTATTATACACCATGTCTCTTCAAATGTAAAATGATCTAGATATAAACAATGTCTCTTCAAATGTATTATACACCATGTCTCTTCAAATGTATTATACACCATGTCTCTTCAAATGTAAAATGATCTAGATATAAACAATGTCTCTTCAAATGTATTATACACCATGTCTCTTCAAATGTAAAATGATCTAGATATATACCATGTCTCTTTAAATGTATTATACACCATGTCTCTTCAAATGTAAAATGATCTAGATATATACCATGTCTCTTTAAATGTACGTTCAAGATTTATCCTGATGCAACATGTAAGACTAGTTTTTGTAGAAGCAGTGATTCAGTGGTAGAGTGCACACTTCGCGATCAAGAGAACCCAGGTTCAATCCCGCTTGGGGCACTTGTAATTTCATTGAACAGGAAATTAACCTACAGTAGTTCCACTTCATCCAGATGTAAATGGGTATAGTGAAGGATTGCCTGCTTGAAGGTGATTTCAATGATTAGGGGTTATCATACAAGATTGTAAAGTCAGCTGAACATGTCAATGTAACCTAATTAACTAAAACTTTAACTTGTAAGCTTCTATTGTCAGTAAACACTTCTTGTCTACTTATATTTACAACCAGAAGCTTGATTTTTTGGTTCAGAACAATTTATCTACTTTATCTACTTAACTTTTGACACAGTTATTCAAGTTCTGTAAGCTATCATAATCGTTGGATCACCCTGTATATGTTCCTACTTTTCGAGTAAATTCTCCTACTATTTCCTACTTTTTTCCTACTTTTTGGCTAAAAAGTTACTACTTTTTTCCTACTTTTTGATGAGAGGCCACTTGACAGCCTGCTTGCTTAAACGAAGTGAAATTGAAGTGAACTTAAATTTTCGTACTTAATCTTCCGGATGCTAAACAAAAACTGCACAGTGGCCAGGCGGTCAATCTTGCATTTTCCTACGATTAGGGGCCCGGTAACGTTTCCAGAAACTGTTCTGACCAATTGAAAGGCGGAAAGTTCCCTTTATCAATCATCTAAGTTCAAATCTTGAAATCTAGATATGGAAAATAATACATACCACCCAACAAGCCATAACTCCTAGCAGGACCAGAAAGCTCTAAACAACATTAAGATAGACAGTACGTTGACACGATATAGTGCAATTAAAGATCAATATCAAAACATGGCAAATGACCACTGCAAATTTAAACTATTATTAACATTCATTCCGAATCTGCAACAAATAGGCACGAATTAAACTATGCAATAGTTAAAATTTGTTAGCTATTTTAGAAATATAGCTTAAACAGAAAACTGACCCTAGGTCATTGAACTTATTCTCTAAGCATATATAACAAGAGGGCCCTTTACCGTCCAGGATATTTAGATAAAATGAGCCACTAGAATGTTAACAAGAATTTTCAATTTTTAGCTACTATGAGCTAGTTTTTCATCTAAACTGACTCATGTTCGAACTCATTCAAATAATTACATAGAAAGCATCCTGGCCAAGTTTGATGACAATTGATAAAAAATGACCACGAGGGTTTTCCATATTTGGTCAGTGTGACCTAGTTTTTGACCCCAGGTGACTCATATTCGAACTTGAGATGGAAAGGTAACCATACAAGTGTTAACAAGGTTTTTTCTGTTTTGGCTTATGTGACTTTTTTATCCAAGATCAACCATGTTTGAACTAATCCGAGCAATTACCTAGACAAGCATCCTCACAAAATTTGATAATAATTGAGGTAAAAAATTGAACACTGGAATGTTCACAAACAATGAGGATGTACGACGGACCCCGAACATTCAACGATCCTAAAAGCTCATTCTGAGCTAGCTCAGGTGAGGTAAAAATGATTTTGACTGTAACTTGAATATAAATAGCCTTGTTTGTTTACTATTGTTTAATTTTGTCTCACCCAAGTCATATGTAATCATAATCCGACCTTGAATAAACAAACAAATTAACGCCTGTCGATGCAAAAACAAAGACACGCTTTTAGATAAAAAAGATGTATCATATCTTAATTATCAAGACCAAAGATAGAGAAATGTTCGTTACAGTGACCCGAATGACTGCATAGGAATTGACTCGACCAATTTTTGTTGATCAAACGCACTAAGATCAGCGTGATACAAAGTTTATTTGTTTGACATTGCACATATTTATTAATAATTTACATAATGGCTATAGTTGCTCTAAGAGGACAAAGCTTGTATATTAAAACAACTAAACCATCTTTAGAACTATTGGTAAATACAACTTTATAGAATCCAGACACATGAAACAAACAAATTATATATATGTTGACCTTATAATGTGATTAATGCTTTTAGACGTTAATATATTCATCTATTATCCATTTCATTTGAAATAAACAAAAACTATTTCATGACCTACTGTTGATGGTTAACGGTGTAAAGGTCATCGACTTCTATACTCATGTTTAATTGTATACATTATGTTCATCATCCAAGTCGCCATTGTTATAATATAACAAAACAATAGTTTTCTACCAATAACATAATTGATCCGTTAGGTAATAAATTAAAACGTTTTATTATTATATTCTATAACGTCTTTGTGTTGTAAAAAGTATAAATACGAGCTCATTTTCTGTAAAGTCTCATACTTCAAGATCTTAAGACAACCAGGTGAGATTTCTTATTTTATATATCGTTTAATATTATAAACCTAAACTCTGACATTTACAAATTAAAACGTTCTTTTTGCTTCTACATTGTATAAGTGTTCTTAATTTTTGATCAAGTAAGCCTTGGTTTTAGATAGATAGAGTTTATTTAATAAATGAAAATATTACACACATAGCACTTAAATTAATTTAAACAGTATATCATATATTGTAGAAATGTTCTTAATTTTTGATAAAGTAAGCTTTGTTTTTTAAAACTGTGTTTTGGACGTAGACTTTAGATTCAGATAGTATATCATATTTTTCTTTAAAAAGCCATATAATCAGCAATATTGATTAGATTACTAGTTTGCCTCGTACGAAAAATAGGTGTCAAACAACTTTCAAGCGATCGAAGGGCGGTTACCCGACGCGATTTTTTCATTGTCAAGTTCGTTAAAACCGCTTTAAATAAATGTATAATAATCGATCTACAAGTATAGTAGACAAACACCTTTGTATCATTTCAGCACTTCGATTATTCAACACATGACGACTGACAGTAAAATGTATCTACAAACAATATTCATACTCTCTGTCATCGCTCTTGCTCAAGGAGTTGACAAAACAAGATTATGGAGAACACCACCACCAATGAAAGGATTTCTTCTACAACCTGTAAGTTTTAATGCTGAATAGTTTAAGTTGTTCATTTAAAAGAAATATTCGAAGTGAAACGATTTTAGTTAGTTCAAGGCCACAACAAATTGATCATGTGTTCTATGGATTCGCTCGCACCTTAATTTTGACGGTTTTTACAAAAACATTTCCTCGCTCGCTCATGAAATTTTTGTTTAAACCGCTATGTAAAGCAAATGAAATAATATATTTTTCTTCGCTCACTGGCCCCAAATTTTCCAGAAAAATCTGTAGAACACATTGTCAATTTGTTGTGGCCTAAACATTTTTATTGACATATCAACAAAATGTGTAGTAAACAAGTGCACTATTTATACAATGTAATTTTGAATGACTAATGGCTTTGTTTTAATCAGTAAATGATGCATGGAACTATGTGTTATTTTATTCTTGTGTTGATTTGGTTAATTTTTTAAATGTATACATGAACTAATATACAACCAGGAACTTATTTATCACGGACATATAAGGACTAATTTAAAGTTGTATGTTGTTTACAGAGTTTAGGAAGATGGTTTATACAGTTTAGAAGTGCTCCATGTGGCTGGGAAGGATCATCAGAGTTTCGTGATTATGAAACAACATTGATAATGGATGGACAAAATATCCTAGCTAGAGAAACAATGAGGTATATAATCTTGTTCTATTGAAATCAGTTTACGTTTACATGTACTGGTGATCTTTAGATTACCTGAGCTCTTCGTGCACGTTCAAATCGCGTACTAACTCGACCGCAGGAAATATTTTTGAATGAGGGCTAAATTTTGTTTGAGAGCAGATTATTTCATGGTATAACTGTACACAATAATTTAGAGCAGTTTTGTCTAACGCAATTAGCCTCGTTGTTTCTTAGATCATGATTTTTTATCCTTACTTAATAAGAACTGGAGGATGAGGACGCTGATTCTAGCATGACAACAAAAGCTTTATAAAAACATGGTTAACAATAGAACTGTAATAACTTTGTAAAGAATTATCTAAAATGCGTCCGAAGGAACAAAAAAACTTTCAGCAATACGTGTTAATTTTGTATACGTTTATTATTTTTTAAACAAAATGATAAATTTGATGAGAATGTTTATTAGAAGACGAGTAAGCTGACTATTTCTAAGAAATTATAAACTATCACATATATAATATATATAATATATAATGATATAAATGCCAATTCATGTTATATAAGTTCAATAAATAAATAAACCTAGCACATGTAATTATATTTTCAGAAATGACATATGCAATACTGTAACTTCAAGTTTATACGTACGATCCCCACCAGGAGTATTCACTGCAAAGGACCAATTAGGTGTGTTATTTATATCTTCCATAAGTGTTCCAAAATCTAGATAGTGTTATAATCTTTTGAGGAACTTTCAAATACATGTATGTAGTAAAACGATTAAAATCAAGTACGGATACGAAGTACAAATAATGTGTTTGTACTCTGTTTTATCAATTATTTTCAGTATTAGTCAGTTATATATTGGTTTCAAATACTTATCGTTCGTTTTTACTCAACTGTCAAAACATGAATAATTTCACGGTGAATGCGTTTATTAAAATCATTGTTGTAATACATCCATGAGTTTCCGAAAGTGTGTATTATGATCGAGTAAAGCTGTTAATGCCGTATGATATGTTTTAGTCAAGATATTTTTAATAACAATTAAGCCGCAAGTACAAAAACAATGCATTCAGTCACCGTGTGACAGTTGAGAAAAAACGGACAATACTAAGATTAAGAATTATGTACTGACCTACTGTTCGTTCATGTCAACATTGTCACTATAACATGGTCTACTCCATTAGCATAACAATATTTACTATTTTAGTTTAGCTAGTTTAAACAATTTAATTCACATATTAACATATATTTCCTTTGAAATAAGTAAATTGATGATCAGTTTATTCGCATAATGACCGGTCAAGTGCATTGTTTAAGGGTGTATCAGGATTTGAAATTGAAAAAAAATCTATGAAGTGGGTGTGGTTACTAAACATATTAAAATATCCATAAATTCCAAAATAATTTTGATATATTTTGTAAGTAATGAATTAAGTGTATTGATGTGACAGTGGAAATATAAAAAAACTCATCAAATAAGACATTTAGAAAGAAATTAAAACATTTAACTTAACCTTGAAATAACCTTCCGAACGTCAGTCCAAACACAAAATTAAAGTTCTTTTTTTATAAATCCAAATGTTGATATAGGTTGTCCATGTAACATATTACAATGTCTTAGGGTGAATTACACAAAAAGTATTTCCAAAATGTAAATTTGATAATTCATCTCAACACAAACATTACACGTTTAAAATTACAGTTTACACACAAGTGCCCAGTGCAATTTTTCCCTCATATTGTATGTTCTATGTATGTGAAAAGAAGGAAAAATTCATCTGGCTCCTGTGGTAAAATTGTAAATAAAATCGTGTAATCATGTGTTGTGATGAATTATCAAATTTACATTTTGGAAATACTTTTATGTGATTCAATCTAAGACATTGTAAAATGTTATGTGATCATTCTATAACATCATTTGGAATTATGTGTTTGTACTGACGTTCGGAATGCCATTTCAAGGTTAGGATAAATGTTTTCATTTCTTTCTAAATGTCTTATTTGTTGACTTTTTATATTTCCACTGTTGATATAATTAGTTACGCCACCCACTTGATAGATTTTTTCAATTTCAACAAATGATAAACCCTTAAAGAACAAATACACAATATTACAAGCTGTAGCCTTTGTTGGCGGATAAAACAAATGTATATTCTTCTGTCAGCAATAAAGTTGACAGATCACTTCCGAGTCAAAGTCGTTGTTCCGCTTGATATTATCAATGTTATAATAAATACACGATATTGAATTACTATGTTTAGGTAACAATTGGAGTGGAAGCTACATTATACCAGCTACAGATTATAAGACATTTAGTATAACGTATGGTTGTGCCAAAGTTTCAACAATGGGAGATAAATGTGACGATCCATGGTTAAGTGTAAAAACTCGTATGCCGAACCCCGGTCCTAAAGTGGTTGCTCTGATAAACGATGCGTTGATGTCTTTGTGGGGAATAACAGTTGATCATCTTCAACAAGTACAACATCAACAATGTAAGAACTATTTCATTGTTTGTATTTAGGTCTATCTCCACATAAATGTATGTCACTGGTCTTATATAATATTGGAAGTCCTGTTTTTTTCTATCCAATACGTTTACTCTGTTTAACGAGCTAGCATCGTTTAGGCATGTAGAAATGCTATACATTTTCCTATTTTCAAGAAACAATACATCTTGTCAGACACGGGAATCGAATCAAGATTGTCGAGTTTGAAAACAAGTGAGCTTACCACAAGACCGTGAAAGTGGATCCTTTTTGACATGGGCTGCTTGCAGCACAGGTGTCAGAAACCACGACCTCGAAACATATCACAAATATGTCGCGGGCAGTTACATCTTGCCATGCGCAGTCAAATTAAACCCAACGATATAAAGTTTGGTAAACACCTACGTAAAACTATTCTTGTAGTTAATAATATCAGACAGTACTAAGCAGTATTGCTTTGTCCTTTTACCGTTAGTTCTGGGGAGCGCTATCAGCGCTTTGATTAAACTATTACAATGTAATTAAATGTCTCCCAGCATTGTTAGAAACGGCGTGTCTATTTTGTTGGCTGGTTAATTTCCGCTAATCTTATTGCTGTGATATCCACCCTATATGACTGTCTTTGCAATGGCCAAGATAAAAAGTACTGATAGTACTGATATGATAGTGCTACTGAAATTGTGAAAGTCTGATCACGACGCTTCACTACTGTGAACATTTCAGTGTGGTTTTACAAGAGTGTGTAGTAAATCTCACAAACCTTATTGCCAACCACTGATGATAAATCTATATATTGGTCTGTTGTAGTCAGTTGTTAGATACCTAATCATATTGAGGGTTCTCATTCTCTGCGATTATAAAAAATATTACCAAGTAATAAACATGAAATGTTGCACATTTTTGATCGGAATGACTCGGTTATGTTCATAAGAAAAAATACAAATTGCCAAAATTACTAACAGGACATCGTCAAAAAAATTATTCTTTGTATGAGTACATGTACATGTAATCACTCAGTTTGTAGATACTGTTCATATAGTTAACATTTAAACACATGATATCTGATCCAGATCTATGGGTATTTTAACGTCTTATGTAATTAAATTTATTGATACAATGTTTTACAAAATAATATCATAATTATCAGTGTTACAATATAGGGTCTCTGATTATAGTTAACATAGTTCAATTGTCTAATGCTCTTCCATTTATCACAGGAGCTTGAGATTCTGTATCGTTGTTAAAAAATTCTCCCCTTTTATAATAAAACCCATGTTTTATTATAGAAAGAAGTACTAATTAATTTCAAACTATGATACAGAAAGTCAGGCTCCGGTGATTTAATGTTTTTATTAATTCAAACTTTAAAATGTTTTATATGATATTTTTCAGCTTGTTTGGGTAAAAGTGGACCCCACCCTCCCTTTCCTAAACCGTTTATGGGTTCCGGACAGCCTGGTGTAATTTATTAAACATATAGCTACGTATACTCTTGTCATTTACATAATTATGTTATTTCTTCCAATTTAATGATAAATTATTAATCTATTAGAATCGCCAATAAATTATTTTTTGTAATAAATTGTGGTTGTTTTTTTCTACTACGAGCAATATCTAATATTAATACTGTGTTCTCCCAGGACTAACAATATGTCAGTATGATAATATTACTGACAGGACCAATTGGTTCTGGAAGAGAAAACTAGTAGTTATTGTACTCATGGTGATGGAGACTGGCAAAGCTAGTATGTTGGATCAGAAAATACAGACACAGTTATAGAATTGAAATATGGGCTTTTATTTACAAAACCATAACATATAACAAAGTGAAAATTAAAACTGGTCATAATAAAATAAAATAAATGTTTTAAACCAACATACCAGGGCAGAAAAAGCGCCATGGTCAAGTTCTACTTGACAACGCCCGGACGTATCCGGACCGTTTGCATAGGAAGACCTTTTAGACGTCCGGTAGAAGGGTAAACTATTGTCACTAGAGAAAAGGATCTGGGAAAGTTGGTTAGGTGACCTGTTCACCGTCGATAGAATTTTTAAAACATGCTAATATATCGACGTTTATAGGCTAACAATAAACATAAAATACTCTGATCAAGTCTAAAGAATTTTATTTATTTAATTTCAATCGCATTATTGTGATTATATGTTGGTACATTACGCAGAGACAAAAACTGGAAATATAATGGTGTCGACATGATAGATGTATATTTTACTTATTGTCTGGAATACAAGTACCATCATTGTATATGTAGTGTGGTTTACATACACATGTATTATACATACATGCAGTATTAGGTATACCTGCACAGATAGCATCTGATGTACAATAACCATATAACTGTGCTGAAACATACATAATAACATACAATAAGTCAGGGTAATTCATACATTGCCTCTAGAATCCTGAATACATAGAAAATACACTACTGAGTTCTAAACTGAGGTTTTAAAAGATATATAAGATCATATTGACCAAAGACAAATTCCAGTCCCGGGTCAGTATCATTTTGAAAGTATGTAAACGTATTTATCAAACAAAAGTATGTAACTATTGATATAATAATTTACTGAAATGAACTATAGATTAATCTGAATAAATTGCCTTGTTTAACACAACGATTATAGTTAAGAATACCAGACAATAGAATTTTTAGAGCAGTATAACTTTATGGACCTCCTTGTGACTAGCAACTATCCATCATTTAAATTCGATAAATAATTTACGCAGGCATGTCTGGGGTAAAGTGTAGGTGTGTGCTATGTGTGAATAGAGTACCATCGAGCTAGCGACCTGTGATCCCACGAGTACAACCAATGTTAATCTTTAAATCTACATGGTAGTATTGATACACTATTCTACTGTTAAACATATCTAGAGTCAAACTTTCCTTGGAAAGAAATTCTCGATCCACCCGATGATTAGGTTAGATATATATATACTTACTAATGCACGTGACTCCACGTACTGCATAACATCGTGGTTGATAAATTGTCAACGGTTTAAAGTCACAGTGCATGAAGGATGTTTCTAAACCAGTACATGTTGTCATATCCATGTCTATCCAACTTAACTCTACACCATGCGAACTGCCTCTCCTGGCACCGGGAACATTAGTCCTATATTAATTAAACATGTATTGTTTTGTTTATCATCGTTTATCAGAGTCCTTTGTCTAGTTATTAATATAGACTGGAACAGTCATAAAGGTTTTCTTTATCGCTATATATTCTCCTTTATTCTTCCCACGTAATTTTTGTAAACGAAAACATATTCATTCTTCTATGGAAAGGTAAGACCTGCCTTGCCAGGTGCCGTAGAAATCAACGTCCAATAAACCAGGGATTTTATATAACAGGGATTTGTAACGATAAGTAAATGTAATAGATTTTCATCAAATTTCACTGTCGTCGCTATTATTTTGGCCAAAACGGAAAACAAGTATAACAAGTTTATAAAATATAATAAAGATATTCACATGAAATTTTGTACCAGTGCCATTCAAATTGACATAAATGTTAGGAAAATAAGTTTCTAGATCATTTTTAGGTAAATTACTCTCATAGACTGTTTCACAAATTAATGCATTTCCCGCCGATCTGCCATTTTTAGCCCCATTTTACATCACCTAAAGTTATATTTTTTGTCAAAAACTTCAGAAACATTCACAAGTTGCATGGAAGACATGTACAAAAACATAAATCAAGTTATTTGTACAGCCTGCTTCAGCCAGTTATAGACAGTGACGACCGAGAAAATTCCAAAAAGCACTTCGTTACAAATCCCTGTTATATAGAATCCCTGAGTAAACTAACCATTCTACCACCATGTAAACAGGCGGCTTTCACACAAGTGGAATATTGAAACATAATATGTAAAATGTATAAATAAATGGCTTTAAATTAAGTCTAACAAACTATCAAATAAACGTAGGAATATTTTCTAATTTCAAGACTACAGTTAACGTGAGACATCTTTTTAATAATGAAGCAGTAATATCAGCTACGGTTTACACTCAAATAACACCCACTGTTTATTAAGAATGATTTGACTGACGCCCTCAGGTTGCAGATTTACCTTAAAATGACAAGACTGTACACATGAGTTAAGAAATCATATTCTGCATCTTACAATTACTTAGTTATTGGCTTCTAATGGAAGGATATGTTAATACTAACGTAGAAAAGAGTTTAAGGAAGTTGGTTATAGCTATTAGTGATAGGCCGTAAGTGACTTAGTAAGATATGTTGATACAAGTGTTGAAATCAAAATTTGAAAAAAACATTTGAAAACAAAATCTTAAACTACTTTCTCCCATGCCTAACTATGAAAGGTGATGTTAACCGATGAAAATATGTTTACTGAGCTCCTATGTTCTTCAACCTTAAATTAAAATAATCAGATACCCTATTATTATATTCTTATACTCAGGCAATAACATTCAGATAGTCTGGGTGTAAAATGTAATTATTACATACTCATATCCTAAAGATTTACACAACACGTGATCAATGGTTGGAGCAGTCATGACACCAAACCATGAATTGTAATCACAAAGAAGTCCCCATCTTCCATCCATCATTACTTGTACACTTCCACTGTTAGGAGGCCCATTGTCATCCGGAATTAAACGAACGTCTGTAGGGACGTGATCTATGATAATGAAATGCTTAATTAGACAAAACTATTATCTATATTTACAGACCTGTGGCGGGGGTTATCAAATAAAGTCTTTACAGACATATTGCCTTTATTTAAAGCATGTCACCACGGCAACAAGACCACGGCGATCTTTCGTAACAGCCAGTAGATGAAAAGTAAACATAAAAGGAAAATTGAGTGTCCTGGAGAATCATCAAGTAGTTCAAACCAACAACCCTACAAGTGTTCTCAAAACATGTTTTGTAAGGTCTATTTTGAAAAAATAATGAAGAATTAGAATATGGCGAGTGTAGAAAGTAGCCCTAGTTTTGGATGTATATTTGTGTTTGATTGACATCCTTCTGCTGTTAATTAAAACGTGTTTTATATCTATTTCACAAATTCATTCACATAATCCGACAGACAATAGAACTAGCGATAATTTTGTGTATAAATGTATGAATAACTCGTTTTAATATGGACAAAAGATATGTTAAATATGAAGTACGAAAGTTCGCAGTACGACAGTTTGGTTCAATTTTTCATTAAATATTAGATAGTGTATGCTGATTTCCGAGTCTTATTTTTAACCATAATTTAGACAAAACATGTGATTTTATGCATCATTTTAAAGCTGTAAATTTTCGACTGTAAATTTGTGTCCGACTGACATCCTTCTGCTGTTAGTAAAAACATTTTTAACGACTTATTTCACTAATATATTCTCAAAATCAAAAATCAATAGAACAAACTTTCTTTTGGTGTATACATTCGTGTATAACTCGTTTTAATTTAGACAAAACTATGTTTACATTTGAAGGACGTAATTATGAGATATAATAAATATACTGAGAATTTTCGTACATCAAACAGAATAATAAAGTTTGGCAAACTTAGATGGTGTTTTTACACTTTTATACACCAAAAGAAAGCTTGTTCTATTGTCTGTCTGATTATGTTAATGAATTTGTGTAACAGCAGAAGGATGTCTGTTAAACACAAAATGACTATCGACAATAGGGCTACTTTCAACACTCGCCATGTTGTTATTGTTGATTTATTTCTTATATATGTATTTATTTTTATTTATCTTTTCGCTGTAATGTTTTGTTTCTGCCAACAGACCCAGCAGAAAGATTGATCCTTCTGTTATAATTCAATCCTTCTGCCAACAGACCCAGCAGAAAGATTGATCCTTCTGTTATAATTCAATCCTTCTGCCAACAGACCCAGCAGAAAGATTGATCATTCTGTTATAATTCAATCCTTCTGCCAGCAGACCCAGCAGAAAGATTGATCCTTTTGTTATAATTCAATCATTCTGCTAACAGACCCAGCAGAAAGATTGATCCTTCTGCTGTAGTTTAATCCGTCTGCGAACATACCCAGCAGAAAGATTGATCCTTCTGTTTTAATTAAAACCTTCTGCCAACAGACCCAGCAGAAAGATTGATCCTTCTGTTATATTTCAATCCTTCTGCCAACATACCCAGCAGAAAGATTGATCCTTCTATTATAATTCAATCCTTCTGCCAACAGACCCAGCAGAAAGATTGATCCTTTTGTTATAATTCAATCCTTCTGCCAACAGACCCAGCAGAAAGTTTGAAAGTTTGATCCCTCTGTTATAATTCAATCCTTCTGCCAACAGACCCAGCAGAAAGATTGATCCTTCTGTTATAATTCAATCCTTCTGCCAACAAACCCAGCAGAAAGATTGATCCTTCTGTTATAATTCAATCCTTCTGCTAACAGACCCAGCAGAAAGATTGATCCTTCTGCTGTAGTTTAATCCTTCTACCAGCAGACACAACAGAAGGGTTGATCCTTTTGCTGTGTTTGCTTAGTCTGCCAACTTTTAATATGTTCATCAAAATTAAAGAAAAAAAGAGTGAACGACAGAAATAAAATGGAAGAGTGATGTACATAATTGCCTTTCTCAGATCAAAAGTATGAAACCTAGCAATAATACCACAAGGAATCATACACAGCTAAAGATAGAAACAAAAATTCGAGTGGTAACGATAACAACGCATTCGTTTTCGCCCTCACGTGTCCGCCTTAGTCGCATTACATGGTTTGTTTACATCATGCACATCGTCTTTGTTTTGATTTTATAATTTTAAAGAAACAGA
The DNA here is from genome assembly GCA_025267735.1 of Mactra quadrangularis. Classification (NCBI taxonomy): domain Eukaryota; kingdom Metazoa; phylum Mollusca; class Bivalvia; order Venerida; family Mactridae; genus Mactra; species Mactra quadrangularis. The sequence goes on from CM046305.1 coordinate 12,378,218, forward strand.
GTATTATGAATGAAACTGTGGTATGATTACATGAGGATAGTGCGTTAAGCCTCAATATAAGAACATAATGACATCATAAAAAAGACACGGACTATTTAGTCAATTTTTGAATACATTTTGTACATATAATATCGTTTTTTTAACTCGTGACCCCAACAAATAGCTTCAATAATGGCTACAACATTCTTCTTAATATGTTTTCTGTGTTCACTCGGTAAAATAAAAATGTTAAACCAACATTAACGATTTACCTTTATAAAGTATTAAATTATAATTACCAAAACAATGTATTCCTGGAGCATCATAAAATTCGCTCATATAAGAGCTGGGTACTTGCTCGCATTGAGAAATTGAAGTCTCATTTCCATCACATTTAAGTTGGTTAAGTAACGGGGCACCAGCATACGAGAATCTTTGTACTGGAAATCCTTGAAATCTGAAACAGACAGTTTTTACAAGTCTAATACAACCTATTGTTGCCTTGATAAAATAAGACTTCTGAACGTTTAGCTATTCAATTCCCCTACTTTCTTCTACATATTGAATTTAAACATCACATTTCCAAGTGATACTATAACAATTCAATGTACATATCATTTGTACATAGACCGTACCATATAACATGGGGTTTATTGTACTCACTATACTATCTCTTCTGTTTTTATCAACATAATAACATATCAACAGTTCATTAAATAGCAATGCATCACTTTTACTTGATTTTAAATAGAACACCCATTGTATCATCACTTTAACAATTGAGTCACAGGTATTACGTACGCTATATATCTATGTACAGTATGAACTATGAAATTCAGCCTTTAATTTAGTTCATGAGGAGCATGAACACATGTCACTAGTGTATATTTATACCAATAACAATTGTATAATTAACTATGAATGCGAATTTTGTTTATGAGCTTTAAAGACACACTTTGAAAGTCTAAGACCTCTCATAGTGATGCCCCATGATATGTAATTGTGTATCGTGAGTATCATATATTTTGTATTTTATGATACATTGTACATTCCATATTCAGGTTATATGGTGTTTTATCCATAAAATCCTTATAATAATGGACATCCAAAACAACAACAACCAGTTGGTTAGTTTATAGTCAAAGTTCTACCCTCTAGTGCCAAATGACTGGTCCAAGCCTCCAGTTCGGCGTAGACTCGTTCATGTGCCTCCTAAAGACTCAACCTAATGCTTGCGTCAAATTAAGCATGCATATGAAATAATTGTGTGTTTTTTATACTTTTTCGGTGTCAGGTTCAACCCACTTTAATAGGAAGTAATGATTTGCAATAACTCGGCACCGAAATCAGCACGCACACATCTGTTATGTGTCATTAGTTAGCGTAACCAAATGGAAGTTACTTGCATGGTTCCGAGTCAAATAATTATTTTCTTACCCAACTTTAGGGCCCAGTTATACGTGGTGATCGGTGATAGATCGGTTGTTTGTTTTTTCCAGTAAAGAACTAAACCGACGTCAACGATTAGCCTCCGATTTATCACTCATTACAAGCTATTGAGAAAAGATGAATTTCATCAGTAAAACTTACCGATTGGGATGTTTAAAATTCTCGATCGGTAAAAATTTCAAACGAATACCGATTGACAAGCTGTCTATGACCGATATCACCGATATGCCTCTGATAAGCCACTGATGTACAAATATGAATCACTGATGGGAAAAGACGATTAGTTTTCACCGATGAAACTCATCTTTTCCCAATAGCTTGTGATAAGTGATAAATCGGCGACTAACGGAGACGTCGGTGCTAAATCGGTGTTCGTCGGTTCCGTGCTAAACTGAAAAGAAAACCCCGAAAAAACGATCTATCACTGATCTCCATCGTCGATGCTCTGTTACACATAAAGTTTGAAATGCAGTTACCGATGACAACCGATCAGATGAGAGAAAAAATCAACCGATGGAGGACCGTATTAAGTCCGACCGTATGTGTAACTGGGGTGTCATGCTGAACTATGTATAGAACTACAATGTAACGTATTTTGATAAAAGTTCACTTGTGTGGAATTGTTCATTACGTAAAAAAATAACTTTTTAATATATTAGGCAAAATATTAAAAATATTAACCTGGAGATTTTTCCATCCATGTACCCTGGACTTCATTGTGCTCCAGGTCAACTTCTAGAACTTTTGCGTAGGATATCAAAAGGTTTAGATTATAAACTTAATTCAACAACATGAATATTTTATATTCAGCAAAATTGGCTTTGTACGTCTTTCAAACAAGAGCACCGCTAGGCGGAGCATTATATGCCCGAAAGTGTTTTTTTAGTTAAGATAAAGCATTTGTAAGACATGAGAATATTCCATTCAGTTTAAAGGTACTAGTGACCTTGACCTTTGACCTTGTGACCCCAAAATCAATATGGGTCTTCTACCCGATATGGACAATCATCCTATGAAGTTTGAATATTGTGGACCAAATGGATCTTAAGTTATGCTCCGGAAACTGTTTTCAGTTTTAAGGAACTTAAGTTATGCTCTCGTTGGAGATTTGTAGACCAGAAATGAAGCCATACCTACCCGTATCCTAATATTTTACAGATGGTTTTTGCTGTGATTTCATCAACTCCATGACGTAATAGTGGACCCCATTTTCCATCTACTAAAACTTCTACAGCCCCTTCGTATGGCATTAAACCAGGAACAGTATGAACTAATCTTACATCCGTTGCCAACCCTGCAACTGTAATATCATTTTATATAACAATATATCCGTTCAGTAAAAGTAATATTGATTGGCTTCATTCGGTTATTGACGCGTTATTAAGAGTCTGTTTAATTAATCGAGGACATTTCAGTATGGTATATTATATAACTATTGAATATTTCTGTTTAAGTCATCATTAGTTTTACAGACCTCTAAAAAATATTGACTACTTATTTCCTCCTCAGATTATCATTATTACATGTATATACATGTACTAAAATTTGTATTACGATATAATTACTGATTACAATAATCAAACAAGAATATCCTAAAAACTTCCTTAGATGTACATGTACTATAGTAAACATAGTTAGGACAATGTGGTTACCTAACTCGCGCATTTATTCCTAAAAAATGTCATGCGACGAAAACAATCGAGTTAGTTGAAAAAATGTACATGTAATTCCAAATTTTAAAATTTATAAGGTGTAGCGAAAAGTTGTTTTTTTTCTATTTATATTAATGAAGTACTGAACTTTTAGATTCTGTTATCAAATTTCAAAAAAGAGCAGCAAGAATTATTCTAGATCAAGATTTAACAACTCCCTCAGCTGACCTCTTTAAGGAGCTTAAATGGATGCCAGATAGAATCATATACAAAAAAGCAATACTAATGTTTAAATCCCTGAATAATAGCGGTCCAGATTATCTAAACTCCATGTTTCACTCTCTAAACCCTAGACATGGCCATACTCTAAGATCTAATGACCAAGCAATGATTTCTGTCCCAAAACCTAAGCTCGAATTTTTTCGTAAATCCCTCAGTTATTCTGGCCCTGTGATTTGGAATTCCAGTCTTTTAAATGTTCGACAGTCAGACTCTCTTAGTAATTTTAAGACTGACTATCTTAGGTGGAAGTACAAATGTACTCTGGTAGTGCTATGTAAATATATGTTGTTGTTTTGTTTGTTTGTTTTCATCATTACCAAAATATGTTTGTATATATGTTATTATATTAAACTCCATACTTAACTTGTGCACCACATTGGTATATATCAATTTTCAAATAAGTACTTTGTTATAATTATTATTTTAAATGAAATGATAAATTCACATATTTCATGAAATTTCTCTACTAAATTACCTTTCTTGTATGTTTATATATTTTAACTCTAATTTGCATGTTAATTTCAGTATGTATACTATTGTTTCTCTGTTATTGTTATTATGTATGTACCTTGTAAATGTCTGTGTGGACCATATTGAAACTTGGTTTACACCAAATATGTTATCAACAATAAATAAAGTCGTTATTTTTATTATTATTAAATATGTTTATAAATGGAATATATTGGTAAGTACATGAATTCGGTATTCATAAATTCATGAAGGTAACAATTTTTTTGTGTGGAAAGATTAGATAAGTAAAAGTTTTCAGTTATACATGAAAATCAAAACCTAAGCTATTTTACCTGATGACAATGTGACAGCTAACAGTAATGTTATATAAGTTATCCCCATGTTTGTTTAAATATTTTGTTGTCCGATGATCTGAAAAAATAAACATGTACATTTATTGTATTTATAAAAGGTACATGTTCACATGAAATCAAATCATAATTGTGCACAAAGGCGGCAAAATGCGCACGTATGTGTTCTTGATTTTGAACCGTGCCAGTGGCACATCTGTGAGGGGTGGTGTTTGAAAATCTATCGGAGAAAAAATAAATTGGAGTTTGTGTTTACGATCTGCACGTATCTAGTCCAACAGTAGCAGATGACATGGTACTTGTGTCTTATTCGAGAAGTGGTATGATTACGCTAAAAATGGAGATATCTATACTATCCGGAAAAATGTTCTGTAGTTGTTTATAACACAAATAATAGTAAATGTAACTTATCCGAACGATGCTTGTACTTTGGGGATGCTATAATCAGTGAAAAAATATTATATAAGTACCTAGGAATTGATCTAGATAGTTATTTGTCAAGTGATACAAATGCTATCGACGCGGCTAAAACTTTACGTTGTACACTGCTTTCTGTAATGAGTAGATCATTGAAACAGGCTAGCTTAAGTGTCTTAACATGAAGAACTTTGTACAAACAAGTTGTTATACCTAAATCCCTGTATGGGTGTGCTCTATGGACTAACGCGACAACTAGTGCAATCTCAACGCTGGAGCGATCAAATCGTTTCTGCATTAAAATAATGCAAAATCTCAATATTCCATATGCCGATTCAGATCTATCATTGTAAATGAGTACTTTCGGAATTACCTCGATAAAGACTGAAATATCTCTGCAAAAATAAGATTTTCTCGGCCAATTATGACGGCTTCCAAGCCAATATTTACCTAAACAAATGTTTGTGAATAGACTTACACATTATATAAATGATGAACGACAAGTACAGGGATTTATTCCTGATATTTATCGCATTTTCAATCAGTATAATTTGATTGAAAACATTGAACTCAATATACAAACAGAAAAGTTTCCATTCTAAGTACCAGTGGAAATCAGTGTTAACTCGTAATGTTATACATGCAGAATATGACAAAGTTAGGCAAAATATTCAAGATAAACATCCTTGGATAAATACGGATATGTTACTTTTACGTAAACAGCCATGCTCATTATGGCTAATTGACAAACATAGACCAATGTACAAATATCATGAGGTTGCTATACAAACTTTAATAAAATTAGCCTCAATGCCGATACTTACTTAGTGTATTAAATGTGACTGTTACACTGAAACATTTACCTTACATCGTATATTTCATTGCCAGTACTTTTATACCGAACGTAACAATGTCTGGGCTAAACTAGTTTCAGTTTTGGGATTAAGTGCATACAGATATATGATAACATTGTCCTGTCTTGAGCAATGCAATTATTTATTTTTGGCAGCACTTACAGGTTCTGACGCTTTTAGATTATTTGTAAAGTATGTCAACAAAGTCACTCATTGAATGAAATGTGTATCTATGTTTTGCTTATATTTACATGCTCGTATATATAACGTGATTTATTTTTTCTGTTCTATCTGTTCTTTCTGTCTATAACTATGTACAAGTTTACTTTTGTTTATTTACTCATGCATTGTCTGTAAATATGTAACTTATGTAACTCTCCAAAACTGGAGGTAACAAGTAAAAAATAGCTGCGAAATGCAGCAATGTGATTGTCACGGCAAACAAAAAACACCTAAGTATAATCTTAAGGTAACTCAAAATAGCAATGTGTTGAATTGTCATGTTAACTGTTAAGGATTTTCAATATTATAATGTAACTTGTTATAAAACGTTTTCCTGTATATATGTAAAGGGAACTAAGAATTTTTCTCACAACAATGAGACATGAATTCTGAACGAAGTTTGAAGTTGTGGTAAACACTAACTTACGGACCAAAATATATATGCTGTAACATGTTTGACAGAAGTTACTTATACTGATTTATATAAACATTTTTAGTTCTAATTATCTTTATATCAAGTGCTCAACGGTGCTTTAATTTCAAAATTTCACGTCGCTTTATGTATGTATGTGAGGTGGAATTTCTTATGAGTGTGAAATTGAAATTATGTGAAAAGTGATTTGAAGCACTTGAGTTTTTGCGTACAGTATACCCTCAGCTAACGGCATCTCTAACGAGCGGCAACTTCCGACGAGCGGCTTATTAGAATTACCCCCGTTGATTTTGCTTTATGATTTACCTCTAATGAACGACACCTCCGCAGAGCGGTAAACGGCCGTTGAGATAAATCCCCTTGTTCATCATTCACCTCCGTACAGCGACACTAAGTCTAGCATGGTTTATATCAATAATCGATAATTATCTATGACCGGAAGATTTAAACAATAAGCGATACCCTTAATCGCATAATACTACCCTAAGGTGACATGTTGTTAAATCATTTGACTTACATGGGTTAATAAACAAGTGACATATGGTTTCCATGACACCAACGAACGGATTTAAGATGAATGGCGCTTTTTTGGTAGGCTGACGTCATAAAATATCAGTCGTACAAACACCCAGCTAGTTGACGATAGTAAATGAACATATGTTATTGTACTTATTATTAAAAGCTTCGATGGAATAATTCTGTTTTAAATTAATTTGAGGTTTAAGAGCCGAATCAGACATTTACTCCCGAAAAGACGATGATAATTCATGCGTAATATTATTCGCCATTAGACAGGTATAAAGAACAAATTTGACGGTACCAGAAACAATTTCCCTTCTGCGTAAGACTAATCATCATGCTAGGAATTTTGAACGGTTATAATGGTTATAATTTACTCGGACACGAGAAAACATAATCCATTCGAACAAATAAAAAACGGGCGAGCTTACTAAGTGTGTCGAAAGGATTTGCGGAAATGTGTTAATATAAAACGCTGATATTTCGTGTGTTGATAAAAATATTGTTTATAGGTTTTGAAAAAATGCTTTGTCTTAAATTTTCTAAGTAACTTTTATCAGAAATGGACTGTACAATGTTTACATTAAAATAAAAACAATAAAACGTCATGGTAGAAATCGAAAGGATTTTGTCACGTGACTTTTGCCCATTGCTACTAAAACTACCCATCACAATATCATGGCATTGAGACGCCGTGAAATAAAAGTATATATATATATCAATCATTGAGTACGATTAATAGTATCTTACTATGTTGAATGTATCTATATACATGTACCACAGAAAGATTTATATCCCGGAACTAAACCTACTATGTGTAATACATAATATATATCAAAGTACTGAAAGTATTGTTGGAAGGAATTTTTGAACGATTTTAGGAGTTCAAAGTTACTATTTCGATATCCATCATCATCTCTTTATCATTCATAATCAAATGTGCTTCATATTTCATTTTACATGCACATTATTTTACTGATCGAGAAGTTGTAGGTTCGATTCACGGACAGGGCATACTTTCGTGGAGCTATGTCATGAAATGATTTCTTCGGTCATTCTCCCTCCTACCACTGATTCTAATCATTTTAATAGGTCAGTGTTCAGTCACTAAATTGCAACTAGTAGTAATCCAGAGATTGAGACTTTTCAGGAACAGTGATATGTGGATTGATGGCCACGATGTAACCTATACAATGTGTTGCCAGGGAGTTAAGGCCACAACAAATTGATCACATGTTCAATGTTTTTTGTTCTAAAAGATGGAGCTAAAGAGCAAAAAAAAATCTTTTTCCATATTTTGAATTTTGAGAAGCGAGCAAAAGCAAAGAATAAATTTGTGCGGTTTATAAGACATTTATTTACCATAAGTAAAGTTAAAAAGAGCATAGAAAGTATGGACTTTCTTATATAACATATAACCATATATCTATAGACTATAGTGTAATCACGTAATAAGTAGTTCTATGCTATATAAAGCAAGTTAACAATTACTCCAGATGTCAATTCAATTGAATTTAAAACTAGTTAGAAGTAGGGTAAAAGAGGTTTACACCTTCATGAGTTCATAGGTGAAAGATAACTTCATTTGTCTTTGGTATTACAAAATGTACTTTTATAAATACTAGATAACTAGGAAGCACAGATTACAAATTATCAGAACCACACTAAACTTATAATGGACCAGCCCGGTTCACGTTTTGTGTATACAATGTAATTATATTTTGGTAAATTATGCTAATGTTTAATAATACCACAAGAATTGAATCAAGCCTGATAGGTTATTTGGGACATCAAAATTGTAGGAATGTAAATTTTCTCCTTGTCCTACCTGCTCTCTATGGACCAATCTTCATATTTTTACACTACAAAGACACGTATGACGTCACACTTCAAGATAAGCTGTGAAGAGAGTGCAGTTCAGTTTACGGTCTAAGGCAGAGTGCAGCTATCATATTTCTGAACAAAGGATTGTGTCATTGTAATTTATAATGCCGTATGCTAACAAGAATACATTAGGCCGTGCCAAATTGGAATTCTGTTAAGCGTCAACTCAAATTTGACAAACCTAGGTACCTATTCACAAAAAACACACAAACCGAAAACGAAAACTCAAATATTTTTACTACAGAAACAATGCGTTATATATATTTCTTTCAATGGAATAACCTCATAATATGAATAAATGGTCTGAATTTAATATAAAATGACAAGAATATATTGTATTTATGACGCGGTTATGATAAATTGCTTATACGATGAATAACGTCGTTGCCGAATACAATTTTTACTGAATTAAATTGTCGTATCGTATCACTGAACATCGGAATTATTTAAAAAAAAATTGTTTTTTATTTTGATTGAGGACTCTAAAACCTACGCGCAAGCGGACGCTTAACAAAATTCCGATATGGCATGGCCTTACTGCTTTACCGTTATAATGAAATTATGCTAATTTGTATTGCTATTAAATTTTGAACTCAAATTACTAATTTTCAGTTCTACTTGGCCGAGTGTCATAAATTTTGACTTTTCCGAAATTTATGATGCTCAATATCAAGGTGCGGAGGCATTTTTTTATTTGATAGTACACATATTTTTCTGCTGCACTATCAGAACCCCATAATAACCAATTCTAGACAAAATAGTATATTTTTCCAATGGTGAATGTTTTCACTACAATTACAATTTGAATAATTAAACTCTTATGTTAAACCGTTCAACCCCTATGAGGCCCTATCTTATTGTCGAATAAATAACATGCATATCATCTTTTAATTAAGCAAAACAAAACAATATAAACTGAATTAAAGTAAATTAAATAACTTAATGTTTATAGAAATATTTACCTTTCAATAAGTTGTTTATCTTAGTAGAAGTCCTAAAGGTAAAGTAAGTAATTTCGAAATGTACGCATCAATATGTATGAGAACTAAAGATAAGAACACTGGTTGCATATCATAACAACGTAGTGTGGTCTAGTACAGCTTAGCCTCGTTATAGTTGTATGCTTCGTTGCAGCTCATGTTTATCTCAATAAATCGTATGAAAATATTGTTTGAAAGTCGTGTAACCAATGTGATGTTTATATATAAAGTTTCTGAGCTACAATAAAATATACATGTACATGCATAATTAAAGAATATGAGTGTGCCCTTTAAGTACTCAAGTAGGTTTGTATTATAATTACTACTTTATAATTCAAATTATTTTGATCTTCTAAATAATTTTATTTATTTTTTCACAAAACGTAGGTTTAAAAGTTTAGTACACTTCACCTCGATAAGGTTTCGGGCGAATGGTTTTGCCTTCAACCGTTTTTATTGGCTAACGCATTCTCTTAGCCATATTTAAACACCAAATCCTCGTGCGTCGTCTCCACACGTTATAGTACTATTGACTGATCGACTTAGTTTATTCTTTGGCCACGTAGACACAAACAAATGCCACGAGGCAGAAGACAACCGCCTAGGGCGGCCAGACAGGCAGTGAATGAACAAATCCAGGGAAGACGGCCACGAAGACGAGCTGTCCAGCCTGAAGTTGTACCTCAGGCACCAGCTGAGGCTCCAGTAGTTTTGGACGAAGAACCACGGGAGGATATAGTCGAAGACGTACACCAAAGAGTTGGAGAAGCTGAGCAAGGTAATGTGATTGATTTTTGTGGCATTGTCGCTCCAGATAACGGGCTAGGTTCTAAGGATGCCGGTATCCAAACTGTTTTTGAGCCTCATGGGCCTAGCCATATCTCGTCTAATCCTAATTTAAATGCATGTAGTATGTTGAACACCGTTGCTGAGATAGGTTTCAACCCTATACGTTTAGCAGACGATGATTTAACTGCTCATGTGCCTGCTTCATTGAAACAGAAAATTTGCAGAGGCGAGTATGTAAACTTGGCTTTACTTCTCAAGGGTGCCGTTGAGTTGGCTGATTTTTGCCATGGCTCTTCATTGAGATTAACCCCAGAGGGTAACATTGAAACAATACCTAAAGAATGTAAGGAAAAAATCCTGTCGATTGAGAAGTGGACTAATGCTTTTATTTTATATGCATCGATCTACCTGTCCAATCATTCAGACAAAGTGTACGAATTGCTACATTATATGTTTAACATACGGGACTGTGCCCTACGCCAAGGAGGCTCGGCATGGGCAGTTTATGATGAACAATTTAGGTTGAGACAGGCATTACAACCTTCTTCATGGTCCAATATCAGAAATGAATTGTGGTGGCGTTGCATCCAACTTAACCCAGTTAATGTAGGCCAACAACGCATACTTACATGCAATTATTACAATAACGGTGATTGCAGATTTTACAATTGCAAGTTTTTACATCAGTGCCGTATTTGTCAACTTAAACATCCAGCAATAAGATGTAACTCAAGTAGATCGAGCCAAACGGCAACCTTTGACCAGGTTAATTACAATAAGGCTAATACTGGTTTTCGTGGCAGATTCACGAGAGGCAGGGGCGGATTTAGAGGCCAACCTAAAAAATAAAGCCGCTGTTAGGGATTGTTCATTTACTTTTGACTTAGCAAAGACTCCTATAAAATTGAATATCCTAAGGAAATACTTAGAACATTACGATCTAAAAGAAGCTTCATTTTTGTGGGATGGTTTCAAGCATGGCTTTAAATTACATTATACGGGTCCTCGACAAGCTAGAGAGTCGAACAATCTTAAATCTATTAAAATCAATAGTAAATTCGTACATGAACAGATTAACAAAGAACTAGCCCATGGCAGAATTGAGGGACCTTTTACTGATAGACCATTAAAAAATTTGATAGTTTCACCAATTGGCTTAGTTCCGAAGAAAAAACCTGGGGAATATAGGTTAATACACCACCTATCATATCCGGAAGGCAATTCAGTCAATGATCATATTGACCCCGAACTCTGCTCAGTAAAATACACTAGTTTTGATGAAGCAGTAAAGATGGTGCAGGATCTGGGCCGGAATTGCAAACTCTTTAAATCGGACATTAAGAGTGCATATCGTTTAATACCAATTTCCCAGAACGACTTTGAATTACTAGGATTTAAGTTTGACGGCTCATACTATTTTGATAAGACACTTCCGTTTGGCGCTTCAATCAGTTGCATAACATTTGAACGCTTTGCTCGATTCCTGGAATTCTGTATCAAACCTAATTTACCTTCAAAACAACTAATCCACTACTTAGATGATTTTTTGGGTGGGGAAAAAAATACTGACATGTGCTCAAAAGCTCTAAATACCTTCAAACAAATTATGTCACATTTAGGAGTACCTATAGCTGAAGACAAAACCGAAGGTCCTACTGAGATATTAACATTTTTAGGGTTAGAATTGGATTCAGGTGAAATGCTTGTTAGAATTCCAATCCATAAGATCCAAGAAATTATCGAAAAGATCAAAACCATCTTGTCTAAACCAAAATCAAACTTAAAAACTATTCAGTCATTGATAGGTTCTTTAAACTTTTGCTGCAGGGCAATAATACCAGGCAGGCCATTTTGTCGGCGTTTAATTAACGCGATTTGTGGTCTAACAAAACCTTATTATCACGTGAGATTGAACAAAGAAATTAAACTAGACTTACGTATGTGGCTTTTATTTTTGAGCAAATTTAACGGGATTTCAGTGTTTCACGATCGATACTGGGTGTCAAATGAAAACGCACAGCTTTTCTCAGACAGCGCGGGTGGGCGTTTTTTAGGTTTTGGCATATATTACCAGGGCCACTGGAGTCAGGCAAAATGGCCCCAATCATGGTTCGAACGTAAACTTTTATTAGATATAACGATTCTAGAATTATTTCCAATATTGGTTGCGATCACAGTGTGGGGTAACGAACTCAGAAACAAGAAAATAAGATTTAATTGTGATAATATGGCGGTAGTCGAAATTCTTAATAAGTCTTCTTCGAAATCGCCATTGGCGATGTGTATTGTGCGTGCACTTACCCTTCTGTGTCTTAAATTTAACATTTTGATTAAAGCAAGCCACGTCAGAAGCAAGGAAAATAAAATTTGTGACGCTCTCTCTCGGTTTCAGGAAACCAAATTCCGCCAATTAGCTCCAGATGCGGACCTACACCCAAGTCCGATACCTACCTATGTTTGGAACGTCTTCGATCTACAGCTGGAAAACTCCTACATGGGGGAGTTTCTGTAAATACTCACAGCACATACGCCACTGCATTAAGAATGTTCAATCAGTTTCGTGATATTTATAGACTTGGACACGCATGGCCAATCCCGATTAATCATATTACGCTATTTATAGCTTTTAACTTTGAGCGGGATAACTCTGCCAGTACTATAAAAACATACATAGCAGGAATTAATTACTTTCATAAACTACTTGGTCTTCCCGATATTTCTCGGCATTTCGTAATAAATAAACTACTAGAAGGTTACAAACGGAAAAGATGCTCGAAAGATAATAGAGCCCCTATAACATTGCCACTTTTGAAGAAAATCGTTTCGGATCTGCCCATGCATTGCTACGATACTTATGAAACTTCTCTATTTTACGCCATGTTTTCTTTAGCTTACTTTGGTCTATTGCGTGTAAGCGAACTTATCCCATGCTCGAGTGTACCCCCTTACTCCGGAATTTCAAGGTCAGACGTTTTAGTTGTAAGGAACGAACACTTATTTATAACACTACATCATTTTAAAACAAATCAATCTGGCAGACCATGGACCCTTAAGATTCCGAGAGAGGGCCACTGTGCTTGTCCTGTGGCTGCAATGGTGAAATTTCTTTCTCTGCGACCTGGTTTACAAGGCCCACTATTTATCCATAGAGATGGATCCCCAGTAACGAGATCACAATTCTCATCCGTGCTTCTTAAGTGCGTTGCCAATTTTAATGTACCGCTTGAATCAAAATTCAGGCCACATAGCTTTAGAATCGGGCGTGCAACCGACCTAGCAATCCAAGGCATATCCCCTACAACTATAATGAAGCTAGGAAGATGGAAATCTGACAGCTATAGACTCTATATTAGAGTTCCACTCTTACTTTCAGTTTAAGTAGGTTCATTGGCCCATCAAATAACATTCAATTATAACTTTTATTGAATTTAGACAGTTTGGTGACTGACACCTCACTCGGTTTGGTTATCACAAGTACATTTTGTTGTTGTCTTACATTATTCTACTTCTCATTCTTCAGATATTTGGGTTTTGGGAGACTCGATCCCCTTTTGGGCAGGTATCCAAGCCAGTCAAACACAGAAGCCTAACTTAAATTTAAATGGAGGAACAATCGGCTGGTTCGGAGTTCGGGGATTAGGATGGCCAAGCCTTCGTAAAGAGATAGAATCTAAGGTTCTCTTTTCTTCCTCTCCAAAAATAATAATTCTTCATTTGGGGGGTAACGATCTCACTTCCCTAAAAACCCCAGAAATAAAAGGCTTAATGATTACGGAGATTTCTTACCTCCGAGAAGCCTTTCCAGATACAACCTTGATTTGGGTGGATATCCTTCAAAGGAAGAATTGGCGTGGAACACAAACAAGTTCAAAAGCAATAGAAAGGAAGCGCCAACGTGTAAATAGAATTGGCCGTTCCATTGTCCGTGATACTGGCAACTACGATATTATTTCTCCTGACATAGACATTAAGCATAATTTTTTCCGTGATGATGGCGTTCATCTTAATTTTTTAGGCAATGAATTTTACTTGGATTTTTTGAGAGACTCTTTATCAAAAAATCTCGATCGTTGAATTTGGGGGGATAAATTTTACAATTTATTGTGGCGGAAATTCTGTCGATCGTTGGTGGACTGAAATGATAACAGTTCCAGCTGTGGCCTCCGGTCTCATGTCTGATACCGGATGGAGACTAGGACGCAACAGATGGATCTCAATAAATACAAAAGAATCATTCAAATTGTATAGGTCCTAAGTACTACACAGTCTAACGCTATCCGCATCCCAAGTATCATAGCGCTGAAGTATGGTTGTTAAGTATTAAATAGGTTGGTTGGTAAAGGTAAAAGTAATTGGTATAAATAACAGTGATTGGTATAAGTAAAGGTGATTGATATACGTAACCGTGATTGGTAAAAGTAACGGTGTTTGGTATATGTTATAGTGATTGGTATAAGTAAAGGTTATTGGTATAAGTAAAGGTGGTTGGTATATGTACCGGTGTCTGGTATGTGTAACTGTGATTGGTATAAGTAAAGGTGATTGGTATATGTAACGGTGATTGCTATATGTATCGGCGACTGGTAAATGTAATCGTTATTGGTAAAGTAACGGTAATTGGTATACGTAATGGTGAATGGTATATGTAACGGGATTTGTATATGTAACCGTTTTTAGCAAAAGTAAAGGGGTTGGTTTATATGTTATTGGTATATGTAAAGATGATTAGTATAATTTGGTCGATGTCAACAGGTTGGAATGTATAGGCAAAGGCTAATTGCTCGAACACATTCGTTGAACCGACTTAATATAGTAGCTGGTTTTACTAGTCACACCTGCACCCTGGTCGAGCCTAGCTGTACGCCTTTCGTATCCTCGGATACCCAGGGATGAGAGATGTACACACAAAGTTCGATGCTCCGGTGACTTAACCAAGCTATGACTTCAGTTGGCTGTGTAGTATGTCACAAATGGTATCCAGGTCGGACTAAACTCGCGTGTCTTTCAGATCTCGGGTACCCAAGGATGAAGACCGTTGGTTTGAGGTTCGATGCTCCGGTGACAGTGACCTTATAACGATCTCATATCATTGATCTTAAATGTTTAAATACTACCGGTATTTCATCAATCTGATTTACACTTTAGTGTTACATGTATGTCCACCTTCGGTCGACGGGATTTCCTTTAAACTAAACACGGATACCCTGTTTAGTATTACATGTAGTGGCCTTGAACACCCAACTTAAACATCCCTATTTAATGTTTTTATTACAATGATTTAGTAAAGGTAATAAGAAATCATTTATTTGTTGTTTTATTTTTGGGTAATGAAATAATTCAAATTATTTTGATCTTCTAAATAATTTTATTTATTTTTTCACAAAACGTAGGTTTAAAAGTTTAGTACACTTCACCTCGATAAGGTTTCGGGCGAATGGTTTTGCCTTCAACCGTTTTTATTGGCTAACGCATTCTCTTAGCCATATTTAAACACCAAATCCTCGTGCGTCGTCTCCACACGTTATAGTACTATTGACTGATCGACTTAGTTTCCCACCCGCCTCGCCCTTCAATTATCTGCCGCCAATTATGTGCTTCTTTAGAGTATCTTTCTTAGAACTGCCATAACTATATGTGACTTAAAACTTCAATACTGTCATGTGACTGCTGTCAAAGCAGTTATGTATTGTTTAATTTGTATCATAACATATATTGTACATATGTCTTTTTGAATTAAGTTAGCATCAACATAGCACTTGTATGACGTTTTTATACACATAGTTTCTGCCGCTTTTTTCATGTCATTTCAGAATAAACATGGTGATGAGAGAACAAATTAACTGTTGAATACACTGACATCTATGACGATTTCATGAGAACACAGTAATACATGTTTCACAGAGATTGTTGACCAAGTGGAGCTGATGAAATAACGTCATAACCATATTCCGCTGTGCATGGATTTTGTGGAAATGAGAATTGTGTTTAAACTCTCGGTAAAACAGACGGAAAGTAATTCATTCTGAATAATAAGTGTCAGTGTCAATATTCTCTCATCATAGTACTTGTGACGTTCAGTTCTAAAACATGATAGCATGTTTTTTACTTTACCAACTAACAGGAACTATATCAGTTATATACGGTGCCGTCCAAAATTACCCTTACAGTCGTAAGAGAAATTAGCACAGATTGGCTTTACATTTGTACAATTTCTTTTTATACTAATTTACGCATTGAGATTTGTGTTATAAACTTAACACATGAAAGCAAAATAATGTTTCTTTTGGACAAGGGTAGTTTTAATACGTTTTGTATTCTTTAGTCTCGATGAACACACATTTACAAGAGTAAGGGCTAATTATGGAAGGCACTGTTATAGGAATCATGCAAAAGACAATTTTAATATTAGATATTTTCTATTCTTACATGCTGAATATTTGAATTAAACTTTCTTCTCCTTTAGTTTTTTCTTTTCTGTCACTCATGGAGGAAATCCTGCCAATTAAAGGTGGACTAATAAAGCTGGAAGACGGTAGCTTGAAAATCTAGATAGTTATATAAATCTTAAGGATCGTTATACAATGCACTCTCACTATCCAACTACTATCAGCCTGAGAGAGGTTATACGGTCTAACTTGAGTTTTTCACAAGACGAATTATCACTACAAGTCAAGACACGATATAGCTACCGGGTTGATAGTTGAATGTTCAATAATAATAATATCGAAGTACATAGCGTTGGTTCTTTCCAGTTTGTGCGCCTTTCGTATCCTCGGATACCCAGGGATGAGAGATGTACACACAAAGTTCGATGCTCCGGTGACTTAACCAAGCTATGACTTCAGTTGGCTGTGTAGTATGTCACAAATGGTATCCAGGTCGGACTAAACTCGCGTGTCTTTCAGATCTCGGGTACCCAAGGATGAAGACCGTTGGTTTGAGGTTCGATGCTCCGGTGACAGTGACCTTATAACGATCTCATATCATTGATCTTAAATGTTTAAATACTACCGGTATTTCATCAATCTGATTTACACTTTAGTGTTACATGTATGTCCACCTTCGGTCGACGGGATTTCCTTTAAACTAAACACGGATACCCTGTTTAGTATTACATGTAGTGGCCTTGAACACCCAACTTAAACATCCCTATTTAATGTTTTTATTACAATGATTTAGTAAAGGTAATAAGAAATCATTTATTTGTTGTTTTATTTTTGGGTAATGAAATAATTTCAGATAAATTAGACAGTTTACAAGAAGAGGAATAAATCAAATTATTATATTATACAATTATACAATTCTCTTTGATATTATATTTGTTATAACAAAACATTATTTACATTTATTGTCCAGGAACATCTTGATCAGTTCTTGTATTGTGTGATTGTATTATCGTATATTTTATATGATAACTGTTATTTCTGTTACACAGTAAATGTTTGAAGGTTCAAACTCAATGGTTGATGTGAGTCAGTTGTTAGAATATGTTCGTATCAACGGAGAAATTTAGATAAAAATTAGAACAAATGTTGACCCAAAATGGTGTTAATGTACAGCTTATTGACATTACACTTAAGCTACTATAACATGGCCTTAAATTAGTGGCTCATTTGTGTAACAAAGTAATCTTTTGTGTCCAAAGACAAGCAAATATGTTTGTCCAAATTTATGCTTATCCTTTAATTGATGAAGGAATTATGACTTTTTAGAAACTGGAGGTCCGGTGTAATGTCAATTGCTGTAAGTTCCACTTGCAGTTTATGTACTTTTAGTCTGGATTTTAACAGACATGTATAAACTCTGTTTTGACCCTATGTTGTTTGAAAATACACATTTGTAACAGTGCTTAGTTATTTTTTCCTTGTTAATTGTAATTTATATATTATTGTAATGTATACATATTAAGGTTGTATTGAATTTCCTAAAAATAAACCTGTGAATAATTCATTGGTTTACTTTATTATTTAATTTGACCTTGTCCTTATCTCTTTCCATTACATGACATCACCTATCCATCACAGAAAGACACACAATCTGTTACAAAAATTATCAAGATAAGTAATCTTTCTCTTAGACAAAATGATCTAGATATAAACCATGTCTCTTCAAATGTATTATACACCATGTCTCTTCAAATGTAAAATGATCTAGATATATACCATGTCTCTTCAAATGTAATACACCATGTCTCTTCAAATGTAATACACAATGTCTCTTCAAATGTAAAATGATCTAGATATATACCATGTCTCTTCAAATGTAATATACCATGTCTCTTCAAATGTAATACACAATGTCTTTTCAAATGTAATACACAATGTCTCTTCAAATGTAAAATGATCTAGATATATACCATGTCTCTTCAAATGTAATACACAATGTCTCTTCAAATGTAAAATGATCTAGATACAGTCCAACTTGTGCTAACGACCACCTCCGAATAGCGGGCACCTGCCGACAGCGGCCATTTTGATTTCCCCCCGACCGAAAACGCTCTTTAAAAGGTCGTGAATAACGGCCACCTGTCGACTGCGACCAGCGGCCAGTTAAAACCATCCCCGCGGCCAGTTTAGAACTGTGAACAATGGCCAGACGATTGTTTGAAGACAGTATTTCGTATAAAGGCGATTTCGAAAGCAGGCCGCCATTTTTGTTAAAGTTAAGCTAAAAACCCGTTATCCGGTTTTTTCCGGATTTTTCGTATACAAACCATCTCGAGTACGATTTTATTAGTTATAATCAAGCTGTAGACAATTTTCTCGTCACCTTATTATAAAAATATGTTAATGTATTCTTTTATTGTTAAATTTATTTGTAAATCGGGAGTAAATTACGTCATGTGATGACACTTTGTTAATTAGTTTTGAATGTTTGGAGACTCTACTAGGTTTGTTTTTCACACGTCCGGCAGTTAGATAAATGTTTGTGACACGCTGTTAATTCCTAATTTCGTTCGACTGTGACCGTTGTATACAGGTAATTTGACAACTGGGATAAGATAGAAAGACTATACAAAAGGTCAGAGTAGTGAGAATTTGTGGAGTGCATTTGTTAATGTTGAGGGCATAGTATGAAATGTAGCTGCAAACAAAAAATCACTGATTTCTTTGTTTTAGTCATTCTTTGTTCAAAGTTTTGTTTTATTCATTTATAGTCACAACTTCAATAATGATAATGTGAATAATGAATTATGGTTGAAAATAAAAACAATTTTAATTATTAATTCATGCTAAATTCGTTCAACTGTGACCGCTGTATACAGGTAATTTGACAACTGGGATAAGATAGAAAGACAATACAAAAGGTCAGAGTAGTGAGAATTTGTGGAGTGCATTTGTTAATGTTGAGGGCATAGCATTCATGAAATGTAGCTGCAAACAAAAAATCACTGATTTCTTTGTTTTAGTCATTCTTTGTTCAAAGTTTTGTTTTATTCATTTATAGTCACAACTTCAATAATGATAATGTGAATAATGAATTAAGGTTGAAAATAAAAACAATTTTAATTATTAATTCATGTTAATTATGAACTCTGTCTCTCAAGTCTGACGAAACATTGCCCGTTTGTTCCTCCCTCCGAACAAAGGCCACCTGTGAACAAAGGCCACTTTTCTATTTTCCCTTGGCATGCCGTTGTTCACAGGTTGGACTGTATATACCATGTCTCTTCAAATGTAATACACAATGTCTCTTCAAATGTAAAATTATCTAGATATATACCATGTCTCTTCAAATGTAATACACAATGTCTCTTCAAATGTATTATTCACCATGTCTCTTCCAATGTAAAATGATCTAGATATATACCATGTCTCTTCAAATGTAATACACAATGTCTCTTCAAATGTAAAATGATCTAGATATATACCATGTCTCTTCAAATGTAATACACAATGTCTCTTCAAATGTAAAATGATCTAGATATATACCATGTCTCTTCAAATGTAATACACAATGTCTCTTCAAATGTAAAATGATCTAGATATATACCATGTCTCTTCAAATGTAATACACCATGTCTCTTCAAATGTAATACACAATGTCTCTTCAAATGTAAAATGATCTAGATATATACCATGTCTCTTCAAATGTAATACACAATGTCTCTTCAAATGTAAAATGATCTAGATATATACCATGTCTCTTCAAATGTAATATACCATGTCTCTTCAAATGTAGTACACCATGTCTCTTCAAATGTAATACACAATGTCTCTTCAAATGTAAAATGATCTAGATATATACCATGTCTCTTCAAATGTACGTTCAAGATTTATCCTGATGCTACATATAAGACTAATTTTTGTAGGAGCAGTGATTCAGTGGTAGAATGCACACTTAGGGATCAAGAGAACCCAGGTTAAGTCCCCACTAGGGGCACTTGTAATTTCATTGAACAGGAAATTCACCTACAGTAGTTCCACTTCATCCAGATGTAAATGGGTATAGTGAGGGATCGCCTGCTGGAAGGTGATTTCAATGATATGGGGTTATCATACAAGATTGTAAAGTCAGCTGAACATGTCAATGCAACCTAATTAACGAAAATTGTAACTTGTAAGCGTCTATTGCCAGTAAACATTTCTTGTTGACTATTTATATTTACAACCAGAAGCATGATTCTTTGGTTCAGAACAATTTCTCTGAAAAAATATCTTCATTATAATTGTTTAGCGTGCATTGTAACAGAGAATTAAATATCTTAGCTGACCTGTTCAAGTAAAGTCTTTATGAACATTATTTTTTATTTGTTCGGAACTTCAGTTCCGACAAATAATATTTACCATAATTCAGACCCTTGCCGATTTTGAAATTTACCGAACCCAGAAGTAGTCTCTCAGTATATTGAGTAAAGAGCAATTCAAACAGATCGTCGGCCATGACAGGAAAAAGAAAAGATACAGAACAATGGTACCTTGCTCAAACGAAGTGAAATTGAAGTAAACTTGAATTTTCGTACTCAATCTTCCGAATGCTAAACAAAAACTGCACAGTGGCCAGGCGGTCAATCTTGCATTTTCCTACGATCAGGGGCCTAACGTTTCCAGAAACTGTCCTGACCAATTGAAAGGCGGAAAGTTCCCTTTATCAATCATCTAAGTTCAAATCTTGAAATCTAGATATAGAAAACAATACCACCCAACAAGCCCTAACTCCTAGCAGGATCAGAAAGGTCTAAACAACACAAAGATAGACAGTACGTTGACACGATATAGTACAATTAAAGATCAATATGAAAACATGGCAAATGGCCACTGAAAATTTAAACTGGTATTAACATTCATTTCGAATCTGCAACAAATAGGCACGAATTAAACTATGCACTAGTTAAAATTTGTTAGCTTTTTTAGAAATATAGCTTAAACAGAAAACTGACTCTAGGTCATTGAACTTATTCTCTATACAAGAGGGCCCTTTACCGTTCAGGATATTTAGATAAAATGAGCCAATAGAATGTTAACAAGAATTTTCAATTTTTAGCTACTGTGTTAACAAGAATTTTCAATTTTCAGCTACTGTGAGCTAGTTTTTCATCTAAACTGACTCATGTTCGAACTCATTCAAGTAATTACCTAGAAAGCATCCTGGTCAAGTTTGATGGCGATTGAATAAAAATTAAATTATTATTGTACTCATTCTACTAAATTCGATGTTTGGTTTGTTTATATTATCAGAATCATAAGACGCTCGCAACAAAATCCATATATCAAGCGTCTATGTGTAAAAATTCCATTTTCCGGTACAGTTCCGGTAAATATACTTATACATGTAAAAGTTGTGGTTCTTTGACACTCTAATGTTTAACTTTCTTATCGCTCCCCCCCCCTCTCTCTCTCTTTCCCCTCTAGAAATGTTAATATTTCTTATATTTATATATATGTATTTTTTTTTTCTTTTCTTTTCTTATATTTATATTGATAAAATGTACATATTACTCATGTATCATGTATCATGATTTGAGAAAATAAAGGTTTGTTCTGTTCTGTTCTGTTCTGATAAAAAGTGGCCACAAGGGTTTTTCATATTCGGTCAGTGTGACCTAGTTTTTGACCCCAGGTGACTCATATTCGAACTTGGGATGGAAAGGTAACCATACGAGTATCAACAAGGTTTTTTTTTGTTTTGGCTTCTGTGACTTAGTTTTTCCATCTTAAATCAACCATGTTTGAACTAATCCGAGCAATTACCTAGACAAGCATCCTCACAAAATAATAATTGAGGTAAAAAATTGAACACTGGAATGTTCACAAACAATGAGGATGTACGACGGACCCCGAACATTCAACGATCCTAAAAGTTAATTCTAAGCTAGCTCAGGTGAGATAAAAATGATTTTGACTGTAACTTGAATATAAATAGCCTTGTTTGTTTACTATTGTTTAATTTTGTCTCACCCAAGTCATATGTAATCATAATCCGACCTTGAATAAACAAACAAATTAACGCCTGTCGATGCAAAAACAAAGACACGCTTTTAGATAAAAAAGATTAATCATATTTTAATTATCAAGACCAAAGATAAAGAGATGTTCGTTACAGTGACCCGAATGACTGGGCTGCATAGGAATAGACTTGACCAATTTTTGTTGATCAAATGCACCAAGATCAGCGTGATACAAAGTTTATTTGTTTGACATTGCACAGATTTATTAACATAATAACTATAGTTGCTCTAAGAAGACAAAGCTTGTATATTAAAACAACTAAACCATCTTTAGAACAATTGGTAAATACAACTTCATAAAATCCAGACACATGAAACAAACAAATTATGTATATGTTGACCTTATAGTGTGATTAATGCTTTTAGACGTTAATATATTCATATATTATCCATTTCATTTGAAATAAACAAAAACTATTTCATGACCTACTGTTGATGGTTAACGGTGTAGAGGTCATCGACTTCTATACTCATGTTTAATTATATACATTATGTTCATCATCCAAGTCGCCATTGTTATAATATAACAAAACAATTGTTTTCTACCAATAACATAATTGATCCGTTAGGTAATAAACTAAAACGTTTTATTATTATATTCTATAACGTCTTTGTGTTGTAAAACGTATAAATACGAGCTCATTTTCTGTTAAGTCTCATACTTCAAGATCTTAAGACAACCAGGTGAGATTTCTTATTTTATATCTCGTTTAATATTATAAACCTAAACTCTGACATTTACAAATTAAAACGTTCTTTTTGCGTATACATTGTATAAGTTTTCTTAATTTTTGATCATGTAAGCCTTGTTTTTAGATAGATAGAGTTTATTTTATAAATGAAAATATTACACACATAGCACTTAAATTAATTTAAAAAAAACAGTATAACATATATTGTAGAAATGTTCTTAATTTTTGATAAAGTAAGCTTTGTTTTTTAAAACTGTGTTTTGGACGTAGACTTTAGATTCAGATAGTATATCATATTTTTCTTTAAAAAGCCATATAATCAGCAATATTGATTAGATTACTAGTTTGCCTCGTACGAAAATAGGTGTCAAACAACTTTCAAGCGATCGAAGGGCGGTTACCCGACGCGATTTTTTCATTGTCAAGTTCGTTAAAACCGCTTTAAATAAATGTATAATAATCGATCTACAAGTATAGTAGACATACTCCTTTGTATCATTTCAGCACTTTGATTAATCAACACATGACGGCTGACAGTAAAATGTATCTACAAACAATATTCATACTCTCTATCATCGCTTTTGCTCAAGGAGTTGACAAAACAAGATTATGGAGAACACCACCACCAATGAAAGGATTTCTTCTACAACCTGTAAGTTTTAATGTTGAATATTTAAGTTGTTCATTTAAACGAAATATTCGAAGTGAAACGATTTTAGTTAGTTCTAGGCCACAACAAATTGATGTGTTCTATAGATTCGCTTGTACCTTAATTTTGACGGTTTTTACAAAAACATTTCCTCGCTCGCTCATAAATTTTTTGTTTAAACCGCTATGTAAAGCAAATGAAGTATGATTTTTTTCTTCGCTCGCTGGCCCCAATTTTTCCAGAAAAATCCGTAGAACACATCATCAATTTGTTGTGGTCTAAACATTTTTATTGACATATCAACAAAATGTGTAGTAAACAAGTGCACTATTTATATTTTATTCCTGTTTTGATTTGGTTAATTATTTAAATTTATACCTGAACTAATATACAACTAGGTACTTATTTATCACGGACATATTAAGACTAATTTAAAGTTGTATGTTGTTTACAGAGTTTAGGAAGATGGTTTATACAGTTTAGAAGTGCTCCATGTGGCTGGGAAGGTTCATCAGAGTTTCGTGATTATGAAACAACATTGATAATGGATGGACAAAATATCCTAGCTAGAGAAACAATGAGGTATATAATCATGTTCTATTGAAATCAGTAAACGTTTACATGTAGTGGTGATCTCTAGATTACCAGAGCTCTTCGTGCACGTTCAAATCGCGTACTAACTCGACCGCAGGAAATATTTTTAAATGTGGGTTAAATTTTGTTTGAGAGCAGATTATTTCATAGTATAACACAATAATTTAGAGCAGTTTTTGTCTGTAACGCATTTAGCCTCGTTGTTCTTAGATCATGATTTTTTATCCTTACTTAATAAAAACTGGATTATGAGGACGCTGATTCTAGCATGACAACAAAAGCTGTAAAACTATGTTTAGCAATAGAGCTGTAATAACTTTGTATCTATTTATAGAATTATCTTAAATGTGTTTGAAGGAACAAAAAAAACTTTCAGCAATACGTGTTATTTTTGTTTACGTTTACATTTTTTTAACCAAAATGATAAATTTGATAAGAATGTTTTTTAGGATGAGAGTAAGCTGACTATTTCTAAGAAACTATAAACTATCACATTCATTATATGATATTAATGCCAGTTCTTGTTATATAAGTTCAATAACTATATAAACCTAGCACATGTAATTATATTTTCAGAAATGACATATGCAATACTGTAACTTCCAGTTTATACGTACGATCCCCACCAGGAGTATTCACTGCAAAGGACCAATTAGGTATGTTATTTATATCTTCCACAAGTGTTCCAAAATCTAGATAGGGTTATAACATTTGAGGAACTTTCAAATACATGTATGTAGTAAAATGATTAAAATCAAGAACGGATACGAAGTACAAATAATGTGTTTGTACTCTGTTTTATCAATTCTTTACGTCGATAGTATGTCAAAACCTCACGTGGCTTCTCAATGCTGAACTTTGGTTTAAACTTATATCATTTTCAGTTTTAGTCAGTTAAATATTCGTTTCAAATACTTACTAAGATTAAGAATTATGTACAGACCTACTGTTCGTTCATGTTAACATTGTCACTATGACATGGTCTACTCCATTAGCATAACAATATTTACTATTTAAGTTTAGCTAGTTTAAACAATTTAATTCACATATTAACATATATTTCCTCTGAAATAAGTAAAATGGCGCACGTGCGCCAGCCTATTCGCCTAATGACCGGTCAAGTGCATTGTTTAAAGAACAAATACACACATGTTCTATTATACAACTTGTAGCCTTTGTTGGCGGATAAAACAAATGTATATTCTGTCAGCAATAAAGTTGACAGATCACCTCCGAGTCAAAGTCGTTGTTCCGCTTGATATTATCATTGTTATAATAAATACACGATATTGAATTACTATGTTTAGGTAACAATTGGAGTGGAAGCTACGTTATACCAGCTACAGATTATAAGACATTTAGTATAACGTATGGTTGTGCCAAAGTTTCAACAATGGGAGATAAATGTGACGACCCATGGTTAAGTGTAAAAACTCGTATGCCGAACCCCGGTCCTAAAGTGGTCGCTCTGATAAACGATGCGTTGATGTCTTTGTGGGGAATAACAGTTGATCATCTTCAACAAGTACAACATCAACAATGTAAGAACTCTTTCATTGTTTGCATTTAGGTCTATCTCCACATAAACACATCCTATGTATGTCACTGGTCTTATTATATATTGGAAGTCCTGTATTTTTTCTATCCAATACGTTTACTCTGTTTAACGAGCCAGCATCTTTTAGGCATGTAGAAAAGACTATACATTTCCTATTTTCAAAAAACAATACATCTTGTCAGACACGGGAATCGAATTAAGATTGTCGAGTTTGAAAACAGGTGAGCTTACCACAAGACCGTGAAAGTGGATCCTTTTTGACATGGGTTGCTTGCAGCACAGGTGTCATTAACCACGACTCTTGAAGCATATCACAAAAATGTCGCGGACAATTACATCTTGCCATGCGCAGTCAAATTAAACCCAACGATATAAAGTTTGGTAAACACCTACGTAAAAATATTCTTGTAGTTAACAATATCAGACAGTACTAAGCAGTCTTGCTTTGTCTTTTTACAGTTAGTTCTGGGGAGCGCTATCATACATGTAATCACTCAGTTTGTAGATACTGTTCATATAGTCAACATCTAAACACGTGATATCTGATCCAGATCTATGGGTATTTTAACGTCTTATGTAATTACATTTATTGATACAATGATACAATGTTTTACAAAATAATATCATAAATGTCAGTGTTACAATATAGGGTCTCTGATTATAGTTAACATAGTTCAATTGTCTAATGCTCTTCCATTTATCACAGGAGCTTGAGATTCTGTATCATTGTTAAAAAATCCCTCCCTCTTATAATAAAACCCATGTTTTATTATAGAAAAAAGTACTAATGAATTTCAAACTATGATACAGAAATTCAAGCTCCGGTGATTTAATGTCTTATTTAATTCAAACTTTAAAATGTTTTATATATTTTTTTCAGCATGTTTGGGTAAAAGTGGACCCCACCATTCCTTTCCTAAACCATTTATGGGTTCTGGACAGCCAGGTGTAATTTATTAAACATATAGCTACGTATACTCATTTACATAATTATGTTATTTCTTCTAATTTAATGATAAATCATTTATCTATCGCCAATAAATTATTTTTTTGTAATAAATTGTGGTTGTGTTTTCTACTGCGAGCAATATCTAATATCAATACTGTGTTCTCCCAGATATGTCAATATGTCAGTATGATAATATTATTGACAGGACCAATTGGTTCTGGAAGAGAAAACTAGTAGTTATATGTATCCAGACCGTTAGCATAGGAAGACCTTTTAGACGTCCTTTTATGCCGAAGGCTGGTGGTTCGCTGAATGAGCCAACTGAGTACTTTTTAGTAGTGGTTCCTGGTTCGAATCCTTTGTCTCAACAGTTGTGGTATTAATTGAGTACTTATTGAAATTACACAGAGTTGTTCCGTTGATTTAATTACTTAACTAATTACTTAAATAACATACAAAACGTTCTCTAGATTTTACTATTTTATTAAATAACAACAATGTCCAACAACATATATCAATTTTAAATGTCACATAGTTTAAATACACATAAATCATATAGTCACAAAGTTCCCTATCAAAAGTTCATCCAAATAATAATTACAGTCACAAAGATTTTTGTA
Organism: Mactra quadrangularis; assembly: GCA_025267735.1. NCBI lineage: Eukaryota > Metazoa > Mollusca > Bivalvia > Venerida > Mactridae > Mactra > Mactra quadrangularis. The sequence goes on from CM046305.1 coordinate 12,406,009, forward strand.
TAGCACAGAGCTAAAATTCACATAGAAGTTACTAGTTCGAATCTTAAAAAATAAGTACTGTACCTTTTTTATAAAACAAAACACTACTTCATTACTAAAGAAGGGGGTAGGGGTCAATTCTCATTGACCAGTTAAAATTACAGAATATCCACTAAACTGACCTATTGTTCTAAAAAAACCAGCGGTCATTGTTAAACAAAATAATTGCCGTCGGCTAACCTTAAATGTCCATTCTTACTACAGAATTTACAACTTACAATAAAGCATCAATTGTCTTTAAAAACATAAAGGTTCGATGTTGTCATTTTTGATGTACGTTTACGATTCATAGTGCATTTTCTCTAACACCCGAGGCGGCGAGGCCGATGAACACAATGGCTTTAATGTAAAATATCTGACAAGTGCTTGGAGCTACAAAATGCTTTTTATGAGAAAAATATAACTATTGATTTAACAAATTCTGAATTCTAAAATTATTAATTAACAAGTTACAGTATACTGCCAGATTTCAATAAAATTTGCTGCATGAAAGTCCGGTAGAAGGGTAAACAATTGTCACTAGAGAAAAGGATCTGGGAAAGTTGGTTAGGTGACCTGTTCACCGTCGATAGAATTTTTAAAACATGCTAATATATAGACGTTTATAGGCTAACAATAAACATAAAATACTCTGATCAAGTCTAAAGAATTTTATTTATTTAATTTCAAGCGCATTATTGTGATTATAAGTTGGTACATTACGCAGAGAAAAAAACTGGAAATATAATGGTGTCGACATGATAGATGTATATTTTACTTATTGTCTGGAATACAAGTACCATCATTGTATCTGTAGTATTGTTTACATACACATGTATTATACATACATGCAGCATTAGGTATACCTGCACAGATAGCATCTGATGTACAATAACCATATAACTGTGCTGAAACATACATAATAACATACAATAAGTCAGGGTAATTCATACATTGGCTCTAGAATCCTGAATACATAGAAAATACACTACTGAGTTCTAAACTGAGGTTTTAAAAGATATATAAGATCATATTGACCAAAGACAACTTCCAGTGCGGGGTCAGTATCATTTTGAAAGTATGTAAACGTATTTATCAAACAAAAGTATGTAACTATTGATATAATAATTTACTGAAATGAACTATAGATTTATCTGAATAAATTGCCTTGTTTAACACAACGATTATAGTTAAGAATACCAGACAATAGAATTTTAGAGCAGTATAACTTTATGGACTTCCTTGTGACTAGCTACTATCCATCATTTAAATTCGATAAATAATATACGCTGGCATATCTGGAGTAAAGTGTAGGTGTGTGCTATGTGTGAAAAAAGTACCATCGAGCTAGCGACCTGTGATCCCACGAGTACAACAAATGTAAATCTTTAAATATACATCTAAAACATAGTAGTATTGATACACGATTCTACTGTTAAACATATCTAGTGTCAAACTTTCCTTGGAAAGAAATTCTCGATCCACCCGATGATTAGGTTAGATAAATATATACTTACTAATGCACGTGACTCCACGTACTGCATTACATCCTGGTTGATTAATTGTCAACGGTTTAAAGTCACATTGCATGAAGGATGTTTCTAAACCAGTACACGTTGTCATATCCATGTCTATCCAACTTAACTCTACACCATGCGAACTGCCTCTCCTGGCACCGGGAACATTAGTCCTATATTAATTAAACATATATTGTTTTGTTTATCATCGTTTATCAGAGTCCTTTGTCTAGTTATTAAAATAGACTGGAACAGTCATAAAGGTTTTCTTTATCGCTATATATTCTCCTTTATTCTTCCATAAAGAACCGACACAATTTTTGTAAACAAAAACATATTCATTCTTCTATGGAAAGGTATGACCTGCCATGCAAGGTGTCGTAGAAATCAACGTCCAACAATCCAGGGATTTTATATAACATGGATTTGTAACGATAAGTAAATGTAATACATTTTCATCAAATTTCACTGTCGTCGCTATTATTTTGGCCAAAACGGAAAACAAGTATAACAAGTTTATAAAATATAATAAAGATATTCACAAGAAATTTTGTACCAGTACCATTCAAATAGACATAATTGTTAGGAAAATGAGTTTCTAGATCATTTTTAGGTAAATTACTCTCATAGACTGTTTCACAAATTAATGCATTTCCCGCCGATCTGCCATTTTTAGCCCCATTTTACATCACCTAAAGTTATATTTTTTGTCAAAAACTTCAGAAACATTCACAAGTTGCATGAAAGACATGTACAAAAACAAATCAAGTTTTTTGTACAGCCTGCTTCAGCCAGTTATAGACAGTGACGACCGAGAAAATTCAAAAAAGCACTTCGTTACAAATCCCTGTTATATAGAATCCCTGAGTAAACTAACTATTCTACCACCACGTAAACAGGCGGCTTTCACACAAGTGGAATATTGAAACATAATATGTAAAATGTATAAATAAATGGCTTTAAATTAAGTCTAACAAACTATCAAATAAACGTACGAATAGTTTCTAATTTCAAGAATACAGTTAACGTGAGACATCTTTCTAATAATGAAGCTGTAATATCAGCTACACTCAAAGTAACCTCCACTGTTTATTAAGAACACTATATTATCAGTTTGACGATTTTACCTAATAATTGTATAATTGATTAAGTTTAATGATTTGACTGACGCCCTCGGGTAGCAGATTTACCTTAAAATGACAAGACTGTACACATGAGTTAAGAAATCATATTCTGCATCTTACAATTACTTAGTTATTGGCTTCTAATGGAAGGATATGTTAATACTAACGTAGAAAAGAGTTTAAGGAAGTTGATTATAGCTATTAGTGATAGGCCGTATCACTCCATGTTAAATAAAATTATCAGGACATGCCAATGAGATGCAAATTTCTTTTCTGTATTGATGGTTTCCATAAAATCTTGTTAAAATCAATCCAGCTGTTGCAAAGAAATAACAATATTTCTCAATATGAACTCTGCACAATTAATCAAGGGCAATAACTCTGTGCTGAAAGGTCTGACCGAAACAAGGCGACGATATGCGCGTCTCCTCTAGATATTGATGATTCCCATAAAGTTTCGTTGAATTCCAGCCATTAGTTGCAGAGCAGTAGCGCGAAAACAATTTTTCCTCTATATGCATACTGCATAACTAATCAAGGGCCATAACTCTGAGTTAAAGTGTCTGTCCGGAACAAGGCAACGATATGCCCATCTCCTCTTGGAATTGAAGATTCCCATAAAGTTTCGTTGAATTCCAGCCAGTAGTTGCAGAGAAGTAGCGCGGAAACGATTTTTACTCCATATGCATACTGCATAACTAATCAAGGGCCATAACTCTGAGTTAAAGTGTCTGACTAGAACAAGGCGACGATATGCGCATCTCCTCTTGGTATTGAAGGTTCCCATAAAGTTTCGTTGAATTCCAGCCAGTAGTTGCAGAGAAGTAGCGCGGAATCGATTTTTACTCCATATGCATACAGCATAACTAATTAAGGGCCATAACTCTGAGTTAAAGGGTCTGACCGGAACAAGCTGACGATATGCGCATCTCCTCTTGGTATTGAAGGTTCCCATAAAGTTTCGTTGAATTCCAGCCAGTAGTTGCAGAGAAGTAGCGCGGAATCGATTTTTACTCCATATGCATACAGCATAACTAATTAAGGGCCATAACTTTGAGTTAAAGGGTCTGACCGGAACAAGCTGACGATATGCGCATCTCCTCTTGGTATTGAAGGTTCCCATAACGTTTCGTTGAATTCCAGCCATTAGTTGCAGAGAAGTAGTGCGGAAACGACTTTTACTATATATGCATACTAAATAACTAATCAAGGGCCATAATTCTGAGTTAAAGGGTCTGACCAGAACAAGCTGACGATATGCGCATCTCCTCTTGATATTGATGATTCCCATAAAGTTTCGTTGAATTCCAGCCAGTAGTTGCAGAGAACTACTCCGGAAACGAAATTCGGACGGACGGATGGACGGACGGACGGATGGACAACGCCAAAACTATATCCTCCTCCCGATACCATCGTCGGGGGATAATAATCAGATACCCTATATATTCTTATACTCAGGCAATAACATTCAGATAGTCTGGGTGTAAAATGTAATTATTACATACTCATATCCTAAAGATTTACACAACACGTGATCAATGGTTGGAGCAGTCATGATACCAAACCATGAATTGTAATCACATAGAAGTCCCCATCTTCCATCCATCATTACTTGTACACTTCCACTGTTAGAAGGCCCATTGTCATCCGGAATTAAACGAACGTCTGTAGGGACTTGATCTATGATAATGAAATTTTTCATTAGACAAAACTATTATTTATATTTACAGCCCTGTGGCGGGGTTTATCAAACAAAGTCTTTACAGACATATTGCCTTTATTTAAAGCATGTCACCACGGCAACAAGACCACGGCGATCATTCATAACAGCCACTAGATGAAAATTAAAACAAAAAAGGAAAAATGAGTGTCCTGGAGAACCATCAAGTAGTTCAAACTAACAACCCTACAAGTGTTCTCAAAACATGTTTTGTAAGGTCTATTTTGAAAAAATAAATGAAGAATTAGAATATGGCGAGTGTAGAAAGTAGCCCTAGTTTTGGATGTATATTTGTGTTTGATTGACATCCTTCTGCTGTTAATTAAAACGTGTTTTATATCTATTTTACAAATTCATTCGCATAATCCGACAGACAATAGAACAAGCGTTAATTTGGTGTATAAATGTATAAATAACTCGTTTTAATTTGGACAAAATATATGTTTAAATTTGAAGTACGAAAGTTCGCAGTACGACAGTTTGGTTCAATTTTTCATTAAATATTAGATAGTGTATGCTGATTTCCGAGTCTTATTCTTAACCATAATGTAGACAAAACATGTGATTTTATGCATCATTTTAAAGCTGTAAATTTTCGACTGTAAATTTGTGTCCGACTGACATCCTTCTGCTGTTAGTAAAACATTTTAACGACTTATTTCACCAATTTATTCTCAAAATCAAAAATCAATAGAACAAACTTTCTTTTGGTGTATACATGTGTGTATAACTCGTTTTAATTTAGACAAAAATATGTTTACATCTGAAGTACGAAATTCTGAGATATAATAAATATACTGAGAATTTTCGTGCATCAAACATAATAATAAAGTTTGGCAAACTTAGATGGTGTTTTTACACTTTTATACACCAAAAGAAAGCTTGTTCTATTGTCTGTCTGATTATGTTAATGAATTTGTGTAATAGTTAGAAAACACCTTAATTAACAGCAGAAGGATGTCAGTTAAACACAAAATAACTATCGACAATAGGGCTACTTTCTACACTCGCCATGTTGTTATTGCTGATTTATTTCTTATATATGTATTTATTTTTATTTATCTTTCCGCTGTAATGTTTTCTTTCTACTAACAGACCCAGCAGAAAGATTGATCCTTCTGTTATAATACATCCTTCTGCCAACAGACCCAGCAGAAAGATTGATCCTTCTGTTATAATTCAATCATTCTGCCAACAGACCCGGCAGAAAGATTGATCCTTCTGTTATAATTCAATCATTCTGCCAACAGACCCAGCAGAAAGATTGATCCTTCTGTTATAATTCAATCCTTCTGCCAACAGACCCAGCAGAAAGTTTGATCCTTCTGTTATAATTCAATCCTTCTGCCAACAGACCTAGCAGAAAGATTGATCCATCTGTCATAATTCAATCCTTCTGCCAACAGACCCAGCAGAAAGATTGATCCATCTGTCATAATTCAATCCTTCTGCCAACAGACCCAGCAGAAAGATTGATCCTTCTGTTATAATTCAATCCTTCTGCCAACAGACCCTGCAGAAAGATTGATCCTTCTGTTATATTTCAATCCTTCTGCCAACAGACCCAGCAGAAAGATTGATCCATCTGTCATAATTCAATCCTTCTGCCAACAGACCCAGCAGAAAGATTGATCCATCTGTCATATTTCAATCCTTCTGCCAACAGACCCTGCAGAAAGATTGATCCTTCTGTTATATTTCAATCCTTCTGCCAACAGACCCTGCAGAAAGATTGATCCTTCTGTTATATTTCAATCCTTCTGCCAACAGACCCAGCAGAAAGATTGATCATTCTGCTGTAGTTTAATCCTTCTACCAGCAGACACAACAGAAGGCTCCTTCCTTTGAACTTTTAATATGTTCATCAAATTTAAAGAAAAAGAGAGAGTGAACGACAGAAATAAAATGGAAGAGTTATGTACATAATTGCCTTTCTCAGATCAAAAGTATGAAACCTAGCAATATTACCACAAGGAATCATACACAGCTAAAGATAGAAACAAAAATTCGAGTGGTAACGATAACAACGCTTTCGATTTCGCCATCACGTGTCCGCCTTAGTGGCATTACATGGATTGTTTACAACATGTACAACGTTTTTGTTTTGATTTTATAATTTTAAAGAAACAGAGTATTATGAATGAAACTGTGGTATGATTACTAGAGGATAGTGCATCAAGCCTTAATATAAGAACATAAAAGACACGGACTACGGTATTTAGTCAATTTTTGAATACATTTTGTACATGTAATATCGGTTTTTTTAACTCGTGACCCCAACAAATAGCTTCAATAATGGCTACAACATTCTTCTTAATATGTTTTCTGTGCTCACTCGGTAAAATAAAAATGTTAAACCAACGTTAACGATTTAACTTTATAAAGTATTAAATTATAATTACCAAAACAATGTATTCCTGGAGCATCAAAAAATTCGCTCATATAAGAGCTGGGTACTTGCTTGCATTGAGAAATTGAAGTCTCATATCCATCACATTTAAGTTCGGTAAGTAACGGGACACCAGCGTACGCGAATCTTTGTACTGGAAATCCTTGAAATCTGAAACAGACAGTTTTTAAAAGTCTATTACAACCTATTGTTGCCTTGATAAGATAAGACTCCTGAACGTTTAGCTATTCAATTCCCCTACTTTCTTCTACATATTGAATTTAAACATCAAATTTCAAAGTGATACTATAACAATTCAATGTACATATCATTTGTACATAGACCGTACCATATAACATGGAGTTCATTGTACTCACTATACTATCTCTTCTGTTTTTATCAACATAATAACATATCAACACTTTATTAAATAGCAATGCATCACTTTTACTTGATTTTAAATAGAACACCCATTGTATCATCACTTTAACAATTGAGTCACAGGTATTACGCACGCTATCTATGTACAGTATGAACTATGAAATTCAGCCTTTAATTTAGTTCATGAGGAGCATGAACACATGTCACTAGTGTATACTTATACCAATAACAATTGTATAATTAGCTATATGAATGCGAATTTTGTTCATGAGCTTTAAAGACGCCCTTTGAAAGTCTAAGACCTCTCATAGTGATGCCCCGTGATATGTAATTGTGTATCGTGAGTATCATATATTTTGTATTTTATGATACATTCCATATTCCAATTATATGGTGTTTTATCCATAAAATCCTTATAAAAATGGACATCCAAAACAACAACAACCAGTTGGTTAGTTTATAGTCAAAGTTCTACCCTCTAGTGCCAAATGACTGGTCCAGGCCTCCAGTTCGGCGTAGACTCGATCATGTGCCTCCTAAAGACTCAACCTAATGCTTGCGTCTAAATTAAGCATGTATATGAAATAATTGTTTTATACTTTTTCGGTGACAGGTTCAACCCACTTTAATAGGAAGTAACGATTTGCAATAACTCGGCACCGAAATCAGCACGCACACATCTGTTACGTGTCATTAGTTAGCGTAACCAAATGGAAGTTACTTGCTTGCATAGGCGATCGACATGGTTCCGAGTCAAATTATTATTTTCTTACCTAACTTTAGGGCCCAGTTACACGTGGTGATCGGTGATAGATCGGTTGTTTGTTTTTCCAGTAAAGAACGAAACCGACGTCACTGATTAGCCGCCAATTTATCCCTCATCACAAGCTATTGAGAAAAGTTGAATTTCATCGGTAAAAACTTACCGATTGGGATGTTTAAAATGTTTAAAATTCTCGATCGGTAAAAATTTCAAACGAATTACCGATTGACAAGCTGTCTATGACCGATATCACCGATATGTCTCTGATAAGCAACCGATGTACAAATATGAATCACTGATGGGAAAAGACGGTTAGTTTTCACCGATGAAACTCATCTTTTCCCAATAGCTTGTGATAAGTGATAAATCGGCGACTAACGGAGACGTTGGTGCTAAATCGGTGTTCGTCGGTTTCGTGCTAAACTTAAAAAAACAACGAAAAAACGATCTATCACTGATCTCCATCGTCGATACCCTGTTACACATAAAGTCTGAAATGCAGTTACCGATGACAACCGATCAGATGAGAGAAATAATCAACCGATTGAGGACAGTATTAAGTCCAACCGTATATTCTTGTTCCCAGAGTCTAGTAGGATTATCAATACTTGAGAATCCTACTAGACTCTGGGAACGAGAATGGACCGTATGTGTAACTGGGGTGTTATTGGACTTATTGTTATGATGAACTATGTATAGATCTTCAATGTAACATATTTTGATGAAAGTTTATCAAATGGAATTGTTCATCATGTAAAAAATTTATACTTTTTAATATCCCACGTAAAATATTAAAAAAGTTAACCTTGAGCTTTTTCCATCCATGTACCCTGGACTTCATTATGCTCCAGGTTAACTTTCTTAAAACTTTTGTGTAGGATATCAAAAAGTTTAGATTATAAACATAATCCAACAACATGAATATTTAATGTTCAGCAAGATTGGCTTTGTACGTCTTTCAAAAAACATTTTTGTTAGCACAATTCTCGTTGGAGATTTGTAGACCAGAAATGAAGCCATACCTACCCGTATCCTAATATTTTACAAATGGTTTTTGCTGTGATTTCATCAACTCCATGACGTAATAGTGGACCCCATTTTCCATCAACTAAAACTTCTACAGCCCCTTCGTATGGCATTAAACCAGGAACATTATTATGAACTAATCTTACATCCGTTGCCAACCCTGCAACTGTAATATCATTTCATATAACAATATATACGTTCGAAATGCTTGTATCTGATTAGTTGAGAGAGGGTCACGTGGAAGTCAGTAAAAGTAATATTGATTGGCTTCATTCGGTTACAGACGCGTTCTTGAGAGTCTGTTTAATTAATCGAGGACATTTCAGTATGGTATATTATAAAACTATTGAATATTTCTGTCCAGGGTCATCATGAGTTTCACAGACCTCTAAATAATATTGACTTTTTATTTCCTCCTCAGATTATTATCATTACATGTATAATACATGTACTAAGATTTGTATTACAATATAATTACTGATTACAATAATCAAACAAGAATATCCTCAAAACTTCCTTAGGTGTACATGTACTATAGTAAACATAGTTAGGACAATGTGGTTACCTATCTCGCGCATTTATTCCCCGAAAAATGTCATGCGACGAAAACAATCGAGTTAGTTGAAAAAAATGTACATGTAATTCCAAATTTTAAAATTTATAAGGTGTAGCGAAAAGTTCTTTTTTCTATTTATATTAATAACGTACTGAACTTTTAGATTCTGTTATCAAATTTCAAAAAAGAGCAGCAAGACTTATTCTAGATCAAGATTTACTCCCTCAGCTGACCTCTTTAGGGAGCTTAAATGGATGCTTTTCCCAGATAGAATCATATACAAAAAAGCAATACTAATGTTTAAATCCCTGAATAATAGCGGTCCAGATTATCTAAACTCCGTGTTTCACTCTCAAAACCCCAAACATGGCCATACTCTTAGATCTAATAGATAGATAGATAGATTTATTTAGGTATTAGCATAATACAACATGACATATATAATTTAACAATACAATATGATACAATAGTAAAAAATACATAAATATTAAAGTTAGATATACATACATATATACATTGTATATATTAAACCATGTCATAAAATACCAGCACCAGGGTTATCACAAAAAAGAGTGAACTCTTGTTTCCATTGTGGACCCTCATGTGGTAGTATGACTCGGAGAGGCGAAATTAATGTTAACAATAAAAACATGTTCACAGTAATACTAAGGTATCATATCACAGAAAATTGAAACTATTTAATAGTTGCACATGTTACACAGTAAAGTTTATCACAAATGTAAAAAGACAGAGATCTTAAAAATTGATAGACCAATACCTGGCTAGGAAAATAAATAAAAAACACATTACTTATGTAGAAAATAATAAAAAGTTGATGTGAAATTATATAAATATTTTATGAAGTTTGCAGGAACACATTATTTAAACTACTTTAGAAAGCAAAAAGTTTTTTACCGAATCTTTAAAAGGTTTATATTTTGTTAAATTAGAAATATTTGCAGGCAAGTTATTCCACAGCTTGGAGCCAATGTAACAGAAAGATTTAGTTCCTGAATTTTTTACTCTAGGAATACAGTATCCGCCCTTGGTACTTAATCTTGTGCTGTAAGAGTGTACAGAAGTTTGAGATAAAAAATGTTGTTTCAGGTACTCTGGTGCAATGCCATGGTTAATTTTATGAACATGGCACAACATTATTTGTTCAACTCTACTCTGTACCGGTAACCAATTTAGCTTAATGAAATGTTCCGGTCCGATGTGCGCCCGGGAATCAAAATTAAATATAAATCTAATTAGTTTATTTTGTGTGGTTTGTAACCTGTTTTTCAAGTTTTGCGTTATGCCATTGTACCACACAGAGCAAGCGTAATCAAAGTGGCATTGAACTAACGCTGTCACAAGTTGTTTTCTTGTATGAAAATTAAGAAAATCTTTTTTACGATACAGAAATTTAAGTCGAGCATTGGCTTTCTTAAGAACTGACTCAGCCATAGATTGGAAAGACAAAAACTGATCAATGGTTACACCAAGGTATTTGACAGAACTTCTAGCATTAATGTTTGTACCATTACATGAGATATTGAGGTTTGTTTGTGATTTAAGTTTTTGTTTAGAACCAAAAAGTATTGTTTCAGTTTTACCAAGATGTAAAGACAATTTATTATCAGTTAACCACTGACTTACTAAAAGAAGATCATGAGACAAAGCTTGTTCAACATAAGATGTGTTCTTTCCAGATACAAGGATGGCAGAATCATCAGCATATAATAATAATTTGTTTTTACTACACTGGGCATATCATTAACATATAAAAGAAATAATAAAGGACCAAGGATCGAACCTTGTGGAACCCCACATGTAACAGTTGAATTACCTGAAAAAGTTCCAGACACATCTACTAATTGTTGTCGTTCAGACAGATAAGACTCAAACCACCGACAAATCCCGTTACCCAAGCCACATGCTTTAAGTTTGGTTATAAGAATGGCATGGTTGACAGTGTCAAAAGCTTTCTGCAGGTCCAGCAACACCATGCCTACAACATTTCCTTTGTCATTTTCAAGACGGATGTAATCTATTAAATGAATTAGACATGTATCAGTGGAGAAACCACCCCTAAAACCTGACTGAAAATTGTAAATTAAATGTTTCTCCTTTAGATAAGAATCAATTTGATCATAAACAACTTTTTCAAGAATTTTCGAAAAAATATTTAAAATAGACACCGGTCTGTAGTTACCAACAGATAGACGGTTGTTCTTCTTAAAAAGGGGAACTACTCTTGCATTTTTCAATTCTTCAGGTACTCTCCCTTGTATAAGAGACAAATTTATAATATGTGTCAGGGGGCCAACAATAATGGGAGCCCCATCCCTGATAAATCGAGAAGGTAGCCCGTCAAGGCCAGTGGCTTTATTTGGCTTAAACTGTTGATATATTTTAACACTTTAGCCTCAGACATTAGAGAGAAAGCAAAACTGTTTGATCGGACACCGAGTTTAGAATAAAAGTTAGTCACGAAAGTTTCGCCATATTGACCAACACTGTTGGGAAGTTTATCTACAAGTTTACATGCAATAGTGGTGAAAAAATCATTGAAAGTCTTAGCAATAGTGGACTTCTCAAAACACACCTCTCCATCAACAGATAATGCTATATTACAAGAAGATACATTATTGTTTTTCTTTGAGGGTAAGCCAAGTGTTTTTAAACACTGCCATAAAGATTTAGAATCATTTTTATTTTCTTCAATAACGCTTGAAAAATAATTAGTTTTAGCACTGTGTACAAGATACTGAACTTTATTTCTTAGCAACTTAAAAGCATTAAAATTCTCATCAGTTTTTTCTCTTACATACAATTTAAAGGCTTTATTTCTGTCTTCAATAGTTTGAAGAATTTCACCGTCTATCCATGGTTCTGATCTTTGTTTGAGCCTTATGTGTCTGACAGGAGCAATGCTATCCAAAACTGATAAAAATAAAGTTTTAAAACAATCCCAGCCAATGTTTACATCATCACATAATAATACTTGGCTCCAATCTGTGTTTAAAAGATGATTTTGAAAATCTTCTTTATTATAACTTTTAGTGGATCTGTATTTAACATGATTGTGACAACCAAAAAAGCTTTTACAATTTTTCCTGGTGCAAAATATTAAACAATGATCACTGAAAGATGTATGTATTACACCAGACTGTGAAATCTTATCTTTCTCAGATACAAGTATCAAATCAATGGTTGTAGAAGATGAAGCACTAATTCTAGTTGGGTTACATATAAGCTGACTAAAATGAAACATTTGGATAAAAGATTTAAAATTTTGTAAAATAGGAAGTGTATGTTTACCGGTAACATCTGTATTAAAATCACCAAGTATAAGAGTCTAATGACCAAGAAATGATTTCTGTCCCAAAACCTAAACTCGAATGTTTTCGTAAATCCCTCAGTTCTTCTGCTCCTGTGATTTGGAATTCCATTCCTTTAAATGTTCGACAGTCAGACTCACTTGGTAAGTTTAAGACTGACTATCTTAGGTGCACGTACTCTGGTAGTGCTATGTAAATATAAGTTGTTGTTTTGTTTGTTTGTTTGTTTTTATCATTACTAAAATATGTGTGTATATATGTAATTATATTAAACCCCATACTTAACTTGTGCACCACATTGGTATTTATCAATTTTCAAATAAGTATAGGTCGTTTGCGTTAAAGCTGGACCCCTAAAATCATTAATTATCTCAATAACTATCGGATGGAATTAACTCAAATATTGTATGTGATCATAACTAGCATGTTCCTTCTCAAATCCTAAAGTTCAGAATTTTTCTTTAAATACATAACATACTTCCCATAGACATGCAATGCAAATTTGAAGCCAAAAAGAGACTTTTGTTAAATGGGTATGTTCCATAATCAGAACAGCCATATAACAGTAGATACAAATAATAGCTAAATATGAGGCCCGGTTAGAAATTTTATTTGATAAAGTACGGTATGGATAGAAAGCGAAAACAGCTTGTTTTCGCAAAAACAACTTTTTTTACGAAAACAACCAGTTAATATTATACGTTATTTCAAACAAAAATTAAAAATTAAACTAAAAATACTTTAAATGAGCAAGTTTTGGTACAAAATTCCTAAAAATACGAAAACAACTATCAGTCAATCGCCACGAAAACAACTTTGAAAGCAAAAATCAGTCAGTCTCGCGAAAACAACTTTTTCTACGAAAACAACTTTTATATGAAAACAACAATCAGTCAATCTCTCAAAAACTTTTCCTACTAAAGCAACAATCAGACAATCTGGACAGGTGTATTCCCCGGACCCACCTATGTTTTTTAAAGAAAATGGAACGATTACATGGACCCACCCCTTAACTTTCTTGTATAATAATGAATATCGCAAAGATTTTTACAAACGTTCAAACTTAGGTGTATTCTTTGATAATTTTTGCGCGTCTATTCCTTGTAGGAAATGGACCCACCTTTATTTCTTTATTCATGAATGGATCCTCATAAATAATGTATCTGTTAAAAGCTAGGACAATGCCATTTTCAAAAAAGTTAGAATAACGAAATCGGATGTTTAGTAAATAATAAGAGTGCATTTGAATTTCGAATTTCGCACGAAGGTGGTCCCGAAATTGTCCGACAATCAATCAGCACCCGAAGCAAGTACGATTCCTACAGAAGGTCACGCGATCGCATCCGATCCACACACGTATCTTCCTGAATTTCATGCGATGGCATCCGATCTACTCACAAAGTCACCTCAAAGACGCAGATTTTTACAAAGTTGTAACACGCAGGACATGCGAGGGCCACACGATGGGTATACGCCATCGTATTGTAAGTATGATGTGTTAGAAGGTAGTAGAACGCGTCACGTGACTCCCGGTTCATGGTCCCTGGTTCAACGCTTACGTTTATCAATTCAGAAAATTTACAAAGATTTTAAAGGTTTCTTATTCATATATCATAGACAATGGTCTATCTCTAAGATTCATTGTTAGGGTACTTTATTTTGGATTTTTTTTCATAAGAAGTGCGTCACTTCAGTAATAATTAAGCTAATAAATGTTTTTTTTTCAATTGATCACGATCCGACGATTTCGGACATGACGAATATTCGTACTAGATTTTCTGTTCGGGATCGCGAATATCCGAGTACTCGGATAGATAGGACAGCAATCTCATCAATGAAACATTTTGTGAAGCAAAGTGGCTTGAATTTTATTCTCAGTACAATATGAGATCAGGAAGCGGGCTCGGGAGTGATAATTCTAGATTTGTTTTCACATTTTAGCTAAAGGCTCTATACTAAACAGCGCGAGGCGGAATACCGAAGAATTTAAACTCCCTTTATACCGCAATAAACCATACATTTAGAATTATGTATTTTTAATTTATAGAACACTGTAAGAATCAAAATGATGCAGAATATTCGTAAACACATAAATAATACATGCGCATGTGTATCGAATATTCACATGACACATAGCATAATGATAGAATGCTTCATTCAGCTTCCGAAGAAGAATTTCTGAAAGTCTGTTGTGGCGGAGATTTATTTGTAAAGATCATGAAACTGACATGACTTATGTGAGGGAAAAACTCTTAACATAAAGTGTAGTTTATATACATGTACATTTCGTATGTACATTCGCTAGCAACATCATTATATACGTGCTGATGATGAGTGTATTTTAAGATTTTGAAAAAAGACCCACTTTATTTGAATATTTCAGATTCATAAAGAAAACGGTTTGTCAGCAACTATGACTTGTAAATTATATATTTATAAAACAGGAAAGAAAATATAACTTAAAAGAAAAATAACTTTCAAGCAGTGAACAAAAGCAAGTTTACGTGATGAAAATTTTGCGTTCGTGACTCCATTGTTCTCAATCCTGTAGATATGGTTGTTTTGACCAGAACAAAAACTTCCGTATAGAAACTTTATCTCGCGTGAGATTAAGATCACAAGTTTGTTTGTAAAGGTGTGTCATTTGGGACGTAACTAGATAAGGGGTGTGACCATTTATTGCAATGTCTTGTTAATAATGCCTTAGTACCTTTCCCCAAATTTTCAAAAATGCCCAATATGCAAAAGAGTGCACAAAAAAAAATATTTTAAAGTTGTATTGTTCATGCAGATTACCGGATATAGTTGACAACTAAATACAGTTTGAAAATAAAACTTGCAAAACAAAATGGTTTCACGAGCAATGCTATAAAATCATTAATTTCGGAATTTCGTACCAAAACTTGCTCATTTAACGTATTTTATCATATACAATCATAAATTATCAAGTTTTGCTTGAAATAACGTATAATATTAATTTAACAAGTTGTTTTCGTAAAAAAAGTTATTTTCGCGAAAACAAGCTATTTTCGCTATCTGTCTATACCCAACAAAGTATAAAAGTATATACAAACTCAAATATCATCATCACTGTCGTCTGTATCGTCAAAATCTATTCATATTCTACACGATTTTAAAGACGGGCTTCTGCTTTACAATTCAGTAGACCATCGAGTGTTTATTTAAGCGACAAATGTTCAGTTAACGCACGGGACTTTGTATAAATACACTGGAAGTATGACAATGTTATAATAAGAACAGCTTATTTTACCTCCCGCCGAAAATTTTGATAAAAAATTCCAAATATTTTTAATTATACCTTATGGAAAACTTTTTTATTTATCTATTAAAAATTCTGAAAATTTAAATCCTAGAAGGAAAAATTGAACTAAGATAGTATTAAAATTTTTAGCAAAATCGCTGTTATAGTGTAAAAGATATTTACGGCAAATAGGGGGCCAGCATTAACGCAAACGACCTATACTTTGTTATAATTATTTTTTCAAATGAAATGATAAATTCACATATTTCATGAAATTTCTCTACTAAATTACCTCTCTTGTATCTTTATATAATTGAACTCTAATTTGCAAGTTAATTTCAGTATGTATACTATTGTTTCTCTATTATTGTTATTATGTATGTACATTGTAAATGTCTGTGTGGACCATATCGAAAATTGGTTTACACCAAATATGTTATCCTCAATAAATAAAGTCGTTTTTATTATTATTATTATTATTATTGTTAGGCCACACCAAATTGATTACTTGTTCTACGGATGCAGCGCACCAGTTTTCTTGATTTTGAAAAAAAAAAAATTATTTTTTTCTTACCGCCCACACATTCAAGAACTCCACATCCAAAGAATTTTTTTTTGTTACCGCCCGCACATTCAAAAGCTCCAAATTCCAAAAAAAATTTTTTTACCGCCCGCACGTCGAAGAAATTATGCGCTGTTGAAGCAAATGGCAACCGGAAAAAAAAACAATAAAAAGTTGAGAAAACGACAATTTAACTAAGCGCCTAGATACTCGATATGTACATAGATATATTGAATTTGGCGAAAATCGTTAAAAATCGTATTTTCGCCAAATCAAAAGCCGGATGTACGTCGTATCATAATTTATCATCTCAAGTCTTGTGGCAGGCTTTAAAATCGATAATTAGCTATCATTAACACTAGGTGTTCGCGTATACAATCAACAAAGTGACACTTTTATGATCCAATAATTATGAATTACGTATAACACCTTGATCAATTAAACACATATCGGGATCGTTTTTAACGCCCGTATTGGCTTTACAATCTCCGTAATAGTGATCTTGTTTTGCTAAAAAATTATCAGACAGAAAATTTCGAATTTTGTGCGTGCATAGAACATGTATACAACTTTTAAAATAATATTTACTATAAGTTCGGTAGCAGAAACGAATAATTTGATGAAAATCAATTTCTTAAGATCTATTCTTTTTTAAACAAAGAAAGGTCAAAATTGATGACATTATAAACACGTTTTTCAAAAATAAAGAGGTCACATTGCACTTTCTATTTTGAACGAAGCTAACAGTCTTACACATCAAGTTTGCTAAGGGTTATTAAAATTTAGCGGTAAGTAGGATAATTATCACAATTGTGAAAATTTCACAGTTTTAAACGTAATAACATTTAGTCTGATAGGTCTTATTGTTTGGGTTTTTAACCCTTGATCGTATTATCAACAAGTATTTATTTGTTTTGTTTTTATGATTCTGCCAATAACGTGCCCTTGTCGCGCAAGAGCCAATCGTCGCATAATAATTAAAACAGATGCGCTATCGTCGCGTCAAAATTCAATCAGCGAAATTCGTATTTGCTAGCGTTTTAAATCTACAAATCTGATTGTTCGTTTACAACGCAACAGTCAAATGAATAGGACAACTAGAATAGATTCAATGCTTGGTGACGTACAGAACCTACGTCGATCTACGTTATTTCACTGAGAGTCTTAATCATTTTCGTGGGGTCGCGAAAATACGTTACAATTGCATTTTGACGTGTAAATTTTCTTTTTTATCATCAATTATGTACATTGCTTTAAAAGAATACGAGTACATTAGTTGATTTTAACAGAAATTCACGTTAAGTCTGAATTGTTACTAATATTAATAATAATTAATGTCAGTTATGTTTATGTCTATCATAGGCATTGATCTATTTCTAGAACATCAATTTTAACCATTTTTGTTTTAATGCTTATGTATAGTTTAAATCTTAGAGCATCGAACATGCTGATGGTAGGGATCAAATGGTACTGTATTATCTGATTATATCTTTGACATTTGGCTTTGAACAGACATGTGAAAGGGCTTCAGTGCACAAAATACTTTTAAAGCATATAGAAATATGCTGTTCTAAATAGAAAAAAGCGTAGAATTTATTTATCAAAGATGTAAGCAAACAACATAAACAAACAGTCATTGCCATTGAACATGTATTTACATGGAGAACTAGGGATGTTATGCTATTCATATCATCATCCGAAGAGACAAGAAAAAGCTCCTATTCAAGTGCTTTGTTGCGACTAAATTTTTTGTCGCGACTTAACTTTTGTTGCGATTTCTTATTTTGTCGCTTTTTTTTATTCGCTCGCTTAAGATTTTATGTAAAAGTAAAAAAAATATATGGACTTTGCAGATTTTGCTAATACTATACATAAAAATATAAAAGTTGAACTTAGATTCCATAATAAACAAATAGAGTTTTTGGACACAATTGTGAAATTAGAAGATGGACATATTTATACCGATCTCCACATAAAACCTACAGATAAACAGTTGTATTTGAACAATTTGTCTTGCCATCCACCTAACACGAAAAGAGGTTTAGCATATGGGGTAGGATTACGAATCAAAAGAATATGTGAAAAGAAAACAGATTATGAGAGAGAAAGAAAGAAATTAAAATTTCAGTTAAGAAAACGAGGGTATAGTGGTAAACTAATCGAAAATCAACTTCAAAAAGTAGATCAACTAAGTAGGGCAGACTTATTGAAAGAAAAGGTTAAGACAAATAATAACTCAGATAGAGTCCCACTTGTGATGACATACTCTAAACTTCTTCCTAACGTACATGAAATAACAAGAAAACATATGGGTGTTCTTTATCGTTCCACGAGACTGAAAAATATTTTCAAACAACCGCCTCTCGTTGCATTTAGAAGGGACAGAAATTTGAACGATTCCTTGGTCCACGGAAAACGAACT
This sequence comes from Mactra quadrangularis, assembly GCA_025267735.1. Taxonomy (NCBI): domain Eukaryota; kingdom Metazoa; phylum Mollusca; class Bivalvia; order Venerida; family Mactridae; genus Mactra; species Mactra quadrangularis. The sequence continues at coordinate 12,425,078 of CM046305.1, forward strand.
CTTCATGTAAAGCAACTCAAACATTTTGTAAAAACGGCTGTAGATTCTGTGGCATGATATACAAAAGTAAGATATGTGACAACAATAGTACAGTGTTATGTGACCCAGTTGATAACATTACTTGCCGCATAAGAAATGTAGTATATGTCATCTTATGTACACGTTGCCAATCACCTGTATATATTGGGGAAACAGAAAAAGAGTTAGGCACGAGAATGACAGAACACCTGAGAAACGTCAGACTTCAGAAGGATCGACCAATAAATTCACATTTTGGATTGCTGGACCATTCAGAGAAGGATGTTGCATTCGGTGTACTACAGAAGATGTATGCAGCCGAAAGAACTGAACGGCAACTAGTAGAGGGTGTGTGGATCGAAAAACTCCATACAATAAAACCAAATGGTTGTAATGTTAAAGACAGTTTTAAAAGCTTACCAACTGTGTTTAAATAAACATTTTGGCGCCAAATGACGTTATAACGCCAAACGACGTCGCGACGTCCATGACGACGTTATGTCATTATCAGATAAACAATATGGCGTCTATGTTCATAATGTAATATATTTCATGTAACAATTTCATGATAAAGGCTCAGGCCGAAATATTGAAAAAAGAGTTTGCTATCTTTATATAAAAAAATATTTTAATTTTCGCTCGCTCGCCCCATTTTTTTCCAAAAAAATCCGTAGAACAAGTAATCAATTTGGTGTGGCCTTATTATTAAATATGTTTTATAAATGGGATATATTGGTAAGTACATGAATTCGGTATTTATAAAGTCATGAAGGTAACAATTTTTTGTGTGGAAAGATTAGATAAGTAAAAGTTTTCAGTTATACATGAAAATCAAAACCTAAGCTATTTTACCTGATGACGATGTGACAGTTAACAGTAATGTTATATAAGTTATCCCCATGTTTGTTTAGATATTGCGTTGTCCGATGATCTGAAAAAATAAACATATACATTTAGTCTGGTATATAAACTACATGTACAAAAATCGACTGAACCGTGCATGAAAGGATGTAGAAAATGTTTTTGCATTTTCTTGAAGCTAAGACACTGTAGTTTCTGAAACTGGATGATGCCTCTTCGACACTCTTGGGCAACTCCCAAAATTCAAGATGGTGGACAAAATAGCGGATGAGAACTGATGAATCTATTATTAATCCATCTTTATCACAGTCTGATCATTTAACATTATCTGCAATATTATTTCATGCAATTTTGGTACCCTTCGTTTATTCTCCAATCCAAGATGGCGGACAAAATGGCGTATAAAGGCCACATTTGTCATGTTTGTCAACCACAATGAGCCAAATCGTACACAGAGGCACATAAAAAAATAATGATGCATTTTTGCAGTTATACCCGAGTTTATATACTGAAAGGATATAGAAACGCAGGGTGAAGTTTAAACCAGAAATTGAGTATAATTTCGGGCTTCATTTAAAACGAAATTTTGTATACTTACAGATAAAGTAATGCTAAAAAATTTCCAAAGTCTGTATATTGCATCTGACAATTGGTTTAGCGGTACTGACGATTAAATTGAATGGATCCATAGGAGTTTGAAATTGAAACTGATCTGAGTCATCAATATTTTGTGTGTTCGCCATATTCTGTGGTCACGGCCCTTATTCTTCTGGTCATAGAGTTCATAAGAGCGTTTATCCGTCTTATGGGAATGTTGTCCCACTTTTCAATCAGAGCTCTGGTCAAATGCTCTCGAGTAGCAAGGGGTGGCTGGCGCTTTCGAACCTGTGTATCCAACTGGACCCAAAGATGCTTGATTGGGGACAAATCAGGGCTATATGGCGGCCAGTCTAGTGGTTGAATGTTGTTATTGGCCAGAGAGACTTGGAAAGGTCTTACTACGTGGTGCCAAGCATTATTCTGCTGGAAGGTTAGATTATACTGCTGTAAGAAAGGGATAACATGGGGTTAAATTGTCATCAATAACAACCAATTGTGATTTTAACCCGTGTGAGATAGGACGCCCATGATTTCCCTGAACATTAAGTGCACTCTCAACGGCAGTAAGGCGCCGCTTATGCACATGAAAGACGACTATATAGTGATCCTGACGTCGAGACATTACGCACGGACGTCCTGACCTAGGTCGATCAGCCAATCGCCAAGTTTCCCGAAGACGTCTTACAAGACGTTTTATGGTGGAAACATTAACACCAAAGTGTCTAGCAACCTAATTTTGCAGCTGTCCTTGCATCAGCATCTGAATGGCCTGACCCCTCTTCTGTGGGTCGTGCCATTCTTAAAACGAATCAAATTCTCAAATGATTTTAGGAAAGCAGTTGGTCTGTATAAAGACTGACGAAGAGTGACTTGACAAACGCTGCATGAGACCAGAACAACACGGTGCACGAGATTCTTGTTTTTCCTTCCTCCATTTACCAGAGCTGCGCACTGTATCGTAACTAAATGTTCGATACATGACAAGGTGTAATATGACCTAATTACTCAATCTACAAAGTTTCATATTATTGGAGAACGCGTTTTCAAAATATTGGAACAAATGTTACCCTGCGTTTCTTTATCCTTTCAGTATACATGTATAACTATTTGATGCCACACTGGCAACATTGGGCAATTCACAAAATCCAAGATGGCGGCTAGAATGGCGTAAATAACTAGCTGTCGGGTATATATCAACCTCAATGAGTTAAGTCATAGAGTGGGGTATACCAAATAATTTCAATGCATTTTATTTTGTCGTTAATCCACTATTATTAATGCAACCGATTGATGCCATACTGGTATTCTTGGATAACTTCAAGAATTCAAGATGGTGGTCAAAATGAATGATAAGAGCTGGAAAATTAAGTCACATGAATAGACATGACTCCAAACTAATGAGTATACAGCGACATGTTTAGGTTTTTATATTTCTTGGTCTTGCGAATATTAAATAATTGATACTAGCTTGTCAGTTGACTCTATAAGCAAATTGTTTCTAAGATGGCAATTTAGAGACACTATTCTGATAATATTTAATTCATTGAACAACATAAGTTGTGATACGAAATTGTAATATACTTAGAATAACGACCACTTTTCCATATATGTTTGCCACTTTAATAATGATCAATATGTACTAAATGGAGGTTATAAACAATGAAAAAGACAAATGATATTGAAAGTATTGTGTGCAAGTTCAATTATCTTTCAAGGTATTCTAAGAGTACATTGATGCCAAAGCAATTGAAAGAAATTATGTTGACATTGTAACACATTTTGATAGTAATTAAGGGAAATTGCAATAGGATTTCAAGTTCGATCTTGATATCACAACTGGATCATCAGTGTTCTTTATTTCATTGTAAATACTCTCTATTCATTGATCAAAAAGGAGAAATATCAAACGCACATTTCCATCAAAGTTTGTAGTATAATTTGTTTTGTTATTTACAAGGATAGAGAGAAATTAGATGTCAATTCTATAAGCGTATACACTGCTATTTGAAACCAGTGTCTAGCTCATGATTTAGCAAATAGTGTTACCCTGTGCAAGATGGTGGCTTTAAGGGATTCATCAATTACAAAAATATGGCAAAGTAGAAAATTTAGAATTGTCTTGTTTCACTTGCAATGCACTCATACCTGCATTCTAGAATTATTGTCAACATTATTCATTAAAAGTTAACATGATCTATACAATTACTCGCAATGTGTATTGCGGTTTTATAGAACTTATACAAAACATATTTGCATACTCGCCAGACGAAGTATGGGACTATGCGATCGTTATTATTAATTTCAATTGAATGAAAAGCAACACGGAAGTAAAATTTCGAAGTAATCGACCAATAAACGCTAAGATAACAAACTTATTCATTGTCAGGTGGGTGTCTGCAAACTTTTAAGTAGAAATATAAGTTTTGAAAAGCCTTACAAATAAAGACCACGTGATAATGAGGGTTATTCAATTGAAACACAGACGCATTATATCTTTTGTAAGAATCTATTTTAAACCTATTTTGAAGCAATAACATATTACCACATGGTTTTTACGAATAATAACTCTAGGCTTGGTTATAACGATCAAATTTATTTAAGTAGTAACATTATTTTGAATGCAAAAAATTTAGATTATTATCTGACTAGAGTGACACTGGTAAATGCTATTAGCTATAAGAAATTAGATTTTGTATGAAACATATGTGACAGCAACTCATCATTTTGCCCTTGTTTATTTACATTACGGCGTCCAGCGCACCTATCCTAGCTTTCCTGGACCCTTGTCTATAACTAGTACTCAACTACCCTTCAACAAGGTTGGCAACTTCTCCATATACCTTATTAATGGAGGAAAATTGACATAATTGTCAAATTTTCATGGAAAGGTATAACCTCACCGGGTGGGATTCGAACCCTTATTCCTTCGAGACACTAGATTCGAAATACCGGTGCTCTACAACTGTGCTACAGACTCGGGTGTCACAACAATTACTAATAAAACAAACAAGCACATGCTCTTCGCCGATATCTTTTGCCTGACAAATATTTAAATGACATCACGCGGCGCATAAAACAAGCATTTGTTTTCTTTTCCCAATAATTCCCTAGCTTCGTTCGTAGCGTTGAATTTTCGCACAAAATTTTAATCGAACGATAAACAAGGTATTTTTTTTTCAAAAATAAGTTGTGCACAGGACTCACAATTCATGTGCTCATGATTTAGCAAATAGTGTTACCCTGTGCAAGATGGTGGCTTGAAGGGATTCATCAATTACAAAAATATGGCAAAGTAGAAAATTTAGAATTGTCTTGTTTCACTTAAGTCTAAATATCTTGAATGAAGAACACATAACATATCTGATGCATCAGTGTCAAAAGTTTAAACAGGCCTGGTAACTAAACACATTTGGAGTATACCAACTGCCAAGACTCCCCCAAAGAAGACTGGTACGCTGAGATAACTTGTCGATCTCGTTCGCAATATTCAAAAATGTTCCATTCCACACATTATAGACGATGCATTGCAAGATATGGTGATTCTTCATGTTTTCAGTAATGTACATATATGTTTAATTGCATTAACCTTCAATACTTGATACGAGAAGCACAGACAACAAAATTGTACAACAAATTATAACTGTTGCTGCAATTCGCCGAGTACCAAACATATCTGACTACATTGGTGAGCTGATACTCATTTTGGAATAAATATCTTGTAACACTATAACAATAGGTTCAACTATCATTCGTCCAAAATGTAATGTTACAAGTCAGTCACTTATTGACAGCATAAAGAAAGTGCAAAATACTCTGTAAACAGTAATTTGTGTCGTCACTTGAACATGTTGTTATCAACATGCAAAAACGACCAGAGAAATTGTTCTATCGTTATGTAATATAAGACTGAAGCAAACTTGAACATTTAAGCACATATTCTAATTAAGTCTAGTTTAATCAAGTCAGAATGTATAATTGTTTGTGTAATGATGATAATAGAGCTCAATTAGTTTCTTTCACATTTTTTGGCACATGCTTATTTTGCTATTTATATGTTTCAGATTATTTATAATAAATTGTCTACTGTTAACTGTATATTAATCCAATTTTATTTTCCCGTTTTTCTTTATTTAAATGGCTTACATTTTGGAAATTAAATTAGTTTGTCCATTCCAATTATTTATCAAATTTTCATTTCATTAAATCCAGTAAATAAGTAACATTATTAATAAACTGTATGATATTGGACTTCAAATTCAGGGCTGATATGGCGTTCACTACGGCATTATAACCAAATAATCGGCCATGTGGAAAAACACGGTCTTTAATAAATGCCTCGGGTAAATGAGATTTAGGCATTTTGATTGGTTCCGAATCTCATAATGGCCGAGTTTTCTCATGAAGGCCGTATTTTTTTCTTCCACAAAAATGCCACCATTTTGAATGTTGGTAAAATCTGAGTGTTTTCATAGGGTCCATATCTGCGACGATGGTGACTTAAGTGTTTTCATAATGGCCTGTTATTTATTATCCAGTAAATAAGTAGCATTATTAATTAACTGTATGATATTGGTCTTCAATCCCAGGGCTGATATGGCGTTCACTACGGCATTATAACCATATAACAAGGCCATTATGAAAACACTTCATTATTTACATTACATTATTGATAAAAAATAGAACTGGTTGAATTTGCTTCGTAGCCGTATAATCTTGGACTACACCTTGGATCTTGAGGTGCTAATAGATAATCAGGTGGGATTAACTAGTTTTACGAACAGGAGAAAGATTCAAACGCAAAAAAAAACCAACAGCATTGAAACTTAAACCCGCGCGTGTTTGTTTTCGTCCATGTATGTATATTATATATACTGATCTATAAGATCATATCCGCCATTTTAGCCGCCATTTTGGATTTATAATTGTTTATTATAACTTAAAACTTAGTTAAATCAATCGGTTTCTTTAATAACACGAACTGTTCTTTAAGTAAATAAATTTCTATACCACTCAGTCTCTTTCTGTCAGTTTGTTCTTTATATACTGGGCTAATTGCTCTTTATCTGCCATTTTGACCGCCATTTTGAATTTAAAGATTTGTATATGAATAACAGAATTTAGCAAACTGGATCCGCAGATGTTGAAATCACTTTTGTCCTTCATTTTAAGAACATAATGTGTAAAAATACATTTTGCATGTACTATTTAGCCTCCAGCCGCCATCTTGGTCGTCATCTTGGATTCTAGGAGTTGCCCAAGGATGACAAAGTGGCATCAACCGGATTTGGAATCAGCAAGACCATGTCTACCAATAAATTGAATAAGATTTGCTACATCCTTTCGTGCAAGGTCATCCTTGGTGTTGGCCGGACTAATAGTATTTATAATATTATACATGTTCACATGAAATCAAATCATAATTGTGCACAAAGGCGGCAAAAATGTGCACGTATGTGTTCATGATTTTGAACCGTGCCAGTGGCACATTTGTGAGGGCTGGTGTTTGAAAATCCATTCGGAGAAGAAATAAATTGTTTTCATATTTTCAATTAGTATTTATTTGTTTGGGGCTATCAGCCCAAACAAGTATGTCTACGGTATTTATGACTTTAATCATTTGGTACGGAATCCGTAAATAGTTCCGTCAGTATATAAACCGTCTGTATATGTATATATATATATCACTTCAAACAGATCGTCTGTTATTTCTTAACTTACAGACACCTGCAAAATTGACTACAATGTATTTGGAACCAAAACACGGTAATTCGGCTTTAGTTGACCACAATAAGGACTGAAGTAAACCCGCATAAAATAGTGCTTGTGTTGAATGCCTGATACAAAGGATTATTTGAACGAAAGAAATAGAAAAGGGACATTTTCTAACAGAATTCATTTAGATAAGCTAAAAATGCCAACTTAGATGAAGTTATAATGTAAATATTTGTATTTTGAGTGATTTTCTAAAACAAAATTCACGTGTTTCCGGTTATTAACCACAAAATGTCATTCTGAAATGCCTGAAAAGAATGCCACGCGACCCCTAATTTTATGTAGCTGGAAATATTTCTCTTGGATTATACTATAATATATATAATAGAGATATAGTCAATGTTCCACATGTCATGGTGTTTATATAGAACATATAATGAATATATGGTACGTCTCGACGATTCATGTATTTCGTGTTAGGATTAGAGATCGTATTTTCGAATTGTAAAAATCCGGAATGGAGTTGATGTTGTTGAATGACATCTAAATAGTGATGTCTAGTGTTGGGTTGTTATGTGCGAATGGATTGTAGGTACTTAGAACAACCCCTCCATGAACTGGTTACAAAAAGTCAAAGTCTAATATCGTTTCTATAAATTTAAATAGGAAATCTTCCAATCCTCTAAAATTACTAACTATAAAGTTATCCAAACAAATTAAAGGCAATTTACTAATCAAGGTACTAATAGAATGGTACGTCTTTTCATGACGCTAAAAGGACGTCTTTAGATACTGGTCAAATATCTTTTTTCTTATTTTATTAGTGATAGTGTTTACATTGTGTGCAATCATTTCAATATATTAAATACAATACTATATGCCCATGAACAAATCTTCAAGCTCATTATTAATATGCAGCAAACTTCGTATTTGCAATAACATTCGTTTTATTAGAGCTACTGCACTAAGTATGTCGTGATATATGTACATTTATAAATAAAACATGTTAAAACTGTAACTTGTTATCAATCATTGAGTACGATTAATAATATCTTACTATGTTGAATGTATCTATATACATGTACCACAGAAAGATTTATATCCCGGAACTAAACCTACAATGTGTAATACATAATATATATAATATTAATCACATATCTCATGGGCAATAAAACTAGACTTGTTTATAAAAAACACAGAACCCCATAATAACCAATTCTAGACAAAATAGTATATTTTTGCAATGGTGAATGTTTTCACTACAATTACAATTTGAATAATTAAACTCTCATGTAAAACCGTTCAACCCCCATGAGGCTCTATCTTATTGTCGAATAAATCACATGTATAATTATCATCTTTTAATTAAACAAAGCAAACCAATATAAACTGAATTAAAGTAAATTAAATAACTTAAACTTAATGTTTATAGAAATATTTACCTTTCAATAAGTTGTTTATCTTAGTAGAAGTCCTAAAGGTAAAGTAAGTAATTTCGAAATGTACGCATCAATATGTATGAGAACTAAAGATAAGAGTACTGGTTGCATATCATAAAAACGTAGTGTGGTCTAGTATAGCTTAGCCTCGTTTTAGTTGTATGCTTCGTTACAGCTCATGTTTATCTGAATAAATCGTATTATTTGACAACATTAAACATGCACTTCATTATTTTCCGTATCGATTTACGGCTTAGTTCGTAATACATTCGTCAAGTTTCGTTGCTTTAAGTAGTGACAATACAAATTATGAATGAAAAAGTAACGATTTTATTATATCAAACGGTTTGTGGTGCAGAGGTAAAGTACTGACTTGGCAATCGAAATACCCCGGGTTCGATTAAGGTTAATATTTTTTTGTAATTTCGCAAACACAAGTAACATAGTAGCAATGAATTATTAAGGTATATAGTCTGATTTCATTAACAACACAGTGATTCAATGTACTGCTAAATATTTTTTAGAACTTTTCAATAAACGGTTACACAAGCTTATTAACTAAGCAGGTGCTATTGATTTACTATTTTGTTTTATTATTTTACAAACATACACCTTTCTGTAAAACTTTATAAATAAACATCACATTGGTTACACGACTTTCAAAACAAAATTTACATTGTATACATTCGTATTATTTGGCAACATTAAACATGCACTGTATGCATAGTCGTGAATTTCAGTCATATTTTCGGTCATAATTGCAAAAAAAGTTTGTCAAAAACTTCAGAAACATTCACAAGATGCATGGAAGACATGTACAAAAACATAAATCAAGTTTTTAAACTCTGTAATAGTTTGTTTGTACAGCCTGGTTCAGCCAGTTATAGACCGTGACGATTGTGAAAATTAAAAAAGCACTTCGTTACAAATCCCTGTTATATAGAATCCCTGGAAATATGAAGACTGATAATGTCTGAAAATGTTATAATGACACAATTATAAATTAATTTACAGGTAAATATATACACAAAGGAAGGTAATAAAGCAAACTCCCCGCAGCGGTTATCTCCCTTTATCAAATCAATAGAGGAAATGGTGTAAAATGACCATACATATATTTTGTTGTCTCCCCTACCAAAACACATAAAAGGCTGACCAAAACCGTTATTCAATTTTGTAAAAAATGGGACTAACGAATACGATAAGATAAAGAAGTCTAGAAACACATACACACTGTTACAATGATAATACATGTATTCAACAAATAAATGACGTAATGTCCAATATATAAACATTATATCCAAAGATAAATAGAGTACAATATTTGAAAGACGCAATGCCAAGATAATTATACAAACACGTCAGTGATGCGCACGAGACAGAATATCATAAAGTGTAGCATTCGAATGCCAGCTGGTGTTGACCATACTGGATCGTATCTAGAGGTTTTCGTGTTATCTATTTCTATCCAGAATTTTGACAACCTCTGATACGAGAATGTATATAGATGTGATCCTTTACTTTGTTCTAGTTTTCTACTAGCATGCTATCAGGAGGTAGACAGTTCTATATTTGGACAGTCTTAAACAAACCAGAAACATCTATAGATAACATCAGTACATCTTTGTCTCAGAACAAACCTATAATTATCATCAAATAAATAAATTGTGAGTTCGAGTCCTATAACCGTCCATTGTGTTAATTCATTCAATATTTTTGTTGTTGATAGGTTGGTCATGTGATACATACATTTGTATACGTCGTGCATCTTAAATTTGTTAAATTACAAATTAGTAGTGAATGATTCAATGAAATTTAAAAAAAACTGACACGGTGTAAACATAAGAAATACAATGAACAAATACACAATGTAGATTTTATAATACATAAATACCATTTTTCTTCTTTGGTCGTAGATACAGTTTTATATCAGAGGCATTCTACCTATATACTTGAAGTTGTCTTCAGAGTTAAAATCGAAACAGTCAATAACGAACAGTAACTCTCGATAATAAAGTTAATCTTTACGGTACGCCGATGTCTTACCGCTCTTTTTTCTCATTGTTTCCGCTTATAATTTTCAGTTAGGTTCCATGTATTATCCGGGCACTTGATCGTAATTTTTCTTGATGTTGTGCATCAGTCCTTCAAAAAACGTCAACTGTTATAGTTTAATTTCGTCACACTATTGCTTTTCTGTTCAATGACATGCGTCCAAATCAAAAGAACTTTCGTTAAACTGCAGATTTACTGTATTTCTTGGTTAAGTTAATAGGTGGACATAAGATTTTCGGCCTGTGAACTTTGCTCCAATTCAGTTCAATAAATTCACTTTGTTTGGCTTCTTACAGTAACAGTAGATATATTGACATAGAACGTTCATATTAACCTAGACAATCTTCTAACATTCTGTCGAGGAGGGTAAGTAAATATCGAGTCAGAGATGAGCAACTTGTGTATTTTATGTTGTACAACTGGGGATTATTTAGTCCTAAATATAAGACCCTTCATAACTATTTTATCATACGGACGTTCTTCTGTTATGCAGGGTCTTAACGGATTGCTTCAAAAACGCATAGCAAAATATTTTTTTCAAAAAGTAAATGAATGTGGGTCAAATTAGCACCAATCGATAGATAAAAGTTTACTTTTATTCTTTCCATAAAGCAAAAGATAAAAATCAGTTTTTTCCCATATGAAAACACCAATTACTTTTCCTGCTATCCAGGATTGTCGCCGCTTGCCTCCATTTTGAACTGAATTCGTGTCGGTAAATAAAGTTTCGAATCGCTTACAGTTTACTTAAACGAATTTTAATCTCTCAAGAGTAGTCGTTCGTACTGTCAACAGTCACAAGTATGCACGGAACGGTCCGGATACTGGCTTTTATACTGTACCTAATATAATCGTTCAAAATCATTTCTTACAAATGGCGTGACCAAATTTAAATTCGGATTGCTTTGGCTATTATTGCACGATTATTGTGACAAACTGAAAGTACTCGTTAATAAAGGATTTTAAATGGATTTTTCGACTGTCTAAGGTTAGCATTTGAAATTATTTTACTTTCATCATGTGTATTTTTCGTTAATCTTTCTATTGGTGTATCGTTTTATTGCAAATTTTTCGAATTAAAACGAGTAGAACGTTCAGACCTGATTCGATGTCTGTACACTAAAATTTTTGCTATGCGTTTTTGAAGCTATCCGTTAAGACCCTACGTAACAGAGAAATGTCAAAATGATAAAAAAGTTACGTAGGGTCTTATATTTAGGACTAGGGATTATTATGTAATTAGAAATCAATGTATTTTCACTTATTAATTTAGAGTTAACAAACATGTGTGTGAATTGTCAGTTTTATTTCGGTTCACATCATTTTGACTTAGTGTGAATTTATAACAGGGGTCTAGCTTGGGGGCGACTCGGGCAAAGAAGTCGCCTTCCGTGTCCGAACTTCACCCTATTCCAGCATCAAAGCGAAAAAACGTCGCCCTAATTTTTCTGGCAAAAAAAGTTTGATCTCGGCGCAAAGGGTTAAAATATTTTAACTTTACCCTAATTGATTGTCGATTGTTAATCCAGATAAGAGTTGTGAAAATGAGACCACCGGCAGAGATTACATGTCAATTAAACTTAATTGTCGGTCACACGCTGGGAGATTAACTCGCCCCCAAAAGTATGCACAAGGATGTCATAAAATCGATACAGGAGTCGCCAAGTTATGTTTACACACTTGATTACGTTCGCATATATGCATATACTATTAGTCTGGTACCTATACGCGTCGGAGAGTATGTCGTTATTTGCGCATCAAAGAAAGAACAAGTTAATTCACTTTAAGGCGTTCGGCGATATCGGGGGATTGATTTTAACAGGGCGTCGATGCTCCAGAGAGGGCCCTGCACTCGTACAAGAAGAAGAAGGGCATGTGCGAAAACAAGTTAAATTACACTAAATTGTATATGGCAATTACCGGTGAACCTGAAACAGCGGTGATAACAAAGATATCCCGATTATTGACGCTTGCGCATCTAACAGATTTCTTTGTCTCTTGTAATTTCTTAACGTTGGTTTCCGCTATTTTTCTGGAGTGAAAGTTGTTTTAAAATGTCATTTTTTACGTGGGAATGAATATGAATATTTTTTACTTGCCATTTTTTTATATAAATCCGGCAGAAAATAGAGAAATATTACATGCCATTTTTTTCGTTATTGTTTAAAAGAAAAATAAATAACAGTTAGAAATTTTCCTTTATCAATTGATTAAAATGAGTGGGAAGTTTAACTGCGCACATTTACTTTGCTGTTTAAGTATGACGTCACTGACCTAGGGAGATTTTTTACCTCATCACCGGTAATACATATTTGGGGACAAAGATGGCAGATTACACTACTGATACAAGAATGATGTTAGTTTAACTTTTTCTGTCAGGTTTTTTGTAAACTGAAGATTATCCAGGGAGAAGTCACTTCTCCCTAAAATTTGGTTCTAGCTAGACCCCTGGAGGTTTCATAACTGATCTGATCAGAAACTTTAATGCGGCATCAGATGAGAAACTAAATTTTAAAATGCGGCCTATAAACTTCTAAACGATAACCAGAACTACTGACAAACCTATATTTGTGTTCAGGCAACTTGTTACTGCTACGGGCCGATTGTCCAACCTGGCAACCTACTTTGAAAATTAATGTTGAGCTTTGAAGGTGTTGAAACTGAACCCTGGTTGGAGATCAAATACTCTACCTATCTGTTTTAGGTTACTGATTGCTGCAGAAAGTAATACTGTAATATTACATATGTTAAGTCTTTTGATATATGATAAAAAAAAATTCTAGTACCTAGAAGTGTACATTCATGTTTTGTTTTACAGGCGAGGTATGGACCGTGAGTCTGATCGTGGTAGTAGCGGAACGTGTAGTGGAAGATGTACACCTCGGTCTGTAGACCAGGAACAAGCTCGCAGTGATACGCCTGGAACTTGTCCAACCTACCAGTATATGTTGGTAAGATATATTCTTGAACATTGATAAGACTTTTTACAAAGATAATATACACTTTATTATTGTCTTTATCTTTCTAACTTTACTGCACACGCTCATATCTGAGCATTATGGCGGGATGTAGAGGGTGGCATTTAACTTGATCAAGTGCTTATACAAAAACATTTTGTACAAAATAAGTTTAAAAGAAACATATGAATCAGGGCTTTTTCAGCCTATCTCACGGGGCCGAATATGGGCCCCGTTCCCAATGCCAAATAACTACCATTTTTCCCAATTTCAAGAAAAAAATCCCAATCTTGTTAAATACTTCCCTTTGAACAGGCTGTCTCATGCCTTTACAAAAGAAACCACGAGATTTCATATATAAATAATAAATACACGAGAATTTGCATTGAATGCTTCACTGAACTGTCAAAACAAACTCTTTAAGAGCACTACAACACTTTCAGAGACACCAAAGCAAGGCATATGTAGGTTAAATGCAGAAGCTTAGTGATAAAACTTTCCAATTGGGTTTTGTCAATATTTTATTCCCAAATCAAGACTATTTGCAGCGTAAAAAATTCCCAATTTGGGCAGGGGCCTTTTTCCTAAAACCTCCTGAAAAAGCCCTGTGAATAATCAAGTTGCAGAGCCACACTGGTTGAAACTATTTACAAAATTGTAGGTCTGTACTAAGTACAGGATGATAATCTAATGTGACAACTTAAAGGTCTGTAAGGCCAACATTTTTTATTTTCGGGAGCGCCGACCCTAATTTCTGGCGAAATGAAATAAAAGAAACAAAATTTTCTTTTATTTTTCTTATCTCCGCCGACTTGAAGAATTCCCTCCCTTGCAAAAAAAAATTGCCTGCGATCTGTCAGAGAACTAGGACGCGTTACCTAACGGTTTCGCTATGTATCGCCATGAAAAAGTGATTTCTTGTAGCGCTTCTTCTTAGGAAATGGCTTGCTACTTACCAATCTCCCCACAGCGGTTATCTCCCTTTATCAAATATTTTGGGCTCATTGCAAATGCATGTTTTCGGGGCGATTTCAAACAAAATATTAAAATAAGTCTTTAAATGTATAAAATCATTGCAAAAACATATGTTTAAATGAACAATTACAAATATTTATTGATTTCAATTCATCTTTAGTCAGTCAAACATAAAAACAAGAATTGTCGGCAAACAGAAAGTTACATTACTGCGGAGGCAGCCATTTTGATTTGTTAAAGCGTTCTAGGGTAGCAAAGATTTTTTTTGCTATGTAGCGAAATGAAGCGATATGTTGTAGCAAGCCGTTTCCTGGTATTTTGCTTCGTAGCAATATCTAGCGATTTCCTTAGGCAACGCACCCCTATTTTCGGGACCGGGCAACTCAACCCAAAGACAACTCAACCCGGGACAACTCAACCCGTAAGTAGGGACAACTCACCCCTTGGACAACTCAACATGAGGACAACTCAACCCGTATGATATGTAATTAGTTATTCATCCAAAATAATATGTTTAAATAGTTAGATTTGATAATGGCCTTTCCATGTATCTCAGTCACCACTTATATTCTAAAATTTAATGTTAACAGAATTTTGGTGTTTCGGTACATGGAAAAAAAACGAAACTTTAGTATCACAAAATAATAAAATTATCATTCTTCCATACTTTTCAAATAGTTTTATATGCTTGACAAAGAAAACTTGTATAAGTAGTTGACCTACTTTTAATGAAACAGCATTTATGTCGAATATATATATGCCAGATTTGAATTTGTCACCAAGTCAAATCTTAAATATGCGTGAGCACTATATGCCATGTATTTGAACAATTCTGATTAAATTTGCCAAGAACATTTGAATATAGGCCCAGTCAAGTCAGATACTAGGTCACAAAAAATCTTCCTTTAGATTTATTCTTTGATATATGATATAAAATGCATATTATAACAATGGATGATTATACTTACTGAACTTATGTCAATAATATTTGTGATCATAGCAATAAATGTTATCAAAAATAAGTTTTCCGAAAAATTAAAATATGCTGACCAATTTTCAATTATTTTTTTGTCAACTCAACCAAAAAATGGATTTTGTTTTTATTTTGCCCCCCCCCCCCCCGACTCATTTTTTTTGAAAAAATTCCCGTTAAACAAACAATAAAAAAATGTTGGCCTAACCTGTATGGAAAGAAACTTGTGTCATAAAATTGTGATTGCTGTCTACATTAAACTTTTTCTTTTTAATCTTTGTAGGAAGAGTTACATGAGCTTGAAAAGGTTCCAGCCTCGCTTCTCGTACCAGTATGTTTAGAAAAAGAATTCATGTAAGTAGATAAGCATCTCTTAGGCGTAACAATTCCACTGTTGAACAATACTCTAACTTTTGTTAAAATGCTTAACAACATATATGTTTGAAAGAATAGCAATGGTTTTGATGTCTTAAAATTGAATTTTCTAAAAGGACAATTTAAAATGTTTGTTTTCCATATTGTTTAGTATGAAATTGAATGTTACAGTGTTTGGTTATCCAAATTAATAATAATAAATGTCATACACAGTAGACTTTGAATCTAAAGACAGTTGTTAAGTTGACAGATCATGATAATACTATGGTTTCTTAAGTTTTATTTTGATTTCAGTGTGGATGGAGTATGGGATCCAGAGAAATGGCATCGTTCTCTGAGTGGTAGTAATTCTGGTAGTCGTGGTGGGTCACCAGGGCCTGCTCTATTAAATGATCCAAGGGAAAGACGCAGTGAAATGATAAGACGTAATTCTGGTAACATATTACATTTGATAACTAGTTTCCCTGTTAATAGGAATGAGATAAACAAGTGTATTTTTTTATAGTTTAAGGGCCATATATTGAGTTTGTTTTTCTGACACTTAGTTATTCTCTCTACAGTCAAAGTTAGGCTCTAACAGGGCTTGACATTAAAGGTCATCCTATTGCCCCTGACGCCCAATATTTGGGTTGGGGCAACCTGTTACTGCTATTAAAGATATGGTTCGGGCAACTTATAAATATAGATGACTGTCTATTTGGGAAACCTTGTTTAAAAATTAGTGTCTAGCCTTGCTCTAAGCAATATGGTGTTAGTTGTGTTGACATCCTCCTTCTTTTTGTCACCAGAGTAAATCAAAGTTTAGTATGTATGTTCACAGTGATAACAGAGTGTATGATTTTATATTATGTAAGGTTTAGAAACGTTCTCTTAAGGTCACACATCTAACTTGTTATATATTTACTACTCTGGTCTTACAGGCAGCTCTGCTAATCCAAAAGATCGTTTAAAAGAAGAGAAAGATTGTATTATATTAAGTCCTCAACGTAGAAGTTTCGGAACAGGTTGTCATGTTTCTCAACAACCGTTGTTACAGAGAGCTCTAAGTAACATTGAATCTGATCGTGAAAGGTTAGTCTACAATTTACTATATTTGATTTTGTTGAGCTTTTAATGAGATCTGGCCACACAGAATTTAAAATTTAAAGGTTTATTGCCTGAAACTGTCTGATGAACTAACTGCTCTGTGATTTCTTTGGAGAAATTTAGTTGCCAAGCAAAATTCTGACTTTCAACATGGAAGTGTGTATAACTTGTTTATAGCTTAGATCTGGAGATTATAGCCTGTCTAAGGACAGTCAAATAATATGACTGAAAATTTGTCCAGAAGCAGTATAATATGCTGAAAATTACAATATGGAAATATTACAATATGTTCTTAGTTATTATTTTAATGATAATATTTGACATAAATGACTGGTATCACTATATTGTTGTTATTGTTACAGACGAGATCAGAGACGTATAGGTAGTGGTAGATTACAGATAGATAGAGAACGTGGTAGAGATCAAGATTATCGTACTGACAGAGATACATATAGAAATGATAGAGGACAAGATAGAGTACAAGATAGAGACAATAGAGATTTCAGGTAAATCTTTTATTATGATGTCTGTTTTTAAAATGATATGATTATTATACCCCCGCTTCGAAGAAGAGGGGGGTATACTGTTTTACCCTCGTCCGTCCGTCCGTCCGTCTGTTCGTCCGTTACAAAATTTCCGTCGCAGTTTTCACAGCAACTATAACATGCAGCAGCCTAATACTTTGCATATTGCTTCATCCCATAGTCCCATGTGGTGTAAAGCGATTTCATGCTCCTTGCTCATCTACTTCCTGTTTGTTGCATATTTTTAGATTTTGGCGGGGGTATCACTAGTGAGCATTAGCTCACAGATTTACTTGTTTATTATGATGACTGTTTTTAAAATGATATGATTATTTGATAGGAAGAGATTAGGCATCAAGGTAATTTATGTCTAAAAACTGTAAAAATAAGGCTCTGTCAGTGTCTGTTACTTTTAGTTTGGATCCAATTTTTTTTTAGTTCAAATAATATTGAGCATTGCTTTTTTGCATGCTGGTCTGAATTCCAGATGCCAGAATTTTTAAACCTACATAGTTTAAATTTTAGTTTTTGACTAAATTTTGAACAATAAAATCTTTTTTGTTCTTTAATATTTACATTTAAATATTCTTAGTTAATATCAAATCACCTATGAAAAATGCATTTATTGAAATAATCAATTGCAATTATTAGCATGAGATTTATAGCATTAACCGTAGCAAAGATACTCAAAAATATTCATTAAGGTTTCTTGTTCATATATAAAGATCCGTATTTGTTTCATATTTTTCAGGAATGAACGACATTTGGAGAAAGATTCAAGAGATTTTCGTAACGTAAGAGAAATAGAAAGAGATAGGGACAGAGATTATAGAAATCCAAGAGATCGGTTTGACCGTGATGATCGTCGATTTGACCGTGATAGAATGTTAACAAGACGGGAATTAGATGAAAGGGTATGTAATATCTTGTCTACTAATAGTAGGTTTTGATAATGGTTGAAATATTTTATGAATTTATTGCAGAGGTGGGTTGAGTACCAGATTTCTGTACTTCAAATTTTTCATCATACTTTTTTTCCCCAGGACAGAAGTTGTGCTAATGTGAGAATGGTACTATGATTACCAGATTGTTTTGTTTGAAAATATTGAAGATTTTTTATTGAACTAAAGAAAGGCTTACGTTATTAAATTAATTAGGCAGTGTTCAATCTAGAATGATCTGAGATCATTGTTGGGCCCATGGACTTCAAAATAGGGGGCCCAAGTTAAAAAATAAGGGCTGTGAATAAAATCAAAAAATCAAAGTATTACCCTTTTAATTGTTTATTTCTGATATTAAGTGTATCATTTCGACAAATTTAGCAGGGAACACCATATTTAAATGTTGCTATATTTTCCATGCATCACCAATAAACTGTACATACAGCACTTATAATTAATTGTATTTTTAGCTCAACTTTACGAAGTAAATGGAGAGCTCTCCCACTCGCCCTAGCGTCGGCGTCTGCCTCCACATTTCTGATTAAAGTTTCTGTGCAGTAAAATATTTTTTACTATAACTTTTTTATTTCTTGAGGTATCAACTTCAAACTTTAAATAAATGTTCCTTATTATCAACCACATCTCGTGTGACAAGGTTCATTACTCCAAATACATTTTTTTAGAATTATCTCCCCTTGAACTTAGAGCTTTCTTTAAAAAATGCTTGTTTTTTACTGTAACTGTTTTGTTTCTAAATGTATTGACTTCAAACTTTAAATATATGTTCCTTATTATCAAACATATCTCACGTTACAAGGTTCTTAACTCCAAATACATTTTTTCAGAATTATCTCCCCTTCAACTGATAGTTTTCTTTAAAAAAATGCTTGTTTTTACTGCAACTGTTTTGTTTCTTTAGATATTGACTTCAAACTTTAAATATATGTTCCTTATTATCAACCACATCTCATGTGACAAGGTTCATAACTCTAAATACATTTTTTTTTAAATTGTCTTTGGTGAACTTAAAATTTTCTTTAAAAAAATATTATTTTGTTTATTTTAAATTTGTTATCATTTACAAATTTAAAATATGTATGTTCCTTATCATTAACCACATCTCATGTGACAAATACTTACTTAGTCGAGCATGCTGTCTCCTGACAGCTCTTGTTTATTTATAATTTTATATGTATGTAATGAAACCTCTACTTTATTGTTATTGATTTTATTTCTAGATGAGAGATAATAGAGACTATCATGGTAATAGATACAGTAAGTTTTAATTCTTGTTATTGTATATTAGATTGTTTAAAGCTTAACAAATGTTGGTAATGGTTGGTTTGTGTTATTTTGTGTTGCATAATGTATAAGTTGTGTAGAACGACTAGCTAGAAGCTCTTAGTGTCAAGTATCACGCAGATGATATCATATAATAATAATTTGTAATTAAAAATTATACTCTTTACTCTATTTTTCAATTACAATGACTATTTATAGATAATATTTTCTATTCATATTTTTCTATTCACATATTTTTAATTTTGTTTATGGATCATATTTTCTATTTATATATTTATAGATCATATTTTCTATAAATACATAGGCGGATCCAGGCAGGGTGGACCCTGTGTACGCCCCCCCCCCAAAAATTGCCCAAGCAGGGTTTTTTCTATCATGAAATATGATATTTATAAGAAATATATATGTACATGTCAAAATTTGTTCGCTCTATACGCGTGCAACATAGCATACATTATAAAACAAGTCCTTTCATTATTGTAAGATTTAAACATGATTCAGCGGCTTTTAGAAAATTACATATCCCTGATTACATGAAATAATTATCTGGATGCTTTCTATTTTATAAAAGGATAGTTGAGGCTCTGAAAATGTGCCTGAATTCCTTAGAAATAACAAAAACTAAGAAATTTCCGGGGCCGCCGGTCACCTGGTCCTCAGGTCAGGGTTTTGCCCTGGACCATTTGCGGCACTTACGGCCCCTTGAAACCCCATTTTGCTGATTTATTTTCCGCCCCCTCTAACTAGAATTTTCCGCCCCCTCTAACCAGAAATCCTGGATCCGCCTATGAAATATTTCTATTTATAGATCATTTTTTTCTATATAGATCATCGTAGACGTGATTCTCATCGTGAGGAAGAGCCAGAATGGTTTAGTTCTGGACCAGTAAGTAAAAGTGATACAATAGAACTTCATGGTTTTGACCGAGATAGAAGAGATAGTGAGAAACATGAAGAGCAGACACCTGTGATTGTAAGACAAGATATAAGTGAGGAAGTAGAAGTTTCCGATGAAGAGAAACCAAATGCAGAAGGTAATATGTAATATATATTTGTAGTGATTTAATTGTTTTAAATTACTGGAGTTCCTGTCTTGAGGTAGTGATTAAGTGGTAGTATGCCCGCCTTGGGATGGACAGGTCACTGGTCAAACTCTTCCAGGGGCTTAACTAATTTCCTTGAGCAAGAAATTTAATCATGATTGCTTCACTCCACCCTGGTGTAAATGGGTACTTGCAAGGGTGGTATAATTCTGTTGCACCAATTTGTTGGCTGCTTTAAGCTGAGTAAAAGACTTCTCAGGAAGATTGATAGATGGATACCAGTAGCCCAATGACCAGGGGTAATAGCTGTAAAGTTGGTGAATGTTCATAAGCATGAAACTTAATTATAGTCTGCTATTACTTATACTTTTAGCTCAACTGTCAGCTAGTGACAGAATGAGATTTGTGATCGCCTTTTGTTATTGTTAGTTTTTCATTCTAATGAATGGGGGCTTGACTTTTTTTCAATTTGATTTATTGGAAAGCCTGTTCAAGCATTGGAAGATGTTACTAAAGATAAACTGTCAAAATACAAAATACCTGTTAAAATTGTTTACACCTTTAGTCTGAATTAAGCTTGAATTAAATTTATTAACTTATAAGTTTTGGTCAGTTGTTGAATAAAAATTTGATACATCCATGCTGCAGATTGGCTGTTACTTAATACAGTAGAACCTCTGTGGAGCAGCCATCTACAAAAATACCATCTGAACATTAAATACTTTTGGTATTTCTATTGGGCACAATTTTAATTGAATTTGACCTCTGCAAAGCAATGGTCTTTATACAGTAACATACTCTAATGATCTCTCCAAGTGGATGTTGTTCAAGAGAGGATGCATTGTAAGTCCTGAAGGGTTGTTCTTGTTCAACTAACAGGTTTTTATACCCCCGCTTCGAAGAAGAGGGGGGTATACTGTTTTACCCTTGTCCGTGTGTGCGTGCGTCCGTCCGTCCGTTACAAAATTTCCGTCGCAGTTTTCTCAGCAACTATAACATGCAGCAGCCTAATACTTTGCATATTGCTTCATCCCATAGTCCCATATGGTGTAAAGCGATTTCATGCTCCTTGCTCATCTACTTCCTGTTTGTCACATATTTTTAGATTTTTGCGAGGGTATCACTAGTGAGCATTAGCTCACAGATTTACTTGTTGACTTTCTCTATCTTGTTGTCTCTCCAAAGTTTACATAAACTACATGTATCAAGGTATATTGCTATTATTGTTCTCTAACATGAATTCATTATTTGTATCAGGTGTAAGTGTGGTAGACAGAAATGGAAGTCTTGAGACAAATGAATCCAGTTCACCAGAAGCTAACCAATCTGACTTAGATATCAGACAGAATAAATCACCATCTACACAACTTAACCAATTTGACTTTAATGAATTCTTTAATAATATTCCTGGTCTATCTGTGCCAGTAAGTAAACATTTATGGTTATATTAGTTGTAATTTAATGTGTACATAGTTGTAATTTAAATTTCTAGTGATTATCTAGCTACTAGTATAAAGCTGTATTAAATTTATCATTGACCTTCTGTGGCTGGAAAACTTTACTTTGGACTCAAATGTATTGAATAGCCTACCTTTTTTGGTTCAAATCTGATTCAAAATCTACCTTGACATGGGCTGGAATTTAAGCTTGCATATCTGTCACTGCTGTCACAAGCTAAATTCTGACACATTAATAAGTTTATGCTTAAATCAGTCTTCACCGAAAACTTTTTAGGAATTCATTTTTTTGGACTATAACCCATTAACAAAGTAAAAGTTTAAAGGAATATTTTCTAGTCCCATGATTCATTTTGAGCTGGGAAACATAAGTTAGTCCGTGGGACACACATATGTTGAAACAATGATTTCCTACAAATAAACAATGAGTTTGGAGATTTTGTGCATTAAAACATGTAGTTCTAACTGTCACTGTTGAGGAACAGGGAAAGAATCTGGATGCAAGCCAGCAGTGCACCAGTGATGGAAAGGTAGGGAAAGGGTGAAAAGACCAAATACCAAGCCTTATGACCTAAGACATAATGAAAGTTTACCCAACAACATTGAAATAATATCAACTCGCAAAATTTTGGGAGTCCAATTTTTTGTTAAAATCAAGCTCTGTTAGATTTCTTGCTGAGTAGGAGGCTGTGCCTTATGAACCATTCAGTGACCAATAGAAGTTGTAAGAGTTCAAATTTATAATCAAGTTAAACTAAATTTGTAATTACTATAACTTAAAACAAAAGGCATCATTAATGTGATAATAATACTCTGTATTTGCAACCATAAGGTATGAACTGTAAAATAAACACCATAAATATGTACACATAGAGGGTGATTACAAAGTATGTACTTACAGTCTTTTGTAAATGTACAAGTGAACATTTGGCAACTGCTCTAGATCACTATTTTGGGATCTGAGGAAGTTTTTTTTCATTGAAAATGTTGCTGATAATACTATAATAATGAAGACTTTATTAAGTAATACTGAACATGCGGGACTCAATAATAAAATAAGGAATTTTTGGATTAAATTTTTTTGAAATTTCACCTGTGCAAGATAATAAGGGAATACATGAAAGCATTTTACATTGTGTACACAAAACATTTTGTATAAAGTGATGTCACAAATATTTTGATATATTTCAGGATTACTCATATAATGATACTGATAATGATCCCTCTAGTATTGGTGGTAGTAGGTTTTATCAATTATATAGACAATCGAACAATAATAGACAACAAAATAATACAGCTAGTACTGAACATAGTCGTAGATCTTCATTGATGGATGATGAATTTGGTTATCTTAATGGTTTGTATATTATTTTCTTGTGTTTTATAGTTTTTGTGTTCACAATACCTGGTAGGCTACATTCTATAAAATGTTTTTCATGCAGTCGGTACCTTAACCCAGAAGCCAAGAACTAGTGAAAAAATTTTTAGGTTTGTTAGTATTACTTTTATCATACAGTCTGGCTTGTTGATAATTTTGTCAAGGTTTACTTTATAACATTAACAAATTGAGCTGGTGCTCAAGAAGATATAGAAGGATGAATGCTTTTATATTTCAATAAATATTCATTTTAAAGAATAACTGCTGTACAGTACTCAGAAAGTGCAAGTTGTCACACGGTACAGACGGTACATGCATGATACACGGATACAGAGTACACGTTACAAGAACACAGTAGATAGCTTGATTTGTGGTAAAATACACGATTCCGGGTCTCAATACACGTTAAACATGATTGTCCGAAATCTTTGGCTTGGAGTCCAAAGAAAAACTTTTGCATGGCGACAAGTTATACTATTTATGCATCTGAAATGTAGATTGAAAACAAAAAAAATATATTCTATTTCTTTGTAAATATGTTTTATTTATTAAATATCGAGTTTACCTCACAAATTCTTTGAAATGAATTTTTGAAAGTTGGTTTTAATCTATTTTAAAACCACGCACATGATTGCCAACTTCAAACTCACATGATAGATAAAGAAATACACCTTTAAATATGTTCCATAGTTTCTTTCAACCCGTTCACGGAGATAATATGTCATAAATTTGTACCTGGTACATTACACATTCTTAGCGTGATTGTAAAATATAATCATATAATATTGTATCTATAAATTTATTGAATTCCAACATTTTTAGAAGAAAATTAAATACACCAGAGGCAAGCAGTCAGTACACAATAGACAAAGATGAGCACGATTGATAGTATTTACCTGAAAAACTATATAAGTACATGGTGTATAACAAAAATACAAACTGCAGAATAAAGAATAACGTTACTGTCAAAATATGTTTATGTCATTCTTTAAAAATGGCTTTAATATGCACACAATAGCTGATCAAACTCACACAATAGATAAAGAAATACACATTTAAATTTTTTTCTTTTGTTTATTTTTAAAGACATTCATGGAGAAAAGATGTCATAAGCGTTTCAAAACTCAGTCTTAGCGTGATTTATCGAATATCCACATTTTAAGTAGAAATTAGGTGAGCAGTCAATACACAATATACAAAGAACAACATGAAAAAAAGAATAACATAACAGTCAGAATATGTTTATATCATTCTTAAAAAATGGCTTTAATCGAATTTTAAACCATGCACACGATAGCCCACCAAACTCACACGATAGATAAAGAAATATATGTTTAAATTTCTTTCTTAGTTTATTTTTCAAGCCATTTATGGAGAAAAAATGTCATAAATTTGTACACGTTTCAAAACACAGTCTTAGCATGATTGTAAAAATAATAAACAAGTAATAATGTATAGATTAATTTTTTGAATATCAACATTTTATGTAGAAATTACCATTTCTGACTTACACAAGGTTTATATATCTTGTACACACGATACACGTTAGAAAATACGCACCCACTGTCTTCTATAGTGTAATTTACACGATGAATGATATACGTTTTACTGTACTTGCACAACATGTTTTACCATACACACATACGCTTTGTGCGATACACGCACAGTACATGGAAATTTTGGAAACTTGCACTTTTCAAGTACTGTATTATGTAATCATGTCTGAACAATGACTAGCTAGTTGTGATCTTTTTCTGTCTTATCCGATCATAATGTTTCCAGGATATTTTAGATAAGTTATGTTCTTGGTGTAACACCAAGGACATATTTTGTTACATTTAATACATTGTTATATTATATCTACAAAAATATACATAGCTGAACATATCAGTACTGGTTTAATTATACCCCTGCTTTGAAGAAGAGGGGGGTATACTGTTTTACCCTTGTCCGTCCGTCCGTCACAAAATTTCCGTCGCAGTTTTCTCAGCAACTATAACATGCAGCAGCCTAATACTTTGCATATTGCTTCATCCCATAGTCCCATGTGGTGTAAAGCGATTTCATGCTCCTTGCTCATCTACTTCCTGTTTGTCGCATATTTTTAGATTTTTGTGGGGGTATCACTAGTGAGCATTAGCTCACAGATTTACTTGTTGTTAGAGATTTTGGGGAAAATTTGATCAATATATCTTGTTCTATGATCTAAAAGCTGCTGATACAATAATAAATCATGAATTTCAAGATAGTAAATAATTTCACAGTTATAGCCATATAATATATCTGGTATTATATTCTTCTTTCAGATTTATTAAATGGATCAAAGAGTCCTGTTATACCTTCGCCTCCTCCTTCAGATACTCCTGTCTTTGACTTGTCAGGTTTTCTCACACCATTTGCTTCCAGTGATAAACAACATCATCTAGAGTTTGGTACTGTTGGTCAGAAGTTGTCATCTTCTAACAACTCTCTTGTTAATGCTTTAATTAACAACGCTGTACAAGAAAGACATAGATCTAGTCGTAAGTTACTTACTACTCTTCTTTTACCTTGTGCAAAAATCTGTCTGAGGCATCATGACACACGTTTATAAACATATATCAGTAAGAGGAGCACAAAGGTAAAAGTTTGAAAACACTAAAAAAACCGTTAAGTTCAGGTATAAAAATAGGATAAAAACAGACTCTTTCGTCTATAGTGTGCTGTTGCATTGGAGACGTTGATGATACTCGTGTTTTCGCCTTCTTGCTTGAGATTGTTTCACAATACTATGGCTGATAGAAAGAAGGAGTTTCTGTTGAGGTCTACATACTCTACTCAGCAGAATGGTTGGCGGAACCTGCTAGAGTGCCCCCTAGAGTCATGATGTAAATTATATTATGTTAAAGTAAATTGTGTTTGTATTATACTGCATTTTTGCTGTATATTTTTAAATATAATTAGTTGATAAGAAATCTCATACTAAAATAAAATGATATTGTTTTTTAAGTAACAAACAACATTCAACATCAAGTACGGGAATTTCTTATTTATGATTTAACATGACACTCTATTTTTTACATATTTAATTGAATGTATTTAATATAAGTGTTTTATTGTTAGTTTGTTACTTTTCTCTCATGTAGAAATAACTTCAGAGAGTCAGCACATATTCCATGAAAACAATGGTCCATGATTATTGATAAAAAATCAGTGTTATAATAAGTAATGTAAAGTATTACGTAATGATTAAATACATTTTATTTTCCAGCTACAAATTTGAAAAATTCCTCTCTAGAAACTGAAGCTAAACTGAAAGCATTATTATTAGGACGTTTAGATTCTACATCAAGTAGCGGTAATACTACACCTGGACCTAACTCACCTCTAAGTATGTTGTATATATTTATACTTTGATTTCCATAATCAGGGTTTTTCACTCATGATATCCCATTACGGGTCCCAGGGACTCTCTTGCTGAATTTTTAAGGGTCCTACTTAGGTATCTGGGGTCCCACTTTCTAAAAATATAACTGACTAAACTCTATATTATTCCTTAAGGTAGGATTCCCATAATACACATCAAGGAATTAGCTTTTTGCTACTTTCTTTATCATCAGAATTACAGTTTAGATTCACTGGCAAATTTTTATACCCCCGCTTCGAAGAAGAGGGGGGTATACTGTTTTACACTTGTCCGTGCGTGTGTGTGTCCGTTACAAAATTTCTGTCGCAGTTTTCTCAGCAACTATAACATGCAGCAGCCTAATACTTTGCATATTGCTTCATCCCATAGTCACATGTGGTGTAAAGCGATTTCATGCTCCTTGCTCATCTACTTCCTGTTTGTCGCATATTTTTAGATTTTTGCGGGGGTATCCCTAGTGAGCATTAGCTCACAGATTTACTTGTTTTAACTTTCTACCGACAAATACATTTTTCATAACATTTTTTTGAAATTGAGTAAGAGCAGGGACCAGGAAATTGCCAATTAAGATTTCAATGGCTTAAAAAAACCACAGATAAATGCAGATACCAACTAGAATGAAGTTATTACGAATTTGCTTAGGGACGAATTTGTTAGGGGATGAATCTTTTCGTCCTTTGTTTTAATTGGATTTATAAACTTCCAGTCTCAACTAATTGTGAGAATTAATAACCTTTTTTTAGTTAATATAAGAATAGCATCTAATATTAAATAATTTTGAAAAAGGAAGCAATTACTTAATAAAATAGTGTATCCCATCTGTATCGATTTTTAACGATGTCGACGAAAACAGCTCACGTAATATGCCAACATGACCTGATATCGGCCGAAGTTTGACAGCAGCTATTAAGGGAATTCTGCCTAATGAAACAATCTATAATGGCAATTGTTTCATGCAAGCACTGAAAAGTACTGATTGTTATAATATCAATCAATGTTATTCTTATAGAACAGTTGTGTGTGTAACTGTATTAAGTAACTACCTGATGCTATATTTGTATTGAGTTGTGATATAGCATGTGTCATAAAAACATATGACATTACTGTAATGTCCTATATTTTCACAAAGCACGCTAGATCACATTGGTTCAAGCAATAACATTCCACATATTAGGATATTAAATCATGACTTATAAACTTATTATGTGGTAAACTAATGACATACTTGTTTGTTTTAACAGTATTTTTTGTTAAATTTCAGTAATAGTTCCTCTTTATTTTTACTAATTACTTGATTGAAAATTTATAATACTCAAGTTCAAAACTCTTATCTATAAGTTTGACTTTATCCCACTTTAACTATGTCATGTTTCACATTGTTTCCTTACAGATGTTCCTGGTAAAGTGAAGACTGTTGCTGAATTAGAAGGTGAACTACAGAAAGCTAATAGAGTTAGGACACCACCTACACATAATGATAGAAGTTCTCCACATAGTGCTGGACATAATGATCTTACAGCTTTTAATAAACTTATATCATTAATGCAACAAGGAGCTGCCACACCTGTAGAATCACCTAAACTTCCTGTATGTTACTGGTGTTGTTTACTTTATTATACCCCCGCTTCGAAGAAGAGGGGGGTATACTGTTTTACCCTTGTCCGTGCGTGCGTGCGTGTGTGTGTGCGTCCGTCCGTCCGTCCGTCCGTTACAAAATTTCCGTCACAGTTTTCTCAGCAACTATACCATGCAGCAGCCTGAAACTTTGCATATTGCTTCATCCTATAGTCCCATGTGGTGTAAAGCGATTTCATGCTCCTCGCTCATCTACTTCCTGTTTGTCGCATATTTTTAGATTTTGGCGGGGGTATCACTAGTGAGCATTAGCTCACAGATTTACTTGTTTTGTCTTGTATATTTTAGACTGAGTTTATTATTTTACCACAAATTCTTGGTTATGTAATGCTTCATTTAATTATCATTTTATTACGTTTATAATTTAGTGGAAGATATAACTTTATAAAATTATTTCTAGTCAATGAACAGGTTCTAACATATTTGTATAATTGTTTCTCTCCGATATTTGCTGAAAACTGTGATAGCCTTTATATCATACAAAAAACTGTTGGACAGGTTATTTTTTGTTCACCTAGCAGTCATTGTATTTGAATGAACTTCCATATGGTTTAATAGCACAGGTGGGTCAATTTTGAATATACTTATTGCAAATCTCAAGGTGTTTTTGTGTTGTCAGACAAGGCAACACATACTTGTGATTATGCTAAAGCAGAAAATCAGTACCCTTTCCCTTTTTCTCTCCTCCCTTCCATGTTTTGTCCTCCCTATGCAGTAGTATTTACATTAGAACATCAACATAACAATGCACTCAGCCACATGTTCCTGTCTCCCTCCTCTTATTATACCCCCGCTTCGAAGAAGAGGGGGGTATACTGTTTTACCCTTGTCCGTCCGTGCGTCCGTCCGTCACAAAATTTCCGTCGCAGTTTTCTCAGCAACTATAACATGCAGCAGCCTAAGACTTTGCATATTGCTTCATCCTATAGTCCCATGTGGTGTAAAGCGATTTCATGCTCCTTGCTCATCTACTTCCTGTTTGTCGCATATTTTTAGATTTTGGCGGGGGTATCACTAGTGAGCATTAGCTCACAGATTTACTTGTTTGAATTGTAGAATAATTTCTACATGTATAGACTTGTACCTTAGACATGAGTGACTTGCACTTTATAGACTCCTAACTTGGTATCATAGGCATCCTTATTGAAAAATTGAAGTGCAGTGCACAAGTATTCATTTTGTTATGGAATTATTTCCCTTTGATAGATATTAGGAATCAAATCTAAGATGTAGAGTTCTTGTATTTTATTTACAGGTGAAAGTAGAAGCTAAACCTCAGTCACCATTAACTCATATCCCAGTACAACTGCAAAATCCTATGATGACATCACAGATGACAGGTATGACATCACAACAACAACAACAACAAGGTATGTCACCATTCCAGACTGGTATACCTACACAGCAACCAGTACAACAACAAGGTAGAATAATACATAAACCAGAACCTATCAGTTTACACAGACAAATGCAGGTATGTAATGTTGTGTTTTATTCTCTTTTCAAAGATTAGTCTTATTGTATTAATACTAGGGCTGTTACAATATACCGGTAAACTGGTATATTGCAATACGCAGCTGCGGCAATACGTACCGTGGTACGATTTTAATGGACCGGTATTTGGCGATATTTTTATTTCATTGGAAAAAGCTTCTCTTCGCGAAATAATAGTAGCGAAACATCAGTTTTTCCTTTTTTCATTCAATTTAACCTTAAGTTATAAAAATTTAACCAATTTGGGCGCGTCACAGTCCTAAATGACCGTAAATACTTAAAGAGGATAGATTCTATCAGTAGTTGCATGTAAAATTTACATTGTTTCTGTTAGATACAGGGGAGGCACAACAAATCTAAAAGCCCTTAATATATCATTTATTGGGCGACATAAAGGTCATCTTGAAGTGACCCTCCATTGAGATCTTAGTGATCCTGTACGACCATGCTCCACAGTATATCTGTTTGCGGAGATTGTAGACATGATAATACTGGTATACTGGCATTTTCCAGTCATATTTTCGATCTCTCCAATAGCAAGTATACTGGCCTTTACCAGTCATATTTCTCCCCATAATGTTTTGACAATTTCACTATTTGTCATACAAGATTTCATTTTAACAAAATTCACTCACCAATTCATACCATTAGTTTTGTATTTTTTTCATTGATAGTTTTTCATGGCTTATGCCATCTTAGTCAAATACCAACAAAACTCTATCCCTGTATAGTTACTGAAACTCTTTTTTCCTTCAACATTCATAATTGCCCTTTGTATACCTTCTGATAAGCAATTCATCAAATGACTTTCTTTTGTAACAACATAAACTTGTTCTCAATGTTCCCCATCTGCGGAAAAATCCGCTTTTATGTGGCTCCCACAATATCTTTCTTGTTTTACAAGGAATAATGCTTTTAGTGTGGAAATTGGCTTGCCCTGGGGTTACAAGTTTTACATTTAGACGGCAAGTATAATTATAAACCTCTGAAACCATACAGCCTAGTGTTACCATATCTGACTTGTAGCATCATCTTTTAGCTCTCTATCAACATGTTCAAATTATGTTTAAATGGTCATGTTGGCTCTGATTAGGGGAAGGTCACAAGTTTATTAAAAAGATATAGTGAAATGTTAAAATAGTTCCTTCTGTTCATTATTAGACCTATTGAGCTTCTATATTTAGCATGTAAAATCATCTTTATATTGGTTGTTCTGATTATGTCCCTGCACTAAGTTTTCACTGAGTTGGGTTTAAACTCTTCTGATGTCATTGGGTTGAGCTAAACTTGTAAACCCATGCTACATTATAAAGATATCATAAATTGTTTTTTAACTTTAATGTATATGCACATTTCTTATACAGTCTTTACCATATTCCTACTGTATGGTCATGTAACAAAGTAGAGAATTTATACAATATTTGTTTAAATAGAACAAATTTGTTTAACCAGAAATTATAAAATCCTTGTAGTAAACTATTTAGATTATCTCCCTTGTGTTATAATATTTGTTATTATTTTAGAATGCAAGAAATAGTGTTGGTGATGTACCTTTTGAGATGATTGATGTTAATACATTAGCTTCAATGGCACCTTTGTCTCATCTTGGACAGACAGATGCTAGCGCTGCTCAGAAACAATTTCTGGAGGTAGATTTAACATGTCTATTATCATATACCTTTTAAATAGTAAAATCTCACCTTTAAACAAGGTTTGGTTTAGTCTTTGACGGACATGTGTATATTTTACTGGTTTTTGCTACATAATCTATTTAATAGTATAATTCTATATTTTACCAAAAACTTGGTTTGGTCATTTGAATTTATTTGGGTATAAAAAATTTTGATACGATCACAAGATTTTAAGGTCTATAGATGCTTTCTTTGAAGTTTAAAATACAAGTAACCAAAACAGCAGATTTGGATCAATCAAGAGTTGAAAGAAAGTGTTCCTAGAGACTGAAAATATGATACTGAAAATTAAATTTTTTGTTGCAAATAATTTGTTGTTTATAACACTATATTAACAGAGAATACACTGAAATCAGGTAATGTAATCACACTTGTATGTTTGTAGGCATTACAGAGAAACAAAGAAGAACAATTACAGATACGTCAAGCTACATTAAAGAATATGTTTAATCAACCTGGTAACTCTACCCCTGGATCACTACCTAAACAATATACAACATCTGTTATATCACCTTCTCAACAAAATGTAAGTATATGTATATGGAGAGATCAATACATACAGTCATTTCTTGTTATCTTGACTTTGTTGGGACTATTGAAAAATAGTCGAGATAACGAATAGTCGAGACAAACAAAAGTTACAAAAGAGAAAGTCTGTCTTCAGGAGCCCCTCTACATATTCAGATCGTGTAGTTTAAAATAATTGCATTATTACAGCTGTAAATAGAGCTTTACTATTTTTATCACAAATATACTCCAATTTGTTAAGTTGTACATTCACACTGACGTTTTTTTCTCTCAATGAGATTTAGAAAAAATTCACTTATTTTCCGAAAATCTACTTTTGGTTTCTAATTTTACCCAGCAACTTATCTAGTGTTTATTCTTTTGACAATTTGTAATCAGTCAACAATTTTATATTAAATATTAAGACTGGATGTGTATGCATGTTGTGACATTATTGCTAGTCATACTAAGTGCGCAATGTCAGCTTTTCTTTGATGTATAGCAATCTGTCAATGCCACGTCTTGCTAAGAACTCACTGAGATAAGCACTAAGTTAAATTAAGTAGTAACAGATATTATCACATTATAACAACTTTATGTCCATGGGTCAGGGATGTGCCCTATTGGTTCTGAGGCCCTGGTGTCAAAGGTCAAGGTCATTGGAAGTTCATTTGGAAACTTTGTGCCGGTGATAACTCACCAATGGCTATACCTAGATTCATGAAATCTTTGCTTTGGATAGCCCTCAAGTCAAGGATGTGACCTATTTTTTGAGTTTCCTGGGTCATAGGTCAAGGTCACCAGTACTTCATATGGGACAGAACACAGCATGGACAGCACACGGGTGTATAATGCCCCGCCCAGTGGAGCTCTTGTTTATTTTATTTTAATGCATTTTTTCATAAAAAATCTGTATTGTAACAATTAAAGAGACACGAAGCTCAATTTATTTAGTTATGACACCTGTCAATCAAAATGCTGTTGCTTTGTTTATTAATTATTGTGAATGGCATATTGATTTTAATGACCCCTGTGTATTAGTTTCACAGTGCGATCGCTAATTGATTGGCACATGTTGTTTTTCACACCTCGTCGAATTGCCTGTGACATCTTGGTCTAGTCGGAAAAAAACATGGTTGTATTGTGAAACAAACATTTTGGTCCAAAATTTATTATCGAGATATCGAAGAAGTCGAGGGAGAAAAATCGAGATAAACATGCATTTTTCATATTGATAAAGAAGGGAAATTATCAGGACTTTGGATTTTTAATCAAGATAACGAAAAGTCGACGTAAGCGTTGTCGAGATAATACGAATTGACTGTATATATTTGTGAACATAGTCCAGTGATTAGTAATATAAACTAGGCTTGACTTAATTGATGAAAGTTTTCTAGTCTGATTCTCAAGTTAAACATTGTGGGAATTGATAAATCATGAATTTTTAAAATTAACTCTCCTATGAATTATTGTTTGCAACAGGTCATACCCTTCCTCAGAATTTCATTGAATGGTCAATTTTTTACATGTGATGAAGATGCCAATTGATTTAGGATAGCAAACATTAGCATTATTTAGGTGTTAAGTTCTAAAAAACTTGCAATCATTCACTGTGCCATACCTTTTACAGTCTTAGATTATTTTTTTCTCAAGCTCTGGACAATGATCGATCTGCTCGATTATATTAAATGATTACATTTCAAGAGCCTGAATCAATTTTCACTCGACTTGGAATTTGAATATATGGGATAAGACAAAGACTTCACAGAGTTGTCAAACAGCGTATATATTACAACAGGAATGGGACAGAATTTTCAAAGATCTACCATGTTTGACTTAAACATTTTATATCTTTACAGAGTATCAAAGGTAGAAGGTCACCAGGTGATCCGATTATGAGTTTTGTAAAAAATCATCCTACAATTATTACTAAGCCAGCTTCACCAACTCCTCCTCCCCAGCAACAGATAATGAACTTTGTACAAAATACACCACGTGGACATTCTCCATCCCCACCACCTCTACAACAACAACAAAAATTTCCTGTTATAAACTTTGTTCCTGTACAAAATACTTCACAGGGCCCGTCTCCATCTCAACCTACTCAACAACCACAACAAATTCCTATAAGAAATTTAATACCTGTTCATACTACACCACGAGGACCATCTCCTTCACCTCTACAGTCAGCTTTACTCTCACGTCAAGCACCTAATTCTCCAAGAGTTCCATCACCTATTAGTAAGTTTATCTGCTTTTCTTTATACATTTTGTTAATATTTCAATAGATGCTGATTGCTTCACTTCATCCAGGTGTAAATGGGTTCCTGCAAGGGGGGTATAACTCTATTGTGCCAATTTGTCGGCTGCAACAAAACCCTAAATTATTTGAATGCTGTTATTTGAACTTACCAAGCTGATTTTTTCAAGTATCATTCATAGAGTATGACAAGATTACATTTTGAATAATAAATTTAGAAGAAATAGATTAAGCCTTGTTAGATTTTCTTGTAACAGTCAATACTAGTCTAGTTTTAATAATATCATGATTTAACTTCATAGATGAAAGTACATGTAGTTAATAGTGACAAGTAAAAGTACAAATGTATATATTTGCAATTATTACTGAGTTCTACTTAGAAAGAAAGACAGTCAAGTGAAAAATGACATGTTTTTCTCCTAAGTGTGTTATTACTGTATTAAACTTAAAGAAACCTACAGATTGTTGTCAAACTACATGTATTAAACTTTATGTGTATATACATATATATGAATGATACTATTTCAGTGTTTAGTCAACAACCACCGATGCATCTTAGTGCACCATCACCTATACATCCAGTACAAGGTGGTTCTACGCTCTCTCAATCCCCACAACCTGCTAATACTAATGTAAGTATATGTACTATGTATATATGTATAGTATACAGTTTACATTAAAAGTTAGGAGACAAGGGAAATGTACTAACATTCTTAAATTGCAATGATTGTACTTGTAGATAATATTGATGAAATGAAAACAAATTTCATGAATGCATCCCATTTATAAGATTCAGCACCTGATATCCCAAAGCTTTCAAAATCATGATCAATGTAATTCTTTTCTAAAACATAAATTTAAAGCCACTTTTGTAGTATCAACTATAAACAGAGTCATAACCTTACAAATAAAGCAAAACTAAAAACTACTACAAATTTAACAGTTAACAAGTTTATGATATATGCTATTTAGTAGGTCTACAATGTGAAAGTGTCTCCAAACTTTTGGTGGGCACTGTACATACATCTGATATCTAATAAATGTACTACTTGGATAATATTGTATTTAGGATTAAATGTTTATCCCAATAATATTATA
This sequence comes from Mactra quadrangularis, assembly GCA_025267735.1. Taxonomy (NCBI): domain Eukaryota; kingdom Metazoa; phylum Mollusca; class Bivalvia; order Venerida; family Mactridae; genus Mactra; species Mactra quadrangularis. Next base: position 12,460,865 of record CM046305.1, read on the forward strand.
CATATCTATACTATTAAATTTGCGAGTTTCCTGTTTTGTGGAAGAAACTGCGCAGCTTTGAATAAATCTTTTGTTTGTCGCTGGAGCACCTATATACGGGCATATTAAGTTGACAATTCTTTTTTGACAAAGCCTCTTGATATTTGCAAAAACTGCCAAAAATCAACAAAAATAGTGTTTTTTTGTGTGTCTAAAAATAGACGCGTCAAACCAAACTCCCTGCAGCGGTTATCTCCCTTTATCAAATCAATTAAGTAGCAAAGCGTGACTTAAGCACTGTGAGGAGTTTGCTAAAGCCTGTGCTTGCACGGGCTCCCATCTATATAATGTAACATTTGACTAACATAAGCTAGGGACAATCAAGTTGTCCCCTGGCAAATATTATAAAAGTTACTTTATTCAATATATGTAGAATACAACATTGTGCCAGGTTGACTAGCTTGCTGGAAATTAATGTAGAATACAACATTGTGCAATGTTGACTAGCTTGCTGGAAATTAATGTAGAATACAACATTGTGCCATGGTGACTAGCTTGCTGGAAATGAAATCAAGTTATTCTGGTTTAATTCCTAGATCCTTTAAGTAATAGTATTAATTTATCTTTGTATAAGTTATGTTGTCATCACCCTGAGGAAGAGAAGTAAATGCTTGTAATTTAGATAAGGGAGACTAGAAAACACTGGCAGTTGAATGTTGTAAATATGTTAAACAATTAAAAATCAATTAACAGTTCATTGATTGATAATTTGGTTGTATTGAACATTCTTAGTATTTATTGTTATATTTATTGTTATATTTTATGATACTTATACTTTATTTTTTATTATTAATTTTGTTTATTATTATAATTATTTTATTAATATTATTGTTTGATATTATTATTTATAAATACTTTATTATACTAAGGTGATATTGTAAACATTAATGTATTGCTATGATTGTAGACTGTGAATACTATACGACCACCATCAGTACCAAGAGTACCTAGTCCACAAGAATTGATTGTACATACACAAGCTATATTACAGAATGCATTAATTAAAAAACAATTAGAAGATCAGAAAGAAAGATTCTACAAAAAACAACAAGAAAGGTTTGCATTAACTTTATATTTTAAAGTTTATATACCCTCACTAAGTTTTGGGACTTGTCATTGAGCCGTGCTTGTATTGGTTTATTGAATGATGACATGCTCAGAGATGGTGATCGATTACTGTCATGAGTAATCAATTATGAATCGATTACATGGATAAAAACATGTAATTGATTAATAATATTTCTAAGATGATTTCAGTAGTAAATCCACCAATGTTTTATTATTTTCCCATGGCTTATTTTTACATAAATCTTTACAAGTCACTATTTGCCACAAATTTTAAAAATTATGACAGGTTAATAATTAATTATGTTCATTTAGATAGATTAATTTATCAGTTTTATCATATCACACTTATAATGAGGCAATTGATGACTTATACTTTTTATCCAGATATTCTTTTCAAGTAGTAAAGTAATTGAAAGTAATAAAATATGTAGTAGATGAAAAATGTAATACATAAAAATTCAGGCCTTTAAAATAGAAATAACCTCTATCACTGATTACAGTCGATTACTTGAAAAATGTAATTGATTACAATTTTTACAATTACTGATTACAATTTCACCATCCTTGGACATGTTGAAATGAAGTAGAAATGTATTAATTGTAATGCTGTTATAGTTTAATGCATCTTAAAAGAACAGCTTGGCTTTAAATGTGAGGTCATTTTCTGATTTTAAAACCTTGAAGCAAGCATAGGGGCCAATCAGAATTGTTTGTTTTATTGGTACAGTATAATTTTTGTAACCAGCATACATGTATGTTTTAAATCACCTGTATATTAAGGTTTTTTTCTTGGGATTCTTTACATTGAATGGTACTAGCAAATAAAGGTCAGTTGCTATTCATTATTACAAATTCTAACATAGGCACGTGCGTTTTCACTCTTTATTTAATGTGACGTCATCTATGCTTTATTATTCAACAAAATATAGCTCGTGACGGCTGTTGAAATTTTACTCCCCACGTTAAATGCGCAAAGCCGAAAATGGCGCCCGGGTTTATAAGGGTTGACTTTTACAATTTGGTTTCTATTCTATAATTAAGATTTTAATATTTTTTGTTCAGAATAAGAAACACCTATCTGTGAGAATTGTGTAAATAAATGCTTTTTTCGGCCTTTGCACTGGGGTGGATTTCAACAGCATGACGTTTCTGACAGTTAAAAATAGTTCTATAAATATATCTTTACTACGGATGTATTTTACGATGTTAGAATCGAAATAACTTACAGTTGTCTAATAAAATATAGGCACTCGTTTGATGCGCTTATTAAATCATACGCGCATCACAACTCGTGCCTATATTTTATTAGACAACAAAATATAGACAACTGTAAGTTATTTCTTAAATATGAGCTACATTCTAACTTGACAAAAATATATCATTTCAGTAGGACTAGAAACTATCATTGTTTTTATGACATAACATAAAATTATAATACATTGTATTGTATTTAAAATTAAATGATACTTGTTGTATATTTCAGAGACAAGACAGTTGTAGGAGGTGCTAGAAGTTCACCTGGTCCCATACTTACAGCAAGTACACCTGTAGCATCTAAAGTAAGTCACTTCACTTTATAGTGTCACCTAATAAGTTCAAAACTTTTGACTATTGAAAGTCTTACTTTAATCAATGTCAACAAATGAAACTAATTATTTGATCATTTAATCATAAAGCAATCAATACTCATCATATGAAAATTTTAGTTAATATGGTCCTGATATAAACAAACTGCAAATAGTGGTGGGTGCAGTCCTTAACATACTCTCTTTATAAATATTGAGACATTTTTATACTCAATTGTTAATGTGAACCTTATATATTATAGACTGCAGTAAATGTTGCTTTCACTCCTACATCTGTTATAAGAAAGATGCATTCAGAGAAAGCATCAGAGAAAGAGAAACAAAGAAGAGATAGTATTGAAGTTGAGATGAATGGTAAACATTAGTTATACGTTCTTATTACATTGTAGTTCCAAGTTAGGGTCCAGTCTGTGAATAATATTTGTTAAAGTTATAAGGACTTAGTCTTAGTCAGGATTTTTAAAACCCAAGAAAATATTTTTGTTTTATGCCGCTGATTAAAAAAATTTTTAATTATGAAAATTTCAGAATTGTGAACTTTCACATGTTGAATTAATTGGTATGGATTAAAATAATGTAAATTTTCCTAGGAGGAAGTTGTTGAGTGTTAGTAGAATGATACATGCATATTTGTGTATGAAAACTTGAGTAAAGCTTGTAAATGATAGAACATGTATGAAAATAGCAGAAATTTAATAAACAAGTAAATTCAAAAGTACTCAGTTGTTATTCTGTCTTATTAGTTTTCTTAGGATAAGAGTTCAAAATAGCTTTACACATTATAGTTCTATTTACCTTATGATATTTCACTTCATAGTCTTTAAAATAGAAAACAGACTGAGTATATTATTGCCTATTTATTGGCTTGGACTGCTTCAAGAAAACATTTCAATGTTCAATGTGTTTTAATGAATCATGTGTGTATTATATTTCAGAACATAAAGAATTCAGTGATGCCGAGACTGAACGCAAGTTATCTGATCATCTCAATTCACCATCTTCAAAACAAGATATATCGCAACAGCAACAGCATCCAAACTTACAAACGATGCCACCAGCCAGCATTCCACCACCATCAGTGATACATGGGATGCCTCCGCCCCCACTCCCTAATCAGGTCCTACCTAACATGGTCACGGTCATACCTGGCCTACCACCATTTAATTCTAATCAGTTAACTCACCTTCCTCCACCCCCGCCTCTAGTCTCAACTCATCTACCGCCTCCATTACTCAGTCCTGGAGGGATGCCTCCTCCACCATTCACACAAAGTTCAGCATTGGTTTCACAAGAACAGGTATACATAACATAACATCTGTAGTGTATGTATGTGGTTTATATTATATGTATACCTATAGTTATGTATATATAGGAAATGTAAGTTATGTCTTGTGACTGGTTATGTTCTTTAAAATTATCATGGGGGTACATGTTAGGACCATTTTTTTCATTTTTCTTTGAAAGTAGAGTAAGTCTAAATGGTTATGTTGTTATCCTGTACCACATGTTTAAAATGCATGAGTTGTAAAGTAGGAATAGACAGTCTAGTCTTAACAAAGGCCTTCTGAAACATTTTCCATTGTTTAAATGATCTGATTTTATCTAACAACATATCAGTTGATATAGCTTTGTACACTTAAATGAGAGAAAAACTTACAAATCCTATATCAATCCATCATTCATTGAGTTGTATAAACCTACCATTATCCTGCATGTATACAAATAATGTTATCATTTTATGATATTCAAGTCTATCAGTTTGTTTATTATTATGGTCTTAGAATACAATGAACTTCATTTATAAATATTTCACAATACACATCAGATCTTCCTAGTATTAACTGAAATTTGTATGCCTTTATTATTAAAAAAATACGATATATACGAAATATCTAAATGTACATATTCTGTCATCATCATTAGTCTGATTTGTTATATGATATAACGTAGACTTATGAACTAGCCTGACTGTATTAAACAAGTCATTATCACTAGTCCTCGTCTTTGGGCTAGTAGCTTAATGCACTAAATGCTATTTAAGGAAACATAATTCATAGATTATTGATGTAACTGAGCATACAGACTGGCAATGATGTCTGATATAATCTGTTTCATTCATGAGGGTTGTTAAGTCGCTTGTATCTGTATAGTCCATGTATTTAGTATTAAAGTGTACATGTATTGTGTTTAAAATTTCCATCAACAGTAGTGGAGTAACAAAGCAGGTTCATTGAACATACCCTATGTTTTGATTACGTAATTTCTATTCAACATTTGATAATAACACCAGTTTTATGATAGTTTGCTTGATATATTCACTATTAAACTTACAATGCTTCATAAATCAGCTATGCTATTTAATTATTTATTGCTTTATTCGTTTATTCACTATATATTCACATAAAAGGCTATTTCATTCTGATGTCTATTCTTTCTAAAGATTGTAAGGATGTACTGTTTGAACTATAGTATATTTGGTGACTCCTATGTAAGAAAAAAACCCAGCTTAGTAGCAAAATATTTTGTATATTTTTAGCTTGACTTTACGAAGTAAATGGAGAGCTCTTCTACTCGCCCTGGCGTCCGCGTCCGCTTCCATATTTCTGATTAAAGTTTTTGTGCAGTAAAATATTTTTTACTATAACTTTTTATTTCTTAAGGTATTGACTTCAAACTTTATATATATGTTCCTTATTATCAACAACTTCTCATGTGACAAGGTTCTAACTCCAAATACATTTTTTTTCTGAATTATCCCCCCTTGAACTGAGTTTTCTTTAAAAAATATTTGATTTTAATGCAACTGTTTTATTTCTTCAGGTATCGACTTCAAACTGTTAATATATGTTCCTTATTATCAACCACATCCCATGTGACAAGGTTCATAACTCCAAATACATTTTTTTTCAAAATTGTCTTCCATGAACATAAAATTTTCTTTAAATTTTTTTTTACTTAAAATTTGTTAAGATTATATTTTCAAATTTTAAAATCTGTATGTTCCTTATAATCAACCACATCTCATGTGACAAATACTTACTTAGTCGAGCATGCTGTCTTTACTGACAGCTCTTGTTGGTCATAAAATATGTGTGGAAGTGTTATTCAAGTCTGGACATTGGTATAAGGCAATACCTCTACATATTTGTAAAATGCCTAGATCTATACATAGAAATATATGTTTATGAAATAGTTAAAAATAACATGTGTTTCTAGCATTAATAATGAACATAATTTTCAATATACTGACATCAGTTTGATATCTTGTTTTTGATCTAATACATGTAGTTACATAAAATAAAATGTAGTTTTCATAGTCCATTGGTGCTGTATTATGTTAGGATGAAATAGCCTTCATTGTTACTGCTTTGTTAATATATATTTCATATTTTCAGTAAACCCTTTAATTACTTTTATTCTGAATTTTATCATCACATTATCTTAGCTCATTACAAGTTTTAAAATTACCATTTGTAAATGTTCTGTCAATAATAATGGCATTCCTTTATTTCTGTCCGAAAATAGTATTAAGAACTATTAATGTTATTTGTTGCAGTTTTATCACTCTATGTTAGGATAATGTTTGTACATGTACATACAGCTTCATTACTTGTATATTTTCATGTATTTAAGAATAAACCAGAGATAAAATCTTTGTATGTGTACATTCAGATCAGCACTCATTTAGGTCATTAAAAGTTAGTTGTTAGATTATTATCATGACTTTCTAAGGTCCTACCTATGATAGATTTGTGATTTGTTAAGTGTAATTTACACATATACAGTGCCCATCAAAAGGTTGGAGACATTTTCAGTCTGTAGGTTTACCAAATAGTTTCTATCGAAGTTTTGATAAACATTTTGTTTGAAATGCTTTTTAGTATTGCATTTTTTTAGTTATGATTCTATTTATTGTTGATACAACTAAAGTAGCTAAAAAATTATGTTAAAGAAAAGAATTTTACTGATCATGATTTTGTAGGCTTTGGGATATCAGATGCTGAACCTATTAATTGTAATGTATTCATGAAATGTGCTTTGACTTTATTATGAGTAAAATGATAGTTTTCTAAAAACACAAACATTAGAATTTAAGAACTTAACAAATTTCCTTTGTCTCCAAACTTTTTTGGGAACTGTATGTATTAATCATTGAGTAATGAGAATTTTATCCTGAGATAACTGAACATATATATATTGTCTAGTTTAATCATGTAATCATTGTTGTTGTTGTTCCAGGTTGATGCTGTTAAATCACAACAAATTAGAGCTTTGATTGGTCAACAAAGTCCTAACCATTCCCAAGGTACCACACTAGCTGCTGTGTCGTCAGCTTTACCTACTGCTGGACGACCCATTGTGAAAGGTAATTTATTGTCTAGTTATTTTGATTTATATACCGTATATAACTTAGGCCACAACAAATTGATCGTATATTTGTTGGATTTCCCGCACCTAAAAATCCGAAAATGGAAAAAATATATTTCTATTTTTTTTTTGCTCCCACACCTTGAAATTTGTACCGCATAAAAAATTATGGAAGTCAAAAAATTTTGGCTAATTAAATTAAATGTTGAATGTTTTTAGTCTATAGCCTATAGCTTACCCAATTATTTTCATACACTAAAAATGTCCGCAGGTTGGTCCATTAAATGGCATTATAATTTTAGAGTGGTTCTGATAGTTGGTCTTATTCTGTTCTTCCTTGTTATGTTATTATACCCCCGCTTCGAAGAAGAGGGGGGTATACTGTTTTACCCTTGTCCGTGCGTGAGTCTGTCCGTCCGTTACAAAATTTCCGTCGCAGTTTTCTCAGCAACTATAGCATGCAGCAGCCTAATACTTTGCATATTGCTTCATCCCATAGTCCTATGTGGTGTAAAGCGATTTCATGCTCCTTGCTCATCTACTTCCTGTTTGTCGCATATTTTTAGATTTTTGCGGGGGTATCACTAGTGAGCATTAGCTCACAGATTTACTTGTTTAGTATTAATTTAAGGAATACCAAACACAATGAAGTTAGATTTTACTGTTGCATTCATGAAGGCGTATACCTCTTCATCCCTAATCCTAGCTAGTTTTAAATTTAATTTGAATCTGGAGTAATAGTTAACTTATTTTATATTGCATAGGGCTACTTATTATTTGATTACACTAAATATGGTTATTGTTTTTTTGGAGTCAATATTAGATTTAGAAAATCATGTCATATTATTTTAAGATTTCCTAAGCAAATGTTTGAAAATGGAGTATTTAGAAAGGTTATGAATGTGCACTGGTCTGAATACAATTATTTCATATTATAACTAACTGTTCCCTATTTGAGCTATTCTAATATGTCTAGGTGACCATTATAAAACGCTAATAGCAAAGACTTTCTTAATCTGAGGCTTTAGTTATAATGATAATTTTATTTTGGTAACAGTGACATCACACATAGAAAAAAATACTTTATTGTTCTTAGCCAACAATATAAATCATTATTAGAAAGACAGTAAGGAATGAAATATATTTATGGTAGTAACACCTTAAATGCAGCATTCATATTTAGATGTGCATGATAATGACACTCTAAGATAGTATAAATGACTATTGTGACTAATAAGCACTATAAAGCAACGTTTTATTCTTTTTTAAAATGACCTTCAAATTATTTCTATAAGAATGTCCATATTTTCTATGCCTTTTTTAACTTTTGGTAAATAAATGTCTTAGAAACCACACAATTTTATTTTTTGCTTTTTGCTGGCTTCTCAAATTCAAAATATGAAACTCGCTCGCTCCAATATTTTTGGACAAAATCCATAGAACATGTTATCTATTTGTTGTGGTCTTAAGGCTTAAATTAAAAAAGGTTGACTCATTAATATGCTAAGGAGGGATTGTAAAGTGTTCAATGAAAAAAAAAATGAAAATAAAAATAGTGAAGCTGAAAGTATTTATAAAGTATATATAATGATATAGCTTGTTAGAACTGATCTGAGACAAGGAATTTAGGTATCATTTACATACATAAATTAGTCAGTGATGTGTTGTCGTGTTATGTAATAATCTGTTTCTGGTCAATTTTAACAAACTATACATGTATATCCAATCATTTAATATCCAGATAGAAATAATATTGTTCTGTATTAACAAACATGTTTCTCCTTTTCAGTTTACAATTAAAAAAGCTGAAAGTTAAAGTTATAAAAAGCTAACATAATATAAAATTTCAAGCATTTCCCTGTATATTTATCACTCAATAAATGCAGTGATCCCCTTAAGTTAATTTGTGTGTTATAGTAAGTTCAAAATTATCAACTAGCCTGATTTTTTGAAATAAGTAATTATACCCCCGCTTCGAAGAAGAGGGGGGTATACTGTTTTACCCTTGTCCGTGCGTGCGTGCGTGTGTGCGTGCGTGTGTGCGTCCGTCCGTCCGTCCGTCCGTCCGTTACAAAATTTCCGTCACAGTTTTCTCAGCAACTATACCATGCAGCAGCCTGAAACTTTGCATATTGCTTCATCCTATAGTCCCATGTGGTGTAAAGCGATTTCATGCTCCTCGCTCATCTACTTCCTGTTTGTCGCATATTTTTAGATTTTGGCGGGGGTATCACTAGTGAGCATTAGCTCACAGATTTACTTGTTTTAAGTAGCCTTAAATAATTTTCACATGAAACAAGCCTTGGACTAGTGAATTAAAGACATGACTGGGAATGAGTGTCAAATTTATATGGCTTTCACAGATAACATGTACAACCCGGGTCGATAGCGCAATTGGTAGCGCGCTGGGATTTGGAATCTCGTGCTTGAGGGGGTGCAGGTTCGAATCCCACCCGGGGAGGTTATACCCTTTCATGAAAATTTGACAATAATGTCGATTTTCCTCCATTGATTAGATAATATGGAGAAGTTTCCGGCCTTGTGGAAGGGTAGGTGAGTACTGGTTATAGAAAAATGGTCCAGGAAAGCTAGGTTAGGTGCGCTGGACGCCGTAAAATGTCCTAAATTGTGTTGACAAGGCATTAACTCCAATAATTAAAATACAATAAATAAGAAAACATGTACCTTATAGTACTGGTTAAAAGTTGTTTGTATTCATGAGGGTAGATTTATAATTTAGACTAAATAGGTATTCATGATAAAAATGATATATAACCTGGCTAGAATAGTGATGAATGAAAATTGCGGATATTTTCTATCGTCATGAATTAGAAAATAAGTTCTCATAATGTTGGATGATATTATAGTGATTGATGAATAGTACTGAACAATTAAATTTGTTTTTATGTGAATTAAATACTTTGAAACTGAACCATAAATTTTTCGGATTTATGTGTCTCCCTAAAAAAGGATGGGTTCAAGATTAGAAGTACATAAACATGCCATGTTTTCAAAATTGATATATATATGTATGTACTATTAAACTTGTCAACAGGTAATGTATATATAAATTGTCTATAAATTCTAGGCAATATGGTTACCATGGCAATGCCGTTGTGTTCACATACTTCTCTACCAAAAGACCTCGGTCAGAGGGCTATAATTGGTGGTAGTTCCCCAGTGGTGTCAGCTGTAGATGTTGCTAAATTGATACAGGCTCATCATATCACTGCTTCCGCTCACATGATAAACCGTGGACAGACAAGCACACCATATGCCATTCCTATAACCGGTGTGTTTTCTTGATATGTTTGTTTTATTTTTACTCTCAGCTATATTCATGTTTTCTTTGTCCAATCTATTGCCTGTGTGTTATTTACTGTATTGTATGCTGCATTCTATGTAATTTAGCTGCCTAATTTTAACTCACCTGATCACAAAGTGCTCAAGGTGAACTTTTGTGAAGTGATCTGTCCGAGTGTTCAAGTGTGCATGCATCTGTTCATTGTCAAAAATTTCTTAATCAAATTCTTGTCAAAACCATAATATCCCACAATTTATATATTTGGCATGTAGCTTCACCTTAAGGTCTTGTACAAAGATCGTTAAAAAATCCCGCTATGGTTAAAATAGCTCCTGTCCCTTGAGTTACAATTTTACATAGATTTATATTGGGAAATGTTTCAAAACTGCTTTTCTAAAACATTATGCATAGAGCTTCCATAATTGTCATGTGGCATCAGCTTAGGGTTCTCTGCAAAGTTTGTTTAAGCTATATCTCTGGGGTTAAAATTGGCCTTGCTCTATGAAGCAAAATATGAAACTTAAAATATTTTGTATCAGATGCTTGCAGGTGAATGATCCAGGCTTCTCAGGGCTCTCTTGTTTACTGCATGCAATTATTTGTATTTTCTCCTCTGGAACATATTGCTCTCAAGATTTAGTGGAATAATATTGGTTTCATTTGTCTATCAAAGCATACTTGAATCACTTAGTCACATCTGTGTGACTGTCTACTATGTTTTCGCATTTGATTGTATCTTTTAACCATGACATTTGTTGTATGTGTTGTTGAATTTTATTGTGTTTATAATACAGTATAACCTTTCCTAATGGCACCTCTAACGAGCGGCAACCTCTGAAGAGCCGCATATTAGAATTATCTCTGTTGATTTTGCTCTATATTTTACCTTAACAATAGACGATACCCCTAATTGTATAATACTGCCCTAAGATCATATTTTGTTAATTAATTTGACTAACAGGGGTTAGTAAATAAGTGACACATAGTTTCATGACACCAATAAACAAATTAAGATGAAAAGTGCATTGTTTAATAGGCCGACATCATAAAATATCAGTCGTACACAGGCTCAGTTAATTGACAATAATGAAAATTTATTTGTTATAATACTTATTATTATAAGCTTCGATAGAATTAAGTCTGCTTTAAGTTAATTTGAGGTTTAATAGCCGAATCAGACATTTACTATTGAAAAGACTATAATAATTCATGCTGAATATCATTTACCGCTAGACAGGTATAAAGGACAAATTTTGACGGTACTGGAATTTTTACCCATTTGTATTGCTTTTTTCTGCGTGAAACTAACCATCATGCAACAAATTTTTGAACTGTTAAAATGATTTTTCTTAAAAATTTTATAATGATAATTTTTTTTATACTGAAACATTTTACTTTTGTCAATCTGCGCATGCTAATAACCGTGTTTATATTACAGAATAGATAACGGCCAATTTTCTGTACTGAAAACAAAGGTTTTTTCGTGATAGGTGAAAAAGTCTACCTCTGCAGAGCAACACCTTTGCAGAGGGACACTTTTAAATTCCACCGGACGTTGCTCTGCAGAGGTTATACTGTATTGTTCAAAAGGAACATAAAAACTCAATTTTTTAGAAAATAGAACAAATTATACTGCACAGAATTTTTAGAATGTTTTCTTATGAGATTTTGTTGTTCTTCCTACTCAACGGTTTTAATCTGCATGCTTTGTTGTACACATTGTATATTTGATCTTTTCTTCTATATTTACATTTTACCATTTATACATGATTATTATTTTAGATACATTTTATCTATTTTTGTTCATTAAAAAAAAGGTACATCTAGTGTTGTAATGATTCTTAATATTCCAGCAGATGTCTGGACTCCTTGACCCCCATCCTCTTACACACCTTGTTATTGTTGTGAATATTATCTAGTAATTGATTGTTATGATCTCCTGTATTTTATGCTTAATGAACTGTACTCCCTTTATTTTATTATTAAAAAAAACAAGTTTTCCTAGGCATTTAGTGAAGGCAGAAGTTCCATAATGTATTTGATGTGACATTGGGCCCAATCTGCAAGGCGAGCACTTTATATTGCGATGTTGCAATTTCCTATGGAACAGTCTGCTACAAATTAGCAGATTGGATCACTACGTATTCTTGCTTACTAAAACATATGTAACACCTCTGCTTTTCAAACTTGCTGCCCCCATGGGAAGGGGTTTCCTATAAAAAAACTGACATTTCTTTATTTGATACTTACATTTCGTCAAAGCCGTTGAAGTAAATAATCATGGTGATAATTGATTTTTAAATTTTCATTTGTTACAATTCTGAAATTTAGTTTGTGGAAGTTGCCAGCTAAGATTTGCTAGCTTGAAGTAAACCGTTCTGTAGAACTCTACAAAGAAGTGTTTAAAGAATTGTTACATAGCAATTTGCATACAGAACAGGCCAATTATTCAATGTGTTTGTAACAATAAAGTTAATTACAAAATATATGTTAAAGTTCAACATGCCTTATTAAAACACTGATTGTGACATCATTATAAACATTATATAAAATACATTGTGGGGAATTCTACCTGCTAGAAGAGTCATGTTTGTAAATACATTTTTAGCCTAATTTTTCAAATGAAAAAAATTCGGCTAACAGTTTGGCAAAACTCGGATGGGTGGTCATGCAGGCAGGCGTCCGGTGTCATAAACAATTGCGTTTAAGTTTTAAATTTACCATTTATTTCTGCCATTTATAGTTGGATCTTACAAAACTTCATACAATGATAAAATACCACGCCATAAACAGAATAAAAAAGTAACCGCATCTCTGCCTTGCTTAACTATGGATTATTTCCCTTAGCAATTTTTGTGTCAAAGTTTTCAATTTGTTCTATATCTCTGCCATTTATGGTCAGATCCTAATGAAATTTCATACAATGATTTAATACCACCTCATGAACAGAATTAGAAAGTAACCGCAACTCTACCTGGCTTTCTTGCTTCATGAATAAAGCACTCTTTCTTGCTTCTTGATGAATTATTGCCCTTGGTATACCTTTTCATTGGCTATTTATTATATGTGACTTTCATTTTGTATCAACATAAACTTGATCTAAATTTTCCTCATCTGCGGAAAAATCTGGCTTTAATGTAGTATGTAGGTCTATCTGCGCATGCGCCGATTTTTCTAGTGATTTACACGGATAAACTACGTTATGTAGTCACCGTTTTACGTATTTCCAATTTTGTACATTTGAGAAAGCTTTTTTAACACATTTACTGACGCTGCCTGGTAATTTTAGAATATTGAACAGAAAACGAAATCTGTGAACATGGAGCTTTAATAGAATTACTGTGAAATATTTAAACTATATACTTGTATACAGTATCATACACTGTTTTACAAAACCTGTTATATTTATGTTATTTCAGGTAGACTACCACCTCCTACAGCATCTGGTGTTGGTCCCCCAGCTCCTGCTAGTATTAATCCTATGTACCTTGTACCGGGAACCAACCCTATAGGTATGGATGTTGTTTCTGATTATCTCCCTTTTATATTTTATCTGTTTTATTTTGTTGATTATCTCTCTTGTTTAGATCTTCTTTTTCTCCATTTGCTTGAAATTTCTTTTTTGTGCAACAAAATGGTTTCCATCTTTTTTATTTGTATATCATATTTAAAGTTTGTGCTGCTGAAAAAAACCCCTATATTTTAAAAACTCTCAAGGTTGTCAAAAAAACATTCCATCCTTCCATCCATCCATCCATCCATCCATCCATCCATCCATCCATCCATCCATCCATCCATCCATCCATCCATCCATCCATCCATCCATCCATCCATCCATCCATCCATCCATCCATCCATCCATCCATCCATCCATCCATCCATCCATCCATCCATCCATTATAATATTACATTTATGTTTCAGGTGTCAATCATTTTCAACCATTTGTTGGTATACAACCACAGAGAATGTTTGATCCTCGTGTTGCTAGGGGACCACTTGTACAAACATCTATACACAATCAAGGATATAGTCCTAGATCTTTAACTCCACAGATTAATCTAAAAAGTAAACAATTTTAATATTAATTTGATTCAAAATTTAGTTGGAATCTTTAATAACATTATCTCAATAGACCTAATTTGGAACTATAACTCATGGGTTTTTCCAACCGTGCACATGCAGTACAAACAAGGTTTTGTTATGTAACACATTGTAATGTTGAAAGTTCGTACTGCAGGGAAAAACCCAAAAATTTGAATTCTGGACATAGTCTATTGTTAGATCGTACACTTTGTGTTGTATTTGTATGAATATGATTAATGAATTCATTCTGATAAGGTTTATATGAATTAAATGGTATTTTATATTACCTAACAAAGTGATATTTGTGGTAAGGTGGATTGTCTCCTCATTCCTTTGTTCTTTATGATTTTGAGAAGTAATGTGCAAAAAGAAGTGTTTGTATATGGTTAGTGTGAATGGAAAATCCCAGATAGCATCTTTGTCTGGTCATGGCTAGTTTGCCAAGTTCAAGTATTGTTTCATATTTGACTCTACATATATAAATTTCTATTTCAGATGGTCCAGTATCCCCTGGTGTACCAGTTTCCATGGTGACAGTTTCAAATAGTGGAAAACCTGAAAATATTAATTTAATGAAATGGTTTGGTAATGATATGTTAAAAACACAGTTGCCAACCATGCCCCCACTTAACGTTCAAGGTCACTCTCAGCGTGTTCTCACATTGGACGAGATTGAAAGAATTTGATCGTGATAATGTGATAAGACTTTCAGATATATTCAAAAAACGTCTTGATTTAGGGACAACTGTTCTGCTATCAGGTTTCCAATCATCGATAATGTTTCAGACATTTTTTGTGACGATATATATACCCCAATAATCGTTTTTTTTTTTGTATAACAAGCTTGAAAGTGTGTATATAAACATGCCTTGTACAAGGGTATAGAATATAGAGGAAAAGACTGAGCTTTTCAAGTACAATGCTTTACTTGCATGGATGTTTGGATAAAGATTTATGTCATTTCTTGTACATAGAATTATTTTGTACAAAGTTCTACGAGTTTTCTTTTTGGATTCATGGGTATTACTTTATTCTGTGTTTTATATATATGGTTCATTTTTTGGTGTAAATGCTTTTTTTATTGTATGTTAATATTCTTTGTATATCTTAGTATATTTGTGAAAATGAACATATTTTTTGTAATATACCCAGTAGATTGATGTAAAAAGGACAGATATTGTTCTATTTGAAACTTGGTCACATGTGTTAGTTTTAGAATGGACTAGACTGTTATGTAAATATTGACAGAAGTAGTGCATGGAATTATTCTTTATCTTCATCTGTATGAAAAGTGCTATATACTCTATGTATTGTACAAATAATACTTTAATTGTTTATTATGGGGTCACTAAGGAATAGATGAGTATGTAAACTTTGTTACAGTGATAATTATATATCATTATGTACAAAGTTACTATGAAAGAATGGGGGAATATTTTATATTATGTGCTGAAAATGTGAATATTGTGCTATCTTAGTTTTAGTCCTTCTAAGCTACATCTTGTCTCAGTTGAAAAAATTTATGCTAGTCTAATGGTCCTCATGTCTGGAGCTCATATCTCAACTCTGACTTGTCTTTTTATGGATGAATTTTCAATGTTCTGTATTACACTGTCAAGTCAGGTTTAGTGTTGAGAAAGTTCATAGGTCTATTATGTTAAGCTAATTGATAAAATGTAAGATTTGAAACTTAAACAGATTTTTATAAAACATGAGCTATCTTTGGTGATCTCTTACATTTTGTTGAAATGTATACTTATATTGTACATAAGGTCTAGTACTAACTTAGAATATGCTCTTTCTGGTTTAATGTCTTTAACAATAATAGATTTAAAATGATAAATATTTTCCTGATGTTCTTGATGAGATATAAGTTGTTATTTAAATGAGTCAGAACTATATACCAGTATATCACGTGATAGTTTGTGTATCACATCTTAGTCAACATTTGTATTATCTGCCTCAGGCATTTTGTAAGGTTTTTTTTAAACTAAGTTTGCTTTTGGTTTAATAAATAGTTAGTAAATGTCAGAAAACAGCCACAAAACTTTATTCAAACTTTTTTATATTGATTTATAAATGACTTACTGGGATGACTCACATTAAACCATGTAAATACTTTTACTTATTGATGTTTTGTTTACTTTTACAACATTAATAGTACATATAGTCCTAACCTAGCAATGTTTAGTTCAAATGCCAGTGTATGCAGGTACTATTCTACAGTGAAAATTTCTTCCACTTGAGAGGTATATGTTTCATACTGAACAGAAGAACTGATAAGTCCAGTAAATATAGATTGATAAATCTGAGGCTTGGATTAGCATTTAAAAATTTCAAGATAAAAGCAAAAATAAAATCTAAATTTAAAATATCAAAAAAAAAATTAAGGAGGTAAAACAGTTCTGAAGAAAGTGCTTGAAAACACCCTTTAGTGACCTAGCCCCTAAAGCCCCATACCCCCCTCAGTGAACCTGTCTTCAATTTCCTGATATTGTCTTATTTTGTGTACAAAATGTTTTATTTTTGTCTCATTAAAAATTTGCTAAAAGATAAGGACCAAAGTGTTGTTTGATTCTTTCATACTGTACATATTGTATATATGTTATAAAAATAAAACATGTTTTTGTTCACCGTTTCAAATTTTTTGATCTTGTCAGTTGTTTTTTCTTGTATACTATTTTACTAGTTCTGAATTAATTTATGTATGTTCATGTAAGCTTTACATATCTATTTTCTATTTACAGAGATATTCTCGCATCTTCGTAAAAATATAATTGTTTTCCATTAAAACAATCATTTCATTATAAAGATAATTCAGTTGTATGACACACATATAAAGTCATGTATATATAGTAACAGTATACAATTTTTGAGGCGATTACAGTTTGTATTTTTTTGAATTTCACTAAAAACAATTTTGTTATTTTTTTTGTTTATTTGCTCATTATTTTTGTAAATATATTGATTCTGTTTCTAGTATTTATTTAGTACATTTAATAAATATTGTGCTAATGTGTACATGTAAATAATGAATTTTTGTGTTTTTTTCTTCACCTCGACCCATTAATTAATTGTGTTCTCATCTCATACATTCACCTTTGCTTACTTTATCAAAGTTTTTTTTCAAGATTTTTCTTTCTTGTAATAAGTTACAGACTTTGTTTAACTAATATTGTTCTTTATATAATCAGACAGTCAATTGAATTACATTATGTAGATCATGATCTGTCTGTAAATCTTTTTTTAGAAAACAAGACTTGGTATGTTAACTGGGTTTTTTTGACAGGATATTTAAGACAGGTCCCTCAGATATTCTGTTAAAGCTCTAACTTTCTCTTATAGTCTACCAGTCTTCGAATTTAGCCACCAGACCGAAGGCCGAGTCCGTCTAAAACACTGACGGTCCGGTTAAGATATACAGATCGCAAGACCGACTGTCTGGTGGAAATTTCAATAGCAATATAACTAAAAATGCATAATCGAACATAAAACTTGCAGTTTTATTCAAGGTTTATTATATAATAATATCATATATTCATATATGCGGTAGAGACATAAGCAGTACAGTCTAAAATAGCATATTAACAAAATATGATTGGTAAGCCTTCGGTCCGGTAAAAGTCTTTTCGGTCTAAAATTTTGGCTTTTACCAGACCAAAGGTCTTGCGCTTTGAAAATTCATTGGTGAAGACTGGTCTACTTAACCTTGTATTATGTAAGTGTTGAAACATTAAAATCTGATGAGTATAAATCAACTGTCAAGATATATGACAATGTTACACCATATTACTATAAAGATACTGGTTTCACCAGCTATAGTACTCAAATGTCTCCATGTCCTCCCCCACAGGCTATTTCCTTGTTATGTACTATCATAATTGTTAAAATTATAAATTGTTTGACTACAAATTAAAATTTGATTGTTTATTGACAATGTTTACTTTGATGTCACCATGTACTTGTCTAATAATGATTGGTTGTGATTTGTTAAAGTAACTAGCCTGAGGATGGTGAAACAAGCATTAGGGTTGTCTATGAAAACTTGATATATACTAGGACGAAAAAGAAACGCCGGGTACATAAAATATGCAACACATGTCCGGCCGTGTTTCGCAAAACAAGAAGGGTCATCGTTAAAAGGGGGTATTTTTTCACATAAACAGCATCGGAAATCGATTGAAACTTCAACAGCTGGTTCCATACAGATGACATTTCATACAAAAATAAATATAATAATCCAATAATACAATTTATCCCTTAAAACAATCATTATAGGTTACCCGGCGTTTTTTTCGTCCTAGTATAAATGTATCATATATTATATTGTCTGTAAACACTTGCGATTCAACTCTACATTTTGTGTTAAATATGATTACACTTATTAAAACCAAAATTTATTTTCAGCCATGAACTATATGATTGTTTATTAACCCAATTTTTATATTTAAGTCTAAATCATTCAGTTATATATTAGATGTTAACTTATGAAGGTTCCATTAGGAAACACTTAGGTTTTCGTTAAGAAGGAAAAATACTCGATGTCAAAATATTTTAAATTTAATATTTTATTTGCATTCAACACCAAGTCAACTTAGGTTAATTATAAACAACAAATAATTCTTAAGTCTGATTCTGAAGTTTTAATTTTTTTTAACCTTAGTCAGGTTTATTTTCCTATGTTAAGTGTATTGAAAACATGGAATTCAGAGGTTTCAGGATTTTGGAATTTCATGAATTTTCACTCATACAACTAGAAGTCTTACTTTATATTTCATTTACATTGTCACTTGACTACCCTTCAGTGCTTTGTAAATCTTATCATTTAATAATTTTTCGTTTTTTTTTTTTTAAATAAACTGTGAACTTCATTTCTCATGGCATACTTGTTAGAAAAAAATCATTACTTTGATATTTAAAATTCCGCATTACAGTGTTATAATTTTCTTTGTATTCATAAATATTATTATTTGTGTTCATTATATAAACAAATATTATATGTTATATGCTGTTTGTATATAGAGTTTGTTTTTATCTTATTTAAAAAAACTATCTAGAACTGGAAAGTTCTAGATGTATAAATATTGAAGTTGGAGAATGATTGTAGATGAATGTAACATGTTATCTTTGGTCATATCCTTCATACTATCAGTGACATGTTTCAATATATTAACAATACATGATGAGTTAACATAGATTTAATGAAGTAAGCGGCACTAGAAATCAAACAATACAGGTTCAATACATAGGCAGATCTAGCAGGGGGGTTCAGAGGGGTCCTGACCCCCCCCCCCCTAGAATTTCCAAAACGTACCTGTTCATTAGTGTTTTTCTTTACTAGAGTGATTTTTATGTGTATAATGTGGCTGTGGTTCGGACCCCCCCCCCCCCCCCCACCCCTAGAAAATATTCCTGGATCCGCCCCTGCAATACTTTGTCTGTAGTCTTAGACTTACATGAATATACTGTTAGAGAGAATTAAGTTAATTATCTTCCTTTTCTAGAGAATTTGTCAGCTCATGATAGAATGGTTTGTGAGGTAAAAGAAATTATATAAATTATATGACAGTTTAAGTTTGAAACAGTTGTCAGAACCTTGTGGAAGGGTTAAACAATTACTGGCCAAGTTGAGTGTCTAGGAAACAGTTAATGATAAAGGTGTATACTCTAAATATTTAGCTCTTGTATAAGTCTACATTACAAGTAACTGTACCTTGGGGAGATTTTAACTGTATCATCAGACTTTGACTTCCATTGACAACAGGTTACATGTATAAAGATCCTAGAAAATGGGTAAAATATAATATATGTTTATTAACTAGGTAGTAATATAGTTAACTGGGGTGATATTCTTCCGGGATTCCGGTTTATTATTCTCAAAAAATCGTTTTCGAGTCAATGCAAATCCGGTTATAAAAAGTAAAAATAATTGCTTATTTTTTGTTCAAATAAACCTTTTTCACCAATAATTGGTCTATTTAAAATATCAAATTTGAATTGAGCAATTGCTCAATTTTAATTGCCATGCAGCATGTTACAATGATGTGTGAAAAAACAATCGGCGAACAAAAGAATTAAAACATTAAATATACAACCTTGACACGTGACAGTTGTTAAATCCTTTTGAAAGGATTACGTGTTGGCAGATAATTCATATATAGAAGGTCAGGTAATTACGATTAATTGCACTGTAATTCACACATCTAACTCGAGCCAAGTTGGATAATGTATACAGAAATAAAAATTATAATCATTATATTTTCATTACATGAAAACAAATATGCTGACAGATGATTTTATTTGCATAATACAATGATATTAAATGAATGTTCATTGTTTCAAAATTATGCATCATTTGAAGGACATGTTTTAGTGAACAAAATCTTCGGACTCATTGTCTTTTGTTTTGTACATTGTTTGCTTATTACAAATTAAAAGACTAAACATGACAAAATCATTCTTTTTCTTTTAAGAATTTGAGACCAATACTCTGATATGTAAAAGCAATGGCTTAAACATTTTCTGTTGTTACCATACATTTATACTGATCTGTTTCTTAAGCCAAAATGTAAATTTTATGTTTAAAAAGGCCGGCAAACATTCCCTGCGAAGGCATAATTTTAAGGTATTTCAAGTCATTTGAAAGGCTAAAATCACTGGAGCTTCACCCCCTGTGACCCCCACCAAGGCGTTGCCCTGGACCAACAAAGGGGGCCTAACGGGGCCCCATAACCCCCGGCGTAAAAGTTCAGGTTTCTTTTTTGATGACCAATATCACCCCTGAGTTAAGCTTAGTTGTGGTAATTTTTATTAGTTGTTTACAGGTTCCAGTGTTGGGTACTACAACTGAACATGTATACAATGTTTTCTATCATTATAACAATGGATGAGGTTTGATCTGTTGGTCACATTTACTATAAATCTGGTAAGGTTGACTCTTGGCACTACAAATATTATATATTGACTTGGCAAACATGAGAGGTTTCATATCTGGTTTAGGTGCCATAACAAAATAATATCAAGAAACTGAAACTTTATTAAAGCAATGCTAAAGTCTGAGTTAATATACACTATGCATTGTTAAGTGTTTTTTACGTGTTATTGTTATCATGACTGTGTAAAGTAACATCCAAGATTACTAAACATAATGACATAGGGTATTTGTTGATATATTGTATCATGTATTCATTGGCTTCGTTACTTTTGGAAGGAGAGTTATTGTCCATGATGTTTAAATCTAACATATAAGATATCCTTAGTCTTATTTCTCAGTAATAAATACATGTTTCACTAGTGAGAAAAATACATTTCAGTCTTGTCTTTACCCTGTCCCCTAATAAACCCTCCCTGTCTTGGTATCTCCCATATATAAACTATAGTCACATAATAAATGATGTATTATACACTGTAAATAGTTATTGATCATTTTTCTTTCTTTTATCTTGTTTTTTTCCTGATTCTTAAAGGAATTTTTTGATTATTGTAAAATATGTTGAGATTTATTTCGTTGCCATGGTGAATTGTACAGTGGTTTTTTCTTGTCTGTGTTGTTGTTGTTACAAAATAAAATAAACATGTGTCATTTAATATTTACTTGTGTATATGAATTATATTTGTTGAAATATTTACTTGTATTTTGTCTCTTGAAATATTTATTTAATTCATGTGTTAATATTATCTGAGGTTTACTTATAAAGGCGACCTTCAAACATGTACATTTATTTTTTATGTTGTGCAGCTACATATTTTTTTTCTCTGAAAAATCCACCTGACCTAACTAAGTACATACATTGTATAAGTGTAGTATGCCTCTACAAGAAGTTAAATAAATAGCCAATGTTTTCTTTATATTTTGTAAACTAAAAATGATTGTATGTTCAGTAAAAAGAAATATGATGTTCTTTCTTTCTATGTTTCACTATTGTTTCCATTTATTTTTGTTTTATATAAATATGAGCACTGTCTTGCAAAAATGGGTCTAAATGACATATTTTGTGATTTTGAGATTTTTACATGATTTGAAAGCTGAGTCTTTCTTCTTTTCAGTGATATCAAACACATTGTGTATTGGATGTGTACTTTTGGTTTTATAATAAATTTAATTAGGTCAGGTATCATATCTGTGACGTGGACGTTTGACCGTTATGACGTTTGACGTTTGGTCCTAGACAGTTGTATATAAAGTATATCATGCTGTCCATATATTCACCTTGGTATTGGTAAATGTATGTTGAGAAATTAAACATGTTTACAAATATCTTGGCTCTTAATACTCTTTTTAAAAACAATAAAATGATTAACAAATTTTAAGTTCAACTATTTTATGTAACATGTCATATAATTATCAATTATCCTGCTTCAGTTCAAAAACATGTACAACAAATCACAACAGTTGGATAAGTATGATGAAAAATATTAACATTTATGTCAACTAAATACAAAAATGTTGTGGACGTTGCGTGGGAGTATCCCGTCTATGTATAGATACATAATGCTATTTTTAGACATTTCATTTTATTTTGAAATCACCGGGAATAACTAGTGTTAACAAAAATGTCTACTAAATTAGTTCCCTTCACACAAGGGCTCACAACGGGGTAGTTAATGTCATAAATAACTCAATTTTATTCACGATTTCGCAATCAATTTTAAAGGCCGTTGAGTGCATTATTTTTGTATGCATAGTTCTTTTCTTTTGACAGTTGTTTTATTTTTTATTCATTTTTCCACAAAATTATGCCGTATTTGTTTCCCCATTAATTTAAGTATTACTAAGCTTAAGCATAAAATGATATCTTTTATCATGAAAACTGATCATTAAAAAAGTGGGATTTTATTGTTTACGAAATTTCTCCTTGACGTAATGTAACTTGTTTATAGCATTTTTACGTGTAACGACGTATCTGTATCGACCAAACTTTGTTTCAGTTGTCGGTGATTCTGAAGAAATCCCTGGCTCGATCTACCAGTGTTGATCCATATTCATCACGACAAAAATAAAACACACATATAGCTCTACATTAATACAGGTATAGGCAATTGCATAATGGTAAAGCCACATAAAAGTAGGAAATGCATCACACTCATGTCATTTAAGATCGTCAAAATACTTCACTCCTAGCAATGTTATAGAACTTTCAGTGCAAGTCTCTGACATTACTCATCAGTTTCGAGTGCAAAATATCAGTCAACGCAAATTACATATCAATGCAGTGCAGTTCATATTATTATTCAATGATAGTAAATACACTTAAAGATCTTACCTCTGATTCGTCCGCCAAATTTCACTGCAAATCACAGAAGAATAGCCCAGAATTGTACAATAAATATTGTGTGTATACGGCCTTGATCACCTACCTAGATCTTTTCCGGGTTGAATATAGCGCAACTTTTGACGTCATTTATCACGTTACGCTTTGATGTCATTAAGACCAAAATCGCAAGACCTGGCTCATATAAATAGAATCTGTCTAACTAACCGAGTTGTTAGGTTGCCTCATACATTGGTCATTGGTTCTATTCCTGAGAAAGGTTTTCTGCAGCCATTCTACTGCATACCTCTATATCAAGTATGTCAGTTGTCAACCAGTGGCATTGATATCTATTTAGTGCTAGGTAAATAGCTTATGTTAGAGATGAAGGCTTGACCAGAAGTTATAGAGGATATTCGTCAACTTTGGTGTAAGATCGATTTTTATTTCACCGAGTGAGCTCAGAAAACATATTTTCACCAGTGGCATAGCCACAAGTGAAAATGTCACTTTCTGAGTTCATAAGTTAAAATAAAAATCATCTTACTTCATAGTTGACAAATATTCTGTTTCTTTCATGCTTAGTTTTGTGTTTTATTTGATGTATTTTACACAAATTATAACGTGACGTCATTTCTACTCCAAGATGACGTCATTTATCATCTAATATGATGTCTTGAACGATGAAAATATAAGGTTATATTTTCACTGCGATGATATATATTCTGTTTCTTTCATGCTTAGTTTTGTGTTTTATTTGATGTATTTTACACAAATTATAACGTGACGTCATTTCTACTCCAAGATGACGTCATTTATCATCTAATATGATGTCTTGAACGATGAAAATATAAGGTTATATTTTCACTGCGATGAAAATATAAAATTTATATTTTCATCGTTTATTTTCAATGAATAATGTGACGTTTTACCGTAAAGCATGAAAGAAAATGATTTAATTATTGTTGTATACATAAAGTCTAACCTGTATTCATCTAACCATCTGTAGGACTGACAAAAATGTCTTTATTGATTACAACTTGTAATATAGTATTGTAAAATGTCAAGGAAGAGTAAAATCAAGGTCTCTTTACCTGAAAAGTATTTGAATTTAGAGGGTCTTTTATGCAGGTTAGACTGTAATTGATTCTTCAAATATGATTTTTGAGGAACCGGTTTATCACTTGAGAAAAAAACAAAACAAAGTTTTTAAGAAATGACTTGTGTTAATAGTTTTCTAACATTGGTCTATTGTCTTATATGATATAGATTGTATATTGTTCTGTGATTGTTTGTTGATATTCTCAGAATAATGTTGACAATATATAACTATATAAGATTTGAAAGTTATTTTTGTGCACTCTTGTATTAAAACTTAATAACTTACCTTAGCATTTGCTACCAAGTAAATGGTGAGTTTCTATGAGTTGAGCTATTTAAACTGTGTACTATGTGAACTTTGTGTATTGTAGTTATTTTATATGTGATTGTTTAGAATATTGCATATTGTACTAATTATTAATATATGTACACAAAAATTGATTGCAAACTCATTGTATGATAAAATTGTTTGTTATATGTGTTACATATTTTTGTCCAGTTAGTAAATTTGTTTTAAAATTTAACACTGTAGAGTACTGTGTGTAGACAACGTTACTATTTCATAATAATTATAATAATATAAACTACTTGAAATTGTGATTTTATGATTTTTGCTTTATTGTATTTTAGAGAAAAGTGATGTTTTTTTTTTGCATGTAGAAGTATGATTGAGACAGTCTGAACATTACTGTGTTAATCTAAATGGAAGTTTGATTTGTTTCAAGTTTGACTCAAGATATCTCATAGCAATAGGTATAACCTCTGTGCTACTAATTTGGGAAACAGAAAACTGATCTTATGCTTGTAAAGAATTGTAAATACTTTGGATCATTTCAGCTATCCAAGACTTTTTAATAAAATATTGGCTGTGAACGAATGAATGGATTGAAATACACTTCTTACATTGTTGAAAGTGTTAGCATAGGTTAGCGTAACTAGTGATTTGCTATCTGTTTTTTTTTCTTTTAAATATTTTCTTATTTTAATGCATTGATTCTAGCTTTTATGTAAAATTTCTGTATATATTTATTATACAGAACACAATTATTATCAGAATTCGTTCACCTCAGTCTTGTAGGTTCATTTGACCTTTCTTAATGTTGTTATATGTGACTATAGTGCAGATCAAAACATGTACTCCTGCACACACTCATTTTGAAGGCCAAACATCATTAAGTTATAACATTGTTATTAAATTTATCTAAACTTTATTGAAATCTGTTTCTACTAAACTGTTCTGCTAATTTCTACCACTGTTCCTTCAGTATGCTAGTTAATTGTTTAGTAAAAAACATACTTTTTCTAAATGTATCTTTTTCAAATGAACATTCATTAATATTTTGTAAGAATTGTTTGTTTGACATACATTATTATAAATTGTTTGTATATTATACCTTCTCTACTGTAGAATACAGTTTATTTGTTTATCATGACGTTTTCTTTCTGTGTTTTATATTTATTTGATGTACAATGTTTTGTAAGTCATTATAAACAAAGTCTGTAAAATATTATTATAGACTATATTGGAAGAATTTGCAGTTTTGACTAGCAAAGTGAATTTAGTTTGTTGACAAGCAAAGTGAATTTAGTTTGTTGACCAGCAAAGTGAATTTAGTTTGTTGACCAGCAAAGTGAATTTAGTTTGTTGACCAGCAAAGTGAATTAAGTTTGTTGACCAGCAAAGTGAATTTAGTTTGTTGACAAGCAAAGTGAATTTAGTTTGTTGACCAGCAAAGTGAATTTAGTTTGTTGACCAGCAAAGTGAATTTAGTTTGTTGACAAGCAAAGTGAATATCTTCAAAGATAAACAAATGTTTTTTTTGTTGACCAGAATATTGTATTATACTTGTGGTAAGCAAAGTGAAATTATATTGTTGACAAGTCAAGTAAATGATGACAAGAAAAGGATGAATCATCTATCAGCTGTCTCACATATTGTTCTTACTTTATTTGATTGCAAATGAAGTTTTATTAATATTAATTACTTAATGTCACCTTTCTAGTCCTTACGTCAGTTGTCAACAGTAGTAGTAAATTGTCTTGTTCAAGGAGATAATGTTTACGCTAGATGTATTTGCTAATCCCAATATAATGCTTCCATGTCAAACCATATATTTTACTTTGTTTGTCTATTCATCACATACCAAGTGTAAAATCTGATGTATCTGTTTATATATATATATACAATGTATATTATGTAGTTACCTCAGTTGTTTTCACTTAGCTTACAATATTTGCTAACATATTTCATAGACATACTTTATAAGTCATATATGGTTAACAAGTTGGTCAAATTTTTGTTTGGCAAATGTCTTTAGTCTGTAACTTTAATTTTTAAATAGTAGCTGATGTCAACTTGGTAAAAGTTCCTGGGTACTTAGTTTTTTGTCTTTTTCTCATTTAGTTTTTTGTTTTCATGTTTTTCCATTTATTGATCAATATGGCAGTGCTTTGAAATTGATTAAACTGTGCAGTTTATACATGAGTTGTTGTTTTTAGTCATGACAGGTTGATATTTTTAATATATTGGGGTGTATAAACCTGACAGTACACAGGATGTATATACCTGACAGTACACAGGATATATTAATCTGGCAGTACACAGGATGAATAAATCTGACAGTACACAGGATATATAAACCTGGCAGTAAACAGGATATATATACCTGACAGTACACAGGATATATAAACCTTACAGTACACAGGTTATACAAACCTGACAGTACACAGGATATATAAACCAGACAGTTCACAGGATGAATAAACCTGACAGTACACAGGATATATAAACCAGACAGTTCACATGATGAATAAACCTGACAGTGCACATAATATAAACCTGACAGTACACAGGATATATAAACCTGACAGTACACAGGATATATAAACCTGACAGTACACAGGATATATAAACCTGACAGTACACAGGATGAATAAACCTGACAGTACACAGGATATATAAACCTGACAGTACACAGGATAAATAAACCTGACAGTACACAGGATATATTAATCTGACAGTACATAGGATATATAAACCTAACAGTACACAGGATATATAAACCTGACAGTACACAGGATATATAAACCTGACAGTACACAGGATAAATAAACCTGACAGTAAACAGGATATATAAACCTGACAGTACACAGGATATATAAACCTGACAGTACACAGGATATACAAACCTGACAGTACACAGGATATGTAAACCTGACAGTACACAGGATATATAAACCTGACAGTACTCAGGATATATAAACCTGACAGTACACAGGATGAATAAACCTGACAGTACACATGATATATAAACCTGATAGTACACAGGATATATAAACCTGACAGTACACAGGATGAATAAACCTGACAGTACACAGGATATATAAACCTGACAGTACACAGGATAAATAAACCTGACAGTACACAGGATATATAAACATGACAGTACACAGGATATATAAACCTTACAGTACACAGGATAAATAAACCTGACAGTACACAGGATATATATACCTGACAGTACAAAGGATATATAAACATGACAGTACACAGTATATATAAACCTGACAGTACACAGGATATATAAACCTGACAGTATACAGTATATATAAACCTGACAGTACACAGGATAAATAAACCTGACAGTACACAGGATATATAAACCTGACAGTACACAGGATGTATAAACATGACAGTACACAGGATATATAAACCTGACAGTACACAGGATATATAAACCTGACAGTACACAGGATAAATAAACCTGACAGTACACAGGATATATAAACATGACAGTACACAGGATATATAAACCTGACAGTACACAGGATATATTAATCTGACAGTACACAGGATATATAAACCTGACAGTACACAGGATATATAAACCTGACAGTACACAGGATATATAAACCTGACAGTACACATGATATATAAACCTGACAGTACACAGGATATATTAATCTGACAGTACACAGGATATATAAACCTGACAGTACACATGATATATAAACCTGACAGTACACAGGATATATTAATCTGACAGTACACAGGATGAATAAACCTGACAGTACACAGGATATATAAACCTGACAGTACATAGGATATATAAACCTGATAGTACACAGGATATATAAACCTGACAGTACACAGGATATATAAACCTGACAGTACACAGGATATATAAACCTGACAGTACACAGGATATGTAAACCTGTCATTACACAGGATATGTCAACTTGACAGTACACAGGATATGTAAACCTGACAGTACACAGGATGAATAAACCTGACAGTACACAGGATGAATAAATCTGACAGTACACAGAATGAATAAACCTAACAGTACACAGGATATATAAACATGACAGTGCACAGGATATATAAACCTGACAGTACACAGGATATATAAACCTGACAGTACACAGGATATATAAACCTGATAGTACACAGGATGAATAAACCTGACAGTACACAGGATGAATAAACCTGACAGTACACAGGATGTATAAACCTTACAGTACGCAGGATATATAAACCTGACAGTACGCAGGATATATAAACCTGACAGAACACAGGATATATAAACCTGACTGTACACAGGATATATAAACCTGACAGAACACAGGATATATTAACCTTACAGTACGCAGGATATATAAACCTGACAGTACACAGGATGAATAAACCTGACAGTACACAGGATATATAAACCTGATAGTACACAGGATATATAAACCTGATAGTACACAGGATATATAAACCTGACAGTACACAGGATATATAAACCTGACAGTACACAGGATATATAAACCTGACAGTACACAGGATATATAAACCTGATAGTACACAGGATATATAAACCTGACAGTACACAGAATATATAAACCTGACAGTACACAGGATATATAAACCTGACAGTACACATGATATATAAACCTGACAGTACACAGGATATATTAATCTGACAGTACACAGGATATATAAACCTGACAGTACACATGATATATAAACCTGACAGTACACAGGATATATTAATCTGACAGTACACAGGATGAATAAACCTAACAGTACACAGGATATATAAACCTGACAGTACACAGGATATATAAACCTAACCGTACACAGAATATATAAACCTGACATTACACAGGATATATAAACCTGACAGTACACAGAATATAAACCTGATAGTACACAGGATATATAAACCTGACAGTACACAGGATATATAAACCTGACAGTACACAGGATATATAAACCTGCCACTACACAGGATATATAAACCTGACAGTACGCAGAATATATTAATCAGACAGTACACAGGATATATAAACCTGACAGTACACAGGATATATAAACCGAACCGTACACAGAATATATAAACCTGACTGTACACAGGATATATAAACCTGACAGTACACAGGATATATAAACCTAACCGTACACAGAATATATAAACCTGACATTACACAGGATATATAAACCTGACAGTACACAGAATATAAACCTGATAGTACACAGGATATATAAACCTGACAGTACACAGGATATATAAACCTGACAGTACACAGGATATATAAACCTGCCAGGACACAGGATATATAAACCTGACAGTACGCAGAATATATTAATCAGACAGTACACAGGATATATAAACCTGAGAGTACACAGGATATATAAACCTGATAGTAGACAGGATATATAATCCTGACAGTACACAGGATATATAAACCTGACAGTACACAGGATATATAAACATGACAGTACACAGGATATATAAACCTGACAGTACACAGGATATATAAACCGAACCGTACACAGAATATATAAACCTGACTGTACACAGGATATATAAACCTGACAGTACACAGGATATATAAACCTAACCGTACACAGAATATATAAACCTGACATTACACAGGATATATAAACCTGACAGTACACAGAATATAAACCTGATAGTACACAGGATATATAAACCTGACAGTACACAGGATATATAAACCTGACAGTACACAGGATATATAAACCTGCCAGGACACAGGATATATAAACCTGAGAGTACGCAGAATATATTAATCAGACAGTACACAGGATATATAAACCTGAGAGTACACAGGATATATAAACCTGATAGTAGACAGGATGTATAATCCTGACAGTACACAGGATATATAAATCTAACAGTACACAGGATATATAAACCTAACAGTACATAGGATATATATATACCTGCCAGTACACAGGATATATAAACCTGGCAGTGCACTGGCTATATAAACCTGACAGTACACAGGATATATTAATTTGACAGTACACAGGATATATTAATTTGACAGTACACAGGATATATTAATCTGACAGTACACAGGATGTATTAATTTGACAGTACACAGGATATATAAACCTGACAGTACACTGGATATATATACCTGACAGTACATAGGATGAATAAAGCAGACAGAACACAGGATATGTAAACCTGACAGTACACAGGATATATAAACATAACAGTACACAGGATATATAAACCTTACAGTACACAGGATATATAAACCTGACAGTACACAGGATATAAACCTGACAGTACACAGGATGTATAAACCTGACAGTGCACATGATATATAAACCTGACAGTACACAGAATATAAACCTGATAGTACATAGGATATATAAACCTGACAGTACACAGGATATATAAACCTGACAGTACACATGATATATAAACCTGACAGTACACAGGATATATAAACCTTACAGTACACAGGATATATAAACCTGACAGTACACAGGATATAAACCTGACAGTACACAGAATGTATAAACCTGACAGTGCACATGATATATAAACCTAACAGTACACAGGATGAATAAACCTAACAGTACACAGGATATATAAACCTGAGAGTACACAGGATATATAAACCTGACAGTACACAGGATATATAAACCTGACAGTACACAGGATATATATACCTGACAGTACACAGGATATATATACCTGACAGTACACAGGATATATATACCTGACAGTACACAGGATATATTAATCTGACAGTACACAGGATATATAAATCTAACAGTACACAGGATATATATACCTGACAGTACACAGGATATATATACCTGACAGTACACAGGATATATTAATCTGACAGTACACAGGATGAATAAACCTGACAGTACACAGAATGAATAAACCAGACGGTACACAGGATAAATAAACCTGACAGTGTACAGGATATATAAACCTGACAGTACACAGGATATATTAATCTGATAGTACACAGGATATATAAACCTGATAGTACACAGGATATATAAACCTGACAGTACACAGGATATATAAACCTAACAGTACACAGGATGAATACACCTAACAGTACACAGGATATATAAACCTGACAGTACACAGGATATATAAACCTGACAGTACTCAGGATATATAAACCTGACAGTACACAGGATGAATAAACCTGACAGTACACAGGATATATAAACCTGATAGTACACAGGATATATAAACCTGACAGTACACAGGATGAATAAACCTGACAGTACACAGGATATATAAACCTGACAGTACACAGGATAAATAAACCTGACAGTACACAGGATATATAAACATGACAGTACACAGGATATATAAACCTGACAGTACACAGGATAAATAAACCTGACAGTACACAGGATATATATACCTGACAGTACACAGGATATATAAACATGACAGTACACAGTATATATAAACCTGACAGTACACAGGATATATAAACCTGACAGTATACAGTATATATAAACCTGACAGTACACAGGATGAATAAACCTGACAGTACACAGGATATATAAACCTGATAGTACACAGGATATATAAACCTGACAGTACACAGGATGAATAAACCTGACAGTACACAGGATATATAAACCTGACAGTACACAGGATAAATAAACCTGACAGTACACAGGATATATAAACATGACAGTACACAGGATATATAAACCTGACAGTACACAGGATATATTAATCTGACAGTACACAGGATATATAAACCTGACAGTACACATGATATATAAACCTGACAGTACACAGGATATATAAACCTGACAGTACACAGGATAAATAAACCTGACAGTACACAGGATATATAAACATGACAGTACACAGGATATATAAACCTGACAGTACACAGGATATATTAATCTGACAGTACACAGGATATATAAACCTGACAGTACACAGGATATATAAACCTGACAGTACACAGGATATATAAACATGACAGTACACATGATATATAAACCTGACAGTACACAGGATATATTAATCTGACAGTACACAGGATATATAAACCTGACAGTACACATGATATATAAACCTGACAGTACACAGGATATATTAATCTGACAGTACACAGGATGAATAAACCTGACAGTACACAGGATATATAAACCTGACAGTACATAGGATATATAAACCTGATAGTACACAGGATATATAAACCTGACAGTACACAGGATATATAAACCTGACAGTACACAGGATATATAAACCTGACAGTACACAGGATATGTAAACCTGTCATTACACAGGATATGTCAACTTGACAGTACACAGGATATGTAAACCTGACAGTACACAGGATGAATAAACCTGACAGTACACAGGATGAATAAATCTGACAGTACACAGAATGAATAAACCTAACAGTACACAGGATATATAAACATGACAGTGCACAGGATATATAAACCTGACAGTACACAGGATATATAAACCTGACAGTACACAGGATATATAAACCTGATAGTACACAGGATGAATAAACCTGACAGTACACAGGATGAATAAACCTGACAGTACACAGGATATATAAACCTTACAGTACGCAGGATATATAAACCTGACAGTACGCAGGATATATAAACCTGACAGAACACAGGATATATAAACCTGACTGTACACAGGATATATAAACCTGACAGAACACAGGATATATTAACCTTACAGTACGCAGGATATATAAACCTGACAGTACACAGGATGAATAAACCTGACAGTACACAGGATATATAAACCTGACAGTACACAGGATATATAAACCTGATAGTACACAGGATATATAAACCTGACAGAACACAGGATATATTAACCTTACAGTACGCAGGATATATAAACCTGACAGTACACAGGATGAATAAACCTGACAGTACACAGGATATATAAACCTGACAGTACACAGGATATATAAACCTGATAGTACACAGGATATATAAACCTGACAGTACACAGAATATATAAACCTGATAGTACACAGGATATATAAACCTGACAGTACACAGGATATATAAACCTGATAGTACACAGGATATATAAACCTGACAGTACACAGAATATATAAACCTGACAGTACACAGGATATATAAACCTGACAGTACACATGATATATAAACCTGACAGTACACAGGATATATTAATCTGACAGTACACAGGATATATAAACCTGACAGTACACATGATATATAAACCTGACAGTACACAGGATATATTAATCTGACAGTACACAGGATGAATAAACCTAACAGTACACAGGATATATAAACCTGACAGTACACAGGATATATAAACCTAACCGTACACAGAATATATAAACCTGACATTACACAGGATATATAAACCTGACAGTACACAGAATATAAACCTGATAGTACACAGGATATATATACCTGACAGTACACAGGATATATAAACCTGACAGTACACAGGATATATAAACCTGCCACTACACAGGATATATAAACCTGACAGTACGCAGAATATATTAATCAGACAGTACACAGGATATATAAACCTGACAGTACACAGGATATATAAACCGAACCGTACACAGAATATATAAACCTGACTGTACACAGGATATATAAACCTGACAGTACACAGGATATATAAACCTAACCGTACACAGAATATATAAACCTGACATTACACAGGATATATAAACCTGACAGTACACAGAATATAAACCTGATAGTACACAGGATATATAAACCTGACAGTACACAGGATATATAAACCTGACAGTACACAGGATATATAAACCTGCCAGGACACAGGATATATAAACCTGACAGTACGCAGAATATATTAATCAGACAGTACACAGGATATATAAACCTGAGAGTACACAGGATATATAAACCTGATAGTAGACAGGATATATAATCCTGACAGTACACAGGATATATAAACCTGACAGTACACAGGATATATAAACATGACAGTACACAGGATATATAAACCTGACAGTACACAGGATATATAAACCGAACCGTACACAGAATATATAAACCTGACTGTACACAGGATATATAAACCTGACAGTACACAGGATATATAAACCTAACCGTACACAGAATATATAAACCTGACATTACACAGGATATATAAACCTGACAGTACACAGAATATAAACCTGATAGTACACAGGATATATAAACCTGACAGTACACAGGATATATAAACCTGACAGTACACAGGATATATAAACCTGCCAGGACACAGGATATATAAACCTGAGAGTACACAGGATATATAAACCTGATAGTAGACAGGATGTATAATCCTGACAGTACACAGGATATATAAATCTAACAGTACACAGGATATATAAACCTAACAGTACATAGGATATATATATACCTGCCAGTACACAGGATATATAAACCTGGCAGTACACTGGCTATATAAACCTGACAGTACACAGGATATATTAATTTGACAGTACACAGGATATATTAATTTGACAGTACACAGGATATATTAATCTGACAGTACACAGTATATATAAACCTGACAGTACACAGGATATATAAACCTGACAGTACACTGGATATATATACCTGACAGTACATAGGATGAATAAAGCAGACAGAACACAGGATATGTAAACCTGACAGTACACAGGATATATAAACATGACAGTACACAGGATATATAAACCTTACAGTACACAGGATATATAAACCTGACAGTACACAGGATATAAACCTGACAGTACACAGGATGTATAAACCTGACAGTGCACATGATATATAAACCTGACAGTACACAGAATATAAACCTGATAGTACACAGGATATATAAACCTGACAGTACACAGGATATATAAACCTGACAGTACACATGATATATAAACCTGACAGTACACAGGATATATAAACCTTACAGTACACAGGATATATAAACCTGACAGTACACAGGATATAAACCTGACAGTACACAGAATGTATAAACCTGACAGTGCACATGATATATAAACCTAACAGTACACAGGATGAATAAACCTAACAGTACACAGGATATATAAACCTGAGAGTACACAGGATATATAAACCTGACAGTACACAGGATATATAAACCTGACAGTACACAGGATATATATACCTGACAGTACACAGGATATATATACCTGACAGTACACAGGATATATATACCTGACAGTACACAGGATATATTAATCTGACAGTACACAGGATATATAAATCTGACAGTACACAGGATATATATACCTGACAGTACACAGGATATATATACCTGACAGTACACAGGATATATTAATCTGACAGTACACAGGATGAATAAACCTGACAGTACACAGAATGAATAAACCAGACGGTACACAGGATAAATAAACCTGACACTGTACAGGATATATAAACCTGACAGTACACAGGATATATTAATCTGATAGTACACAGGATATATAAACCTGATAGTACACAGGATATATAAACCTGACAGTACACAGGATATATAAACCTAACAGTACACAGGATAAATACACCTAACAGTACACAGGATATATAAACCTGACAGTACACAGGATATATAAACCTGACAGTACTCAGGATATATAAACCTGACAGTACACAGGATGAATAAACCTGACAGTACACAGGATATATAAACCTGATAGTACACAGGATATATAAACCTGACAGTACACAGGATGAATAAACCTGACAGTACACAGGATATATAAACCTGACAGTACACAGGATAAATAAACCTGACAGTACACAGGATATATAAACATGACAGTACACAGGATATATAAACCTGACAGTACACAGGATAAATAAACCTGACAGTACACAGGATATATATACCTGACAGTACACAGGATATATAAACCTGACAGTACACAGGATATATAAACCTGATAGTACACAGGATATATAAACCTGACAGTACACAGAATATATAAACCTGATAGTACACAGGATATATAAACCTGACAGTACACAGGATATATAAACCTGATAGTACACAGGATATATAAACCTGACAGTACACAGAATATATAAACCTGATAGTACACAGGATATATAAACCTGACAGTACACAGGATATATTAATCTGACAGTACACAGGATATATAAACCTGACAGTACACAGGATAAATAAACCAGACAGTACACAGAATATATAAACCTGACAGTACACAGAATATATAAACCTAACAGTACACAGGATATATAAACCTGACTGTACACAGGATATATAAACCTGACAGTACACAGAATATATAAACCTAACAGTACACAGAATATATAAACCTGACAGTACACAGGATATATAAACCTGACAGTACACAGAATATATAAACCTAACAGTACACAGGATATATAAACCTTACTGTACACAGGATATATTAATCTGACAGTACACAGGATGAATAAACC
Source organism: Mactra quadrangularis (assembly GCA_025267735.1). Classification (NCBI taxonomy): domain Eukaryota; kingdom Metazoa; phylum Mollusca; class Bivalvia; order Venerida; family Mactridae; genus Mactra; species Mactra quadrangularis. The sequence goes on from CM046305.1 coordinate 12,498,411, forward strand.
TAACAGTACACAGGATATATAAACCTGACAGTACACAGGATTTGTAAACCTGACTGTACACAGGATATATTAATCTGACAGTACATAGGATATATAAACCTAACAGTACACAGGATATATAAACCTGACAGTACACAGGATATATAAACCTGACAGTACACAGGATATATAAACCTGACAGTACACAGGATATATAAACCTGACAGTACACAGGATATAAAAATCTGACAGTACACAGGATATATAAACCTGACAGTACACAGGATATATAAACCTGACAGTACACAGGATATATAAACCTGACAGTACACAGAATATATAAACCTGCCAGTACACAGGATATATAAACCAGACAGTTCACAGGATGAATAAACCTGACAGTACACAGAATATATAAACCTGACAGTACACAGGATATATAAACCAGACAGTTCACAGGATGAATAAACCTGACAGTACACAGGATATATAAACCTGACAGTACACAGGATATATAAACCTGATAGTACACAGGATATATAAACCTGACAGTACACAGGATATATTAACCTGACAGTACACAGGATATATAAACCTGACAGTACACAGGATATATAAACCTGACAGTACACAGGATATATTAATCTGACAGTACACAGGATATATTAATCTGGCAGTACACAGGATATATAAACCTGACAGTACACAGGATATATAAACCTGACAGTACACAGGATGAATAAATCTGACAGTACACAGAATGAATAAATCTGACAGTACACAGGATATATTAATCTGACAGAACACAGGATATATAAACCTGACAGTACACAGGATATATAAACCTGACAGTACACAGGATGAATAAACCAGACAGTACACAGGATATATAAACCTGACTGAACACAGGATATATAAACTTGACAGTACACAGGATATATATACCTGACAGTACACAGAATATATAAACCTGACAGTACACAGGATATATTAATCTGACAGTACACAGGATATATATACCTGACAGTACACAGGATATATAAACCTGACAGAACACAGGATATATAAACCTGACAGTACACAGGATATATAAATCTGACAGTACACAGGATATATTAATCTGACAGTACACAGGATATATAAACCTGACAGTACACAGGATATATATACCTGACAGTACACAGGATATATATACCTGACAGTACACAGGATATAATTATTTGACAGTACACAGGATATATTAATTTGACAGTACACAGGATATATTAATTTGACAGTACACAGGATATATTAATTTGACAGTACACAGGATATATAAACCTGACAGTACACAGGATGAATAAACCAGACAGTACACAGGATATATAAACCTGACAGTACACAGGATATATTAATTTGACAGTACACAGGATATATTAATTTGACAGTACACAGGATATATTAATTTGACAGTACACAGGATATATTAATCTGACAGTACACAGGATAAATAAACCTGACAGTACACAGGATATATATACCTGACAGTACACAGGATATATAAACATGACAGTACACAGTATATATAAACCTGACAGTACACAGGATATATAAACCTGACAGTATACAGTATATATAAACCTGACAGTACACAGGATGAATAAACCTGACAGTACACAGGATATATAAACCTGATAGTACACAGGATATATAAACCTGACAGTACACAGGATGAATAAACCTGACAGTACACAGGATATATAAACCTGACAGTACACAGGATAAATAAACCTGACAGTACACAGGATATATAAACATGACAGTACACAGGATATATAAACCTGACAGTACACAGGATATATTAATCTGACAGTACACAGGATATATAAACCTGACAGTACACATGATATATAAACCTGACAGTACACAGGATATATAAACCTGACAGTACACAGGATAAATAAACCTGACAGTACACAGGATATATAAACATGACAGTACACAGGATATATAAACCTGACAGTACACAGGATATATTAATCTGACAGTACACAGGATATATAAACCTGACAGTACACAGGATATATAAACCTGACAGTACACAGGATATATAAACATGACAGTACACATGATATATAAACCTGACAGTACACAGGATATATTAATCTGACAGTACACAGGATATATAAACCTGACAGTACACATGATATATAAACCTGACAGTACACAGGATATATTAATCTGACAGTACACAGGATGAATAAACCTGACAGTACACAGGATATATAAACCTGACAGTACATAGGATATATAAACCTGATAGTACACAGGATATATAAACCTGACAGTACACAGGATATATAAACCTGACAGTACACAGGATATATAAACCTGACAGTACACAGGATATGTAAACCTGTCATTACACAGGATATGTCAACTTGACAGTACACAGGATATGTAAACCTGACAGTACACAGGATGAATAAACCTGACAGTACACAGGATGAATAAATCTGACAGTACACAGAATGAATAAACCTAACAGTACACAGGATATATAAACATGACAGTGCACAGGATATATAAACCTGACAGTACACAGGATATATAAACCTGACAGTACACAGGATATATAAACCTGATAGTACACAGGATGAATAAACCTGACAGTACACAGGATGAATAAACCTGACAGTACACAGGATATATAAACCTTACAGTACGCAGGATATATAAACCTGACAGTACGCAGGATATATAAACCTGACAGAACACAGGATATATAAACCTGACTGTACACAGGATATATAAACCTGACAGAACACAGGATATATTAACCTTACAGTACGCAGGATATATAAACCTGACAGTACACAGGATGAATAAACCTGACAGTACACAGGATATATAAACCTGACAGTACACAGGATATATAAACCTGATAGTACACAGGATATATAAACCTGACAGAACACAGGATATATTAACCTTACAGTACGCAGGATATATAAACCTGACAGTACACAGGATGAATAAACCTGACAGTACACAGGATATATAAACCTGACAGTACACAGGATATATAAACCTGATAGTACACAGGATATATAAACCTGACAGTACACAGAATATATAAACCTGATAGTACACAGGATATATAAACCTGACAGTACACAGGATATATAAACCTGATAGTACACAGGATATATAAACCTGACAGTACACAGAATATATAAACCTGACAGTACACAGGATATATAAACCTGACAGTACACATGATATATAAACCTGACAGTACACAGGATATATTAATCTGACAGTACACAGGATATATAAACCTGACAGTACACATGATATATAAACCTGACAGTACACAGGATATATTAATCTGACAGTACACAGGATGAATAAACCTAACAGTACACAGGATATATAAACCTGACAGTACACAGGATATATAAACCTAACCGTACACAGAATATATAAACCTGACATTACACAGGATATATAAACCTGACAGTACACAGAATATAAACCTGATAGTACACAGGATATATATACCTGACAGTACACAGGATATATAAACCTGACAGTACACAGGATATATAAACCTGCCACTACACAGGATATATAAACCTGACAGTACGCAGAATATATTAATCAGACAGTACACAGGATATATAAACCTGACAGTACACAGGATATATAAACCGAACCGTACACAGAATATATAAACCTGACTGTACACAGGATATATAAACCTGACAGTACACAGGATATATAAACCTAACCGTACACAGAATATATAAACCTGACATTACACAGGATATATAAACCTGACAGTACACAGAATATAAACCTGATAGTACACAGGATATATAAACCTGACAGTACACAGGATATATAAACCTGACAGTACACAGGATATATAAACCTGCCAGGACACAGGATATATAAACCTGACAGTACGCAGAATATATTAATCAGACAGTACACAGGATATATAAACCTGAGAGTACACAGGATATATAAACCTGATAGTAGACAGGATATATAATCCTGACAGTACACAGGATATATAAACCTGACAGTACACAGGATATATAAACATGACAGTACACAGGATATATAAACCTGACAGTACACAGGATATATAAACCGAACCGTACACAGAATATATAAACCTGACTGTACACAGGATATATAAACCTGACAGTACACAGGATATATAAACCTAACCGTACACAGAATATATAAACCTGACATTACACAGGATATATAAACCTGACAGTACACAGAATATAAACCTGATAGTACACAGGATATATAAACCTGACAGTACACAGGATATATAAACCTGACAGTACACAGGATATATAAACCTGCCAGGACACAGGATATATAAACCTGAGAGTACACAGGATATATAAACCTGATAGTAGACAGGATGTATAATCCTGACAGTACACAGGATATATAAATCTAACAGTACACAGGATATATAAACCTAACAGTACATAGGATATATATATACCTGCCAGTACACAGGATATATAAACCTGGCAGTACACTGGCTATATAAACCTGACAGTACACAGGATATATTAATTTGACAGTACACAGGATATATTAATTTGACAGTACACAGGATATATTAATCTGACAGTACACAGTATATATAAACCTGACAGTACACAGGATATATAAACCTGACAGTACACTGGATATATATACCTGACAGTACATAGGATGAATAAAGCAGACAGAACACAGGATATGTAAACCTGACAGTACACAGGATATATAAACATGACAGTACACAGGATATATAAACCTTACAGTACACAGGATATATAAACCTGACAGTACACAGGATATAAACCTGACAGTACACAGGATGTATAAACCTGACAGTGCACATGATATATAAACCTGACAGTACACAGAATATAAACCTGATAGTACACAGGATATATAAACCTGACAGTACACAGGATATATAAACCTGACAGTACACATGATATATAAACCTGACAGTACACAGGATATATAAACCTTACAGTACACAGGATATATAAACCTGACAGTACACAGGATATAAACCTGACAGTACACAGAATGTATAAACCTGACAGTGCACATGATATATAAACCTAACAGTACACAGGATGAATAAACCTAACAGTACACAGGATATATAAACCTGAGAGTACACAGGATATATAAACCTGACAGTACACAGGATATATAAACCTGACAGTACACAGGATATATATACCTGACAGTACACAGGATATATATACCTGACAGTACACAGGATATATATACCTGACAGTACACAGGATATATTAATCTGACAGTACACAGGATATATAAATCTGACAGTACACAGGATATATATACCTGACAGTACACAGGATATATATACCTGACAGTACACAGGATATATTAATCTGACAGTACACAGGATGAATAAACCTGACAGTACACAGAATGAATAAACCAGACGGTACACAGGATAAATAAACCTGACACTGTACAGGATATATAAACCTGACAGTACACAGGATATATTAATCTGATAGTACACAGGATATATAAACCTGATAGTACACAGGATATATAAACCTGACAGTACACAGGATATATAAACCTAACAGTACACAGGATAAATACACCTAACAGTACACAGGATATATAAACCTGACAGTACACAGGATATATAAACCTGACAGTACTCAGGATATATAAACCTGACAGTACACAGGATGAATAAACCTGACAGTACACAGGATATATAAACCTGATAGTACACAGGATATATAAACCTGACAGTACACAGGATGAATAAACCTGACAGTACACAGGATATATAAACCTGACAGTACACAGGATAAATAAACCTGACAGTACACAGGATATATAAACATGACAGTACACAGGATATATAAACCTGACAGTACACAGGATAAATAAACCTGACAGTACACAGGATATATATACCTGACAGTACACAGGATATATAAACCTGACAGTACACAGGATATATAAACCTGATAGTACACAGGATATATAAACCTGACAGTACACAGAATATATAAACCTGATAGTACACAGGATATATAAACCTGACAGTACACAGGATATATAAACCTGATAGTACACAGGATATATAAACCTGACAGTACACAGAATATATAAACCTGATAGTACACAGGATATATAAACCTGACAGTACACAGGATATATTAATCTGACAGTACACAGGATATATAAACCTGACAGTACACAGGATAAATAAACCAGACAGTACACAGAATATATAAACCTGACAGTACACAGAATATATAAACCTAACAGTACACAGGATATATAAACCTGACTGTACACAGGATATATAAACCTGACAGTACACAGAATATATAAACCTAACAGTACACAGAATATATAAACCTGACAGTACACAGGATATATAAACCTGACAGTACACAGAATATATAAACCTAACAGTACACAGGATATATAAACCTTACTGTACACAGGATATATTAATCTGACAGTACACAGGATGAATAAACCTAACAGTACACAGGATATATAAACCTGACAGTACACAGGATTTGTAAACCTGACTGTACACAGGATATATTAATCTGACAGTACATAGGATATATAAACCTAACAGTACACAGGATATATAAACCTGACAGTACACAGGATATATAAACCTGACAGTACACAGGATATATAAACCTGACAGTACACAGGATATATAAACCTGACAGTACACAGGATATAAAAATCTGACAGTACACAGGATATATAAACCTGACAGTACACAGGATATATAAACCTGACAGTACACAGGATATATAAACCTGACAGTACACAGAATATATAAACCTGCCAGTACACAGGATATATAAACCAGACAGTTCACAGGATGAATAAACCTGACAGTACACAGAATATATAAACCTGACAGTACACAGGATATATAAACCAGACAGTTCACAGGATGAATAAACCTGACAGTACACAGGATATATAAACCTGACAGTACACAGGATATATAAACCTGATAGTACACAGGATATATAAACCTGACAGTACACAGGATATATTAACCTGACAGTACACAGGATATATAAACCTGACAGTACACAGGATATATAAACCTGACAGTACACAGGATATATTAATCTGACAGTACACAGGATATATTAATCTGGCAGTACACAGGATATATAAACCTGACAGTACACAGGATATATAAACCTGACAGTACACAGGATGAATAAATCTGACAGTACACAGAATGAATAAATCTGACAGTACACAGGATATATTAATCTGACAGAACACAGGATATATAAACCTGACAGTACACAGGATATATAAACCTGACAGTACACAGGATGAATAAACCAGACAGTACACAGGATATATAAACCTGACTGAACACAGGATATATAAACTTGACAGTACACAGGATATATATACCTGACAGTACACAGAATATATAAACCTGACAGTACACAGGATATATTAATCTGACAGTACACAGGATATATATACCTGACAGTACACAGGATATATAAACCTGACAGAACACAGGATATATAAACCTGACAGTACACAGGATATATAAATCTGACAGTACACAGGATATATTAATCTGACAGTACACAGGATATATAAACCTGACAGTACACAGGATATATATACCTGACAGTACACAGGATATATATACCTGACAGTACACAGGATATAATTATTTGACAGTACACAGGATATATTAATTTGACAGTACACAGGATATATTAATTTGACAGTACACAGGATATATTAATTTGACAGTACACAGGATATATAAACCTGACAGTACACAGGATGAATAAACCAGACAGTACACAGGATATATAAACCTGACAGTACACAGGATATATTAATTTGACAGTACACAGGATATATTAATTTGACAGTACACAGGATATATTAATTTGACAGTACACAGGATATATTAATCTGACAGTACACAGGATATATTTATCTGACAGTACACAGGATATATAAACCTGACAGCACACAGGATATATAAACCTGACAGTACACAGGATGAATAAACCAGACAGTACACAGGATATATAAACCTGACAGAACACAGGATATATAAACCTGACAGTACACAGAATATATAAACCTGATAGTACACAGGATATATAAACCTGACAGTACACAGGATATATTAATCTGACAGTACACAGGATATATAAACCTGATAGTACACAGGATATATAAACCTGACAGTACACAGGATATATAAACCTGACAGAACACAGGATATATTAACCTTACAGTACACAGGATATATAAACCTGACAGAACACAGGATGAATAAACCTGACAGTACACAGAATATATAAACCTGACAGTACACAGGATGAATTAACCTGACAGTACACAGGATGAATAAACCTGACAGTACACAGGATATATAAACCTGACAGTACACAGGATATATATACCTGACAGTACACAGGATATATAAACCTTACAGTACGCAGGATATATAAACCTGACAGTACACAGGATATATAAACCTGACAGAACACAGGATGAATAAACCTGACAGTACGCAGGATATATAAACCTGATAGTACACAGGATGAATAAACCTGACAGTACACAGGATATATAAACCTGACAGTACACAGAATATATAAACCTGACAGTACGCAGGATATATATACCTGACAGTACACAGGATATATTAATCTGACAGTACACGTGATGAATAAACCTGACAGTACACAGAATATAAACCTGATAGTACACAGGATATATAAACCTGACAGTACACAGGATATATAAACCTGACAGTACACATGATATATAAACCTGACAGTACACAGGATATATAAACCTTACAGTACACAGGATATATAAACCTGACAGTACACAGGATATAAACCTGACAGTACACAGAATGTATAAACCTGACAGTGCACATGATATATAAACCTAACAGTACACAGGATGAATAAACCTAACAGTACACAGGATATATAAACCTGAGAGTACACAGGATATATAAACCTGACAGTACACAGGATATATAAACCTGACAGTACACAGGATATATATACCTGACAGTACACAGGATATATATACCTGACAGTACACAGGATATATATACCTGACAGTACACAGGATATATTAATCTGACAGTACACAGGATATATAAATCTGACAGTACACAGGATATATATACCTGACAGTACACAGGATATATATACCTGACAGTACACAGGATATATTAATCTGACAGTACACAGGATGAATAAACCTGACAGTACACAGAATGAATAAACCAGACGGTACACAGGATAAATAAACCTGACACTGTACAGGATATATAAACCTGACAGTACACAGGATATATTAATCTGATAGTACACAGGATATATAAACCTGATAGTACACAGGATATATAAACCTGACAGTACACAGGATATATAAACCTAACAGTACACAGGATAAATACACCTAACAGTACACAGGATATATAAACCTGACAGTACACAGGATATATAAACCTGACAGTACTCAGGATATATAAACCTGACAGTACACAGGATGAATAAACCTGACAGTACACAGGATATATAAACCTGATAGTACACAGGATATATAAACCTGACAGTACACAGGATGAATAAACCTGACAGTACACAGGATATATAAACCTGACAGTACACAGGATAAATAAACCTGACAGTACACAGGATATATAAACATGACAGTACACAGGATATATAAACCTGACAGTACACAGGATAAATAAACCTGACAGTACACAGGATATATATACCTGACAGTACACAGGATATATAAACCTGACAGTACACAGGATATATAAACCTGATAGTACACAGGATATATAAACCTGACAGTACACAGAATATATAAACCTGATAGTACACAGGATATATAAACCTGACAGTACACAGGATATATAAACCTGATAGTACACAGGATATATAAACCTGACAGTACACAGAATATATAAACCTGATAGTACACAGGATATATAAACCTGACAGTACACAGGATATATTAATCTGACAGTACACAGGATATATAAACCTGACAGTACACAGGATAAATAAACCAGACAGTACACAGAATATATAAACCTGACAGTACACAGAATATATAAACCTAACAGTACACAGGATATATAAACCTGACTGTACACAGGATATATAAACCTGACAGTACACAGAATATATAAACCTAACAGTACACAGAATATATAAACCTGACAGTACACAGGATATATAAACCTGACAGTACACAGAATATATAAACCTAACAGTACACAGGATATATAAACCTTACTGTACACAGGATATATTAATCTGACAGTACACAGGATGAATAAACCTAACAGTACACAGGATATATAAACCTGACAGTACACAGGATTTGTAAACCTGAATGTACACAGGATATATTAATCTGACAGTACATAGGATATATAAACCTAACAGTACACAGGATATATAAACCTGACAGTACACAGGATATATAAACCTGACAGTACACAGGATATATAAACCTGACAGTACACAGGATATATAAACCTGACAGTACACAGGATATAAAAATCTGACAGTACACAGGATATATAAACCTGACAGTACACAGGATATATAAACCTGACAGTACACAGGATATATAAACCTGACAGTACACAGAATATATAAACCTGCCAGTACACAGGATATATAAACCAGACAGTTCACAGGATGAATAAACCTGACAGTACACAGAATATATAAACCTGACAGTACACAGGATATATAAACCAGACAGTTCACAGGATGAATAAACCTGACAGTACACAGGATATATAAACCTGACAGTACACAGGATATATAAACCTGATAGTACACAGGACATATAAACCTGACAGTACACAGGATATATTAACCTGACAGTACACAGGATATATAAACCTGACAGTACACAGGATATATAAACCTGACAGTACACAGGATATATTAATCTGACAGTACACAGGATATATTAATCTGGCAGTACACAGGATATATAAACCTGACAGTACACAGGATATATAAACCTGACAGTACACAGGATGAATAAATCTGACAGTACACAGAATGAATAAATCTGACAGTACACAGGATATATTAATCTGACAGAACACAGGATATATAAACCTGACAGTACACAGGATATATAAACCTGACAGTACACAGGATGAATAAACCAGACAGTACACAGGATATATAAACCTGACTGAACACAGGATATATAAACTTGACAGTACACAGGATATATATACCTGACAGTACACAGAATATATAAACCTGACAGTACACAGGATATATTAATCTGACAGTACACAGGATATATATACCTGACAGTACACAGGATATATAAACCTGACAGAACACAGGATATATAAACCTGACAGTACACAGGATATATAAATCTGACAGTACACAGGATATATTAATCTGACAGTACACAGGATATATAAACCTGACAGTACACAGGATATATATACCTGACAGTACACAGGATATATATACCTGACAGTACACAGGATATAATTATTTGACAGTACACAGGATATATTAATTTGACAGTACACAGGATATATTAATTTGACAGTACACAGGATATATTAATTTGACAGTACACAGGATATATAAACCTGACAGTACACAGGATGAATAAACCAGACAGTACACAGGATATATAAACCTGACAGTACACAGGATATATTAATTTGACAGTACACAGGATATATTAATTTGACAGTACACAGGATATATTAATTTGACAGTACACAGGATATATTAATCTGACAGTACACAGGATATATTTATCTGACAGTACACAGGATATATAAACCTGACAGCACACAGGATATATAAACCTGACAGTACACAGGATGAATAAACCAGACAGTACACAGGATATATAAACCTGACAGAACACAGGATATATAAACCTGACAGTACACAGAATATATAAACCTGATAGTACACAGGATATATAAACCTGACAGTACACAGGATATATTAATCTGACAGTACACAGGATATATAAACCTGATAGTACACAGGATATATAAACCTGACAGTACACAGGATATATAAACCTGACAGAACACAGGATATATTAACCTTACAGTACACAGGATATATAAACCTGACAGAACACAGGATGAATAAACCTGACAGTACACAGAATATATAAACCTGACAGTACACAGGATGAATTAACCTGACAGTACACAGGATGAATAAACCTGACAGTACACAGGATATATAAACCTGACAGTACACAGGATATATATACCTGACAGTACACAGGATATATAAACCTTACAGTACGCAGGATATATAAACCTGACAGTACACAGGATATATAAACCTGACAGAACACAGGATGAATAAACCTGACAGTACGCAGGATATATAAACCTGATAGTACACAGGATGAATAAACCTGACAGTACACAGGATATATAAACCTGACAGTACACAGAATATATAAACCTGACAGTACGCAGGATATATATACCTGACAGTACACAGGATATATTAATCTGACAGTACACGTGATGAATAAACCTGACAGTACACAGAATGAATAAACCAGACGGTACACAGGATAAATATACCTGACAGTACACAGGATGTATATACCTGACAGTACACAGGATGTATATACCTGACAGTACACAGGATATATTAATCTGGCAGTACATAGGATATATAAACCTGATAGTACACAGGATATATAAACCTGATAGTACACAGGATATATAAACCTGACAGTACACAGGATATATAAACCTGACAGTACACAGGATATATAAACCTGATAGTACACAGGATATATAAACCTGACAGTACGCAGGATATATAAACCTGACAGTACACAGGATATATAAACCTGACAGTACACAGGATATATAAACCTGACAGTACACAGGATATATAAACCTGACAGTACACAGGATGAATAAACCTAACAGTACATAGGATATATGTACCTAACAGTACACAGGATGAATAAACCTGATAGTACACAGGATGAATATTCCTGACAGTACACAGGATATTGTCTTGTAGAACGAAGATTGAATATAATGAATAAAATGATAAAACTTGGATATTTTGTAAATGACCAAACTGGTTGTCATAATGTCACTTTAAATTTAATTCATACATATAATGTATTTCACGAACAGTGCATATACACAATTATTTAACAAGGTACAATTCTAGGTACATTTACAGTTTAATTAGGAATTTTAAGCTTGTTTATAGATTTGTGATTAATAGTAAGTTATGTACTGTACAATGTATACAAACACTCAAACTTACTTTCAGTTTTAATTATTCATTAAATATAAACTAAATTTAATATGTATAACATCAAAACGTATAACCTTCCAAACGATCTCGGAAGAATGAAATTTTGAAGAAAAATACAACTAACCATGCAAACGACACGAAAGTTTGAAATTAGCTTTTATTACTATAATTAAAGCTTATTCATGAATCATATGTTAAAAAAACTTATTCATGCAGATTTTGGACTTTGTTCAGACGGCTCTGAGTTCCAAGAGAACACTAATCACACTGAAATATAAAGCAGATTTATTATAGTGGTATACAGATTTCGTCAAATAGGGTTTTTTGTCCAGTAAATTACCAAAAAAAAATATAACTACATAGTATTAAATATATATACACGACTTATTTTTTCCATACAGTGTTATTAAATCTTCAGTATTTAGTTCCAATTTTATGCACTTTGAGTTAATTTTTAACATTTGCGTTTCGATTTAACAGAAGAATAGTCTGTCAAAAATAGAAAGGATGAATGTATTCAAATATTCTTTTATTATAGTATAAAACAAGTGAGTAATATCTACACTCATATTCACTGAGCCTCACGTACTTAATAACAAATTGTTTTTTACAGCGACAGTTTCAGTTTATTGTGAAAAATCGACATTTTAATGTCTTTGACACAAAACATAAGAACAAATAAATATTAAAATTTAAACATAATTAAATAAAAAAACATATGTGAAATAGAAGGATGTAAAAAGGGAAGAAAACAATACATTATACAGTTACATCAATAGTGCACAAATACACATGTATAACTTCAAATCAGTTCATACATACATATTTCAGTTTAATATTACAAGAATAAATACTTTGAAACTGCTACATAATATACTTATGTGTTTCCCTTATAAAGGAATGAATCTAAAATTATTAAAAGTACAACAACATGCCATGAGTTGAAAATTGGTATACATAAATGTATAGAGGGCATGATTACAAACGTGTAACAAATCGAAATACAATAAAAATAAAATAACTGAAGAAACATAGGCACGAATACAAATGAATAGGGGAGGTCTAAGGTGGATTTAGATTGAAGTCAAAATAGTTGTAATTTGAGAATTCTTTTGAATGAAACCTGCTATTTTCAATGCTAGCAAAAGGTACGAGTTTTCAATTTTATATAAGACATCATCATTTCGGCCTTATATCAACAATGCAGTATATATTTAATATACGAAATAAAACAGTACACAGGATATATAAACCTGCCACTACACAGGATATATAAACCTGACAGTACGCAGAATATATAAACCTAACAGTACACAGGATATATCAACCTGACAGTACACAGAATATAAACCTAACAGTACACAGGATATATAAACCTGACAGTACACAGGATATATAAACCGAACCGTACACAGAATATATAAACCTGACTGTACACAGGATATATAAACCTGACAGTACACAGGATATATAAACCTAACGGTACACAGAATATATAAACATGACATTACACAGGATATATAAACCTGACAGTACACAGAATATAAACCTGATAGTACACAGGATATATAAACCTGACAGTACACAGGATATATAAACCTGACAGTACACAGGATATATAAACCTGCCAGGACACAGGATATATAAACCTGACAGTACGCAGAATATATTAATCAGACAGTACACAGGATATATAAACCTGAGAGTACACAGGATATATAAACCTGATAGTAGACAGGATATATAATCCTGACAGTACACAGGATATATAAATCTAACAGTACACAGGATATATAAACCTAACAGTACATAGGATATATATATACCTGCCAGTACACAGGATATATAAACCTGACAGTACACTGGCTATATAAACCTGACAGTACACAGGATATATTAATTTGACAGTACACAGGATATATTAATTTGACAGTACACAGGATATATTAATCTGACAGTACACAGGATATATTAATTTGACAGTACACAGGATATATAAACCTGACAGTACACTGGATATATAAACCTGACAGTACACTGGATATATATACCTGACAGTACACTGGATATATATACCTGACAGTACACAGGATGAATAAAGCAGACAGAACACAGGATATGTAAACCTGACAGTACGCAGGATATATAAACCTGACAGTACACAGGATATATATACCTGACAGTACACAGGATATATAAATCTGACAGTACACAGGATATATTAATTTGACAGTACACAGGATATATTTATTTGACAGTACACAGGATATATTAATTTGACAGTACACAGGATATATTAATCTGACAGTACACAGGATATATAAACCTGACAGTACACAGGATATATAAACCTGACAGTACACTGGATATATATACCTGACAGTACATAGGATGAATAAAGCAGACAGAACACAGGATATGTAAACCTGACAGTACACAGGATGAATAAACCTGACAGTACACAGGATGAATAAACCTGACAGTACACAGGATGAATAAACCTGACAGTACACAGGATGAATAAACCTGACAGTACACAGGATGAATAAACCTGACAGTACACAGGATATATAAACTTGACAGTACATAGGATATATAAACCTGATAGTACACAGGATATATAAACATGACAGTACACAGGATATATAAACCTGATAGTACATAGGATATGTAAACCTGACAGTACACAGGATGAATAAACCTGACAGTACACAGGATATATAAACCTGACAGTACATAGGATATATAAATCTGATAGTACACAGGATATATAAACATGACAGTACACAGGATATATAAACCTGACAGTACACAGGATATATAAACCTGACAGTACACAGGATATGTAAACCTGTCAGTACACAGGATATGTAAACTTGACAGTACACAGGATATGTAAACCTGACAGTACACAGGATGAATAAACCTGACAGTACACAGGATGAATAAATCTGACAGTACACAGAATGAATAAACCTAACAGTACACAGGATATATAAACATGACAGTGCACAGGATATATATAAACCTGACAGTACACAGGATATATAAACCTGACAGTACACAGGATATATAAACCTGATAGTACACAGGATCAATAAACCTGACAGTACACAGGATGAATAAACCTGACAGTACACAGGATATATAAACCTTACAGTACGCAGGATATATAAACCTGACAGTACGCAGGATATATAAACCTGACAGAACACAGGATATATAAACCTGACTGTACACAGGATATATAAACCTGACAGAACACAGGATATATTAACCTTACAGTACGCAGGATATATAAACCTGATAGTACACAGGATGAATAAACCTGACAGTACACAGGATATATAAACCTGACAGTACACAGGATATATAAACCTGATAGTACACAGGATATATAAACCTGACAGTACACAGAATATATAAACCTGATAGTACACAGGATATATAAACCTGACAGTACACAGGATATATTAATCTGACAGTACACAGGATATATAAACCTGACAGTACACAGGATATATAAACATGACAGTACACAGGATGAATAAACCAGACAGTACACAGAATATATAAACCTGACATTACACAGAATATATAAACCTAACAGTACACAGGATATATAAACCTGACTGTACACAGGATATAAACCTGACAGTACACAGAATGTATAAACCTGACAGTGCACATGATATATAAACCTAACAGTACACAGGATGAATAAACCTAACAGTACACAGGATATATAAACCTGAGAGTACACAGGATATATAAACCTGACAGTACACAGGATATATAAACCTGACAGTACACAGGATATATATACCTGACAGTACACAGGATATATATACCTGACAGTACACAGGATATATATACCTGACAGTACACAGGATATATTAATCTGACAGTACACAGGATATATAAATCTGACAGTACACAGGATATATATACCTGACAGTACACAGGATATATATACCTGACAGTACACAGGATATATTAATCTGACAGTACACAGGATGAATAAACCTGACAGTACACAGAATGAATAAACCAGACGGTACACAGGATAAATAAACCTGACACTGTACAGGATATATAAACCTGACAGTACACAGGATATATTAATCTGATAGTACACAGGATATATAAACCTGATAGTACACAGGATATATAAACCTGACAGTACACAGGATATATAAACCTAACAGTACACAGGATAAATACACCTAACAGTACACAGGATATATAAACCTGACAGTACACAGGATATATAAACCTGACAGTACTCAGGATATATAAACCTGACAGTACACAGGATGAATAAACCTGACAGTACACAGGATATATAAACCTGATAGTACACAGGATATATAAACCTGACAGTACACAGGATGAATAAACCTGACAGTACACAGGATATATAAACCTGACAGTACACAGGATAAATAAACCTGACAGTACACAGGATATATAAACATGACAGTACACAGGATATATAAACCTGACAGTACACAGGATAAATAAACCTGACAGTACACAGGATATATATACCTGACAGTACACAGGATATATAAACCTGACAGTACACAGGATATATAAACCTGATAGTACACAGGATATATAAACCTGACAGTACACAGAATATATAAACCTGATAGTACACAGGATATATAAACCTGACAGTACACAGGATATATAAACCTGATAGTACACAGGATATATAAACCTGACAGTACACAGAATATATAAACCTGATAGTACACAGGATATATAAACCTGACAGTACACAGGATATATTAATCTGACAGTACACAGGATATATAAACCTGACAGTACACAGGATAAATAAACCAGACAGTACACAGAATATATAAACCTGACAGTACACAGAATATATAAACCTAACAGTACACAGGATATATAAACCTGACTGTACACAGGATATATAAACCAGACAGTTCACAGGATGAATAAACCTGACAGTACACAGAATATATAAACCTGACAGTACACAGGATATATAAACCAGACAGTTCACAGGATGAATAAACCTGACAGTACACAGGATATATAAACCTGACAGTACACAGGATATATAAACCTGATAGTACACAGGATATATAAACCTGACAGTACACAGGATATATTAACCTGACAGTACACAGGATATATAAACCTGACAGTACACAGGATATATAAACCAGACAGTTCACAGGATGAATAAACCTGACAGTACACAGAATATATAAACCTGACAGTACACAGGATATATAAACCTGACAGTACACAGGATATATAAACCTGATAGTACACAGGATATATAAACCTGACAGTACACAGAATATATAAACCTGATAGTACACAGGATATATAAACCTGACAGTACACAGGATATATTAATCTGACAGTACACAGGATATATAAACCTGACAGTACACAGGATATATAAACATGACAGTACACAGGATGAATAAACCAGACAGTACACAGAATATATAAACCTGACATTACACAGAATATATAAACCTAACAGTACACAGGATATATAAACCTGACTGTACACAGGATATAAACCTGACAGTACACAGAATGTATAAACCTGACAGTGCACATGATATATAAACCTAACAGTACACAGGATGAATAAACCTAACAGTACACAGGATATATAAACCTGAGAGTACACAGGATATATAAACCTGACAGTACACAGGATATATAAACCTGACAGTACACAGGATATATATACCTGACAGTACACAGGATATATATACCTGACAGTACACAGGATATATATACCTGACAGTACACAGGATATATTAATCTGACAGTACACAGGATATATAAATCTGACAGTACACAGGATATATATACCTGACAGTACACAGGATATATATACCTGACAGTACACAGGATATATTAATCTGACAGTACACAGGATGAATAAACCTGACAGTACACAGAATGAATAAACCAGACGGTACACAGGATAAATAAACCTGACACTGTACAGGATATATAAACCTGACAGTACACAGGATATATTAATCTGATAGTACACAGGATATATAAACCTGATAGTACACAGGATATATAAACCTGACAGTACACAGGATATATAAACCTAACAGTACACAGGATAAATACACCTAACAGTACACAGGATATATAAACCTGACAGTACACAGGATATATAAACCTGACAGTACTCAGGATATATAAACCTGACAGTACACAGGATGAATAAACCTGACAGTACACAGGATATATAAACCTGATAGTACACAGGATATATAAACCTGACAGTACACAGGATGAATAAACCTGACAGTACACAGGATATATAAACCTGACAGTACACAGGATAAATAAACCTGACAGTACACAGGATATATAAACATGACAGTACACAGGATATATAAACCTGACAGTACACAGGATAAATAAACCTGACAGTACACAGGATATATATACCTGACAGTACACAGGATATATAAACCTGACAGTACACAGGATATATAAACCTGATAGTACACAGGATATATAAACCTGACAGTACACAGAATATATAAACCTGATAGTACACAGGATATATAAACCTGACAGTACACAGGATATATAAACCTGATAGTACACAGGATATATAAACCTGACAGTACACAGAATATATAAACCTGATAGTACACAGGATATATAAACCTGACAGTACACAGGATATATTAATCTGACAGTACACAGGATATATAAACCTGACAGTACACAGGATAAATAAACCAGACAGTACACAGAATATATAAACCTGACAGTACACAGAATATATAAACCTAACAGTACACAGGATATATAAACCTGACTGTACACAGGATATATAAACCTGACAGTACACAGAATATATAAACCTAACAGTACACAGAATATATAAACCTGACAGTACACAGGATATATAAACCTGACAGTACACAGAATATATAAACCTAACAGTACACAGGATATATAAACCTTACTGTACACAGGATATATTAATCTGACAGTACACAGGATGAATAAACCTAACAGTACACAGGATATATAAACCTGACAGTACACAGGATTTGTAAACCTGACTGTACACAGGATATATTAATCTGACAGTACATAGGATATATAAACCTAACAGTACACAGGATATATAAACCTGACAGTACACAGGATATATAAACCTGACAGTACACAGGATATATAAACCTGACAGTACACAGGATATATAAACCTGACAGTACACAGGATATAAAAATCTGACAGTACACAGGATATATAAACCTGACAGTACACAGGATATATAAACCTGACAGTACACAGGATATATAAACCTGACAGTACACAGAATATATAAACCTGCCAGTACACAGGATATATAAACCAGACAGTTCACAGGATGAATAAACCTGACAGTACACAGAATATATAAACCTGACAGTACACAGGATATATAAACCAGACAGTTCACAGGATGAATAAACCTGACAGTACACAGGATATATAAACCTGACAGTACACAGGATATATAAACCTGATAGTACACAGGATATATAAACCTGACAGTACACAGGATATATTAACCTGACATTACACAGGATATATAAACCTGACAGTACACAGGATATATAAACCTGACAGTACACAGGATATATTAATCTGACAGTACACAGGATATATTAATCTGGCAGTACACAGGATATATAAACCTGACAGTACACAGGATATATAAACCTGACAGTACACAGGATGAATAAATCTGACAGTACACAGAATGAATAAATCTGACAGTACACAGGATATATTAATCTGACAGAACACAGGATATATAAACCTGACAGTACACAGGATATATAAACCTGACAGTACACAGGATATATAAACCTGACAGTACACAGGATATATAAACCTGACAGTACACAGGATGAATAAACCAGACAGTACACAGGATATATAAACCTGACTGAACACAGGATATATAAACCTGACAGTACACAGGATATATATACCTGACAGTACACAGAATATATAAACCTGACAGTACACAGGATATATTAATCTGACAGTACAGAGGATATATATACCTGACAGTACACAGGATATATAAACCTGACAGAACACAGGATATATAAACCTGACAGTACACAGGATATATAAATCTGACAGTACACAGGATATATTAATCTGACAGTACACAGGATATATAAACCTGACAGTACACAGGATATATATACCTGACAGTACACAGGATATATATACCTGACAGTACACAGGATATAATTATTTGACAGTACACAGGATATATTAATTTGACAGTACACAGGATATATTAATTTGACAGTACACAGGATATATTAATTTGACAGTACACAGGATATATAAACCTGACAGTACACAGGATGAATAAACCAGACAGTACACAGGATATATAAACCTGACAGTACACAGGATATATTAATTTGACAGTACACAGGATATATTAATTTGACAGTACACAGGATATATTAATTTGACAGTACACAGGATATATTAATCTGACAGTACACAGGATATATTTATCTGACAGTACACAGGATATATAAACCTGACAGCACACAGGATATATAAACCTGACAGTACACAGGATGAATAAACCAGACAGTACACAGGATATATAAACCTGACAGAACACAGGATATATAAACCTGACAGTACACAGAATATATAAACCTGATAGTACACAGGATATATAAACCTGACAGTACACAGGATATATTAATCTGACAGTACACAGGATATATAAACCTGATAGTACACAGGATATATAAACCTGACAGTACACAGGATATATAAACCTGACAGAACACAGGATATATTAACCTTACAGTACACAGGATATATAAACCTGACAGAACACAGGATGAATAAACCTGACAGTACACAGAATATATAAACCTGACAGTACACAGGATGAATTAACCTGACAGTACACAGGATGAATAAACCTGACAGTACACAGGATATATAAACCTGACAGTACACAGGATATATATACCTGACAGTACACAGGATATATAAACCTTACAGTACGCAGGATATATAAACCTGACAGAACACAGGATATATAAACCTGACAGAACACAGGATGAATAAACCTGACAGTACGCAGGATATATAAACCTGATAGTACACAGGATGAATAAACCTGACAGTACACAGGATATATAAACCTGACAGTACACAGAATATATAAACCTGACAGTACGCAGGATATATATACCTGACAGTACACAGGATATATTAATCTGACAGTACACGTGATGAATAAACCTGACAGTACACAGAATGAATAAACCAGACGGTACACAGGATAAATATACCTGACAGTACACAGGATGTATATACCTGACAGTACACAGGATGTATATACCTGACAGTACACAGGATATATTAATCTGGCAGTACATAGGATATATAAACCTGATAGTACACAGGATATATAAACCTGATAGTACACAGGATATATAAACCTGACAGTACACAGGATATATAAACCTGACAGTACACAGGATATATAAACCTGATAGTACACAGGATATATAAACCTGACAGTACGCAGGATATATAAACCTGACAGTACACAGAATATATAAACCTGATAGTACACAGGATATATAAACCTGACAGTACACAGGATATATTAATCTGACAGTACACAGGATATATAAACCTGACAGTACACAGGATATATAAACATGACAGTACACAGGATGAATAAACCAGACAGTACACAGAATATATAAACCTGACATTACACAGAATATATAAACCTAACAGTACACAGGATATATAAACCTGACTGTACACAGGATATAAACCTGACAGTACACAGAATGTATAAACCTGACAGTGCACATGATATATAAACCTAACAGTACACAGGATGAATAAACCTAACAGTACACAGGATATATAAACCTGAGAGTACACAGGATATATAAACCTGACAGTACACAGGATATATAAACCTGACAGTACACAGGATATATATACCTGACAGTACACAGGATATATATACCTGACAGTACACAGGATATATATACCTGACAGTACACAGGATATATTAATCTGACAGTACACAGGATATATAAATCTGACAGTACACAGGATATATATACCTGACAGTACACAGGATATATATACCTGACAGTACACAGGATATATTAATCTGACAGTACACAGGATGAATAAACCTGACAGTACACAGAATGAATAAACCAGACGGTACACAGGATAAATAAACCTGACACTGTACAGGATATATAAACCTGACAGTACACAGGATATATTAATCTGATAGTACACAGGATATATAAACCTGATAGTACACAGGATATATAAACCTGACAGTACACAGGATATATAAACCTAACAGTACACAGGATAAATACACCTAACAGTACACAGGATATATAAACCTGACAGTACACAGGATATATAAACCTGACAGTACTCAGGATATATAAACCTGACAGTACACAGGATGAATAAACCTGACAGTACACAGGATATATAAACCTGATAGTACACAGGATATATAAACCTGACAGTACACAGGATGAATAAACCTGACAGTACACAGGATATATAAACCTGACAGTACACAGGATAAATAAACCTGACAGTACACAGGATATATAAACATGACAGTACACAGGATATATAAACCTGACAGTACACAGGATAAATAAACCTGACAGTACACAGGATATATATACCTGACAGTACACAGGATATATAAACCTGACAGTACACAGGATATATAAACCTGATAGTACACAGGATATATAAACCTGACAGTACACAGAATATATAAACCTGATAGTACACAGGATATATAAACCTGACAGTACACAGGATATATAAACCTGATAGTACACAGGATATATAAACCTGACAGTACACAGAATATATAAACCTGATAGTACACAGGATATATAAACCTGACAGTACACAGGATATATTAATCTGACAGTACACAGGATATATAAACCTGACAGTACACAGGATAAATAAACCAGACAGTACACAGAATATATAAACCTGACAGTACACAGAATATATAAACCTAACAGTACACAGGATATATAAACCTGACTGTACACAGGATATATAAACCTGACAGTACACAGAATATATAAACCTAACAGTACACAGAATATATAAACCTGACAGTACACAGGATATATAAACCTGACAGTACACAGAATATATAAACCTAACAGTACACAGGATATATAAACCTTACTGTACACAGGATATATTAATCTGACAGTACACAGGATGAATAAACCTAACAGTACACAGGATATATAAACCTGACAGTACACAGGATTTGTAAACCTGACTGTACACAGGATATATTAATCTGACAGTACATAGGATATATAAACCTAACAGTACACAGGATATATAAACCTGACAGTACACAGGATATATAAACCTGACAGTACACAGGATATATAAACCTGACAGTACACAGGATATATAAACCTGACAGTACACAGGATATAAAAATCTGACAGTACACAGGATATATAAACCTGACAGTACACAGGATATATAAACCTGACAGTACACAGGATATATAAACCTGACAGTACACAGAATATATAAACCTGCCAGTACACAGGATATATAAACCAGACAGTTCACAGGATGAATAAACCTGACAGTACACAGAATATATAAACCTGACAGTACACAGGATATATAAACCAGACAGTTCACAGGATGAATAAACCTGACAGTACACAGGATATATAAACCTGACAGTACACAGGATATATAAACCTGATAGTACACAGGATATATAAACCTGACAGTACACAGGATATATTAACCTGACATTACACAGGATATATAAACCTGACAGTACACAGGATATATAAACCTGACAGTACACAGGATATATTAATCTGACAGTACACAGGATATATTAATCTGGCAGTACACAGGATATATAAACCTGACAGTACACAGGATATATAAACCTGACAGTACACAGGATGAATAAATCTGACAGTACACAGAATGAATAAATCTGACAGTACACAGGATATATTAATCTGACAGAACACAGGATATATAAACCTGACAGTACACAGGATATATAAACCTGACAGTACACAGGATATATAAACCTGACAGTACACAGGATATATAAACCTGACAGTACACAGGATGAATAAACCAGACAGTACACAGGATATATAAACCTGACTGAACACAGGATATATAAACCTGACAGTACACAGGATATATATACCTGACAGTACACAGAATATATAAACCTGACAGTACACAGGATATATTAATCTGACAGTACACAGGATATATATACCTGACAGTACACAGGATATATAAACCTGACAGAACACAGGATATATAAACCTGACAGTACACAGGATATATAAATCTGACAGTACACAGGATATATTAATCTGACAGTACACAGGATATATAAACCTGACAGTACACAGGATATATATACCTGACAGTACACAGGATATATATACCTGACAGTACACAGGATATAATTATTTGACAGTACACAGGATATATTAATTTGACAGTACACAGGATATATTAATTTGACAGTACACAGGATATATTAATTTGACAGTACACAGGATATATAAACCTGACAGTACACAGGATGAATAAACCAGACAGTACACAGGATATATAAACCTGACAGTACACAGGATATATTAATTTGACAGTACACAGGATATATTAATTTGACAGTACACAGGATATATTAATTTGACAGTACACAGGATATATTAATCTGACAGTACACAGGATATATTTATCTGACAGTACACAGGATATATAAACCTGACAGCACACAGGATATATAAACCTGACAGTACACAGGATGAATAAACCAGACAGTACACAGGATATATAAACCTGACAGAACACAGGATATATAAACCTGACAGTACACAGAATATATAAACCTGATAGTACACAGGATATATAAACCTGACAGTACACAGGATATATTAATCTGACAGTACACAGGATATATTAATCTGACAGTACACAGGATATATAAATCTGACAGTACACAGGATATATAAACCTGACAGTACACAGGATGAATAAACCTAACAGTACATAGGATATATGTACCTAACAGTACACAGGATGAATAAACCTGATAGTACACAGAATGAATATTCCTGACAGTACACAGGATATTGTCTTGTAGAACGAAGATTGAATATAATGAATAAAATGATAAAACTTGGATATTTTGTAAATGACCAAACTGGTTGTCATAATGTCACTTTAAATTTAATTCATACATATAATGTATTTCACGAACAGTGCATATACACAATTATTTAACAAGGTACAATTCTAGGTACATTTACAGTTTAATTAGGAATTTTAAGCTTGTTTATAGATTTGTGATTAATAGTAAGTTATGTACTGTACAATGTATACAAACACTCAAACTTACTTTCAGTTTTAATTATTCATTAAATATAAACTAAATTTAATATGTATAACATCAAAACGTATAACCTTCCAAACGATCTCGGAAGAATGAAATTTTGAAGAAAAATACAACTAACCATGCAAACGACACGAAAGTTTGAAATTAGCTTTTATTACTATAATTAAAGCTTATTCATGAATCATATGTTAAAAAAACTTATTCATGCAGATTTTGGACTTTGTTCAGACGGCTCTGAGTTCCAAGAGAACACTAATCACACTGAAATATAAAGCAGATTTATTATAGTGGTATACAGATTTCGTCAAATAGGGTTTTTTGTCCAGTAAATTACCAAAAAAAAATATAACTACATAGTATTAAATATATATACACGACTTATTTTTTCCATACAGTGTTATTAAATCTTCAGTATTTAGTTCCAATTTTATGCACTTTGAGTTAATTTTTAACATTTGCGTTTCGATTTAACAGAAGAATAGTCTGTCAAAAATAGAAAGGATGAATGTATTCAAATATTCTTTTATTATAGTATAAAACAAGTGAGTAATATCTACACTCATATTCACTGAGCCTCACGTACTTAATAACAAATTGTTTTTTACAGCGACAGTTTCAGTTTATTGTGAAAAATCGACATTTTAATGTCTTTGACACAAAACATAAGAACAAATAAATATTAAAATTTAAACATAATTAAATAAAAAAACATATGTGAAATAGAAGGATGTAAAAAGGGAAGAAAACAATACATTATACAGTTACATCAATAGTGCACAAATACACATGTATAACTTCAAATCAGTTCATACATACATATTTCAGTTTAATATTACAAGAATAAATACTTTGAAACTGCTACATAATATACTTATGTGTTTCCCTTATAAAGGAATGAATCTAAAATTATTAAAAGTACAACAACATGCCATGAGTTGAAAATTGGTATACATAAATGTATAGAGGGCATGATTACAAACGTGTAACAAATCGAAATACAATAAAAATAAAATAACTGAAGAAACATAGGCACGAATACAAATGAATAGGGGAGGTCTAAGGTGGATTTAGATTGAAGTCAAAATAGTTGTAATTTGAGAATTCTTTTGAATGAAACCTGCTATTTTCAATGCTAGCAAAAGGTACGAGTTTTCAATTTTATATAAGACATCATCATTTCGGCCTTATATCAACAATGCAGTATATATTTAATATACGAAATAAAACAGTACACAGGATATATAAACCTGCCACTACACAGGATATATAAACCTGACAGTACGCAGAATATATAAACCTAACAGTACACAGGATATATCAACCTGACAGTACACAGAATATAAACCTAACAGTACACAGGATATATAAACCTGACAGTACACAGGATATATAAACCGAACCGTACACAGAATATATAAACCTGACTGTACACAGGATATATAAACCTGACAGTACACAGGATATATAAACCTAACGGTACACAGAATATATAAACATGACATTACACAGGATATATAAACCTGACAGTACACAGAATATAAACCTGATAGTACACAGGATATATAAACCTGACAGTACACAGGATATATAAACCTGACAGTACACAGGATATATAAACCTGACAGTACACAGGATATATAAACCTGACAGTACACAGAATATATAAACCTGCCAGTACACAGGATATATAAACCAGACAGTTCACAGGATGAATAAACCTGACAGTACACAGAATATATAAACCTGACAGTACACAGGATATATAAACCAGACAGTTCACAGGATGAATAAACCTGACAGTACACAGGATATATAAACCTGACAGTACACAGGATATATAAACCTGATAGTACACAGGATATATAAACCTGACAGTACACAGGATATATTAACCTGACAGTACACAGGATATATAAACCTGACAGTACACAGGATATATAAACCTGACAGTACACAGGATATATTAATCTGACAGTACACAGGATATATTAATCTGGCAGTACACAGGATATATAAACCTGACAGTACACAGGATATATATACCTGACAGTACACAGGATATATAAATCTGACAGTACACAGGATATATTAATTTGACAGTACACAGGATATATTTATTTGACAGTACACAGGATATATTAATTTGACAGTACACAGGATATATTAATCTGACAGTACACAGGATATATAAACCTGACAGTACACAGGATATATAAACCTGACAGTACACTGGATATATATACCTGACAGTACATAGGATGAATAAAGCAGACAGAACACAGGATATGTAAACCTGACAGTACACAGGATGAATAAACCTGACAGTACACAGGATGAATAAACCTGACAGTACACAGGATGAATAAACCTGACAGTACACAGGATGAATAAACCTGACAGTACACAGGATGAATAAACCTGACAGTACACAGGATATATAAACTTGACAGTACATAGGATATATAAACCTGATAGTACACAGGATATATAAACATGACAGTACACAGGATATATAAACCTGATAGTACATAGGATATGTAAACCTGACAGTACACAGGATGAATAAACCTGACAGTACACAGGATATATAAACCTGACAGTACATAGGATATATAAATCTGATAGTACACAGGATATATAAACATGACAGTACACAGGATATATAAACCTGACAGTACACAGGATATATAAACCTGACAGTACACAGGATATGTAAACCTGTCAGTACACAGGATATGTAAACTTGACAGTACACAGGATATGTAAACCTGACAGTACACAGGATGAATAAACCTGACAGTACACAGGATGAATAAATCTGACAGTACACAGAATGAATAAACCTAACAGTACACAGGATATATAAACATGACAGTGCACAGGATATATATAAACCTGACAGTACACAGGATATATAAACCTGACAGTACACAGGATATATAAACCTGATAGTACACAGGATCAATAAACCTGACAGTACACAGGATGAATAAACCTGACAGTACACAGGATATATAAACCTTACAGTACGCAGGATATATAAACCTGACAGTACGCAGGATATATAAACCTGACAGAACACAGGATATATAAACCTGACTGTACACAGGATATATAAACCTGACAGAACACAGGATATATTAACCTTACAGTACGCAGGATATATAAACCTGATAGTACACAGGATGAATAAACCTGACAGTACACAGGATATATAAACCTGACAGTACACAGGATATATAAACCTGATAGTACACAGGATATATAAACCTGACAGTACACAGAATATATAAACCTGATAGTACACAGGATATATAAACCTGACAGTACACAGGATATATTAATCTGACAGTACACAGGATATATAAACCTGACAGTACACAGGATATATAAACATGACAGTACACAGGATGAATAAACCAGACAGTACACAGAATATATAAACCTGACATTACACAGAATATATAAACCTAACAGTACACAGGATATATAAACCTGACTGTACACAGGATATAAACCTGACAGTACACAGAATGTATAAACCTGACAGTGCACATGATATATAAACCTAACAGTACACAGGATGAATAAACCTAACAGTACACAGGATATATAAACCTGAGAGTACACAGGATATATAAACCTGACAGTACACAGGATATATAAACCTGACAGTACACAGGATATATATACCTGACAGTACACAGGATATATATACCTGACAGTACACAGGATATATATACCTGACAGTACACAGGATATATTAATCTGACAGTACACAGGATATATAAATCTGACAGTACACAGGATATATATACCTGACAGTACACAGGATATATATACCTGACAGTACACAGGATATATTAATCTGACAGTACACAGGATGAATAAACCTGACAGTACACAGAATGAATAAACCAGACGGTACACAGGATAAATAAACCTGACACTGTACAGGATATATAAACCTGACAGTACACAGGATATATTAATCTGATAGTACACAGGATATATAAACCTGATAGTACACAGGATATATAAACCTGACAGTACACAGGATATATAAACCTAACAGTACACAGGATAAATACACCTAACAGTACACAGGATATATAAACCTGACAGTACACAGGATATATAAACCTGACAGTACTCAGGATATATAAACCTGACAGTACACAGGATGAATAAACCTGACAGTACACAGGATATATAAACCTGATAGTACACAGGATATATAAACCTGACAGTACACAGGATGAATAAACCTGACAGTACACAGGATATATAAACCTGACAGTACACAGGATAAATAAACCTGACAGTACACAGGATATATAAACATGACAGTACACAGGATATATAAACCTGACAGTACACAGGATAAATAAACCTGACAGTACACAGGATATATATACCTGACAGTACACAGGATATATAAACCTGACAGTACACAGGATATATAAACCTGATAGTACACAGGATATATAAACCTGACAGTACACAGAATATATAAACCTGATAGTACACAGGATATATAAACCTGACAGTACACAGGATATATAAACCTGATAGTACACAGGATATATAAACCTGACAGTACACAGAATATATAAACCTGATAGTACACAGGATATATAAACCTGACAGTACACAGGATATATTAATCTGACAGTACACAGGATATATAAACCTGACAGTACACAGGATAAATAAACCAGACAGTACACAGAATATATAAACCTGACAGTACACAGAATATATAAACCTAACAGTACACAGGATATATAAACCTGACTGTACACAGGATATATAAACCTGACAGTACACAGAATATATAAACCTAACAGTACACAGAATATATAAACCTGACAGTACACAGGATATATAAACCTGACAGTACACAGAATATATAAACCTAACAGTACACAGGATATATAAACCTTACTGTACACAGGATATATTAATCTGACAGTACACAGGATGAATAAACCTAACAGTACACAGGATATATAAACCTGACAGTACACAGGATTTGTAAACCTGACTGTACACAGGATATATTAATCTGACAGTACATAGGATATATAAACCTAACAGTACACAGGATATATAAACCTGACAGTACACAGGATATATAAACCTGACAGTACACAGGATATATAAACCTGACAGTACACAGGATATATAAACCTGACAGTACACAGGATATAAAAATCTGACAGTACACAGGATATATAAACCTGACAGTACACAGGATATATAAACCTGACAGTACACAGGATATATAAACCTGACAGTACACAGAATATATAAACCTGCCAGTACACAGGATATATAAACCAGACAGTTCACAGGATGAATAAACCTGACAGTACACAGAATATATAAACCTGACAGTACACAGGATATATAAACCAGACAGTTCACAGGATGAATAAACCTGACAGTACACAGGATATATAAACCTGACAGTACACAGGATATATAAACCTGATAGTACACAGGATATATAAACCTGACAGTACACAGGATATATTAACCTGACATTACACAGGATATATAAACCTGACAGTACACAGGATATATAAACCTGACAGTACACAGGATATATTAATCTGACAGTACACAGGATATATTAATCTGGCAGTACACAGGATATATAAACCTGACAGTACACAGGATATATAAACCTGACAGTACACAGGATGAATAAATCTGACAGTACACAGAATGAATAAATCTGACAGTACACAGGATATATTAATCTGACAGAACACAGGATATATAAACCTGACAGTACACAGGATATATAAACCTGACAGTACACAGGATATATAAACCTGACAGTACACAGGATATATAAACCTGACAGTACACAGGATGAATAAACCAGACAGTACACAGGATATATAAACCTGACTGAACACAGGATATATAAACCTGACAGTACACAGGATATATATACCTGACAGTACACAGAATATATAAACCTGACAGTACACAGGATATATTAATCTGACAGTACACAGGATATATATACCTGACAGTACACAGGATATATAAACCTGACAGAACACAGGATATATAAACCTGACAGTACACAGGATATATAAATCTGACAGTACACAGGATATATTAATCTGACAGTACACAGGATATATAAACCTGACAGTACACAGGATATATATACCTGACAGTACACAGGATATATATACCTGACAGTACACAGGATATAATTATTTGACAGTACACAGGATATATTAATTTGACAGTACACAGGATATATTAATTTGACAGTACACAGGATATATTAATTTGACAGTACACAGGATATATAAACCTGACAGTACACAGGATGAATAAACCAGACAGTACACAGGATATATAAACCTGACAGTACACAGGATATATTAATTTGACAGTACACAGGATATATTAATTTGACAGTACACAGGATATATTAATTTGACAGTACACAGGATATATTAATCTGACAGTACACAGGATATATTTATCTGACAGTACACAGGATATATAAACCTGACAGCACACAGGATATATAAACCTGACAGTACACAGGATGAATAAACCAGACAGTACACAGGATATATAAACCTGACAGAACACAGGATATATAAACCTGACAGTACACAGAATATATAAACCTGATAGTACACAGGATATATAAACCTGACAGTACACAGGATATATTAATCTGACAGTACACAGGATATATAAACCTGATAGTACACAGGATATATAAACCTGACAGTACACAGGATATATAAACCTGACAGAACACAGGATATATTAACCTTACAGTACACAGGATATATAAACCTGACAGAACACAGGATGAATAAACCTGACAGTACACAGAATATATAAACCTGACAGTACACAGGATGAATTAACCTGACAGTACACAGGATGAATAAACCTGACAGTACACAGGATATATAAACCTGACAGTACACAGGATATATATACCTGACAGTACACAGGATATATAAACCTTACAGTACGCAGGATATATAAACCTGACAGAACACAGGATATATAAACCTGACAGAACACAGGATGAATAAACCTGACAGTACGCAGGATATATAAACCTGATAGTACACAGGATGAATAAACCTGACAGTACACAGGATATATAAACCTGACAGTACACAGAATATATAAACCTGACAGTACGCAGGATATATATACCTGACAGTACACAGGATATATTAATCTGACAGTACACGTGATGAATAAACCTGACAGTACACAGAATGAATAAACCAGACGGTACACAGGATAAATATACCTGACAGTACACAGGATGTATATACCTGACAGTACACAGGATGTATATACCTGACAGTACACAGGATATATTAATCTGGCAGTACATAGGATATATAAACCTGATAGTACACAGGATATATAAACCTGATAGTACACAGGATATATAAACCTGACAGTACACAGGATATATAAACCTGACAGTACACAGGATATATAAACCTGATAGTACACAGGATATATAAACCTGACAGTACGCAGGATATATAAACCTGACAGTACACAGAATATATAAACCTGATAGTACACAGGATATATAAACCTGACAGTACACAGGATATATTAATCTGACAGTACACAGGATATATAAACCTGACAGTACACAGGATATATAAACATGACAGTACACAGGATGAATAAACCAGACAGTACACAGAATATATAAACCTGACATTACACAGAATATATAAACCTAACAGTACACAGGATATATAAACCTGACTGTACACAGGATATAAACCTGACAGTACACAGAATGTATAAACCTGACAGTGCACATGATATATAAACCTAACAGTACACAGGATGAATAAACCTAACAGTACACAGGATATATAAACCTGAGAGTACACAGGATATATAAACCTGACAGTACACAGGATATATAAACCTGACAGTACACAGGATATATATACCTGACAGTACACAGGATATATATACCTGACAGTACACAGGATATATATACCTGACAGTACACAGGATATATTAATCTGACAGTACACAGGATATATAAATCTGACAGTACACAGGATATATATACCTGACAGTACACAGGATATATATACCTGACAGTACACAGGATATATTAATCTGACAGTACACAGGATGAATAAACCTGACAGTACACAGAATGAATAAACCAGACGGTACACAGGATAAATAAACCTGACACTGTACAGGATATATAAACCTGACAGTACACAGGATATATTAATCTGATAGTACACAGGATATATAAACCTGATAGTACACAGGATATATAAACCTGACAGTACACAGGATATATAAACCTAACAGTACACAGGATAAATACACCTAACAGTACACAGGATATATAAACCTGACAGTACACAGGATATATAAACCTGACAGTACTCAGGATATATAAACCTGACAGTACACAGGATGAATAAACCTGACAGTACACAGGATATATAAACCTGATAGTACACAGGATATATAAACCTGACAGTACACAGGATGAATAAACCTGACAGTACACAGGATATATAAACCTGACAGTACACAGGATAAATAAACCTGACAGTACACAGGATATATAAACATGACAGTACACAGGATATATAAACCTGACAGTACACAGGATAAATAAACCTGACAGTACACAGGATATATATACCTGACAGTACACAGGATATATAAACCTGACAGTACACAGGATATATAAACCTGATAGTACACAGGATATATAAACCTGACAGTACACAGAATATATAAACCTGATAGTACACAGGATATATAAACCTGACAGTACACAGGATATATAAACCTGATAGTACACAGGATATATAAACCTGACAGTACACAGAATATATAAACCTGATAGTACACAGGATATATAAACCTGACAGTACACAGGATATATTAATCTGACAGTACACAGGATATATAAACCTGACAGTACACAGGATAAATAAACCAGACAGTACACAGAATATATAAACCTGACAGTACACAGAATATATAAACCTAACAGTACACAGGATATATAAACCTGACTGTACACAGGATATATAAACCTGACAGTACACAGAATATATAAACCTAACAGTACACAGAATATATAAACCTGACAGTACACAGGATATATAAACCTGACAGTACACAGAATATATAAACCTAACAGTACACAGGATATATAAACCTTACTGTACACAGGATATATTAATCTGACAGTACACAGGATGAATAAACCTAACAGTACACAGGATATATAAACCTGACAGTACACAGGATTTGTAAACCTGACTGTACACAGGATATATTAATCTGACAGTACATAGGATATATAAACCTAACAGTACACAGGATATATAAACCTGACAGTACACAGGATATATAAACCTGACAGTACACAGGATATATAAACCTGACAGTACACAGGATATATAAACCTGACAGTACACAGGATATAAAAATCTGACAGTACACAGGATATATAAACCTGACAGTACACAGGATATATAAACCTGACAGTACACAGGATGAATAAACCTGACAGTACACAGAATATATAAACCTGACAGTACACAGGATATATAAACCAGACAGTTCACAGGATGAATAAACCTGACAGTACACAGGATATATAAACCTGACAGTACACAGGATATATAAACCTGATAGTACACAGGATATATAAACCTGACAGTACACAGGATATATTAACCTGACATTACACAGGATATATAAACCTGACAGTACACAGGATATATAAACCTGACAGTACACAGGATATATTAATCTGACAGTACACAGGATATATTAATCTGGCAGTACACAGGATATATAAACCTGACAGTACACAGGATATATAAACCTGACAGTACACAGGATGAATAAATCTGACAGTACACAGAATGAATAAATCTGACAGTACACAGGATATATTAATCTGACAGAACACAGGATATATAAACCTGACAGTACACAGGATATATAAACCTGACAGTACACAGGATATATAAACCTGACAGTACACAGGATATATAAACCTGACAGTACACAGGATGAATAAACCAGACAGTACACAGGATATATAAACCTGACTGAACACAGGATATATAAACCTGACAGTACACAGGATATATATACCTGACAGTACACAGAATATATAAACCTGACAGTACACAGGATATATTAATCTGACAGTACACAGGATATATATACCTGACAGTACACAGGATATATAAACCTGACAGAACACAGGATATATAAACCTGACAGTACACAGGATATATAAATCTGACAGTACACAGGATATATTAATCTGACAGTACACAGGATATATAAACCTGACAGTACACAGGATATATATACCTGACAGTACACAGGATATATATACCTGACAGTACACAGGATATAATTATTTGACAGTACACAGGATATATTAATTTGACAGTACACAGGATATATTAATTTGACAGTACACAGGATATATTAATTTGACAGTACACAGGATATATAAACCTGACAGTACACAGGATGAATAAACCAGACAGTACACAGGATATATAAACCTGACAGTACACAGGATATATTAATTTGACAGTACACAGGATATATTAATTTGACAGTACACAGGATATATTAATTTGACAGTACACAGGATATATTAATCTGACAGTACACAGGATATATTTATCTGACAGTACACAGGATATATAAACCTGACAGCACACAGGATATATAAACCTGACAGTACACAGGATGAATAAACCAGACAGTACACAGGATATATAAACCTGACAGAACACAGGATATATAAACCTGACAGTACACAGAATATATAAACCTGATAGTACACAGGATATATAAACCTGACAGTACACAGGATATATTAATCTGACAGTACACAGGATATATAAACCTGATAGTACACAGGATATATAAACCTGACAGTACACAGGATATATAAACCTGACAGAACACAGGATATATTAACCTTACAGTACACAGGATATATAAACCTGACAGAACACAGGATGAATAAACCTGACAGTACACAGAATATATAAACCTGACAGTACACAGGATGAATTAACCTGACAGTACACAGGATGAATAAACCTGACAGTACACAGGATATATAAACCTGACAGTACACAGGATATATATACCTGACAGTACACAGGATATATAAACCTTACAGTACGCAGGATATATAAACCTGACAGAACACAGGATATATAAACCTGACAGAACACAGGATGAATAAACCTGACAGTACGCAGGATATATAAACCTGATAGTACACAGGATGAATAAACCTGACAGTACACAGGATATATAAACCTGACAGTACACAGAATATATAAACCTGACAGTACGCAGGATATATATACCTGACAGTACACAGGATATATTAATCTGACAGTACACGTGATGAATAAACCTGACAGTACACAGAATGAATAAACCAGACGGTACACAGGATAAATATACCTGACAGTACACAGGATGTATATACCTGACAGTACACAGGATGTATATACCTGACAGTACACAGGATATATTAATCTGGCAGTACATAGGATATATAAACCTGATAGTACACAGGATATATAAACCTGATAGTACACAGGATATATAAACCTGACAGTACACAGGATATATAAACCTGACAGTACACAGGATATATAAACCTGATAGTACACAGGATATATAAACCTGACAGTACGCAGGATATATAAACCTGACAGTACACAGGATATATAAACCTGACAGTACACAGGATATATAAACCTGACAGTACACAGGATATATAAACCTGACAGTACACAGGATGAATAAACCTAACAGTACATAGGATATATGTACCTAACAGTACACAGGATGAATAAACCTGATAGTACACAGAATGAATATTCCTGACAGTACACAGGATATTGTCTTGTAGAACGAAGATTGAATATAATGAATAAAATGATAAAACTTGGATATTTTGTAAATGACCAAACTGGTTGTCATAATGTCACTTTAAATTTAATTCATACATATAATGTATTTCACGAACAGTGCATATACACAATTATTTAACAAGGTACAATTCTAGGTACATTTACAGTTTAATTAGGAATTTTAAGCTTGTTTATAGATTTGTGATTAATAGTAAGTTATGTACTGTACAATGTATACAAACACTCAAACTTACTTTCAGTTTTAATTATTCATTAAATATAAACTAAATTTAATATGTATAACATCAAAACGTATAACCTTCCAAACGATCTCGGAAGAATGAAATTTTGAAGAAAAATACAACTAACCATGCAAACGACACGAAAGTTTGAAATTAGCTTTTATTACTATAATTAAAGCTTATTCATGAATCATATGTTAAAAAAACTTATTCATGCAGATTTTGGACTTTGTTCAGACGGCTCTGAGTTCCAAGAGAACACTAATCACACTGAAATATAAAGCAGATTTATTATAGTGGTATACAGATTTCGTCAAATAGGGTTTTTTGTCCAGTAAATTACCAAAAAAAAATATAACTACATAGTATTAAATATATATACACGACTTATTTTTTCCATACAGTGTTATTAAATCTTCAGTATTTAGTTCCAATTTTATGCACTTTGAGTTAATTTTTAACATTTGCGTTTCGATTTAACAGAAGAATAGTCTGTCAAAAATAGAAAGGATGAATGTATTCAAATATTCTTTTATTATAGTATAAAACAAGTGAGTAATATCTACACTCATATTCACTGAGCCTCACGTACTTAATAACAAATTGTTTTTTACAGCGACAGTTTCAGTTTATTGTGAAAAATCGACATTTTAATGTCTTTGACACAAAACATAAGAACAAATAAATATTAAAATTTAAACATAATTAAATAAAAAAACATATGTGAAATAGAAGGATGTAAAAAGGGAAGAAAACAATACATTATACAGTTACATCAATAGTGCACAAATACACATGTATAACTTCAAATCAGTTCATACATACATATTTCAGTTTAATATTACAAGAATAAATACTTTGAAACTGCTACATAATATACTTATGTGTTTCCCTTATAAAGGAATGAATCTAAAATTATTAAAAGTACAACAACATGCCATGAGTTGAAAATTGGTATACATAAATGTATAGAGGGCATGATTACAAACGTGTAACAAATCGAAATACAATAAAAATAAAATAACTGAAGAAACATAGGCACGAATACAAATGAATAGGGGAGGTCTAAGGTGGATTTAGATTGAAGTCAAAATAGTTGTAATTTGAGAATTCTTTTGAATGAAACCTGCTATTTTCAATGCTAGCAAAAGGTACGAGTTTTCAATTTTATATAAGACATCATCATTTCGGCCTTATATCAACAATGCAGTATATATTTAATATACGAAATAAAACAGTACACAGGATATATAAACCTGCCACTACACAGGATATATAAACCTGACAGTACGCAGAATATATAAACCTAACAGTACACAGGATATATCAACCTGACAGTACACAGAATATAAACCTAACAGTACACAGGATATATAAACCTGACAGTACACAGGATATATAAACCGAACCGTACACAGAATATATAAACCTGACTGTACA
Organism: Mactra quadrangularis; assembly: GCA_025267735.1. NCBI lineage: Eukaryota > Metazoa > Mollusca > Bivalvia > Venerida > Mactridae > Mactra > Mactra quadrangularis. The sequence continues at coordinate 12,539,002 of CM046305.1, forward strand.
CAGGATATATAAACCTGACAGTACACAGGATATATAAACCTAACGGTACACAGAATATATAAACATGACATTACACAGGATATATAAACCTGACAGTACACAGAATATAAACCTGATAGTACACAGGATATATAAACCTGACAGTACACAGGATATATAAACCTGACAGTACACAGGATATATAAACCTGCCAGGACACAGGATATATAAACCTGACAGTACGCAGAATATATTAATCAGACAGTACACAGGATATATAAACCTGAGAGTACACAGGATATATAAACCTGATAGTAGACAGGATATATAATCCTGACAGTACACAGGATATATAAATCTAACAGTACACAGGATATATAAACCTAACAGTACATAGGATATATATATACCTGCCAGTACACAGGATATATAAACCTGACAGTACACTGGCTATATAAACCTGACAGTACACAGGATATATTAATTTGACAGTACACAGGATATATTAATTTGACAGTACACAGGATATATTAATCTGACAGTACACAGGATATATTAATTTGACAGTACACAGGATATATAAACCTGACAGTACACTGGATATATAAACCTGACAGTACACTGGATATATATACCTGACAGTACACTGGATATATATACCTGACAGTACACAGGATGAATAAAGCAGACAGAACACAGGATATGTAAACCTGACAGTACGCAGGATATATAAACCTGACAGTACACAGGATATATATACCTGACAGTACACAGGATATATAAATCTGACAGTACACAGGATATATTAATTTGACAGTACACAGGATATATTTATTTGACAGTACACAGGATATATTAATTTGACAGTACACAGGATATATTAATCTGACAGTACACAGGATATATAAACCTGACAGTACACAGGATATATAAACCTGACAGTACACTGGATATATATACCTGACAGTACATAGGATGAATAAAGCAGACAGAACACAGGATATGTAAACCTGACAGTACACAGGATGAATAAACCTGACAGTACACAGGATGAATAAACCTGACAGTACACAGGATGAATAAACCTGACAGTACACAGGATGAATAAACCTGACAGTACACAGGATGAATAAACCTGACAGTACACAGGATATATAAACTTGACAGTACATAGGATATATAAACCTGATAGTACACAGGATATATAAACATGACAGTACACAGGATATATAAACCTGATAGTACATAGGATATGTAAACCTGACAGTACACAGGATGAATAAACCTGACAGTACACAGGATATATAAACCTGACAGTACATAGGATATATAAATCTGATAGTACACAGGATATATAAACATGACAGTACACAGGATATATAAACCTGACAGTACACAGGATATATAAACCTGACAGTACACAGGATATGTAAACCTGTCAGTACACAGGATATGTAAACTTGACAGTACACAGGATATGTAAACCTGACAGTACACAGGATGAATAAACCTGACAGTACACAGGATGAATAAATCTGACAGTACACAGAATGAATAAACCTAACAGTACACAGGATATATAAACATGACAGTGCACAGGATATATATAAACCTGACAGTACACAGGATATATAAACCTGACAGTACACAGGATATATAAACCTGATAGTACACAGGATCAATAAACCTGACAGTACACAGGATGAATAAACCTGACAGTACACAGGATATATAAACCTTACAGTACGCAGGATATATAAACCTGACAGTACGCAGGATATATAAACCTGACAGAACACAGGATATATAAACCTGACTGTACACAGGATATATAAACCTGACAGAACACAGGATATATTAACCTTACAGTACGCAGGATATATAAACCTGATAGTACACAGGATGAATAAACCTGACAGTACACAGGATATATAAACCTGACAGTACACAGGATATATAAACCTGATAGTACACAGGATATATAAACCTGACAGTACACAGAATATATAAACCTGATAGTACACAGGATATATAAACCTGACAGTACACAGGATATATTAATCTGACAGTACACAGGATATATAAACCTGACAGTACACAGGATATATAAACATGACAGTACACAGGATGAATAAACCAGACAGTACACAGAATATATAAACCTGACATTACACAGAATATATAAACCTAACAGTACACAGGATATATAAACCTGACTGTACACAGGATATAAACCTGACAGTACACAGAATGTATAAACCTGACAGTGCACATGATATATAAACCTAACAGTACACAGGATGAATAAACCTAACAGTACACAGGATATATAAACCTGAGAGTACACAGGATATATAAACCTGACAGTACACAGGATATATAAACCTGACAGTACACAGGATATATATACCTGACAGTACACAGGATATATATACCTGACAGTACACAGGATATATATACCTGACAGTACACAGGATATATTAATCTGACAGTACACAGGATATATAAATCTGACAGTACACAGGATATATATACCTGACAGTACACAGGATATATATACCTGACAGTACACAGGATATATTAATCTGACAGTACACAGGATGAATAAACCTGACAGTACACAGAATGAATAAACCAGACGGTACACAGGATAAATAAACCTGACACTGTACAGGATATATAAACCTGACAGTACACAGGATATATTAATCTGATAGTACACAGGATATATAAACCTGATAGTACACAGGATATATAAACCTGACAGTACACAGGATATATAAACCTAACAGTACACAGGATAAATACACCTAACAGTACACAGGATATATAAACCTGACAGTACACAGGATATATAAACCTGACAGTACTCAGGATATATAAACCTGACAGTACACAGGATGAATAAACCTGACAGTACACAGGATATATAAACCTGATAGTACACAGGATATATAAACCTGACAGTACACAGGATGAATAAACCTGACAGTACACAGGATATATAAACCTGACAGTACACAGGATAAATAAACCTGACAGTACACAGGATATATAAACATGACAGTACACAGGATATATAAACCTGACAGTACACAGGATAAATAAACCTGACAGTACACAGGATATATATACCTGACAGTACACAGGATATATAAACCTGACAGTACACAGGATATATAAACCTGATAGTACACAGGATATATAAACCTGACAGTACACAGAATATATAAACCTGATAGTACACAGGATATATAAACCTGACAGTACACAGGATATATAAACCTGATAGTACACAGGATATATAAACCTGACAGTACACAGAATATATAAACCTGATAGTACACAGGATATATAAACCTGACAGTACACAGGATATATTAATCTGACAGTACACAGGATATATAAACCTGACAGTACACAGGATAAATAAACCAGACAGTACACAGAATATATAAACCTGACAGTACACAGAATATATAAACCTAACAGTACACAGGATATATAAACCTGACTGTACACAGGATATATAAACCTGACAGTACACAGAATATATAAACCTAACAGTACACAGAATATATAAACCTGACAGTACACAGGATATATAAACCTGACAGTACACAGAATATATAAACCTAACAGTACACAGGATATATAAACCTTACTGTACACAGGATATATTAATCTGACAGTACACAGGATGAATAAACCTAACAGTACACAGGATATATAAACCTGACAGTACACAGGATTTGTAAACCTGACTGTACACAGGATATATTAATCTGACAGTACATAGGATATATAAACCTAACAGTACACAGGATATATAAACCTGACAGTACACAGGATATATAAACCTGACAGTACACAGGATATATAAACCTGACAGTACACAGGATATATAAACCTGACAGTACACAGGATATAAAAATCTGACAGTACACAGGATATATAAACCTGACAGTACACAGGATATATAAACCTGACAGTACACAGGATATATAAACCTGACAGTACACAGAATATATAAACCTGCCAGTACACAGGATATATAAACCAGACAGTTCACAGGATGAATAAACCTGACAGTACACAGAATATATAAACCTGACAGTACACAGGATATATAAACCAGACAGTTCACAGGATGAATAAACCTGACAGTACACAGGATATATAAACCTGACAGTACACAGGATATATAAACCTGATAGTACACAGGATATATAAACCTGACAGTACACAGGATATATTAACCTGACAGTACACAGGATATATAAACCTGACAGTACACAGGATATATAAACCTGACAGTACACAGGATATATTAATCTGACAGTACACAGGATATATTAATCTGGCAGTACACAGGATATATAAACCTGACAGTACACAGGATATATATACCTGACAGTACACAGGATATATAAATCTGACAGTACACAGGATATATTAATTTGACAGTACACAGGATATATTTATTTGACAGTACACAGGATATATTAATTTGACAGTACACAGGATATATTAATCTGACAGTACACAGGATATATAAACCTGACAGTACACAGGATATATAAACCTGACAGTACACTGGATATATATACCTGACAGTACATAGGATGAATAAAGCAGACAGAACACAGGATATGTAAACCTGACAGTACACAGGATGAATAAACCTGACAGTACACAGGATGAATAAACCTGACAGTACACAGGATGAATAAACCTGACAGTACACAGGATGAATAAACCTGACAGTACACAGGATGAATAAACCTGACAGTACACAGGATATATAAACTTGACAGTACATAGGATATATAAACCTGATAGTACACAGGATATATAAACATGACAGTACACAGGATATATAAACCTGATAGTACATAGGATATGTAAACCTGACAGTACACAGGATGAATAAACCTGACAGTACACAGGATATATAAACCTGACAGTACATAGGATATATAAATCTGATAGTACACAGGATATATAAACATGACAGTACACAGGATATATAAACCTGACAGTACACAGGATATATAAACCTGACAGTACACAGGATATGTAAACCTGTCAGTACACAGGATATGTAAACTTGACAGTACACAGGATATGTAAACCTGACAGTACACAGGATGAATAAACCTGACAGTACACAGGATGAATAAATCTGACAGTACACAGAATGAATAAACCTAACAGTACACAGGATATATAAACATGACAGTGCACAGGATATATATAAACCTGACAGTACACAGGATATATAAACCTGACAGTACACAGGATATATAAACCTGATAGTACACAGGATCAATAAACCTGACAGTACACAGGATGAATAAACCTGACAGTACACAGGATATATAAACCTTACAGTACGCAGGATATATAAACCTGACAGTACGCAGGATATATAAACCTGACAGAACACAGGATATATAAACCTGACTGTACACAGGATATATAAACCTGACAGAACACAGTATATATTAACCTTACAGTACGCAGGATATATAAACCTGATAGTACACAGGATGAATAAACCTGACAGTACACAGGATATATAAACCTGACAGTACACAGGATATATAAACCTGATAGTACACAGGATATATAAACCTGACAGTACACAGAATATATAAACCTGATAGTACACAGGATATATAAACCTGACAGTACACAGGATATATTAATCTGACAGTACACAGGATATATAAACCTGACAGTACACAGGATATATAAACATGACAGTACACAGGATGAATAAACCAGACAGTACACAGAATATATAAACCTGACATTACACAGAATATATAAACCTAACAGTACACAGGATATATAAACCTGACTGTACACAGGATATAAACCTGACAGTACACAGAATGTATAAACCTGACAGTGCACATGATATATAAACCTAACAGTACACAGGATGAATAAACCTAACAGTACACAGGATATATAAACCTGAGAGTACACAGGATATATAAACCTGACAGTACACAGGATATATAACCCTGACAGTACACAGGATATATATACCTGACAGTACACAGGATATATATACCTGACAGTACACAGGATATATATACCTGACAGTACACAGGATATATTAATCTGACAGTACACAGGATATATAAATCTGACAGTACACAGGATATATATACCTGACAGTACACAGGATATATATACCTGACAGTACACAGGATATATTAATCTGACAGTACACAGGATGAATAAACCTGACAGTACACAGAATGAATAAACCAGACGGTACACAGGATAAATAAACCTGACACTGTACAGGATATATAAACCTGACAGTACACAGGATATATTAATCTGATAGTACACAGGATATATAAACCTGATAGTACACAGGATATATAAACCTGACAGTACACAGGATATATAAACCTAACAGTACACAGGATAAATACACCTAACAGTACACAGGATATATAAACCTGACAGTACACAGGATATATAAACCTGACAGTACTCAGGATATATAAACCTGACAGTACACAGGATGAATAAACCTGACAGTACACAGGATATATAAACCTGATAGTACACAGGATATATAAACCTGACAGTACACAGGATGAATAAACCTGACAGTACACAGGATATATAAACCTGACAGTACACAGGATAAATAAACCTGACAGTACACAGGATATATAAACATGACAGTACACAGGATATATAAACCTGACAGTACACAGGATAAATAAACCTGACAGTACACAGGATATATATACCTGACAGTACACAGGATATATAAACCTGACAGTACACAGGATATATAAACCTGATAGTACACAGGATATATAAACCTGACAGTACACAGAATATATAAACCTGATAGTACACAGGATATATAAACCTGACAGTACACAGGATATATAAACCTGATAGTACACAGGATATATAAACCTGACAGTACACAGAATATATAAACCTGATAGTACACAGGATATATAAACCTGACAGTACACAGGATATATTAATCTGACAGTACACAGGATATATAAACCTGACAGTACACAGGATAAATAAACCAGACAGTACACAGAATATATAAACCTGACAGTACACAGAATATATAAACCTAACAGTACACAGGATATATAAACCTGACTGTACACAGGATATATAAACCTGACAGTACACAGAATATATAAACCTAACAGTACACAGAATATATAAACCTGACAGTACACAGGATATATAAACCTGACAGTACACAGAATATATAAACCTAACAGTACACAGGATATATAAACCTTACTGTACACAGGATATATTAATCTGACAGTACACAGGATGAATAAACCTAACAGTACACAGGATATATAAACCTGACAGTACACAGGATTTGTAAACCTGACTGTACACAGGATATATTAATCTGACAGTACATAGGATATATAAACCTAACAGTACACAGGATATATAAACCTGACAGTACACAGGATATATAAACCTGACAGTACACAGGATATATAAACCTGACAGTACACAGGATATATAAACCTGACAGTACACAGGATATAAAAATCTGACAGTACACAGGATATATAAACCTGACAGTACACAGGATATATAAACCTGACAGTACACAGGATATATAAACCTGACAGTACACAGAATATATAAACCTGCCAGTACACAGGATATATAAACCAGACAGTTCACAGGATGAATAAACCTGACAGTACACAGAATATATAAACCTGACAGTACACAGGATATATAAACCAGACAGTTCACAGGATGAATAAACCTGACAGTACACAGGATATATAAACCTGACAGTACACAGGATATATAAACCTGATAGTACACAGGATATATAAACCTGACAGTACACAGGATATATTAACCTGACATTACACAGGATATATAAACCTGACAGTACACAGGATATATAAACCTGACAGTACACAGGATATATTAATCTGACAGTACACAGGATATATTAATCTGGCAGTACACAGGATATATAAACCTGACAGTACACAGGATATATAAACCTGACAGTACACAGGATGAATAAATCTGACAGTACACAGAATGAATAAATCTGACAGTACACAGGATATATTAATCTGACAGAACACAGGATATATAAACCTGACAGTACACAGGATATATAAACCTGACAGTACACAGGATATATAAACCTGACAGTACACAGGATATATAAACCTGACAGTACACAGGATGAATAAACCAGACAGTACACAGGATATATAAACCTGACTGAACACAGGATATATAAACCTGACAGTACACAGGATATATATACCTGACAGTACACAGAATATATAAACCTGACAGTACACAGGATATATTAATCTGACAGTACAGAGGATATATATACCTGACAGTACACAGGATATATAAACCTGACAGAACACAGGATATATAAACCTGACAGTACACAGGATATATAAATCTGACAGTACACAGGATATATTAATCTGACAGTACACAGGATATATAAACCTGACAGTACACAGGATATATATACCTGACAGTACACAGGATATATATACCTGACAGTACACAGGATATAATTATTTGACAGTACACAGGATATATTAATTTGACAGTACACAGGATATATTAATTTGACAGTACACAGGATATATTAATTTGACAGTACACAGGATATATAAACCTGACAGTACACAGGATGAATAAACCAGACAGTACACAGGATATATAAACCTGACAGTACACAGGATATATTAATTTGACAGTACACAGGATATATTAATTTGACAGTACACAGGATATATTAATTTGACAGTACACAGGATATATTAATCTGACAGTACACAGGATATATTTATCTGACAGTACACAGGATATATAAACCTGACAGCACACAGGATATATAAACCTGACAGTACACAGGATGAATAAACCAGACAGTACACAGGATATATAAACCTGACAGAACACAGGATATATAAACCTGACAGTACACAGAATATATAAACCTGATAGTACACAGGATATATAAACCTGACAGTACACAGGATATATTAATCTGACAGTACACAGGATATATAAACCTGATAGTACACAGGATATATAAACCTGACAGTACACAGGATATATAAACCTGACAGAACACAGGATATATTAACCTTACAGTACACAGGATATATAAACCTGACAGAACACAGGATGAATAAACCTGACAGTACACAGAATATATAAACCTGACAGTACACAGGATGAATTAACCTGACAGTACACAGGATGAATAAACCTGACAGTACACAGGATATATAAACCTGACAGTACACAGGATATATATACCTGACAGTACACAGGATATATAAACCTTACAGTACGCAGGATATATAAACCTGACAGAACACAGGATATATAAACCTGACAGAACACAGGATGAATAAACCTGACAGTACGCAGGATATATAAACCTGATAGTACACAGGATGAATAAACCTGACAGTACACAGGATATATAAACCTGACAGTACACAGAATATATAAACCTGACAGTACGCAGGATATATATACCTGACAGTACACAGGATATATTAATCTGACAGTACACGTGATGAATAAACCTGACAGTACACAGAATGAATAAACCAGACGGTACACAGGATAAATATACCTGACAGTACACAGGATGTATATACCTGACAGTACACAGGATGTATATACCTGACAGTACACAGGATATATTAATCTGGCAGTACATAGGATATATAAACCTGATAGTACACAGGATATATAAACCTGATAGTACACAGGATATATAAACCTGACAGTACACAGGATATATAAACCTGACAGTACACAGGATATATAAACCTGATAGTACACAGGATATATAAACCTGACAGTACGCAGGATATATAAACCTGACAGTACACAGAATATATAAACCTGATAGTACACAGGATATATAAACCTGACAGTACACAGGATATATTAATCTGACAGTACACAGGATATATAAACCTGACAGTACACAGGATATATAAACATGACAGTACACAGGATGAATAAACCAGACAGTACACAGAATATATAAACCTGACATTACACAGAATATATAAACCTAACAGTACACAGGATATATAAACCTGACTGTACACAGGATATAAACCTGACAGTACACAGAATGTATAAACCTGACAGTGCACATGATATATAAACCTAACAGTACACAGGATGAATAAACCTAACAGTACACAGGATATATAAACCTGAGAGTACACAGGATATATAAACCTGACAGTACACAGGATATATAAACCTGACAGTACACAGGATATATATACCTGACAGTACACAGGATATATATACCTGACAGTACACAGGATATATATACCTGACAGTACACAGGATATATTAATCTGACAGTACACAGGATATATAAATCTGACAGTACACAGGATATATATACCTGACAGTACACAGGATATATATACCTGACAGTACACAGGATATATTAATCTGACAGTACACAGGATGAATAAACCTGACAGTACACAGAATAAATAAACCAGACGGTACACAGGATAAATAAACCTGACACTGTACAGGATATATAAACCTGACAGTACACAGGATATATTAATCTGATAGTACACAGGATATATAAACCTGATAGTACACAGGATATATAAACCTGACAGTACACAGGATATATAAACCTAACAGTACACAGGATAAATACACCTAACAGTACACAGGATATATAAACCTGACAGTACACAGGATATATAAACCTGACAGTACTCAGGATATATAAACCTGACAGTACACAGGATGAATAAACCTGACAGTACACAGGATATATAAACCTGATAGTACACAGGATATATAAACCTGACAGTACACAGGATGAATAAACCTGACAGTACACAGGATATATAAACCTGACAGTACACAGGATAAATAAACCTGACAGTACACAGGATATATAAACATGACAGTACACAGGATATATAAACCTGACAGTACACAGGATAAATAAACCTGACAGTACACAGGATATATATACCTGACAGTACACAGGATATATAAACCTGACAGTACACAGGATATATAAACCTGATAGTACACAGGATATATAAACCTGACAGTACACAGAATATATAAACCTGATAGTACACAGGATATATAAACCTGACAGTACACAGGATATATAAACCTGATAGTACACAGGATATATAAACCTGACAGTACACAGAATATATAAACCTGATAGTACACAGGATATATAAACCTGACAGTACACAGGATATATTAATCTGACAGTACACAGGATATATAAACCTGACAGTACACAGGATAAATAAACCAGACAGTACACAGAATATATAAACCTGACAGTACACAGAATATATAAACCTAACAGTACACAGGATATATAAACCTGACTGTACACAGGATATATAAACCTGACAGTACACAGAATATATAAACCTAACAGTACACAGAATATATAAACCTGACAGTACACAGGATATATAAACCTGACAGTACACAGAATATATAAACCTAACAGTACACAGGATATATAAACCTTACTGTACACAGGATATATTAATCTGACAGTACACAGGATGAATAAACCTAACAGTACACAGGATATATAAACCTGACAGTACACAGGATTTGTAAACCTGACTGTACACAGGATATATTAATCTGACAGTACATAGGATATATAAACCTAACAGTACACAGGATATATAAACCTGACAGTACACAGGATATATAAACCTGACAGTACACAGGATATATAAACCTGACAGTACACAGGATATATAAACCTGACAGTACACAGGATATAAAAATCTGACAGTACACAGGATATATAAACCTGACAGTACACAGGATATATAAACCTGACAGTACACAGGATATATAAACCTGACAGTACACAGAATATATAAACCTGCCAGTACACAGGATATATAAACCAGACAGTTCACAGGATGAATAAACCTGACAGTACACAGAATATATAAACCTGACAGTACACAGGATATATAAACCAGACAGTTCACAGGATGAATAAACCTGACAGTACACAGGATATATAAACCTGACAGTACACAGGATATATAAACCTGATAGTACACAGGATATATAAACCTGACAGTACACAGGATATATTAACCTGACATTACACAGGATATATAAACCTGACAGTACACAGGATATATAAACCTGACAGTACACAGGATATATTAATCTGACAGTACACAGGATATATTAATCTGGCAGTACACAGGATATATAAACCTGACAGTACACAGGATATATAAACCTGACAGTACACAGGATGAATAAATCTGACAGTACACAGAATGAATAAATCTGACAGTACACAGGATATATTAATCTGACAGAACACAGGATATATAAACCTGACAGTACACAGGATATATAAACCTGACAGTACACAGGATATATAAACCTGACAGTACACAGGATATATAAACCTGACAGTACACAGGATGAATAAACCAGACAGTACACAGGATATATAAACCTGACTGAACACAGGATATATAAACCTGACAGTACACAGGATATATATACCTGACAGTACACAGAATATATAAACCTGACAGTACACAGGATATATTAATCTGACAGTACACAGGATATATATACCTGACAGTACACAGGATATATAAACCTGACAGAACACAGGATATATAAACCTGACAGTACACAGGATATATAAATCTGACAGTACACAGGATATATTAATCTGACAGTACACAGGATATATAAACCTGACAGTACACAGGATATATATACCTGACAGTACACAGGATATATATACCTGACAGTACACAGGATATAATTATTTGACAGTACACAGGATATATTAATTTGACAGTACACAGGATATATTAATTTGACAGTACACAGGATATATTAATTTGACAGTACACAGGATATATAAACCTGACAGTACACAGGATGAATAAACCAGACAGTACACAGGATATATAAACCTGACAGTACACAGGATATATTAATTTGACAGTACACAGGATATATTAATTTGACAGTACACAGGATATATTAATTTGACAGTACACAGGATATATTAATCTGACAGTACACAGGATATATTTATCTGACAGTACACAGGATATATAAACCTGACAGCACACAGGATATATAAACCTGACAGTACACAGGATGAATAAACCAGACAGTACACAGGATATATAAACCTGACAGAACACAGGATATATAAACCTGACAGTACACAGAATATATAAACCTGATAGTACACAGGATATATAAACCTGACAGTACACAGGATATATTAATCTGACAGTACACAGGATATATAAACCTGATAGTACACAGGATATATAAACCTGACAGTACACAGGATATATAAACCTGACAGAACACAGGATATATTAACCTTACAGTACACAGGATATATAAACCTGACAGAACACAGGATGAATAAACCTGACAGTACACAGAATATATAAACCTGACAGTACACAGGATGAATTAACCTGACAGTACACAGGATGAATAAACCTGACAGTACACAGGATATATAAACCTGACAGTACACAGGATATATATACCTGACAGTACACAGGATATATAAACCTTACAGTACGCAGGATATATAAACCTGACAGAACACAGGATATATAAACCTGACAGAACACAGGATGAATAAACCTGACAGTACGCAGGATATATAAACCTGATAGTACACAGGATGAATAAACCTGACAGTACACAGGATATATAAACCTGACAGTACACAGAATATATAAACCTGACAGTACGCAGGATATATATACCTGACAGTACACAGGATATATTAATCTGACAGTACACGTGATGAATAAACCTGACAGTACACAGAATGAATAAACCAGACGGTACACAGGATAAATATACCTGACAGTACACAGGATGTATATACCTGACAGTACACAGGATGTATATACCTGACAGTACACAGGATATATTAATCTGGCAGTACATAGGATATATAAACCTGATAGTACACAGGATATATAAACCTGATAGTACACAGGATATATAAACCTGACAGTACACAGGATATATAAACCTGACAGTACACAGGATATATAAACCTGATAGTACACAGGATATATAAACCTGACAGTACGCAGGATATATAAACCTGACAGTACACAGGATATATAAACCTGACAGTACACAGGATATATAAACCTGACAGTACACAGGATATATAAACCTGACAGTACACAGGATGAATAAACCTAACAGTACATAGGATATATGTACCTAACAGTACACAGGATGAATAAACCTGATAGTACACAGAATGAATATTCCTGACAGTACACAGGATATTGTCTTGTAGAACGAAGATTGAATATAATGAATAAAATGATAAAACTTGGATATTTTGTAAATGACCAAACTGGTTGTCATAATGTCACTTTAAATTTAATTCATACATATAATGTATTTCACGAACAGTGCATATACACAATTATTTAACAAGGTACAATTCTAGGTACATTTACAGTTTAATTAGGAATTTTAAGCTTGTTTATAGATTTGTGATTAATAGTAAGTTATGTACTGTACAATGTATACAAACACTCAAACTTACTTTCAGTTTTAATTATTCATTAAATATAAACTAAATTTAATATGTATAACATCAAAACGTATAACCTTCCAAACGATCTCGGAAGAATGAAATTTTGAAGAAAAATACAACTAACCATGCAAACGACACGAAAGTTTGAAATTAGCTTTTATTACTATAATTAAAGCTTATTCATGAATCATATGTTAAAAAAACTTATTCATGCAGATTTTGGACTTTGTTCAGACGGCTCTGAGTTCCAAGAGAACACTAATCACACTGAAATATAAAGCAGATTTATTATAGTGGTATACAGATTTCGTCAAATAGGGTTTTTTGTCCAGTAAATTACCAAAAAAAAATATAACTACATAGTATTAAATATATATACACGACTTATTTTTTCCATACAGTGTTATTAAATCTTCAGTATTTAGTTCCAATTTTATGCACTTTGAGTTAATTTTTAACATTTGCGTTTCGATTTAACAGAAGAATAGTCTGTCAAAAATAGAAAGGATGAATGTATTCAAATATTCTTTTATTATAGTATAAAACAAGTGAGTAATATCTACACTCATATTCACTGAGCCTCACGTACTTAATAACAAATTGTTTTTTACAGCGACAGTTTCAGTTTATTGTGAAAAATCGACATTTTAATGTCTTTGACACAAAACATAAGAACAAATAAATATTAAAATTTAAACATAATTAAATAAAAAAACATATGTGAAATAGAAGGATGTAAAAAGGGAAGAAAACAATACATTATACAGTTACATCAATAGTGCACAAATACACATGTATAACTTCAAATCAGTTCATACATACATATTTCAGTTTAATATTACAAGAATAAATACTTTGAAACTGCTACATAATATACTTATGTGTTTCCCTTATAAAGGAATGAATCTAAAATTATTAAAAGTACAACAACATGCCATGAGTTGAAAATTGGTATACATAAATGTATAGAGGGCATGATTACAAACGTGTAACAAATCGAAATACAATAAAAATAAAATAACTGAAGAAACATAGGCACGAATACAAATGAATAGGGGAGGTCTAAGGTGGATTTAGATTGAAGTCAAAATAGTTGTAATTTGAGAATTCTTTTGAATGAAACCTGCTATTTTCAATGCTAGCAAAAGGTACGAGTTTTCAATTTTATATAAGACATCATCATTTCGGCCTTATATCAACAATGCAGTATATATTTAATATACGAAATAAAACAGTACACAGGATATATAAACCTGCCACTACACAGGATATATAAACCTGACAGTACGCAGAATATATAAACCTAACAGTACACAGGATATATCAACCTGACAGTACACAGAATATAAACCTAACAGTACACAGGATATATAAACCTGACAGTACACAGGATATATAAACCGAACCGTACACAGAATATATAAACCTGACTGTACACAGGATATATAAACCTGACAGTACACAGGATATATAAACCTAACGGTACACAGAATATATAAACATGACATTACACAGGATATATAAACCTGACAGTACACAGAATATAAACCTGATAGTACACAGGATATATAAACCTGACAGTACACAGGATATATAAACCTGACAGTACACAGGATATATAAACCTGACAGTACACAGGATATATAAACCTGACAGTACACAGAATATATAAACCTGCCAGTACACAGGATATATAAACCAGACAGTTCACAGGATGAATAAACCTGACAGTACACAGAATATATAAACCTGACAGTACACAGGATATATAAACCAGACAGTTCACAGGATGAATAAACCTGACAGTACACAGGATATATAAACCTGACAGTACACAGGATATATAAACCTGATAGTACACAGGATATATAAACCTGACAGTACACAGGATATATTAACCTGACAGTACACAGGATATATAAACCTGACAGTACACAGGATATATAAACCTGACAGTACACAGGATATATTAATCTGACAGTACACAGGATATATTAATCTGGCAGTACACAGGATATATAAACCTGACAGTACACAGGATATATATACCTGACAGTACACAGGATATATAAATCTGACAGTACACAGGATATATTAATTTGACAGTACACAGGATATATTTATTTGACAGTACACAGGATATATTAATTTGACAGTACACAGGATATATTAATCTGACAGTACACAGGATATATAAACCTGACAGTACACAGGATATATAAACCTGACAGTACACTGGATATATATACCTGACAGTACATAGGATGAATAAAGCAGACAGAACACAGGATATGTAAACCTGACAGTACACAGGATGAATAAACCTGACAGTACACAGGATGAATAAACCTGACAGTACACAGGATGAATAAACCTGACAGTACACAGGATGAATAAACCTGACAGTACACAGGATGAATAAACCTGACAGTACACAGGATATATAAACTTGACAGTACATAGGATATATAAACCTGATAGTACACAGGATATATAAACATGACAGTACACAGGATATATAAACCTGATAGTACATAGGATATGTAAACCTGACAGTACACAGGATGAATAAACCTGACAGTACACAGGATATATAAACCTGACAGTACATAGGATATATAAATCTGATAGTACACAGGATATATAAACATGACAGTACACAGGATATATAAACCTGACAGTACACAGGATATATAAACCTGACAGTACACAGGATATGTAAACCTGTCAGTACACAGGATATGTAAACTTGACAGTACACAGGATATGTAAACCTGACAGTACACAGGATGAATAAACCTGACAGTACACAGGATGAATAAATCTGACAGTACACAGAATGAATAAACCTAACAGTACACAGGATATATAAACATGACAGTGCACAGGATATATATAAACCTGACAGTACACAGGATATATAAACCTGACAGTACACAGGATATATAAACCTGATAGTACACAGGATCAATAAACCTGACAGTACACAGGATGAATAAACCTGACAGTACACAGGATATATAAACCTTACAGTACGCAGGATATATAAACCTGACAGTACGCAGGATATATAAACCTGACAGAACACAGGATATATAAACCTGACTGTACACAGGATATATAAACCTGACAGAACACAGGATATATTAACCTTACAGTACGCAGGATATATAAACCTGATAGTACACAGGATGAATAAACCTGACAGTACACAGGATATATAAACCTGACAGTACACAGGATATATAAACCTGATAGTACACAGGATATATAAACCTGACAGTACACAGAATATATAAACCTGATAGTACACAGGATATATAAACCTGACAGTACACAGGATATATTAATCTGACAGTACACAGGATATATAAACCTGACAGTACACAGGATATATAAACATGACAGTACACAGGATGAATAAACCAGACAGTACACAGAATATATAAACCTGACATTACACAGAATATATAAACCTAACAGTACACAGGATATATAAACCTGACTGTACACAGGATATAAACCTGACAGTACACAGAATGTATAAACCTGACAGTGCACATGATATATAAACCTAACAGTACACAGGATGAATAAACCTAACAGTACACAGGATATATAAACCTGAGAGTACACAGGATATATAAACCTGACAGTACACAGGATATATAAACCTGACAGTACACAGGATATATATACCTGACAGTACACAGGATATATATACCTGACAGTACACAGGATATATATACCTGACAGTACACAGGATATATTAATCTGACAGTACACAGGATATATAAATCTGACAGTACACAGGATATATATACCTGACAGTACACAGGATATATATACCTGACAGTACACAGGATATATTAATCTGACAGTACACAGGATGAATAAACCTGACAGTACACAGAATGAATAAACCAGACGGTACACAGGATAAATAAACCTGACACTGTACAGGATATATAAACCTGACAGTACACAGGATATATTAATCTGATAGTACACAGGATATATAAACCTGATAGTACACAGGATATATAAACCTGACAGTACACAGGATATATAAACCTAACAGTACACAGGATAAATACACCTAACAGTACACAGGATATATAAACCTGACAGTACACAGGATATATAAACCTGACAGTACTCAGGATATATAAACCTGACAGTACACAGGATGAATAAACCTGACAGTACACAGGATATATAAACCTGATAGTACACAGGATATATAAACCTGACAGTACACAGGATGAATAAACCTGACAGTACACAGGATATATAAACCTGACAGTACACAGGATAAATAAACCTGACAGTACACAGGATATATAAACATGACAGTACACAGGATATATAAACCTGACAGTACACAGGATAAATAAACCTGACAGTACACAGGATATATATACATGACAGTACACAGGATATATAAACCTGACAGTACACAGGATATATAAACCTGATAGTACACAGGATATATAAACCTGACAGTACACAGAATATATAAACCTGATAGTACACAGGATATATAAACCTGACAGTACACAGGATATATAAACCTGATAGTACACAGGATATATAAACCTGACAGTACACAGAATATATAAACCTGATAGTACACAGGATATATAAACCTGACAGTACACAGGATATATTAATCTGACAGTACACAGGATATATAAACCTGACAGTACACAGGATAAATAAACCAGACAGTACACAGAATATATAAACCTGACAGTACACAGAATATATAAACCTAACAGTACACAGGATATATAAACCTGACTGTACACAGGATATATAAACCTGACAGTACACAGAATATATAAACCTAACAGTACACAGAATATATAAACCTGACAGTACACAGGATATATAAACCTGACAGTACACAGAATATATAAACCTAACAGTACACAGGATATATAAACCTTACTGTACACAGGATATATTAATCTGACAGTACACAGGATGAATAAACCTAACAGTACACAGGATATATAAACCTGACAGTACACAGGATTTGTAAACCTGACTGTACACAGGATATATTAATCTGACAGTACATAGGATATATAAACCTAACAGTACACAGGATATATAAACCTGACAGTACACAGGATATATAAACCTGACAGTACACAGGATATATAAACCTGACAGTACACAGGATATATAAACCTGACAGTACACAGGATATAAAAATCTGACAGTACACAGGATATATAAACCTGACAGTACACAGGATATATAAACCTGACAGTACACAGGATATATAAACCTGACAGTACACAGAATATATAAACCTGCCAGTACACAGGATATATAAACCAGACAGTTCACAGGATGAATAAACCTGACAGTACACAGAATATATAAACCTGACAGTACACAGGATATATAAACCAGACAGTTCACAGGATGAATAAACCTGACAGTACACAGGATATATAAACCTGACAGTACACAGGATATATAAACCTGATAGTACACAGGATATATAAACCTGACAGTACACAGGATATATTAACCTGACATTACACAGGATATATAAACCTGACAGTACACAGGATATATAAACCTGACAGTACACAGGATATATTAATCTGACAGTACACAGGATATATTAATCTGGCAGTACACAGGATATATAAACCTGACAGTACACAGGATATATAAACCTGACAGTACACAGGATGAATAAATCTGACAGTACACAGAATGAATAAATCTGACAGTACACAGGATATATTAATCTGACAGAACACAGGATATATAAACCTGACAGTACACAGGATATATAAACCTGACAGTACACAGGATATATAAACCTGACAGTACACAGGATATATAAACCTGACAGTACACAGGATGAATAAACCAGACAGTACACAGGATATATAAACCTGACTGAACACAGGATATATAAACCTGACAGTACACAGGATATATATACCTGACAGTACACAGAATATATAAACCTGACAGTACACAGGATATATTAATCTGACAGTACACAGGATATATATACCTGACAGTACACAGGATATATAAACCTGACAGAACACAGGATATATAAACCTGACAGTACACAGGATATATAAATCTGACAGTACACAGGATATATTAATCTGACAGTACACAGGATATATAAACCTGACAGTACACAGGATATATATACCTGACAGTACACAGGATATATATACCTGACAGTACACAGGATATAATTATTTGACAGTACACAGGATATATTAATTTGACAGTACACAGGATATATTAATTTGACAGTACACAGGATATATTAATTTGACAGTACACAGGATATATAAACCTGACAGTACACAGGATGAATAAACCAGACAGTACACAGGATATATAAACCTGACAGTACACAGGATATATTAATTTGACAGTACACAGGATATATTAATTTGACAGTACACAGGATATATTAATTTGACAGTACACAGGATATATTAATCTGACAGTACACAGGATATATTTATCTGACAGTACACAGGATATATAAACCTGACAGCACACAGGATATATAAACCTGACAGTACACAGGATGAATAAACCAGACAGTACACAGGATATATAAACCTGACAGAACACAGGATATATAAACCTGACAGTACACAGAATATATAAACCTGATAGTACACAGGATATATAAACCTGACAGTACACAGGATATATTAATCTGACAGTACACAGGATATATAAACCTGATAGTACACAGGATATATAAACCTGACAGTACACAGGATATATAAACCTGACAGAACACAGGATATATTAACCTTACAGTACACAGGATATATAAACCTGACAGAACACAGGATGAATAAACCTGACAGTACACAGAATATATAAACCTGACAGTACACAGGATGAATTAACCTGACAGTACACAGGATGAATAAACCTGACAGTACACAGGATATATAAACCTGACAGTACACAGGATATATATACCTGACAGTACACAGGATATATAAACCTTACAGTACGCAGGATATATAAACCTGACAGAACACAGGATATATAAACCTGACAGAACACAGGATGAATAAACCTGACAGTACGCAGGATATATAAACCTGATAGTACACAGGATGAATAAACCTGACAGTACACAGGATATATAAACCTGACAGTACACAGAATATATAAACCTGACAGTACGCAGGATATATATACCTGACAGTACACAGGATATATTAATCTGACAGTACACGTGATGAATAAACCTGACAGTACACAGAATGAATAAACCAGACGGTACACAGGATAAATATACCTGACAGTACACAGGATGTATATACCTGACAGTACACAGGATGTATATACCTGACAGTACACAGGATATATTAATCTGGCAGTACATAGGATATATAAACCTGATAGTACACAGGATATATAAACCTGATAGTACACAGGATATATAAACCTGACAGTACACAGGATATATAAACCTGACAGTACACAGGATATATAAACCTGATAGTACACAGGATATATAAACCTGACAGTACGCAGGATATATAAACCTGACAGTACACAGAATATATAAACCTGATAGTACACAGGATATATAAACCTGACAGTACACAGGATATATTAATCTGACAGTACACAGGATATATAAACCTGACAGTACACAGGATATATAAACATGACAGTACACAGGATGAATAAACCAGACAGTACACAGAATATATAAACCTGACATTACACAGAATATATAAACCTAACAGTACACAGGATATATAAACCTGACTGTACACAGGATATAAACCTGACAGTACACAGAATGTATAAACCTGACAGTGCACATGATATATAAACCTAACAGTACACAGGATGAATAAACCTAACAGTACACAGGATATATAAACCTGAGAGTACACAGGATATATAAACCTGACAGTACACAGGATATATAAACCTGACAGTACACAGGATATATATACCTGACAGTACACAGGATATATATACCTGACAGTACACAGGATATATATACCTGACAGTACACAGGATATATTAATCTGACAGTACACAGGATATATAAATCTGACAGTACACAGGATATATATACCTGACAGTACACAGGATATATATACCTGACAGTACACAGGATATATTAATCTGACAGTACACAGGATGAATAAACCTGACAGTACACAGAATGAATAAACCAGACGGTACACAGGATAAATAAACCTGACACTGTACAGGATATATAAACCTGACAGTACACAGGATATATTAATCTGATAGTACACAGGATATATAAACCTGATAGTACACAGGATATATAAACCTGACAGTACACAGGATATATAAACCTAACAGTACACAGGATAAATACACCTAACAGTACACAGGATATATAAACCTGACAGTACACAGGATATATAAACCTGACAGTACTCAGGATATATAAACCTGACAGTACACAGGATGAATAAACCTGACAGTACACAGGATATATAAACCTGATAGTACACAGGATATATAAACCTGACAGTACACAGGATGAATAAACCTGACAGTACACAGGATATATAAACCTGACAGTACACAGGATAAATAAACCTGACAGTACACAGGATATATAAACATGACAGTACACAGGATATATAAACCTGACAGTACACAGGATAAATAAACCTGACAGTACACAGGATATATATACCTGACAGTACACAGGATATATAAACCTGACAGTACACAGGATATATAAACCTGATAGTACACAGGATATATAAACCTGACAGTACACAGAATATATAAACCTGATAGTACACAGGATATATAAACCTGACAGTACACAGGATATATAAACCTGATAGTACACAGGATATATAAACCTGACAGTACACAGAATATATAAACCTGATAGTACACAGGATATATAAACCTGACAGTACACAGGATATATTAATCTGACAGTACACAGGATATATAAACCTGACAGTACACAGGATAAATAAACCAGACAGTACACAGAATATATAAACCTGACAGTACACAGAATATATAAACCTAACAGTACACAGGATATATAAACCTGACTGTACACAGGATATATAAACCTGACAGTACACAGAATATATAAACCTAACAGTACACAGAATATATAAACCTGACAGTACACAGGATATATAAACCTGACAGTACACAGAATATATAAACCTAACAGTACACAGGATATATAAACCTTACTGTACACAGGATATATTAATCTGACAGTACACAGGATGAATAAACCTAACAGTACACAGGATATATAAACCTGACAGTACACAGGATTTGTAAACCTGACTGTACACAGGATATATTAATCTGACAGTACATAGGATATATAAACCTAACAGTACACAGGATATATAAACCTGACAGTACACAGGATATATAAACCTGACAGTACACAGGATATATAAACCTGACAGTACACAGGATATATAAACCTGACAGTACACAGGATATAAAAATCTGACAGTACACAGGATATATAAACCTGACAGTACACAGGATATATAAACCTGACAGTACACAGGATATATAAACCTGACAGTACACAGAATATATAAACCTGCCAGTACACAGGATATATAAACCAGACAGTTCACAGGATGAATAAACCTGACAGTACACAGAATATATAAACCTGACAGTACACAGGATATATAAACCAGACAGTTCACAGGATGAATAAACCTGACAGTACACAGGATATATAAACCTGACAGTACACAGGATATATAAACCTGATAGTACACAGGATATATAAACCTGACAGTACACAGGATATATTAACCTGACATTACACAGGATATATAAACCTGACAGTACACAGGATATATAAACCTGACAGTACACAGGATATATTAATCTGACAGTACACAGGATATATTAATCTGGCAGTACACAGGATATATAAACCTGACAGTACACAGGATATATAAACCTGACAGTACACAGGATGAATAAATCTGACAGTACACAGAATGAATAAATCTGACAGTACACAGGATATATTAATCTGACAGAACACAGGATATATAAACCTGACAGTACACAGGATATATAAACCTGACAGTACACAGGATATATAAACCTGACAGTACACAGGATATATAAACCTGACAGTACACAGGATGAATAAACCAGACAGTACACAGGATATATAAACCTGACTGAACACAGGATATATAAACCTGACAGTACACAGGATATATATACCTGACAGTACACAGAATATATAAACCTGACAGTACACAGGATATATTAATCTGACAGTACACAGGATATATATACCTGACAGTACACAGGATATATAAACCTGACAGAACACAGGATATATAAACCTGACAGTACACAGGATATATAAATCTGACAGTACACAGGATATATTAATCTGACAGTACACAGGATATATAAACCTGACAGTACACAGGATATATATACCTGACAGTACACAGGATATATATACCTGACAGTACACAGGATATAATTATTTGACAGTACACAGGATATATTAATTTGACAGTACACAGGATATATTAATTTGACAGTACACAGGATATATTAATTTGACAGTACACAGGATATATAAACCTGACAGTACACAGGATGAATAAACCAGACAGTACACAGGATATATAAACCTGACAGTACACAGGATATATTAATTTGACAGTACACAGGATATATTAATTTGACAGTACACAGGATATATTAATTTGACAGTACACAGGATATATTAATCTGACAGTACACAGGATATATTTATCTGACAGTACACAGGATATATAAACCTGACAGCACACAGGATATATAAACCTGACAGTACACAGGATGAATAAACCAGACAGTACACAGGATATATAAACCTGACAGAACACAGGATATATAAACCTGACAGTACACAGAATATATAAACCTGATAGTACACAGGATATATAAACCTGACAGTACACAGGATATATTAATCTGACAGTACACAGGATATATAAACCTGATAGTACACAGGATATATAAACCTGACAGTACACAGGATATATAAACCTGACAGAACACAGGATATATTAACCTTACAGTACACAGGATATATAAACCTGACAGAACACAGGATGAATAAACCTGACAGTACACAGAATATATAAACCTGACAGTACACAGGATGAATTAACCTGACAGTACACAGGATGAATAAACCTGACAGTACACAGGATATATAAACCTGACAGTACACAGGATATATATACCTGACAGTACACAGGATATATAAACCTTACAGTACGCAGGATATATAAACCTGACAGAACACAGGATATATAAACCTGACAGAACACAGGATGAATAAACCTGACAGTACGCAGGATATATAAACCTGATAGTACACAGGATGAATAAACCTGACAGTACACAGGATATATAAACCTGACAGTACACAGAATATATAAACCTGACAGTACGCAGGATATATATACCTGACAGTACACAGGATATATTAATCTGACAGTACACGTGATGAATAAACCTGACAGTACACAGAATGAATAAACCAGACGGTACACAGGATAAATATACCTGACAGTACACAGGATGTATATACCTGACAGTACACAGGATGTATATACCTGACAGTACACAGGATATATTAATCTGGCAGTACATAGGATATATAAACCTGATAGTACACAGGATATATAAACCTGATAGTACACAGGATATATAAACCTGACAGTACACAGGATATATAAACCTGACAGTACACAGGATATATAAACCTGATAGTACACAGGATATATAAACCTGACAGTACGCAGGATATATAAACCTGACAGTACACAGGATATATAAACCTGACAGTACACAGGATATATAAACCTGACAGTACACAGGATATATAAACCTGACAGTACACAGGATGAATAAACCTAACAGTACATAGGATATATGTACCTAACAGTACACAGGATGAATAAACCTGATAGTACACAGAATGAATATTCCTGACAGTACACAGGATATTGTCTTGTAGAACGAAGATTGAATATAATGAATAAAATGATAAAACTTGGATATTTTGTAAATGACCAAACTGGTTGTCATAATGTCACTTTAAATTTAATTCATACATATAATGTATTTCACGAACAGTGCATATACACAATTATTTAACAAGGTACAATTCTAGGTACATTTACAGTTTAATTAGGAATTTTAAGCTTGTTTATAGATTTGTGATTAATAGTAAGTTATGTACTGTACAATGTATACAAACACTCAAACTTACTTTCAGTTTTAATTATTCATTAAATATAAACTAAATTTAATATGTATAACATCAAAACGTATAACCTTCCAAACGATCTCGGAAGAATGAAATTTTGAAGAAAAATACAACTAACCATGCAAACGACACGAAAGTTTGAAATTAGCTTTTATTACTATAATTAAAGCTTATTCATGAATCATATGTTAAAAAAACTTATTCATGCAGATTTTGGACTTTGTTCAGACGGCTCTGAGTTCCAAGAGAACACTAATCACACTGAAATATAAAGCAGATTTATTATAGTGGTATACAGATTTCGTCAAATAGGGTTTTTTGTCCAGTAAATTACCAAAAAAAAATATAACTACATAGTATTAAATATATATACACGACTTATTTTTTCCATACAGTGTTATTAAATCTTCAGTATTTAGTTCCAATTTTATGCACTTTGAGTTAATTTTTAACATTTGCGTTTCGATTTAACAGAAGAATAGTCTGTCAAAAATAGAAAGGATGAATGTATTCAAATATTCTTTTATTATAGTATAAAACAAGTGAGTAATATCTACACTCATATTCACTGAGCCTCACGTACTTAATAACAAATTGTTTTTTACAGCGACAGTTTCAGTTTATTGTGAAAAATCGACATTTTAATGTCTTTGACACAAAACATAAGAACAAATAAATATTAAAATTTAAACATAATTAAATAAAAAAACATATGTGAAATAGAAGGATGTAAAAAGGGAAGAAAACAATACATTATACAGTTACATCAATAGTGCACAAATACACATGTATAACTTCAAATCAGTTCATACATACATATTTCAGTTTAATATTACAAGAATAAATACTTTGAAACTGCTACATAATATACTTATGTGTTTCCCTTATAAAGGAATGAATCTAAAATTATTAAAAGTACAACAACATGCCATGAGTTGAAAATTGGTATACATAAATGTATAGAGGGCATGATTACAAACGTGTAACAAATCGAAATACAATAAAAATAAAATAACTGAAGAAACATAGGCACGAATACAAATGAATAGGGGAGGTCTAAGGTGGATTTAGATTGAAGTCAAAATAGTTGTAATTTGAGAATTCTTTTGAATGAAACCTGCTATTTTCAATGCTAGCAAAAGGTACGAGTTTTCAATTTTATATAAGACATCATCATTTCGGCCTTATATCAACAATGCAGTATATATTTAATATACGAAATAAAACAGTACACAGGATATATAAACCTGCCACTACACAGGATATATAAACCTGACAGTACGCAGAATATATAAACCTAACAGTACACAGGATATATCAACCTGACAGTACACAGAATATAAACCTAACAGTACACAGGATATATAAACCTGACAGTACACAGGATATATAAACCGAACCGTACACAGAATATATAAACCTGACTGTACACAGGATATATAAACCTGACAGTACACAGGATATATAAACCTAACGGTACACAGAATATATAAACATGACATTACACAGGATATATAAACCTGACAGTACACAGAATATAAACCTGATAGTACACAGGATATATAAACCTGACAGTACACAGGATATATAAACCTGACAGTACACAGGATATATAAACCTGCCAGGACACAGGATATATAAACCTGACAGTACGCAGAATATATTAATCAGACAGTACACAGGATATATAAACCTGAGAGTACACAGGATATATAAACCTGATAGTAGACAGGATATATAATCCTGACAGTACACAGGATATATAAATCTAACAGTACACAGGATATATAAACCTAACAGTACATAGGATATATATATACCTGCCAGTACACAGGATATATAAACCTGACAGTACACTGGCTATATAAACCTGACAGTACACAGGATATATTAATTTGACAGTACACAGGATATATTAATTTGACAGTACACAGGATATATTAATCTGACAGTACACAGGATATATTAATTTGACAGTACACAGGATATATAAACCTGACAGTACACTGGATATATAAACCTGACAGTACACTGGATATATATACCTGACAGTACACTGGATATATATACCTGACAGTACACAGGATGAATAAAGCAGACAGAACACAGGATATGTAAACCTGACAGTACGCAGGATATATAAACCTGACAGTACACAGGATATATATACCTGACAGTACACAGGATATATAAATCTGACAGTACACAGGATATATTAATTTGACAGTACACAGGATATATTTATTTGACAGTACACAGGATATATTAATTTGACAGTACACAGGATATATTAATCTGACAGTACACAGGATATATAAACCTGACAGTACACAGGATATATAAACCTGACAGTACACTGGATATATATACCTGACAGTACATAGGATGAATAAAGCAGACAGAACACAGGATATGTAAACCTGACAGTACACAGGATGAATAAACCTGACAGTACACAGGATGAATAAACCTGACAGTACACAGGATGAATAAACCTGACAGTACACAGGATGAATAAACCTGACAGTACACAGGATGAATAAACCTGACAGTACACAGGATATATAAACTTGACAGTACATAGGATATATAAACCTGATAGTACACAGGATATATAAACATGACAGTACACAGGATATATAAACCTGACAGTACATAGGATATGTAAACCTGACAGTACACAGGATGAATAAACCTGACAGTACACAGGATATATAAACCTGACAGTACATAGGATATATAAATCTGATAGTACACAGGATATATAAACATGACAGTACACAGGATATATAAACCTGACAGTACACAGGATATATAAACCTGACAGTACACAGGATATGTAAACCTGTCAGTACACAGGATATGTAAACTTGACAGTACACAGGATATGTAAACCTGACAGTACACAGGATGAATAAACCTGACAGTACACAGGATGAATAAATCTGACAGTACACAGAATGAATAAACCTAACAGTACACAGGATATATAAACATGACAGTGCACAGGATATATATAAACCTGACAGTACACAGGATATATAAACCTGACAGTACACAGGATATATAAACCTGATAGTACACAGGATCAATAAACCTGACAGTACACAGGATGAATAAACCTGACAGTACACAGGATATATAAACCTTACAGTACGCAGGATATATAAACCTGACAGTACGCAGGATATATAAACCTGACAGAACACAGGATATATAAACCTGACTGTACACAGGATATATAAACCTGACAGAACACAGGATATATTAACCTTACAGTACGCAGGATATATAAACCTGATAGTACACAGGATGAATAAACCTGACAGTACACAGGATATATAAACCTGACAGTACACAGGATATATAAACCTGATAGTACACAGGATATATAAACCTGACAGTACACAGAATATATAAACCTGATAGTACACAGGATATATAAACCTGACAGTACACAGGATATATTAATCTGACAGTACACAGGATATATAAACCTGACAGTACACAGGATATATAAACATGACAGTACACAGGATGAATAAACCAGACAGTACACAGAATATATAAACCTGACATTACACAGAATATATAAACCTAACAGTACACAGGATATATAAACCTGACTGTACACAGGATATATAAACCTGACAGTACACAGAATATATAAACCTAACAGTACACAGAATATATAAACCTGACAGTACACAGGATATATAAACCTGACAGTACACAGAATATATAAACCTAACAGTGCACAGGATATATAAACCTTACTGTACACATGATATATTAATCTGACAGTACACAGGATGAATAAACCTAACAGTACACAGGATATATAAACCTGACAGTACACAGGATATGTAAACCTGACTGTACACAGGATATATTAATTTGACAGTACATAGGATATATAAACCTAACAGTACACAGGATATATAAACCTGACAGTACACAGGATATATAAACCTGACAGTACACAGGATATATAAACCTGACAGTACACAGGATATATAAACCTGACAGTACACAGGATATATAAATCTGACAGTACACAGGATATATAACCTGACAGTACACAGGATATATAAACCTGACAGTACACAGGATATATAAACCTGACAGTACACAGAATATATAAACCTGTCAGTACACAGGATATATAAACCAGACAGTTCACAGGATGAATAAACCTGACAGTACACAGAATATATAAACCTGACAGTACACAGGATATATAAACCAGACAGTTCACAGGATGAATAAACCTGACAGTACACAGGATATATAAACCTGACAGTACACAGGATAAATAAACCTGACAGTACACAGGATATATAAACCTGACAGTACACAGGATATATAAACCTGACAGTACACAGGATATATTAATCTGACAGTACACAGGATATATTAATCTGGCAGTACACAGGATATATAAACCTGACAGTACACAGGATATATAAACCTGACAGTACACAGGATGAATAAATCTGACAGTACACAGAATGAATAAATCTGACAGTACACAGGATATATTAATCTGACAGAACACAGGATATATAAACCTGACAGTACACAGGATATATAAACCTGACAGTACACAGGATATATAAACCTGACAGTACACAGGATATATAAACCTGACAGTACACAGGATGAATAAACCAGACAGTACACAGGATATATAAACCTGACAGAACACAGGATATATAAACCTGACAGTACACAGGATATATATACCTGACAGTACACAGAATATATAAACCTGACAGTACACAGGATATATTAATCTGACAGTACACAGGATATATATACCTGACAGTACACAGGATATATAAACCTGACAGAACACAGGATATATAAACCTGACAGTACACAGGATATATAAATCTGACAGTACACAGGATATATTAATCTGACAGTACACAGGATATATAAACCTGACAGTACACAGGATATATATACCTGACAGTACACAGGATATATATACCTGACAGTACACAGGATATATTAATTTGACAGTACACAGGATATATTAATTTGACAGTACACAGGATATATTAATTTGACAGTACACAGGATATATAAACCTGACAGTACACAGGATGAATAAACCAGACAGTACACAGGATATATAAACCTGACAGTACACAGGATATATTAATTTGACAGTACACAGGATATATTAATTTGACAGTACACAGGATATATTAATTTGACAGTACACAGGATATATTAATCTGACAGTACACAGGATATATTTATCTGACAGTACACAGGATATATAAACCTGACAGCACACAGGATATATAAACCTGACAGTACACAGGATGAATAAACCAGACAGTACACAGGATATATAAACCTGACAGAACACAGGATATATAAACCTGACAGTACACAGAATATATAAACCTGATAGTACACAGGATATATAAACCTGACAGTACACAGGATATATTAATCTGACAGTACACAGGATATATAAACCTGATAGTACACAGGATATATAAACCTGACAGTACACAGGATATATAAACCTGACAGAACACAGGATATATTAACCTTACAGTACACAGGATATATAAACCTGACAGAACACAGGATGAATAAACCTGACAGTACACAGAATATATAAACCTGACAGTACACAGGATGAATTAACCTGACAGTACA
Source organism: Mactra quadrangularis (assembly GCA_025267735.1). Taxonomy (NCBI): domain Eukaryota; kingdom Metazoa; phylum Mollusca; class Bivalvia; order Venerida; family Mactridae; genus Mactra; species Mactra quadrangularis. The sequence goes on from CM046305.1 coordinate 12,571,674, forward strand.
CAGGATGAATAAACCTGACAGTACACAGGATATATAAACCTGACAGTACACAGGATATATATACCTGACAGTACACAGGATATATAAACCTTACAGTACGCAGGATATATAAACCTGACAGAACACAGGATATATAAACCTGACAGAACACAGGATGAATAAACCTGACAGTACGCAGGATATATAAACCTGATAGTACACAGGATGAATAAACCTGACAGTACACAGGATATATAAACCTGACAGTACACAGAATATATAAACCTGACAGTACGCAGGATATATATACCTGACAGTACACAGGATATATTAATCTGACAGTACACGTGATGAATAAACCTGACAGTACACAGAATGAATAAACCAGACGGTACACAGGATAAATATACCTGACAGTACACAGGATGTATATACCTGACAGTACACAGGATGTATATACCTGACAGTACACAGGATATATTAATCTGGCAGTACATAGGATATATAAACCTGATAGTACACAGGATATATAAACCTGATAGTACACAGGATATATAAACCTGACAGTACACAGGATATATAAACCTGACAGTACACAGGATATATAAACCTGATAGTACACAGGATATATAAACCTGACAGTACGCAGGATATATAAACCTGACAGTACACAGAATATATAAACCTGATAGTACACAGGATATATAAACCTGACAGTACACAGGATATATTAATCTGACAGTACACAGGATATATAAACCTGACAGTACACAGGATATATAAACATGACAGTACACAGGATGAATAAACCAGACAGTACACAGAATATATAAACCTGACATTACACAGAATATATAAACCTAACAGTACACAGGATATATAAACCTGACTGTACACAGGATATAAACCTGACAGTACACAGAATGTATAAACCTGACAGTGCACATGATATATAAACCTAACAGTACACAGGATGAATAAACCTAACAGTACACAGGATATATAAACCTGAGAGTACACAGGATATATAAACCTGACAGTACACAGGATATATAAACCTGACAGTACACAGGATATATATACCTGACAGTACACAGGATATATATACCTGACAGTACACAGGATATATATACCTGACAGTACACAGGATATATTAATCTGACAGTACACAGGATATATAAATCTGACAGTACACAGGATATATATACCTGACAGTACACAGGATATATATACCTGACAGTACACAGGATATATTAATCTGACAGTACACAGGATGAATAAACCTGACAGTACACAGAATGAATAAACCAGACGGTACACAGGATAAATAAACCTGACACTGTACAGGATATATAAACCTGACAGTACACAGGATATATTAATCTGATAGTACACAGGATATATAAACCTGATAGTACACAGGATATATAAACCTGACAGTACACAGGATATATAAACCTAACAGTACACAGGATAAATACACCTAACAGTACACAGGATATATAAACCTGACAGTACACAGGATATATAAACCTGACAGTACTCAGGATATATAAACCTGACAGTACACAGGATGAATAAACCTGACAGTACACAGGATATATAAACCTGATAGTACACAGGATATATAAACCTGACAGTACACAGGATGAATAAACCTGACAGTACACAGGATATATAAACCTGACAGTACACAGGATAAATAAACCTGACAGTACACAGGATATATAAACATGACAGTACACAGGATATATAAACCTGACAGTACACAGGATAAATAAACCTGACAGTACACAGGATATATATACCTGACAGTACACAGGATATATAAACCTGACAGTACACAGGATATATAAACCTGATAGTACACAGGATATATAAACCTGACAGTACACAGAATATATAAACCTGATAGTACACAGGATATATAAACCTGACAGTACACAGGATATATAAACCTGATAGTACACAGGATATATAAACCTGACAGTACACAGAATATATAAACCTGATAGTACACAGGATATATAAACCTGACAGTACACAGGATATATTAATCTGACAGTACACAGGATATATAAACCTGACAGTACACAGGATAAATAAACCAGACAGTACACAGAATATATAAACCTGACAGTACACAGAATATATAAACCTAACAGTACACAGGATATATAAACCTGACTGTACACAGGATATATAAACCTGACAGTACACAGAATATATAAACCTAACAGTACACAGAATATATAAACCTGACAGTACACAGGATATATAAACCTGACAGTACACAGAATATATAAACCTAACAGTACACAGGATATATAAACCTTACTGTACACAGGATATATTAATCTGACAGTACACAGGATGAATAAACCTAACAGTACACAGGATATATAAACCTGACAGTACACAGGATTTGTAAACCTGACTGTACACAGGATATATTAATCTGACAGTACATAGGATATATAAACCTAACAGTACACAGGATATATAAACCTGACAGTACACAGGATATATAAACCTGACAGTACACAGGATATATAAACCTGACAGTACACAGGATATATAAACCTGACAGTACACAGGATATAAAAATCTGACAGTACACAGGATATATAAACCTGACAGTACACAGGATATATAAACCTGACAGTACACAGGATATATAAACCTGACAGTACACAGAATATATAAACCTGCCAGTACACAGGATATATAAACCAGACAGTTCACAGGATGAATAAACCTGACAGTACACAGAATATATAAACCTGACAGTACACAGGATATATAAACCAGACAGTTCACAGGATGAATAAACCTGACAGTACACAGGATATATAAACCTGACAGTACACAGGATATATAAACCTGATAGTACACAGGATATATAAACCTGACAGTACACAGGATATATTAACCTGACATTACACAGGATATATAAACCTGACAGTACACAGGATATATAAACCTGACAGTACACAGGATATATTAATCTGACAGTACACAGGATATATTAATCTGGCAGTACACAGGATATATAAACCTGACAGTACACAGGATATATAAACCTGACAGTACACAGGATGAATAAATCTGACAGTACACAGAATGAATAAATCTGACAGTACACAGGATATATTAATCTGACAGAACACAGGATATATAAACCTGACAGTACACAGGATATATAAACCTGACAGTACACAGGATATATAAACCTGACAGTACACAGGATATATAAACCTGACAGTACACAGGATGAATAAACCAGACAGTACACAGGATATATAAACCTGACTGAACACAGGATATATAAACCTGACAGTACACAGGATATATATACCTGACAGTACACAGAATATATAAACCTGACAGTACACAGGATATATTAATCTGACAGTACACAGGATATATATACCTGACAGTACACAGGATATATAAACCTGACAGAACACAGGATATATAAACCTGACAGTACACAGGATATATAAATCTGACAGTACACAGGATATATTAATCTGACAGTACACAGGATATATAAACCTGACAGTACACAGGATATATATACCTGACAGTACACAGGATATATATACCTGACAGTACACAGGATATAATTATTTGACAGTACACAGGATATATTAATTTGACAGTACACAGGATATATTAATTTGACAGTACACAGGATATATTAATTTGACAGTACACAGGATATATAAACCTGACAGTACACAGGATGAATAAACCAGACAGTACACAGGATATATAAACCTGACAGTACACAGGATATATTAATTTGACAGTACACAGGATATATTAATTTGACAGTACACAGGATATATTAATTTGACAGTACACAGGATATATTAATCTGACAGTACACAGGATATATTTATCTGACAGTACACAGGATATATAAACCTGACAGCACACAGGATATATAAACCTGACAGTACACAGGATGAATAAACCAGACAGTACACAGGATATATAAACCTGACAGAACACAGGATATATAAACCTGACAGTACACAGAATATATAAACCTGATAGTACACAGGATATATAAACCTGACAGTACACAGGATATATTAATCTGACAGTACACAGGATATATAAACCTGATAGTACACAGGATATATAAACCTGACAGTACACAGGATATATAAACCTGACAGAACACAGGATATATTAACCTTACAGTACACAGGATATATAAACCTGACAGAACACAGGATGAATAAACCTGACAGTACACAGAATATATAAACCTGACAGTACACAGGATGAATTAACCTGACAGTACACAGGATGAATAAACCTGACAGTACACAGGATATATAAACCTGACAGTACACAGGATATATATACCTGACAGTACACAGGATATATAAACCTTACAGTACGCAGGATATATAAACCTGACAGAACACAGGATATATAAACCTGACAGAACACAGGATGAATAAACCTGACAGTACGCAGGATATATAAACCTGATAGTACACAGGATGAATAAACCTGACAGTACACAGGATATATAAACCTGACAGTACACAGAATATATAAACCTGACAGTACGCAGGATATATATACCTGACAGTACACAGGATATATTAATCTGACAGTACACGTGATGAATAAACCTGACAGTACACAGAATGAATAAACCAGACGGTACACAGGATAAATATACCTGACAGTACACAGGATGTATATACCTGACAGTACACAGGATGTATATACCTGACAGTACACAGGATATATTAATCTGGCAGTACATAGGATATATAAACCTGATAGTACACAGGATATATAAACCTGATAGTACACAGGATATATAAACCTGACAGTACACAGGATATATAAACCTGACAGTACACAGGATATATAAACCTGATAGTACACAGGATATATAAACCTGACAGTACGCAGGATATATAAACCTGACAGTACACAGGATATATAAACCTGACAGTACACAGGATATATAAACCTGACAGTACACAGGATATATAAACCTGACAGTACACAGGATGAATAAACCTAACAGTACATAGGATATATGTACCTAACAGTACACAGGATGAATAAACCTGATAGTACACAGAATGAATATTCCTGACAGTACACAGGATATTGTCTTGTAGAACGAAGATTGAATATAATGAATAAAATGATAAAACTTGGATATTTTGTAAATGACCAAACTGGTTGTCATAATGTCACTTTAAATTTAATTCATACATATAATGTATTTCACGAACAGTGCATATACACAATTATTTAACAAGGTACAATTCTAGGTACATTTACAGTTTAATTAGGAATTTTAAGCTTGTTTATAGATTTGTGATTAATAGTAAGTTATGTACTGTACAATGTATACAAACACTCAAACTTACTTTCAGTTTTAATTATTCATTAAATATAAACTAAATTTAATATGTATAACATCAAAACGTATAACCTTCCAAACGATCTCGGAAGAATGAAATTTTGAAGAAAAATACAACTAACCATGCAAACGACACGAAAGTTTGAAATTAGCTTTTATTACTATAATTAAAGCTTATTCATGAATCATATGTTAAAAAAACTTATTCATGCAGATTTTGGACTTTGTTCAGACGGCTCTGAGTTCCAAGAGAACACTAATCACACTGAAATATAAAGCAGATTTATTATAGTGGTATACAGATTTCGTCAAATAGGGTTTTTTGTCCAGTAAATTACCAAAAAAAAATATAACTACATAGTATTAAATATATATACACGACTTATTTTTTCCATACAGTGTTATTAAATCTTCAGTATTTAGTTCCAATTTTATGCACTTTGAGTTAATTTTTAACATTTGCGTTTCGATTTAACAGAAGAATAGTCTGTCAAAAATAGAAAGGATGAATGTATTCAAATATTCTTTTATTATAGTATAAAACAAGTGAGTAATATCTACACTCATATTCACTGAGCCTCACGTACTTAATAACAAATTGTTTTTTACAGCGACAGTTTCAGTTTATTGTGAAAAATCGACATTTTAATGTCTTTGACACAAAACATAAGAACAAATAAATATTAAAATTTAAACATAATTAAATAAAAAAACATATGTGAAATAGAAGGATGTAAAAAGGGAAGAAAACAATACATTATACAGTTACATCAATAGTGCACAAATACACATGTATAACTTCAAATCAGTTCATACATACATATTTCAGTTTAATATTACAAGAATAAATACTTTGAAACTGCTACATAATATACTTATGTGTTTCCCTTATAAAGGAATGAATCTAAAATTATTAAAAGTACAACAACATGCCATGAGTTGAAAATTGGTATACATAAATGTATAGAGGGCATGATTACAAACGTGTAACAAATCGAAATACAATAAAAATAAAATAACTGAAGAAACATAGGCACGAATACAAATGAATAGGGGAGGTCTAAGGTGGATTTAGATTGAAGTCAAAATAGTTGTAATTTGAGAATTCTTTTGAATGAAACCTGCTATTTTCAATGCTAGCAAAAGGTACGAGTTTTCAATTTTATATAAGACATCATCATTTCGGCCTTATATCAACAATGCAGTATATATTTAATATACGAAATAAAACAGTACACAGGATATATAAACCTGCCACTACACAGGATATATAAACCTGACAGTACGCAGAATATATAAACCTAACAGTACACAGGATATATCAACCTGACAGTACACAGAATATAAACCTAACAGTACACAGGATATATAAACCTGACAGTACACAGGATATATAAACCGAACCGTACACAGAATATATAAACCTGACTGTACACAGGATATATAAACCTGACAGTACACAGGATATATAAACCTAACGGTACACAGAATATATAAACATGACATTACACAGGATATATAAACCTGACAGTACACAGAATATAAACCTGATAGTACACAGGATATATAAACCTGACAGTACACAGGATATATAAACCTGACAGTACACAGGATATATAAACCTGCCAGGACACAGGATATATAAACCTGACAGTACGCAGAATATATTAATCAGACAGTACACAGGATATATAAACCTGAGAGTACACAGGATATATAAACCTGATAGTAGACAGGATATATAATCCTGACAGTACACAGGATATATAAATCTAACAGTACACAGGATATATAAACCTAACAGTACATAGGATATATATATACCTGCCAGTACACAGGATATATAAACCTGACAGTACACTGGCTATATAAACCTGACAGTACACAGGATATATTAATTTGACAGTACACAGGATATATTAATTTGACAGTACACAGGATATATTAATCTGACAGTACACAGGATATATTAATTTGACAGTACACAGGATATATAAACCTGACAGTACACTGGATATATAAACCTGACAGTACACTGGATATATATACCTGACAGTACACTGGATATATATACCTGACAGTACACAGGATGAATAAAGCAGACAGAACACAGGATATGTAAACCTGACAGTACGCAGGATATATAAACCTGACAGTACACAGGATATATATACCTGACAGTACACAGGATATATAAATCTGACAGTACACAGGATATATTAATTTGACAGTACACAGGATATATTTATTTGACAGTACACAGGATATATTAATTTGACAGTACACAGGATATATTAATCTGACAGTACACAGGATATATAAACCTGACAGTACACAGGATATATAAACCTGACAGTACACTGGATATATATACCTGACAGTACATAGGATGAATAAAGCAGACAGAACACAGGATATGTAAACCTGACAGTACACAGGATGAATAAACCTGACAGTACACAGGATGAATAAACCTGACAGTACACAGGATGAATAAACCTGACAGTACACAGGATGAATAAACCTGACAGTACACAGGATGAATAAACCTGACAGTACACAGGATATATAAACTTGACAGTACATAGGATATATAAACCTGATAGTACACAGGATATATAAACATGACAGTACACAGGATATATAAACCTGACAGTACATAGGATATGTAAACCTGACAGTACACAGGATGAATAAACCTGACAGTACACAGGATATATAAACCTGACAGTACATAGGATATATAAATCTGATAGTACACAGGATATATAAACATGACAGTACACAGGATATATAAACCTGACAGTACACAGGATATATAAACCTGACAGTACACAGGATATGTAAACCTGTCAGTACACAGGATATGTAAACTTGACAGTACACAGGATATGTAAACCTGACAGTACACAGGATGAATAAACCTGACAGTACACAGGATGAATAAATCTGACAGTACACAGAATGAATAAACCTAACAGTACACAGGATATATAAACATGACAGTGCACAGGATATATATAAACCTGACAGTACACAGGATATATAAACCTGACAGTACACAGGATATATAAACCTGATAGTACACAGGATCAATAAACCTGACAGTACACAGGATGAATAAACCTGACAGTACACAGGATATATAAACCTTACAGTACGCAGGATATATAAACCTGACAGTACGCAGGATATATAAACCTGACAGAACACAGGATATATAAACCTGACTGTACACAGGATATATAAACCTGACAGAACACAGGATATATTAACCTTACAGTACGCAGGATATATAAACCTGATAGTACACAGGATGAATAAACCTGACAGTACACAGGATATATAAACCTGACAGTACACAGGATATATAAACCTGATAGTACACAGGATATATAAACCTGACAGTACACAGAATATATAAACCTGATAGTACACAGGATATATAAACCTGACAGTACACAGGATATATTAATCTGACAGTACACAGGATATATAAACCTGACAGTACACAGGATATATAAACATGACAGTACACAGGATGAATAAACCAGACAGTACACAGAATATATAAACCTGACATTACACAGAATATATAAACCTAACAGTACACAGGATATATAAACCTGACTGTACACAGGATATATAAACCTGACAGTACACAGAATATATAAACCTAACAGTACACAGAATATATAAACCTGACAGTACACAGGATATATAAACCTGACAGTACACAGAATATATAAACCTAACAGTGCACAGGATATATAAACCTTACTGTACACATGATATATTAATCTGACAGTACACAGGATGAATAAACCTAACAGTACACAGGATATATAAACCTGACAGTACACAGGATATGTAAACCTGACTGTACACAGGATATATTAATTTGACAGTACATAGGATATATAAACCTAACAGTACACAGGATATATAAACCTGACAGTACACAGGATATATAAACCTGACAGTACACAGGATATATAAACCTGACAGTACACAGGATATATAAACCTGACAGTACACAGGATATATAAATCTGACAGTACACAGGATATATAACCTGACAGTACACAGGATATATAAACCTGACAGTACACAGGATATATAAACCTGACAGTACACAGAATATATAAACCTGTCAGTACACAGGATATATAAACCAGACAGTTCACAGGATGAATAAACCTGACAGTACACAGAATATATAAACCTGACAGTACACAGGATATATAAACCAGACAGTTCACAGGATGAATAAACCTGACAGTACACAGGATATATAAACCTGACAGTACACAGGATAAATAAACCTGACAGTACACAGGATATATAAACCTGACAGTACACAGGATATATAAACCTGACAGTACACAGGATATATTAATCTGACAGTACACAGGATATATTAATCTGGCAGTACACAGGATATATAAACCTGACAGTACACAGGATATATAAACCTGACAGTACACAGGATGAATAAATCTGACAGTACACAGAATGAATAAATCTGACAGTACACAGGATATATTAATCTGACAGAACACAGGATATATAAACCTGACAGTACACAGGATATATAAACCTGACAGTACACAGGATATATAAACCTGACAGTACACAGGATATATAAACCTGACAGTACACAGGATGAATAAACCAGACAGTACACAGGATATATAAACCTGACAGAACACAGGATATATAAACCTGACAGTACACAGGATATATATACCTGACAGTACACAGAATATATAAACCTGACAGTACACAGGATATATTAATCTGACAGTACACAGGATATATATACCTGACAGTACACAGGATATATAAACCTGACAGAACACAGGATATATAAACCTGACAGTACACAGGATATATAAATCTGACAGTACACAGGATATATTAATCTGACAGTACACAGGATATATAAACCTGACAGTACACAGGATATATATACCTGACAGTACACAGGATATATATACCTGACAGTACACAGGATATATTAATTTGACAGTACACAGGATATATTAATTTGACAGTACACAGGATATATTAATTTGACAGTACACAGGATATATAAACCTGACAGTACACAGGATGAATAAACCAGACAGTACACAGGATATATAAACCTGACAGTACACAGGATATATTAATTTTACAGTACACAGGATATATTAATTTGACAGTACACAGGATATATTAATTTGACAGTACACAGGATATATTAATCTGACAGTACACAGGATATATTAATCTGACAGTACACAGGATATATAAACCTGACAGAACACAGGATATATAAACCTGACAGTACACAGGATGAATAAACCAGACAGTACACAGGATATATAAACCTGACAGAACACAGGATATATAAACCTGACAGTACACAGAATATATAAACCTGATAGTACACAGGATGAATAAACCTGACAGTACACAGGATATATAAACCTGACAGTACACAGAATATATAAACCTGACAGTACGCAGGATATATATACCTGACAGTACACAGGATATATTAATCTGACAGTACACATGATGAATAAACCTGACAGTACACAGAATGAATAAACCAGACGGTACACAGGATAAATAAACCTGACAGTACACAGGATGTATATACCTGACAGTACACAGGATGTATATACCTGACAGTACACAGGATATATTAATCTGGCAGTACATAGGATATATAAACCTGACAGTACACAGGATATATAAACCTGATAGTACACAGGATATATAAACCTGACAGTACACAGGATATATAAACCTGACAGTACACAGGATATATAAACCTGACAGTACACAGGATATATAAACCTGACAGTACGCAGGATATATAAACCTGACAGTACACAGGATATATAAACCTGACAGTACACAGGATATATAAACCTGACAGTACACAGGATGAATAAACCTAACAGTACATAGGATATATGTACCTAACAGTACACAGGATGAATAAACCTGATAGTACACAGAATGAATATTCCTGACAGTACACAGGATATTGTCTTGTAGAACGAAGATTGAATATAATGAATAAAATGATAAAACTTTGATATTTTGTAAATGACCAAACTGGTTGTCATAATGTCACTTTAAATTTAATTCATACATATAATGTATTTCACGAACAGTGCATATACACAATTATTTAACAAGGTACAATTCTAGGTACATTTACAGTTTAATTAGGAATTTTAAGCTTGTTTATAGATTTGTGATTAATAGTAAGTTATGTACTGTACAATGTATACAAACACTCAAACTTACTTTCAGTTTTAATTATTCATTAAATATAAACTAAATTTAATATGAATAACATCAAAACGTATAACCTTCCAAACGATCTCGGAAGAATGAAATTTTGAAGAAAAATACAACTAACCATGCAAACGACACGAAAGTTTGAAATAAGCTTTTATTACTATAATTAAAGCTTATTCATGAATCATATGTTAAAAAAACTTATTCATGCAGATTTTGGACTTTGTTCAGACGGCTCTGAGTTCCAAGAGAACACTAATCACACTGAAATATAAAGCAGATTTATTATAGTGGTATACAGATTTCGTCAAATAGGGTTTTTTGTCCAGTAAATTACCAAAAAAAAATATAACTACATAGTATTAAATATATATACACGACTTATTTTTTCCATACAGTGTTATTAAATCTTCAGTATTTAGTTCCAATTTTATGCACTTTGAGTTAATTTTTAACATTTGCGTTTCGATTTAACAGAAGAATAGTCTGTCAAAAATAGAAAGGATGAATGTATTCAAATATTCTTTTATTATAGTATAAAACAAGTGAGTAATATCTACACTCATATTCACTGAGCCTCACGTACTTAATAACAAATTGTTTTTTACAGCGACAGTTTCAGTTTATTGTGAAAAATCGACATTTTAATGTCTTTGACACAAAACATAAGAACAAATAAATATTAAAATTTAAACATAATTAAATAAAAAAACATATGTGAAATAGAAGGATGTAAAAAGGGAAGAAAACAATACATTATACAGTTACATCAATAGTGCACAAATACACATGTATAACTTCAAATCAGTTCATACATACATATTTCAGTTTAATATTACAAGAATAAATACTTTGAAACTGCTACATAATATACTTATGTGTTTCCCTTATAAAGGAATGAATCTAAAATTATTAAAAGTACAACAACATGCCATGAGTTGAAAATTGGTATACATAAATGTATAGAGGGCATGATTACAAACGTGTAACAAATCGAAATACAATAAAAATAAAATAACTGAAGAAACATAGGCACGAATACAAATGAATAGGGGAGGTCTAAGGTGGATTTAGATTGAAGTCAAAATAGTTGTAATTTGAGAATTCTTTTGAATGAAACCTGCTATTTTCAATGCTAGCAAAAGGTACGAGTTTTCAATTTTATATAAGACATCATCATTTCGGCCTTATATTAACAATGCAGTATATATTTAATATACGAAATAAAACTATTCATTTTCAACAATTACTTGTTTCATCGCCTCCAAAAATGCAGACATATAATAAAATTATATATTTCCTCAATTAGGTCTATCCCAGGGCATACATAGGTCACCAAGGACCCTAGTTTAGGCTGATGTGTCCAGTAGATTGTTACATAAAATACTCATCTGTAAAACCTGTCATAAGTTATAATTTCTATCGATACACATTAAGCCACGTATAAAATTTGATTTGAAACTGTGAAAAGTTGAAATTTGACATGTATAGGAAGTAAAGTGACGAGTAAGACTTGCCCTGAAGCTTTCCCTATAAAACTGTGGTCTCCAGTCACTCCATGGCAAACTCTGGATTGTTAATACTTTAGGTAGGTCGTGTTTAATTTATTTGATTTAGAAAACTTATTTTCTGGATATTTATTTTTAATTAGAGTTATTGTTATTACCACAATTTTATTTTTAATATATTTACTTCATTTGTATATTGTTTGAAAATAACATTTTTATGCCCTTTTACCAGAAAATCAAAATTTCGACTTAGCGCATATGCTACTATTTTGTCTGCATTTATGAATATTTCAACTACGATTTCTCTTATTCAAAATATATTTTAGTTAATGCAGATTAAAGGGTTTTTTCTTTTAAAAACTAAATAATTCTTGGAAAGCTATTCAGTTATTCCATTGCTTACTAAATTTGAAAATTTAACAGTGGATAGATAAGAAAGAACAAATATATAAACGTTTACAGATATCAATATTTACTATTTATCAAAAATTTTACATATGTCAATATCTTACTCTTAGAATTTAAATTATAATTGTTCATAAACTTTATCTTTTTTTTCAGAAATGAAATTAGCCGTTTTAATACTTGGAGCTGTAGTGGCTTCGGCCATGGCCGACCATAGAGATGGTGAGTACAGTTTATATTTCTATATAATTCATTTGTGTCACTTGTATATTAGGATCAAAATCATCAATTTATGATTCAAATGTTTTTTTCTATTGACAAATATTATAGTAATTGATTAACCATTGAATGGAATGTAAAGATTTAATAGTTGATGTAAAATGTAGTTTGATGAAAGATTCACTGTCAACATGCTTGTTCTATCTGACAATGATCTAGATGTCTGCTCTATATTAACTGTTTGTAGAATAGATTGAGGTTTACTGATACTAAATCGTCTATCTAGAAGACGTAGTCTAGCAAGATAAATCACTATTCTTTTAACATACGATGGTATAGACCTTTAACAAGTATGCATATATTTCTGATAATGTATTAATGATAAAAGTAACAATGCTGACATGGTGATGAAATGTTGCTTGACATTTCAAGGACCGGAAACTAACTTTGTTAGTATTACAGTAGGAATATGTCCAGTCTTGAATGGCCATTTTGATGTTTGTAAATACTGAACATTTTAACTATGCAATTCTTAAAATGACGTAACACGACGAGTTTACCACGTCTATCTGGGGATTATGTTTAGATACATGTATGAGATGCGGTTCATGAGATGTTAAATTTTCATTTTCAAAGTTTACTAATGTTTTGGTTTATTTTGCACGTGATAATGTGTACATGAAATTTAACACTTTGCCTCAGGGACCAGAGATAAACGGAAGTAGTTTTCATTTCCGTGATTTCATTTGACGTCTATGCTTAAATCGCTATATTCATTAAGTTTTATATACAAACGCCCGAGGGCAAATAAAACTTTAGACAACTTAAATTTTAAAATCAAAGCATTTAGTAAAAATTTAAATCTATTTATTAATTGCGAATTAAGCTATCTAAAATATGGCAAGACTTCATTTTAGTAATTTTACCAGCCTTGCTTGTGGTACAAGACGAATGCTATTGAATGACAAAAACTGAGGGAGAAAACATAAAATAATGACAATAATAAGAGTTTCTAAAATTAACACCATTAGGTAATACATTCTGACTGTCACTGAAAAATTATGTTTTTATCAGAAACATTCTGTTCCTTATCTAATTTATCTTAAAACATTTATGTTATTTAAACTAGAAAAATGATCATTTGAGGCCAGTGTCCGTAGGGGACTAACAGGAGCTTTACCAATCTTCGACACAGTTGTCTACTTGGTTAATAAAATCACGTAGCGAGTTAACTCCCCTTTTCTTATTTTACAAGTCACAAATCAATCACTGTTTAAATTATTAACTACTATATCTGACCACCTCGTTGTCATCGTCATTGTATTGATTAAACTCATGTTATATTGTTTCTTTTATTTTGAAACTTGTGATTTCTGGTCACCTCGGCTTTGCAAGATACGATAATAACGGATATTTTACGAGTATGTTCCCTGGTATTTACGTTTACAAGAATACACATAATAGAGCTATATCTAAATAAACACTGACTTCTCTGGAAATATAAGGCGTATGTGAAGTTAAATAAAAATACTATAACACAAAGCAATTGTGTTTTACCCTTTCAGGTCCATCCATCCCAAACATGCCCGATTTAAACAAATTAAACAACATGAATGGAGGAAAGATCCCAGAAATCCCAGCAGGAATGAAACTTGAAGATTTAAAAGATGCTTTCTACAACATGCCACCATCAATGAAGGACAGACTTAATGAAATGGCACAATGTAAGAATCTATTTTCATATATTATTTGACTTGTCTGTTGGTTAGAATTATATGAGTTGTTACCGTCGTGAAGCTAATTTCAAAGACTTTGGCCAAGGTTTTTCGCAGAGTTTGAAGCAATAAGTAGTCTGTCCGAGTATTTCGGTGAAATGTACCAATTTTATATACAATATCACAACTATGTGAACTGTTGTTATATATCTTCATAGAATTGCTAATTTGAGAATGGAACCAACTATGTTAATAAATTTCTAGATATATAAACACACAATATTTAAAATATGTTTGAATAGCATGATATACCACAATGTCAAATGTCAGTTCTTATAGAAATTTATACAAAATTTGATTCATGTTTACCTCCTTGAAAAATATTTTATCATATAGTTGTAGATGTGATTTCGTTATAGTTATACTTAAATACATTTTCAGCTTTTGGAATGCAGCTTGATGACGTTGAAGATGCTTTAAATAACCCACCAGAGAAACTAAAGGAATATTTTGACAAGAATGGTATGTATATACATAGATAAGATTTTATAGTTTTCAATGTTAAGGATTTTTAAAGTTCTTTCTTTCATTTTGTTCATATTAACGTAATTGAATCACGTTTATGCAGATGAATTATTACATAGAAATATACATGTATATCTAAGAACACGTCGTGTATTTACCCATTCTGAACGGCTTGGTTCTTTGTCTTTAAGTACTAAAGTTCATGATTTTATCATGTCTATTTAAATCTGCAATCTTGGATCCTAACAACCTTTGATAGTATTAAACATTTTCGAACTGGTGATGTGTTTTTAAAGTGTCTCTAATCAAAAAAAGAAATGTTTTTTTACAATGTGAATACAAAAACCTGCTCACATATACATGTATATATTTATATATATTCAATTGAATAATATTGGTTAAATCAAACAATTATAACTTCACATTTTAAAGAACCATATTTCATAAAATGTTGTAGTCAGTTCATGTCAAGGGTTTTAAATTCTCGTTGATTTTGTCATTGTTGGTTATATATAAATATATGTACCATAATTCAGACCTTTGCCGATTTTGAAAATTTACCGAATCCAGAAGTAATCCCTCAATATATTACTATAGAGCAATTCAAAATGATCGTCTGCTATGACAGACGCAATAATTCATGAAATACACTTGTTAATTTTTGTACAACTATTCACACAAGAACGTGCCAGGAACTTAGATAATAATAGGGGTCACTGTAGAAGATTTCTAGCAAAATTTTTGATGTTCGCAAAGAATGAGGGAAATCGTATTGTCATTTTGAAAAGGAGTTATTTTTATCCGTATAGGAATAACTTCCCAAAATTACGTATAATCACGAGTAATTTGGCGATGAATGCTTCGGACTATATCGATAAATAACGAACAATGACAGAACTAACTGATAATATACACTTGATAGTTTACCATGATAGTAAATTATAATGTTTTTAGTTGATTTATTAATGAAAGATCTATGGTAATGTTGTCAATTTTCTTGTCCTTATTTTACACATTATTACAAACATTACAGTGAACTCTCACCACAACGACACTCGATATAATGATATATTTGTATTTATACACTGGGGTCCAAAAGTTTCTTTACACATGTATTTTTTCATATTTTCTCTTATTTTTTTTACTGAAAGATTATTGCAGATACATAGTGTTTAGTAATTCTATTTTATATTTATGATTCATAAAACATAATTGATGGTTCAGGTTAAACTGTGTATTAGATGTGAAGCTAATTATTACATAAAAAGTATATTTAAGTATATTTCAAAACACCAAAATTTAATACGTGTAAAGAAACTTTTGGACCCCTGTGTATAATTATTCTCGGAGATCATCAAAGTGTAACAATCAAGTGAATATAGCGTTTATAAACAACATTTTTAACATTCACTAATGTCTGATGTTCCTTATATCATTGTGATAATGTAAATAATGCTGGAACATTGCAAACATCAACATAATGATATCTTGTTCATATAATACCGTAACGTACGGCTAAAGAAGAATAAAAGTTCTACTTTAAAGCGCTCTAATGTGTTTTGTCAAAATTCATTTCAGCAAAGAAAGGCAACAAAAAGGACAAATCAAAAGGGTTCAAGTTGGAATTATAGAATGTAGAAATATAAAGAATTTCTTAAATTATTCATTTTATTGTAAATAAGCCTTTATTTATTCAATAAATTATTTATAAAATACTAATACAGAAGTTTGTGTTTTTTGTAGATCTCCATCTTGACTGCTGTCTCCATGGCGATCGATGTTTGGCAAAGGATCATGGGATCTTGAAATTTGAACTATATAACAATTAATCAATTTTCAACTTCACTTTCAGTGTTTTACCAGACGATGTCACTATCCTGATAGTTTATATACCTCCTCTTTATTGAGGATATGTTTGTTACTTTCTCCGACGTCAGGTTATAAAACTTAAAAGTTGACTCCTCACCTAAATCTTAATTTTATCAAGTATCACTTGAAATATATTTCATCAATTTGAAACAAACTGTAAAGTTGTGTTTTTCATTTTTGTCAATTAAACGGCAGTGAGATTTAAGTTTGGAGTCAAGTGTTTAAGTTTTGTTACCTCATACAATTAAACATGTCGATGTTCTAGCATTAAGTCTAGCATTTAAACACCACATTACCACAAATTATCTGAATATGAGCAACTAAATACAAAACAAAGCATACATATAACTGGAGCCAAATGTATGAAAATGAATGTCGAGTGGAAAAGAGTCAATGTAATCAATCAAGTATACAGAGTTTCGTACAGTAACAAATAAATACATAATTGAGACACGTATCTTTCTAGAACACATTGTGCAAACTTAGAAATGATGAAGTTGAAATGAATAGAAAGACAAAAGTATTTGATAAAATCCCACTGTTGTTTAGAGTGATAAACAATTTACATAACTAGGTCGTAGTGTCATTGTTTTTGCCAAACACTCACAGTTATCAAACGTATAGATAACAGCTAGTAATATTTCTTATGCTGAATTGTTTACCAGAAAACATCTGATCACATTTACAGTACGACCTCACTTTATTGTAGGATCGTGAAACATCTCTGCAATACACTAGACAATACCATAGTTACTAAGATAAAAACAAAATTTAACTCAACTCAATCAAATAAATTGTATCCAGGTTTACTTACAAAAGCAATATCGATATCTGTAGTAATTGGCATCTTAATAGTTATAGGAAATACTCTATACCTGTCTAATTACAAGTAATTTATCAGAACTCACAATTTCTTTTATTAAAGGCAAACCATCTGATGGCACCTTCCAGGTCCCAATTGTTGGTAACAAACCACCACAACAACAACAACCAGGTGGTCTTGATATCAGCAGCCTTCTTGAAAACATGGACATTGGCTCTATGATGCAAAACATGGATATTGAAGGAATGATGAAAAATATGGACCTTGGACCAATGGGTGACATCATCAAAAATGTCGATATCGGAAGCATGATGAAAAATATGGATATGGGAGCCATGAGCGACATCATTAAAAATGTAGACATTGGTAGTATGATGCAAAACATGGATCTTGGTGCAATGGGAGATATTGTGAAGAACGTAGACATCGATGGTTTAATGAAAAACATGGACCTCGGAGCTATGGGCGACATCGTCAAAAATGTCGATATCGGTAGCATGATGAAAAATATGGATATGGGAGCCATGGGCGATATCGTCAAAAATGTCGATATCGGTAGCATGATGAAAAATATGGATATGGGCGCCATGAGCGATATCGTCAAAAATGTCGATATCGGTAGCATGATGAAAAATATGGATATGGGCGCCATGAGCGACATCGTCAAAAATGTCGATATCGGTAGCATGATGAAAAATATGGATATGGGCGCCATGAGCGACATCGTCAAAAATGTCGATATCGGTAGCATGATGAAAAATATGGATATGGGAGCCATGAGCGATATCGTCAAAAATGTTGACATTGCCGGTTTGATGAAAAATATGGATATGGGAGCAATGGGAGACATCATTAAAAACGTTGATGTTAATGGAATCTTGAAAGGTATGGATCTTGGACCAATGGGAGACTTAGTAAAAAATATGGACATTGGAAGTATGATGAAAAACATGGATCTAGGAGCTATATCTGGTAAGTGAGAGATAATAGTTGATATATTTTATTTATAAGTAAACTATGATAGACGAGATAGACTTTTGTCTTAGTTTAAATTAGAGGACTCAATGCTTATTGGAAAATAAACGCTTTTTCATACCAAGCATTTTAAAATTCGATGAAAATGTCATTAAGCTCAGTATCAATGTTGCTTTAATAAATTGATGTCGCTATGACTTCTCATCATTCTCATTATAAATATATCTAAAATATTTATTGAAAAAGCTCCTTTAAAAAAACTACCATAAACAACCATTATCACATTCATGTGTAGGCCTATCACCCGTTACTATCATCATCATCGTCTTCAACACAATTTGATATTTGGTATCGTCAGTTTTCTCTTTGTCTAATAAGTATAATCTTCATCATCGTTTACTAACTCATAACACATTTATCCTGGTTATCATCATCATCGTATTCTTCATCATCATCATTATCATCATCATCATCTTCATCATCATCATCATAATATAAGTCTAAATACATTACAGGAATGGTCAAGAACTTTGATCTTGGATCAATCATGGGTATGGTGAAAAATTTCGACTTTGGTTCTATCATGGGAGGTAAACCATTCAACCTTGACTCTGTTTTTGACTTGAAAGATCTTGCTTGGGAATACCTTGAAAATAAGGGAGTACCAGGTTAGTTATTGAAAAGTTGTTAGTAAACAATAAGTAGAACTTTTAAAATGTTGGTAGATAAAATCATTTGTAGATGATTCAGTAAACTGAAATGATAACGTTGATATCTTCACAAGATAATTACCTCAAGTGAACAGATGTATATCTTGTAAAGTCCATGTTATATTTAATACATTAAGTCATATTGCGGCATGACTCAGTTTAAAATATGATTCGTACATTTTGTGTCTTATCACAATACTATATGAAAAAAGTCATAAAGATTTATATATCACTAATATGACTTGTATTTCACCAGTATTATACACTGCCCTGTGGGATTTATACGTTCATACATCCTAAAGTCATAACATCTACAACTATGTATTTCTATCCACAGTCGATGACCCCATGGAGTTCCTCAACTTTATCCACATGAAACTTAAGAGTTTACCACTTCCACCAGGTGTTAACCCAACAAATATTCTCAATATGGTTCATGGACAACTTGAAGCTATGGGATTCCCAGGTTTGTATTTTATTCTCCAACTTTACTGGTGTACTGATGTAAATATTTCCATTCTATTTACTAACCAAATTATTTTTGGTCCTTTTGTACGAATATACTGACACGCAAAAAAAACCTATACACTCAGTAAAAGACAAATTTCACAAACTAAGTTAAATTCAATGTAGGTATGTTTGGTATCAATCTTTTTAGCAAAATCTATTTGCCACATATCTGTGTAAATTTCATTAAATTGCAGTTAACATCTTAAGCATAATTATATATAAACTTTAATATTTAACTTTTCGTCCCTCTTTCTTTAAACGTTATTATGCTTAAGATATTAACTGAAAAATGAAATTTACATAGATATGTTGTAAATAGATTTTGCTAAAGAATGATACCAAACATACCTACATTGCATTGTACTTTGTTTGTGAAATTTGTCTATTACTGAGTGAATATGAGATTTTTGCGTGTCAGTATACACGTATTTGGGTTCCATTTTGTACGAATACAAGTAGTTTGGTCCATTTTTTGTACGAAAATAGGTATTTGGGTTCCTTTTTGTACAAATATAATTATTTTTGGTTCCATTTTGTAAAACTATAAGTATTTTTGGTTTTATTTTGTACGAATACAAGTATATTGGTCCCTTTTTGTACGAATTCAAGTATTTAGGTTCCATATTGTACAAATACATGTATATGTATTTGGGTCCCATTTTTGTACGTTTTTCCCCTTTTTACACACGTTTTATATACCCTATATTTGTATTTTGTTTACAGAAGACAAGACCCAAATCAAAGACTGGTTATTTGAACAAGCTGGACTTGACGGTATCAAGAATATTGAAGAACTTAGTAAGTGTTTTCTTGTATAACATTGAAATATATATCATTGTTCGTTGTTAAAGTAACACTATTTCAAAGTAATGAACACCAGTTAGCCTACAAACATGAAATAATTATCATTGTCTACATTTGTACTTAGTATGAATCAATTAGATTAACAATGTATTCTGGTTGTTATCTTTGAGTTTTAAGGAAATGATAAAATATTACTAGTTTGCTGTGTATTTTACACGCATTGATAAGAGACTGGCCTGTGAGAAAGATGTTTCACTAGGCCATCATTCCGTAGATGTAGTACTGGGCTCAAATTCACGGGAATCAATACGATAGTATCAAAACTATAAATGTACTAATATAATAAATGTACTGTATTTTTGGAAAATGTTCATGTTCTTGCTCAGGCTAGACTTCAATAAAAATATAAAGAACATGTATTGTAATAGTATTGTAATTAATAGATATATGATATAAAGTGTATTGTGTTGTATTATTGTAGCTAACCCTGATGTTGTTGCTCAAGTTATGATGAAGAAAGCTTATAGATTATTAGGTATTGATGAAAATGAGGATCCTAATGTAGTCAAAGATAGAATCATCGAACAACTCACTGAAGAAGCTAATAAACTAGGAGCTACTGTATCTAAAGGTAATACCTTACCCAACATTGCTTTAATTACCTAGAATATGTGTTTATATTAGTAGTGATCTTAGGACAAAATTATCTAGAATATGTGTTTATATTGGTAGTGATCTAAGGACAAAATTATCTAGAATATGTGTTTATATTAGTAGTGATCTTAGGACAAAATTATCTAGAATATGTGTTTATATTAGTAGTGATCTTAGGACAAAATTATCTAGAATATGTGTTTATATTAGTAGTGATCTTAGGACAAAATTATCTTGAATATGTGTTTATATATATTAGTAGTGATCTTAAGACAAAATTATCTAGAATATGTGTTTATATTAGTAGTGATCTTAAGACAAAATTATCTTAAAGTAAACAAAGAAAATGTTCATCGATTACTAAACAATTATTCTTTTTAATTCTGACTAGATCTGATGAGTTAGTTAAACAGTCTTACAGACAATTTATTCTAACGTAGTGGACAACAAAAAGGTGGTTTTCCGAGAATGTTGACCTTTTGTCTAATTCTTAAATATCTTAGATTGTACACCTTTTAAGGCTAAGACTACCATATTGTTGATCAGAAAGATCTTTATTGTCTGTACATAACACGTGGTATCCTCACTTTCTGTAATCTACGTATATTTTATTGTCTGTACATAACACGTGGTATCCTCACTTTCTGTAATCTACGTATATTTTATTGTCTGTACATAACACGTGGTATCCTCACTTTCTGTAATCTACGTGTATTTTATTGTCTGTACATAACACGTGGTATCCTCACTTTCTGTAATCTACGTATATTTTATTGTCTGTACATAACACGTGGTATCCTCACTTTCTGTAATCTACGTATATTTTATTGTCTGTACATAACACGTGGTATCCTCACTTTCTGTAATCTACGTATATTTTATTGTCTGTACATAACACGTGGTATCCTCACTTTCTGTAATCTACGTATATTTTATTGTCTGTTGTATATTTTGTTTGTGTTACTACGGTTTACATTTTTGTATAAAACTATAGTTTATTCAGTGCTTAAAACACTTGTAAAATTTTTAACGTTCCTATTATAGATTCTTCACCATCTGACGTCATGAAGGAAATGGACAAAGTACTCACTGAACAACTCAACTCAATTGTTGGAATTAAGGCCAACGCTTTCAAACCCGGTGCAATCCAAAGTGCTGCCATGGAAAAATTGTCTGCTCTCGGAATCCCAATCCGTAAGTATATTTTTTTTCGAAAGTTTACCAAATATTTAAAAATTTGAAAAACCTTGTATGCTTATCAGATAATACTTATGGCTAAAGGCAATGACCTTTAAATCTTCTGCTTGCCTGTGGCTGACACTCTTTCATTGAAAACAACACCTTCTAGAATACAATGTTTATGTAGTATACTGGCTGACACTCTTTCATTGAAAACAACACCTTCTAGAATACAATGTTTATGTAGTATACGTTATGTCCAAAAGTAGTTTTAAACAATTGGACGCTCCTTGTACGTTAAAATCTGAGAAAAAAGAACATCAAGTGGGTTATCTTTTATTTATTTTGATTTTGTCTTTTCAGATGATTTCGGATCCATGAAGAAATTCGTTATGAACAAGGTGATGAAACAAATGATGAAATCAGGTAAATTCAAGACTCATCACAATGAATTATAAAACTCGTTTTGACGGTTGTCATGGAAACACTTGTGACGTCATAATATTCATATTTCAAATGCCAAAATCATTAACTGTGTTTTAAATCATGTTAAAATCATGTAAGAATTGCAGTTGATATCAAAAAGAGTCTTCAAGCAAACAACAAATTGCTTATCATTTTATGTACAATTAGTACATCATTCAATGACAAGCTTTTTATTAACACTTATATTCGCAAATTTTGCTCAAACTATTTTGCTTATATTATTTATTGTGTACAAATAAATGGTAATTTATTTTTAATTTATTGTGTAAAAATTATCTTACATATCTGTATGTATATACAAACAAACTTTGTTTTATTCACAAAATAAATATTGTAAAATTTAATAGATTTGTAAAGTTTTCATTTCGAAGATAATGACATTAACACAGAAGCTTAATTCTAATTGAAAGTTTGTGTATGCATACAGATGTGATGTTTAGTTATGTTTTATTTTATTTCACTATTTCATTTTTACTATAAGTTTCGTGCATACAGCATTGCATAAGCTTTCATTTCTGTATTTCGCTTGTGTGTCAATTTCATTATCTCCCATTCTTATCTATCTCCCACCCACCTCCACCTATCACCCACCTCCACCTATCTCCCACCCAATCCACCGTCAAAGTATTCGAACACTTCATTAACGCCAAATCAACTCTGTCTAATTATACGTGTTCTTCCGGGTTGATATACAGTCACCAATATTTCTAATCGGTCACCCCATTAAATCCTTATTTTCAAATAACAGAAATAAACTAAGGACTATTATAGCTATAATTATTAAAGGTAAATCTATCAGGTATATTCCAGACAAAATCCTATTATCATATTCACAATAATTGTGATTTTATACGAGTGTCTTCAACATAGGTATTCTATTTAAAGACAAATAATTAAATGATATCATATTGTTATTACCACGTGACACACAGTGTGACACAGATAAGGGCAGCACAACGTTCTATCATTCTTACAAGTCAATGACAGAATTGATTGTACCTTGTTGTCTGGTCAAATCTTCAGTAACCATGAAATGAATAAATTCAACATTAGCTCTCCAACATACTTTCTGTTGATTTAAACTTGGAATGATCTAATAGGCAGTTCTTCTTTAGTTCGAAATACATCTAAACCCCTATCTCTTTATTTCTATAAACAACTATAGGTGAGCCAGGAGGCATATAGAAAGTGTTCAATATAAGTTGCTACATCAGAAATAAATGAATAATAAAAACATGCAGCGAAATTAATACAACAAAATTAATTAATTATATCACAAAACATGGTCATTATCACCCTCTCTCCACAATCAGTATCATGGTCTTTATCATCATCATCACATTCTATGTCTTTATTCATTTTATTACCATTATCATTATCATAGTCAACATCTGAAACATGTCTTGATACTAAGATGATGAATGATGTTATATATATTATATATTTCAAACAGTTACCCCAATGATAATGAACTTCATCTTCCCTAAACCTCACCCAAGAGGACCACCCATGATGCAACAAATGATGCCACCAATGATGCCACAACAACCACCAATGATGCGTGAGTAGTTTTATATTAGCTCATCTTGTACCACAATCACTCCTCCTGATGACAATTAGCAATTTGTTACGATGCAGAACATTTAAGCAGAGTATGATAATAATAAGTACTTGGCAATGTCTTTTAAGAGTTAAGCTCGCAACGTTGTTTCGTTTAGATGGAAAGACATAGAGTCTACTTGTCATAGTCAATTGACTGAACAATTCAAATAAGAAGTCTGTTGGGGTATACATAATTCATATATGAAAGCCGTCAGTACATATTGTGTAAAATCTGATATTTTCACGTGTTGTTAGTTCTTGCATAATTGGTATCAAGTGGATCAACGTTAAGTACGTCAATATATTATTGATCTTTCATAATTATTCAATAACTTCCATTTTTCTATCAATGCTGCAATGTATGAAACATAATTTAAAGCTAAAACGGAGATATTCTATTCTTCTCTACGAAGTCGTTTTATTAAAAGATCTATATATTATATTATTACAGCAATCAACCTTGACGTTGAAGTTAATGTTCAACAACCAGAACCCAGAATTATTCCAATGCCAATGCCAAGATATCTCCATGGTAACATATAAATTTATTACATTTGTTTTTAAATTTGTTTTAACATTTGTTGTAACCTGTCTTAGTTTTAGTCTAACGGGTAGAATGTGTGGTTTGTTAGAGAGAAACACTGTAGTGTGAGTCTGGTCTGAATGAAGAAGTGGCAAACATTATAGACGTCTTGTATTTGTGTTATTTATATACTACCAGTTATAAACAGTGTTACTGTGTCACTATGTATGTACTGGTACCAAGAACACTGTAGACATATCGTAGACAAGTACACATGAAGTATTGCCTCTACATATATGATCATGGCATTAACAACAATTTTATCAATACAGTGTTCAAATTGAAAGTTTAACTGAAGAAGTCTGGACACAACACATTGTGTTGACATAATGTTGAAAAATATCCTATATAAAACTAGACTATACATAAAATGTTATATTTTAGGTGCTGAACCAGCCCTCCATCATCCACAACTTGATGATATGTCTGAAGAAGAAATGTTCCATCATATCATGGCTGTAAGACATGGTCTTAGAACTGGTGAATTACCAGAAGAAGTTCTCCAAGAAATGATTGAAGACCTTATGCAAGCGTAAGTTACTTTTAATTGTGTAAAGACAGAAGTCTATTTGTAGAAACTGATTGCAGGATATAAAACTTGAAATTCTAACGAATTTTTATAATGATACCGAAGTATTGTTTCTAAACCCTGTTTTCAAGTGCTGTAGAATGCGATTTTAAATAAAAAATGTCAAATGGTAGAAAATTTGCTTGTAACCAAAAATCGTGTGATGTGATTATTTAACTTTTGGCAATATCTAAAGTCTAATGGGTGTCTTGTCTACAGTGTTGCCTGTTGAAAGGCAACCATATTGTTTTTGTCAAGTTGTGATAGGCCTACTTATTTCTTCTGATGAAAGACGATATATATTACTCATGTTTGCATAAAGTACCTGTTTTCTTCATCAGGAACTTACAAACTGATTTGAAAATTACCATTTCGTAAAAAAAATGACATATTCGTTAATTCTTTTATTTTTTATATTTTTTCAGTCGTCTTAGAATCCGTGTGTTGACAGTCAGAAACATGTTCCTCCAAGATCGTATTGCTGCCATGGAACATGAACAAATGATGGAAGAGCGCATGCGTCACCCAGAGCCAATGAGACGCCCAGTAAGCACACCAAGAGAGAGTCCACTCTTGAAGGCTCTCCTTAAACCAAGAGTTCTGTAATTTGATTGGTTGAAAAAAAGCAAGAGGTGGAGCTAGCCTCGTTTCCTATGTTTGACACAAAGTTTTGTTTAAAACTTCATTTATTTGTTTACATGTGGCTTTGCTGTGCCATTTTATATTGTAAGCAGAAAGACAGAATTATTTCAAGTTTTCAAGTGATAAATCAGTTTATATCTTATTTGCTTTCTTGCTTCTCTGTTATTTTTATTTCTTTGTTTTCCTTTTCGATATTATTTCGTTTCTCAGCTAGGGAACTCACTGTCTCAAGTATAAATGATAAGTTGTATTTAATCTTAATGTCAGTTTAACTTTATCAATCTTTCCATAACACATGTCACTTATCATGCAGGTCATTGATAAGGCTTATATAATCTAATAAAATCTTGCATGAACAAAACTTTTCTGTCTTTTTCACTCACTGGTCCGAGATCAAGCAAAGCTGATCAATATATACTTAACGAACTTCTAAGTACCCCGATTTCAATGTTGTCGGAATTTTTTATTTTTCTACATTTATGTCAGATCGTTAATGGAAATGTGTTTAGGACTATACTGTCGTCTGCTTAGATGGTTTTCATGCTTCCTAATTGATGCAAAATTAGTTTTGTCGTGCATGAGCTGAAAAGCAGAAATGCGCAATTGCTTATCGTGCAAAAATTCCACGTGGTCAGTTTTAGTGAGAATTATTAGTGGGTTGATATGCACAACGAAAAATCAAGAAATGGCTCGAATGTCCTTAAAGAACGAGAAATTGCCATAGGTATTTTGCCAGACGGTGCGTCACCTGCAGAATAAGACTTCTAATTGCTAATTTTCTGTTCAATCAAAACAATTAGAAAATCTTCCCATATCAACGCATGCACGACAAAAATGGTTTTGCATTGATAAAGTAGCATGAAAACCGTGAAAGCAAAGGTCAGTATGTCCAAAACACATTTCCATCGTCGATCGGACATAGATGTTGAAAGATAAGAATTCCTACTATACTGAGATCGGGGTACTTAATGGTTTCGTTAAGAATATATCTACATGTTTAGTATGGTGTAGATTTTTTACAAAAAAAATCTTACGATAAAAGTCACCTTAAGCCAAAATCTAGAAATAATAAAACTGGTTATTAGCAGTAAATTTGTTTCAAATTGGCTTGAATAACACATTATATTGTATACAATCCAAACATTACAACTGAATATTTTTTGGACTTCCTGCAACATGAATCTAACTTATGTTGATGTTACCATAGGAATATTTTTTTAAAATGTCCACTGATGGTCTGTTATGTCAACAGTGAAACTTTTACTCAAAGGTAATTTCATGATGGTTGAGAATTTAATTTTAAAAATTACCGCTATCATGTACATTAATTGTTCATCTCTTACCATTTTATTGTATCAATGACAGTACAGAGTAAAAGGACACATTAAACCATATTTGGTTTAAACAAGTTCTGACCAAAGTTTACAAATATCCGTAAAAAACATCGGATCAGCAAGAAATGTGTAACTTAAACATGGTCAGAAAAAGATACATTGGTACATTCATAGTTATTGTTATCTTATACAGAGACATACTTGGACATTTACAATACTTTGATTTTGCATTCAATAGACCTACATGTAATTCAGAACTCAAATCTATGGGTTACCCTTCTATACGCAGGTGATACAAACTGATTAAATACTATTGTTCTTTCGACACAATGTCATATTTTCATTGTGACGGTAAATAATTGTTTGTACCACGACGGAAACCCAAATATTTGAATTCCGAAAATAGTCTATTTTCTTAAATATACGTTACAGTGACAACAACAACATATAATGAATATTTTATTCAACTTATATCATTTTGACATCTTGTCATGTAATATTACAATGTCATGTTATGTATACATGTATCAAGTAATTACATAAAATGAGTTAGTTCATATGATGGTCATAACAAAATGTGTTAATACATGATCAAAATTACATACAAATGGTAGTTGAAAACCCAAAGTCGTCCAGTATTTTTTTTTACATTTAGAGCCCAAGACTTGTAGCCGTTGTCACAACGATCCTTTGATAATTTATACATAGAGGTAAGGATAATATTGCTCGAGTCTTTAACCTTAAACCAGTATTTTAATATTTGTATATATCTATGGATGTACATTGGGTATCGCCAAAGCTCCCCATACACCGCAGCGTTACAAGCATTTTGACGTACTCCGAGAATATACTTGCAAAACGAAGATGTATCCGCTCTAAGTCTTTAGATTTTGTGAATCCCCATACAGGGCTACCATAGCTTAGTGTCGACCCGACAAATGCATCATAAAGTTGAAGAGCTATTTTTGGTTGGATGTCATACTTAGACATATTACTTATAAGAACATTTAATGCTTTGATAGCTTTTCCATGTATGTATTGATTATTTAAAACAAAAGAGCCCGTATAATTAAAAACAACCCCTAAATACTTGAAATCATCTACTACATCCAAAGTATTTTCACCATACTTCCAGGTTTCATTACGTTTAATCGGTCTTTTGTTTCTAAATACGACACATTTTATCTGTCGTATTGTTGTATTTATTTTGTCGTGTGTTCGTTTCTTCATGACAAAGAAACGAAGAAACGAAAAGACAAAGATACGACAAACTATGGATTTGTCGTGTCTTCGTGTTTTCGTTATTAAAATACGACATGGCATAAATCAGCCACCATACCACCTGTCATTCCACATACACACTATACTCACATACAAGCTTACGTACTACATATAAAACAGAACACCTGAACAAGTCGAGAACAAGAAAAGATTAATGCAAAACATTAAGTACCGCCGGTAGTGGTACCATTCTTTGTACATACGTCAAAAGGGAAGACAAAGATATATGCCACAAAAAATACTTCCAGCTGTATTGTCAAACCTATTTTGACTTAATGGCGGTCCCCATGAGTGAGTTAGACAGTAATTACACAGTAACAGCCGAAAAGTTCAGCACTCAGAGACAGTATCTGTCAGTAACTTACAGCAGACAAATACAAATAATTAACTTTTACATCGTGCATTTAGCGCTTTGTATACGATTAACCCAATCTAAAATTCTCAGCTCTCGCACTAAAAGTCTTGCTTATTTACCGCGAGTCTGTTCACGGAGACATGCATTGAATATGTACGGTACGTGTTTTTTTAGCCTGAACCTCAATTTAAGGGAGCAAATATTTTACAATGTCTTAAAATATAAATTAAGGATGAAATGCTCTTTAAAATGCCCCCCTCACAAAAAAGCACGAAATTTAATTGCATTACTATAAAACTAAAATTAATACAATTTCTCGCTGTCAACATTTGTAAATATAAAAGGAGGACACAATTAAAAGAAATCATGAACTGCTCCTACCATGGTCATCAGATTCTGACGACTCCAATATACCACCGGCCTTCAGGCCGGCGGTAAACAAAGAGAATACTTCACATTTGGTGTGACGTCATTCGTATACGTTGTTGATCACGTGACTACTATTTTCTTAAATATACGTCACAGTGACAACAACAACAACATATAATGTACAAATGTTTATTTAAAAAAATAAGTATAACAAATGCCATAAGTAATGAGTAAAATATCTAAATTAAACTGTAGAACAGCAAAAAAAAGATCAACAACAACAAAACAACTATAATATGTAGATATACAAGTAAACTTTTGAAGTGCTAAATAATATTACAAATTATATCAACCGCAAACACCTTGAACCCGACAAAAATCTATTACAAGGTATATACATAAAAATACAGTTAATACTATTCATGTGATAGCATAGGATAAAATATTCTTAATCATAAAACATAACATCATCAGTAAAATTATCTGGAGTCCTAGCAAGAACAGAATGAGCAAAAAAGACCTCAGAATCTTTCCAACGACCAACTTTTCTTACAATTTCTGTATTAATACCCCTTTCAATGGCAGAAGTAGCACCAGTAGGGCGAAAAGATTTAGCTGAAAAACCTTCACCACCAAAACCAGCTAAGTTTATGGCTTCTTCCATACCTTAGCTATGGAGGTAACCTCTAAGGCCTTAAAAGGGGGTCTTAATGTAAGGAAAAGGGCATTGTCAGAAGGCCTATAGCTTTTTGTTTTCTCAATGTAATATATGTAATAAAATTACCTTCATAACAACGACGTTAATATTACGTTGCGCTGACGTTGTGATTTAAACATTAGTTGCAAAAATAAGTCGAAGCGGACTTTGATTGACTTATATTAAATTAATTTTGAACAGATCAGATGCTGGGTGTCACAAGAAATTAATTAAGAACAGGAAATAAACAACAAAATTTAATTTACAAGAAAATAATATCATAACGCAAAATCACAACGTCAGCGCAACGTAATATTAACGTCGTTGTTATGACGGTAATTTTATTTTGAACGCGATATTGTGAAAAACTGAGAACGTTTACTTCCCTTTTTTATTTCATTAAAATAACACAAAAAGTGAGTACTTTTCAAAAATCGCGATAAGAATTTGACCACCGTTCTGCGTTAATATGAAAATAAACGTTTTAACTCGGCAATTGGTGAAACCTTTTAGACATGAAAACCCTAAATTCAGTGACGAAATGTACAATCTTGACGACTGACGTGATATTTAGATAATTGGAACATAATTATTGTATGCAACAACATTTTAAAAACATTTTGGTATAATTATCCTTGGCCTCGGACATTCAATATTTAAATAGCTCAATCGGCTAAAGGGAAGGAACGGAAATAAACATATGAAATGAAAAGTTCAAGAGGTCACTGGTTCGAAATCTAGCAAATGCATAAATTTTTAAGAAAAAGGATTCAACGTTCAAACTTGGCCAAGGAAGGTACGAAAATTCTTCTTTAATTTTTTTTTAGCTGAATAATTAAGTTTTAAAATATGTGGGTTTTAATGTACTTGCATGCTTGTTTATAGCGAACCATTGTGACGTTCATGAGGTCGTGAAAAAACCGACAACGTCGCTAAGGTTACCAGAAAAACAAACAAGAAGCATGAAGGTATCTGCCTGCCAACTTTTATCATAATCGGTGAACATAATATTTTTTCGTTTTTTTTTTCTCCGTGTAAGGTACCGACCCACCTTAAATAACATCAAAGTTCCCACATTAATTTATCACAAAGTCCTAAGCATTCAAATCTAAATTTTTTACAAAGTCCAAAAAAATGTTTAAATCTAACACACAATATTCACACAGAGTTTTGTTACAAAGATCTTATACGTAAAGTTGGCAGACTCAGCAGACACAGCAGAAGGAACGATCCTTCTGCTGTGTCTGCTGGCAGGATAAATCTACAGCAGAAGGATTAATCTTTCTGCTGGGTCTGTTGGCAGAAGGATTGAATTATAACAGAAAGATGTGTCTGTTGGCAGAAGAATTGAACTATAACAGAAAGATGTGTCTGTTGGCAGAAGGATTGAAATATAACAGAAAGATGTGTCTGCTGGCAGAAGGATTGAAATATAACAGAAAGATGTGTCTGTTGGCAGAAGGATTGACTTATACCAGAAAGATGTGTCTGCTGGCAGAAGGATTAAACAACAGCAGAAGAACCAATCTTTCTACTGCGTCTGTTGACAGAAGAATTGGTTTATAACAGAAGGATCAATCCTTCTGCTGGGTTTGTTAGAAGAAAGAAAACATTACAGCGGTTTGGTAATAAGTGAAAATGAATACAAGATATGAATCAACAATAACAATATGGCCTGTGTAAAAAGTCGCCCTATTGTCGGATGTCATTTTGTGTTAAAAACTGACATCCTTCTGCTGTTAATTAAAGCGTGTTTTCTAATCATTACTCAAATTCATTCACAAAGTCAAACTGACAATAGAATAAGCTTTCTTTTGGCATATAAATGAGTGAATAACTCGTCTTAATTTGGACAAAATATATGTTAATATATCAAGTACGAAAATTCGCCCGTCCACAGTTTGGTTTGATTTTTTCATTAAAATGTGCGAATACATGCTGATTACCGAGTCTTATTTTAAGCCACAATTTAGACAAAACCTGCGATATTATGCATCATTTTAAAGCTGATTGTTTGGAAAATGTTATGACGGGTACATTTTAAACAATAAATAAACAATAAGGGCTTGGTGAGTGAACAAAACAGGCCCATTTTCGAATGTGAATTTTGTGTTCGACTGACATCCTTCTGCTTTAATAAAAACATTTTTTATTTCTCATTTTACCAATCAATTCACATAATCAAATTATGTACAAAACAAGCTTTCTTTTGTTATATAGATGTGCGAAAAACTCATTTTAAATGCGACAAATTATATGTTAATATATCAAGTACGAAAATTCTCTTTTTTTTCAAGCAATAACTCTTGTTTATTGTAATTTCAACTATATATCTAAATCCATACATACATATATTTATTATGCTAATTTTCACATATGCAAAAGACAAATGGTAAACTATAGTTTGGCAATTTAAGGGCGCGACCAATGTGTGAATTGATGGAATACAGTGGGTTTTTTTTCTAAAAAATTAGCAGTCAATCAGCATTCAATATAAGTACATGTATAATATAATTTCCACATTCTAGCATATAATAAGCGGCTATTAGCAATAGCAAAATAAAAGTAGAGCCTATGAGAGAGCTACCGACCAACGTTGTTGGCCTTGTAAAGGTCGCTCTTTAAGTTATAAGATCAAATGCTCATAAGCCCGCGAGCTGATGCCAATTGCAAGACAGCTCTAACAATTTTGAATTGAAAATAAAAACAATGAACTGATCCTGGGAATCAGTGACCAGTTACAATAAAGCATCATAATTGCAGAGAAATAGAATTTTTATTAGTGTCTATCAATAAAAGCAATAGTTAACATTGCTCGCTGTTTGCTGACACATTGGTCGTACCGGGTTTCCTTTCTCCGTTCTCACCATCTTACAGCTACCACAGTAAAGAATCATTTGGAACATTCAGTTGTAGTTTCCGTACTTCATTGTTAGTTTAATTTCACAAGGAAATATACATTAAATTATAAAATGATGGCTTTAAATCCGGTAAACGTTTATTACCAGGGAATTTTTATCCTCAAAAATAGAACTATTTTATGTCGTTTGGCTTAGTGAACACCCACAAGAAATCAATGCGCCACAACAAAAATGTTACGGTTTAGCTGCCAAGTACGCTAATATATTAATCACCTTTTGAGAAACTTTGTTCCTATTTTTCACTGAAATCGATTAAAAATACCCTTAAAAAGCCTTAAAATCTTACGATCAAATGTTTTTTTTTGTTCAGCGAGAACTTACTTTATTCATGTACAAAAAAACCCTAAAATATTAGACTTTGTACAGGCTTAATGCAGTCGTATCTTTTGCAATTTTCGTTCACGTTTGTAAAGAGATTTTGTCCACTGAGAAATAACTTTATATATATTTAAAATCTCTATATAGATTTAACCTTAGAGGGTTCTTTTTTTGGAATTTCTGTTAAAATTTGTAAAACGTTTTTCTTACGTGTACTTCATCATTAGGGTTCTAATTTCTCATTTTCATGAACACGCTTCTTTTTTAGTACCTGTCTTCCATATATGTCATTTAAGACCCAGAAAGACATTAAACTCAAAAGATCTTAAGTTTTTTGTACACAGAAATAACTTTACACATGAACAAAAACTCTTCACAGATTTAACCTTAAAGCGGTCGTTTTTTGCACTTCAGTTGAAATTTGTAGTTTTTTTATACATCTTCATTAGGTTTTCTAAGTTCAGATTTTTATGCAATTTTTTTTTAATTCCCAATCACATCATTTAAGGCACAGAAAGACATTAAACTCAAAAGATCTAAAGTATTTTTTCCATTGAAAAGACTTTATACATGAACAAAAAAAACAACTCTTTATAGATTTTACCTTTAAGCGATCTTTTTTGCAATTTCAGTTGAAATTTGGAAAGACACATCATCATTAGGGTTCTAAATTCTGATTTTCATGCACAAACTTTTTTCAGGACCTGTGGTTAATACACATTATTTAAATCACATGAAGCCCAAGGAATCCAACGATCAAAAGTTATTTTGTCCACAGAATTTTCTAAAATATTGCAGATTTCACTAAAATATTGCATGAAAACTCTTTACAGATTTTACTAAAATATTGCATGAAAACTCTTTACAAATTTCACTAAAATATAGCACAATACTCTTTACAGATTTTACTGAAAATTTTTAATATTGCAGATTTTTCCGATCAAGTTTGTAAAGAGTTTTTGTAAACACCTCATTAGGATTCCAAATTCTGATTTTCATCATTTTTCATCATGATTTTTTAAGTAACTGTGTTCTATTAATTAGCTACTTCAGTGTAATTTTATTTTTTCTTTCAATACATAAGATTTCATGACAACCAGTTTACATCGGTCATATTTAAATTGCAATTTCTGTTGAATTTATGTTTCTGAATTTATGCGCACATCATATTTTTGGGTTCTTATTATATACAGTATGGATTTTCATCTAGAAAGTACTTTTTTTGGTGTCTTGAGTTCCATAATTATTCCATTTTATGTCATACGAAAACTCTTTGCCGATTTTACTAGAAATATTGCAGATTTACAATATCCCCTCAAGTTTGTAAAGAGTTACAAAATCTTGCACCCATGTATTTATATTTTCTCTGCACATATTTGAACCAAGAAGAATAGAATGAACATGTTTGGTTTTATCATTGAGCTAGATAGTCTGCTCAGTATAAAATATCTTATCTGTATATCATCTCAACAAGATAAGCTGTATTCGTATGATGAGCAGTATGAAATATATCTGTATATCATCATGCACTTAGGATGTAAGAAAGAATCAGTACACATGTACAACTAATTCAAAGATTTTGGGTGTAATCAGATCTACTACTTTAAGTATCAAAAAAGTTTTCTCTAAAATGTCATCTGTTCAGAAATGATTTAAACCCAGCTCTACATAATTCAAGCTATACAGTACATTGTTATTGTGTATATACAAAACTAAATGGAAACTTTATAATTATACTGCCACAGACTGACTCCATCCTGGGAAAGGTGGCATGTCAATTGAGTTCCTTGGTCCTGCTCTTTACACAGTTCTGTTTGAATAAGCTAATACATGAATAGCATTTTAAAGATGTAAACATACCACTTTGATGTTTAACTTTTATTTTAAATAGTATTTATGCACATTATAAATTTTATATAATGATGTGTTTGTAAAATAAGTGTAAACTAACTTAACCATAAAATTGCAAAAATTATTCACCCCTATATATTGGCATGTAATGAAACTGGCTACGTTTATATACGCAATGTTTACGTGGACAACCTGTACTGGTAATCTGTAAGAATGGACATTATATACAACAACAAAAATAAACATTTTAGCACATTTATTTTTTCATTACAAAGGTTTTACAAGTAAAACAGTTAGATCAAGATAAATCAAATATAAAAATAAGAAAAAAATGCAAGAAAATGTTTTACTGTGAAAGTATCACAGATTCTCTCAACAAAATCAAACATAAACAGTTACAAAAAGAAAATGTTAAGCCATGAGTGAATCAACAGGAAGGGGTCAAGGAGATGGCAAGTATCACATTAACCTACTAGCTTGAAGTCTAGAAACAGTGAAAATAGATTAAAGCCAAAAAAAATTGTTTCAAATATTAGCTCAGTTGATATATTTGTGCTTTACTATGTAACATAAGAATTGGACTAACCCTTGACAGAAATAAAGATTATGACATAAAATAGATCACCAGTATCTTATAGAAAATAGCATAATCATATCAAAATATAATTCCAACTGAGTATTTCCTGTAGGTGAACAATAGACCCTTACATAATACAGCTGGAATCTCTGGATACATTCCTACATGATATCAACTACAGGATTTCCCTCTAGACACATAAATGTACTTTCTGATTTCTGTCCTTAAAACAAAACCATTCATCACAAACTTCAGCCTCATGTACACTACACATTCATTCTTAATAAATGCTGCTTGATAAATATCATATTTAGAAGACGAAAAGTGAAAAATAATTCTTAAATTGAACCTAAATAAACAAATTAGTTATAACAAGCAAAATGTCCAAACAAAGAAATACTAAATGAAACTAGTAACTTAAAACTTATTAACATAAATTGCATTAAGAAAATCAGCAACAAATTTTAGAAACACAAAAAAGAAATTAATATCACAATGAATTTTGATCATGGTTCAAATATATGCACAAAAACATGGAAGAGAAAAGACTTTTAGTAAAATGAAATAAACTGAGCTTGTAAATTTACTAACTTTTTTATGTTATTGCTGCCTTACTTTGATAATGCAAATATAATCAAAACCATTTTTTTCATAACATTTTGAAAACTGGACCAATTTTTCATGATAATATTTTGAAAACTGGACCAATTTTTCATGATAATATTTTGAAAACTGGATCAATTTTTTCATGATATTTTTTTAACTGAACCAATTTTTTCATGATAATATAATTTTTAAACTAAATCAATTTTTTCATGATAATATTTTTAAAGCACAATATCAAGTCAATTATAAAATTGCACACTTCAACAAGTAAAAACTTCAAACTGGCAAAATAAATTAAATCTGGAAAAAATATGGACTAAGTTTAATGTTAATATAAAGAAGTTCTGGACACTTAGACCCACACAGTATCTTAGAACTACACAGTATATGCTAACAAAATCTAATGGCTGCATTTAATAAGTATTAGTAGAACTTGACATCCCATCTATAATCAGTAAGTTAGTTCTACTTGAAATCTGAAATATGTAACTAACCTAACCATTGCCTTCTAAAGCTCAAGGTGAAAAACTGTTTTAAGACTTGCATTACAAACAATTTTAAAGTTAGGTGACCCTTATTCAACATCTTTTTAATTGATCCATATCCAATGTATTTAAATATATATTCTTCATGGCTTTCAAATCAGACATACTAAATGAGAATTTATCAGATATATTAACATGAATCACAAGATCAGTTTGTAATGCAGGCAATACTGAAGTCCCCTACCAGTGATCTATGACTAATTAAAGAACAGCAGCATGACCTTGCCCTCAGACCAATTAAAAAACCAAGGTGGGAGGGGCAGTATACCAAAGTGTTGCATCCAAGCAACAATGACATTTGATCCTTGGCCTCAGCCTTGACCAAAGGGCTATACTCAGTATAATTTGGGTGAAAGTTGCAGTCGTTATCAAGTCATCGTTCATAGACAGACACACAACACAATTAGGCATGCATATCTTCAAGCAAGTTACAATACATTACAAGTTGTGATACAGTAGTCACAATATGATAAATGTTAATTGAAGTAACAAGAGCAGTCAGAGGAGACAGCATGCTCGACTAAGTAAGTATTTGTCACATGAGATGTGGTTGATTATAAGGAACATACATATTTAAAAATTTGAAAATGATACCTTAACAAATTTAAAATTAAAAAAAATATTTTTTCAAAAAAATTTTAAGTTCACCAGAGACAATTTTGAAAAAAAAATGTATTTGGAGTTATGAACTTTGTCACATGAGATGTGGTTGATAATAAGGAACATATATTTAAAGTTTGAAGTCAATACCTAAAGAAACAAAACAGTTGCAGTAAAAAACAAGAGGAGATAATTCTCAAAAAATATATTTGGAGTTATGAACCTTGTCACATGAGATGTGGTCAGGGTTTGTACAGAATTTTAATGACAAAATTCAAGCACTTTTCAAGGACAAAAGTATCAAATTCAAGGACTATTACCCATTATATTTATGTGACTGATTAAATATTCTTCTTCTCTAACTTTTCAGTCTGTCTCCTTTCATTTTCCAGCCTAAAATTAAAATTAGTTGTTCAGGCCTATGCATTAACTTTTTTCCTACTAGCACGGTCGGGCTAGTAAATACCCAAATTCACTAGCCCGGACCAATTTTTCCTTTGATAACTTTTTTCTCTTTCAATTATTATCATCTAAATTGTCAATACCTCTCATTTCTTAGCAGTCATAGTTTTTATTGTTGTAAATTATATCTAGCATACATAAATTGTTTTAATTATCATAAAAGTCTGGACCGATAAATTACTTTAATTATTGCTAGAAAATGTGGTGGGAAGCACTTTACAGTCGACTGCTAAATATGCATGAAGAACCTAATAAACAAAAGAATTTAAAATGAATGGATATTTTGATTTCTTCAATAAAATTGGTGAACACCAGTAGGGGACTAATAAGATATCAAGTATCTGTATATGTGATATATTCTGTACCCCCACAACACAGGTAGTGATTATATTCCACCTGTCACTTTTATAACATATCCCATAGTTGAAGTCACAGCAAACTAGATGAAGTCACACATGACCACACTAATACTATTTTAATAACAGCAATGATGAGGTTCTTAAGTCAAACATTGCCATGGTATATTCAACTTATCACATAAAC
The DNA here is from genome assembly GCA_025267735.1 of Mactra quadrangularis. Taxonomy (NCBI): domain Eukaryota; kingdom Metazoa; phylum Mollusca; class Bivalvia; order Venerida; family Mactridae; genus Mactra; species Mactra quadrangularis. The sequence continues at coordinate 12,611,602 of CM046305.1, forward strand.
TAGAGGGTCCTGAGGACCCTGACTGCTCACATGAGAACTAGATGCTTAGGGCATCTGACAAAAGATTGTAAAACAGTTTCAGCTGATGTAAACAGTGATCCCAGGGGCAGGGCCAATTTTCAAACCAGGAGCATACTTTGAACAACCTTAGTAGAAGACCTCAAGACAATACCATAATAGCTTTTGAGAAGAAAATATTTTAACGAAAATTTTCCATAAATAACTCTATGTAAATCTTGTGACCCATGGGACGAGGCAAATTTTGACCCTAGGGGTATTTTTTTAACAAAATTAGTAAAGCACCTTCTTGTGATGCTACAGGCCAAATATCAAAACTTTAGGCAGTTTTAGAGTAAAAGATTTTTTAACATTTCCTTGTATAACTCTATGTAAATCTTGTGACCCCTGGGGCAGGCTTAATTTTGACCCCAGGGGCTTAATTTGAACAAACTTTGTAAAGCACCTTCTAGTGATGCTACATGTCAAATATCAAAACTCTAGGCCTTGCAGTTTTAGAGTACAAGATTTTTTAACATTTCTTTATCGATATCTGTTGACATCTGAGGAGGGGCTAATTTTGACCCCAGGGGCATAATTTGAACAAACTTTGTAAAGCACCTTCTAGTGATGCTACATGCCAAATTAAATAACAGTAGACCATATGGTTGTTGACAAGAAGATTTCTTTAAGAAATTGTTGACAACAGACGGATGCATGGGAGCACACACACACTAATGCACATTGGTCAGACCCCCACAATAGCTTACCTTGAGCACTTTGAGCTCATGTGAGCTAAAAAGGACATCATATTTGAGTCACATATGGCCAAGGGAGATAACTCATTCAAAACTGCTGGACCATTCACATTAAATAACCTCTGACATATTTAGACACCATTTTGGAACAACCTTTTGATCACATTCCCAAATAAAACTTTGACCAGTGTTAAAGTAAACTAATCCACAATTGTTTAGGACAATGATTAATGTTTTGTTTTTAGCCGATAAATTTGAAATATCACAGTTAAATTATATCGCTGAACATTATTTAATTACATATATAACATAGAAATATGTTTTAGTGGTTACTGGCCTCAACTATGGTGAAGTGACAGATAGAAATAAGTGTTTCCAAGAAATACCTTTGCCATAATATGAAAGTATTTGATTTATAGAGTAGTTAAGGTTTTTTGAGTGATATTTCATTAATAAGAACAATTGAAATGTCACTCAAAACCCATTAGGGGAGATCTCACTATTTTAAATTATTTGTAGACAAAAATGAATGCACCAATAAAAATAATCACTTGACAAATCAAAGAGGTTTAAATGAAGAATAACATAATCTATCTACAAGAAAGTACAGCCCTTACATTTTCAAAGCAATAACTATAATGTTATATCAAACATTTTAAAGACTATTATGTCCAAACACATACAATATTATATACAGTCTAACCTGCAGTCAAGACCCCAGACTAAGAATAATGGTTTGAGGATACTATAAAATGAAAATCATGTTAATTCTTGGTTGTGGCAAGATACCACTAGAGCATCATTCTCCAATTTCATGAAAAGCTGACGCTTAAGGTCAGCAGCTAATTATATCCTTGTACATACACTTTAAATATATAATTAAGGGTGTTAAATGTAAATCAATATAACAGCCAAATTTGATATGATCACAAAATTATTTGGCTCTTTTTGATGGTTACCACTACTTTGTGTTAAAAAATGCTCTTTTCTCCAATTATTAGTCTTTCTGCTCAATTTGCAGATGCTGCTTACAAATGACGGCTAAAATTGATGAAATGAGGTTTAATGATAAGCCATTACATATCCATAAATATTGGGTCCATGGAAAGGGGTAATCCGAAATAGTCCAGATGTTTTTATTATACTTTCTGTGAAATATGGTGACTGTCAATAAATAAACAAACAACAATCCTGCAGTTTTGTGTCAATCTTGATTTTTGCTAAATAGTATACCACAAATTGAAAGATTTAATTGGGAAAATCCCTTTAAGTTGTCTTAGAATACAGATTAGACTGTAAATATATATACACACAAAACACAGCAATCTGATAATTATGTATAAACCATTGATCTATTTATCACCGTCACTATACATGACAGATAGTACTATGTAACTTAAGAAATCTCAACATTATGACAATATGATAATGTAACTGTCTATGAAACCAAGTCAAATTTTTCAGGTGACACAGCACATTGTTGGTTAAAATAAACTGATTTATAGTGAAATTAAAATAAATAAGAAAATGCCAGCAGGCACCCCACTTTAGTGCCCTCCAAAACTTCTTGGACAAATGAAATTTTAAAAAATATGATGATACATACACCAAGTAATTTTACTATAACTAATACTTATTCATTTAACATATCTTGTATCATATGTTAATAAATTAAATTTTAAAATGCTAATTATGGAATTGGCTCAGATGACTCTTTAATTTTTGTTTCTTTGTAACTGTTAATAAAATTATCTTTTAACAGTATTTTATCAAACAACTTTAGGAGGGCACTGTATATTCACAAAAGTCAGCTTTTTGTTAAGCATAGTAATTAACATATTTTTGATAACAAAATTTAAATTATTCAGTACTCTTGTGCATCAGGTAGCCAAGAGTTTGCCTAAAACATGAAAAAGCCAATCAAAATAAAAGAAAACAATGACTTATAGTCACTTGTTTACTTAAATAGTCACAAACATACAATGTCTACATGTACATATTACTGGAAATCTTACAATCTAACATGGATGCCATGTTTATATTATATACAGCCATAACTTTAACAGATCTTTCATGGGCTAGTGAGGGTTCGGTGTGTTTGAAGAGGGCTTGCATGGAGGGGTCAGGGGGATTGCAACACCAAAATCAAATATTCAAAATTTTGATCACAAAAATTCAAAATCATGTTTAATCGTGAAAATTATAATAGAAAATAAAACATATGATGTCATGAACACTTCCCCCTGAACAACAAATCCACACCCTCTCTCCTTCAGAAAAAATATTATAGATCTGTCCCTACATACAAAACTAGAACTGCCACCAGTGGCGAAAATACCCCCGCAACAGCAACATTTCAAGATAAAAGCAAGTCAACATTGTGGAAGTCCAAAAGGGTAAATGTTGTAAGAAGCATAAAAACCATAAAAAGAATAGGATGCAAATATCAAATTGGAAATAAACAGCAAATTACAGTGTAATTCACTATAGATTTATGAAAAAGCAAAATGAACAGAGTTGTCATATTTCAAATGATTTTTTACATGAAAATGAACACCATTTGGTCATTATGAATGTAAAGTGGAACAACAGACAAAGAGTGATCACATTTAAACTCATCATGAGTATGTTGTAACCAGATGAGCAAATGTAGAATGTGTTTGTAATTTTTTTTATAAATAAGTAAAAAATAAGGCAATTGTAAAAATGGTAGTCAGCAATGTACACAATATAAATCAAACAATTAGTATTTACAATATCTTGTATCAAGAATTTCACAAATACCCCATAAGAAAGCTTAAATTACCGATCATTATTTTCACAGTAGTAAAGTTAAAATAATATCTAAAATCTCATGTAGCCATAACGAAATAAGATGTTTTCTTCTCAAAATTACAGAAAAAATCAAGATGGCTATTAGTTGGTCCATTGAAATACATAAAAAAATAAATACATATAAAAATTTCATCAACAAGAATTTGTCAGCACAATTTTATCAAAATAAGGTGAGAAAAAAAAAGATGTTTGCTGTACAAGATATTAGAAAATTCAACATGGCTGCCAGTCAGCCATTTTGAATTCCACTTAAGAAAATGCCAAGCACATCAACTTAAACAATTGCTTACTTTCTCAAAGTCTGTACAAAAATTATCAAATCATTTGCTTTTTAAAAAGAAAAACTCAGAATGGCTGCCAATCAGCCATTATGAATTTGATAAAATATCAATACATCAAAAAAAAAAAAGTTCAAAAATAAGAATTTGATAAAAATAGCAGTACATAATAGACTTCAGCAACTCAAAATGGCAAACAATGTGGAATAATGCTATATTTAATAAGTTACATGACATAAAGCCATAAACCCTTGATTCATCTTCGTCAATAATATTTGCTAATCAATGAGATAAATAGTTACTACGAGATGTAGAATTGGTCATACTATATTAACACATTCATACCTTCTCAAAAGAAAGAAAGCACCTTAATGTATACCATGTGACGAGCATTTCAATGTCAAATACGTTCTCCTTGACTGCCAGGATCTTAAATACATCCGTGACAAACATTTTAAAGTTAACTCACTTAAAGAACTTATTGAGTCTGTACCATCATATTTTCTAATCGCCGAGATCAAATAGTGATTTCGCGATGTAGAATTGGTCATACCAATTTAACACATTCATCCCTTTTCAAAAGAGAGGAAGCACCTAAATTTATACCCTGTGACGAGCATTTCTATGTCAAACACGTTCTCCTTGACTGTCGAGTCTTAAAGACATCCATGACAAACATTTTAAAGTTAACTCACTTAAAGAACTTTTTGAGTCTGTACCATCATATGCGATACTTAACTTTTTGAAGGAAATAAATGTATATAATAAGATATAGAGCTTTACATCATTAATATCGTTTTAATAAATAGTATCATTGATTGCTTTCGGTGCGATATGACCTTTTTGTGTTGGTGCGCCGTAAAACCAAAACAAAACAAAACCATACTTGAAGGAAATAAATGTTTATCATAAAATATAGGACGTAAAATCTTCATTATCTATTGAAGTAATAGTATCATCAATTGTTTTCGGTGTAATATGACCTTTTTGCATTAATAAGCCATAAATTCCAATTAATCAATCAATAAATCAATCAGACTTCAGCAAGAAGAAATTGGTAATGAAATAAGCTTACTATACAGTTATTTAAACAAAGTCAAAATGGCTGCCAGTCTGCCATAATGAATTTGTATCCAGAGTAAATCCATGTACGAGTCAACTACATCAATGAAGACTTTGGAGCGAAATTTGGCTAAAATTGAGTAAAAAAAACACATACATGTACTATACAGTAATTTAAATAAAAATTCAAGATGGCTGCCAGTCAGCCATATTGAATATAAATTGATGAAGAATAGTCATACTGATCAACTGTATTAGTGAGACCTTGTATGCAATTTCTTTTCAAAATATGTATGGTAATAAGTCAATATAAGACTGTATTAATTTTGAAAAAAGGATGACAGCCAGTCCGCCATTTTGAATTGGAATTGAGTTAAAGTGTATGTACACATCAACTGTGAACGCCTGTGCAAAATTCTATCTAAATTAGTTAAGAAAAAATCTATTAAGAAATAAGCATACAGTAATTAAACTAAATTAAAAAGAATTCAAGATGGCCGCAAGTCGGCCATTTTGAATTGGAATTGATATAACATGCATATAAACATCAACTGTAAATGCCTGTGCAAATTCTATAAAATAAGATAAGAAAAAAATCTATTGAGAAAAAAAGCAAACTATACAGTTATCTAATTAGATTTAAAATATATAACACAATTAAATATTTTAAACAAGTGAGATATGTTTCCATAGTTACATGAGTTTTGTATACACCATTAAATCATGGTATATAACAGCTTCTATTCAAATACATTAAGAAATAAACATACTACAAATGTATTAATTTTTTGGGACAGACCACATATCCAACCAACCAACCAACCAACAAACCAACCAACCAACCAACCAACCAACCAACCACCAGGGTGATTCCAGTATACCCCCGAAAACTTCGTTTGCGGGGGTATAATGATACATTTTAGTTAAGTATCAAAGTTAAATATACACTATATACACTATGATAAATACTATCATAAATGTAGTCCACTTAAATATTGTAATTTCTTATGTAAGAATTCTGTAATCTCTACAAAGGATTGCTGATAACTAACTTCTATTGATTTCCACATTTCTTTCTCCATCTCTGCATACTCCTACAAAAGAACAGCATCAAAATTTAGTAATAACTTGTTTTCAAATAATAACATTGGAAACAAGAGCAGTCCAAGGACAGCATGCTCGACTATTCTGGTGCTTGTGTAAACAAAATCAATTATAGATATGCAATTCCAATGAATTTAAAAGTGGATACTACCATTGGTTGAAGTAATAAAATTTGCAAGTAACTTCTAACTAAGAACTGACTCATAGAAAAAAATGGACCACAATTTACTCAAAATTCACACTAGAGTTAAGCATTCTGAAATTTGACTTTAAATGGTAACCATGTAGACAAACATAGAGGTTCAAGTGAATCTCATTAGTACTTGAATCTTTTAAGTGGCTTCAAAATATGTAAGATTTAATAATGTTGCATATTAAAACCTAACCAAGAAATGTAACACATATTAAAACCTAACCAAGAATTGTTACACATATTAAAACTTAATCAAGAAATGTTACACTGGAACTAGCAAGACTGACACACAGCTGAGTAGGATACACTACACTAGGTGTAGACTGGTACACTAGATGCTTATTGACTGGTACACTACACTAGGTGTAGACTGGTACACTAAATGCTAATAGACTGGTACACTACACTAGATGCTTATAGACTGGTACAGTACACTAGGTGTAGACTGGTACACTATACTAGGCTCCGACAGATTGGAACATAACACTAGGGGCTAATAGACTGGTACACTACATGCTAAAAGACTGGTAAACTAAACTATTGCTAATAGAGTGGTACACTACACTATATGCTGGTAGACTGGTAGACTACACTATGTGCTGATAGACTAGTACACTACACAGCATGATGATAGACTAGTACACAACACAGCATGATGATAGACTAGTAAACTACACTAGGTTCTGATAGACTAGTACACTACACAGCATGATGATAGACTAGTACACTACACTAGGTTCTGATAGACTAGTACACAACACAGCATGATGATAGACTAGTACACAACACAGCATGATGATAGACTAGTACACTACACTAGGTTCTGATAGACTAGTACACAACACAGCATGATGATAGACTAGTACACAACACAGCATGATGATAGACTAGTACACTACACTAGGTTCTGATAGACTAGTACACAACACTGCATGATGATAGACTAGTACACTACACTAGGTTCTGATAGACTAGTACACAACATAGCATGATGATAGACTAGTACATCACACTAGGTTCTGATAGACTAGTACACAACACAGCATGATGATAGACTAGTAAACAACACAGCATGATGATAGACTAGTACACTACACTGCATGATGATAGACTAGTACACAACACAGCATGATGATAGACTAGTACACAACACAGCATGATGATAGACTAGTACACAACACAGCATGATGATAGACTAGTACACAACACAGCATGATGATAGACTAGTACACAACACAGCATGATGATAGACTAGTACACTACACTATGTGCTGATAGACTAGTACACTACACAGCATGATGATAGACTAGTACACTACACTGCATGATGATAGACTAGTACACTACACTAGGTTCTGATAGACTAGTAAACAACACAGCATGATGATAGACTAGTACACTACACTGCATGATGATAGACTAGTACACTACACTAGGTTCTGATAGACTAGTACACAACACAGCATGATGATAGACTAGTACACAACACAGCATGATGATAGACTAGTACACTACACTAGGTTCTGATAGACTAGTACACAACACAGCATGATGATAGACTAGTACACTACACTATGTGCTGATAGACTAGTACACAACACAGCATGATGATAGACTAGTACACAACACAGCATGATGATAGACTAGTACACTACACTATGTGCTGATAGACTAGTACACTACACAGCATGATGATAGACTAGTACACTACACTGCATGATGATAGACTAGTACACTACACTGCATGATGATAGACTAGTACACTACACTGCATAATGATAGACTAGTACACAACACAGCATGATGATAGACTAGTACACTACACTGCATGATGATAGACTAGTACACTACACTGCATAATGATAGACTAGTACACTTCACAGCATGATGATAGACTAGTACACTACACTGCATAATGATAGACTAGTACACTACACTATGTGCTGATAGACTAGTACACTACACTGCATAATGATAGACTAGTACACTACACTATGTGCTAATACACTGGTACACTACACTGCATAATGCACTACACTATATGCTGATAGACTGGTACACTACACTATGTGCTGGTAGACTGGTACACTACACTATGTGCTAAAATACTGGTACACTACACTATGTGCTGGTAGACTGGTACACTACATGCTGGTAGACTGGTACACTACACTATGTGCTGATAAACTGGTACACTACACTATGTGCTGGTAGATTGGTACACTACACTATGTAAAACGTGTATCATTAGACAATTCACAGTACCCACCAAAAGTTTGGAGACATTTTCACTTTGTAGGCCTACTGAATAGCTTTTATCTTAATTGTGACATTTGTTTTTTTGAAATGCTTTTAAGTTATGCTTTATTTTTTTGTTATCATTATTATTATAACTAAGACTACAAAATAACCTAAAAGCTATGTTATGGAAAATATTTACAATAAACATGGTTTTTGAGGCTTTAGGATGTCAGATGCTAAATCTTATAAATGTGTTGCATTCATGAAATTTGTTTCCATTTCATCACAAACCAATCTTAAATAATTTAGAATGATAATTCTACAAAAATATCTATCAAATTCAAGAATTGTAAAAATTTCTTTTGTCTCCAAACTTTTGGTGGGTACTTTAGAATACAGTCCAGATATCAAGTTTTACCAAGACTAGATGTAATACTTACATTGTTTTCTTGAAATGGTTGTGATAGATTCAGACTGGATAAATCTAATGATAAGAAGACAGGATCTAATTCTGAAGCTGTTTTATGTATCTCCTGACATACTATCTCTACATCCTTTACTAGTGTGTTATAATTATCAAATGTACATGGCTGAAATAAATATTATACAATATCATACAATGACATTTTTAGAGAAACTGATCATGTATACTGCAAGTATTTTTACTATAGTTTATTTTTGAATCAGTTTGAATCATATATTGATAAACTAATTAATGAGGACAAGACTATATCCTGATGTCAAATATTTGGGTTATTCCCTGCAGAACAAACATTTACTGTCACAATGAAAACACTTGTACAAAGAACTGAAAGATTTAATCCATGTTTGTGACTTTTCAGTAATAATGTGTACTAAACCTTGTTAGTACAGCCAGCACATGGATAGAAAAATCCATTAATTTGAATTTGGATTAGGTCTATATGCTCACATGAACCTTAGTTTCTTTTCTCATGAGTATATATGTACCAGTTTATTCTAAAAACAGGATTTTGTTATTTAAACATCTTTTGGATAGCACAGTAAAAACCAATATCAATATAACAAATATTTTGGCTATACAGTGTATGTATTTTATATGAAAGTAATGCTTATAAAATAGGCTCTGTTATTTTTTCTATGTTATATCGATTTTTCTATGTTTTTCTATACAAAAAACGGGCACATTTGAACAATAAGAAATATTCTTTCTGTTATCAAGGCGTAGATATGTGGAACAATTTACCACCAAGCATCATTAACACTTACTCAGTACGTTCACTTGAATCAAGATGTAACAAATTCTGGTGTGATAATAATATTAAATTTGACTATCAAGCAAGTATGGTTACCAGTCTCAACCTAAATTATAATGAAGACCCTGAGAAATGAGAGCTGGTGTCACAAGAATAAACTTCTACCAGAATCAACTATGTAACTATGTATATACATAACCCAACTATGTCTATGGTCATTTAGAATCACTTAACAGAGTGAAATGTTAAATTGTCAATCATAAATGATTCTTTGTAGTGTACAAGGAATGTTTTAATTTACAACAAACATATACAACAGAATACACAATGGACATCAAAAAGAAAGATAAACTTACAATAGGTAATGTATTTTCTTTTTTCTTCTTATTTCTACGAGATAAAACAGTTTTTACTGGTTTTAACATTCTATAACATACTCCAAATAATACACATAAATGGGATATAGCCTACAATAAAATAATAATAATAAAGTCAAAACAAAGAAATTCTAACATATTGTCATTTAGCCTTAACTCACTAGTCTTAAGTGAGTGAAAATTGAGTCGAGCAAGAGAAAGTTAGTTATTTGTGATAGCCTGGCCAGTCATTAATTTTGCCTATCATTATAAAACATGATAAATTGGGCTAGGGCTCAAGAAAATCTAAAGCGATGGCTGACGTAATTAGGTACATAGTCTTCTATTGTACTTACAACCAACTAACGGTCAATACAATCAATCTGTCCTCACAGCAATATTTTAATATCTAAGTTAAGTGAAACAATCACAGATATGTTTATTTCTAAGAGAAATAATCAGTGCTTCAATCCCTATATGTGTGTCCCTTTACTGGTCCAACTAACATTTTATGCTAGATGATAAATCAGTTAAAAATCTCTCATGAAATGAATTTCATGTTGACAAAGTTTTGTGAAATCATGAGTTAAAAAATATAGGAGTGTCATTGGTTTGAAATCAGAAATCCCTAATATAATTGTGAATGACACGTTATCTGAGATGATATCAAGGTTCAGCATGTCAGAAATAACATTCATATCTAATGTCTAGCATATTTTAATATTTTTTTTCAATCACTCTTACTTACAATACTGACTATAACAAAACAAGAAAGCAACATTTCCTTGACTGAAGACCATGGTAAACCTGGTTTCTTAAAATCCAAAATTTGAGGTAAATTTCCAGACAAACGTGGATATATAAATAATTAAAAGTAATTACCTCAGATAATAATACCATATTTTCTATAACATCTGGATTAATAGATTTACAGTTATTATCTTCATATATCATACAAACTTTATTCTTCTCTAATAATTCTAGAAATACAAAGTATTTATATACAATATATTTTAGCTCAATTGTGAAACAAGTTCTTAGATAAATCACTATTGAGTCTGCTTCCTGATCCACAAGTTCTTAGTTCTGTGAGCAGTAAGTATAAAATGTATTGCTCAAGTATACAACAAGATGAATTTTGGATGATTACCAATCAAACATTGTAACCACCCCACCACGCCCACTCCTTAGACATTTAAATATTAATAAAATATTTCTACCCCACTGGTCCATGAACAAGTTAATATTTCTACCCCACTGGTCCATGGACAAGTAAATATTTCTACCCATCTGGTCCTTGGACAAGCAAATATTTCTACCCCACTGGCCCATGGACAAGTAAATATTTCTTCCCCACTGGTCCATGGACAAGTAAATATTTCTACCCCACTGGTCCATGGACAAGTAAATATTTCTTCCCCACTGGTCCATGGACAAGTAAATATTTCTACCCCACTGGTCCATGGACAAGTAAATATTTCTACCCCACTGGTCCATGGACAAGTAAATATTTCTACCCCACTGGTCCATGAACAAGTTAATATTTCTACCCCACTTGGTCCTTGGACAAGTTAATATTTCTACCCCACTGGTCCATGGACAAGTTAATATTTCTACCCCACTGGTCCATGGACAAGTAAACATTTCTACCCCACTGGTCCATGGACAAGTTAATATTTCTACCCCACTGGTCCATGGACAAGTAAACATTTCTACCCCACTGGTCCATGGACAAGTAAATATTTCTACCCCACTGGTCCATGGACAAGTAAACTATTCTACCCCACTGGTCCATGGACAAGTTAATATTTCTACCCCACTGGTCCAGGGACAAGTAAATATTTCTACCAAACTGGTCCTTGGACAAGTAAACATTTCTACCCCACTGGTCCATGGACAAGTAAACATTTCTACCCCACTGGTCCATGGACAAGTGATATTTTTCAGCTGTAGGTTTACTAACATTGCAATACATTGTACTTCATAATGTAGCTGTCTCAATGTTTTAATCCTATTCCAAAGCAAACTATAATTATTATAATCAACCAATATTTTCCTTCAGGTAAGTATTTTATATCCTAGTTCTCGATATTTCTTTTTGAGTATTTAATTTCTGGGCATGTATTTAGCTATTGAGGTAGACTCCAAAATCGCTTCAGAAAATTTAAGTTATTTAGTCTTCAAGAGTCAATTCAACTTTACATTAGCTAGTTGGTTAGAGGAAAAGGTTCAGTTTTTAAGATTCTGAGGTTTCTGATTAGTGTTTTTGACAAGTTAAATAAAGTACAAGTATTGATTTTTGGATCATGAAAATTCTTCTGTATTGTGTGGATTCTGTTTTTCTGAGGTCCCACTGTATAGTGAACAAAGGTATTAATATAGTTTTCATGATTTACAGTAAAAATGTGTACTTAAGGTTGTTTGTACCTCAGTCAGTGCAGATGGACAAATCCAATATTTCAAGTACAAGATATCATATAAGGTGTGGTTTTTTATCAAGAAGGGAAGAAATATGTCATTTATAATTATAATAACAATGTTAATTATGTCATTGGATGTAGTATAGATTAACAAATGATCAGAGAAAGCTAAAAATCAACCAATTCTAGTCAGCCATGTTTTTAAGTGACTAAACTAGACTTACCTTTTAACATTGTAGTAACACTGGTTTTGAGCCTTTCTTCTTTTTTATCATCTATCTTATCTGGAAAATATATATTAATAAAAATTAAAATACAACTCCTGATTAAATAAAAATAAAGTATAAAGAGTAATTACCTTCATACTGGACCAATCTAACTTACACATACACATGAAGAACATACACATGAAGAAAAAAAAATACATATATATATATGTGTACACCACAGTGATCACCAAGGTCAATAAAATACTTTTTGTCTCAGTTTATTTATTATAAAATCTTTTGGATCATTGCCAAGTATATCAGGAGCCTGTTTCAGTCAACAGTTCTGCATGTACAATAATACTTTAGTGCATTGTATGGTAAACAAGTAAATCTGTGAGCTAATGCTCACTAGTGATACCCCCGCAAAAATGTAAAAATATGCGACAAACAGGAAGTAGATGAGCAAGGAGCATGAAATCGCTTTACACCACATGGGACTATGGGATGAAGCAATATGCAAAGTATTAGGCTGCTGCATGTTATAGTTGCTGAGAAAACTCCGACGGAAATTTTGTAACGGACGGACGCACAGACAAGGGTAAAACAGTATACCCCCCTCTTCTTCGAAGCGAGGGGTATAACAAGAGATGTCCATAAGACAGCGGGCTCAACTTTTCTCAGTTCTTAGGAATCGGTGTTATGGGTTTTGATAGTAAGGTGGAAGTAGTGATGATGAATAAGTATTCCAAATTTGAGTTGAATATCTTTGATAGTATTGAAGTTATTTAAATTTGTAAAAACTTTAACTTTGATTTTGGATGTTTTCTAAGTAAAAACGAGGCAAAACTCCTAAAACAGAGGAGCCAGGGTTATGGGCCTTCATAGTAAGGTGGAAGTAGTGATGATGAATAAGTATTCCAAGTTTGAGTTGAATATCTTTGATAGTATTGTCGAAGTTATTTAAATTTGTAAAAACTTTAAACCTTGATTTGCAATGCAAATGCCAACACCAACACTGATGCCTGGGTGACAGTAAAAGCTCTCATTTTCTTTGAAAAGTCAAGCTTAAAATGAACCATTTACAAATAAATGTGAAAATCAATGTAATATTAAACTGATTTGATATGACTGACATCTTATGACAATTGTACTCAAAGAAAAACACTGACAGAAACAGGCAGCAAGTCTTTAATTGTCCCAACATGTAATTATTAACCAATTATTCCCTAAACTCATGCTTCATGATATAACAATATTTGATACTAACCAATATCAATATCTTGTAGACTATGAACATATACTACATTCTCCAACATCTCTAGAAATACAGTAAAATAATTCCCTTGTAAAAATGTTGATAATCTAGTTCTAAAAGGTCCCTGAATTGGATACTGAAATATAACAATATAACATTATATCACATATTATATAGACAATCAACTAACTCACTCTTCCTGGAAAGGCTAAATCTCTGTATTTAGCTGTTAACCAACTACTAAGCCCATACTTTCCTCAGTGACTGACAACTGCTCTACATAAACAATGATTCATAATTATGTAGGGCAGTTGTCAGTCACTGACTGAAGTATGTGCTTAGTAGTTGGTTAACAGCTAAATCCAGAGATTTAGCCATTCCAGGAAGAGTGAGTAGATTGATTGACTGATGTTATATGACCTATACAATGTGTTGCTACAGTGTTAAACCAAAGAAGAACAAAACAAATAGACATACATATATTATACATTTTTAGAGCTCAGTGTAAATACTGCAGATAAGAACAATTTACCATACAGGGTAAAGGAGCATTGTGCAAACTTGTGCCATTCTAGTCTTTGTCATACAAAACTAAGCATAAATTTTCATAAGAGTGTATAACCTCCCTACGTGGGATTCAAACTTGCACTCCTTATATGACACTAAATTTTGCCCCTGGCTTAAGCTACATTTATTTTTAAACTTACAAGATGATATTACCCCCCCACAAAAAAAAAATGAAACAAGTTCACACACCGAACTATTTCCTGAATAAAGCCAATAACTGTGATCAGTCTAATTAGATTAGAGATGTTTGCATTTTTTTATGTTAAGAATGAAAAAAAAATAAAAAAGTAAAATAATTCATGGCAATTTCAGACCATTTCAACATTTCTAAGTCACATCACAGTGGTAAGTACTTCTACACATCGTCCCTAGACAGGCTTAGATCTATACACCCAAGCTTTTAACCAAACACAAAGCATATACATGTATCTTTACCACTAGTAGATTAATGCCTAGCTTGATACAGAGATAGCCAAGAGAATTGATGTAGAAAATAATATATGACCAAATGTCATACAAATGTGAAGGTCCTGTCTAGATATCAAATCAATAACACATAAATTCATGGTCAGAGAAGTTATTGACTGTAATATCAGAGAGGGTCCATATAAATCAACCTAAAACTAAAAAGGACACATTGTTATTTTTTAGTCAAAACCTCATAACTTCAATTAAAGAAAAGTAAAGTTACAAGGTTTTGACTAGACAACATCATCATATTGTCTAAACTGTTACCTTGTACTCCTGAGAGAATTGTTCATGACAGTAGTGTACATGTTGAGTCAGTTTGTTCTTTAAATCATAGAGTACATTATGTATAGGTTGTTTTCCATCCTTAGATAAACCATTATTTGTTTGATGATCATGGTCTATTTCTTGTCCTAACATCACAGATGCTGCCAGTATACGTAATGTTAGATTACGTATCTTTAACCATGCAACCTGTCAACATATAAAGTTAACAATTTTTGTTGTTCAATGTGAAGTCTTCATAATATAACTACATGGTATCTATAAAAAATGAACTTGTACTAAAATTAAAGATCTTCTCAAGAATGATACTACACAAGTAGTTTCTAGTTATATCAAAGATAAACTTAGTAATGTTGACTTATTTCTCTTTATACATTAAGACACTATTGTTTCACATATATGACCTTGAAATAAAAACTTAAAGGTTTCAAGGTAAAAATACAGATTTTTTAGTAATTTTTAAAGGTTTCCAGGGAAAAAATAGGTTCTAAATGATTTTTTTCAAAAATAAAGGTTTTAAAGGTTTTGCTATGAGGTCCAACATTCTTACACTAACAACAATTTCATCTGTATAGAAAAAGATATATATAACAATGTTTTATTATTTAAAAAAAACACTATAATGTCATGATGTTATATACAACACATCTCTGTTTATTTTTACAGCAAGCAAAAAGTTATTCTTTTATAAGATCTATTCTACCAGCAATTACAGTGTCACAAAATAAACAAGAGCTCCGCTGGGCGGGGCATTATACGCCAGTGTGCAGTCCATGCTGTGTTCTATCTCATATAAAGTCCCTGTGACCTTGACCAATGACCCCGGGATCTCAGAATAGGTCCCATTCTTAACAGGATGGCTATCCAAAGCAAAGATTTTGAGAACCTAGGTACAGCCATGGTTGATTTATCACCGACACAAAGTTTTCCCATACAAACTTCCAATGACCTTGACCCTGGGGCCTCAGAACCAAAAGTTCTCGCCCTTGACCCAAAGAGTATTGATACATAAAATTTGGTAAATCTTAGGTAAAGTTGGTTGTTGGACAAGGTTTTTCCTCATGATTTTTCTTGTGACTTTAACCTTTAACCCAGGGACCTAAAACAAAAGGGGCATATGCTAGACATTAAGGCTACCCTTAAATAAAATTTGGAAAACCTACAATGTAGGTACAATTATTATTGAGTAACTGTCCGGAAAATGTTTCAATATGAATTAAGTCCCTGTGACCTTGACTTTTGTCCCTTGGGTTTCCAAATCAAAAGAGAACATCAAATACCAAATAGCTATCAACACATTACATCTTGACAAATGGGCTGATCCACATAAAATTTGGTTAACCTAGGTACAATCACTGTTTAGTTGTTGTCCGGACAAGGGTTTTCCATATGATGCCCCTGTGACGTTGACCTTTGACCCAGTTTTGACCAAAAACCAATTGGGAACATCCTTGACACATGGGCTACCCTCAAATAACATTTGGTGAACTAAATTCATTTTACTTATTAAATATAGCATTATTTCCATGGTTTGCCATTTTGACTTTGTTAACATATTGATTGAACATTTGAAGTCTCTGCTTGGTAATTTGATATCTTCTGGATGATGATTTAAACTTGACCCAGGGGCCCTCAAATCAATAGGGAACATCCTTGACACATGGGCTACTCTCACATGAAATTTGGTGAACTTAAGTGCAGTCATTGTTGATTTACTACACGGACAATGATGCCCCTGTGACCTTGACCATTCACCCAGGGGCCCAAAAAACAAATAGGACATAACCATGACACATGGGCTACCTTCACATAAAATTTAGTGAACCTAGGTACATTGGTTGTTCAGTTATTGTCTGGACAAGGTTTTTCCATATGATGCCTCTGTGACCTTGACCTTTGGGTCTGGGGCCCCAAAATCTATTGGGAACATCCTTGACACAAGGGCTACATTCACATGAAATTTTATGAACCTAGGTACAGTCCTTGTTGAGTTATTGTCGAAACAAGGTTTTTCAATATGATGCCTCTGTGACCTTGACCTTTGACCCAGGAGCCCCAAAACCAAAAGGGCATATCCTTGACACAAGGGCTACCCTCACATAGAATTTGATGAACCCAGGTAAATTGGTGGTTCAGTAATTGCCTGGACAAAAGTTTCATTGTTTGCCATTTTGACTTTATAAAAATATTGATAGAACATATGAAGTCACTGCTTGGTAATTTGATATCTTCTGGTTGAAGGTATATACTTGACCCTGTTTCCCCAAAACTGATAAGGCACATCCTTGACACATGGGCTACTGTCACATGCAATTTGGTGAACTTAGGTACAGTCATTGTTGAGTAATTACCCAGACAATGCTTTTTAATATAAAGCCCCTGTGACCTTGACCTTTGACCAAGGCGCCCCAAAACCAATAGGGCATAACCTTGACACATGGGCTATTTTCACGCCAAATTTAGTGAACCTAGGTACATTGGTTGTTCAGTTATTGTCTGGACAAGGTTTTTCCATATGATGCCTCTGTGACCTTGACCTTTGGGTCTGGGGCCCCAAAACCTAAAGGGAATATCCTTGACACAAGGGCTACCTTCACATAAAATTTTGTGAACCTAGGTACAGTAGTTGATGAGTTATTGTCCAAACAAGGATTTTCAATATGATGCCCCTGTGACCTTGACCTTTGACCCAGGAGCCCCAAAACCAATAGGGCATAACCTTTACCCAAGGGCTACTCTCACATAAAATTTGGAGAACCTAGGTACATTGGTGGTTCAGTTATTGTCTGGACAAGTGTTTCAATGTTTGCCGTTTTGACTTTTTAAACAAATTGATAGAACATTTGAAGTCACAGCTTGGTTATTTGATATCTTCTGGTTTAAGATTTAAACTTAACCCTGTTTTCCCAAAACTTACAAAGTACATCCTTGACACATGGGCTACTCTCACATGAAATTTGGTGAACTTAGGTACAATCATTGTTGAGTAATTACCCGGACAAGGTTTTTCAATATGATGCCCCTGTGACCTTGACCTTTGACCAAGGTGCCCCAAAACCAATAGGGCATAACCTTGACACATGGGCTACTTTCACGCCAAATTTAGTGAACCTAGGTACATTGGTTGTTCAGTTATTGTCTGGACAAGGTTTTTCCATATGATGCCTCTGTGACCTTGACCTTTGGGTCTGGGGCCCCAAAACCTGTTGGGAATATCCTTGACACAAGGGCTACCTTCACATAAAATTTTGTGAACCTAGGTATAGTAGTTGATGAGTTATTGTCCAAACAAGGATTTTCAATATGATGCCCCTGTGACCTTGACCTTTGACCCAGGAGCCCCAAAACCAATAGGGCATAACCTTTACCCAAGGGCTACCCGCACATAAAATTTGGAGAACCTAGGTACATTGGTGGTTCAGTTATTGTCTGGAAAAGTGTTTCATTGTTTGCCGTTTTGACTTTATAAACATATTGATAGAATATTTGAAGTCACAGTTTGGTAATTTGATATCTTCTGGTTTAAGATTTAAACTTAACCCTGTTTTCCCTAAAACTTACAAAGCACATTCAGACACATGGGCTACTTTCACATGAAATTTGGTGATTTTAGGTACAATCATTGTTGAGTAATTACCCGGACAAGGTTTTTCAATATGATGCCCCTGTGACCTTGACCTTTGACCAAGGTGCCCCAAAACCAATAGGGCATAACCTTGACACATGGGCTACTTACACGCCAAATTTAGTGAACCTAGGTACATTGGTTGTTCAGTTATTGTCTGGACAAGGTTTTTCCATATGATGCCTCTGTGACCTTGACCTTTGGGTCTGGGGCCCCAAAACCTATAGGGAATATCCTTGACACAAGGGCTACCTTCACATAAAATTTTGTGAACCTAGGTACAGTAGTTGATGAGTTATTGTCCAAACAAGGATTTTCAATATGATGCCCCTGTGACCTTGACCTTTGACCCAGGAGCCCCAAAACCAATAGGGCATATCCTTTACCCAAGGGCTACTCTCACATAAAATTTGGAGAACCTAGGTACATTCGTGGTTCAGTTATTGTCTGGACAAGTGTTTCATTGTTTGCCGTTTTGACTTTATAAACATATTGATAGAACATATGAAGTCACAGCTTGGTAATTTGATATCTTCCGGTTTAAGATTTAAACTTAACCATGTTTTCCCAAAACTGATAAGGTACATCCTTGACACATGGGCTACTCTCACATGAAATTTGGTGAACCTAGGTACAGTCATTGTTGAGTTATTACCTGGACAATGTTTTTCAATATGATGCCACTGTGGCCTTGAACTTTGACCCAGGGGCCCCAAAATCAATAGGGCATATTCTTGACACATGGGGTACTCTTACATTAAATTTGGTGAACCTAGGTACATTGATGTTTCAGTTATTGTCTGGACAAAGTTTTTCAATATAATGCCCCTGTGACCTTGACCTTTGAACCTGGGGCCCCATAAACCTGTAGGGCACATCTTTGACACATGGGCTACTCTTACATAAAATTTGGTGAACCTAGGTACAGGCATTGTTGAGTTATGGTCCAGACAAGGTTTTTCAATTTGATGTCCCAGTGACCTTGACCTTTGACCCAGGGGCCCCAAAACCTATTGGGAACATCCTTGACACATGGGCTTCTCTCACATAAAATTTGGTGAACCTAAGTAGATTGGTTGTTAAGTTATTGTCAGGACAAGTTTTTTCCCCATATGATGCCACTGTGACCTTGACCTTTCATGCAGGGGCCCCAAAACCAATAGGGAACATCTTTGACACATGGGCTACTCTTACATTAAATTTGGTGAACTTAGGTACATTGGTGGTTCAGTTATTGTCCGGACAAGTTTTACCGATTTTAAGTCCCACTGACCTTGACCTTTAACCCTGGGGTCTCAAAATCAATAGGGAACTTCCTCCACCCAAGGGCTATCCACACATATAATTTTAGGAACCTAGATATATCCTTTCTTGAGTTATCATCCGGACAAGCAATTGTCCACGGACGGACAGACGGACAGACGGACAACATCATAACATAATACGACCGTTTTTTCAAAACGGGCGTATAATCAGGTAAATGGGCTCTAGTATATAAAATGTGATATTCATGAGATTACAAGGGCTGTCACGATACACCAAAAGCATATCGGGATATATTGCAATATGCTAGCACCGTATTGCAATACGTACCACAATATATTGTGAGTTTTTAGATTTGTTATGCCTTCCTTGTATTTAACAGGAGTATTGCAAATATTACATACAGCTACTGATAGAATCTATCTTCTTTAAGTCTATATTGTCACTTAGGACAGTGATATATGTTGTGCATATAAAAAGACCCTTAGGTCGAAAGATCAATCACATTCCTAGCAAACAAGTTCTGGACGCCATGCTTGTTTCACAACTTTCTGTCCTGAAGTATACAATTCAAGAACATGTTTTGCACAAGTTCCGTACAACCGATCAAACAAATTCTTTATAACTTAAGCTTAGATTGAATAAACTATGGAAAAACTGATGTATCGCAACTTTCATTTCTCACCTGTGGGGAAACATTTTCCAATGAAATAAAAACTATTGCTTATACCGGTACGTCAAATTCGTACCGCGGTACATATTGCCGCAGCTGCATATTGCAATATACCAGTATATCGGACAGCCTTATTACAAGTCATTAACAACTCTAATGTATTCCTCTAATATTTCTGGTACATACCTCCTCCCTGAATGAATGTTGTTTAGCTGTTTCAACATCACATATAGATGTAGGATCCCAACTTAGGATCACAGAAAAATTTCTATTATCACGTAGAGCATCAAAGTCTGTCTTATCTGAAAGTGATACAAACATTTTAACATTTTTTCTGTTGGGTTTAACCCCCATAGCAACACATTGTATAGGTCATATCAAGGTGGTAAGTCAATCTACTCACTATTCCTGAAAAGGCTAAATCTCTTGATTAAGCTGTTAACCACCAGTTACTAGGCACATACTTAAGTCAGTGATTAAAAATCAGTGCTAGGAAGGAGAATAGCCATAGAAATCATTTCATGACCAAACTCCACTAAAGTATGCCCAGCATGGGAATCGAACCCACAACCCATCAATCAGTAGACTTGTGTGCTACCAACTGTGCTAGTCAGACAGCTTACACATTTTAACATAGTCACAAGACCATGTGACACAAGTGTTAGCAATATGTAAGAACAACTCATACCATATTGGTTCTGTAATTAATAGTTGATGAGAATATATTTATGTGAAATTCTAGTTGGGTAAATTATTGAAAATTGATGTAGGTATAGCTATTTCCATAGGAGAATTAAAACAAGATATAGCCTGGCTAAAAACTATCTTCAGATAAATTAGTTAGCAAACACTTGGTTTTTTTTAATTACTTTGTTTAAGAAAAAGGTAGGGAACCAAATTGCTCATAAACTGATAGAATATATTCTTAAAAATTCCACAAAAACCATAAAGAAGAATTAAAAATCAGATACTCTGATATAAGAAAACAGTAGAATATAATTGCTACCTTGTGCTGGGTCTACTTCCATATACATTATCATTTGTTCTGTGCTGACATGACTGAATAAAGACACATATAGAACATACGTTATATATCTTAGCTAACTTGTGATCCATAGGATAACAATGTAATAATTTGATAGTATGGTTTTATTGTTTTCAACTTTTGAAATATCACTAATACACACAAAAACTTTTATACAATCAAAAATGTAATGATTAATCTACATAAAAATAAACATACATGCTTCAAATACAGTAAAAGTTCATTCTCTCGAACACCACCAGCTCGAATTAATTGGCTGAGTCGAACACATTGTCTGGCACCGATCAATTTGCCTTCTATATCTATATAAAACAACCTCTTCTGAGTCGAACAGGACAGGGTCGAACTCTCGAACCAATATCACGGTCCCTTGGTTTACAAATACACTATAATACTATTGTCTCTCTCGAACAATAGATTTTCACACATCAGAGACAAAAGTCTTATCGTCGGTATTGTTTGTGACGCGTGATAATAACACGGCGTGAAAATCGCTCAACATTAAATTTGTTAATTGATTTTATTTGTCAAAACATTTTGTTGTGTGATCACATTGTCGCACAAAAATGCTTAACAATAGAATTGTTTGTAGATTGCATATTGTTGACGGACACAAGTTATCAAATGTCATGGTATGATTAAAAATCAAGAATAAAACGAGTAACTAAGGCATATCTAAAACAAATGAATTACCGCGTATACAGCTTGTATGTTTGTTTTAATTGATAACAAGAGCTCCGCTGGGCGGGGCATTATACGCCCGTGTGCAGTTATGCTGTGTTCTATCTCATATAAAGTCCCTGTGACCTTGACCAATGACCCCGGGATCTCAGAATAGGTCCCATTCTTAACAGGAGGGCTATCCAAAGCAAAGATTTTGAGAACCTAGGTACAGCCATGGTTGATTTATCACCGACACAAAGTTTTCCCATACAAACTTCCAGTGACCTTGACCCTGGGGCCTCAGAACCAAAAGTTCTCGCCCTTGACCCAAAGAGTATTGATACATAAAATTTGGTGATCTTAGGTAAAGTTGGTTGTTGGACAAGGTTTTTCCTCATGATTTTTCTTTTGACTTTAACCTTTAACCCAGGGACCTGAAACCAAAGGGGCATATGCTAGACATTAAGGCTACCCTTAAATAAGATTTGGAAAACCTACAATGTAGGTACAATTAATATTGAGTTACTGTCCGGAAAATGTTTCAGTATGAATTAAGTCCCTGTGACCTTGACTTTTGTCCCTGGGGTTTCCAAATCAAAAGAGAACATCAAATACCAAAGAGCTATCAACATATTACATCTTGACAAATGGGCTGATCCACATAAAATTTGGTTAACCTAGGTACAATCATTGTTTAGTTATTGTCCGGACAAGGATTGTCCATATGATGCCCCTGTGACCTAGATCTTTGACCCAGTTTTGACCCAAAACCAATTGGGAACATCCTTAACACATGGGCCACCCTCAAATAAAATTTGGTGAACTAAATTCATTTTACTTATTAAATATAGCATTATTTCCATGGTTTGCCATTTTGACTTTATTAACATATTGATTGAACATTTGAAGTCTCTGCTTGGTAATTTGATATCTTCTGGATGATGGTTTAAACTTGACCCAGGGGCCCCAAAATCAATAGGGAACATCCTTGACACATGGGCTACTCTCACATGAAATTTGGTGAACTTTGGTACAATCATTGTTGAGTAATTATCCGGACAATGTTTTTCAATATGATGCCCCTGTGACCTTGACCTTTGACCAAGGTACCCCAAAACCAATAGGGCATAACCTTGACACATGGGCTACTTTCACGCCAAATTTAGTGAACCTAGGTACATTGGTTGTTCAGTTATTGTCTGGACAAGGTTTTTCCATATGATCCCTCTGTGACCTTGACCTTTGGGTCTGGGGCCCAAAAACCTATTGGGAACATCCTTGACACAAGGGCTACCTTCACATAAAATTTTGTGAACCTAGGTACAGTAGTTGATGAGTTATTGTCCAAACAAGGATTTTCAATATGATGCCTCTGTGACCTTGACCTTTGACCCAGGAACCCTAAAACCAATAGGGCATAACCTTTACCCAAGGGCTACCCTCACATAAAATTTGGAGAACCTAGGTACATTGGTGGTTCAGTTATTGTCTGGACAAGTGTTTCATTGTTTGCCGTTTTGACTTTATAAACATATTGATAGAACATTTGAAGTCACAGCTTGGTAATTTGATATCTTCTGGTTTAAGATTTAAACTTAACCCTGTTTTCCCAAAACTGATAAGGTACATCCTTGACACATGGGCTACTCTCACATGAAATTTGGTGAACTTTGGTACAATCATTGTTGAGTAATTATCCAGACAATGTTTTTCAATATGATGCCCCTGTGACCTTGACCTTTGACCAAGGTGCCCCAAAACCAATAGGGCATAACCTTGACACATGGGCTACTTTCACGCCAAATTTAGTGAACCTAGGTACATTGGTTGTTCAGTTATTGTCTGAACAAGGTTTTTCCATATGATCCCTCTGTGACCTTGACCTTTGGGTCTGGGGCCCAAAAACCTATTGGGAACATCCTTGACACAAGGGCTACCTTCACATAAAATTTTGTGAACTTAGGTACAGTAGTTGATGAGTTATTGTCCAAACAAGGATTTTCAATATGATGCCTGTGACCTTGACCTTTGACCCAGGAACCCCAAAACCAATAGGGCATAACCTTTACCCAAGGGCTACCCTCACATAAAATTTGGAGAACCTAGGTACATTGGTGGTTCAGTTATTGTCTGGACAAGTGTTTCATTGTTTGCCGTTTTGACTTTATAAACATATTGATAGAACATTTGAAGTCACAGCTTGGTAATTTGATATCTTCTGGTTTAAGATTTAAACTTAACCCTGTTTTCCCAAAACTGATAAGGTACATCCTTGATACATGGGCTACTCTCACATGAAATTTGGTGAACCTAGGTACAGTCATTAGTGAGTTATTACCCGGACAATGTTTTTCAATTTGATGCCACTGTGACCTTGACCTTTGACCCAGGGGCCCCAAAATCAATAGTGCATATCCTTGACACATGGGCTACTCTCACATGAAATTTGGTGAACCTAGGTACATTGGTGTTTCATTTATTGTCCGGACAAAGTTTTTCCATATAATGCCCCTGTGACCTTGACCTTTGAACCTGGGGCCCCATAAACCTATAGGGCGCATCTTTGACACATGGGCTACTCTTACATAAAATTTGGTGAACCTAGGTACAGGCGTTGTTTAGTTATGGTCCGGACAAGGTTTTTCAATTTGATGTCCCTGTGACCTTGACCTTTGACCCAGGGGCCCCAAAACCGATTGGGAACATCCTTGACACATGGGCTTCTCTCACATAAAATTTGGTGATCCTAGGTAGATTGGTTGTTAAGTTATTGTCAGGACAAGTTTTTTTCCCATATGATGCCACTGTGACCTTGACCTTTGACGCAGGGGCCCCAAAACCGATAGGGAACATCTTTGACACATGGGCTACTCTTACATTAAATTTGGTGAACTTAGGTACATTGGTGGTTCAGATATTGTACGGACAAGTTTTACCTATTTTAAGTCCCAGTGACCTTGACCTTTAACCCTGGGGTCTCAAAATCAATAGGGAACCTCCTCCACCCAAGGGCTATCAACACATAAAATTTGAGGAACCTAGGTTCATCCTTTCTTGAGTTATCATCCGGACAAGCAATTGTCCACGGACGGACAGACGGACAGACGGACGGACGGACAGACGGACAGACGGACAGACGGACAACAGCATAACATAATACGACCGTTTTTTCAAAACGGGCGTATAAAAATTGCAAACAAAATGTTAATGCAATTTCAGTATAAAATCAGTGCAAATTTACGATCGGTCTCAATTTAAAATGTTAGAACAGAATATACACACAGATTCAACGACTGAACAACTTAGTGAAGGACCCGGTAACAAACCATTCTTAATGAAACACATAACAAGAACGTTCATCTCATATATTACTACTGACCTAAATCATAATAATGTTCATAAATGTATAACCAGCGAACAACAAATAAGTTATAAGCAAATTAATTTGCAGTTTGTACTGACTACGTTCACAAGACACTTAAACGAACCGTGTGTTCGGGTTTTATATTAAACCAAGGGAGATAACGAATAAAAACAATTTAAAAAACAAAGGGAAGTAATAACGTCGAACTCGGACGAATGTCGGCCAGGTCGAACACCTGCCTGTCTCGATTTTTTTTCCACGTCCTTTCGAGTTCGAGCCAGCAAACTTTTACTGTAGAGTCAAATATTCATTTAATACAACCAACAGTTTGTGACTTAATAAACTCAACAATGATGTGACTCTCGGCACACTACGTGATACCACTAGTGATATTTTAAGCATACATGAAGACAAAACTAAGTTAGGGTGATTTTTGTCTGAAAGAGTTGTGTACCTTTCTCTCTCTCTCTCTCTCTCTCTCTCTCTCTATTTATGTATAAGAGCCATAGACGAAGATCGCCTGTGATCATTTATATCACAGGTGTCAGTGACCATCTTGTTGTTCACAAATATACTAATATGTACAGACTATAGCTTTAAACATTGAAGGTTTTAGTTGCTGAATACATATTTCCATGACATACAACTAAGTTTTATGATTCTTCAGTCAACCAAGGATTGAATTCAACCAATTTTGATTATTTAAAGGCAAACTTGATAATCATTTTTGTTTAAATCAATGCTTCAAACTAGAAATATAGATGTAATTAAGAGCAGCTAATACAGTAAACATTTACATAATACTTTGGACAATAAACATATATAGCAGATCCTGAATTTCAACAATAAAACTGAATATCTTACATCATGTATGACATATCTTACAGTTACCTGTTAGTTTCTAATACAAGATCTAGTAACATTCTCTCAGCTGTAGCACTGGCATATTGTAATGAATGTTGTAATCTATCTCGAAATCTAACAAACTCATCTATCTGTAATATACAAACATCTTCTACATATAACACTTTACTATCTTAGTTCAGTTCTCATCTCTAGTCAATAGTTAACATGTTTTATATTGTTTTGTTTGGTTTAACGCCGTAGCAACACATTGTATAGGTCATCTAACGGTGATCAGTCAACCAACTCATCATTCTTGGAAAGACTAAATCTCTGAATTTAGCTTTTAAGCTATGATTTAGCTATGATAAAAATCATTTCATGACCAAACTCCATGAAAGCATGCCCTGCTCGAGAATTGAACCCATGACCCCTTGATCAGTAGACTTGTGTGCTACCAACTAAGCCTGTAGTGTACCACTTACACCCTCGAGTCAACTTTCTCACATTTAGAGCCACAATCAGCTTATGATATCAAAACTCACCACCTTCTATCAGAAGAACCTTACAACACTGACTTCAAGTCAGGGACTATTAAAGATTGGATTTCAACTGATGAGTACAAGACTGTTTCTTAAGAGTTGACTACATTTTTCATTCCCATATACATATATATTGAGTTCTAAAGTTGGTGTGCATACAGTGCAAACCTTGTCACTGATCAACCACTGAACAGAATTAGGAATACAGAGAAAACATTCAGATTTAACAATAGTTCATACTAATCAAATAAAACCCATACCTTAGTAAATGATCCAAACTTGTAAGAAGCTATTAAATATTCTGCAGTCTGAAATATAGATAAAGTTACCATTAGTATAACAGTTTACAACTTGTTGAATAAGAACATTCTTATATAAATGTTATATAAAAAAATATAGAGAAAATATTAGGTTAGTGTCAATGGACACTGATTTTTAGGAATCGGTCGGCATAGTGAAATCAAGATCAGATCGGCCAGCAAAATTAAATCATTCATACTAAAAAGGTGCCCGACAGATGCCCATAAGGGATCCGGAGGATGGCCGCACAGCAATCGTCTGATTTCAAGATTTTCTAACACTGATTTTCGGCGGGTTTCTAACAGATGCCCGTCCAATATCCACATGATGTTCTTTCCCAACCGTGCAATACTCGCCCAGGTGTCGCTAAATTCTTCCAAGTCGCGCGGTGTCCGGATGGGCATCGATGTAGTCTGGTAGACTACATTACGAACATCGGCAGATGTCCGCCCAGCGTGTCTATGTGTGAGTTGGATAAATATTGTATACATTAAGATTTGTCCATGATATTCTGCATTCAGTTTTTAAGAATCAGGTATGCCTGCGATCAACCTCAGAATCGCACTAAAATTAAGGGCAAGAGTAGCTTTGGCACGCTATAGATTCATCACCGTCCTTGTTGCTTGTAGAAGTAGGCTAGTACTTGTGTACTTTCTACGATAAAACAGCATCGCACCAGGGACAAATTACCCAATGCCGACACGGCAAGGTAGTGACGAAAAAAACAATACGGGACCCTTTCGAGGCCCTGAATTGGAATGAGTACACCCTAAATCCTTTAACCAGGATCTATTGGAGGGCAAGTCTGGGCCAGCAGCAGCGGCAATTCCAGCTCCAACAGTGTATATTAAAGTTGCTGCATTTTAAAAGCTGGTAGTTGGATCTCGGGTACAGCTGCGCTCATTGCCCGCCCTGCCCTCCACACTGGTACATTGTGCCCTGGTGCTCTTATAAATTAAGTGTCTCGGCTGGCCCGGATGTTTACTTAGAAGAAATTAGAGCACTCAAAGCAGGCCTGAACTACGCCTGGATAATGTTGCATGGAATAATAGAATAGAACCTCCGTTCTATTTTGTTGGTTTCTTGAGCGCAAGGTAATGATTTGTAGGGACTGACGGGGGCATCAGTATTGGGGCGCTAGAGGTGAAATTCTTGAACCGTCGCAAGACGAACTACAACGAAAGCTTTGGCCAAGCATGTTTTCGTTCTAAAAGATCAGTTAGCGGTAGAATAAAAAATTATATTTGTACAAAATCTTTAATTGGTTAACATCCCATATAAAAAAGTATGGAATCACTAAGAGTTTTTGTTGTAATCTGGTTTATTGCTGATTTGACACAGTAAAGGTAATTTTACGGAGACCAATGCACCTAATCTAGCTTTTCTGGACCCATGTCTATAACTAGTACTCAGCTACCCTTTCACAAGGCTGGCAACTTATCTATACCTTATTAATAGAATAAATTTGACAGCATAGTCAAATTTCATAGAACATTACAACTGCCCCAGGTAGGATTTGAAACTATACTCCATTGGGGAACTAGACACAAAATCACAATCCAACTACCAACTAAGCTAGAGATCTAACTTTGTAATTTAGATTTCAATTCAGATCACTGTTCAGAAAACCAATGTATAAACTAAGCATCCAGATAAATATGTGAAAGTTTTGACTCACCTCTTTATGATTAAAAGTAAAGAAACGTAACATTGTACCATACATGGCACATGCTGAACTAAAATGTCCCAGTCTTCCTACATGGTTAGATACAATATGTCTGAAATAAACAAATTGTGAGATAAGTTCTCATGTTGTAACACATTTTGTGTATCAATACAGTAACTAGAGGTATTACAGAAGTGATATATACCCCCATCAGCCACCATGTCAAAGGGGAAGGACATTTTGACTTTTGACCCAATTTATTGGCCACACCTTTTAGAGCCACAAAACGAAGACAAAATCTTTATCATCAATCTAAAAACAAGTGAAACTATCAAAAAGACAATATAATATAACTGTCTTTGGGTTATAATAACTCTCTCTAGCAGGTTCCCTTGTAGAGGTCAAGTTCTTCAAAATATCAGTTTCTGATAAAAGTGGGGTACTTTTAAATTAAATTTAAATTAGACTATGGAGAAACTCTCAGCCAATCAAATTGCTTGAAAAGTGTTTGATAAAACTTACACGACAATGTAAAGTGTTTGATATACCACATTGTTTTTCCAGTAATTTACTCAAGAAACCAGTGTGTGCAAGTTTTGAGTAAGCAAATATCTAAACTGATGCTAAAAAAACCCACGTCATTTCAACTAGGTACATTATTTTCATGATTCAGAAAACAAGAGAAAACATTAATGTTGTTAGCCTGTAAGAAGTCCTTGGTGACGTGTGCAACTTGAGGTCTGTCGTTTTAATGCTGCTAGACAAAGTCTTGATGTTGCCAGGATATAGTGACACTCACATGGCATAATAGCTGGTCAATGTGATGTGTCCACGTGATTACCTTAGCAAACAAAGAGTTGTGACTGAAACTCATTTTAAAGCACTTATAAGACTAAGGGCGATACATAAGTCGAAACACATCTTATTACTAAACACTATATTCTCCCAACACTATGGCTGCGGTGATACGAGGGTAGAGATAGACTTGGGTGATGTTGGCATAACTTTAGAACAAAAAATGTAATGTGGAAACCACATTAAAGCCTGATTTAAAAACTTTAACGCAAAATTACAAAGGGAAGTAATCCATAACAAAACCAGGTAGAGTTGTGGTTTCTTTCTAATTCTATTCATCACATGGTATGTTATCATTGTATGAAGTTTCATAAAGATCTCACAATATGGCAGAGACAATGCTAAATTGAAAACTTTAAGGCAATTGTAAACGACATTGGACACCCGCCTGTCCGTGTTTCGCTAAACTATAAGCCGAATTTTTTCGTTGAAAAAATCCGGCTAACAAATCTGCGGTACAGTTAACGCCAAATAAGTAGTTTTCCCATTGTTTATCGACACGGTTACCCTTTCACTATATGTGACGTAGATACTGCCGTGGAAATCTATTAAGCGATTCTACCTGAACGTGACCTATCAGCCAACATTTCTGTATATCTAAAGACTTAATTGATGCATTTCTTTTTCTCGTCAGGTTTCTTTTTCTCATCAGTACATGTTCATGTATAATTTCATAAAACTATGTACATGAGATCGTGAGTTTTAATTAGCTTTCCCACAAATTTCACCATACAAAGCGTGTATTTATCAAAGCAGAAAATTTGATTACTTCCAATTTAAAGTTGTCAAGCTAAAAATGACTCTTACCCTAATGTATCATTCATGATATATTTTATCTCCATACCATCATATAAGGCTGGACAAGGTCCAAATGCACCTGTAACATAACAGTACATTAACATGTAGTAAAACCACACATAGAAGTTAAATACTGACCCATCAAATCTTTCATCATACCTTATATAGTGATAAATGATACTTTGGATTTAACTTCATTCCTTTCTTTATTCCAGCCAAAGGACTGATAAAATTTGACTTGAGCAGTGAACAAAATGATTGGAGACTTTTTAATACCTATTTCTCCTTGCTATTAAACCTTATGACATCGACTAAAATAGGGTGAAGTATTTTTTTCTAAAAGATAAACAAAACTTCAGCTGTCTATAAGCCACATTCACACTTTTTTATATACAAGAAAGTTTGATTGGTAGCTTGGCTATCTTACAACACTCCTATCATTGAGAGGTCTACATAACTTGTAGTGAGGGGCCTTCACCACTTGAAAGTTCCAGTCAATATAGTCAGGTATGATGTGTTAGGTGAGTAAAGAATTAAATTCACTTACCCATGGTACAATACAGTCTTATAAGCAGTAATTTCATCTGAAAACTTGATGGACTTTCTTTCATTCCTAATTCTAGTAATACTATAATCTGCCATACTAAACTTTTATCATCTAAATCAATCAAGACAAGAAATGTAATAAGAGAACCACATTAAAGCCAGATTTTCATCAAGATCTGACCATAAATGACAGACATATCCAACATGTTAAAAACTTTATCACAATAATTACAAAAGGAAATAATCCATAATAAAGACAGATAGAGTTGTGGTTACTTTCTAAATCTGTTTATCACATGGTATGTTATCATTGTATGAAGTTTCATACAGATCGGACAATAAATGGCCGAAATATATGGTTAAAAAAAACAAACTTTAATGCATTGTAAACGACACCAGACGCCTGCCTGCCCAAGTTTTTTAAACTATAAGCTGAATTTTGTTGGTGAAAAATCTGGCTAATAAAATTCTAAAATAAACAAGTTAAGCTATCAGTGTCAATAGTCACTAAATAACACATGAATGTGACATATAAATAAATTAACTAAGATTGGTTTAATCTGATAATACTACAAAGTTTTCATAATTTTTTTAAGAAATAACTTACAGTTGTCTATATTATGTTGTCTAATAAAACATAGGCACGAGCTGTGATGCGTGTATGATTAAATCAATAGTGCTTTAGCACGAGTGACTTAATTAGGGCATCAAATGAGTGCCTATGTTTTATAAGACAACATAATTTGGACAACTGTAAGTTATTTCAATTCTAACATCGCAAAATAGATCCCTAGAAAAGATATATTTAAAGAACTATTTTTAACTGTGAGAAACACCAAGCTGTTGAAATCCACCCCGTGCAAAGACCGAAAATAGCATTTATTTACACAATTATTCCAAACAAATAATATTAAAATCTTAATTAAAAAATAGAAACCAAAAACTAAAAACGAATTGTCATAGTTTGATTTGTGTGTTTAACATCAGTCTAGAAAATAAGCGCCGTGAAATAAACAAAACATTCGACCTTGCCCTTAGTGAGTGACATTTTACATACACATGATGATGTAGCAAAATTTAAAGTTCGACATTTTCGACGGAATATTGCAAATACAGCTTAAATAATTGGATGTTAACTGGATAGTAGTGTGTTATCAGACAATTTAATTGAGAATTTATTGAAAAGGTTGGATATAAATTGGATTTATGAACGCATGTCAAGGAAAAATGAATTTTCAGAAAACCAGCGCTGCTCGTGTCAGCTTGGATAATTATGAAACTTAAAAGATTACACATAGCCAGTTCCATTATATTAAGCTATGCACAGTTTGGCTTTAATTAAATAGTCAATCTTTGTATTTTTTGTATAATGGCTGGCATGATCGTTGGATGAAGAGCAGGATGAAATGAGACAGCGGAACTGGGAATTGCTGGGACTTAGAAAACGTCTTGAAGTAGGTCTTTTTTATGCTAGAATCGTTTTAAACTCAATTTAGACCATTTTCGTTCAAGTAATAAGGTTAGTACATGTTTTACATTTTCTGACATGTTCCAAGGTCCTGTTAAAGTCAACTCTTATAAACTTGGGCACTATTTTCGGCTTTGCTCATTTAACGTGGCGAGTAAAATTATAACAGCCATCACAAGCTATATTTTGTTGAATAATAAAGCATAGATGATGTCACATTAAATAAAGAGTGAAAGCGCATGTGCCTATGTTAGAATAATAAATTATGCATGATTGTGAAGCATTTTCAATATAAAAAGAGTGATATACAAATATGGTATATAATACTACTACTAACTTTTTGATAATAAAACTGCTAGGGCCAACCATCATGAAATAATTATCAATAAAGATTAGTATTATAATATCAATAACTACATAGAGTATATTTGTCTACATTATTTCAATCATTTTAATGAGCAAGTTCAGAAAAGATATTTTCAACAATAGCACAGACTCAAGGGATAAATTTTGGCTTACAAGTTGATATTAATCATATCCTAAAATTGTCTAACATTCTGTCTCTCTTACGTTTAACAACAGCTTTAAGTGTCATATTAACCTTGATATATACACCATATACTTTTATAAAACAAGTAAATCTGTGAGCTAATGCTCACTAGTGATATCCCGGCAGTGAGAAATATGACTATCATAATGTAACTTTCATTTAACGAAATCTAAAAATATGCGACAAACAGTAAGTAGATGAGCAAGGAGCATGAAATCGCTTTACACCACATGGGACTATGGGATGAAGCAATATGCAAAGTATTAGGCTGCTGCATGTTATAGTTGCTGAGAAAACTGCGACGGAAATTTTGTAACGGACGGACACACGGACGGACAAGGGTAAAACAGTATACCCCCCTCTTCTTCGAAGCGGGGGTATAATAACCCCACATTGATTATGAAGCATGAAATAGCTCCATTTAATAAGGCAACTCTGCTAGACAAATCTATTATATACTGAGAGGTGTCAGAATGCCAGTATATATGTATATGATACATACAGTGCCAGCCTTAATTACCTTTACACTTTTGTAAATATGTGATTTGTTTTTAAATGTTTTCCAATACTTGAAAAATTAAAAAAAAACTTTAGATACATGTATAATAAGAACAGTTGTATAAAATATCATTACTACCTCTTTCAGAAGTTACAACCTTTTATAACTATCGTAATGTGTAAATACATTTAAAATTCAATAGTATTTGTCTTAATGAAAAACAAGCTTTTTCTCTATGTATAAAATAAATTTTGGATGGCACTGTATATAAAGTATACAGATTGTAAGTGAAGACTTACCATGATTCTGCCAGACATCTAGTAACAAACCTACACCTAGAAGTAAATAACTATCACAGAATTGTAAATCTGTTGTTAATAATTCTTTACCTGAAAATTTTACATCAGACATACACATTAATTACAATCTAATATTGATTATATTATTTCATCTAGCAAATTTTCATCATTTTTTATATCATTTCAAAGCAGTTAATTTGCTTTACTAGTTTTTGTTGACAAGATATAATATTCCACACTAATGAACAAATCAATATAAAATTACCATTATTGTGATCATAACATGAGATTGACACCAAAGTAACTTGTGTTAACCATAAAAACACACTACATACTTTTTTAACACATGTATAATCTAAAGGTAGAATGCCCATAACACAACAAAGGAAACTTTTTGTTTCTATTTCTATCATCAGCATTACATGCTAGATTCATACCCAAACTATATCAAATGTTCTCTCTACAAATAAAATTATATTGAAAAATAAATATGTGTAAGATTTGCAATATAAATTTGAAAATGTATACATCTGCAAAATATTTAAAAAAACCTTCAGTTATTTTTGTTTGTGTGGTTTTATACCATTCACTTTGAATGCAAATATAATAACTTTAATAAGTTAACATGGATAACTAATCAATTAACGACAGATCCAGCTGCAAGTGTGACAACTTTCCCCATCTGTAAAAACCATAAGTCAATATCCTTTCTCTTTTATAAACATATTGTTTTAGAACTCCAACTCACTCATTAGATAAGTAACCTTATATCAAAATTATATGACCATGAAAACAAGACAAAAATGTTTTCACTACAGCAAACTATAGATATTACTATTTAAATACATCACCCACACTTCATGAAAAAAAAATGACAAATCTGCAGTGATAATTCTATAATAAAACTAAAACTTGACAGTAATTTTCTAACTTTAAAATAATCAACTATCAAACGATAACATAGTAGTGCATTCATTTATCACTAATACACTGATGGATTGCTGCGAGGGCTTACATAATTGTTGACATAACCAGAGATTGCCCGA
Organism: Mactra quadrangularis; assembly: GCA_025267735.1. Taxonomy (NCBI): domain Eukaryota; kingdom Metazoa; phylum Mollusca; class Bivalvia; order Venerida; family Mactridae; genus Mactra; species Mactra quadrangularis. Next base: position 12,646,910 of record CM046305.1, read on the forward strand.
AATTTGATAGCAGAATAACATAGGAAATCTACCTCAATGATCACTACTTATCATCAGCTTTCTAAGTCACTAATATATAATGTCTTGATATTGACCAATACCTTATAAAAACTTCCTAATATATAATGTCTTGATATTGACCAATACCTTATAAAAACTTCCTAATATATAATGTCTTGATATTGACCAATACCTTATAAAAACTTCCTAATATATAATGTCTTGATATTGACCAATACCTTATAAAAACTTCCTAATATATAATGTCTTGATATTGACCAATACCTTATAATAACTTCCTAATTTACTTGAATGTCAACAATATTGACCCTGCACTTTTCAGATTAATGTGGACAAGCTAAAACCAGAAATAAAACTGAACTCACCAAATTTTAAACCATTTTTATGACGATCTACAAGTTCTCTAGCTAATTCTAATTTTTCATCTTTGGTAAGTTTAGCATGTGAACCCATACATCTACATAATTGTAAACATGTTATATGTCTCTGCATTTGTTTTATCTGTTCAGAAAAAATATAAAGTACTTATTTTTTCCTTTACAGTGGATTTCTAGGATTTGTTCATGAAATGAAAATCATTATTCTCATGTGGTAAGGATACTATAATTAGAATGTCAGACGATCCGTCCCCCAGTCACATCCGTCCTTTGACGATCCATCCCCTACTACCATCAATTCTGAATCACTTGGGGCAGCTGTCAGTCACTGACAGAAGTATGTGCCAAGAAACTGGTTAACAACTAAATCCAGAGATTTAGCCTTTCCAGGAATGGTAAGTAGGTCAACTGTTCACCTTGATATGACCTGTGTTCCGATGGCTTTAACACCCCCCAAAAGATGCTTTTTAAGGCATTTTTATAAAATTTCATATACCAGTCTAGCATATATGAGACATAAGTGAAGTAAATATTGAATACCTAGATATAATCAAATATGTATAGATTTTCTAAAACAAATGAATACCAACACACAATATCTAGGAAGATGGGAGGGTAAAGAAACAGTATTAACATAGATAGAAGTAGAAGAAATCAAATCTTACATTTTCTACATATATCAGTGAACCATCACTTGCTTTATATTGGTTTTTACCCATTATACATTCAACAAGCTGTAAAATATTACATACAAATATTAACTGATGACATCATAATTAATAAAAGCACAATTTTAACACTGGATCATTGTATCATGTAGGGGTGTAACAATAGGTCGACTTATCACTGTATCGCGATAGTTAACCTTGCAATAGCAATGGTCGATAGAACTTTTTCAAGTCGATAAATATCGCGATAATTTTTCTGACTATCGACTTTTTCGATAGTTTTCTTGAAAACGAGAGTTGAGCCCCATAAACGCTTTACTTTCATCTTTTTTTAATGAGAGAACTCCACATTCAATACGGATCAAATTAAATCTATTTAGAGGCCGCCAAAGGGATACCAGTAATCATCTTATTTGATCAAATACTCGCCGTAATGGAAGTAAAAGCATGCCTGCATGGAGCGGCGATTTTGAAATTGCAGGGGTGGCGAAATCAACTGTCCCAGTCGTACATTTTAATGTATGGACAAGTTATTTTCATGGACTAGTAAAAAATTCAATTTTAATTTGTTAAAAACGTTTTTACCTCTGCATTACTCCGTAAAAGTTATAAATAAGACTTGCATAGTAGCATTCGCCGAGCAGAGTTGTCGTATATTCGGCGATAAAGTAACATTAACTGATTTACGACTGTCGTCATTTTCTGTGATAAGTGGATTGTGAAATTCAGTTACTATATGCCATGCGTATTTCGGTAATATCCTATTTGTTTCAAGTAGTTATCTTGACTTATTACGTCACAAATTGTCATGATATGAATAGACGATAAATTGATAATGATAATCATTAATGGATGCTATTCGCCACCCTTGAATTAAAGAAGACAAAAAGTCAAAATCGGCAGTATCGCAGCATTTTGGCTTTGTTTAGTAATAGATGAAGTTTTCAAATCTAAAATAGCTTTCAGATACTGCCAAATAGTACTACAGTACAGTGGATACCTCCAATTGAAAGGATTATTTGACGAGGAAGCACCATGCAGTTTCCCTTTCAAAATCCCTATCTTCACTAATGTGAATAAATCTGGACCAAAAACTAAACCAATGTTATACCCTCTAATAGAGAACCAGCTCATTCTCAAAGTGCGAGAGATATTTCAAATTCAAACCCATTGTTTATTGTAAAAGACTTGAGACTGTTTACCTTTGTTTTTATTAATAAAAAACTATCCTGATAGTATCGCAATAGTTTTTTGACTATTGCAATACTATTGCAAGAGTACTTGCATTATCGCAATACTATCGCGATAGTGTTTTTGGCCGCAATAGTCACCCCTAGTATCATTTCACTAGACAAATATGCTAGCACTAAAGTTTTTTATCATTTTTTAGCAATTAGTTGACATGATAGCTTAGCAAAACATGCTTTAAACAAGAAATATAATGTGGAAACCAAATTAAAACTGGATTTTTCCACAGATGGGGAAATTCATATCAAGTTTATGAAGTTATACAAGAAAGTCATTTGATAAATTGCTTATGAAAAGGTATACCAAGGGCAATAATTCATCATGAAGAAAGAAAGAGTGTTTTTAATGCACAAAATATTTGACTAAAAGGCATAAGACAAAATAAACTATTGATGCAAACAAAAAAATACAAAGGGAAATAATCCATAATTTAGTCAGGTACAGTTGTGATATCTTTCTAATTCTGTTCTACACATGATATGTAATCATTGTATGAATTTTCATCAAGATCTGACCCTAATTGGCCAAGGTATACAACAACAGATTGAAAACTTAAATGCAAAAACTACAAAGGGAAATAATCTAAAATTAAGCCAGGTAGCGTTGAGTAAACTTTCTTATTCTCTTTAACACATGGTATGTTATCATTGAATGAACTTTCATCAAGATCTAACCCTAAATAGGAGAGAAATCCAACATATTGAAAACTTAACACAAAACTTACAAAGGGAAATAATCCATAATTAAGCCAGGTAGAGTTGCAGTTACTTTATAATTTTGTTCATCACATGGTATGTTATCATTGTATGATATTTCATCATGATCTGACCATTAATAGGAGAGGGATCAAACAAATTAAAAACTTTAACGCAAAAATGGCAGAGATATACAACAAATTAAAAACTTTAACACAAAAATTACAAAGGGAAATAATTGATTATTAAACCTGGTAGAGTTGTGGTTACTTTCTAATTCTGTACATGGAGTGGTATGTAATCATTGTTCGAAATTTCATTCAGATGTGAACATAAATGGCAGAGATATCCAACATATTGAAAACTTTTAAACATATCGAAAACTTGTGACCCAAAAATTGCAAAGAGAATTAATCCATAATTAAGCCAGGTAGAGTTGGGGTTACTTGCTTATTCTATTCATGGTGTGGTATGTAATCATTGTATGAAATTTTATCAAGGTCTAATCATAAATGGCAGATAATCCAACAAATTGAAAACTTCAACGCAAAAAATGCAAAGGAAAATAATACATAATTAAGCCAGGTAGATTTGCAGTTACTTTCTAATTCTGTTTATGACATGGTATGTAATCATTGTATGAAATTTCATTAGGATCTGACAATAAATGGCAGAGATATTCAACAAATTGTAAACTTTACTGCAAAAATTACAAAGGAAAGTAACCCATAATTAATTGTGTTTACTTTCTTATTCTGTTCATCACATGGTATGGTATCATTGTAAGATAAGATAAGATAAGATATGTTTATTAATGTCTCACTTTACATGTACAATATAATAAAACAATTATATATACACAATGTCTTAAAACATGTAAACCTTTCTAAAAAGAAATATGAGAGACAAATTTAAAACAGCATTATTCTATATATGTGTTAAACAATTAAAACATTTGTACAGATAAACTGTTTAAAACTTTAAAAGGAAAAACAAAACACAAACGTTTTGACATTAAATAATGTTCTACCACAAAAAATAAAACATATATGATCTATACAGGGATGAAGTCAGGTATTAAATTAAGTATAAAGAATTGTTTTTCGTCTTTTTAAGATGTTAAAACAGGTTTTGGCACTTAAAAATACAATGTCAGAATTTGTAAACAGATAACACATCTTTTCTAAATCACTGAGTATATTGAAATTTGTATTAAGGTATGAAGCTTTTACTAACAATTCTGTTCTAAGTGTGCTGTATAGAGGACAATGTAACATAACATGTGTTTCGTCTTCAACAAATCCATGACAATGAAAACATGTCCTGTCTTTTACATCTAAACCATTATATCTTCCCAGTTCAATACCTATAGGAGCAGTACCACTTCTAAATTTTGCAAGAGCCCCTCTATAGGAGCGATTAAAAACAATGTTACAATATGGTTCTGTTTTATAATTATCTATATGAATTATCTATTGTATGAATTTTCGTAAAGATCTGATTATAAATGGCAGAAATATATGGTTAATAAAAAACTATAATGCAATTGTTTACGACAATGGACACCCGACCACCTGCCCAGGTTTCGCCAAACTATTAGCCGAATTTTACATTGAAAAACCAGCTAAAAATAGTCAAACTTATCATAGACACAAAATTGCAACCAATTACATACATGTTGCTTCTTTGTTTAGTTAACTGAACAAGTGATGTATCAACAGTGATAATGTAAATGTATTTATTAACTTTGAAAATAAAAACGGCTACTTACTTAGGCTTTAAAAAGCAAACTAGCAACCTATTCTAAAATTTATTGAAAAAAGCAACCATATATAAATTCTATTGGCAAATCGCTAGCTAGCACTTCGTCCTCTGGTACCCTCGATTTGATATCACATACTTAGAACTTTTGGTGTAAGAAGGTTACCAGAGGACAAAGCACTAGCTAGCAATATGCCTAGGAAACTGGCCTTATATCTGTAAACATTCAAGAGGCCATGAAAACAACCTTAAAACTTTCACATGGTCTAATGGTAAAGGTAAACCTACCTTGGATTGTTCTTCAGTATTTAATATATCTAAATATGCTCTTAAATCACTAAAACAACAAAATTTATCACCAAATTCTGTATAATAATTCTCTAATAACTCCACTGGATCACCTGGAAATAACAAATTAAAGAAATGAACAAACACAAGATGAAACCCAAAACCTTGAAATTATATGTATCTGTTTAACCATGTACACTATAATATATGAGCTACGTCTTGCAATTTTGGGTCTTAAATGTCATAAATGACGTCAAAAGTTGCGCTATATTCAACACGGACCACATTGCAAGATCAGCTCTGTTCCGTGAACTGAATCAAGATAACTGATAATTATCTGACATGTTCAATAAAATAGTTGAACTTAGGAGTTAGTTAATTATTTTAAAACAGAGTATTAAGAGCTAAGATATTTGTAAACATGTTTAATTTCTTAACATACATTGACCAATACCATGAAGGTGAATATATGGACAGCATACACTTTATATACAACTGTCTAGGACCAAACGTCAAAATGGTCAAACATCGACGTCACAGATATGATACCTGACGTAACTAAATTTATTATAAAACCAAAAGTACACATCCAATACACATATGTTTGATATCACTGAAAGAAGAAAGACTCGGCTTTCAAATCATGTAAAAATCTCAAAATCACAAAAAAATGTCATTTAGACCCATTTTTGCAAGACTGAGCTCATATATAAAATGATTGTTTATCAATACCATCGGATCAATTATCAAAGAAGTCAATGTGATCATAGAACAATAACTGTTTTAAGATTTTAAACTAAAATACAGACAGAATCACTGAATTAAATGATACACAAAATACCATACAATTCTTCATGTTTCCAAAGATCTGATTCATGTCATGTGATCATTCTGAGAGAGAAATAACCACACAGTCATGAGTCATTATATAAAAATTGTTCAAAACTGAAACATACACGAGTGCAAGAGTAAAGACTCTTCTGTGAGAAAATTCAAATGTTACACTACAATGTCTAAAACTCAAGAATCCTGGGGATATATTTGTGCTAAAATAACAATGATAAGTTCTGACTAGTAAATAGTATTTCAAACACAAAATTTAGAGATAGTTAATCAAAGCTAAAAACTGCATACACATTTATTTTTTTAAGTACGAAAGTATGCCCTGCCTGGGAATTAAAAACCATGACCCCTTGATCAGTAGACTTGCATGCTACCAACTGAGCTAACCAGGCAACTAGATAGAATTTAAAGTTAGTTACCATAGATACGGCAAGGATTACATATAGATTTCTGTGCTTGTTTTATAAGTTCTAAATGAGCTAAATATGGTCCACGTTCCTGGCGTGATCCTTCATTCTTTTGTTGACACTCCTTTATAAATGATAAAGCTTTTTCTCCACAATAATCAACTAACTCTGTACTGGAAAATAGAAAACATATAAATCGTTTATATCTAAAATTGAAAGAAAACCAATCAATAGTTAGCAAGGCATTTTAATTGGTTTTTAATAAATAGAAATTTGCAAGCATACTCATATTTGGATTAAAGGTGCAAGAGATTACATCAAGAATCTACTAGGTATAAGGAATGTTACCAAGGTTGTTTTTTTTAATCCTGAAATTCCGAAATTTTTGTTCATCAGCTTTTAAGAAGGAAAGTAACCTATCAGGTCCCCCTACTGACTTTATACTCAACTTCAGGATAAGTTCTTAAGTATTTTAATATTTCACCCATCAGTTAATACTTAAGATATTTCATAACTAGTGTTATATAATCAACTTGCTCCTTATTAAAACTGAAAAAAGTTAAATTGCTTATGTCGAAAACAGAGAAATAACTTTAAAGTAGGTTGTCTAAAAGGGCAGAGTGTTACATTATATTATTTATATTATTATTATTATATTATTGACATTATTGTCAAATTTTCATGGAAGGATATAACTGCTCTAGATGAAACTGTCTAAGTTGGTTAAGTGCAGGGTTAACATTAACATTTATAAACTTTGTTTTGAAATTGAAAACTGGTGAACATGTTTGGACCAGCAAGAGCAGGGTGACTCCTTTCACTGAAATTTTTAGTAAAATGTAAAAAATACATAGAATCCTAATAATGGCATCTGGACCAGACATTTAGAAAGTTGTCTGGATCAAGACCTAGATTCATAGTAAACAATACCTGTCAACTTTAGGTGACCATTTCTCTTCTTCTAGCTTTAAAGCAGAATTTATATATTCCTTCCACCAATACATATGATCAGGACTGTAATATATACACTATAAGTTTATAATATATTAATGTGATTAAAACCCTAACTAAAATTATCTGCTTGTGCACTCCCTTATTTTGGATCTGTATAACTTCATATTACGGGTCACATTCTGCTGACCTTTGCATTAATATAATGACACAATCATTGTGCTCAGTGACTAGTCTTGTTCACATCGTCTGTGTGACATAATTTGAAAAGAACTGTCTAATCACAGCTCGTGTATAACACTACAGTCAAGTTAGCTAAAAAACAAGGTCTAATAATATTTTTTTTCAAAATCATGATGCTATTAATAGTGTTATGTCTAAATGAAAGCTACACATTGATTGTTCATAGCGATGTGACCCTATGTCAGGAGATCCTATATGACAGTGGTTTATAGGATATATGTTTTTTCTTCTTTTTTGTTTTATCATTGATGTAGGTGTCATGTCATGGTACAACATTAAAATGTTTAAAAAATTACAGTCCAACTTGTGCTAACAGCCACCTTCGAATAGTGGACACCTGTGGACAGCGGCCATTCCAATAAAAAGGTTGGGAATAACAGCCACCTGTCAATTGGGGCCAGCGGCCAGTCAAAAACTCCCCCTTGGCCAGTATAGATCTGTGAACAATGGCCAGAGGATTGTTTGATGACAGTCTTTTGTATAAAAGGGGGGGGGGGGTTATTACGACATGTGATGACACTTTGTTAATTGGTTTTGAATGTTTGAAGGCTCCAAACATTACTTCAAGTAGCAAACATGTTCTAAATGAAAGGGGGACAAATGTCCGCCCTCCAAAAAAACAAAGGGGGGCAAATGTCCGCCCTTTCAAAACACACAAGGGGGCAAATGTCCGCCCTTCAAAAAACTGAGGGGGGCAAATGTCCGCCCTGACAAAGAAGGGGGCAAATGTCCATGGGGGGGGGGGCAAATGTCCGGATACCAAAAATCACTGATTTCTTTGTTTTAGTCATTCTTTATTTAAAGTTTTGTTTTATTTATTTATAGTCACAACTTCAATAATGATAATGTGAATAAATGAATTAATGTTGATAATAAACTCATTTCAATTTTTGATTATTAATTCATGTTAATTATGAACTCTTTCTTTCATTTCAGATCAAACATGGCCAGATTGTTCCTTCGTCCAAACAAAGGCCACCTTTAAACAAAAGCTACTTTTCTCTCTTCCCTTGGCCAGCCGTTGTTCACAGGTTGAACTGTATCAGCTTTTTTTATAAAACATACTGTGATCTTATTATTTACAATAAAAAACAAACTTGTGATATTTTGTTTGTTTCTGTGTTGTCATGGACATTCATCCTATCAGAATAAACATAAATGTAAAGTTTCACTATAATTGCCATTAAACTTGGTGTTTTTAATGACAGAATGTTCTTCATATAGAGACCTTTTCCTTATCTAACTTAGTATTTGAGACCTTAAAATTGTCTAAACCCCATAACTTTGCAATGAAAAAGGTTGTCTTTATAATGGAACAAAAATGTAGATCTTTGAATCTATTAAAACAGTTTTAACAATAACCATCTACTTACTTTGAACACAATAATTTTCTATAAGCTATATTAGATTCCTTCCATCGTCCTAACTTGGTGTAAAATTCTGTAGATTTTGTCTCCTTGAAATTTAATTCACTTACAAGTTTCTCTACAAAATAATTTGATCAAAATTAGTAGCAACAGGATCAGGAATAGTTTATTAAAATTAGTGACTGAAAATCTGTATCCAATATTTTTGTCTTTAATTTGAGGAATGTTTAGAAGGAATCCCAGATTTACTGACTGGAGATTCTTTTGGGATCACTAGTACAACAGTTAGAGTCAAACCTTGTATAAGGATTGTAGCATCAACCCACCTATAGATGTAAAGCTTTAAAAGCAAAGTACAATATAGTAGTAAAGTCAGTAAACAAGCTACATGTAAAGTGCATAAGGTTAAACTATGAGATACACTTTTCTCCAAGTTGGCAGTTCTTCAAGTATTTTAATGAAATATTTGTTAGAGCAAAAGATTTTACAATGAACATTTCTGAGATTTTTTAACTGAGTAACATAAATTTTGAATAAAATTGTGGAAATATATTAAATGCAAGAAAATTAACAAATCTTATTCCACTTAATTAACCATAGACTTTATCCAGTATTCAAATATTTGGGGTTTTCCCCAGTGGTACAAACAAACTCTCACAGTCATAATGAAAATATGAGTACAAAGATCTAATCTGTATTTTGGGCTTTTCAGCAATAATGAGTAACACACTTAGTACCATCTGTTCAGGGATGAAAAAAAAACTCACAAATTTGAGTTCCTAATTAGGTCTATATCCTGAGTAATCAAGATCAATCATTCCTGACAATGTGCAGTCAAAATTTTTTTTTTAGTATTACCAAACAAAAACAACCAACCTGATAATGGCCCTTCCAGTACATTGAGGGCATCCTCCCATTTCTCCATTAACTCAAGAATAATCAAATACATTTGTACTTCTGTAAAAATGTTAAACTTTATTTGAAAAATGTTAATAAATAAAAAAAAAGATGTTTTCACAAGTTACATATATTTTCATGCCGCCTGGGTAGCTCAGTTGGTAGCACGCAAGTCTACTGATCGAGGGGTCGTGGGTTCGATTCCCAGGTGGGGCATACTTTCGTGGAGCTTGGTCATGAAATTATTTCTACGGCCATTCTCCCTCCTACCAATGATTTTTAATTATGTAGGGCAGTTGTCAGTCACTGACGAAAGTATGCCCTTAGTAGTTGGTTAACAGTTAAATCCAGAGATTTAGCCTTTCCAGGAGTAAGTAGGTTGACTGACCGCCGTTATATGACCTATACAATGTGTTGCTACAGCGTTAAACCCAAAAAACAAACAAACAAACAAATTTGGAACATAAGACAAAGGACATAACAATAATAGAGATCTTATCATGACCCAGTAAACCATAAATAGATATAATAGATATATGTGCAATGATAACACATAAACAATCATGGTTGGTAGCTAGTCAGGAATCAACAACTGTCTCTCAGTAAACAATCATGGTTGGTAGCTAGTCAGGAAACCACAACTGTCTCCCAGTAAACAATCATGGTTGGTAGCTAGTCAGGAATCCACAACTGTCTCTCAGTAAAAGGTTACATTTATTTTTATGTCAGCAAGTTTGAACACTTGATTCAGGATGTGAATTCCCATCTATCTTTTTAGAACACACAGACATATATGGTAAAACCAACATACTCTCCTACTTTAATTTTTGTACGCAATATTTCTATAGTGGGAGCAGTGGTCAAGTGGTAGGATGCAGGCTTAAAGATCGAAAGGTCCAGAGTTTAAGCCCCATTAGAGGTACTGCTTATTTCCTGGAGTAACAATTTACCTACAGTCGTTCAACTCCACTCAGGTGTAAATAGGTACTGAGAGAGATCACCTGTCTAAAGCTAATTTCAATGATTAAGGACAGGGGTTATCACACATGGAAGTTGTAAGTTTTGAAAATACTGAAAACTTACTTTCAAAATACTGAAATAGACAGTTTTCATATAAATTACATTGAGTAATTTATCCTCAATTGTACAAAACTAAAGTCAGCTGAACACGTGTGTGTATATTTAGTCCTACCTGCTTCAGCCTCCACTTTGCCTTCATCAACAAATTTTTTTGTCATTCTTTCAGCCAAAGGTAGAAACATTTTCTGAGCTAGATTTTTGTCAGTACAATTTCGTGCCTAAAATAAATAAATAAATACATTGATTAGATAAGTCACATATTAAGCAGCCATCATCTTAAAAACACATGTCTCTTTTTTTGTTGGGTTTAACCCTGTAGCAAAACACTGTATAGGTCATATCACAGCAGGCAGTCAACCTACTCATCGTTCTTGGAAAAGATAAATGCATCTAGCTGTTAACCAGTTACTAGGCACATTCTTTTGTGAGTGACTAACAACAGCCTTACATGATTAAGAGTCAGTGGTAGGAGGGAGAATGGTCATTTCATATCCCAACTCCACAAAAGAATACTCCACACAGGAATCGAACCCACAACCCCTCAGCAGACTTGTGTACTACCAACTGAAAAAAACAGGTGGCTCACTAGTCTCTGATTTTTATTTTCTTAGTAATGGACAAAACTGTCAACTGGCCTGACAATCTTTAATCTATAAACACTACTAACCTGAATCAAATTTCACTAGTTTTTGGCTAGTTGGTAAGGAAGAAGACTGTAAAAATTTAATTTAATGAACAACAAACAAAAAACATGAAGCATTATTCATAACAAACAAGTTCTGACTCGCACCAACCAATTTAAACAAATTTACCACTTCCAATTAGAGCCACTGTGTGGTAACAGCAGAAGATAAATTTAGTTAAGAATAAAAATGTGTCAAAATGTATGAAAATACTATAAAATATTACCAAGACAATTAGGGGTCATAACTCTTGTTGTTTCCTGATAATTTGATTGTTAAACTTATCTGATAGGTCTATTTTAGTATCAATTATTCTTATAAGGTTTAGTGAAGATTGGATAAAACTACTTGATTGACAGAACAGACGCCCCTAGTAAGTTAGTCATAAGCCTGTAGCACTATAGTCCATTTACTCAATTGTCCACATGTTGGTTTAATAGAACAACTAATCCATTGCTAATTTAATGAATTATTATATATTATATATGCACCAGGCTCTGAAAAAAATGGGCTTAATGACAAAATTTTTGATTTTTACATTTTGGGAAAGTATAGTGCGTACAAATTGACCCCGACCTTACCTTTCACATTTGCATCTAATTATCATCTACACATATCCCGGCGAAAATCAATACCACGCCTCCTCTACACTTTGACTCGTTACATATTTAAAATATAATTAGACATGTATAGAGTATACACAGCCCGCATGTATAACAACTCACATTTCAAATACATTCAAACCGGAAACTCGTGTTCTTACATTTTTGATTACAATTCATAATAAAATGGGTGTGGGGATGGCGATTGTGGGGCTAAAACCCACAACCTTTGAATTGGTAGCTAGCCTCATCGTATAATCCTCTGGTCCGGTCTATGTGTAATAGACACTCATGTACGTTTTAAATGTACTTTAAAATTAATCATTTTGTTATAATTACATTCGAGCCTTGATGATATAATCCGATTGTTATTGAGCATTAATACTACATTCGTATTCAATGTAATGAATATTCTTGCATAAAGGTCAGGTCGGGGTCAATTAGTATGTACTATACAACATCTCCAATACATAAAACCGAAAGCCTTTTCAGAATCTGACTAATATTAACTATTTTACAGTTATATGAATGTAACGCATAAAATTATGTATCTTGCACCAAGGACGTTGTGAAATAACCAAAATGACGTCTTACACGTAGTTAACTTCAAAAAGAATTGCATACGACAACGTCATTATATGCTAATATTAAAGGGTACAGCTAACTTAATTTGATATTAAACTCATTTTCACATTTTTTTTCTATTTGTTTTTCATGTGTATGTACCAATTTGTACAAGAATCGTCAAAAAAAACACTACGCAATGTATACGTCTATAAATATTTTTAAAAAAATTTAATTACAAGTCTAAAATTGTTAAACTAATATTCACATGAACTGAGTTTAATGTCATAGCAATAAGTCAAAACACATTTTTTTAATTGGCTGTCAAATTCCCTGATAATTCCCTGATTTTAAGCAAATCTTAAAATTCCCTGATTTTTCCATGCAGTGATTTTTATTTCAACATTTTCCCTGTTTTCCAGAGTCCGTGGTCACCCTGGATCACATGGTGATTAGTCACGCTTTAATCCGTATAATAACCACTACAGAACTTCCTATTGTTCTGGCAGTGAGCCATTGTGTTACAAGCTGTGGTTGTAAACAAAATGTGACACAATTTGACCCATGCATAAAGGAGGATTGAGTAGCAAATTTCAAACAATCATATTTTAAATATTTTATGTATCGTATAAACACCTGTTCTCAAACCTCACCTGATCTTGAACCTTTCATAAAAATGTTTTTTACTTTGCTACGTAATTGCATATGACGTCATCAACTCATGTGCACAAATGTTTAGTAAACAATCGACGCAACTAGGCTGTCAAACGAGAATAATGCGCAAGAAACAGGTAATTAGAATGAATATTTTGTGATGGTGAATATTTTTCAGTAAATCCCTATTACCTTTTTCTGCTCTGTCAGTACAATCCATCAAATATTGTTTAAAAGTATGTTATTGCAAAAGAAGCACATGACAGGTAGCCATTCCTGTCTTCTGCTCATAAAGTCATGTGACAGCTAATTATAACCTCACAAATAGCCAAATACGGTAGAGGTTCGAAATTAGGTCATCTAATTTTTAGCCGCCATGACAGTTTTCAGAAAATGGTCGTGTTTTTTCTGGAAGAATTTGGATTTGTTGCAAATATAAAATATCAACAAATACAATGTATATGATAGAAAAGTGGAATATAAGTTAAAAAGTGTGTTTTTAATGTATTTTTCTAAAAAAAAATTGTTGCATTAATTAGAAATGGCTCATTGAGTCCTTAGTGGTTTGAGAACCGGTGTGTCCACCATACAGAATAAATGGTTATATATTTCATATGGAAAAAACCTATTTTACCTGCATCACAATACTCATAATAGCCCAAAAGTAGTATGGATTTTTGTTAGGTTTAAGTTTATGTAGAGTCATAGCAGTTTGTTGTTGTTTTTTATGATTACCAAGTCTAACATAAGCCATAAACATAGCAGTAAGTATCTCTTCATTATCTGGTCTTTTCTTATGAGCATTCTCATACATATCAGCTATCTGATCCACTGAAATATACAAATGTATAAAGGATATACATCAACTTTGGTGTAAGATCAATTTTTATTTCACCCAGTGAGTTTAGAAAACATACTTTCTCAAGTGGCAGAGCCACAAGTAAAAATGTCATTTTCTGAGTTCATAAGTTAAATTAAAAAAAGATCTTACACAAAACTTGATGAATATCTTGATTATTTCATGCTTAGCTTTGTGTTTTATCTTCCAAGATGATACCAATGAAAATAAAATATTATATTTTCACTACAATGAAAATGTTTAATTTATATCTTCAAAGTTTATTTTCTTTAAATGTTATTTGTTAGGCAGTGGCTAAAGTTACAGTACCGTATACACAACAAAGTGCATTTACAAATATAACATGGTACATATGATAAATATAGAAGTAATAGATATAATATGAAAGTACATTATAATCAAACAATACAACAATGATATCAGTAATAGACAGAGAAATCACGGACACTTTAGACTATCAATTCCATAAAAAACTAAGTTCTGAAGTTCTACGCTTAAATGCATGATACAAATATACAGATAGATTTCGAATATCATCTTTTTTAGGGCTAGACATCAGATTAATGAATTTTTCAACTGTAGGTAAGTTTATATAGGTATATTTAATATATTTAACTCTTATATCACTGTATAATGGACAGATCAGGGTGAAATGAAACTCATCTTCTACCAAACTCTCACAATAAAAACAAGTTCTGAATTCTCTGTCTATAGCATGATATCGTCCTTTTTCAATCATAAGGTTACAAGCTTCTAATCTTAGCCAAACAAGGTCAGAAAGTCAATTTTTTTTGGAAAAAAAAATGCAATTTGTCATTCTAGAACAAATTTTTGTGAGAATATGGACAATCTCATGTTAAAAATAACCCAAATATAATAAAAAATCAGTGATTATCAGAATTTGGCGGTTATGTAATGTAATATTATGTAATTGTTGAAATTTTCAATTAAATTTGTCAATTTCACAAAACACATTCAGTATCTTAGGTAAATCGCTTTTATTAATTTGTCTGTAATTCTTGTTGAAAATTGCTGAGATTTTTAAATAGATAAATATTTTAGCTGAAAATTGCTGTATTTCTGTATTCTCTATTTGTCCAAGATACGGGTCAATTTTGCATTTAAAAATTGTCAATTTTCTCACAAGTCTATTTAAAAACACAAATTATATAAGATAATAGTTAAAAACAATTACTACATAAAATTAACAAAAAACTTAGAAAAATAATTTTCACAATATAAATCTTCATCGAAAATCAATACCCCTATACATTTTTATAAAATGGGGATGAATTGTCTAATTTGGGGTACGGAATGTCCAAGGACAAATGTGATTGGGGACAGATAGTCTAGGGGAAGAATAACGTTAGGGACGGATAGTCTGGTACCCAAACTAAGTATGTGAGACTTTGAAGACAACAACATTATATCCTTGTATATTAAAGATCTGGTTAGTTATTATGAATATCCAAAAATAAAGTATATTACTTCAGGCTGTCAACCAACAACTAGTAAAAATATAGAAATTTATACAGGAATTTTATTTTTTAAATATAGGAACTTTTAGAGAAAATCAAGTAGAAATATAGGAACTTTTGAGCAGTATTCCAATACATTAGGGTTTACGAAAAATAATATTATTGCTCAAAGACTACAAAATAAGTTTCGGTTACATGTGTATTACTTCAAATGACTATCAAAACAAATAATGCATCATAGACCAACATACATGCACTTTTAAATGAAAAAAAAAAAAACTACCAACTATCTTGAAGTTAATGCCTTTATGTGTTTTACAAAAAATAATAACACTGTGTTCTTATACAAAGGAACCCTCTTTTAGAGGAATAGTTAAATTAAAAGAAAATGGTTAGATAAATTTTATTGTGTCTCCAATACTTCTATGTTAATGACATCATTGTCTCAAGACAATGGTAGTGTGTCATAAATTCATAACTAACTGAATAAAAGATTCAGGATGACTACTCATCAAAGTAACTAAAAGAGGACTTCAAATATATTAATGAGCCCCAAATGCAGGCCATGTTTGAATAATCTGTGTAGTCTTGAACAACACTAAATGATGCTACATATATATTACTTACATTTATGTATCTCTCTATAACAGATTGCCATGGCTTGTAATGTAGGATCATGTTTAAATCAAGTATAAAGTATATTACTTACATTTATGTATCTCTCTATAACAGATAGCCATAGCTTGTAATGTAGGATCATCTGTTGGATGTTGTACATGTACATCTTGTAATATAGCAGAACTCTCATCATGACGACCTAACCGTAATAACGCTAATGCTTTCAACACCTATTTAGAAAATAATGCTATCAGTATAATTATCAGTATTATTGACTACATTCATCATCATATACAGTAAAGTTCCAAAAATATTATATAGAGACAATTTTCATTATAGAAAAAATATTCAATTTTTGAAGATTTTTTAGCTCTGAGTACTTAATTTGTGTAGAATAATGAGAGCATGAGATCATTAGTTACAAATAAAACATGATAGTGTATGAGTGGAGAGCCTGACATCATCAGTTACAAATAAAACATGATAGTGTATGAGTGGAGAGTATGTGATCATCAGTTACAAATAAAACATGATAGTGTATGAGTAGAGAGTATGAGATCATCAGTTACAAATAAAACATGATAGTGTATGAGTGGAGAGCCTGACATCATCAGTTACAAATAAAACATGATAGTGTATGAGTGGAGAGCCTGACATCAGTTACAAATAAAACATGATAGTGTATGAGTAGAGAGCCTGACATCATCAGTTACAAATAAAACATGATAGTGTATGAGTAGAGAGCCTGACATCAGTTACAAATAAAACATGATAGTGTATGAGTAGAGAGTATGAGATCATCAGTTACAAATAAAACATGCTAGTGTATGAGTAGAGAGCCTGACATCAGTTACAAATAAAACATGATAGTGTATGAGTAGAGAGCCTGTGATCATCAGTTACAAATAAAACATGATAGTGTATGAGTAGAGAGCCTGACATCATCAGTTACAAATAAAACATGATAGTGCATGAGTAGAGAGCATGTGATCATCAGTTACAAATAAAACATGATAGTGTATGAGTAGAGAGCATGTGATAATCAGTTACAAATAAAACATGATAGTGCATGAGTAGAGAGCCTGACATCATCAGTTACAAATAAAACACTGTCTGAATAGAAACATAGATATAGGTAAGGTCTAAAATCTTACAAGAGAAATATATAAAATTTAAAAAAATGTTACCCTGGCACATTGTAAATCTTTCTGCTTCTTGAGAACTTTATCAGCTTCTTGTAAAGCTTTCTTGTTATTTCCATTGTCAAGACAATCTGCAATCAACAGATAAATCAAAATATGTCAAACCAAAACAGTTTTCTTATTAATTGTACATGTATGACTAAGTGACTTATAGATAATCTAACAATTAAAGACAATGCATGTGATCTCTGTTTTGCTAGTGTCATGTCCATTTCCTGTTCTTGCCAAAACATATATTGTTTTATTAACAGGCTGTCACAGGCTGTCAAGCCCTGTATATCACGACAGTCAGTCGAAGATGTGACCTGCCGGCTTGCAAGGCGCTACCAGGGACAAGTCCACAGCAGCATAGCTCAGTGACTTAAAGGGATACAGTAACTGGAGAAACAGTGCTGCAGCTAGACTTTGGGGAGGGCAGGGCGTTCTTAGGAAACCAGGGCACTTTTTAACGAGTGGTCAGGACACAGTTTATTTCTGTGTTTAAATAAACAATAAAACAAAGTGTTTTTATTTTAAAGGAAAAGGACAGGACCAAGGACAGAACCTGTCAATACTACAATAGAGAAAACATAACCCATGGGCATCTACGGGTACTCTCCATTTATGGGTCTAATTGTCTCAAGGTAAGGATTAAGTCATCTTCATGTTGAGTTGTCCTGAACCCGTACATGCAGTTTATGTTTAAAATAATACAAATTTCTATATTCATCAATCCAATTAACTCAGTACCATAGGTAGAGCAAATGACTCGCAAGCAGGTTTCTAGTTTTCAAAATTATCAGTTCTAACTGGTAAGGTCTATTCAATGATGAGTAATGAATTATTATTTGTTTAGAATATAAATTTAGATATTAATCCACGCGAATAAACGAAATTCATAACAAAGTCATGAAGTTCTCATCTCTAAAAGCGGATGTATCAAAACATTGACAAGAGTACAGTTAGGTAAAGATACTGGGATCAAATAAACAAGAATGCTTTTAATTAAAACGCAGATCGAAAGTGCAACTATAAAAGAAATGATTAAGAACGGTTATATACCATAAATTGGTCGGAGACGGCGTTCTACAACCTCAGGGGATACACTCATATTATCCACATGGCTACGCGACGCCATGTTTGCAAATAGCAAATCTGCGTCTTATCGCACAGGAGTTGGCATAGAACATCTTAACACAGTCGAAAAACCTATGCGATACTGTGCATGTGCGCACTTGGCTTACTAGATAGTCATATGGAAATGTCTAACAGTATTTTTTGAGTTTATAAAACGTACAGTTATTACGTTTTTAGTATTTCTTGTTCATTTTTATTAAATAATAAAATGTATAAAACATAAACATTGTAATACACGTGTTTAAAATAGGCAGTGGCTAGAGTTACGGTACCGTAACTCTAGACCTAGGTTCTACAGTTACGGAAGTTCCTTAACTGTAGACAACCCTGCCAGGGTTGGCTAGAGTTACGAAAGTCAAATAACATGCGTATGTTTTAATTTTTAAACGTCGAAAAACTTGTTTAAATTCATTATTACTCGAAATAAACAAATATTTACCGACGTGACTTATCCAATTGTTATTACACCCGTCATTTTTATTGTCTTTTATTTGTATATATATTTGTCTTTTTGCTGCTTTTTGCTCAAATAGTGAATTTCTGTAGTTTTGCCCTTAGAATTGTCTCCCCCTGAAATATGGGTTTTTGGGTTGTTTTTTCAACCATAGGTGTAAAAGTAATAAAGTACATCTGCAACTTTGCAGATCATGATTCGACTTAATTTTACATTTTTATCACTAATTAATTTTCATGAAAAACTACATTTTGACTAAAAGCAGATAATAAGAAAGAACAAAATTGAGGTTTAATGTCAAAAATGTATCTTAGTTGTGAACTAAAAATAACATGTGAAGTGTATTTAAGTATATACTCAAATATCAAAATTTAACATGTGAAATGAAACTTTTGGACCCCAGTGTAAGCATACTGAGATTTGAACCTACAAACTCCACTATTAAAGTACGCCACCGTAACCAATGCGCTATTGTATAAGTTGATGGAGATGGTCATTGTAAATTAATTTTTCATTTATTTGTACTGATAATAAAATTACCATATACATAGATTTGCACAATGTGAAAATTGTATTTGTCTCAAAGCATCCTAAACGAGCCACATTAGTACGAATAATTATCATCGGTCACAACGAAAAAAAAACCTGGTAGTATCATAATGGTCGATATATAGTGACCATACTGTGCATCATCAGTTAAAATATACTATTACAAAAAACTGGGTTTGTTAAGTATGTTGATTGTGAGTTAGTTATGCATATGTTTAGCTCACGATTTTTTACATGTCCAGTTTCATTTTTTGCCGGTAATAGTATAGAAGACTTCATTTACAGCAAATATCATAATCACAATTGCTGTTATATTGTTTCGTTTAAACACACATTAAAATGTGTTTTAAAACTCATGACAAGATAGTGATGATTATAAAGATGTTGATGATGTGATGGTGGATTTATAGTCGTTGTTATCGTCGTCATCGTTGTTGATGTTGATGATGAGTTTGATATTGATGTCGGTGATGATGATTATGATGATGATTACGATGATTATGGTGGTGATGATGATGACGAAACTATGGCGACGACAATGATGATGAAAAAAACTTTTTATAGTCTGATACGGTGAGAAATTTAGAAGTACACTGTTCAATCAGATATCAGTATTTTTTTGTATTTTTCTGTGGCCACAGCATATAGTTGAGTATAAATGGAAATCTACCTTAAATTGATGTTAGTGAGCAATAGAATTGTATAATTAGACAAGATCGGGGTAACTTATGTCACAGTCATCTGTGCATTTGATAGATTAATCAGGCAAAATATCGAACCAATGTTAATGTTTCTTGTTTGTATCGTTTCAGAATGTTGGGGACAGAAGTACTGATCAAACAATTTTCAACTATTATTATCTACAGTGTTTTATGGAAGAATCAACGCTATGAGTTCTACGTAAATGTTATTATTTGGCCTGCCTTTTCTAACAAGTCGTCTCGGACATTTTGTGCTTGAGATGTTTGTTGTCCAAGTAAAAAGACGAAATTGTTTTGTTGTTTTATCACTTCAATGCTTTTCACAAAAATATAGTTCTGTTTTATTAACCTGTCACAACTTAAATAATTTCAGGTCACTGAATCTGTTGTTTTTAACTCTTTTCGAACTTGTTATTTTCCCGATATTCATATTCGCCGCATATATATTTAAATCATCAAATATTAATATGGTTCGTTGACTCAATGGTTAAGAAGAAGAATAATAATAACACATTCTGTAAACGTGTAATTATTCAAATTGTAACAGTTTGATAAAACAGAACTATAACAATGGTGTCTATTTGTTGATGTTGTCAGTTTTGATCCGTCGTTGCTGTTATATATAATGGTGATGACGGTTTCGATCCGTTGTTGCTGTTATTTATAATGATGATGACGGTTTTAATCCGTTGTTGCTGTTATATATAATGATGATGACGGTCTTGATCCGTTATTACTGTTATTAATAATGATGAAGACGGTTTTAATCCGTTGCTGTAATATATAATGATGACGGCGGTTTTAATCTGTTTTTGCTGTTACATTAAATGATGATGAGGGTTTTTATCCGTTGTTGCTGTTATATGTAATGATGATGACGATTTAAATTCGTTCCTAATTTATATATATAATGATGATGACAGATTTAATCCGTTGTTGCTGTTATATATAATGGTGATGACGGTTTTGATCCGTTGTTGCTGTTATTTATAATGATGATGACGGTTTTAATTCGTTGTTGCTGTTATATATAATGATGATGACGGTTTTGATTCGTTGTTGCTGTTATATATAATGGTGATGACGGTTTTGATCCGTTGTTGCTGTTATTTATAATGATGATGACGGTTTTAAATGTTGTTGCTGTTATATATAATGATGATGACGGTTTTGATTCGTTGTTGCTGTTATATATAATGATGATAACGGTTTTGATGCGTTGTTGCTGTTATATATAATGATGACGGCGGTTTTAATCTGTTTTTGCTGTTACATTAAATGATGATGAGGGTTTTTATCCGTTGTTGCTGTTGTATATAATGATGATGACGATTTAAATTCGTTCCTAATTTATATATATAATGATGATGACAGATTTAATCCGTTGTTGCTATTATATATAATGATGATGACGGTTTCAATTCGTTCTAACTGTTATATATAATTATGTAGACGGTTTTAATCTGTTGCTGTAATATTTAATGATGACGGCGGTATTAATCTGTTGTTGCTGTTATATATAATGATGATGACGGTTTTGATCCGTTGTCGCATTTATTATAATGACGATGACGGCTTTAATCCGTTGTTGCTGTTAAACATAATGATGATGACGGTTTTGTTTCGTTGTTGCTGTTATATATAATGATGATGACTGTTTTGTTTCGTTGTTGCAGTTATATAAAAAATGACGACGGTTTTGATCCATTGTTGCACAGACATACATGTAAATATATTCCACCCTCATACTGATACTTCAATTTGCTTGATATATTTTATGATTTAACAATCAGGAGTTATTTTATAGTCCAATAAATATGATAATTGACTTACGGACACTGTACATGTTATTAAGCTCAGCAAGGGCAAACTTGACTTAGCAGATGTGTACAGACTAATACATGGGTACAAGGGCCGTAGAGCTAAAAAAAAGCAATGGCATCTTATAGTCTGAGTTTTTATGCTTACGCACTTTCACCGACTTTACGGCTATTATCCCTGGTCATCGGACTACTGGTATCTTATCTATCAATCTCCCTTTCACGCCGCTTATTAGTGCAGCTGACAAATTGGTGCAAATTATAACACCCTTCCAGGTACCCATTTACACCTGGATGGATGCAATCGCAGGTAAATTTCTTGCTCATGGAAATTAGCAATGCCCCCAGTGGGATTCGAAACAAGGACCCATCGATCCTTAAGCACTGGACTACTGCTCCTACTAAATCTACACTGTGTATCAAAATTGTGACCAAGATCGTAGCGTTATATGTATTGAAAATGCACAAATCTTCCAGCTACGACTTAATACGGCTTTAATTAACTGTAGTTCAGTTGCTGGTTCAAAAGAACTTTAACCACAGCATGAATTAAGAAATTGTGTTGTTAAAGACCCTTTGGGCTCTAAAAAAACAAAATTGTTTAAAAATTAATTAAAATACTAATCTATTTTTAGGTGTTTCAGACTCCCAAGATTTACATCGAAATCTGATGCTCTATGGTGAAATTAAAATAATGTACGACAGACTAAGCTGTTGACCATACCCGACTGGATCTATGTATTCCAAACTTGTCATTTGTTTTATATCATAACCTCTACATGGGACAAATTTAGTAATTTCATTTTTATATTAATTTTATCGGTTTTCCTATGGGAAAATCCTCATCATCAGCATGGACTGCAACTCTGGTTTTCCAATGGTGCGCCAGAAATTAGCCATAAGAAAATGAATCATTTTAAATCAATAATTCTAAAAGTAAAATGGGCCGTGCTTTAATGCTCATATACATGTAGTAAAATGATCGTAAAAACGAATACTCTATGTATGACTGACATATTTTTGATACCCGGCTAAAATGCAGTTGTTTGATTTTTTAGCCGCCGCGTCGAATTAGCCAGAGTCAAAATTCAATGATGATGATGAATTTTTGCAATTCAAGTGCATTTTTGTAGTTTAAAAATATTTTTGATTGCTATATTTGAACTTTCAACGGCTAGTATTGCATTTTGGTTTTTTTTATTGAAATTGGTTTTCACAATATTGACACAAATACACTAAAGTACCATTCGGAACACGTCGACCTTTCATGAATGAATAATTCGTAGCGAATGGCCGAGGAGTTCCGAATAACTAAATTACCTGTCAGAAGCGAATGTAGCGGTTTGCGGTGCAAGCACAAAAATCAGTCGTTATTTTCAAGGTTGTCTGGTTCCCAGTCGTACTTTGGCAGGTAAAAGTACGTCAGGCAAACCATGATAATGGCCGCGCCCCATGTAATGAATTAGATATTGGATAATTATTTTTTCAAATGAGCATTTCTCACAACACAGGCTTAAATCAAAGGATCATTGTACAAGAATTGCAGTGGGCACCATTTTTAGTTGTTTGGTTACATTAATTTATGCAAAATAAAGTATCCGAAATTCTAACGGGACTAATCCACGACCGAATTGTGTTTACTTGAGACATGTTTTTGTTAATCGTCGGCTTAATATACGTGTAATCTGAAAAATCGAAATCGAATGTCCTATATAGTACCGAACTCTTACTAAAATAACTATCGTCAGCAAATGATCATGCAAGATTAAGAAAACGTTATACCTGTATAATAACTGAGGAGGCCGCCATGATTCCCGTTTGCCTGACCCGATAAAGACAGTGGTAAGGGACAGGTAATCCAGGCTATTTTCAAGGCAGCTCAAAAATTGCAAAATAAAAGCCATAAAATCATTATGACAATCATGTTTGTAATGTTTTGTAATGCTGAATTATCAACGGATTTCAGATTACTTGGTGACGCAAATTTTCTCTTGAAACTAAGTCTCACTTTAAGAATCTTTATAAAAATAGATATGACGAGGGTCAAGTATGTGGACTTTTCCTATGGAAGCCTCAAGCCCATGTGATAGCACTGGGTCAGACCTTTTACGTGGTATACGCCAGTACCCGGCCAAATTGCTTTAACTCGAGATTCGAGTCCTGAAAAAGGGTCCATCTGAGTACTGATTTTATACAAAAAACGTAAAGTACCGACATTTAGTGCTCTCTGACCCAAGGCCACGGAATTTTCCTAGAGTAGCCGCTATGCCCAAGTGATAGCACTAGGTCAGACCTTTCGCGTGGTATACGCCAGTACATGTACCCGGCTAAATCGCTTTTACTCGAGGTTCGAGCCCTGAAACATGGCTCATATGAATACTGATTTTATACACAAAACGTAAAGTACCGACACTAACTGGTCTCTGGCCAAAGTCCGCGGAATTTTCCCAGGGTATCCACTTTGCCCACGTGATAGCCCTCGGTCAGACCTCTCGCGTGGTATACGCCAGTACCCGGCCAAATCGCTTTAACTCGAGATTCAAGCCCTGAAACATGGCCCATTTGAGTGCTGATTTTATACACAAAACGTAAAGTACCGACATTTAGTGGTCTCTGACCCAAGGCCACGGAATTTTCCAAGGGTAGCCACTATGCCCACGTGATAGCCCTAGGTCAGACCTCTCGCGTGGTATACCCCAGTACCCGGCCAGATCGCTTTTACTCGAGGTTCGTGTACTGAAACATGGCCCATCTGAGTGCTGATTTTATACACAAAACGTAAAGTACCGACATTTAGTGGTCTCTGACCCAAGGCCACTGAATTTTCCAAGGGTAGCCACTATGCCCACGTGATAGCCCTAGGTCAGATCTCTCGCGTGGTATACGCCAGTACCCGGCCAAATCGCTTTTACTCGAGGTTCGTGTAATGTACTAATGAAACATGGCCCATTTGAATGCTGATTTTAAACACAAAACGTTAAGTACCGACAATTAGTGATCTCTGGCCTAAGCCTTCGAGATTCGAGCCCTGAAACATGGCCCATCTGAGTGCTGATTTTTTACACAAAACATATAATACCGACTAGAGGCCTTAGGCCCGACAAATGGATTTGCCATGTTTAATAACTCGTTATTGTATGTAGATTTAGGCCTAAATTATTATTTCGCTCTTCGTTATAAAACTTGTTTCGCTAGCAAAAAAGCAACTTGTGGCCGCTTTTGCTAGCAAAAACATTTTGCTAACTTCAACGACGTCGCTATGTTTTATTGAAGATTTCTACAGACAAAACCAATTGTAATTTTTATTACAAAACGGGTTATTACAAAAGGGGTTGAACATACCAACCGTTTTTGAAAGTAACTAACAAGAGTGACGGGAAAATAAGTTATAGTACTTATTATTTGCAATAAATGATGAATAGTTAGCATTGTTCTTAACTGAATACCATCTAGCTTTGAAATGATAAATTAAAACAATGCCTCGTTTGATCAAATTATAACTTAAGAATCATTTTAGCACACACTGCAATAATTTTATCAGGTTCATACATTATCTTACTTATTTAATAACGTACGGGACACTGTAGAATTGTCTAAACATGCATTTGCCGGATGATTTGATGGTTGTAAATCACATGTTACCCCACTACTAAATAGCTTTTATTAGTTTATGCGTTAGTTTGCTATGTTTCTTTGTTAAACTTGTTGAATGTTGTTCTCTAGGAAAAATGAAAATGGTTCGCGTAATTATTGTAATTGAGATAAATTATTGTAGTTTTATATGTAAAACACAAGTACATTGAATTGTAAAACAAATTACACAACAATGTAAGTTGTATTCTTGCAGTTTAACTTAGTTATCAATAGTTTAGATGACCAAACTGAAGTATATAACGTACGAGCCAATTTTACTAACGTACGGGACAACAATTATATTCTTTATTGGTTGCTTTGTGGTGGTTCACATGCACACAACGTTTTGTTATAACACTAAGACAATGGTATCTAACTATTTTAAACAGTTTCATTCTATATTTAACTTGTTTGTATCGTTCTGGAACAGTTGATATGAATGACATTTTTAAAACAAATAAAACTAATGAAAATAGCGTATTCAATGTTTATGTTTTTCTGAAAGTATCTGGCTTACTCTTCAGTCTTTATCATTTATTCCGAAACATAATACCTTATAGAATGCAACCGTATTGAATTTCTCAACAGTTTGACCATTACTACTTTTAAATAAGTGAAATTTACAGCACAGACTCGATTTTCATAAGCACATTTATTAATGCTAAGTGTGACCTTTCACCAGCCTATATCTAAAAAAGTATACTAGCCCAGCTGAAAAGATTTTTATACTGCGAACAGAACATGTCTACAATGCCTTTAATTGATTTAAAACTCATATTTGATGACATGAAAAAAATGGAAAAAAATATGCCCATATGTCCACCTTAATTGGGATTGAGTCGTAAGCAAGCAAACCTCGTAAGAAAAAACTGTATTTAATTATGCTTCCGAGTATCAAAGGTGGTAACTTACTTTTAATGATTGCCTATCTGATTTTGATAAACTATGCCCTACATTGAAGATGGTGCTTGAAACCATTTTGTAATGTGAAGTTTTCAACCTTACAAACATTTTACATTCCATAGAAGACACTAGAAATTATATGCTGGACCGACCCTGTTAACATCAATATCAATATTTATCATCGGTGATAATTAGAGAAAGAGATATTTCTCATATAATTATACCCAGAGATGGTGTATATATAACATGGATACTAATTGGTATAGTAATGATTAATTGAGAAAATTAATTATGTATCCCTAGACGATAGCGTTTGGTGTAAAATAACATACTTTTAACATTTGTATGTGGCTGGACTAATTTATTGTGAACATCCAATTTAGAATATTGTGTTCAAGTTGATATAGTACATACAACATCCATGAATATCATAAAGTGTACAATCATAACTCTGAAAACTGGATAATTATGGACAGATCGTAAAGCAATTAGTTATATCAATAGCAGAAAGGATAGCAGACATGGCGTTAAAACCAGAATAAATCAATATTTCAGTGCACAGTGTACCGCCGCAATATGTCGCATTATGTCGCACTTGACGCAAAATGTCGCAATGTCGACGCAATATGTCGCAATCGTCTCCCGCAAAATGTCGCAGCGCTGACGATAAGCTAAAAAATATGACGGCATGTAGACATAAAACGGCGTTAAATTTTACGACGATTTTTTATTGTTTTCTTAACGTTACGTCGTCGTTAAGTAGCTCTCTAGCAAACCTGATATCAATTTAAGCAAAATTCTCCGTGCATACAATGATGTATTTTTGTATTCATTGTTTTTAACAATGAATACTCTGTTACCAATAGATTAATAGCGGTATTCCGATCGGAGTCCTATACTGACCTATTGACCTATATACTAATCAACAAAACCGAACAGCATCCGGATAATTCCGCTACAATAAAATAGTTCGCAAATAGTTCTTTTGTTTCATCGATCATCTGTGTATTCCTACGCGTCAATTTAATTACGCATTTAACTCGATCTACATCAAACCTTTCTTCGAAGTGACACCGAGTATTGACAAATTTGTGAACAATTGAACAATGGTAGACAAATTATTACGTAACTGATAATCGCGGATGTATACATCGATTTCATTCATGAAAAATTATGAATGAAACTACGTTTCCGTATCAAGCGCTATAGTCACGTGACTACAAATATGCATTTGCTGACAGACATCGGAAGACAAAGGAATTGAAGGAAAGTACTCGAAACTAAATCAGTTTCTCTTAATGCAGTTTACAGTCATTCACATTATTGGAAGGAATTGTTTGCAAACAATTCCTTTCTATGTCAGCGCTCCCAGAAATTAGAAAAAGAACGAACAACATAATTGAACTCTGTTGCGACCCAGAAAATAATATAGCAACAGAAAAATGTGTATACTCGAGTACTATCAATTGCAGACGAGTTGAAAAAAATACAAATTTAAACAAATAGTACTTAAAATTATGATATTCAATGTTTTCACATTAATCAAACTTTATTCTATCTGTGTACGGAGAAAAATTATTTTGTGCATTGCGCATTTTTATATGTCATGCATTTGTATATGTATATAAATTTAGCACATTCATTATCTTCGAGTCTGTGGCCTAGTGGTTAGCATGTCAGACTACCAATCAAGAGGTCGCGAGTTCGAATCCTTGGCGCGTGAAATTAATTTTTATTAATTTTTTTTTTTTTGGTTTAGGCTACAAAAAATTGATCATGTTCGTCAGATTTACGCACTTAAAATTCAGAAAATGAAAAAAAATTTTTTTGCTCTAGTTACTTTTCACTTATAAAATGAAAACATCAATTATAAATGCAACCATGTTTGATCATCAGTTGAACACTGACGTAAACTTGATGTTTTCATCAACTCTACACTGCTCTAGTTATGTGACGTCATGTCCCCCTGCTGTGTTATTTACGACAAGCAGGTAAGACGGGGTAGAATATTTAACATTATAATTGTTAATGCCCCAAAATACTCGACTGACTTATTTTGAAATAAATTTTGCATAACGTACCCCAAGACTATATTTATATACCTAAAGGTTTAGTCAATTTTTATTTTAGAAGGGTTCTGATGTAATTGTTTTCTTTCACATAATTTATGACAAGCCTGTATTTATTCACTTTAAAGTTTTCCAGTTTGGTCCATTTTCATTTTATAGGGATGCTGACTCTAAAATCCTCATACATGATGGCTTAACTAATCTTAGTAGTTGTTTGTTGTTTTGTTGTTCCCATATCATCCAAATAATATAACTTTATTTGTACTCAAAAAGTCAACAAGACTCGTCCATTTATATTTACGGGGGTGCTCAACTGGTACTCATTCTGGATTACTAAATTATATTGAGCAGTTGTATGTTGTTGAGTCATTCTCTTATTTACCCAATAACATTAAGACTTTACTAAAACACCAACATCAACAGGTTTGATCTATCATGATGTTAGCCGAGCTTATTCTAAATTGTACAGAAATATTGGAAGTATTTAATTAAAGGTTAATATTGAATGAATTCACTTAGTGTATTAGCTATGCAGTATAGTAAATGCAAATGGAACAAAATACAGTTAATTATGACGTATGTACCTTATGAAAAGCATTTATGTATGTTAACAGCAAATAATCTTTCTTACAACAACCTGCAAAATAATCAAAACTATATGCCCTGTACCCCAATATCAAAATAATAAAGTTCAAGTTTGAAAGATTTTGACATATTTCATCTTTGAATGTACATGATTGTATCACATCAATATGCTGAATAAATGACCAACTGGTATAAACACTAAAAAGTTACTTATTATGCTTTTCTGAACTACATGCTATAATGTGATTTTCTGTATAATGTTCATATTTAACATGTATTTTTCCATTTGTATAAAAATTCTCATGAAAATATCACACATTTATTCCTCGCCTTTCGATCGCTTCTCAAATTTTTTTTTTTCGCTGGCCAGCTCTTTTTTTTGAGACAAAATTCATAGAACATATGATCAATTCATTGAGGCCTTAACGCCATAGCAACACATATTGTATAGGTTATATCACGGAGATCAGTCCATCCACTCTCTGTTCCTGAAAAGGCAAAATCTCTGGATCTAGCTGTTAACCAAAAAGAAATCGCATCGATGACTGAGTGGTAGGAGGGAGAATTACCGTAAAAATTATTTCATAACTAAGCTCAACGAAAGTATGCCCCGCCCATGAATAAAACCTACGACCCCTCGACCAGTAGAATAATGGGCCTGTAAAATGAAATATGAAACACAGTTGACTATGAATGATAAGAAGTAATGAGTGATATCGAAATAGTATCTTTGAACTTGTTGAAGTCATCAACATAATTAATGTTTGGAACATATATCACCTTTTCTAGTTTGTGTGTACTAATGAACTCGGGTATTAAATCTTAGCATAACACTTTGAATCTTAACATTTGTTTATTTTCTTACATAATATGGATAATTTGTGCATATAAAACACTTTCAACTATTTTGCAAAAAATAACCCCATTCACTTGACGACATTAACCTCTTTGTTAAATCAGTTCATCGAATGAAAAAAAGGAATTTATACGTAGCACACATAACAGATAACAATTACATAGTTTTAAATCTCTCCTATATTAGATTTTTTGACACACAGACTAATTAAACAATGTGATAGTCATATTGTAACAGTTAATAGCATTGACTAATTACAACAGTAGTCATAGTAATACGTAAATTCAATCGTTCAATATTGTAAATGACTCAAGCAGATTTTTATTGTGAAGAGAGTTTG
This sequence comes from Mactra quadrangularis, assembly GCA_025267735.1. Lineage (NCBI taxonomy): Eukaryota > Metazoa > Mollusca > Bivalvia > Venerida > Mactridae > Mactra > Mactra quadrangularis. The sequence continues at coordinate 12,677,442 of CM046305.1, forward strand.
ATAAAAATGTAATCGCCAGCATTAATAATATCTACGGTCATTCTGTCCCCTTCCCCTGATTCTAAGTCATGTAGGACAGTCGTCAGTCACTGACAAAGTATGCACCCAGTAGTTTGTTAACAGCTAAATCCTGAGATAAAGCTTATTCAGGAACAGTGAGTAGGTGGACTGACCGCTGTGATATAATCTATATAAGGTGTTGCCACAGCATAAAACCCAACAAAAATTGAATAAATCTAAACACAATGAATACCCCAGTACTTTCAGTGCTTTGATTTAAAAGAAGTTTCGAGCTTGTTAACACATTAAAACGTCGTTTTAACTAGCGCGACGTTTTCTACACGTGTTTTATACGTGTGACTATTACACGTCATTGCCATGGTGACGTCGCGATAAAAATGAAAAATAATTGTCATATCTATAAAATACAATTGTGACTCTACATGTACACCGACTTTAGTGAAGTTTGACTGACTTTTTATTTTTATGAAACATTGTATCCACCTACCTGATGTGAGCATTGTTGGAAATTTATATATGCTATTCACAGATACATACATTTATGACTTAGGGGTTGCGACATAATGCGTTAGTAAAAAAATTGCGACATTTTGCGTCAGCGCTGCGACATTTTGCGGGAGACGATTGCGACATAATGCGTCGATTGCGACATAATGCGTCGACATTGCAACATTTTGCGTCAAGTGCGACATAATGCGGCGTTGCGACATATTGCGGCGGTACACACAGTGTACATGGTACTCCTGCATATGACACTATACGTCGATAAATTTGTTAACTTTACAAGCTAAACGAATGTGAAATAGCAAAATGGTGGAGTAATTTTATCAACGACAGTATCCCTGTACAGAACAAAATAAACAAACCAACCATATGTAAAATGTATGTACATTTGCAAAAATTACAACATGAAATACAATGTCCTTAGAATAAAAAAATTTCGCTATAATTACATCTGTCAATATTAAAACACAATGTTTACAGAATATATATTGAACTGACAGTGTTACTTCGATCGGTTATCACGTTGTGCCAGAGAAAAAAGAATACTGCTGTTTCAGATCACGTGACCATTATCCCGGCCCCTGTACAAACATACATATGACATTGTATTGACTTATCGCCTGATGCTTATTTAAATACAATTACAAGTACAATGTAATATAAATGCCGGATTTATAAAAGAAATGTACATGAATCCAAACGGGTTTAGAGTCAAACATCTACAATCAACATTCTGCCCAAATTAAAAAATAATCAGCTAAATTTATCAAATTAACAAAAACATTAAAGTATTAATGAACATACAAGTGTGTTGTTATATTTAATATTCACCCGACGCAATGAAATAGCATTTTCTCACAAAATTGGCAATAACTTCGAATGAAAACATATTTACAGTATTCTATGTCATTATACAGTGTATATACTTATTTTTGAGTCATTGATATAAGCATGCTAGCAAAAAGCAATACGTGCCATATTATAGCAACAATAGCACAGAACTTGTCCATGGCCCTGGACACCATTTTCCATGTTACACGATGTAGCTCATTGGCCACTTTTATCCTATATGTAAAAATATCCTTCATACTGGGAGTTGCACCATTTTGCGAGCATGTTTTTGGTTCAGATGTTGGCTGGTCAGCTTGGTCTACTTTTTTCTTCCCTACGCAGCACATCCTGACAAAACATTTCAGCTGTTTGGGAACCTTATGCTCTTCATCAATATGGAACACACCCAATGATACAACTGTTAGCACGACCGTCATTGCACTACCAAATAATTGCAGACCTACATAGATAGTAAATGTAGCGACTTCATCGGATGTTTCTGGCATAGAGCTGTTTACCACTGTAAGAAACACCGCTAACGTTAAGAAAACAGAAATGGACAAAGTTACTCTTTCACCGTCTTCAGACGGAAGTAGAAAACTAGTTACATTAAGTAGTGAAATGCACAGTACTGGTATCATTAAATTCATCACGTGGAATAAAGATTTACGTTTTAAATCTATTGTAAAAACTATATGATCGTACTTATCGTTTCCAAAAGGATTGGATCTATAGTGAACCCTTGTATCAAGCGTGTCCCATTCACCACTTTCAATTAAATAATCTGTTGGTATACTGTCAGTAATATTCTTTAATGCCATAACCTTATTGTTGCTACTCCATGAAGCAAAGTCAAAACTACATGTTTGTTCATCAAAGGGAAATTTGGCAATTACTATTTTACAGGCTACAGTGTACATTTTGTATGGCCATACTGTTACTAAACCATCATTACGAACAATAGCTTGACCTCCATAACCAAGATCTGTCGGTTTACCAAAAGTGTCTATTAAAGCAATATTGGGTCGCCATATTGAGTCATCTTTCACTGTAATAACACTAATATTAGAGTATAACTCTTTTGTCCACACAAGAAAGTCATCTTTCCATTTTATTTCCATAAATCCACGTACAGTAATAGTCTGTCTTTTCTCATCAATATTGTCAATTGACATAAGATACATGTTAAGTGAAACATCTAATGGAGTTTCCTTATCAAGATGTGGATTCACGTCAGGTAAATAATCATCAAACAGATATCTATGTAGATCGGATTCAGACAAGTTGGCTTGTGATATTCCAATCCAAATTAACACTAAAACAAGAGAAACAATAGTCACATTCATGTTGATGGTTTAAGATCGTGTCGCGCTGTATTGGATATACTTGCATTAACTACGTATTTTAGATACACGTATCGTTGTGTTCAACTGCCCCAAGTGAAATGTAACAATGATGTGGTATTATTAAGCTGTTGCTTTAATATGATAAAAGCCATTCCTGGTATTTATCAGTAAAGCAGTTAAAGTATCGGAAATAGGTGAAAAGTGGGCGATGGTTAATCATGATAAACAAGTAGATTGCTGCCAATCCGTGGTGACCTAGGACAGGACAAAGCGATCACTAATAAATTTATGTGATACACTAATTTATTAATATAAAGGACATAATAACAGAAAATAATTGAGTAAATGACTTGATATGGCATAGAATTCCCTAAGCTAATTAACCTTTCGTGGCTTTTTATCGTAACCAATTTGTTATCGTATACAGGGGACATTTGTATGATAATTGACTTTTTCTCCTCCATATTTCAGTCTACATATTGTTCCACATCAGATATACAATTCAATTGATACTTTTTCTTCAAAGATAAACTAGGCATTTGGTCGGGTTTTCTAAGTGAAAAAAGATGTAAAATGGGATAAAAATTGACATTATTTTTATTTTGAGTCCCCATGAGACAATCATAAGGTACCAATATCTTTCCACAGTGAGACACTAAAAGGGCATATCAATTGGTATAAAGGGTCACATCAATTTGTATAAAGCTTTAAATGATTGTTTCTGTTAAAAGTGGTAATTAAACTCTCCTGTTTATTATTTGCTTTTCCTAAAAAGTTTTCTAAGCACTAATAACAGTTTTTTACTCGTTTGATAAAGGTAATGGCCCTACGTCTGCTTATTACAATGCTCTTTAAATGATTATTTGCATTGAGGTAATATTATATGAACTCCTTTGGCCAAAATTTTCCACAGAGTTTGAAGCTGAAGGTAGTCTGTCTGACTATATCAGTGAAATGTACTTTTTTAAAATGTGCAATTTAACATCGTCAAACTCTTTAAAACGCAGTCCATACAATTAAACGGTCAATCTTTTTGGACTTACGTATATACGACGTAAAATGGTCTAGCTCATTGAGATGTTTGTTTCGTACAATATAAAATTGTCAAACTCTGTGGAATGTGTCTATACGCTATAAAATGCTCAAACTATTAAAACTGTAGAACATACATATAAAATTGTTCACACAAACTTATAAATTGCCACTAGAATCGTGACGGTTATACAAATGTAATACTACGACTCAAACTTTAGCTCGGCCCATGTGTGATGTCTACATCTAAATGTATGTTTTGAACTTCAAATAATATAATAAACAATATTATGACCATATACACTTTATATAAATAAAACTATCAATAATTGATTACAACATGATACTTACAAAATAACAATTACAAAATGATGATACATACATTTATTTGTAAAAGTTGAGACCCCAAAAGTTTTAAAATGTGAAACTTGTAGAATTGTAAAAAAAAACTCAAATAAATGAGTAATCATTTTGTGGATCAAAATCTTACCCCCAAAAATGCTTCCATATGCCTTCCGTGTCTTCTTTGTAAGACTTCAACTACGTGTAACTATTTGTGCACCAAAAACAATTTATTCGAACACATTTTCATGATCAAGGGGTCAGGATTGTATGAATGGCGTCAAATATAAATAAAAACAAAATAATACTATGTCGTGAAATTCAAAAGTGGGCAACAGAAAATGGTCAATAGAAAAAGTAAAAAACACAAAGTGAACATTTTTGTCGATTGAGAAAATATCATAATGATTCCCGAACTTTACATTTCTGGCTCGAAAAACCCTGTAGTAAATGAAGCTAAATTTTAGGCGTTACATTTGATAAAAAAAACTCTTTTATACCACATTTAAAATCGCTAAAGGCAAAATGTATTAAAGCTTTAAATCTACTTAAAGTACTTTCACATACTGATTGGGGATCTGATACCCAAACATTACTTAAATTATACAGAAGTCTTGTTCGTTCAAAACTAAATTATGGACCAATAAACACTTCCCAAACAAACAAACGCAAAAATGTTATCAGGCATTTTTCTAAGAGAATGTATTCTTAATAAGAGGATTTTTGTTTTCTTTCTAAACTTGTTCTTATACATTGTATTTAAACAAATTCATACATTTTCTCTCTAGCTTTCAGGCGAATCTAATAATGATATTGTGGGCACACGATAATTAAATGAACGATGAGTATTCTAATTCCCGGTCTCGTAAAAGGGAAGTTAATATGAGCTAAACGATAATTACTTAGTTTGCCCTTTGGGAATCGTAACTGCCTTACAAACATTTTTCACCAGATGCACAGTCTATATTGTCAATGTCAAACCACTACTTTTCAGATATCGAAAGGAAAGTCATGTGTCTATTTGGAAAATAAACGTTTGCTTTTTAACACCATTTTCTTTCTCAATCAATAATTTTTCTAAAATAGCTAACAATATTTAATACTTAAACAATACAACTAGACACTTTATTGCATTTCTGGGTTTTTATTACAAAACGAGTTGGTATATTTAACACTTTTGTAATAACCAGTTTTGTAATAAGATATTACAATTGGTTTTGTCTGTAGAAATCTTCAATAAAACATAGCCAAATGTAAGTTATTTGGCTATTTTGACATTTAACATTTGCTAGTGAAACAACTATTTTCTTTCTATACCAATAATTTGAACCACGGAAATTATGTACCTAGTTGATTTTAGCATCAGTTTAGATATTTGCGTACTCAAAACTTGCACGCACTGGTTTCTCGAGTAAATCACTGGAAAACGATTTGATATATCCAACACTTAACAAAGTCGTGTAAGATTTATCAAACACCTTTCAAGCAATTTGATTGGCTAAGAGAGTATCTCCGTAGTCGAATTTACATGTTATAAAAGTACCCCACTTTTATAAGAAACTGATAATAATATATATAGCTTCAAAAATTATTACGCTTAAAATCGATTTTCTTAATTTTAAGTAATTTGAATAACCATAAATCTATAAAAGTAATACAGTTATGTTACTAAGACTAGATTGCTTATTTTATAGTTTTAAAAATATAAAATCCAATTACTATACCACATTGGCTGGCTACTTCTCCAAATGACTTAGACTGAGTACTCAAATTATGGGAGAGCAACCCTGGCCCACCTATACCGGGGGTCGTTTCGGCTGGGTCGCCTCTATCATAACAAAACATGTGTATACCATGTGGGTGAGTTGGGGCACTTGGGGCGAATTCGTCTGCAGTTACAGCAGCGAATCCCGCCTCTTTTGCCTTGGCTCTCCAACGTATGTCTGACAACATACATAGATATATACCCTTATACAGGGCTTACTCCCAGTGGTGATGATCTTACTCCACACTGGGAGGTGTTAGCCCTGTGGCCAACCACTAACAAAAGGCCCCCTTTCTTTATTCTATTATTTTATGTTCACTTAGAACTACATTTTATCACTTGTCTGCACCCTGTTAGCATCTAAGGGCCGGTTGGTTCAATGCAGGACGGGGCAGACAAAAGTGACTTCATTTACCTTAACACCTTAGCAATACTAACCGGATAGTCTTCGTCTCCAGTGTTGTATCTAAGTGACATGTGTTACAATACGTATCTGGGGCCAATGGCTGTCTGGTTTAGATTCTTTGCTAGTTAGACCGGTCTGAATCTACTGGTCTACCACTCAGCAATCTATCTTATTCTTGTTTGTGTGTTCTGTGCGGTGGTACCTGTGGGGGTCATGTCTTCCCGGGGCCATAGAGCAGAACACACAGAAATCTGTTTATCATCTAATTATATCAACCTGAGGTGTCCCGGCCATCCATCCTCCTCTCAAGCACTGCGGAGCCATTACCCCTAGCAATATTACTATACCAAGTGTATTAAAAAAACGATCAGGTAGTAGTCAAATCATAAGCGACAGTCAACTACACCGGAAAATACTCATAGATAAGTGTAAATGTTACAATATAGACTGGGAACAGCTAGCGATACGCACAGCCCTTTCTCGGGCCTCATTTGTCATTTAATGACAAAGCCCTTTTCAGGGCTATCCAAACAATTCATGCGTATACAGCCCTTTTCAGGGCTAGTTGTATCCCAGCTTAAACATTTCTATAACTTGAGATACACCAGAGATCCCCTGTTCGGCCTATATCCCCATTCTTTTAATCTGTAAATATTCATTTATTACATTGTCTTATTAGTTCTTGTTCTTTAAACTATATTTTTTACGTGGCCCTATAAGTGTGCCGTTGTAAAAGGTCGGAACTACATAAATTGAATCATATCTTACTACATAACTTTTATATTGTCTTTTTTACTGGCCGAACAGGAAATTCTCACCCCCCCCCCCCCTGTAAATAACACAGCCGATATATAGATTTTGCATGTAAATTTTTGATATAGTTGAAAATTACGCTAATAAAGTAGATAAAACTCATGTATTTGTTTGTAAATAGTATTTTTAACATAGATATGAAGTGAGTAATTTTTAAATATATACTTATACATTATTTTTTATATAGATTTTTAAATACAGTTATTTAAAATAGATAATATAACGGTGAGTTTACTTTGTAAACTTGATTATAAATTTTGAAAATTTTTAACATAGAATTTTTAATATAGACATTATTTATATAGTTAAATTTTTAAACAGCAGACGATTTATGATAGGTAACACTCGCCCAAAGCATATATGCAAAAGGGCGAGTATAAAGAAACACTAGTCAGTCAGAAACTGATATTTTGAAGAACTTGACACCTCAAGGGAACCCGCTTGAGATAGTTATTATAATCCCAAGGTGGTTATATTCAATAGTCTTTTAGATAGTATTAATTGTTTTTAGATTGATGATAGATTTTGTCTTCGTTTAGTGGCTTTAAAATGATACATTTAGACACCTTATTACATTTCGGGTTTTTATTACAAAACGGGTTGGTATGTTTGTAATGACCCGTTTTGTTATAAAATATTACAATTCGTTTTTTTCTGTAGAAATCTTCTATAAAACATAGCAAAATGTAAGTTATTTGGCTATTTGGACATTTAACATTTGCTAGTGAAACAACTACATGTATTTTCTTTCTATACCAATAATTTGAACCATCTAACCATATTTTATACTTAAAATAATACAACTAGACACTTTTTTACAATTCGGGTTTTTATTACAAAACGGGTTGTAACAACGCTTCTCATTCAATGATCTTCAAAACTAATAGAGGAATGTTAAGAACATGTCCACAAAGAAACAATTATGAATATTGTAAATGGGAATCAATAAATAACAAGGGTAGTCCACAGACTCATAAGAGTAAATAGAATTAGTAATAGCTTGTTTCATCTTTTTTTTTGGTTGGGCTTAATGAGGCAGCAAACAGTCATGGTATAGGTCATATCATGGCAGTCAGCCAACCTACTTACTACTCATAGAAAGGCTAAATCTCTGGACATAGCTGCTAACCAATTACTAGATGCATACTTTGGTCAGTGACTGACAACTGCCCTACATGACTAATAATGAGTGGTAAGAGGGAGAATGGGGGAAGAATTTCTTCATAACCGAATTCAACGAAAGTATGTTTGCCTGGGAATCTAACCCACCAACCCTCAATCAATAGTTTTGTATGCTATCAATTGAGTTAATTAGGCGGACTAACTTGGTTCAAAACCAAAGCTAAAATCAATTGGTAAATAACAAACAAATGATATACATGGGTTTAGTTTATTCACAATATCATGTAAATAAAAGATAAATAATTATATAATTATGATACATGGTAAATATAAATCATTTCAAATCAATTTCTATGATGTGAACAAACATGATAAATGAAAACAAACAAATGTTTCACAAACAATAATAAAGTAATGAAAACACTATCAAACAACGTAAACAAATACAAGAAATAAATAACAACCAGTAGTTAAATAAACATTATCAGAAAACACACTGAGCCAGTCAAGTTATGGTATCTATATATCGGTTTCATGGCGATTTCCTATAATAAAGTATGCACAGAGAAGCAAAACTGATGCATAGTACTTAGCAAACCACAATGGAAACAAGGTAATCTACATTACCTTTTTGTGTTATCCTTAATAAATAATGCTCACTAGTGATACCCCCGCCAAAATCTAAAAATATGCGACAAACAGGAAGTAGATGAGCAAGGAGCATGAAATCGCTTTACACCACATGGGACTATGGGATGAAGCAATATGCAAAGTATTAGGCTGCTGCATGATACAGTTGCTGAGAAAACTGCGACGGAAATTTTGTAACGGACGGACAAGGGTAAAACAGTATACCCCCCTCTTCTTCGAAGCGGGGGTATAATGAAAATATGTCCTAGTACAATGAAGGTAATATACATACAGTATTTAAATTTCAATATGCAAAGTATTAGGCTGCTGCATGATATAGTTGCTGAGAAAACTGCGACGGAAATTTTGTAACGGACGGACGGACAAGGGTAAAACAGTATACCCCCCTCTTCTTCGAAGCGGGGGTATAATGAAAATATGTCCTAGTACAATGAAGGTAATATACATACAGTATTTAAATTTCAAGTTTTTACTGTTTTTTAATTGTTTGTATGCTAAGAATGTATAATTTTCATTTATTGCATAAATTCTATCTATCTATCAAACACAAAAAGCACATCTTAAAAGTGCTATGCAGCAACTCCCTTATGTAATAGGCTCATAGTTTCATCTACCGGGTATTTACTTCATACCGAAAAAGAAATTCTAAAAAAGCTATAGTTAGTGTTGAACATATGTAATTTGCTTGTAAAATCTTTCTTAAAGTATATCAAAACAAAGAAACCATAAATACAATGAAAATATATGAATAATATAATATAATTAATTAAGTGTTCAAGAAAACACTTACCTATTGACAATTTTATTAATTAACTAGATACAATTTGTGAAATAGTACCATAGATAAAGAATATCACAAAAGGATTAACAATTATTGAACTAACAGAACTTTATCAAAAACACTAAGATTGTACCAACTTTCAAAATGGTGGAATTTTTTCAGTGGAAAGAAAAAACACAGCCTTTATGAAAAAACTCGGCCATTATGAGATTTGGAACCAATCAAGATGCTTGAATCTCATAATAGCCAAGGTATTTCATAAAGGCAGTGTTTCACATAATAGCCAAATATTTGGTTATAATGCCATAGTGAACGCCATAGCAGCCCTGACATTGTAAAAAGAATTAAAATGATACATGTATAATGGCATTAGTAAGGGACCAATAATGCTCACCCTGTAAACCTATGTTGTGTTCCAATCAAATACTATCTGTACTAACTACATGTCTACTTTATAGAGATAATTTGTACATAATTACATCCTTAACAAACCCAAGTCAGTAGCAAAGTTGGTAGTATGCCTGGATTTTGAATCTAGTGTCCTGAAGGGGGTATAGATTTGAATCCAACCCGGGGAGGTTATAACTCTTCCATGAAAATTTGACAATGTCAATTTTTCTCCATTATTAAGGTATATGGAGAAGTATCCGGCCTTATGGAAGGGTAGGTGAGTACAAGGGTCCAGGGAAGCTAGGTTAGGTGTGCTGAATGCCGAAAAATAACCTAAAAATTGTGTTGACGCCACGTTAAACCTAGTATAAATATTCTTAACACAAAACTGTTTAAGAACTAAGCTTAACATATCTCAATAATTTTCACCAAGGTGTTGTTTTATTCAAAAGTCAAAATTCTTTCATTCCTAGTAGACTGGTAAATTTGTTTTCTTCATCTTATATGTAACTATCAAGGCAATAATACTTTTGACCTGATTTGGTAAAGATCGGATAAAAAACTAACAAAGAGAGCAGAAATTACAAATTACTTGTACATGGAACAAAAACAAATAAAAAACAATGGTTTTACATGGAACATATCTTGACAATTATTGATACAACAAAAGCAGTCAATGGTAAAGTGAAACAAAATTAACCTAAAAACTCTCAATCATACCCATGGTTCATATAGAAATTTCATCTTCAAATTCAAGGACTTTTCCAGGACATTCAAGGACACATTATTGTTTTTCAAGGACACGTTTGGTACAAAAGATGAGCTATAAAACCCATTTTAAAGGTAACATGAGCTGTCAGAGGAGACAGCATGCTCAACTTAGTAAGTATTTGTCACAGGAGTAATAATGTATAAGGAGTTATGAACCTTGTCACATGAGATGTGGTTGATCAGGGGTTGCAAAAACGCCAAATTCGTTTCGGTCCGGCAGTTTGATCGAGCCGTCGGTCCGGCCGACCGGCGTTTTTTCTCACGACATTTTTCGCCGATAATTCGTTCCATACTTTGGTTCGAAAATCATACAGGCCGAATCAGTGTGAACCAGGAATATTCCTAGGACGCGATTTCCTGCATAAAAACGGCAAAATCGCATTAAAAGTTCTTAAATGCGAGAAAATATCGCACCACTTTTCTAGACGCTTTTGGACGTCTAAAATTATCAATAAAATCGTGACACTGTTGGACAAAAACGTTTGAAATCGGCGAAAAAGAGTTAAACAAATTTTCATAGTGTACTAAAATTAAATTCCTTAATTGATCGTCGATTGTTAATCGAGATATGGATTGTGAAAAATAAGACCGCCCACGGCGATTACATGCTAATTACATGTTGATAAAACTTAATTGTCGGTCACACGCTGGGAGATTATCTCGCCGACAAAAGTATGCACAAGGGTGTCATAAAATCGATAAAGGAGTCGCCAAGATATGTTTACACGCGTGACATCGTTCGCATATGCCTAAGTTACCTTATTCGTCAGAGAGAATTACGTTATTAGCGCCACGAGCAAGTCATTTTATTTTAAGACGCTCGGCGATGTTGGTGGATTTATTTCAACAGCGCGTCCGCATAAACAAGTTAAAATTACACTTAATGTCGTATCATGTAGATCTAGCATCGTTTGTTAAATTAAGATGAAAGCATAAAAAATAAGCCTTTTAATCACGATGAAAGTTAGATATGAAATAGATAAGCAAAGTTGAATGACTCAACTGCAATAAAAATCATATCTATTAAAACATTGATAACAAGCAAATTCGTTGAATTAATATCCCCCGCCGAGTACTTGTTTTTACTAACACAACAACTGGAGACATAAGGCTTTATTAATAAATATAAAAATCCATATAACCATAATAGGGAACATACATAACTCCATGTTAATAAAAATTATCAGGACATGCCAATGAGATGCAAATTTCTTTTCTGTATTGATGGTTTCCATAAAATCTTGTTGAAATCAATCCAGCTGTTGCAAAGAAATAGCAATATTTCTCTATATGAACACTGCACAATTAATCAAGGGCAATAACTCTGAGCTGAAAGGTCTGACCAGAACAAGGCGACGATATGCGCGTCTCCTCTAGATATTGATGATTCCCATAAAGTTTCGTTGAATTCCAGCCAGTAGTTGCAGAGAAGTAGCGCGGAAACGACTTTTACTCTATATGCATACTACATAACTAATTAAGGGCCATAACTCTGAGTTAAAGGGTCTGATCCAAAAAAAGCTGACCACATGCACATCTCCTCTTGATATTGATGATTCCCATAAAGTTTCGTTGAATTCCAGCCAATAGTTGCAGAGAACTACTCCGGAAACGACTTTTACTCTATATGCATACTACATAACTAATCAAGGGCCATAACTCTAAGTTAAAGGGTCTGATCCAAAAAAAGCTGACCACATGCGCATCTCCTCTTGATATTGATGATTCCCATAAAGTTTCGTTGAATTCCAGCCAGTAGTTGCAGAGAACTACTCCGGAAACGACTTTTACTCTATAAGCATACTACATAACTAATCAAGGGCCATAACTCTAAGTTAAAGGGTCTGATCCGAAAAAAGCTGACCACATGCGCATCTCCTCTTGATATTGATGATTCCCATAAAGTTTCGTTGAATTCCAGTCAGTAGTTGCAGAGAACTACTCCTGAAACGACTTTTACTCTATATGCATACTACATAACTAATCAAGGGCCATAACTCTGAGTTAAAGGGTCTGATCCAAAAAAAGCTGACCACATGCGCATCTCCTCTTGATATTGATGACTCCCATAAAGTTTCGTTGAATTCCAGCCAGTAGTTGCAGAGAACTACTCCGGAAACGAAATTCGGACGGACGGATGGACGGACGGAAGGACGGACGGACGGACGGACGGAAGGACGGACAACGCCAAAACTATATCCCCCTCCCGATTTCATCGGCGGGGGATAATTATTGGTCAAATATTTAACATAGGATTACGTAAATTGACGTTATTTGTCAATACATGTACGACTACATACTTTTGTCGGCGAGTTAATCTCCCAGCATGTGACCGACAATTAAGTTTAATTGAAATGTAATTAGCATGAAATCGCCGTTAGCGGTCATATTTTTTTTCACAACTCATATCTGGATTAACAATCGACGATCAATTAGGGAATTTAATTTTTAGTATACAATAAAAATTTGTTTAACTCTTTTTCGCCGATTTCAAACTTTTTTGTCAAACAGTTTCACGATTTTATTGATGATTTTAGACGTCCAAAAGCGTCTAGAAAAGTGAAAAGTATTTTCTCGCATTTAAGAACTTTTAATGCGATTTTTGCCGTTTAAGTGCGGGAAATTTGTTTAATCCATTTGAATTTAACTAACCAACACTGCTGGACAGAACATTTCCTCCCGCTTTACCCATATTTAATCGTAACTCAAAAACATTCAGTCAGTGTGGGTGCAGCCATTACTAGTGAAGTCACGAAAGTTTAACGTCCGGAACCCGTTATCCTAGACCGCGAATACATCTCGGAATGTATTGACTCGACGACAATCGCAATTTTACGAAAAAAATCAAGATTTTTACATTTTCGGAGAATTTTTTTTTATTATATTATATATTTCTGAGCATTTTGTATTTTCAAGGATAGATTTTAAAAATTCCAGGACACTGCGCCAAATTCAAGGACGTTTTGGGTGTTTTTCAAGGAAATATCAAATTTAAGGACTTTTCAAGGAAAAAATCGATTTCAAGGACTTTCAAGGACCAGTGCGAACCCTGATACCTACAATGGGCAAAATATAACTTGAACATACAAGAAGATATAGGCAAGTTTAACTTTCCATAAGCAAATATGTCCAAATATGTCTAAGCATTTTACATACTGTTCTTCAATCAAATAGTGTACATGTACTTGTATAAAGGTATCCCACTTTTTTAAGAAATGGACACTTGGTCAAACTTAAATTTACAAAGCAGGATAGTTTGAACTGCTCATTGTGTCTCTAATACATGTTATATTTTGATAACTTTGTGGTTGAATAAGATTTTTGACTAATTCACTAATATTAAACTAGAACTGCCACCAGTGGCGAAAATACCCCCGCAACAGCAACATTTCAAGATAAAAGCAAGTCAACATTGTGGAAGTCCAAAAGGGTAAATGTTGTAAGAAGCATAAAAACCAAGAAAAGAATAGGATGCAAAAATCAAATTGGAAATAAACAGCAAATTACAGTGTAATTCACTATAGATTTATGAAAAAGCAAAATGAACAGAGTTGTCATATGTCAAATGATTTTTTACATGAAAATGAACACCATTTGGTCATTATGAATGTAAAGTGGGACAACAGACAAAGAGTGATCACATTTAAACTCATCATGAGTATGTTGTAACCAGAAGAGCAAAATGTAGAATGTGTTTGTAATTTTTGATAAATAAGTAAAAAAAAGGCAATTGCAAAAATGCACAATTTAAATCAAACAATTAGTATTTACAATATCTTGTATCAAGAATTTCACAAATACCCCATAAGAAAGCTTAAATTACCAATCATTATTTTCACAGAAGTAAAGTTAAAATAATATCTAAAATCTCATGTAGCTATAACGCCAATCAGCCATTATGAATTTGATAAAATATCAATACATCAAAAAAAAAAAGTTCAACAATAAGAATTTGATAAAAATAGCAGTACATAATAGACTTCAGCAAGTCAAAATGGCAAACAATGTGGAATAATGCTATATTTAATAAGTTACATGACATAAAGCCATAAACCCTTGATTCATCTTCGTCAATAATTTTTGCTAATCAATGAGATAAATAGTTACTATGAGATGTAGAATTGGTCATACTATATTAACACATTCATACCTTCTCAAAAGAAAGAAAGCACCTAAATGTATACCATGTGACGAGCATTTCAATGTCAAATACGTTCTCCTTGACTGCAAGGACCTTAAATACATCCGTAACAAACATTTTAAAGTTAACTCACTTAAAGAACTTTTTGAGTCTGTACCATCATATGCGATACTTAACTTTTTGAAGGAAATAAATGTATATAATAAGATACAGAGCTTTACATCATTAATATTGATTTAATAAATAGTATCATTGATTGCTTTCGACGCGATATGACCTTTTTGTGTTGGTGCACCGTAAAACCAAAATAAAACCAAACAATACTTGACAGAAATAAATGTTTATCATAAAATATAGGATGTACAATCTTCATTATCTATTGAAGTAATAGTATCATCAATTGTTTTCGGCGTAATATGACCTTTTTGCATTAATAAGCCGTAAAATCCAATAAATCAATCAATAAATCAATCAGACTTCAGCAAGAAGAAATTGGTGATGAAATAAGCTTACTATACAGTTATTTAAACAAAGTCAAAATGGCTGCCAGTCTGCCATAATGAATTTGTATCCTAAGTAAATCCATGTACAAGTCAACTACATCAATAAAGACTTTGGAGCGAAATTTGGATAAAATTAAGTAAAAAAACACATACATGTACTATACAGTAATTTAAATAAAAATTCAAGATGGCTGCCAGTCAGCCATATTGAATATAAATTGATGAAGAATGGTCATCCTGATCAACTGTATTAGTGAGACCTTGTATGCAATTTCTTTTCAAAATATGTATGGTAATAAGTCAGAAATAAGACTGTATAAATTTAGAAAAAGGACGACAGCCAGTCCGCCATTTTGAATTGGAATTGAGTTAAAGTGTATGTACACATCAACTGTGAACGCCTGTGCAAAATTCTATCTAAATTAGTTGAGAAATAAGCATACAGTAATTAAACGAAATTAAAAAGAATTCAAGATGGCCGCAAGTCGGCCATTTTGAATTTGGAATTGATATAAAGTGTATGTACACATCAAATGTAAACGCCTGTGCAAAATTCTATAAAATAAAAAAATAAAAAATCTGTTCAGAAATAAGCATGCAGTTATTAAATTAAATTAAAAAAATCAAGATGGCCGCAAGTCGGCCATTTTGAATTGGAATTGATATAACATGCATATAACATCAACTGTAAACGCCTGTGCAAATTCTATAAAATAAAATAAGACAAGAAAAAAATCTATTTAGAAAAAAGCATACTATACAGTTATCAAATTAGATTTAAAATATATAACACCATTAAATATTTTAAACAAGTGAGATATGTTTCCATAGCTACATGAGTTTTGTATACACCATTAAGTCATGGTATATAACAGCTTCTATTAAAATACATTAAGAAATAAACATACTACAAATGTATTAATTTTTTGGGACAGACCACATATCCAACCAACCAACCAACCAACCAACCAACCAACCAACCAACCAACCAACCAACCAACCAACCAACCAACAAACCAACCAACCAACCAACCAACCAACCAACCAACCAACCAACCAACCAACCAACCAACCAACCAACCACCAGGGTGATTCCAGTATACCCCCGAAAACTTCGTTTGCGGGGGTATAATTAGTGAATATATCTTCTTATAGTGGCTTTAAGATGAAATAAAGTAATAACATTTTGTATAATGAACTGAATGGCTGGAATGTAATATTGATAGAAATATATAGATGTGTCCATTGCACAATACTATTATTGACTATATCATATAAATAATTGATAATATAAAAATAATTGACAAAAATACCAAATAATAAATAAGTTACACAACTATGTCAGAAACTCATAACATTTTAAAAATAAGTATCAATGTAATGACAACTTATAACCAAGGTAATTGCAACACTGCTCTAACACAATTTCATTTAAAAAATCCCGAGGTATAAACAAACAAAATATGTTGATATCTTTTATTCAAAATATTATTACACAGTGGCCTTTTTGTCATTTGAAAACTATGGTCTATTCCAAATCTTTGTAAGCACTCAATGGCATTAATTTGAAAAATAAAAAATAATGAAAAACAATATATAAGTAAGAGCAGTGTTGCATACAACTGACACCAGTGAAATGTATATAAATTCATAGAATTAGAAAAATGTATCAATGCACTATGACTACATGAACTTAATAGGAGGTAAGGATATTATACTTTTACAATCAGCTAAGCAGCAATAATAAATATTGAATTCTTACATGTAGCTTACTTCGTGAAATAATCTAACACCAAAAAGAAAAAAAGAAATATTTATTGCAAAATCAAAATAAAGTATAGTGCGACAATATTAACCTGAGCTTGAACTACCTAATTATAATAATTACACACTTCACTTACATTATATCTTGAGTTTCTGTATGCATGTTTACAGTTATACATGTACACATGTTTATAACAACCTATGTGAATATAAATCAATTTTGTAAGCATGGCATGTTATATAAATAACTTTTGTTTTTGGACTCATTAGTTTAGGTGGAAACATGTAAATCGACAATATGATGGCACAGTTTCAAAGTATTTGTTTTTATAAAAACAAAATTAATAGTTCAGTATGTGTAAATTTGCCAAAAACTTCTCATAAAGCATGATTTACAAACGAAGACAAAAATAGACTCACTGTAAATACCGAGTTTAATATATTCTTGCATAAAGGTCAAGCTCAGGTTAATATTGTTGGACTAAATGTTTAAATATAATCAACATCATTTATAGATGACAACATTAATGATATCAAATGAGAGCTAATAGGTAGATAAGTAAAAAGCTCATTACAAAAGTGAGTATACACTATCCTCTATAATTAACTATTATACTGTTTAATTACAATGGTTTTTTTTTCAAATTTTCACTTAGGGCCCCGTTACACCAAACTAGTTCTCAGAACGTTCGACCCCGTCCTAAAAATATTGCGAAACTGGTTGTGAACGAGTTAGAACGTGCCGTTTAAGTCGAAAAATATCAGCTATACGATCATAGTTCGTTCAGAACCAGTTCTCGTTGCGTGCATTTCGTTTTTATCCCGTTCGTAGTCAGTTTTGACCCGTTCATAACTAGTTCTTCTAAGCTCCGTTACACTTGACCATCCCGTTTAAGACAGTTCAACTCGTTCTAAGTACGTTCTTATCTCAATCTTAGTGCGTTTTGAACGAAATAACGTCACATTCTGACCCGATTGCTATAAATATCCTGGACGTTTCTTCCCGTTCTCATTCTCGATCCACGCTTCAAGCTTTGAGGACACAATTCGTCAAGCATCACTGTGACCGTCAAGCCTCCAAAAAAGAGCAGAATCAGACAGACGGTGCGTGTTAAGGCAATCGCTTCCAAACGATTCAAAATCACCTGCACATGTGAAGCTCTTGAAGACCAGCCTCAAGATAAGCCACAAGATACTAAGCCTCCTGAGCCAGTCAATTAAAATGAAGAAGTTTCTCCTCTACCATGTAATTGTATTCTTGCTTCGCTTCTATAAAAAAGACTACAAAGCCAACATTCAAAGCATTAACGACTTCCATGGTTCTAGGCAAAGAGCTTAGGCACAGATGATAACTTGGTGAGAAATGGTCTGTATTTATATCAAACCTAGTTAGATCGTACTGTCTAATGTCTAGACGTTATGGACGTGGTACGAACTGCATATGAACGCAATAGACTTACTAAAAATGAGTAGAACGTACCGAGAACCTACTGCGAACTTTAAGAACTGTGTGTAAACGTGTTGCAAACTGGTGCAGAACTTCGTATTTTGTTTATGTGCATTTAGACGGGATAACAACGCACTATGGACGTAATTAAGTCGAGTTAAGTCTGTGTGCAAACGGAATGAACGAGTTACAAACGGAACAGGTCGGTGTGTAAACGTGCTGCAAATTGTGGCCCGATCGAACTACGACAAGGCACGTCCCTAGTACGATGCTAGTACGGCAATTCCGTTGGCAGTACGTCCTTTCCGTTGTCAGTAGGTTGTCACTCAGTCTAATTGCAGAACGGGGTGGCCGCAAAAATATTTTGAGTCGACTCAAAGTTCTGAAACCCATTCCCGTTCAACGCCGTCCGAGCTCGTCCATAAAGTTCGAACACAGACCGTAGAAAGTTGGAACTACGTCCAGTCCGTTTGCACACAGTTGGAGCTCGTTCGGTCCAATTTTTTCAGAACGTAGTGAGAACGAGTTTGGTGTAACGGGTGTATTAGAGCTAACACTATTTAAATTGGTTAGTATTCATTCTGTAAAGAAGGTAATTGAGATTAAAAGGGAGAAAATAAAAAATCAGTTTCACCAATTTAAGACAAATTATGCATTGATTTAAATTAGAATCTTTTTTTTCTCAAATCATCCTTATTTGTAAGTGAGACTTTTCATAAAAATTCAATCTAAATCATAAAATAAACTTGACAGTTTGACTGAAATGACATAAAAGAACATTTTTGAAAGAAAATTATCAATAAAACATGATAATGCAGCTGATTTGGTTGTGAATCAGTATTTTGTTCTAGACTTGAAAAAAGTTCCTAATGTTGTTTTATGACCAAGTTCTTGTAATGAAGACATTTATTTGACTATTAATTGCAAGTGAATTTGACATGCAATGAATTAAATGCCAAATTAAGTAATTCTTAAAGAACTATATATTTTTGCCTTTTTATGAAATGATACACTGTATACTGACTCATGGAGGGTAGCGTATAATACAAGTATAAGTACTTGATATCTTTTTAGTCAGGTTTCCACAATAGTCACTTTCATTCACTATTGGCATGAATGAACCTTTTTCATGTTTTTATAGCATTGAATCATAACAAACAGGTAAATATATAATACTGGTACTAAATCAATAAGACAGAAATGCATAGAGGTAGTTCACAACTTTGCACCAAGATATTATGAAATAAATAATATTCATATTTAATCATTAATGAATAATTCCCCTATAACATACAGAGAAATTTACTCAGAAAAAATGAAAAATTATTGAATTTTGCACTTCTTATGTTTCCAACTTGTCATATTTTTAAATAACAACCCAAATTTGTATTGTATAGAAAAATTAAAAACAGCATTATCATCTCATCAAAGGGAGATAATTCTATAAATTACATTGTCATTTGAAGGTTGGGAAATGTATGATTAAATTATGATAGAACAAGTAAATCTGTGAGCTAATGCTCACTAGTGATACCCCCGCAAAAATCTAAAACTATGCGACAAACAGGAAGTAGACGAGCAAGGAGCAGGAAATCGCTTTACACCACATGGGACTATGGGATGAAGCAATATGCAAAGTATTAGGCTGCTGCATGTTATAGTTGCTGAGAAAACTGCGACGGAAATTTTTTAACTGACGGACGGACGCACGGACAAGGGTAAAACAGTATACCCCCCTCTTCTTCGAAGCGGGGGTATAATTAAGGAGATTTGGAGCTCTCTATCACAGCAACATGTAGTACATATACATTAAACATAATAAAATATCTAACTAAGTATATAGTCACAAAGCATTCATTGTGCCAACACTCAACACCTTAAATTTCCTTATCAACTAGCCCAATTAATCATGCTATATAGACTAAATAGCATAATCAACTGGACTAGTGCATAAAAATGTAGTAAAGGGGAAATTATTTATTAGTCCCACTATATACAATAAGTAATTTTCACTAGCCTGAATCAACTTTCACTAATCCATGGCAATGACTGTACAAACGATTATCACAAAAACAAGGCATGAAACATCATCAGATACCCCATGTCTGATATAAGCCAAATGCTTAATATGAGAAAAGGGGTCCCTGTATTATCAAGACAGCTTCACTATTAAGACAAAAAATAATGGTTCGAATGCATGACTTATACTTAAACCATAACATTGGTGTGTATGAAATAAGCTCATGTTCACACTATTTGTCTCAGATACGGAATGTTATAGAGCCTGGATAAATTTGGGGTTAAGAAGGTTATAGAAGCATGTGGTCACTTTCCTAAGCCTATGACTGGCTATCGTTTCCCATATAGTACTCCTAATTTAATATTACATAGTTAATACTTTTGGAGTTTGAAGGGTACCAGAGGGTTTAGTGCTAGGTAGTAATTTCCTTAGGAAACTGGCACATGGTCTTTGGACCTGTTGGGTACTACAATCGTTGGCTAGCGCTTTTAGAAAGCAATTTTTTGTAGAATCATAAAAGTTCTATGAAACAATTTGCTTTAAGTTAGCAAATCAAAGATGGAAACTTCCACAAACAAAAGTTCAGAATTGCAACAAATGAAAAATATTTAAATAAATTATCACCATGATTTTACTTAACAGTTTTGACAAAATATATGCATTAAATAAGAAGTCAGTATTCTTGAAAAAGAAACACATTTCCACAGGGGGGTGCAGCCATTTTGAAAAGGCAGAAGTGTTCCGAATGATAAGGCTAGCAAAACAAAACTTGCTGTGTATCGCTAGCTATCGATTCAATTTGCTAGTACGTAGCAGACCATTCCATAAATAGCTATACAAAGCACTCACCCAACACCCCTTAGCCATGTCATGTGACAACATCAGATTGTTGATAAATATAATACAAAATTAAGACCTACAGTCAAAATATATTGTTGGAAAAAGGGTCCAATAGACAATGTAGTATTATCATACATGATGAACTTGAACTGACCCTATGTATAATGCTTGTTTGCTCATGCTCCGTATTTTCTAGTTAATATCTAAGATCACATGTTAAGGGTCTACAGAATAAATTTATATCTTGTGCTGAACACTAGTCGTGTTTTATTTTACTTCATTGTATCAATGCACTTGATTTAATTTCTATTAATTATTGTTCATTAATAAACGAACAATACAACATGGTGTCAGAATAAAAACGATCTATAAATAACCTGGACATACAGTAAAAAATTGGAATATTCATCTATCAAAAAAAATAAAGTTACACAATTAAATTAATATTTGAAAACAAAATGGAATTATCTGGATTGTCCCCAAATGTGCCCCAGTGCCCCAA
Organism: Mactra quadrangularis; assembly: GCA_025267735.1. Classification (NCBI taxonomy): domain Eukaryota; kingdom Metazoa; phylum Mollusca; class Bivalvia; order Venerida; family Mactridae; genus Mactra; species Mactra quadrangularis. The sequence goes on from CM046305.1 coordinate 12,699,434, forward strand.
ATGGACTGGGAATCTTCAAATTTACCTGAAGCTTATAATAAATTCGAACGTCACGTAAAGCTAATGTTTACAGGACCTTACAGGAAGTTTCTTACTTTTTGTTATGGATTGGAGATAAAAGGCGGGATATCCACTGCACGTGGAAAGATATTTCTGAAGTCGATGCCAAAAAGATCAACACATACTACAGAAAATTCATAACTTATGTACAACCTAAGCTCAATCCAATATTTGCTAGATATAAATTCTACAACCAAACAGGGAGAAGAAACCATCGATTCGTATTTGAAATACTAAAGTAGAATCTGATTGCAAACCTGTAGTTTCAGTTATGAAAAAAGAAATATGTCGAGCGACCCCCAGACTACGTCTCTTATTACAGATTCAACAGTTCAACATAGAAGTTGTACATGTTAGCGGGAAAAGCATTCCCATAGCGGATACATTATCCTGTCATTTTGTCAAGGACACGTATCCAGAATAGTCTGACGGACTTGACGTGCACACAGTTATTTTAATAGTTTACCGGTTAGCGACGGAAAATTACAAGACCTCAGACTTTCCACACAGCAAGACAGTCAGTTTCAGACACTGAAACAAACAATTATTGACAGCTGGCCTGAATCTAGGCATGAGTGCCCGAATTCCATATTAGAATGTTGGAATCATCGGGATGAACTCTTGACTGTAAATGACATAATTTTCCGTGGTCAAACATTGGTCATTCCATGTTCATTGCCAACTGAAATGATTAACGCTGTTCATGTAGGTCATATGGGAGTGACTAAAACGCTGAACAGGGCCAAGGATATTATGTTCTGGCCAGGCATGGTCAAACAGGTCACAGACCACATGTTAGCATGCCCTTTATGTCCAACACACAGAGCATCAAATGTGAAGGAACCATTAAATCCCCACATTGTGCCCCAAAGACCATGGCAAAATATTGCCGCTGACTTATCTACGCTTGACGGACGTGATTACCTTATAACAGCGGACGTCTACAGTAATTACTTTGAAGTCGATGCATTGCCAGAAACAAAAAGTAAAACTGTTATTAGAAAATAAACAATGTCAAGTAGAAACATTGAAAAGCGATAACGGGCCACAGTTTAGCTCAGAAGAATTTCAAAAATTTGCTTCTGACTGGAATTTATGTAACATCTTCACCTGGATATAGCCAATCCAATGGTTTTATAGAAAAAATGGTCTCAATAGCCAAAAAATCAATGAAAAATGCCAGGAAACCAAAACAGACCCATATTTAGCATTATTGGAATATCGTAGCACACCTTTAAACTGTGGATATTCTCCCGCACAACTGTTAATGGGCAGACAGTTAAAATCCATTTTGCCTACAACTAATGAGCAATTGAAACCATCTTTCATTAACCACAAATCTGTAAGAAAATCTCTGCAAGAAAACAAGGTTACGCAAAAGAACTATTACAATAAGAGTTTGAGGTCACTTCCCCCGCTAAACAAAGATGACTCTTGCAGGGTACAATTTGGAAAAACTTGGAAACCAGCCATAGTTCTAAAAAAAGAAGGGGAGAGATCATACAAAGTGCAAACTGAAGATGGCGCTATTTACCACCGTAATCGCCGCTTCAAAAACTAAACGCGGGAAAATTCCCTATCAATACAGAGTCCTTCCCTAATATCCTCCACCAAGGTCAAGATCCTCATGATATAATCTCAAACAAAACACCTTTAAATGATACAGGTATTTCCCAGAATATTCAAAATCCTACTAGCCATGAAACAAGGTCAGGCACAGGTTATCAGACGCGCAGTGGTCGAGTATTAAAACCTAATAAACGTTACAATACCGATGAATGGAGCACTGTTAGTTAATCATCCGGAATTGATAGACATTATGATCTATAGAAAAAAGAGAGAGAACAGAAATAAAATAATAGTAATAAAAAAAAAAAAAAAAAACTTTGTGACTTTAAGACTATTTAAATTGTTCTCTTCAGTATGTATATGCATTTTTAATCATCATAATTGTTTATTATCATATACAATTTTATTAACATGTGTTGCTTATTTTTTCTTTTAAAAACAGGGAGATGATCACATGTTAAGGGTTAACAGAATAAATTTATATCTTGTGCTGAACACTAGTCGTGTTTTATTTTACTTCATTGTATCAATGCACTTGATTTAATTTTTATTAATTATTGTTCATTAATAAACGAACATTACAACAGGCAAGAGTTAAAATAAGTAAATAATAGGGAAATACATAAAATATTTTGGACAATGGGGCAAGACGATGTTTCAATGTTTCCATAGCAACAAATAAATTGTTCATAGAACAAAGGGAGATAACTTATTTTTTATTATGATACACTATCTTTATATATAAATAATATATCTTCATCTGTTCCGTAACTTTTTCTTGCTAAATCAAACTTATCAAGTCTGCTACAACATAAATCTGAAAAATAAACATCAAAACAGAGATGCATGGGTGAAAGTTAAAAATTTTCAAAATCCTGAAATTTCTTATTATTACGATACTTCTACAGCCTACAAAATTTGTGGGTGTCTGGTTGCCCTGGACAACCACTTTTTAGTTTGAGCAACCAAAAATTTCTAATAAGCAACCAAAATTCTGGAAATGAGATACAGTGCTTGCTCTTACAGTGATCAGTCTGGACAACCACTTTCATATCCTAATTTTGCAGGGAAATCCCAAATATTTGTATTCTGAAAATAGTCTAGTAACTGATAAATAGACTATACCTGGAATTCAAATATTTGTTTTTTTTACCTGCGGTACACACAAACTTTCATCGTTTTACAATAAAACATGCATGTGTACATGGAGTAAAAAAAATTTAATTCATATTTTGTGCTTTTCAACAATAATGTGAAACAAACTTTGCTTGTACCACCTGTGCACTGACAAAACCCAGAAATTGGAGATAAGAGTAAGGTCTATTACAATCTGATTAAAACCCGATCTAAATTTTTACCGCTCCCATACTCGCTAATTTAGATCTGGCCTTTTCCAAACGAAGGTCACGTTCAAGCGACCTTTTCTCATCATAATATTCATGACGAAATTGTTGATACGTAACTTGTTTACATCGTCTACGTCACCCAATTTGAAATGAGCCACCCAATCGCAGACTGTGAATAATACCGCTGTTAAATTTGCATGCAAACCTTGGTCTAAAAATAGAAATTACAAAATCAAAATGTGATTAATAGTGTTTTCGTCTAGATGAAAACTACGCATTGATTGGTCGACACAAAGTTCATCTCGACTTGACCTTGCATTGGCTAAGAAGAGATCCAGTACGACAATGTGAGTAGAACAGGATCTCTGTTTACGGAGATTGGGTCTATTATGACAGTCCTAAAAAAATACACTAGAACAAACCTTCATCATAAGATGGATTTTTATAAAATATTCTCTTCTTTTTACGATCAAAACCACATACAACAACATAGTGACCTGTGAACAGTACAAAAATATAACTCTGTAAAGATTAACTTAACACAAGGAATAGAATATTATTAACATTCATTTTAACAGTCTAGCAAGATAGTAACTTTCGCTTAAAAAGCTTTTGATCTTGTAAATCATTCCCTACTAATAAAAAAACTCTACCACTTTAGCGACTCCACAGTTGAATGGTTTAAGTCATACTTAGCAAATCACACCCAGAAAGTATGTGTATCAGGAAGCCTATCTGATGCCCCCCAAAAAAACAGCTGGGGTCCCCCAAGGTTCAGTTCTGGGACCAATACTGTTCATTTTATTTATAAATGATTTACCCCTACATATACAACACTCTAATGTTGATATGTTTGCTGATGATACAACTTTGTCTGCATAAGGTAAAACCATTAGTGAAGTACATAATAATCTTCAAACAAATATTAATATTGTTTCTAAATGGTGTGAACAAAATTCAATGTTACCAAACGTATCTAAAACTAAAGCAATGTTCATATCCACATCTGCAAATAACAATAGAGTTTTAGCTCACACAAATCCTTTACAATTCAAAGACCAAAATTTGATGTACTCTACTACTGAAAAACTGTTAGGGGTAAATGTAGACCATAATCTTAACTGGAAGTTTCAAGTTGAAAAACACTTAAAGTATGTAATATTAACTTATATCTTCCACTATGTATTAAAACTTTTCTTAATATTCATTCCTGTAAATTATTTTTCAATGCTTATATTCTACACCGTTTCGACTACAGTTGCACTATTTAAGGGGAAACTGCAGTACTGAACTTTTAGATTCTGTTATCAAATTTCAAAAAAGAGCAGCAAGAATTATTTTAGATCAAGATTTAACAACTCCCTCACCTGACCTCTTTAAGGAGCTTAAATGGATGCTTTTTCCAGAGAGAATCATATACAAGAGCTGTCAGAGGAGATAGCAGGCTCGACTTAGTAAGTATATGTCACAGGAGATGTGGTTGATGATAAGGAACATACATATTTTAAATTTTGAAAATATAACCTTAACAAATTTTAAAAAAATATATATATAAAAAATAAAGAAAATTTCAAATTCATAGGAGACAATTTTGAAAAAAATGTATTTGGAGTTATGAACCTTGTCACATGAGATGTGGTTGATAATATATTTAAAGTCAATACCTAAAGAAATATAACAGTTGCAGTCAAAACAAATATTTTTTAAGAAAACTATAAGTTCAAGGGGGGATAACTCTAAACAAAATGTATAAGGAGTTATGAACCTTGTCACATGAGATGTGGTTGATAATAAGGAACATATATTTGAAGTTTGAAGTCAATACCTAAAGAAATAAAACAGTTGCAGTAAAAACAAACTTTTTTTAAAGAAAACTCTAAGTTCAGGGGGAGATAATTCTGAAAAAATGTATTTGGAGTTATGAACCTTGTCACATGAGATGTGGTTGATAATAAGGAACATATATTAAAAGTTTGAAGTTGATACCTTAAGAAATAAAAAAGTTATAGTAAAAAATATTTTACTGCACAAAAACTTTAATAAGAAATATGGATGCGGACGCCGACGCTAGGGCGAGTAGGAGAGCTATCTAGAGATTATCTAAACTCCATGTTTCACTCTCAAAACCCTAAACATGGCCATACTCTAAGATCTAATGACCAAGCAATGATTTCTGTCCCAAAACCTAAGCTCGAATTTTTTCGTAAATCCCTCCTTTATTCTGGCCCTGTGATTTGGAATTCCATTCCTTTAAATGTTCGACAGTCAGATTCTCTCAGTAAGTTTAAGACTAACTACCTTAGGTGGAAGAACTCTGGTAGTGCTATGTAAATATATGTTGTTGTTTTGTTTGTTTGTTTTTTATCATTACTAAAATGTGTTTGTATATACGTAATTATATTTAACTCCATACCTAACTTGTACACCACATTGGTATATATCAATTTTCAAATAAGTACTTTGTTATAATTATTATTTCAAATGAAATGATAAATTCACATATTTCATGAAATTTCTCCTAATATGATACTAAATTACCTCTCTTCTATGTTTTTATATTTGAATTCTAATTTGCATGTTAATTTCAGTAAGTAAAATATAGATTCTCTTTTATTGTTATTATGTATGTACATTGTAAATGTCTGTGTGGACCATATTGAAAATTGGTTTACCCCAAATATGTTATCTACAACAAGTAAATCTGTGAGCTAATGCTCACTAGTGATACCCCCGCCAAAATCTAAAAATATGCGACAAACAGGAAGTAGATGAGTAAGGAGCATGAAATCGCTTTACACCACATGGGACTATAGGATGAAGCAATATGCAAAGTTTCAGGCTGCTGCATGGTATAGTTGCTGAGAAAACTGTGACGGAAATTTTGTAATGGACGGACGGACGGACGCACGCACGGACAAGGGTAAAACAGTATACCCCCCTCTTCTTCGAAGCGGGGGTATAATAAATAAAATCCTTATTAATATTATTATAAATGTATTCATTAGCTTTATTTTGTTTAAGATTTAAGATGAACTATGGTTTAATGTCTGCTTCCATTTACATTGTAACATGTCCAGCTGTCTTTACAATTTTGTATAATACCCCTGATCATTGAAATCACCTTCAGCCAGCAGAAACCTAACAGTACCCATTTACACCAAGTGAACTAAGAAAACATATTTCCACATGTGTTAGTAGCCACGAGTGAAAATGTCGATAAAAGAGATCTCAATTCCAAAATTGACGAATATTCTGTTTCTTTCATACTTATTTATGTGTTTTGTTAGACGTGTTTTACACAAATATCACACGACATTAATTCTTCCATAAAATGATGCCATTTGTCTTCTAAAATGATGTCATTTTTATGCTAATAAGTAAGATTATATTTTGTCTGCAATTTTCATCAAATTACACCACATTACACAATTAAGTATGAAAGGAACAAGGGTTATTTAAAGTCAGAGTAATAATATACCTTGATAACCTCCACAACATTTGTTGAAACATGAAAAACATAATCTAGACTGAAAATATAAAAGGAAATATTAAGTCAAGTAAATCACATCAATAAAGTTAAAATGTTTTAGTGTTGTTTAAAGTCTGCTTCCATATACATGTTCAGCAGACTTTACAATCTTGTACTATAACTCCTGATCATTGAAATCACCCTCAGCAGGTGATCCCTCACAGTATCCATTTACACCTGGGTGGAGTGGAACAATTGTAGGTTAATTTTTTACTCAAGGAAATTATCAGTGCCCTCAGTTGGGGAGCAAACCCGGGACCTCTTCATCCCTAAGCCCTTGTCCTACTACTGGACCACTGCTCCTACAATTAATAATTTAATAACTAATATCACTAACAAACTTATCTTCTTGAAGTTTAAGCTTATTTATATTAACTCCACTGCTAAACCAAGTCTTTGAACATAAATACTATTACTCTTAGACTGATTTTTAATTCAAAGAGCAAAGAAATGCCTTTAAAGTCTCTTGTTAAACAAAACATAAAGGGTGAGCCATACGATTTTTCAAATTTTTCAACTTCAGTGATGTCAAAGCAAGTATTGTTCAGTTAAGGTATACAATGTTCCATGAAAAAAATCTATTTTCAGAATGGACTAACGGTTGCAATTTATGTTTAAATTTATGTTTTTCATTCATTCTTATGGGTTGAGAAGAAAAAAGACATAAATAGTTTTTTCCATGACTTTTCCATGTTATGTTCCCTTAAATCAAAATTTCATGATTTTTCACACAAAAAATCAGTTTCCATGATTTGTCCAGTTTCTATGAACCATGCATAAATCATACTATAATTGAATTAATTCAAATATGGAAATTCTAGATTTAACAGAGTTAGGATTTTCCCATGCTTTATTGAATGCTATAAAGTAGTAACCTGACATCTGGTTTTATCACACCATGTACATTCTAAACCATTCCAATCTACCAATACTATACAAATATTTCCTGCTTCTATATGAGACAGGATTTCTTCTTTACTTACTGATCTAGAAAATTAAATACATAACATTATATACATGTAGTAAATACAACAAGTAAATCTGTGAGCTAATGCTCACTAGTGATACCCCCGCAAAAATCTAAAAATATGCGACAAACAGGAAGTAGATGAGCAAGGAGCATGAAATCACTTTACACCACATGGGACTATGGGATGAAGCAATATGCAAAGTATTAGGCTGCTGCATGTTATAGTTGCTAAGAAAACTGTGACGGAAATTTTGTAACGGACGGACGCACGCACGCACGCACGGACAAGGGTAAAACAGTATACCCCCCTCTTCTTCGAAGCGGGGGTATAAAAACTACAGTACCCACCAAAAGTTTGGAGACAAAAGAAATTTACTACAAACCTTGAATTTTGACAAATTTTTGACATCCTAAAGCCTCCAAAAACCATGTTTATGGTATTTTTTTCCATAACATAGCTTTAATGTTTTTTGTAGTCTTAGTTATAATTATGAGGATAACCAAAAATAAACAGTTATTAAATTCTAGATAAAAGCTATACAGTGGGCCTACAATCTGAAAATGTCTCCAAAATTTTGGTATCAAGAAAACACACTTTTATTAACAGCAGAAGGATGTCAGTTTTAACACAAAATGACATCCGACAATAGGGCTACTTTCTACACTCGCCTTGTTGTTATTGTTGATTTATTTCTTGTATATGTATTTATTTTTATCTATTTTTCCGCTGTAATGTTTTCTTTCTTTTAACAGACCCAGCAGAAGGATTGATCTTTCTGTTATAATTCAATCCTTCAGCCAACAGACCCAGCAGAAAGATTGATCCTTCTGCTGTTGATTAATCCTTCTGCCAGCAGACACAGCAGAAGGATCGTTCCTTCTGCTGTGTCTGCTGAGTCTGCCAACTTTATGTTCAATTAATTGCATGAAATTGAAATAACCAGGATAGTCTTTATAGTGGAGCTTTACTGTATTATTTAACATTATAAATATGATTTATTGTAAATGTTAACAAAAAATGAAATAAATTTTACTGTACATTAATTCTACACCTACCTATTTTGAACAACAATACCCTGACTAGCAGCTTCATGAAATAACTGTGACACTCTTTTATCATCTATATTAAATTTACTGCTATAAAATGCCTGAAATATATCAATATGGTCCCATAACATTATTGACAAACATAAATTACAAACCAATGACACAGGATACAGTCAAAGTGGCCACCAGGCAGTTACATTAATACTAATTTAGTTTAGCTCCATTGTGAAACAAGTTTTTAAAACTTCTTACAACTTGGATTAATCACTTTTAAGTTCACTTCCTAGTCCCCCAGTATTGAGCTAGTAGGATGAAGTATCTTGCTCAAAGAAACAATGAGTAAGGTTTTGAATGGGATTCAAACCAACGAGGAGCTGGCTATCTAATGATAACCAGTCTGACACTGTAACCGCTCAGTCATGCCCACTCCTCATGTTAGGTTGAAGTGGTGCCAAGCAGTCTAATTTGATTCTATTGCAGAAAACCTTTTCCACCTATTGCACTTGACTCTAAAGGAGTTATCACATTGACATACTATTGTATGGAAGTACATAGGATATTTCACTTTATACTTTTTATCTATATTCCAGTTGCCCAATATTACAACTTACCACTTAAACTTATTGCCTGAACACAAAGTTAAGCTATCATAAGCCATCATACAACCTTAAAACCACTATATGAAAATATATTCATCAATAATAAACTTAAGAACTGTTTTACAAACATGATGATGAAGTTATCATAATAAAACATGTGTTAGAGACACAATAAACAGTTCAAACTACTTTTCTAAATTTTCTTTAAAAAAGTGGGGTACTGTTTTACAGGCCTTTTTTTCCTTATATAACAGGGACCGTTAACAGGCGCCTTCCTCTCAAGAAATTTCTTTAAAATCACGCAGTTTTCCCCAAATTTGGAGTTTAACTTGGATTTTTTGTTCCCCTTTATATGAAATTGCGATAAAATTTCCCCAAATGTTCTATATAAGAAAAGGCCCGAGGCCCCTTCCCCAAACATTGAAAAAAAAGCCCTGTGTTATAAGAACATGTAATTTGAAGCATTTTTTTCTATAATAATACTTCATCTTAAACATACTGTGATCAAAACTTTTGGTTCAAGTACTGACAACCAAATTTACTTTCGGTTTCAATCTACTTTCACTTTTAAGGGCAAAAAAAACCATAAACATGTTTAGGCAATATTTGCATTTAATTAAATCTTGTTCAATAGAGGTGTTTGGAATAGATAAATGTCTATTTTTTGCAGTCAAAAAACTGTGTTACTTTTGATAATGCGGCTTCAAATGTCACGCCTTGAGGTAGTTATTGGATGTCATAATTCAGTCTCTTTTAGCGTAAAAGTGACTGACAAGTAGTTATAATTATACTAAAGTAACAAATCATATGATATCCTTATCGTAGGGAATCCAATCAAACATTATTTAGAGGGATCTCAACCGTTGAGCTCACACTAAAGTTTACACCCTAGTGCACTTGAAGTGCACTTCATCCAAACTTGAAGTGCCCTACGCTAGATGACTAGTCAGAGAGACATGTGCACCTTTCACAAAATTATTATTACGAAAAAAGTTATCATAAGTCAGTTTCATAAAGTTTGCAGTTCAAAGTCAGAAAGAAAATAAACATAACAATGATATGATATTCAAAAGGTATACAATATTCTACATAATTCAATAATAGTTGAAATTGATTGACCAAAAATTGACTGTATTACGAATGTTTCTTGCCTTTGACTTACGATGATTTTTATCCATAGATTTTTTGAGAAAAGCCCAGATGATATGTTGGCTTATCAAGGTATGACTGAGTAGAAACCAGTGTACTGAGATGGTATTTTTGTATTAAAATAACAAGATGACATAGAACAATTACCTGTTTAGAGTATCCCTGGTCAACACCAATAGTTATCGTACAATAACAATGTTTAATATTATAACGTTTCATCAATAATGCCAAATCTATTGTCCATATACTGAAATATAGTCAATATAAAACAATACATCTTACATGAAGGTCCTGAGGTATATAATTACAAGCTAAAAAGTCTGTGGACCTACCGGTGTACTAAATCATGTCAACAGGGTTGTAAAACCAGGTCTAACAACTAAACTTAAGTCATTTACAATCTAATCCCATCAAAGTTATATCATTGGATTCAAATTTTTATTTTACTCCAAATATGTTAACTTTTATATGGATATCATTATTACACTATAAGTTAGAGCAGTCATCGATTCCAAGGATATTGATATATCACCAATATTTTTTTTCCAAACAATGATAGATATGCATTTTAAAATATTGATTATAAAGCCTATATAGGTAAAAATAAATCAAAATTTGCAAGACGAACCCTTTATCAAGAGCAGAAATATGTGCTCTGTCATAATATGAACAGAGCCAGTCTAAAACATTGACCACACCCCCATTGATAAGATAGCCCTATTTCACAGATGGTACATTGTTGCATTTCTTTCTTGACAAAAATACATCTATAATGAGTTTATGGCAATATAAATGGTCTGTATAGTACTGCAGTGAATGTATCGATGTATAGTTGAAATTTGTTTCTTGATGTATCGATATTGTTGATACACTTCTAGCCCAATCATTGACAGCTCTACTATAAGTTAACAAGGTATTTAAATTAACACTCATATCTAAAAACTGAAATTGCTTATCAGTTCCATATAAATATCCAGATTTGGGGAGTATCTGGTATGATCAGGCCATAGAATGAAATGGGTTAAAATTACAGACTGATCCCTTCACTTTTTAAATTTTTTTACCACAATTATCAATGGATGAATCATATTTTACAAAATGTTCTTTCATTTTCTACTACTTTTAACAAAATGTCTGTTTGTATTTAAGAGTAACTCAATGGTGCTAAACATTTAAGAAAACAAATTATATATACCTTTCTCCACAATTTAAACTTTCAAGTTCTGTAGTGTACACATTATGTGAATCTTTTCCTAAATATCTAGAATAAAAACAGTGTAGTGTCAGTTTTATTTGTACAATAACATTGAAGGGTACAATTAATAATTAAACAGTACATGTTCTTGGTATTTGGTCAATCTGCACAAGCTGCATATTATACTAGAGAGCCTAATCTTCTAGAACTTTAATGTAAGTAAACTTTCAACAAGAACAATAATATTGTTAAATATAACAACAATACAACCATCGCCTTAACTTACAACCCCAAAAAAACTTTGTCTAGATAAAAAAACTTGATTTAGGCTAGTCAAAATTACTGATTCCTTATACTCAAGAGTAAGGCTTCTTGAACTCTTTCCCCATTACTATAAAACATAATAAATTGATTTGGTGCTCATGAAAATTTAAGATAAAGACTAATAATATATAGTTTAATACTTACTGTAAAACCATACAAGCACAGGCTAGACCACAGTCCCAACTATAACTTTGCATACATAATGGTACTTTATTTATAACTTTTGAACCATCCTCAGACACAGTACTTGTCTCACTCATTATCATCCATTTACCTAGAGAAATATACAAATGTACACAGTTTCAAAGTTTTAATTTATTTTAGAGTAGATTACAAGATGGTGGTCATGCGTTAAAGGTACTCATTCACTGATTTCAACTTAAATATCAAATTTTTCTTTAACTATCAAAATTGTATATACACATTTTTGGAAGCAGGAAAGTAGTGTTCTGATCATGATAAGTTTAGTGCAAATTGATAAACAACTACTAATGATAGTGAGTCATGTAGTAAAAATCTACCCCATATGATATCAAGGTTTTACGGGACGCAGGATTCTGCGTCCATTTACGCATAAATCACCAAGTTGTATGCATAAAATCTAAAGTCTGCGTCCATGTGGACGCACAAAATATGTCTGAATCATGGGTGGCGTATTGAACTGTCCTGCAAGTACGTACGCGGAGAGTACACCCAAATACGCATGGCATATATAGCAACTAAATTACATGATCAACTTAACACAGAAAATGACGACTGTCGTAAATTCGTAAACGCAACGTTCTTGCCGAATATACGACAACTTTCCCACGCTGTCTATCATTAGCTTCCACGGCGTTATTCAGAGGTAAAACATTTTTAACTAACAAAAATTAAAAAAAATGACTTGTATGGCCTGATCTTAAAATGTACAACTCAGACAGCTAATTTCGCCACCCACGATTCAAACATACTGAGTATTTTGAGCGTCCACCAATCTCCGTAAACAGATATCCTGTTCTACTCGCGTTGTTGTACTGGATCTCTACTTAGTCAATGCAAGGTCACATCGAGATGAACTTTGTGTCGACCAATCAATGCGTAGCTTTCATCTAGACGAAAACACTATTAATCACATTTTGATTTCGTAATTTCTATTTTTAGACCAAGTTTTGCATGCTAATTAAACAGCGGTATTATTCACAGTCTGCGATTGGGTGGCTCATTTCAAATTGCGTGACATAGACGATGCAAACAAGTTACGTATCATTACAATTTCGTAATGAATATTATGGTGAGAAAAGGTCACCTGAACGTGACTTTCGTTTGGAAAAGGCCAGATCTAAATTAGCGAGTATGCGAGCAGTAAAATTTTAGATCGGGTTTTAATTAGATTGAGCGTCCACATGGACGCAGACTTTAGTTTTTAAGACTATAGTCGTGTCCGCTAATATGGCGGGTTCGGTAATATCGCAGTATTGTCCCTTTGTTGTTGTTATTCCCGATGCGCCACCTAGAGATGATTGCAGTGACGCCATTTTTAGGTCACACGTCATCAGTTACGTATAGAAACAAAAATTGATATATGCCGTAATAGATGGCGAATAAACTTACTTTTTCTTCAACCATCAATAAAATTGAAATCCCGAAAATGTTCCGTACCACCATGTCACCTAAAACTGCTTTTATTCAAAGAAAACCCAGCCCACCACTCTGAATTTTGCAAAAAGTTTGTCTGCTGCATTATTTTTATGAATAAAATGGCTGCAGTCAATGAATGACGTATGTGGGCGGGACTAAACGCTGACGAATTCAGTAGTAAAAATAAGAGACCCACACAGGGTTGTTTAGTTCCAGGTGCAAAAATTGCGTTGACATAAAAAATATTTTTTTAATGGATTTGCATCACAGGTCTTGTAAAATGAAGCATTCCTGAATAAAAAATATACTAAATTGAGACATATCAAGGGTTTAAAGGTTTAAAAAAAATAAACTACCAAAATGTGCAATTTAAGGAAATATCATTCAAACTCTTTGTCTAAAACCTGTTTCTTCCATGTTAACAGGAGCCAGCTGATAAAATTATATTTAACATTCCTTTTTCCAGTTAAAAGTTTTTCCAATGTGTTTCAAACGTTTTTTTGCGATAATCTGTTACTTCTTTTAATCAACTTTGCTCAATGTTTACGTGGATTAACATTTGATAGGGCCTCAACGAAATGCCGCGATATTAAAGAACTTGGAGATTATGTAAGTAGGTCAAATATGGCTGACAATTTCTGGAAATTCCCACGCTTTATTGACATGGATTTTAAAACGATTGCTGCCAGTTATAGAGGGATGATGACACAAAATGATAATACATAAATATTTTAAAATTAACTTATTATTGTTTTATTGTTTTAGTTGAAACTGTTAGTAGCGCGATATTACCGAACTCCATCCTACAACTAGGTGATTTATGCGTTTATGGACGCAGAATCCTGCGTCCCGTAAAACCCTGTTAGTATATACACTAGTAACTTCTTGTAACTATAACTTGACAACTGAGTGTCAGTTCCTAAACACAACACAACAGAAGACATATCAAATCGAGATAGTAACCTCTATCGCCCATAGCACACATTCTTCATGAAAGCTTAATAACTGCCAAAACTGTTTAAATCAGAAATCACGTTACGCTAAACGCAGAATGTTACAAAACAATAAATATTTTAACTGAAATGACGAATTTGATTTATTTTTTACTGATACTGATAGAGTAACTCCCCTTTATTGGGAACAAAAGGGGAGTAACTGCATTGAATTTGTTACTTTCTTTGCAGAGTTGCCTTTCTTGTATTACAATATTCAAGGACCCTATATATGCATGTGTATATAGGGTCCTTGCAATATATTAGATAAAGAAAATCATGCAAAACATACAATGATAAGATATATTTTTATAAAGTGAGACATTATAAACTAGTTATATATATAGTGAATGACTGACTACTGTCCAACATGATTTAGAAACAGTGGTAGGAGGGAGAATGGCCATAGAAAATTATTACATGACCAAGCTTTACGGAAGTATGCCCCACCCAGGAATCGAACCTATAACCCCTCGATTAGTAGACTAGTGTGACTAACCAACTGAGCAGGTTAATAATGATTTCATTCATAGACACGAATTTGTAGGCTATGCTAAGATAAAAAGGATTGTTAACAGGGTTTGTAATAATATTAACTATCCATTGAAATATTTTAATCACATAAGTCTTGTGTATATTCTATAAAAGCGTATTTCAAACAAAAACTCACCAAGTCTGCTTATATTGTTTTATGGCCATATAAATTTAACATAAAATGTCAAACCCAACTGAGCAATCTCATCATTAGGTATTCAGTCTTAAGTCTGGTTCAGAAATAATGAGGATGCCCACTGCTGTCTGCGAGTCAAGCAGAGGATCTTCTCAAGATATGTCACTACTATAAAATTAACTCATGGTTCAGTTCTAGTCTGGCTCTAAATAATGCATCCATATTGAGTGGACAGATCTGGTGAAACTCATTTATAAATCATTAACATTGAGTGATATCATTTGTGTAAGTCAGTACATATTTTTTCATTCATTTGTTTTGTAAATGTATATTTTTTGTATGTTTAAGACACCTGGCAATGATGCCAAACCATGTTTAAATTACATGGAGGCTTAGGGCAATTAACTGTTCTAATGATCTTAAATACATTGTATATCTACTTGATTCATCATGTAAAACACAAGATAGTTCTTTGATTTTTTTCATATATACTTTCTTATATATTGTTCCAATGGTCTATGGCTAACTTCATTGATGCAAGCCTATAATGACATGTGTAACATCTATTTCATATTATTTCATGGTTTTTTTTCTTTCACTGGAATCAGACATATACAATTTTTTTGTTCAAGAGAAACTTTTGACTTTTTACCTTTGTATGATAATTACCTAAGTCTATATAAAATACAAGTAGTCCCTGTTTTAATATCATTATGAAACATTAAACGGTTACAAATTAAGTATTTAAATGAAAAATATGCATATACATTCTGAATTTTTGGACTTAGTAGACCACAGCCATTGGATTATATTGTAGAATAGTAATTTTATAGTCAATATTCAAGTTCCAAAATATTGTTTGTTAATTCTACTATTACAATAACATGTATTCAAATAATAAAACATCTAAACTTAGTGTATTTTGTTGCTTGTTTTTAGAGGTTGGTGCCTGTTTCATCTAAGGTGTTTGCTTGCAAGCTTGTAAGTCATGTGTAACTGCTCCATAATTCTAACCACAAGTCTCTGGCTTGATTATACTCTAACTTATTATATATTATCAAATTAAGATTGAGCTAGGGACCTGTGATTCTAACTACATGTATATGACAATTCATTATGTATTAATGTGAAAGAGATATAATATTATATTGATTAACTGATACTTATGTTGAGATTTGTACGTCAGAGCAAAAACCTTAGTTGAAACATAATTATACCAGATTTCCATTGAAGTAATAATAGTAAGTTCGTTGTGAAGCTTCTACAAGGTGTGTTTGGCTGAATAACTTGCCATATGAACACCTTTGTACCCCTGGTAAAATCCTAGCTCTGCAGGGACATAAGGATGCTATTGTTTTTGTGAACACCTGTGCCCTGCAGGAACATCCCGGCTAATGCCTATTTTGAAGACTGGACACAAGAATATTCACTTTAGTAGTACATACAATACATGTATAAGACCCTTTGCAACTTCCAACTTCAGAAATACTTATCTTAAACCAATACTAAGGTCATGCCATACGGGAACTTTGTTAAGCAGCAGCTTTCGTGTATGTTTTAGAGTCGTCAATCAAAAGAAAAAACAAAATTATTGGTGAAATTTTCTTAGATAATTCCAATGTTCTTGAATTCGATAATGACAATTTTGTACATTGAAAAATGTAATCTGCAATATGTTGGGACAACATTCCATAGTTGTGCCATCATTACAATAATATATTTGACACACTAGTCATTTTATACTTAACCATATGTTTAAAGTCAGTGCCTAAACTAGTCTACTATTTCATAAGTAATTCAGACCATTGTTTCATATGATGATGATGTTTTTCTATTAAGAATATATATACATGTATATATACATGTATAATTGGTTTTTTTTGTTGTAAAATATTTGTTTTCGTTTTCAGTTTGGTGTTTTTGTGAATAGGTACCTAGGTTTGTCAATAAGAGCTGTCACTTAATATAATTCCAATTTGGCATGGCCTAACAGCTGTAAAACCACGGGTAGAATCGAGCTATAACCACAGCTGTTGTTCTCCATATTTTGTGCAAAACAATTTCTCCGCAGTCACCAAGCAGTGAAGGGAAGTTTGATTTCAAAAACACTACTCTTCTTCCCTGCTTTGCTCTTGAGTGAGGGAATACAGGTTACAAGTAACTGGTATAAAATTATATTTGAAGAAATAGACTATAATGGTGTCTTTAAAATGCTTTTCCAATTACACACTTAGTGACTATGCAGTGAGATGGGATGCTCAGGTACTACTAAGGCAACTAGCAAATTTATGTTGCCCTGCCTTTTAGAGACACACAAATGAAAACAAAACATGAATATTAAGTTTACCACAGTCACTGTATCACAATAGAATGATTTTATTTTTTAGAAATAATATACATATAAAACATACGTAAAAATATATAAAAAATATATATAAGACATAATGTCATTACAGAACTACATAAAATAAATGAATTACCTGAGTACTGGTTGTTTTTTCAACTGTCAAAACATAAATAATTTCATAGTGACTTTGTTTATTAAATTTACCTTCCTCTTAAATTCCTGATATCAGATACAATGTAGTATGTTCAGTGAAGGGGCAGAACTGTAATTGCCTGTAATACTAGAGTACAAGTTTTCTATTTTGTTCTAAAAAGATAGAAATACTTCAGTCTAGTGCCAGCTTGCTGAGTCAATCTTGAGTTTCTTTGCAAAACAATATGACAAAACAAGAGTCTAGATTTATTTTACACATTTAGCATGGCATTAAGAATTGACAGTTGAGAAAAAAATGATTACAAACTTTCTTATCAAAATCACCATAAGTTCTATCAATATGTTCATCACTTTTAGGAGCACTAATTTTTACATCAACTGAATAATCACCATGGTGTCCATAACTAACTTCAGAATCTTGAACAATTTCATCATCAAAAAAGTATTATCATCATTATTATCATTATGAGGCACTGTCAAGAATACATGTATTCACTATTGTATCAACATCAACTGAATGATAGTCACCATGATAATAACATTATCATCATCAAAAATATAATCATCATCATCATTATAAGTCACTGTCAGGAGTACACATACTAACTTTTTGTATCAACATCAACTGAGTGATTGTCACCATGATTACCACTTTTAACATTAGTATCTTGAAGAAAATTATCATCAAAAATGATATTATCATCATCATCACCACCATCATCATCATCATCATCATCATTACAGGTCATGTTAAAGTCATTATCATCATTTGCTGTTAGTTTTTCAAAGTTTGTTTTGCCATCAGGACGGTAGGAGAGTAAATCACATAAATTATTGTCTGCTTTAGAACCCGAAAGTCTGAGGTCATCATCATCATCATTATCATCAACATCATTACCATCATCTATCTCTCCACAGATATGATCGATTCTTTCAACTTTTATATCTTCATCCTAAAATATATATGTTTGTTTAATACCACTTTTCAACTGTCATATTAATTGACTAATTCACCTTGCTAGTTCATGGGATTTAGTGATAGACTCTCTTCCAGGGTAAACAACCATCTACTTTCTCACATTACAGGCATAGTCAGTGGAATTGTTTAACCCACAACCTCTCTACATTAAGTGAGAGGTATCAAAGAGCACCATTGACCATGCGGTCAATTATGACAACAGATCGACTACAAAATGTAGATGAAATAGGATGAAAACTACCATAAGATTAAAAGTAAAAGTGCAGTTCAAAGTCTGCTTTCATATACATGTACATTATCAGCCACCTTTACCGTTTTGTATAAAGGATAACCCCTGAATCACCTTCATGTAGGTGATCCTTAACAGTGTCCATTTACATGTCACCTTGAGGGAGAGGAACAACTGTAGGTAAATTTCTTGCTCAAGTACATTAGCAATGACCCTAGAGGGGTTCAAACCTGTGACCTCTTGAACTCTAAATGCACATCCTACCACCAATCCACTGGTCCTACAACATGTATAATTCTACATACTATACTTTATACTGACCTTGGTATGACCTCTAGGTAATGGAACATCAAATACAATAGGTAAATTAGTAGGTTGATATAACTTGGTACATATAGAAGCATTTATAAATGTTGTAGTATCATCTGTATACACACCATAACCTGGAAAAATAATAATATCAGGACTGGTATGAGAAAATAAATTAACGTAACTGTTGACTATCTTGTACAGCAAAGTTCCAAAAGCCTATGGTCTTAATAGCAGAGATGTCTAAATAAAGGACCCATTAAAAGTCTTAAAAAATCACAAGATTTTTCAATACATAATTATTCATGTAAGTGGTCTTTTAGCCAAACTATACTGTACAAAAATATGCAGAACAAGCAGCAATTATAGTGTGTACACTTTGTAGTGATATTTAAAATAATCATTGATATATGTCTTAGTGTTTATTGGTTAATCTCTTCACAAGTTGACTTGTCCACTATTTGTAACATGATGATATTTCAATATCTCACTTAAAGCTACAGTCCCATCAACATAAAAATAGCCGTGAGGACACCATAAATGTCAAATCATGAACAAAATCATGGCCGAGTATCAGATTTTCCAGCTACGGCTCCATGCAGGTGTGTTGTTTTGTGCCATGTGCGAACTGTCACCTTAATACGCAAGGCTTCCCACGTCTGTACAAGCCACGATTTTATGGGACTGAGGCATTACGTGAATCAGGAATACAGATAGATGCAGCCATATTAAATAACCAAGTTACATGTACCTTCATGAATATGTCCAAATATATGATATAAAGGTTTAACTCTAGAGTTAATAGTATTTAATAAATCCACACAACCAGCATGGTTAGCATGATGTCCAGCACCCAGTAATGATAACAAAGCATTCCCATAATTCATAGCATCATCACCATAACCTGTCATAAAATAGAACAAAATATAGTACAGAACAGAACAGAACATATTATGAATACAATATGATACAACTATTTACATAGATCACTAGTTCAGAAAAAAGTATAAAGGAATTCATATTACAGTAAAAATAAGAGAAGAACTACATGGACTTTGATTACATGGAAACAATGTACTCCTCACATTCCTATTACTGGCTGTTTTCTTTTACATTTTCAGTGATAACTATACTATTTAATTTGTACATTATATTTTATTTGTTTATTTTCCAGTTCATTTGTTAGCCGAGCTGTGCGCACAGTATGTAAATTAATGTTTTCATTTGTAGTGCAGCTGGTTTTCAGTGGTAATTTAGCTAAAATGTTATTTCAATTTTTCTAAAAACAGATCACAATACGACGATTCGAGAAGTAACGATTATTTGTACTCGAACTTTTGATCGGGATCGCGAATATCCTAGTACTTGGATACTCACAGCAGTCCTAAAAAGAATACATGCATCTCCCTTACCCATTCACTAATTTACTAAGAGACTATGCAAGTAAATTATTTTCACCAAATTAAAAGGAATTTTTTTTATAGAATCAAAAACTATCTTTATTGATTCATAGAATAATAAGATAAAAGTTCATTAAATTTTTGTATATTTGGTCTACAATAAAAGAATGGTTTTAAATATGTCAGTTCGTCTTCAAGATTTTGTCATTTATCTTCTAAGAAGACATCATTGACAACGAAAATATACAATTATATTTTCACTACAATGAAAATAAAAGACTATGTATTTTCACCATATATTATGATCAAATAACAGCATATTTCACTGTAAAAAAAAAATAAAATAAAAAATTACCACATGGCGGACAATGTGTCAGTAAAATATCTGTATCAGAGGGTATTTTGTTCCATTTCTCCATTAAATGTGGACCTCGTGGTTGTTGAAAACCCCAAAATCCTGAACCAGGTGTCCTATAATATAAACAAACCATAAATTGTATTGACCAGTAAAAATCATACCTTTATCAAAAATCTTGCTTGTAATATATATCATGCAACTGCATGAAAAAAGCTTGCTTTAAAGTTATAATCTTGTTCCATTATTATACTACAGAAAAGTTCCACTAACAGGACCACCTGGTGGTCTCACAGAAAGTGGTCTAAATAGCCAGTCAGTCTTAATAGCGAACCAAACTATTTGTATATTGAGCATAACAGTTAGGCACCAAAATTATTAATGTTGTCAGTGAGTTTATTATATATATCATTAATCTTATACTGTACAAAATATGTACACTGTATATTTATATTGCTAGTTTGAAAACTTCTATATTATAATCCATATTATTGTCATACTGCCAATGTTGTTTACTATGTACAAACATTCATATATAGGTAGAAGCAGTTGTCCAGTGGTAGGACATGCACTTAGGATTCAAGAGGTCCAAGGTTCGAATCACACTAAGGACACTGCTAATTTCCTTGAGCAAGAAATTTACCTGAGATTGCTTCACTCTACCCAGGTGTAAATGGGTACCTGCGAGGGTGGTATAATTCCGTTGGGCCAATTTGTCGGCAGCACTAATAAGTGAAATAAAAAGACTCCCCAGGGAGATTGACAGATAGATAGATACCAGTAACCCAATGACCAGGTTTAATAGCTGTAAAGTTGGTGAACATGCATAAGCATGAAACTTAGACTATAAAATGCAATTACTATTACTTTTATATATTGTAACTTGTTATAGTATACTAGTAAAGAGCTGAAGGCCTGATACAATATAAACATTATCTAATTTGCATAAGGGTCGAAGGTGTTTATGCTTAAATAAGATATCAGCAAACAGACTTTTTTTATGAATTTCAGTTTCTATTATTTCAATCCTTAGACACCCATAATTTTGTGTAGGGATAATTCTACCTAGATGAGTTTGAATTTTAAACTATGAACATCAAGATCAGATTTAAACTGTCTTACCATGGTGTTCCATAAATCTTTAAACCATATATTTCAACACTGGAGTCTTTTAAATATATACAATTAGTAAGCAATTTATGCATATTTTTATTATTTCTTTTCTCATCCATTTTGGGAATGTCACTAGGGAAAAAGCGTCTTTTTTCTTTAAAATCTGGATCAAAGGTCCTGTCATGATTTCCAGCGATGATAACTTTATGTTTATGAGGTAATGTATCTGTAGTATATAATGACAAACATTGAAAGATAATGAAAGCACAGAATTAATTGTTTTGTTGGGTTTATGGCCATAGCAACACATTGTATGGGTCATATAACAGCAGTAGGTCAACCTACTTACTGTTTATGGAAAAGCTAAATCTCTGGATATAGCTGTTAACCAACTAAATTGTACTAGGTACATACTTTCGTCAGTGACTGACAACAGTTTTTAATACTGTCCTACAAAATTAAAAATCATTGGAAGGAAGGAGAACGAAAATAATTTCATGACCAAGCTTCACAAAAGTATGCCTCACCCACCACAAAGCTAAAAAAAAGTGCACTTAATTAAACATGTCAACTTCTTGATGTCTAGAGAGAAGTACATGACATTATGTTTTTGTTTAGTATTATGCATTCTTTACAACAAACTTTTGTCAGCATTAGACAATCGGTCCAGCAAAATGCATTTATTTTACCCCACTAGTTTAATTCGACGAGTGGTAATGTTTTTTCTTCAAATAAAGAAATAAACTTACTAAGATAATCATTAACTATAAGAACTTCATCATGGAATCCATACATTGTAAAATCTCCAGCGTGTAATAGTATGTCACCATCAGGTATCTTTAGTGTTCTGGATTGTTCTAACTTAGTATGAGTATCAGATATACAAACAAATCGTACATGATCAGCTTTCACTGGTGTTTCCGGATCCACAGGATCAACATATGATAATTTCAAATGTTTTTTTCTTTTCATCCAGGCTTTATTAGGGTCAGATGCAAATTTGTCAGATCTGAGATGTCCTCTTCCTGTTTTATTGGTTGCCATGGAGTTTTCATATTCCACATTTACTTTTCTTCCAAGTAAGTTGTCTATATAATTTAATAAAGATGCCATGTTGCACTTAAATGTCTATTTAATAAATTATTATTCACTATTCAATCACAGTTACTTAAATTGCTGAAATGATGAATGCTCTGAAAAAAAGAAATCAAATTTATTTATACTTGGTTTAATGCCTTGTCAACACAATATTTTTATGTTATTTTACAGTATCCAGCACACTTAACCTAGTTTTCCTGGACTCTAGTCTAGTACCAGTACCTACCTATCCTTCTACACGGTTGGAAACTTCTCCATATACCTTATTAATGGAGGAAAATTGACATAAAATTGACATAGTATAACTTCCTCAGTGGGATCCACACCTGCAAGACACTAAATTCGAAATCCTTGTGCACTACCAACTGTGCTACCGACCTGGGTTAATAAATCCAAAACAATCATACATTTAGCATAAAACATTCCCAATGATTTTACAATTACCGTATGATAAATATAATAAATTAATTTCTTGCATATTGATACATGTATTAATCAGTTACAGCTAGTGTAATCATGAAAGTCAACTAACTTTGCATGGAACACGAGTTAAAAGATTTAAATAAATTTAATATAAATTTCACAATTAATAAACAATTTAATCCTTATTAAGAAATGCATAACAGTAACATTTTTTCATTATTAATTTATTTATCAATGAATTACACAAATAAATAATAAATAAAAATAAATAAAATAATAAATAATTTATGTAATGAAACAGTACAAGTATTCTTATATCTTTAATACTTACATTTAAGTAATAGATAGTCTTGATATCATTACAACCATCCACGTTAACGAAAAAAACGTAATAAAATATATAAATGGTTTCACTAGTGATATTACATGTAGTTCAACTTCAACTGACACATTTCTATAAATAACTCCATAATTTTAGAAATGACACACAATCATAATCCAGCATTTTTAGGCATGACATCATTCTTGACCAAAACACATTAAACTATTGATACTTTTTCTACCCAATTACATTATTTAGACTATTTCAAAAATCGTGATTTAGTGTATTAACCATTAGGAAATAGTTTACGTTGGATTGTTTGTTTATCTAGGACTAAATATCGGGAGGAAAACTGATAATGGATGTGGCGCAATAAAATTCAAAATTAATTCATCGACTCACGAATTCCTCAATTATAAATTTCAGTGTCAACTTTCACGGACGATCCAGGACTCTAATTAAAAAAAATAGACTTGCAATTTTTGGCGAGTTGATTTTATTTCAACTCGCAAAATGAAAAAAAAACAACTCTTTTCTCTAAATTTTAATTGCATACATACATACTATTCATATATGCAGTATCAAAACAACTTAGAAGTATATTCAACAGTAGATGGAACAAGGGCTTCATTGTGGGATAGACAAAGAATAATGAACATTTTAAGGGATAACCAGGGAATTAGATATCTATATATGTCTCTGGGATAACCTTTCATTAATACTTTCAATTTATCAGACCGTTTTCATGCTGAATTGAGACTCAGATCTTCAGCTATTTAACAAGAATATGGCTTCTGGTCAATCAAGTTCTCTTTACTTTGCGGATCTACCCGAACAAATCCTAGAGACTTCCGGCTCCCAAAATTGACTTGTATTTAAAAAACTGATCGTTAATGGTTCCAGACTAATTGAAAACGAAAGTACATATAATGGATATTTTAACCGCAACAGTTACCTTTTCTTGTCCATGTGTTCACAATATACCTTATCCGGAATTCAAATTTATGGGGGGTTATCAACCGTGAACAGCCGTTACAAACAAAGTTTTCTACATATTATAGCTAAATGGCACAAACTATGGATTAAGTTCTATAGTTTTTTGTACACATGTTTTCATTGTAACGGTGAAAGTTTGTTTGTACCGGAGTAGACAACCCAAATATTTGAATTCCGGATATAGTCTGTTCAAGGTATTTACAAACAAAATGAAATAGACTCTGATAATACACCAGAGATGTTACTGAAGAATGTTTAGTCTATCAGAATGCTTGATTCAAAAACAACTAGGGTCATTTTTACATTGATTGTGGAGTATATGTATGCATAATGCAATAAATAAATTAAAAAAAAAACATAAAGGAAGGTAAATCATTGAAAATTAATACAACAATTAATAAAAGGCAATTCTAACAATTAATGAAAGTTTAGAATATTAACAATGAATATATGGCTTGTCCAAGGCTAAACATGGCTTCAATTCTCTGATGATTTTGTAATACTATTGATAAAAACTAATATTTGTATCGTATAGAAGCTTACACCTCAATAATTAAGCAAGATAACTAAAACTGAGGTGCGTTCAACAATGCGAGCGCTCGGGGCGACATCGAGCGCCCGCGTTCTGAACGCGGGCGCTCGCGCGTGCGCTCGCGTGCGCTCGCGATACAGCTCGAGAGGTGTTTCGCTTATAAATTGTTATATAAATTCCGGTAAATACCGTTTCGACTTGGTACCGGTACTCAAATGGATACATTGAAAAAAATATAGCAGATTTAAAATAACCAAATACGAAATATCAAATGCTTTAATCTCAAGCCTTGTGTGTATATTTACCGTATTTCAAAGGGATTTACATCGATCTAAACTTCGGTTTAGTATATCATACCATTTAATACCCTTTCTGTATACAAACGGTCTGACTGACCGATATCTTCACCTTCTTCTATTTATAGAATGAGCGCTCGCAGTCGTTCAATAACATAACAATTCGCAAAGCGGGCGCTCGAGCGAGCGCCCGCCTTGTTGAACACACCTCTGTTGTAACAATATTCATCTGTAGTCTGGTTCTAGACTTCCTATGATACATATGCGTAGCAATCAAAGGGCAGATAATCCAGACTATATTCATATGTAGTCTGGTTCTAGACTTCCTATGATAGATATGCGTAGCAATCAAAGAGCAGGTAATCCAGACTATATTCATCTGTAGTCTGGTTCTAGACTTCCTATGATAGATATGCGTAGCAATCAAAGGGCAGGTAATCCAGACTTTATTCATCTGTAGTCTGGTTCTAGACTTCCTATGATAGATATGCGTAGCAATCAAAGGGCAGGTAATCCAGACTATATTCATCTGTAATCTGGATCTAGACTTCCTATGATAGATATGCGTAGCAATCAAAGGGCAGGTAATCCAGACTATATCCATCTGTAGTCTGGTTCTAGACTTCCTATGATAGATATGCGTAGCAGTCAAAGGGCAGGTAATCCAGAATATATTCATCTGTAGTCTGGTTCTAGACTTCCTATGATAGATATGCGTAGCAATCAAAGGGCAGGTAATCCAGACTATACTCATCTGTAGTCTGGTTCTAGACTTCCTATGATAGATATGCGTAGCAATCAAAGGGCAGGTAATCCAGACTATATTCATCTGTAGTCTGGTTCTAGACTTCCTATGATAGATATGCGTAGCAATCAAAGGGTAGGTAATCCAGACTATATTCATCTGTAGTCTGGTTCTAGACTTCCTATGATACATATGCGTAGCAATCAAAGGGCAGGTAAATCAGACTATATTCATCTGTAGTCTGGTTCTAGACTTCCTATGATACATATGCGTAGCAATCAAAGGGCAGGTAAATCAGACTATATTCATCTGTAGTCTGGTTCTAGACTTCCTATGATACATATGCGTAGCAATCAAAGGGCAGGTAATCCAGACTATATTCATCTGTAGTCTGGTTCTAGACTTCCTATGATAGATATGCGTAGCAATCAAAGGGCAGGTAATTCAGACTATATTCATCTGCTGATCAAATGCAGTAGGACTCCTCCCCTGCCCTTGAGAACAAAACAATTTTATTTCGAAAAGTACAAAGAATATATATTCATAAGTTCAAGCATTAAAGTATAATAATATACTAAATCAATATAGTAATGTATATTATTTGTATGTATGAATTTAAACAAGAAGATGAACATACATGTACTTACAAGTCAATATGAATATAACTACATATATCACACATAGTCAAAATAAAATATGAAATTAACATTTTCTTTGGAAAATAAAACCATAAAATAACACATTTTCTCTGGAAATTAAAACCCTGAAATTACATAAATTTAATTGAGTTATTTTGATAGCTTCTTTAACATGTTTAAAAAGGTGTGGCTAAGTTGCACAATTCAAGAAAAAAATCTTACATTGGCAAACACTTAAAAAAATATATTTTCAAAATCAAGTTTGCTTACGAAAAACAAAACTAAAATATATCAATGGTTAAACATTTTTTTTATCCAATAAAAATTTATAGGTTTGTGTTTCGTTGATTTTTAAATCGTTGCTTTTATTTTATATCAATTCGTGTTTTAAATATTTGTTTTCCTTATGATTTTTCCAAAGGAATCCAAAAATGTGATTCTTCGGCGGATTTCCACGTTTTGAATCATCCAAGCAGCCATTCTTGTAAATCCGTTGAAAACGTCCGAAAAACTCACAATAACGCTGATTTTTACACAATAAACTTAGCCTCTTTATAAAAAAACCGTATCTTAAACAGGTGATTTTTGGATGTTAAATTGGCGGATTTTCTCATTGCATTCGGTGATTTTATACAAGTTACCAAGTGTATCTTTCTATAAATTTCTCAACATTTTTTAAAATGATGAAATTGCTGTAAATCAGGATGTTATCCATTCTCGTTCCTTGAAAACATTGGGGTACGAGAATGGGATTTATCAAGTCAACACATTAAATCTAAACGAGCAAAGCGGGCACATGGAGGAATGGTACCTCAATTATAGTGCTCAAATTTTCCTTAGTAGTGTCCAAAAGTTCTCAAATTTGCTTTGTTGACATCATTGTTTTCGTCAGGAGGGATACCCCTCCCGAACCACCCAATTCAACGACCCAGTCGTTCCCACTAGAATGCTTGAGGGAAGCGGTATTAAATGGACTAACGTGTTTTTAATTTAACTCTGGGTTTAGCTAAAAACTCGGATTTACATCATAGTTTTATACGGGCAGGCATTGACTTTTTTGTTAAAGTGTAATGATAATTTACCAAAGTTTAGCTTCATTTTATCCTTTTAAAGAGTGTTTAAAAGTGCCTAGATTTGCACCTTTGAAATGCAAAATTTCTTTCCACATCTACGCCAGAGGATACCCCTCCTTAACACATCCCAAACCGTGCTCTCCACTAACGACCCCTCTGGATCAGGCCCTGTGATCTAACTCACATGCATGCATTTCATTTGTTTATGAATGTTTATAAAAAGTTAATCAATAACATGAATCTGAATTGCTATGGATTGCATCCCTTGTGCCCCCCCCCCATTTACGACCCTTCTGGATCCGGCCCTGTGAACATATATTCAATATGAAAAGAGCGCTATACAAATGCGGTATATAAACATAATTAGAGATGAATAAATCTACATGATCAAGAATAACACAAAAATAAGAGAATCCTTATTTCCATTGTGGTCACAAAAATGTCATTCATGTTCTTACAGTGAACAAAATTTAATAAATATAACAATCAAGATACAAAATACAAATTTTTGATGATTTACATAATAATTGTACATTTTACTTTTGATAATTTACATAATATACAATGTACATTTAACTTTAAGAAAAATAAGGCCTACCGGTTTCATTCAAACCAGTTTCACAGGTTTATGTTAAAACGTAAATGATATTTTTACGTACAATGAATGTATAACCTATTTATTGCTTCAATTAACTAACATTATGAAATAAAGGACAACGATACACTAAATGATACAAAAAAGATTTGCCGCCGGGAATGTTGCAAGTTTACGTTAAAATAAGCAATATCTACATAGGAACAGTTTGTGAGATAAAACGACAGAACAATCTAGTGTCCATGGATTATACATGTAACATTATTGTTGGTAAAAGAGACTACTGGACGCGAAAATTTATTTGAAAAAAAAATAAAACTTGGATTTTTCATTAAAGGTAATATTGACTATTTTTTTTCATTTTCATCCTTTTCTCCAATATTTTTCTTAATTTATGTAAAATAATCTTTATTTTGACATGAAAGTTACTATTAGTAGTCAACAAAACAAATTTATTATAATTATATTTTACATTGTACATGTAATTACATGATAATTTAAATGACTTAACAATACGAGGCGTTATACGCATACATTAAAATATTTTGTTTCTTAAATGGACTTGGAAATGAGCCAAAAAGGTCCATTAGAATTTACTAACAAAACGTTGTCTAATTTGTTGCGAAAAACCTGAACTTCAGGGATATGCCTGAAAACTTGCACCCATGTAACCAAACTTAAAATTCTCCTTGTAAAATGATTTAAGGGATTTCAATATTTCTCCACAATGGCAAGTACTGGTGCGATAGTCTTGGACGCTCAACATCATCATAATCTTCCAAATATGGTATCAGACGGCCGGAAGTTGACAAGAACAATTCAGATGAGCATGGTCACTAATGAACTCAGCCGTTTAAGATTATATCACGGAGATAGTCTGGATTTGTCAAAAGGTTAGTGTTTTTTTAAAGAATATAGGTTGTGCACAGTTTTTAAAAGTTAAAACGCTAATCATATGACGAATAAGATCTATATGGTCAAAACAAATCATGCATCGATATCGATATTTGATTGACATGTACATTTTGCTTGTTCATCGAAACTTTAAGAAATATAGCTTTCACTGAACCATAGATTATTTTATATCTTCTACCCCGATTACATTTATTAGTAACCCGGGTCGGTAGCACAGTTGGTAGCGCGCCTGATTTCGAATCTAGTGTCCCGAAGGGGGTACGGGTTCGAATACTACCCGGGGAGGTTATATCCTTCCATGAAATTTGACATCATGTCAATTTTCCTCCATTAATAAGATATATGGAGAAGTTTCTGGCCTTGTGGAAGGGTAGGTGAGTACTGGTTATAGACAAGGGTCCAGGAAAGCTAGGTTAGGTGCGCTGGACGCCGTTATATGACCTATACAATATGTTGTTAATAACATTGATTAATAGACCTTAATATAGTTTTTGAGCAGTTTTTTAGTCAAAACGCAAATCATGTGACTGATAATAATATATATGGTCAAAACAAAATCATACATCGATAAAGGTATTTGACTGACTTGTATATTTTGTTTATTAGTCCAAATCTGAACGCCAGAGTTTCAGATAATATATAGCCTCACTGGTCCGTAGCTAATTTACATTTCCTTCTACATTTTTGTACATATATTAATAGACTGGCACTTATACAATAATAATTAATGTACTAATGTTATTCATAGATAGAATACTATTTACATAAATAATCTAGTAGTACAAGTACTAATACATTACATTTATATAAAACAAATGTGACACTTCTATATTTATCGTTGACGTAAAACATCAACATGATGTATTAAAAATTATATACCACGTGACTTCTCCGTCATGTATAGTTTACGCACGTCTACGTACATACACTTCTAATCACGCGTTTATATTGAGAAATCCCATGAAAACTGCCGTACCATTTATGTATGTATTACAATTTCATGTTTTCAGACTGGATACAGAAAACAGACCATGTACCAGATTTGCATGATGCAGCTTTCAGAGGTGATCTTCATTTAGTTAAACGAATAATTAAACATGCTTGTAAAGATTCTCTTGATGCGGAATCAGGAATCACAGATGGACCAAAGCTTCTTAAAGTAAACACAAAGCCAAAGAACTTGGAGGACTTCACTCGCGAGACTTACGCTGGTTTCTTCATAGGAACAACGCCGCTTATGATGGCTGCACAACAGGGTCATCTCTCAATTGTAAAATACCTGATCGATTGCGCTCATGTTGACGTCAATGGATGCGACAGTCTTGGTCTCACTCCACTTTCGTTAGCTTGTGCATTCAACCATGAACATGTTGCTAAGTACCTATTGTCACATCATGCTCAGAGAAATTGCCAGGACAACAAATACGGCATGACGCCATTGATTTTAGCATCAATGCACAACCATATCGATATCTGCGAATTTCTTCTACACCATCACGTAAATGTCAACACTACTGACAAATATGGCCGAAAAGCGATTCATTACGCTGCCTGGAACTACAACTGGGACTTGGTGAACCTGCTTTGTCACCATGGCAACGACAGTTTAAATGCGCCTGATCACAACCAAGATACGCCATTGCATCTTTTAGTTTCTGATTGTAGTATAGAACCGGAAGAAGATGGCGTCCAAATCACTAAACCGGAAATGACGATATTCTCTGGAATCACGAGACGTCTGGCATGTTACAAAAGTTGTGCAGTTGATATTAAACGAGAAAACCATCGAGGGAGAGGAATATTAGGCGAAGAACTCGAATGTTTTGTAAATATGATAAACCATGGAGCGAATCTGTTGGCTACGAACAATGAAGGTCAAACACCGCTTCTTACTCTGTGTGCAAGACTGACGCCAGTTGTTTATTCTCAGGAATATCTATATATAGAGCAACCACACATGACACAGATTCTCCTGGTTATGTTGAAGATTTTAATCAAAGATGGGCGATCTTTGGACAATGTTGATTCGTATGGTATGACGGCTTTATCTTTGTCTATAAGACAGAAGAATTGGTTAGCTGTAAAGATGTTGAGTTCAGAGGGATCAGTTGTAAGGTCTGACGTCACTGTAGATCCCTTTAATTCCCTTGCTGAAACCATTGGTACTTTTGGATGGAGCAATCTTTTTCATCATGAGCAGGTAGAAAAGGAAGTTGATTTTATGGTATCAGCATTAGAGGACAAAAACCAATCAGACAATGTATCAAAGATGACTAAGCGTATTTTCAACACTCGTCTTCCAAGTTTTTTTCGATAGATATTAAAAAAATAAAGGTACCTTTCAAGGTGCTTTTTGTCACATTGGTACATACCGGGTATGTCGTTTAAGATAAAATGACACATTGTTTGCATAGAATATCGATTTGATTTGTCTCAAATTATCATGAACGATTTACGAATGAAACTGACTCCAACATTGAATTAACCAATTAAAGTTTGTTGTTTAATATTGTTTCTAAAAGACAACCATTGCTTCCATTTGAATATTTTTACGTAAAATTATATATTAATTAAGGTTATATTCCCAACTAAGATGCTAGAATATTGATCTTTCCTGGAAATTGAACCTAGCTTTCTACTAGGGATTTAACCATTAATGTCTTTTTTTGTAAAGTTTCAGAAAAAATGATGTAACTCAATTTTGGCACTAATACAATAAAGTTAAAGATTCTTAATTTGTACTTAATGTATAACTTTGTACATGTATGCAAGATGCAACTACAGCTTTACAGTCATCATTTCTGCAAAAAATCTAACCATAAACCAATCTGATTAAAACCGGATCTAAAATTTTCCGCTTGCCTACTCCCTAATTTAGATCTGACTGTTTCTTACCGAGATCACGTTCAGGTGACATTTTCTCATTATAATATTCATGACGCAATCATTATGTTTATTAACTTGCTTACATTGTCTATGTCACGCAATTTGAAATGAGCCATCCAATCACAATCTTCTACCTCTGTCTAAAACTAGTGTGTAATTCTTTGCAACAGATGGTATGTAATCGTTGTATGGAATTTCATGAACATTTAACCATAAATGGCAGAGATATCCAACACTCTGAAAACTTAAACGCAAAAATTACAAAGGGAAATAATCCATAATTAAGGCAGGTAGAGTTGTGATTAATGTCTAATTCTTTTCAACAGATGGTATGTAATCATTGCATGAAATTTCATTAACATCTAACCATAAATGGCAGAAATAAATGCTAAATTAAAAACTTGAACGCAATTGTTAACGACACTGGACATCCACCCGCCCGTTCGCACGCCAACCCACCCACCTGCCCGCCCGTGTTTCGCTAAACTATAAGTCGATTTTTTTTCGTTGAAAAATCTGGCTAAAAATACTTAGAAAATCACTGAATGGCATTTTTGTTCAATAATTATTACACCATAGTCGGCATGCACATTCTCCATCTATCATAGATGGCCATCTATCAAGGAAAATAACAATGCCCCTTGTGAGGTTGAAACCAGGACATCTAGATCCTAAAGTGTGCATTCTACCACAGGACCACTGCTTCTACATGACTAATGCTCCTAATGTCAATTCTACCAGAAAAATAATATTATAAAAGTAAAGTATAAAGTATGAAAAGTGCATGGAACAATCCTGTTTGGGTTTTCAGATGGAGGCCAATCTGCCATAGAAATTCCATAAAAAAGCATTGATTTACCGTTGTAAAGAGAGAAAAAGTCCATTCTTGAATCACATGTACATTGTATTCAAGTCTTCAGATGTAAAGCAGGAAGAGTTAAACCAAAGACAAGTGGAATGAATAGCTGTAACTGACACTGAAAAGCAACACTGACCTATTTGTCCAATACCAAGGGGAAATAAAAAACAACAAACAAGGAATATTTATTTATTGTCATGTATTCTAAATAATATCACAGAACACTTCATAATGATGTGTGAATAACATAAAAACTACCAAGTAATATATGAAAATTTTAGGGTGTGATAGAAATATTCTGAAAATGAATGATTTACAACCAAGCAATGTCCATGTGTTCACAATAGACCTTATCCGGAATTCAAATTTATGGGTTTTTCCTACCGTGAACACAGAACAGCCGTTACAAACAAAGTTTTCTACATATTATATAGCTAAATAGCACAAACTATGGATTAAATTCTATAGTTTTTTTGTACACATGTTTTCATTGTAACGGTGAAAGTTTGTTTGTACCGGAGTAGAAAACCCAAATATTTGAATTCCGGATATAGTCTGTTCAAGGTATTTACAAACAAAATGAAATAGACTCTGATAATACACAAGAGATGTTACTGAAGAATGTTTAGTCTATCAGAATGCTTGATTCAAAAACAACTAGGGTCATTTTTATATTGATTGTGGAGTATATGTATGCATAATGCAATACATAAATTAAAAAAAAAAAACAACATAAAGAAAGTAAATCATTGAAAACTAATACAACAGTCGATAAAAGGCGATTCTAACAATTAATGAAAGTTTAGAATATTAACAATGAATATATGGCTTGTCAAAGGCTGAACATGGCTTCAATTCTCTGATGATTTTGTTATACTATTGATAAAAACTAATATTTGTATCGTATAGAAGCTTACACTAAAACTGTTTTAACAATATTCATCTGTAGTCTGGTTCTAGACTTCTTACGATATATATGCGTAGCAATCAAAGGGCAGGTAATCCAGACTATACTCATCTGTAGTCTGGTTCTAGACTTCCTAAGATAGATATGAGTAGCAATCAAAGGGCAGATAATCCAGACTATATTCATCTGCTGATCAAATGCAGTAGGAGTCCTCCCTTGTCCTTGAGAACAAAACAATTTTATTTCGAAAAGTACAAAGAATATATATTCATAAGTACAAGCATTAAAGTATAATAATACATGTATACTTAATCAATATAGTAATGTATCTTATTTGTATGTATGAATTTAAACAAGAAGATGAACATACATTTATCCTACCCCAAAGTGATCTTTTAGAAGGAAAACCTATTGACCAAATAAACCTATCTTTATTCGGCACCATTGCTTTATTCGGCAGTCACGTGACTACGAATTGACGGACTACTTTTCTGCATAATCATAACATTGGGCATCAAAAGCGGCTGCGTTGCATTCTTTTAACGACAACTTTACAAATATATTTTACACAAAATAATCTTATAAGGGATTTTACAAACAATTTCAATATAAATCTTAAATCACTTACTTCATCGTTCAAATTTAACAAGCAAATTCGTTGAATTAATATCCCCCGCCGAGTACTTGTTTTTACTAACACAACAACTGGAGACATAAGGCTTTATTAATAAATATAAAAATCCATAAAACCATAATAGGGAACATACATAACTCCATGTTAATAAAAATTATCAGGACATGCCAATGAGATGCAAATTTCTTTTCTGTATTGATGGTTTCCATAAAATCTTGTTGAAATCAATCCAGCTGTTGCAAAGAAATAGCAATATTTCTCTATATGAACACTGCACAATTAATCAAGGGCAATAACTCTGAGCTGAAAGGTCCGACCAGAACAAGGCGACGATATGCGCGTCTCCTCTAGATATTGATGATTCCCATAAAGTTTCGTTGAATTCCAGCCACTAGTTGCAGAGAAATAGCGCAGAAATTTTTTTTCCTCTATTATGCATACTGCATAACTAATCAAGGGCCATAACTCTGAGTTAAAGAGTCTGAACTGAACAAGGCAACGAAATGCCTATCTCCTCTTGGTATTGAAGATTCCCATAAAGTTTCGTTGAATTCCAGCCAGTAGTTGCAGAGAAGTAGCGTGGAAACGATTTTTACTCTATATGCATACTGCATAACTAATCAAGGGCCATAACTCTGAGGTTAAAGTGTCTGACCGGAACAAGCTGACGATATGCGCATCTCCTTTTGGTATTGAAGGTTCCCATAAAGTTTCGTTGAATTCCAGCCAGTAGTTGCAGAGAAGTAGTGCGGAAACAACTTTTACTCCATATGCATACTGCATAACTAATCAAGGGCCATAACTCTGAGTTAAAGGGTCTGATCCAAAAAAAGCTGACCACATGCGCATCTCCTCTTGATATTGATGATTCCCATAAAGTTTCGTTGAATTCCAGCCAATAGTTGCAGAGAACTACTCCGGAAACGACTTTTACTCTATATGCATACTACATAACTAATCAAGGGCCATAACTCTAAGTTAAAGGGTCTGATCCAAAAAAAGCTGACCACATGCGCATCTCCTCTTGATATTGATGATTCCCATAAAGTTTCGTTGAATTCCAGCCAGTAGTTGCAGAGAACTACTCCGGAAACGACTTTTACTCTATATGCATACTACATAACTAATCAAGGGCCATAACTCTGAGTTAAAGGGTCTGATCCAAAAAAAGCTGACCACATGCGCATCTCCTCTTGATATTGATGATTCCCATAAAGTTTCGTTGAATTCCAGCCAGTAGTTGCAGAGAACTACTCCGGAAACGACTTTTACTCTATATTCATACTACATAACTAATCAAGGGCCATAACTCTGAGTTAAAGGGTCTGATCCAAAAAAAGCTGACCACATGCGCATCTCCTCTTGATATTGATGATTCCCATAAAGTTTCGTTGAATTCCAGCCAGTAGTTGCAGAGAACTACTCCGGAAACGACTTTTACTCTATATGCATACTACATAACTAATCAAGGGCCATAACTCTGAGTTAAAGGGTCTGATCCAAAAAAAGCTGACCACATGCGCATCTCCTCTTGATATTGATGATTCCCATAAAGTTTCGTTAAATTCCAGCCAGTAGTTGCAGAGAACTACTCCGGAAACGAAATTCGGACGGACGGATGGACGGACGGACGGACAACGCCAAAACTATATCCCCCTCCCGATTTCATCGGCGGGGGATAACAAAAACTCAATCGTTGACGCTGTACAGTGCCTAAGCCCTAACTCCTAAATTTGCGTTTAAATCCTTTCTGTGTATAAGTTGACGAATATCCAGCCATTATACAGTAAATACATAGGTTGACTATTGTTTTACCAAAGCCAAGCCACGCATAAATTAAATATAATGAAACTGGCCTCAAAAAATCATCATCGTCATACACGACACAGACCGTCCTGGCCATTTTCTGAAAATTGTTGACATCTTTCAGGGTCGCCGGCTCGCTGTGAGTGTATTTCCCTTAATAATCCTTTCATCCATATATCCTATCGTCTATTTAAAGTTTGAATAACAAATTATCCTGATAATATTGGTTAAATCCATGATAAATAATAGTAAACGCGTCAAATGACGAATCCTACAATCCTACGCTCATAAATACGACCGCCATGTTGACAACAAACTTTGCTTACATGACGTCATAAAAACTGATTCGTCCTCGTAAAATTCGCAAGTGATTTATTCGTCCAAAAATAAATTTTTCCTTGTTTATTTATAAACCGAGTTTATTTTAGTATTTTCTCTTCTTCTTTCATTTAAAATATTGCCTTTTCTAATATATAATGGAGTCAATCATCGAATTATTTCTTGACGCGCCAACAGTTAAAAGACCGTTTAACACAATTACTGCGCCATCTGAATTTAAAGCATGTTAAACGCAGTATTTTCGGATTTTAAATTAGTCATTCAAGCAAATGCGAGTAGGATAAATAGAATATTAGGTTAGTGTCAATCTGTACTTAGTTTATCCGGCTCGTCTCCAAAAGGATTATTCGACTCGGCAAGCCTCGCCGAATAAACCTTTCTCCAACTTGCCGGATAAACTAGATACAGATTGGCACTAACCTAATATTCTCTATGTACTTACAAGTCAATATGAATATAACTACATATATCACACATAGTCAAAATAAAATATGAAATGAACATTTTCTTTGGAAATTAAAACCATAAAATAACACATTTTCTTTGGAAATTAAAACCCTGAAATTACATAAAATTTAATTGAGTTATTTTGATAGCTTCTAAAGAGGTGTGGCTAAGTTGCACAATTCAAGAAAAAAAATCTTACATTGGCAAACACTTAAAAAATATATTTTCAAAATCCCTAAAAATGTGAGAAAAGTAATTATGGTTAAGAAAAAGGACAACACAGGACAAACAAATAAACACTGGCAGATGGGAATTGTTTCCTCATCTGAAGTTGAAGTATAATGAGGTATCTTGAGAGAAAAACAATGTAGAACAAAAGTGATAACTGGAATTATTACAGATACAGTTTTTACATGTACATACATGTATAATAATCCCACTTGACATCACCTATCAACCTGCTTAAAACAATGGGAGACTACTGCGTTTACATTTGCTAAAGCCGTCGTTGACATTTACTTGTCAAGCGTTAACATTCCATTCTATCACCCTCTGTAAGATGTAATATTTATTTTATTATACCCAACAACTAAAATCAGAAATTGTTGACAATTCAATAGGCACACACTGTTTATTTTTATCTGTTTTATTTGCTAGTTGAAAAATTTTACACCGTTTAGTTTGTGTTTTGTAAAAACAAGTGTCTGGGCAAGGAAGGTAGCTCAAATTGAATGGCAAAAAACTTGAGTCCAGGAGCACGTTCCACAAGGCGATCACTAGCTAACACTTTTTGAAAGCGATTTATTGTAGCACAAGAGGTCTACTGAACGGTTTGCTTCAAACTAGCAAATCCAAGATGGCGACTTTCTAAAACAAAAAGTTCAGAATTGCAACAAATTAAAAATATTCAAATCAATTATCACCATGATTATCCTATTTAACCGCTTTGACGAAATATATGCATTAAATGAAATAAATATCAGTATTCTTAAAAAAGAAACACATTCTCACAGGGGCAGCCATTTTGAAAATGGCAGATTGCTACGTTTCACTAGCTAGCAATTTAATTTGCTCGATCGTAGCAAACCGTTCCGTAGGAAATCGCTACAAAGCACTAGCTAGCGATCGCCTTGCGGAACGTGCCCCAGGTATAAGCAAACTCCAATGCAGTAGTTTCCCATTGCTTTAAGTGGGCCGATAGGTGATGTCAAGAGGTTAACATTAGAAATTGTCACCCGGTGACATCACATTGGTATACTATATGTAGTAAACAAATCATATGAGATATAATAATAAAAAATATCAATGAACACTTGAGACTATCAATAAACAAGTCATTATGATGGATATATCACAAGTAGTAAATTATTGATCCCAGCTATACATGTGTACATTTGTATATGTAGTAGACAATATAAATCCCATATCTCATACATTTAGACTATATTGTTTTCATCAGAATGGACTGATCGGAGCAGTTTAGTTGAACCTGATTCAAGGGGTCACCAGCGGAAATCAGCCAATCAAGCCTCGTCACAACATAGAGCCACATGATGCAGGTTATACTGTATTATATTTCTGTTTCCTAGGTAACCATACACCTACAGATGTATCTGATCCAGCAGTAGCAAATACACCATTGTTGTAGGATATCTATAACAGAATAAAATAATATAAATAATACATGCACAAGTTACAATCTAATTGAAGCACAATCTAAAATGTTTCACATGTTAACTTGCCTGTTTTACATCTGATAAGTTGCACACTGGCCCAGTCACTGGGTCATGTTCAAAATGTAAAATATTTATGACATAAAAACCACAAGTAGCACACAGTAAAAAAAGGAAAACTTTTTTAAACAAAATTTTTGTAAAATGATTATTATTTCCCTCAATAAAAGCTAAACATTGATTGGTCCACATAAAGGTCATCTGAACGTGACCTTCTGTGCAATGTAAGGAAACCTTTTGACATCAGTCTAAATGATAAAATTATCTGTTTGGTATGAGTATAGAATACAAAACATACATTGTACTATAACAGTCTGACATACTTTCAACAATTTCTCATTCCAGCTTAAAGTAGTTATCATAAAAGATGTGGTCTCCAATGCCACAGTTGTTTAAAAGGTATCGTATAAACACCTGTTCTCGAACCTCACCTGATCTTGAAAATAAAAATGTTGTTTACTTTGCTACATGAATGCGTATGACGTCATCAACTCGTGTGCACAAATGTTTGGTCAACAACAGACCCAACTACAGCTGTCAAACAAGAATAATGCGCAAGAAACAGGTAATTAGAACAAATATTTTGTGATGGTGAATATTTTTCAGTAAATCCTTATTACCTTTTTCCGCTCTGTCAGTACAATCCATCAAATATTGTTTAAAAGTATGTTATTGCAAAAGAAGCACATGGCAGGTAGCCATTCCTGTCTTCTGCTCAAAGTCATGTGACAGCTAATTATAACCTCACAAATAGTCAAATACGGTAGAGGTTCGAAATTAGGTCATCTATTTTTAGCCGCCATGACAGTTTTCAGAAAATGGTTGTGTTTTTTCTGGAAGAATTTGGATTTGTTGCAAATATAAAATATCAACAAATGTATGATAGAAAAGTGGAATATAAGTTAAAAGGTGTGATTTTAATGTATTTTTCTAAAAAATTGTTGCATTAATTAGAAATGGTTCATTGAGTCCTTAAAGGTTCGAGAACTGGTGTGTCCACCATACATGATGCACACAAGTTACATTTCCATCCTATTGGTCCATGAAAATTTGAATGTGTTTCACCACCAGAGACCAGGTTCAGTCATTTGTGATTTTTCATGGAGAAATACATTCATAGTGTCTTCTGGTATTTTAACATTAATCTTAATTTTGCTGTATATCTGTTTTTTATGCCATACTGTATTTTTTCACGAGGGTGAAATAAAGATCTGTTCTATTCTGTTCTGTTTTGGATAACAACAACTTTTAGGGTCAGCTTTGAAATAAAAGTAAAAGCTAAAACCTAGCCAGCTACAGTTTTGAAGTTAAATAGACATAAAATAAACTAAAAACATGTTAGTTACCAGTAATTAACAAGTTCAGTCTATACATACTGATCACAAGAATTGCTAGTAATGCAAAAATTGCAGCAAATCACTATGTATCACTTTGTAACCTGGTACCCTTAATTTGATGTCATTCACTTATTCCTTTTGTTGTAAGAAGGGAACCAGGTAGGGGTCTATATCAGGCAGAAAGATCAATACCATATTTGTATCGATACAAAAATGATCGATATTCGATATACCATATGATATTTTAATAATAACAAGAGCTCTGCTGGGCGGGGCATTATACGCCTGTGTGCAGTCCATGCTGTGTTATATCTCATATGAAGTCCCTGTGACCTTGACCAATGACCCCAGGACCTCAGAATAGGTCACATCCTTAACTTGAGGGCTATCCAAAGCAAAGATTTTGAAACCTACCTTATTGTTCCAAATAAACGCCCCCGGGGGCATTACATTTTCTGAAGAGGGGGTGTTTAATAGGGGTGAAAAAAAATTGGCATTTTTTTCATGCATATAAACAAATAACGATGGCTATAAGTACAGTAGGACTTCATAATTGAGTAAACTTGGTACTGTGTACGTGACTATCTGAATGTATCTCGCTGATGTCAATGTGGTGTGATGTCATATACCTCGTCAATCGATAGTAGATTGTTGACGTTTTTACATGTGTTAAGTCTGTAACTGTGTAGCAAAATGTCAGAGAACAAAACACACAGGAAATTCACAGCTGGATTTAAGTTGGCATTAAATTCAATTAAAAGCGTGTTATAAATTTTGTATAGATTTACTTACAATACTTAACGTAATAACTATGTGCACAATTTTAGTAAAGATTAAACAAGTTTAGTTTTAACTATTGCTTAGTGTTATTTTTATACCCTAAATAGTTGCTGAGATTGTTTCAAGGTATGTCGATTTTCTTTGATCTTTGTGCTACTTCTAAATTGTACTGTCGGCGCGTTGCTTTGATGACATTGCTTAAACTGTAAGCGACCTTGATCAAAGACGTTTCTGATATATCGACATACTAATCCTTAAGGAATACAGCATCTTATATCAATTTTTTTACACAAGCGAAGTTGTTTAACGAGTACAATAACCGTACCGTATTTAATCTAATAATGCCCCTTTTAAAATTAATTTAATCTTTTAAACGTCCCAGTTTGGAAGATTTTTCTGAGCGTCAAGTGTTAATCCATGGGTTAGTATATGAGTTAAATTTAAGTTTTGCTTAACTTATTTTTTTGAAAAAAAGGGGGGGTGATTATTAGAGATGGGGCATTTAATAGGAACAATATGGTAGGTACAGCTGTGGTTGAGTTATCACCGGCACAAAGTTTTCCCATATGAACTTCCAAAGACCTTGAACCTGGGGCCTCAGAAGCAAAAGTTCACACCCTTGACCCAAAGAGTATCAATACATTAAATTTGGTGAACCTAGATAAAGTGGTTGTTGAGTTATTCTCTTGACAAGGATTTTCCTTATGATGTCCTTGGGACCTTGACCTTTAACCCAGGGGCCTCAAAACCAAAGAGGCATATGATAGACATTTAGGCTACCCTTACATAAAATTTGGTGTACCTAGGTACAGTCATTATTGAGTTATTGTCCGGACATGTTTTAATATAAATTTAGTCCCAGTGACTTTGACCTTTGGCCCTGGGGCCTCAAAACCGAAAAGGCACATCCTTGACACATGGACTATTATCACATAAAATTTGGTGAACATAGGTAAAGTTGTTGTTGAGTTATTGTCCTGACAAAGTTTTCATATAAATTAGTCCCAGTGACCTTGACCTTTAACCGTTAGGTCTCAAAATCAATAGGGTACATCCTCTACTCCAGGAGTATCCATACATAAAATTTGGTGAACCTAGGTACAGTTGTTGAGTTATTGTCCTGACAAAGTTTTTCCAGATGATGTCCCTGTGACCTTGACCTTTGACCCTGGGGCCCCAAAACCAAAAAGGGCACATCCTTGACATATGGGCTACTCTCACATTAAATTTAGTGAACCTAGTTACAGTGGTTGTTGAGTTATCCTCCGGACAAGGTTTTTCCATATGATGTCCCTGTGAACATGACCTTTGACCCTGGGGCCCTAAAATATATCAGGCACATCCTTGACACATGGGCTACTCTCACATGAAATTTGGTGAACCTAGGTACAGTGATTGTTGAGTTATTGTCCAATCAAGGTTTTTTCATATGATGTCCCTGTGAACATGACCTTTGACCCTAGGGCCCCAAAACCAATAGGGCACATCCTTGACAGATGGGCTACACTCACATGAAATTTGGTGAATCTAGGTACAGTGGTTGTTGAGTTATTGTATGGACAAGGTTTTTCCATATGATGTCCCTGTGAACATGACCTCAGACCCTGGGGTCCCAAAACCAATAGAGCCCTAGAACCAGGACACAAAGTGATACATAGTGATTTGCTTAAGCAACGCACCCTTAATGATAACATAATAGTAAGTCAAACTAGAATCATACTCTCAATACAAAGACTGTTTCCACAACTATGGCCATATATTTCAATGGTTCTAATAGAGGAACTTGACAGGATAAAACTACTATAATAAAGTATTACCCTAGCCACTTCTCCTTTATGATGTGTTAGTGTAGTTATAACACCTGGATTTCTAGTAGGT
This sequence comes from Mactra quadrangularis, assembly GCA_025267735.1. NCBI lineage: Eukaryota > Metazoa > Mollusca > Bivalvia > Venerida > Mactridae > Mactra > Mactra quadrangularis. Next base: position 12,742,628 of record CM046305.1, read on the forward strand.
TCTAGAACTTGAACCATTTTATCAGAACTTCCTGTATAGATGGCGCCATCAGTATGTATTAATCCATAAACTCTACCAGTGTGCCCTACATCATACGTCTATAATATAAATATAATGAAATCTTCATAAACAACAAGTTTTGAAAATACTGGAAAATTTCTTTCAAAATACTGAAATATACAGATTGCATATACAATGTACATTGTAAATTACTCATAAAATACTAAAATCAGTATAAATACAGACAACTTTCACCCATTTACATAATTTTAAGTTACCTAATTCACAACAACTTCTATGATATACTTGTCCCTCTAAAGACTGTCAAAAACAGTTTGAAAAATGGGGAGAGACCACTGTTAAACATGAAGGTACAGTGGAACCTGTATTAATGGTCACCTCTATATAACGTGACCCTGTCCATTACGGTCAGTTCAGGGTCCTCCCAAACAGTTTTGTTCTTATTTGACCCTTTATATAGCGTGACCCTCTTCAACGCGGTCAGCCGTCAATAGTTTCGAACCGATTTGCGTTGTATAGCGGTCAGTTTAACGGTCAATTGACCAGAAAAAGTAATTTTCACGGATGTGTAAAAATAACAATCACCATCAACAGCTGACAGAATGCAAACATTTAATCACTCTAAAGGCATGAAAAACATATTACTGCAATAGAATATGGCAATTATTGTTAGTTAATCTGTTAAAGAGATGTTTGTGTGTTCTAACAAACAAGATAGAGTGAAAATTATGTATCAAATAAGATAATTTAAATGTTTATGCACGATTTTATTAAGATTATTTTTCTCCACATTGGAGATATTTTTGTATTGAAATTATTTGCTTCGCAGTTAGTTATGATTTTTCGTCGACATGGCCAGCAATATCTTTATATGAATATGCTTTTCAAGTGGAAAATGACAAGTTATTGAATATTTACATTGTAATAACTGCAATTGTAGATATGCCGCTTGACAATACATCAAGACTGAAGAAATGGCTTACTTTTTTAGCTAGATACTAAAATAGCTTGTTTTATAATTTCATTTCCAATTCATTGTCCAATGAATATTATGTCTTTACATTAATTTTTATTTAAAATGAAACATCATGTTTATATACCACTATAGTATAATTATTGTGATGAAACAGCATAAATAAAATACTTCCTGTATATATTTATTTATTTGTTGGTTTTGAGAGACCCTGTATATAGTGGTCAACTGTCTATAGAGGTCACTTTCAGCCAGTCCCTTAGCTGACCGCTATAGACAGGTTTGACTGTAGCTACAATGTAATAATATATAATCTTAATTAAATGATGAATTTACATTTACAGGAAATTTCTCCTTTACGATACTAAATTATCTTTTCTTGTATTATTGAAGTCTAATTTGCTTGTTGTAATTTCCAGCACATTTCTACATTTAATATTGAACCTAAATTTGTTTTTCTTTGTTATTGTTGTTATATGTATGTACATTGTAAATATCTGAGTGAACCATATTGAATATTTACGCCAAATATGTTATCCACAAAAAATAAAATATTAATATTTATTGTTATTATTCAGAAGAAACAATGAATGCATTTATAACATTTTTATGAATAGGAGTTACCTGTTCTTGTGCGAGGCCCACCAGGCTAGCTCAGTCTGTAGCACACAAGTCTACAGATTGAGGGGTCATGGGTTCGATTCCCAAGCAGGGCATACTTTTGTGGAGCTTGGTCAGGAAATAATTTGTATAGCTATTATCCCTCCTACCACTGATTCTAATTCATGTAAGGCATTAGAAAGTCACTCCAGAAAGTATGCGCCTCGTAATTGGATAACAGCTAAATCCAGAGATTTAGCCTTTCCAAGAACAGTGGGCTGACCGCCATGATATAACCTATACAATGTGCAGCTACGGCATTAAACCCAACAACAACAACAACTGTCCTTGAGTGAAACATGCATTTACAAACATTTAAGTTCTAATTCAAAATCCACACGTACCTGTATAGAGTTTTCATCGAATGAATGATTGTATGTATCAACAACATGTAGTCTTCCATTTTTATCACCAAGCCATAATTGATTACCATCATAACTCATACTGTTTACAAAACTATCAATCTATATAACATAAACAATTGTTTACTATAATTTATACAAAATAACATTACGTGTTTGTGTAAACATTAAAATAAACCAATCCATTCTACAGGTGACAGACCCGTTTTTCCTTATCATAGTATATATTCTCAGGTCTGTCACCTGTGATCCATTCCAAAGGTAGAACAGTATTGAAAATAAAGGTTGTATAGTTTATTTTAAATCATTGCCCTCTCAGTCAATCATCAACAAGACACACATAAAGACAAATTAAAACTAATACCATTTAATACTTCATTGTCATCCTGAACATCCCCTGTCATGGATTAGTTTATGGTATTGTTTACATAAACAGGGTTTTGTTTTTGTGCGAACTGTAGTTAACCAGTACCACACAGTAAAAACTACAAAAGCAGCCAACTTCCATAAGTGGTCACCTGCTTAAAGTGTCCAGTCTTGCTTTCTCCAAATCACAATAATTCTATTTTGAACTAGCAATAAGCAGTCAATTGCTGTATTTGGCCAGTAGTTTCCATAAAAAATCACCAATTTACCTGTATTGTTAAGTGGTCACGGTCTATCAAAATTTAGAATTTACTAAGTGTCACCAACATTGTATGTACATGTATATATGCTATGAAAAGGTCATCAGTTGATTACATGTATTATTAACAGCCAGTCATTTAGAAACTTTATCATTCCTGACCTACAAATATCAATCTAAACATTGTAAGGTTTGGTATCCAAGTGGCAAGTACAGTTTAGAAGCAGTAAAACACTTTTCTCTTCATTTTTCCCATCAGATCTTTAAAGATTTTCAGTATGATAGCTAACACATCAATATTTCAACCTTTATGTATGACTGGTTTATAGTTTTCAGGCAAAGCAAAGTAAAGACAAAGTCCCCGCTGAGTGGATCATCCTTGCTAGATTCAGATTATTTACAAATATTATACCTCATTTGCATAACGTCCTCTATATTTAATATGCCACACCCGGTCCATAAATTTGTAATGGCCTGTAGTCAAGGAAAGCTCGGCCTGTAGTCAAGTATATTGACCGTTTATGAAGTCATATTTTAATTTACTGCAGACAGAGCGTCGAATGTTGATTTAAGCGACACATAGCAGGTGCATGGGATTGTGTACAAAAACATTGTAAGTATGACAATGTTATAATATAATATAATCAGAACAGCCTATAAAACTACCTATATCCAAATTTAGAACCAAGAACTGTTACAGGGTAAAATTCTGTAAGGTTATAGTAAAATTCCAAATGGATGAAAGGATTTTAATTTGGTATAATATAACAAATAAAACATGACCTTGATGGGCAATATACAAGTTTACGGACTGGTTGGTCAGACCTCTGAAGCTATATGGCCCTCAGCTATGCTTCGGGCCATATACCTTCCTCAGTCTGACCAACCAGTCTGTAAACTTGCATATTGCCCTCAAGCCCATGTATTATTTGTTATATAATACACATAAGATAATGGGCCTTTAAAATGATACAAACTTACAGTAAATTTCTACTATTAGGACCATTTAAATCTATTATCCTAATTGCAGAATGGTCTTTTTTCTTCTCAAATTTAGCATTAGGGACTAGACATTGTAAAAATTTCTGTGATATTGTAATAACCAAGTCAGTCATAATAGCAGAACTTTATTGTACTAATAAAAAGCAACCAGAAAAATAGTAAATAGTCAGCAAATGATTGAAAAAGGGAGTTAATAAATGATGTTAAACAGAAAAAAAACCCCAAAACATACCTGAAATTGTTTATACTGTTTACCAGCAGTTCTATCATAGACAGAGACTATACCATCTTCACCACCAGTTATTATATGTTGACTATCACCTGTTATACATAATACAGGTTTCTGATGATAACATTTTCTTGTATAGTTCCTAGGTGAACGTGGATCAGTCATATACAAACGTTTATTAAATCCACTGGCTGCTATAAAATTAGGTTCATAATAAACACCAAGTATAGGACATTCTAGTCTGAAATATATTAAACATATCTATTGGGTTTAACAGCTTGTCTACAACCAATCTCCGTAAACCGATATCCTGTAGAGCGTTGTCGAACAGGATCCCTAAGGTTTGCATGAGGGGGTCACGTTGAGATGACCTTAATGCCAACCAATCAATGTGTAGCTTTCATCTACACGAAACACTATTAATAGCATTTTGATTTCATAATTTCTATCTTTAAACTAAGGTTTGTGAGCTAATTTGACAGTGGAATTAGTCACAGTCTGGGGTTGGATGGCTCATTTCAAATTGGGTGACGTAGACGTTGTAAACAAGTTACTAAACATAACAATCAACTTAACCTCATAAGAAAACAGCCAGATCTAAATTAGCGAGTAGGTGAGCAGAAAATTTTAGATCTGGTTTTAATCAGATTGGACAACAACTTAGGTCATTCTAAGGAGACCAGCCCACCAAACATAGTTTCTCTGGACTCTTGTCTATAACCAGTACTCACCAACAACAAGGCCAGTGACTTCTCCATACACCTTTCTATTAGAAGGAAAATTGACATTATACTCAAATGTATTAACCAGCTATAAATATACTTACTTAATTTCTTGATGAGTAATATCATTATTTCCTAACTCCCACAATCTTACATATGTATCCCATGAGCCAGTTACTAATGTATCTTTATATGATGCCATAGACCATATCCAACCCTGAAATACAAAACATGTCATACTGAAATAGAATTTATACTTTCAAAAGTTCATTGTAAGTCTTAAACAGATTTAGTACTTTATAGTTATCACATCATTGTCTGAAAGACTTGGCTATAACTAAGTAGGTTACCAACCCTTGCACCTGAGTTCATAACTTAGGATCATAAAATAACATGTCCCTATATATAGTCCCCAATAATACCTTACTAATAATATACATGTACAAGGTACTCAAATTTTCTACAGTGATTATCATCTGAGCCATTTTTTTTTTCAATTTAGCTTTTCACTAAAAGAAAATATTGGTTTTGAATAAAAGAATAAACAGTTCTCTAACATTATGTTAAGTAAAAGTTTGTTTCCAATACATTTATGAAATTAATAATAGTTTCAGTATCACTAGTTCGCAGGTATTCATCTACACAACTGTCTTCCAGCTTAATTAAGCCGTGCATTGTCATTATCATAGATTATAAGAAAAGTCTTGCACAGTATATGTACCAATCAAGAGTTTTAACCAGAAGTTAGCAGTGTGAGCCAATCACAATAAAATTACAATAATGAAGACTGTATAAGATATTATATTAAACCTCATATTTTATCGAAATTTTATTTCTGGTGTTACCTAAAGTAATGTGTACTGGGAAGCCTAAGTAATCAATATGAACATTGTACACCTACCTTATGAACTTTGGTTTCAGAGAATATGTTTAGATTTTTTGCAGGTGTGTTACTTTCATGGTCATATTTATCTAGATCATATATATTTAAATACCTATCTCTTGATCCTGCAGCCAGGTACTGTCCTCCCTGTAAACCATATAGTGAAAATCAACAACAAACATAGTTATGTGAAAATACCCTAATTCAGAACCCTGATCTATGGGTTATTCCTTCCGTGTACAGACACAACATTGTATGAGCTAAAATGCCTGCCTAACCATCTGATAGGCTGTCTGACTTATATGTTCACAAGATACAGCTCACCTTCCACAGGCATATGATTTGGTTTTAACAATTAGTGGGTCAATTAGCCTCCACGATAAGTAAGATATTGTTGCTAAATTTATGACATAACAACCACAGAGCCAAACAAAAGCATTACAAGTTAACCTTCATAGACCAAATACTTGTAACATAACAACACACAGTCTACCTTCAGGTACCTTCACCAGGAAATTGTTGCTAAATCTATGATATTAAAACCACAAAGCAAAAATCATATAATTTATAAGTTAAATTTAGTAAGACCATGCACTAGTTACAACTGTTACTTGATTTTTTGGGCCAAGGCAATGATATTTGAAATCTATATAAAAACAGACAGTATACCTTCATTAAATGAACTACATCAACAGCAGAGAAAAACCCATCTTTGATCATAAAATGATGAAAATATTCATCAGGATTAGACCATGCTTTATGTACTTCTTCTCTTTCCATACATGTTTTACTCCAGTCAAAATCTTCTCCTAAAAATGTAACAAAAATTATTTTTAAAAAAAAACCATTGCTATATTTATTGAAAATAACTTTTGTTGGAAGAGGTAAAACAGCAGTTAATCAGAGGTTGTTGCTAAAACAAAATATCTGTGATCTGTAATGAAATGTAAGTTTACATTGCATAATGTTTGATTGAATCTTTTCAAAGTTAGCTATTATTCCAGCATATTTATTTAGCATACAAGCTAAATTCACCCATTGTATAATGTACGAACCTTAAATGTATTGGTTTATTATTTGAAAGTAGTTTTTTAATGACACTAACGTTTCTGAGTAAAGAAGTCCAGCAGTCTCCTACTTTGTCAAACTAACAGTCTAATCTATTTCTAGAAATACAAAAAAATAATTAAAGCAGCTAACAGGATTCATTAGTTATATAATATCTTATATTTGAGTTTTAAGGATGGCACATTGCATCACATTTCAATGATTTTTCAGTCATATAGGTAAAGGGTGATCTTTACCATGGAAAAGGTAGGTAAAATATGACAAAACTATCTTATATAATATTTAAGTTAATGAATGTACTCACTTTCAAAAACAGGTTGTATCTCTTTCCAACGTTGTGACATTCTAGTTTTCCAGTATCTTTCATGATTAAATAACTCATAGAATATCTTACACACTTGATATAGTGACTGTATTATAGTACGAGAGTCTATGAATGAAGCAATATGAATCAATACTTCAGATGGTAAATCAGTTAAACATATTTCACTATCATAGTCATAACAGTCATTATTAGAGTTTATTACATCACCAGTCCCCATGTTATCATTATCATTATCTGATGTTTCCATTGAAATACTTCTAAGTTTATTTTCTAAACCTTGATTCACAATGTCACAACTTTCTGTCATTATATGTTGTATTTTGTCATTTAAGTCATTGTCAATATCAGTTAAGTTAGAATCTCCACCATTGTGAGAATCTCCGGAGTTCTGAGAGAATGATTCCATGTTAGTGTAGGTAACAGTATCAACAATATAAACTGTCTTACAAGTGTTTTACTGCTAACTATGGTTGGACAATTATAACTCCAGTTGTGATTTTATCATCTCTACTGGTTCATAAGAACTGAAAATAAAAATAATAGAATCAAAAGCCTTGCTATTGGGTTAACGCTTCAGGGATGTGGTTGAGTATCTCGCCTGAAACTAAGGAGAACCAGGTTTGATTCCCTGGCAGGGCATTGGCTATTACTCTCATTATTTACTTTAAATATAAAAGGTTGCATAAATTCTGTTACGATTAGGTTTCAGAGTGTTTTTCCCTATGTAGTGCTGAAAACAATATGCATTCCACAAATATAAATCACAGGTGCCCACAATATGCATGGTATATACATTTGTATAAAAAAAGAAGGAAAAATTGTCAGACACCTGTGACCAGTATCTTCCTATCCAACTTGTTGAAGGACACCAGCCAGCCGCATCCCCAGTTACATAAGGCATTCCACAAGGTACTATGCTTGCCCTCCTCCGGTTCTGGTTTTACATTAATGACCTACTGAGTAAAGTAAGTTCCGCCACTCGCCTATTTGCAGACGACAACAAAGAAGTATTAAGTGAAGGACCCAAAAACCCAGAATAACCTCAGCCTCCAGTAAAACTTTTATTGGAAATTCAATGAGTTCCCTCTTGTATTCATGGTTTCCTGGTGGTACTGTAAGGGAAAAAAGTTAACACTTAATAATTTTCGCCCTTAACAAATCACGTATTTTCACGGAAATCAGGGATTTTCATATTTTATGTAGTTTTTTACTATTTTTTTCTCTAAAAACGTACATTTATCATGAATTCCTATCGAAATATACGTTATTATCCACAAAATCGACATATTTTACCATAATGATCGTCCGTAATGGGTAAAATAAAATACTTGATTTCCGACTTTTCCGCCAATAGTCCGTGCATAGAATCCGTGAATTCTGGATTTTCCATGATTCTCTGTGATTTCCGGAATTTCCGTAATAATACGTGATTCATCAGCATTTGATCCGTAAGACACAGAAACACATAAAAACAAGATTGATCGAAATTTTTACATTTAATTTCTACATCTTAGACATTTTATAGATTTAGATTGTTTAATTTGTCTTTCTGATAATTTTATTTCTTGGCATATTGGATGAAACCATTGCTGACACTTTGTGCAAATAAACATGAATCCTTCATCGGGCATTCTACATGTACAAAACACAGGAAAGTTATGTGCCTGTGTATCTTCCACACTTCGTTTGATTTGAGTTCTTGGGAATTCGGACATGTATCCATCATGTAAGCATTTTAATAAATGGTCACGCATTTTGTCATTTTCATAACTGATTGTAACGGGGTCGTGTCCATGGGCCAAATAAACTGCAAATGCAATTGCATGCATACAAACCACAATCGTTTAAATTTGGCTGAACATCGTTATTCATGATACGCATGTTTATAGTATCATTAGGTGTCAGGATAATATATTTGCCACACAACGTTCCACGCTTGTTGATACTCTCATGCTGTATCCACTGTCATACATTCTTATGATTGGGCATGTACCATCGTAAAGGAATCAGATACTGGTCTGAAGCAATGCTTTTGGGCGTAACAACAAGGTTGGAACCCATCGAAAAATCCAAATTACTTGTGTAAAAGGTTCTGTACACAATTAATTATGGAATCGTCAATCCAACCATTATCAAACGTACCTCTTATTCGGTCAAAAGTTTCCGTCGAAAGGTTCGTGGATTCTATACTTTTTCTAATTTGCTTCGTAGTGGAATCTGAAACATCAAAAACCATTGAACCAGCAGGTATGTCTGATAATGGCAGCTCAGTTACTTCAATGCCGATTTCATCTTGATTTTCTTGAGGTTCCGTAATCTCGTCCGTTTTTTCGGATCTTGTTTTTTCTGGGTAATCAATTTCCATTACGACATGTTACTTGTGATGTACTTCCCGCCATTTGTATGTTGCTAAGACGTTCACTTAACAACGTCACAACGTGAAAAAATACACGACGCACCGTAGTCTGTTATGTTTAAAAATAGATTTCTGTGATTTGTCAAATTGTTCATTAAATATCCGTGTTTTGTCATGTCTATAAATAGATTTCCGTAAAAATTGTCCGTGATTTGTCATTTTTTAGTAGAAAATCCGTAATTTGTTATGTCTAAAAATAGATTTCCGTAAAAATTGTCCGTGATTTGTCATTTTTTAGTAGAAAATCCGTAATTTGTTATGTCTAAAAATAGATTTCCGTAAAATCGTCTGTGATTTGTCATTTTTAGTAGAATATCCGTAATTTGTTGTCTAAAAATAGATTTCCGTAAAAATCGTCCGTGATTTGTTATATTCTCTGTATATAAATCGGAGTTTAGTTATTTTTAGTAACAATATCCGTGATCCGTGATTTCCGTGAAAATCTGTGATTTGTTAACCTCCAATAATTTTGACTATTTTATGAAAAATGTGAGTATGTCTGTATCATGTCTGACCGGCAATTTCTATTCCAGGCTAGGGATTTCACGTATTATCATTCTTTCAGCATATGGTTTATCCGACAGACCTTTTACTAACCTAGTTGATCTTCTTCATACATTTTCTATGACTTTTTTTTTAAACATTGTGACCAGACAGTAGATCTAGTTCCAGCTTCCAAAACTTTGTAAGCTTAGCTGCCTTTTTAACATTTCAATTTTCATCAGATCATCAACAGATATAATGGCATTAGAATATTTCAACATTTTTAACTTTTCACGCCACACCATGTCTTTAACCTTTCACCCATGCAACAATTCCCCATACAGTAGAGGGATCTTGCCCAGTAACTGGAAGAAAAAGAAGTATGAAGTGAAGGACCCAAAAGCTGAGAACAATCTCAGACACCAGTAAAAGTTTTATTGGAAATTCAAATGATATAGACAGGTCTGCAAACGAGTGCAACAACAAATACACCCCTCTCCCCAGAAAAAAAGCGAAACAAACAAATTTTAAATTCAAATGAAACAACTTACCACGCTTTTAACTTTTAAGTGAATAGAACGACCTAGTTCAAATCATGAACCCAACTTCGAGATATTTTTGACCGGCCGACTAAATGACAGCAACAGAAATTGTAAGGGTTATATTTTCATAAAAATACTGGATAATTCTACATGAATCACAGATTATAAATATAGTTTACACTCTTCTATTAAATGTATTTGTTTATTTATTCAGTCTATAAACTGAAATGACTAATCTGGTCTATTCTTTGACCGATACTCATAGAGTAACTTCCCTTTATTGAGAACACACAAAAGGTGAATAACTGCTCTTGTTAATTTCTTTGCAGAGTTGTCTTTCTTGTATAACAGTAACTCAAGAATTATTTGATGTACACCTGGACCCCTAAAATACGTAATTATCTTTAAAACTACAACGTCGAGATTTTGCATTGATTATGCACACAGTCTTCTCCCAGCTTTACCGTTTCGTATTAAGATTGTTACTAGAAAAGAAAAAGTCTCTGGATTAAGCTGTAAACCAGTAACTAGACTCATACTCCTATCAGCAATTGACAACTGCTGTAAATGATTTAGAATCTGTGGTAGGAGTGAGAATGGCTGTAGAAACTATTTCATACTTGACCAAGCTCCATGAAAGCATGCCCCCATGGAAATTAAACCTACAACTCCTCGATCAGTAGATTCTGACTGAGCTTCTTGCGCTGCTTTAGTTACAAGGTAATACTTTCATTGCTTGGAAAGCTAGAATTTGCATGTTTACTTTTAAGAATTCTGTAAGGTCCATATTTTTATAAGTAATGTAAGAGCAACAGAGGTAACCCCATAGACTTGAGTGAAAAATGTAGCACCTAAAACTTTACCCAAGTGCAATGCCAGTAGGGATAGCTCCCAATATTCTCTGATTTCAAGCTAAAAAGAAATGCTGGATAGCAACACATTGTATCATTAATATTACTCAACAAGTGAACAAGCTTGACAGCTATAAACAACAGCAAAACCTCTACAAAGCAGCCCTTTACAGAACAAATTCTCTGAACAACAACAGCTTTTGATATTTATCTTGATCATAGTTTAACCACTGCAGAGGAACAACCTCTGAACAGCAAAACATACTTGGAGTACCTTCTAGAGGGCATTGCTCTAGAGAGAATGTACTGTATTTACAAGGCACATACTTCCATCTGAGACTGACAACTGCCCTACATGATTCAGAATCAGTGGTAGGAGGGAGAACAGCCATAGAAATTATTTCATGATCAAGCTCCATGAAAGCAAGCTGATTGAGCTATCCTGGCTGCTCAAAGATTATCTTAGAAAAGAAAACAAACAAACAAAAATATCATTAAGACAAAAAGGTTTTTATTCAGTAAAAAGAGACAAAAACAATGAAATCAGGAAACAACCAATCTGTTGGATGGTAAGATATAAACAATATGAGGATCTAATGAAACTTTATACATGTAATTTAAATATCCACATTATAATACAAGTACACAAACATACTTCAATAATACATTGCCCTCCAAAAGTTGCTTCTAAGAACAATTCATTGAATAGCTATAACTTCTAAGCTCAAGTTTACAGAATTGTTATGCCATTATTTATCTAATGTAATAAAAACATAATATGTATTGGTGCATGTTATTTTTTGAGTTGCAGCAAAAGCTATTGAATAACCTCCAAAACTATAGTCAATGAATTAAGTTCAACCTCCAAAACTATAGTCAATGAATTAAGTTCAAGATATTTTTGTAATTTCATATCCATAAAATGTACTGATTTCAAAAGCAAAATTAAAATCATTAAACAATTAGCTGCATTTACAACCTTTTTAAATTCTATTTAGTACAATGCAAAAAGTAAATGTTCAAAGGAACTTTTGAAGGACAGTGTATGTGAGTAGCACATGGCAAACTTTAAAAAGTCAATAATCACGTACAGGTGGACTTACTCTAGGGAAATAATCAATTAATATTATAGATCAATTTTATTCTACTGTCAGTGGTGCATACATTAAGTTCAAAGATTTAAATCAAACATTATTGATCGTGAGTACAGAAGTACTACAGTAAATATTCTTATCAGCTGGGTTAATATATGTGCCATTGACAGCTGAATAAAATTTAACAATACTTAGTTAAGTATAATAAAATATAATACATGATTGTTTTCATTCATTACAGAATGTTCAATTTTAGAATCATTTTGCAACTTGTGATAGTAAAATTATTAGATAAAACCTCTTCCTGATTTTCAGTTTCCCCCCAAATATTTATGCAATATAGAAAATTATAAAAATCTGACAAAGTAAAAAGCTTAGCAAAAAGCTTAGAAATACTATAATTATTTCTAAAATAAGTCATCAGTTATAAACCATATCTATTGTATTTAATTCATCTGTAAGGGCCACATATAGTAGCCCGATTGATTAGTATACTCACAGCAGTACATGTACACTAACAACCACAATAAAATCAGCTGAGTTAATGTATACACAATTGATAAGTTAATAAAATTTAACAATGCATAAAAGAAATTGTTAAGTTATATGTTAAACAGGGACCAGGAAATTGCCGATTTTTTGGTTTTCGGACCGATTGAGATTTTAAAATCCTTAAAAACTCGCGAAATTTGACCTCAGACCTTTAATTTCCTTAATTTCAAGTATAAGTATTGATAAAATATTATCATACATTGATCAGTTGCATAAACCCACTGTTAATTGTTGTAATATCCTGCTTAATTGTCCCCAGGTTACATCAAGGGCCCTGTATATGTATCCATGGTTACAGGCATCATCTGGGATTGACAGTGATACTTTTTTGATCGAGCACAGCTAGGTACGCTTGATTTGCACTTGATTAATTTGAAGAACAACAGAAGAATATGTTCTTACTTAATCGTGTCCATCGAACCGATTACGTTTTTCAATCGGTCTGTTTGAAACAGATTTCTGTAAAATTGTAAAAAAACAATAATGTTTTACGTAGAATGTTTTATGAATAATTAAAGAAAACAATTAAATTGCTTTTTTTGCCAATTCAAGATTGATGTATTTGTTTTATCTTGAAATTGTTTGACTTAGATCTAATTCATGATTTATTTTTACGTCTTTAATTGAGGTGTGAATAATAAGAAATAATCTTATATCTACGTAATTTTTTAATAATCCAAGGTACAGTTGTTGATAATCAAAATTCAGCCACACTTCTCCCTTCTTTGATGAACAAATAATAAAGAAAACTAATTCCAAATTCAACGAAAATAATTTTCAAAACGAACAGTTATGTCATTAATTTATCTTAAATAGGTGAACTATGCAAGATTTAATATTCTTTTGTGTAAAACAAAAAAAAGCTTGAACCATTGTGAGGAGATGTCATACATTTTCGCGACCCATGCTAGATCGTCACTTCGTATGAGACACGTTTTAATCTACTTTAGTAATTAAAAAGCTTATCATTATTTTACATTTTCCTTCCAAATTTAGCAAACAATGCTTAAAAATGCAAGACATGCAACTTAAGACCTGTTTTTTTGCGCATGCGCAGCTAAAATAATTTCTCCGTACGACGGAGTTTTTCAACAACATTAGAACTGGATGAAACTGCTATTTTTCAAGTTCAGATTATTGAACCTACCGACAATTACGATTTTGGCGACTAAATTTCGATAACCACGTTTTCATGCTAGATGGAAGTTAAGTTTAGTAAAAATTTAAACAAACAATGTCAATGCATAGTATACCTTCTTAATAAAGGGAAGCAAAAAATAAGAACTAATGTGGTCATGAATAAAGAACAGTAAACGGTCTGGTCTGTATGGTACACGTTAAAACCTGTATACGGTACTCGGATCGCCCTGGACCGATTGACTTCGATGAATTTCCTGGTCCCTGATGTTAAACAACCATGTTTAGAGGTTCTCTTTATTATACAATAGATAGCTGCTTTATTTCAACATATGTTAACATTTATTTAAGTCATTTACAGTAACTAGCTCACCTAACTCATATTTCTAGACACGTTCCTTTAACATAACTTAGTTATCTTTCCACACAGAGCCTATATTATCTCCCTATTTAGAGAAAAATGTCATAAATTACTATGTTTCATTCATTGTACACACATACCAATTACACACTAACCCGTTACATCTAAACAAAGCTACATGTATAACACATGCTGATTAACATAACCTTCAATTCCATTTTAAATGAAATATTTTAGAAAACCAAGCAAACTGAGCAGGACATTATCAAGCCTTATCATTTTTTCTTATTGTTGTTTTTTTTAACTGTCAAAACTTGAAAATTTTCACAGTGATTTATCTTATAATGTTTACATCTTATAATAAAGATATAACCGACATGATAGCATGTTCCAAGATCAGATAGATCAGCTAAATAGCTTAGCAGTTAATTTCCTGTTTTCTCAGTCAAGAAAGCCTTCATACTTAGTCACTGTGAAATTATTCAAACATTAAAAGTTGAGAAAAAAACAGACTATACAAGTAGATACATTCAGGCAACCAGTTAGCACTTTACAATGGAATTTTACAATGTACTTATAAACATTAAATGACAAATGTCAATATGGCAAAAAACAAAATTAATAAATTAACATAATGAATGAACAGTCTGGGCTGGGTTGATTCATACAAAGTAAAGTATATGTATGACTACCATATAATACTAAGTCATGGTTCATTTTTCTCAATGGTCAAAACATAAATAACTTCATGGTTACTTGATGAGTTGAAACTATCGTTGCCTAACAATCATGGTTTCCCAATACGCTTCATGATTGGGTAGAACTGCTGGTGTTGAAGAACTGATTTTCAATCAAAATATTTCAGTTACCCTAAAAGCATGAGTTTTAATAAAGTGCATCCTGTCAGCATGAAATTACTCAAGCATTGACTATTGAGAAAATATGGACTATACTAAGGCCACAACAAGTTGATCATGTGTTCTACGGATTTTTCTGAAAAAAGAATGGGGCGAGCGAGCGAAGAAAATTTTTTTAAAGAGTCTTTATTCACTTGCTTTATATAGCGGTTTGACCAAATTTTTATGAGCGAGCGAGGAAATAAAAATATTTTTTTTTGTAAAAACCGTCAAAATTAAGGTGCAAGTGTATCCATAGAACATATGATCAATTTGTTGTAGCCTAATATGAAAATGGTAATTTGCTTTAACTAAATGTATACAAACAAGTACAGTCAGATTAATTGATATCAATGGTAAAATAATCCAACAACTGGTAGAATTTTGCATACACCTAGTCTTTCATCATGTGCCATTTAAGTTCAGGTTTGGGTAATTTTATACATCTATAAGAGCATATAAATAAAACTATACTTCATAATCAGTAAATATTTTGACATTTAGAATAAAATAGAGCACAACCTAACAACAATGTCTATATAACTGTATCTTATCTTACAGATATATCATATATGTAAATCTTTAATAACTACAGACTTAATTCTAACAATTGAAGGGCCAATGCAAAATGGAACCTAAATCCATTTAACATTATTTAAAAAAAAACAACATTGTTTTGATAAAAACTCATATTTGTGATTATTTTGTTTTGATCAATGATGATATAGAAAGAATCATATTTACTTTTATGTTCCAAGGGATTTAATTGGATAAAAACTATCGTTAATTGAAAACTTTTTATTGACCAATATGTCTGGTAATATCTTGGTGCTATGTAAGCTTCTTAAAAGACTGAGAGTTGTAAATATTACGGCATACGTTTTTCAACAACATGAAATGACTATACAAGACAGTAACAGGTTTACATAGGCAATATAAATATGTTTTAATTGGTAAAAAAACTCAATTGCATACATATTTTGACAATCCCTGTCTTCACATAGCAAATAATTTTTCCACAAACATTAAAGATGTTAAGCTTAACTTCTAAAGTCACCAATAATACACATTAAATGCAACAACCTGAATAAGGTAAATGAAGAACAATTTGAGGCTTGCCCGCAAGATGTAGTAAGTGCATTGCCTAAAAGAGCGAGTTAATAGTCTTGCTGGCAACCCTCACTTTGATATATCATAACATATGACATCTTAGCCTACATGACCAATATTGAGACAGTGATTTCCAATCTATAATATATATGTTCTAGATGACAGAGACTAGAACTTTATGCTGCAAGACAGGGCTTTATTCTCTTGTTTACATGATTTAAGAGACCCTACATATCGAGATGGTCCCATGTGCAGCAGCAGACATAACCAGATGGAGATCTCTAGGATCTGACAATCAATGGGATCTGACACTCAATATGGGATTTGATAATCAATGGGATTTGATAATAGATGATCATTGATTTTCAAGTTACAACCAACATAAGACACTATAAATAAAATGAACCCTATATAAATACTAGTTAATTTTTGTTCTATAAAACATATATGTTACTAGTAAGGGGAGTTAACTCCAGTAAAAACCAAAGAAAGGCACGAAGACAAAATAATCATTAAAAGGTAACCAACACAACATATAGTATAAATATGTTATAAAACATATATAATGTAGCACTTAACATAACATTATAACATGTCATGAATACCTATGTCCAGTAACAATAATTGACTCATATACTTAATGTTGCCCTTAATCAATGGCATGCATTTTGTGGGAGTTTTTTTCCATATATTCTCTGAGTACTGAACAATTAACTGAGTACAAAATTAATGCTGTAAGAAATTACCCTAGTTAATATTTTATAGTTTCCATATTTGATGTTATAATATCAAGGGCTGTCCACAAGACTGTAATAACTTGCTCTTTAATGCAATGCTCTAACTACAGTTTTGTGGGCAACCCTCAATAAGTACATGTATATAAAATAATTGACTTTGTATGTAGTGTATGTCATGTGTCAGTCAGAGTCCAGCACTGTGGCCTATAGCTCAATAAACTCATTTGTAATTTATATTTTGAAAATTTCATTTGTTTTGAAAGTTTTTTGTTCTTCAATTATACATCTATAATACAACTACATAGTACACCATTTTACCATAAATTGCAGGTTTTACAAGTACAAATTAACTCTTTCCAAGAAGCAAGCAATTTTCCCACACATGTTGGAAAGTGAACCCATCATTTATCAAGCATGGGTAGGTATGACCTTCAATCAGAAATTTAATTCAAATTGCCATACGTTGAAAGTCTCTCAGCAGCTACTTATTTAGATATGTTCTGAATTCAAATACCAGTGTGAATGTAAAATTAACAACAATAATATAAGCCTAAAATAAAACTGAAAATAAAACGAAGATGCCAAAATGAACAAATTTTGGCAGTGAGTGCAACTTGAATATGATTAAAAATCCTTAACAAAGATATACATTGAAAAAGAACATATAAAGCAATAATATAGTCATTTGAGTAAAAGCAGTGTACAACCAAGCTGTATCAATAATAATTATATAACAAGAAATGTAATGCGGAAACCACATTAAAGCCGGATTTAAAATCTTCAACACAAAAATTACCAAGGGAAATAATCAATAATTAAGCCAGGTAGAGTTAAGTTACTTTCTAATTCTGTTCATCATATGGTATGTTATCATTGTATGAAGTTTCATAAAGATCTGACAATAAATTGCAGGAATATAAGCTAAATTGAAAACTTCGACGCAATTGTTAACAATGACACCTGACTGCCCGCTGAAAAATCGTTGAAAAATCCGGCTAAAAATCATCAGTTAAATGCAACATAGCTTAAACTCCTTTCTCCTGAATTTTAAATGAGATTAAAAACAAAACAAGTATTTTCAGTAATACTGCAAAATCCCAATTGGTCTCTTCAGTCCTTTAAATTTCAAATCTAGTCCAACTTTTCTTTAATGGTGTCATGGAATTAATTTTACAATCACAAAAAGGTGATTTTTTGACAAAAAATGAGTGAAAGCAGAGATGCATTAAGTTGACAAATTATTACTATACTAGTATTATCTAAAATGTAAAGTGCTAACTAGTATAGTGTGACCACACGAATATATCGGCAGGCATTTTGCTATGTTTGTAAAAGGTATTTAAAAGATGAACATTAGTGAGGGATAAAAATGCCTGACTCCAGATCATGTCCGACTCTCGATCAGTTTACCCAATGACATGGGTATAGAATAATCCCAATATAATAAAAGCACCCTGTAATCCTAGAAAGTTTCTCTTACACAAAATATAAAATACATGAATCTTGTTTAATACTTGAACAAAAATTGTTAACTTGGCCTGTTACTATAATTACACAAAACATGATTACAATAACTTACCGTAATATTCCTTCTAATTATAGAAATACATATTTCCTAGAGATACATATCATTAGAAACAAATACAATGTTTATACTCCTTCAAATTTTTACTTGTAACAGTCAGGTGAGCAAGAAATTATAACTTATACATCTCGGTCATGTCAACTTTATAAAAGGATATTTTGTCATTAAAAATGTAAAAAATGCCAATTTCTCAGTCCAGATTGGTGAAGCCTCCAACCCAAAGAATTAATTACCATAATTATTATTACACTATATCAAAAAGAAAAATTCCATCAAAATAAAAAATAACCAAAATCAAAAGTAACTTTAAGAGTTGCTAGAGAATCATTTTTTTAAATACAAAATCAATAAGTCAAATACTGACAGCAAGACGGCAATTTAAAATAATATCGAACCATTTCAGAAAAAAATACAGAGAAAAAAATTCTGATAAAAATATTAAAAAAAAAACAACAACAAAAACAATGACACAATATAAAAATCTTGATCAAAGGTCAATTTGTAAGTAGTACGGTTTTAGATGGCGTGTCTTTAAGAACATTAACATGAAAAAAAAACAAGAACAAAAAAAACATAAAATATTTGTAACATAGTTACTAGATACACTTAATCAAAACTTCACAGCAAATTCATAACCTATGATATATAAATCACTCAGTTTTCTCTAGATCTCTAAATATTCCAAATTTTCAAACATCACACATTTCTACTTAAAGTCTTTGTTTTAACACTCATAGCACACATTTACACACACACAGTCCAATATCACTTAACTCTATACAATCTTATAGGACAGAAAAAATCACAATCTACATTACAATATTTCAATCAAGGCAGGTTGAATTGTGCTTGTCAAGTAAGATTTCTTATAATTAAACTCAATGGTGGCGAGTTCCTATGTCAGAAATGTTGAGGGGCGAGTTTCCTAGACATATTGCTAGGCATTTCCTAACCTAGCTAGTTCTTTGTGCCCTGGTACCATTCCTACTCCAAAAGGAATAGTTATGTGATACCAAATTCAGGGTACCAGGGGGCAAATCGCTAGCTAGCATACGCTTAGGAAACTTACCCTATATTTGAAAGCAGACAAGTGAAAATTTCCTTTCCACAAATCATTAGACAAGATTTTGTGCAATATTAAACCCAAGTTCATAAAGTCTATTTGAAATGTCAACAAACTGTATTAAAGTAAGGATGTCTTGAATATCTGTTAAATCCAGTTATAATACATGGATGTATGCATTTAAATTTCAAAACTGTAACTCTGGACAAGTGACCAGTACCACACTGAGGATTTTATAATTCACCATCTCTAGAATAAAAGGGAAAATGTTCTGATTTCCACACCCAAAAATTTAACTGATATATCCACAATGTATAAGAGTGATATAATGGAGCTACCATACAAGGTTTAAATGAACAGTTCTAGTCTAGATATATGAAACATATAAACAACAAATGATATATATATAACTATATGTAGTAACATCTGTGACACAATGTATTCATTCTACTTGTTCCATCCATCTAACTACGCCTCTTTGTACCATCTCACGATTTACTGCTATAGACTGCAAAAAAAAAAGAAACAACATTTAATGTATTAGATATCAAGTTGAGGTCTTTTAGAATAGTGGAACATAATTCAATATTTTTTATTGTTTGTTTCTCAAATGTCAAACCAACAATAATTTCACAGTGACTTCTTGTGTTCAATGTTTGTGGTAAGACAATGTTAAGATTCAGATGGCATGTAATAAGAGTGGACAGAACTGACAAAAAGTTCAGAAGTTTAAAGCCAGAAGCTGAATCAAAGTTCCACTTCCTTTTAATATAAGAGAATGTTTTAAGTATTGTAACTTTCTTGCAAAATGTTCGACTTAAATAAATTTAAACAAGGACAGGAGCTGGCTGTCCAATAATTACAGTGCAATGTCATAACCACTAGGTCACACCCTCTCTTCTAGCGGACCACCAGAAAGACAATTGCTGCAGGCCCCTGAAGCTAACTTCTAAAGAGGATGGTAAGCAGGGACAAATAAACATTATAATAAATGTTACATACTCTATGAGGTACCATAAGTTGAAATATTTCTACATATGGTGTACCATCTTCAGCATGGCCTGTAACACGACCTTGTAACATTTTACCTTGTGTTAACTCTTCTAATACTACAGCTGCCTCAGGACTAAAATATTGCTCATCTAAAATACACAAACATACAAATAATAACTACAAACAAATCTGGAGAAGAAAATTTCATAATGAAAAAGTTCAAAAATTTTAACTTAGGAAATTTCCGAAATCACTCTAATTTCAGCAGCTTTCCACAGAAGTCTCCCAAGTCCCAAAGTTCAGACCTTAAAAAAAGGTATAGAAAACATAAACCCATATATTTTTGGTTATGTTTAAAGCAACTATCAAGGTGACACCGTGTGCGAATTTAAGATACCTAACAGTTTCCCATAACTCACTTCAGCATGGTTTAACGCCTCACTTTTGTTTGGTTTAACACCCTAGCAACACATTATATAGGTCATATCATGGCAGCCAGTCAACCTACTGTACATTCCTGGAAAGGTTTAATCTCTGGATTAAGCAGTAAACTAGTTCCTATAAAAGTATAAATCTAACCCCGACAACTATTATCAAATACTTACACTCTAAATGAGTAATATTAGCCATATAGCATTCCACAGCTTCAAATGGCAAAGTCATAAAATCACTACGTATTTGTTTTAACAATGTATTAGATATTCTACTATATCCACCATAGTCTACATATTTTATATCACATTCATCTGTCTCTTCATAAGTAGCCATTATCTGAGCTCTATACCATCCATTTAACATAGGTGCAGCACATATCACACCAGCTGTAATATTATATCATAAAATAATACAATAAAACACAATATATCTGTCAATTTGATAAACAATACAATACATTACATATTTCTTTATTTAGCATAACCTATGTACAGATTATTGCCTTAAACAATGGGATACAGTAAAGTTACACTATAAAGATCATCGTGGTTCAAGCAAACTCATGATTTTAACACATTCTTAGCTCTATATTGTTTATTATTATTATTATTATTATTATTATTATTATTATTTTTAACAACTTAAAGTCCAAAATGTTTAATTTGAGAAGAAAAAAGTCCCTATATCTAGACTGTTTCGCTTTGAAGACCATTAATTTTGATGGTCATAGCTAGCTAATTTAATGATGGCTTTTCAATTTCATGTTGAAAATATCTTAGGGCAATACTAAGCAACTTTCCTCCTCAATAATTATCATACCTGGTGTGATATTAACATTTTTTAAAATATATCATTTTACTATTTTTAGATTAATTTGAATGATCATGCTAAGAAATTGTGCATTGCATTGACTTTCCCATGGTGGATAAAATCACTTATTGGTCAGAATAAAGCCACATCTTTGATCTTCTACGTAATTTCATAAAACATTTTTGCTTAATGAAAAGCCAAGAGAATTTCTGTTCAAACAATTTACTTCATATATGAAGGTCAGGCCATGTTTGTTTTGAAAGGTAAAACATTACTTACATTCTATAGGTCTGGGTATATCAGGAACATTTCCTTCTCTCATGTAACATTGATTCATGAATACATTTAAACGATCCAGTGATGGATAACTAGGATGTGTAGGTTGTTGTACGAAAATTCTACCAGCATCCACTATACTTGATACAACAATATCCACTGATACACCTTCTGGTAGGCTAAGCTGTAAGTATGATACATGGGTCTAAGTTCTAACATTCAAAACCCTTCTTTTCAAGATTTCTGCAGCTTTAACATATGAAAAGATTCCCCCCAAAAATCCTCAGTCTTGAACCAGTCATACTTTAACCCACACAAATAAACATATATATTAAATATGTTTTTTTCTCCAGGTAATTTTTAGCTGAATTTAGCACTATTCCAATCCCAAAAAGGCATATTTTCTCTTTTTCTGTAACAAAATCTCTCTTTTTTTATAACTTATCACAGTTAAATGCATTTTTTGCATTTTATTGCACAATGAAGTAGCTGTTTCCCCTAAATGGACCCACCACCTAAAGCCCTTAATTTGAAAATTAACACAGATTAATATATTACAATTAAACAGAGTTTAAAACTAGAGCTTTCAGCATAAGACTTGCAGCTGTGATTATAACTGCATCCTATAACTTGCACATAACTGTGAAGACTTCTAAATCAAATTTTTAAAAGCAGACAATATTGAATGCAAAATGTGACCTTCACTTTGTAAGTTATTAGAAAACTGATAACATCAATTGAAGATATTCCAACAGAAGGGAGATAATTCAGGACTAGCTAAAATCAATACATACAGAACAATATAAATAATTAATAAATATCAGCCACAATAACTAGAAAGATTAATTGAACTACCCTCTAGCCTGAATAGTAACTTACTACTAAGTTATAAAATACAGATAAAACAATTATTACGAAACATTATAAGAATTCAAGGATGGCATTAGATTCTGTATATTTCCAGAGGTGGTAAAATTAGAATCAAGACAAAAGATCAAGTATCATGCAGGAACTGTTCTTTTTTTGTAAAGAAAGTTTTTGAAAGTATAACTAACACAGAAACCAAGTTCTAGTCTTCTAAACAGGAAATAACAGTGACATTTATGTGAATCATACTCAACATTATTTTAAACTCTAACCAACTTACCCCCATGACCTGGAGTAATAGTGGTAAAGTCAGTGAACATATAAGCATTATGTTAGCTTATAACTTAAGACTATAAAATGCAAATCCTTTTTTTAAATATATCAGAAACACACACAATTTTGCATGTTTCTTTTTATCCAAATGTTTAGTGCCACAATATTAACCTGAGCTTGAACTAGTTAATTATAATAATTACTCACTTCACTTTCAATAAATCGTGAGTTTCCGTATGCGTTTATACGGTTATTCACATGTTTATAACAACCTAAGTGACAATAAATCAATTTTGTAAAAGTGACATGCTATTGTACTTTTAATTTTGGACACTTTAATTTTGGGGAAAACATGTAAGTCTGCAATATTGTGACACAGTTTCAAAGTACATGTATTTATTCTTATGAAAACAAAATTAATTGTTCAGTACGTGTATTTTGCCAAAAGCTTCCAATAAAGGGCGACTTACAAAGACAAAAATAGACAGTAAATACTGAGTTTAATATATTCTTGCATAAAGGTCAACCTCAGGTTAATACTGTCGGACTATTATCAACAATGCAGTCATTGCCTAAATCCAAAAGCCCATAGCCAAGTACTTGTGAAAATTGATATGAGATAGTGGGCACTTTACTAAGTCTATATAACATAAATTGGGTTAAAGCTTTGGAAGATTTAATGCTGCAACTGTAAGCTGTGTACCAGGGATACAAGAGACAATTAACTACAAACCTGCATGATTTCTGGCATGATCATAGTATTAACACTTGGAGGTAGTTCTGAACTTGGAAATCTGATATCAGGAAACTTTTTTTTAATTATTCTACAAGCACAATCTATTGATTTCTGAGTTCCTAAAACAAACATTTAAAAATAAAAAGTTTAGGATATCTGATGGAACCATGAAATATATGTATGTAAAACTGATTTAGCTGTTGTTAAATTTCATTCAACTGTCAGAAGCACATACATTAACTTGGCTGATATTACATGAGTACAGAATTACTGTAGTGAATGTTAAATTCAGTGTGGAGTTAATGTATGTGCCACTGACAGATGAATAAAATTGAAAAATATCATATTTAAAGTAATTTATTTCCTGACTAAAAAAAGATGAAAAAATGTTACATTATATGCTCATTAAGTGATTCTTGAACCCAAAATTATGAGAGCATTCCTGGCAGTTGAATATTTATAGAAATTGGAAATACCCTAGTCTCCCAACATAGCTTACATAGCAATCCCAGCTTACTTACGAACCCTCAATCAGTAGACTTGTGAGCTACCAACTGAGCTAAGCTTATTACCAACAAATTCATATACAAACCTTCAATAACACAAATCTGGAAATTTGGTGTATAAGGATTATTCTGTAATCTTATTTTAGCTCCTGATTGTTGACAGATCATTTTAATAGTTTTCCCACTTCTACCAATAAACAAACCACACAGATCTGATGGTATATTAAACTCAAACAAACGTTCATCTTCTACAGCTGATTGATTCACATTCTCATTTACACTTCCTCCTTTACCACTGTCATTAGAGGCCTGGGAAATAAAATGATATATATTAAATATTTATCAACATGATTTATTATGGATAAGTACAAGAAATAAATGATTTCAAAATTATACTGATTATTCTATATATTAGAATAGCAGGGCCCTGAAGCCTGTCCCTTTTCTCTCCTCGCTGTCCTCTTTTCCTATGTAAAAAGTTACTCCAAAACATCAACCATCTGGTGCATTTTCAGAGTTCTAGAATAATCACTGCATTATCAGTCTATGAAGTCAGTAATTCTCCAAGATATCCAATTTCAGTTAGAGCATTCTAAAGTTTAACTTCAACAACTAAAATTGCACAAAAAGAATGTACAGTAACTTTAATGAGCAACTAACACTATCTTGAATATCAGATCTATAAATTTAGATTAATACAATTGTGTTTAACTGGGCTTTAAAGAGGTAAACACATTCTTAGAGGCAAGCTTTTAAAATGTATAAATGTATAAATCTACTAAGTTTATTCACTAGCTTATATGGGGGTGATCCCCATACTCTTGTTTCTATGGGCTTTTCACTATGGCCAAGGGGCAGCAGATTCACAATGATAACTAAAATTTCCAGAACACCTAAGATCAGAATCATTCATGCTAGGAATCAAGTATTTCTAATTCAAAAACATACAGGTCTCACTCTTACAGACTGATACAGACGTTTTACCAGACATTATAACCAATGATCAATTAATTATCTGCAAGTCCACTTCTATATATGTTATATAAATACTCGAAGTTTCTGCCAATTATGTTTGTCTATTTCTTCTGGTGCTTTTAGTATCTATAGTCACATTGAACAACTGCTCAGTTATGTTACTATGCTGGTCAAGTGTCTAGCCTAATGTTACAGGGGCTGTTTAAAAAAACCTTCCAGTCTGATATTTTTTAAAAATCATGCAGTTTACTTAGGATTTTTCTTTCCCAGTCAATGAAATTACAGTACATTTCCCCAAATATTTGACATAATTAAGGCCATTGGCACCTTCCTAAAATACTAAAAAAGCAGACTTGATGGTTTATTTGTGTAAGCAGTTTTATCATTACAACTGGTTTGCTTAACAAGTTTCCTGGACAATATTCAAACCAGTACAATACAACCTTTCCTTTAGCACCTGCAACAAAATTGGAAGAATCAACCCATGTAGAACTACTGGGGAAAATGTGGATACATCTAACCCATACTCCAGCAGGGTTTACATTCAGGATTTCCAATTGGGGGTCCCAGGGAATCTCATGCAGATTTTTTTAGGGTCCTGGTTAGGAATCAGGGGGTCCCCATTTATAACTAATAATAAAACTGACTTAACTCCATAATTACATGAAATATGTTCCAATGTCCATCTATGTTGGATCATGTTGTTACTGTTGATGTGTTTCTGGTGGCAAGGTAAAAAAGAAGGGTAGATAGGTAGGTTTTTATGCTCAATCAATGATTGTATAAAACCAGGAATAATTATTAATTAAAGGACATCAATTTTTTATATAATGGATATTTTTTTTATTTCTGCATACACTTATCCAACTTTGCTTAAATTTGATTTTTTCACATAACAAAATTATGATCGGACCTGGGTACGAAAATTTCACGATTCAATTGACTTTTTGGCGTCAAAATAAATGGTCTGGCCAATTAATACATATCATCATGAAATAATTGGGGTTTAAATTATATTTGAAAGTCACTAAGTTAAAAAAAAAAAGAAGCGCCGCAATTCGACGAAACCAGGTTTTCAACGACCAAGTTTGGATGAGACAGAAATGATTCATTTGAAAGCAACAAAATCAATACATGCAAAATGAAGCAATTACGTGGAAACTGAATTTCTATTTTTAGTGTCAGTGACCTTGACCTTGATCACAGACACCTGGGTAGCAATCCCAAGCTGCATCTTGATATAAGCTGCCAATACACCAAGTTTGTTGTCAATAGGTCAAAGCAAACTAAAGTTATTGAGCGGAAAGTGAATTTCTATTTTTAGTGTCAGTGACTTTGACCTTGATCACACACACCTGGGTAGCAATCCCAAGCTGCCTCTTAATATAAGCTACCTATACACCAAGTTTGGTGTCAATAGGTCAAAGCAAACTAAAGTTATTTAGAGGAAACTGAAATTCTATTTTTAGTGTCAGTGACCTTGACCTTGATTACAGACACCTAGGTAGCAATCCCAAGCTGCCTCTTGATATAAGCTACCCATACACCAAGTTTGGTGTCAATAGGTCAAAGCAAACTAGAGTTATTGAGCGGAAACTGAAATTCTATTTTTAGTGTCAGTGGCCTTGACCTTGATCACAGACACCTGGGAAGCAATCCCAGGCTTCCTCTTGATATAAGCTACCTATACACCAAGTTTGGTGTCAATAGGCCAAAGCAAAATAAAGTTATGGAGCGGAAACCAAAAGTTGACACCCGCCCGCCCAGCCGCCCGCCCGCCGACTTCGGCATTACAATAACCTGGTTTTCATTGAAAACCTGGTTAAAAAGGCAGGGTAAAATTTGTAATTATCGGCAAAAAGTGAAAGAATGGACCGTTAACGGGAAAAGAACTTTGTCTGTTTCATTCCCAATTTGACAATTATAATATTGTTTGTAAACTAAAATTCAGGCGACTGATTTAATAATTTACTGCTGAAGCGTATGGATAAATGTGTGAATATTTAATTTGATAAACACTCTTCTAGTTTTCTGGTGTCCATTATCACAAATAGCGAGCGCGAAAGCACAATGTCCGTGACATGGCAACATTGTGTCTATATTTAGTAACACATCTCGTCATCGTATCGTGCGTACTAGATAATACTTAATCTCTTTTTGATTATCACACCTACGGACCACGAACATGCTAACCAATTTAAACAATAGTAATTATAGTATCAATTTACCAATCTCACTATAAAATCAATTTATCGAAATAGTTATTTACCGGTTAAGTATGGAAAACGGGCTTTATATTGTCCAATAATGGCGGCCTCCGCGTCACCTATCAAAAATAAAAATCACCAAGATTATCAGTTTTTAAGATTTTTGCATCCCAGAAGACGCAGGCTATGTTATATCGTGGGTCCTGGAATCGAATTTTGCGTCTGGGACGCAAGAATTCTGCGTCACTGAAAACCCTGCTCCAGAGCAATCATTTTCTGATCATAGCAGTAGCCTGCTTTTATCTGTAAAAAGAAAAAACAGTAAACTGATGCATACCTCACTAAGATTATCACAGTTTGACGAGGAATCTGAATTGTTTGTTTCTGCTCTGTCTACTTGGTTAGCATTTTGTATGTTTTCATTCACACATGTAGTATCAGTGTCATTTGTAGCATTAACATTATTGTCAGAGTTCATTGAAGCTTGCTCCACTTCTAATGTCTCTCCATTTACAGCATTGTTCAAAGTTTCATTAGAATTAATGTTGGAAGTATCGGGGCAAACAGAATTACTGAGATCGGGTAAATTACTATCTTCAGGTATCTCATCACACCATGAACGACTCATTGGTTCCGAGATATCCTGGATTATTTCATCCTCTAGAACACTACAGGGTTCAGTTACTTTCACTTCTCTATTGTTTGACTCATTTATCTTAGAATCTGAGTCTGTTACAGACATACTTTGAGATGAATGGTTTCCTTGAGACAATTTTGCTGGAGATTTTTCTGAGGTTTTGTCAGCAGCAGACTCAACTTTAATTATAACAGAGTCCTGACTAGCAGTATCATATGTAGATTGTAATGTATTCACTTCAACTGGTGAGATTATTTCTTGTTTAATAGACTTTACAGTTACAGGAGATTCACTGCTATCATCATCAGATCCGAGTGATTCTTCCTGGTTTATTGTTGAATATGAAGGCTTAGAAAATGATGGTTTAACCACGGCTTCAACAATTTGTTCTGTCACAATAGGTACTGGTGCTCCATATTTTAAATTTTCATTATCTTTTTTTGCCGAAGTTTCAGGATTATTAGCAATTTTGGTAATTATGGCATCTCCTTTTTCATTCACTGCCAACTCTTTTGGAGTTTCCCTTTTCTCCACTAAACTTTCTTCAACATCTTTAAGCACAACTTTAGAGGAATGAAAGGCAGAGCTTTGCTCATCTAAATTTATTGAACTTTTCCCAGCAGAGCCATTAGAAACTTCAGATGTCTCATTTTGTTTGGATGATTTGTTTCCAGCAATACCATCCTTTTTGTCTGGAGGATCAGTTGGTTGTTTGCGCCGAAAGTACCACAGTAAGCCAAACAAGGCTGTAACTGCAGGAACAGCAATGGTAATTATTGCACGCATACTTGACATTTTACCAAATTACTATAATAGCATCTGAAATGGACAAAAAAACAAGCATATGAAGTAACCAAGATTCATCTAAAGGTATTAGTGAATAACGACAATTACCATTGTTTGGTGATTGCATTGAAATTATTTACCAATTACAAAACAATTGAACACACAAATACCAGCTAATGGTAAACAGTGTTCAATCTAGAGCGCGCCATTGGCCCCTAATGAACGCAAATAGCGCAATATCAATTGTCTATTGGGCACGTCGGGCACACTCGCCGAAAATACGGCTTTATCAAGAATTTGACAACTTTTCGTTTATTCTATGTCATTTAGTTTCGTTACATCCATTTTGCTAAATTAAACGGGTACATCAGTCTTTGAATTTAGCCACCGGACCAAAGACCGAGTCCGCGATACGCATTAAATTTTTAACCACGCCTTTAAATATCATTTACAATTAAGAATTTTTTTGTAAAACAAACCTATGTTCAATTATGTGTGCTCTAAAAAATCAATAGTGCAACATATATGACGGCTCGATAAAATTGATAACATAATCAAATGGTTGCAATTAACAAACACATGACAAACTTTTGTGTACATTGATTGAGGTAGATAAAACTCTTTTATGTTTGCCGAGAAGCCAATAATTATTGTAATGAATTATTAGCGTGCTGTGTGGCAGTTTAAACAGACATAATTAGTTGGATTTTTTTAAGACAAATAAAGATGAGAACAGCAGTAATCTCGGATTAGATAATGAACTTATTCATTAAATTCCACAAGTAACAAACAACTTTGTCAAAATTTTACAACAAATAAAGTTATTTCTATTTTAATTATTCATAATATGGTTTTCTATTTAGTAAAATTAAAATTCCTTCAATCTTAGTTTGTAATGTCATTCATTTTCGCGACCCACGCTATCGCAATTTAAATTGAAACATTCTTAAATCTTCGTTAGTTATTTGATAACCATTTTATTTTGCTAATAAGCTCTTCTTAATTTAGCAAAAAGTAAGAAACTACTGGTTGGCTCAATCAATTGAAATTGTGAAAAACGGAAGAGTAGTCGCCACGTAATCTTTCAGCTAATGCTGTGTTTCTGAATAAAAACCAATAATAAGCATGCACTGTCAAATGTAAATTAATACTTACGAAAAAGTACGATAAAAGAACCAATTTAATGAAAACATATTTAAACAAAGAATTAATAATAAGCACTGTGCGTACAGTTTATTGGTGATGCATGGAAAACATAGCAACATTTAAATATGGCGTGCCTTGCTCAATTTGTCAAAATGAGACACTTGATAATAATAACAGAAATTAACAATTAAAAGGGTAATACTTTGATATTTTATTCATGGTCCTCGTTTTTCATCTTGGGCCCCAAATTTTGACGTCCATGGGCCCAACGGGCCTCCTCTCGGACCATTCTAGATTGAACACTGGGTAAATGCTGAAAATCTGCATGTGCCATAAGAGTTACCAAATTGTGTGGACACAAACTGAACTTTTTTGTGCACACAAGGCCACAACAAATTGATCATATGTTTTTACTCGCCAGTCAGAACAAGTGAGTGCTAATTTCTAAGACAGCACCTACATCTTTAGCTTTGAAACGTCCGTCATCAATTTGACCGTTATGATTAAGTCAACTTTCCTCTTTAGTTTTACTTACTACTGATTTAGAGCAATCAATGGCCAAACAGCCCAGAACATGTGTACAGGAAAAAGAAAATAAATGTTACTAGATATTAAGTCAATTTCAAATATTGTCATTATAGCTTTAATACTTGGAACACTCAAGCTTTTACCATGAGTAGCAAGCAATGTTCCTACATGACATGAGGCAGTCTTTTTGGACAATACACAGGTGAAGGACACTTGACTTTATAATGATTTGCTGATCATAAATTACATCCGAGACAATTGATATCACATTATAACCGTTTATAAATAATTGTTCACATATATCTGACTCTTAGACAAGAAAATCAACTGATTAGTGAAAGAAAAGCGACCTTTCTCTATGGTAAACAATACCCCACCCACCCAATAAACATAAGATATTCATTGCGCATATTTTCAAGAACTATTACGTGACATGCAGTTTACAACTACCCGTTATAAACAACTCGCATACATATAGAAGAATAGTTTTCGTATATTTTAAGAATGTCATTACCATACAAAGACGATCGTTGTTCTCTCTGTTGACTTCCACACGTGGTGGGGGACAACGGTTTTCCAATGGCGAAGTCGACGAGATTTCTCGAGACTATGATTAAAACTACTTTTATGATGACCTAATATTCTTCCACGACTTATTCTGACCTTTATAGGTCAAAATATGATTATTGTCTTTTGAAGAATTTTTCAACCTGATTTCAAATAAGAAAGCCATTTACTTATTTTTAATATGACTAAAAATACATTTAGTAGTTCCAAGTTTGATAATGCATGAGCGTTTATTGGAACTACTTTTTTGGCTTTGACAGGTGATTGCTAGTTCATGAGTTATAAGGACAAAACCAAAACATAATCATATGTGAACTGGCTATTGATCACGCAAGAATAAATTATGCAGTTCTTAATGACGTAAATGGCGAAAAAAGACTTGATGTAAATTCTATTTTTGATTTACAATAATTTTAGTGACATGTTGGCATTGTAATATATGGAAATGTTAGTGTTAAAGTGTTTTAGTTTTCAGTTCTTGTGAAATTATGGCAGAAAGGTTCAGCTCTGAGCCAGTCTGTGGTGAATTACCAAACACAGTAAACTTGACTTATATGTAATAATTCTAAGCAACATCAAGTGATGGAGATTGTTGGTGAATATGAATACAGCAAGAAGGACTTGATTGGTCATGGAGCCTTTGCTGTGGTGTTTAAAGGCAGATTGAGGAAGGTAAATAACCCTTTATGTCCTTTGTCTTGAGATTGATCAATGAGTGTAAAACTCCCTTAGACCTTGTAGGCTAAAAGCTCTATTATTATTGATTCCATTTGACTACATAAACTTGTCATTCATTTTGGAATAGCTGTGCTGTTTTGATTGTTAATACATACGATATGTGGTCGCTATGTCTACTAACCTTGGAACCTTGTATTCTTCAATTCATAGTTGAATTGTTGATATTGGATCTTAGAACTTCTAGTGAAGCCTAGACAGTGTCAGTGTGTAATATGTATCATTTGATCCAGACTTGATACATCTCGCTATGATCAATAATATATTAAGGAAAGGTTTTATTTGTTGTCATATTTCATCTTACATCAGGTACAGCTGTAGAAAGATTGTTTTTTTTTTTAACTGCCTTACAATGATATTTGATTGAGAAGATGATTTTGTCTCTGCCAACACCGCATTCTCGATCTATAGATCTATAGACATGAATGTCAGACGATCAGTCCCCAGTCACATCTGTCCTTAGATTATCTGTCCTTCTCAGACCTAATAAATATTATTCAGAAATCCATTTCTTTATATTTTTGTGATTGTCATGAATTTTGAAGGGATGGATAAACATGTAAAGGGTCAACCATGGTGCATGTATTTATAGAAAACCCCTGAAATATACATATGGACCCCCTAGGTAACTTTTATACTTGAGCAGCAACCATTTTAGTATGTTTGTGTCTGGCACAGGTGTGATACAGTGATGTGTCCAAGTTTCTCTCTAAGAATTCCACCAGTTTACCCAAGGTGATCAGGGTGCTTAGCTGGTTGATCCAAAATAATAACTTGTCCAGTAAAGAAAATCATGCCAATATTCAAAATATTTACTGTATAGTACTAGTAATTGTTGTTATATCTGGAAGTTACATAACTTGATAGTGTTACTAAGTGTATGCATACTTTCATGTTATATAACCTTTTATTAAAATAAATGTGTTCCAAATTTTACAAACCATACATTTATCTTTTTTTAGCTATCGTGTTCATTGATGTATGCATGTATGATCAAGTACTCTTTGTTCTTTTTTTAACATGAAGTAATTTAGTGCAACTTATAAAGATGTTCTCTTTCATGCTTGGTTGACCTGACTGTTTTATATAAAGCCCTCCAGTTTCATATGTGCTAAATAATACATGTAGGCAGATGTTATGCTTGATGCCTGCTGGTATTAGAAATCAAAGTTCTTTGTTTGACACAATGTTTTTGTTTACTATTGTCACTGTGCTAGAAGAGCACCGGCATTTAATTAATGTGATAATGTGATAATGCAATATTGACTTTTCTTTGTTTTGATTATTTGCCTACATTTAGTACAGGTATGGGTTAATGATCGACATCACACATATATATTTGATATATATTTGATATATGTGACGGTTAGACAGCTGCTGACTACATCTTGTTCATTCTTTATTGCAAATTCATCTTTACTTTGTTCACAGCTTAAAATTATATTATTACTTTTTGGTATATAATTTGTATATATGTCTATGTTAGGTCTGTTTTCTAAAATATGAAGTATCTGATTCTGAATTAATTTTTATTGCCATTGTTTTGCTATCATTTGATTTCCACATTTTTAAATTTTAGTAGTGTTGTCATTCATGTCCTGATAACTTGTAAACCATCTGGAAGCCTCATTGATGCAGCTGACATACTTTTGATGTTTATGTCTAATTATGTAAGGTCATGTCTTTTAGATCATAATAGAACTGTTTACTACTTTAATATTTTATTCATCATTTATTCATACTGTCTAATGTGTGATTATTTTATCTATTTTTCAGCGTCCTGATAAAACTGTTGCTATAAAAAGCATCACAAAGAAAAATATCGCCAAGTCTCAGAATTTACTTAGTAAAGAAATAAAAATTCTTAAGGTGAGCTTTTATTAAATTTAATATTCTGCTATAGGTATTCATTTATTAGTAATTACAGATCGTTTTCATTCTTTATGAAAAAAATTATGTTCATTAAAACTTCTATTATTAAAAAAAATACTTCTATTACTATTTTATGCTTCACATTAACATCAAGTTTAGTATTTTTAACTGAAAGTTTCACACAATGTATCGTATAATGACACTACATACAAATTGTACATTTGATCAGGATATGATGTTTTTCCCCATATTTGTCCTATTTTATTTTATTGATGTATTATATTTACAGGAGTTATCAGGACTACATCATGACAATGTTGTTCAACTTATGGAATGCAAGGTAACTTTTATATCATATACTTATATATATGCTGTCAGTGTGGATTGACATTTCTAACTTTTTCATTTATTCAAGTTTATATTATCAAACTACATGTAGTGTATAGGTAGCTCATCGTGGCTGCACTGGAAATGGCTTGAAGAACATTTACCTAAGTCCTTGGTGTCCTTTTAAAGGTCTTTATGTAAAATACTTATGATAGAAACCCTAATTAAAACTTACACTCAGAACTCCCGTCAGGTCCTTTTGTCACATTGGGGATTAGGCAATAGCATAAGGCTTTCATCTTGGTTTGTCTTTGGCATGCTGTGTGGAAATTTCCCATATTGACCATTATAAAATCATACTACTCCTATTAATAAGTTTGCCCTTGAAAGTAAAAAAAGGATAAAATAATTATTTTCATTTATTAGGAGCTATTGGAAATTGCTATATTGAATGTTACATTGATACATTGATGTTTTTGACTTAAGATTTTTTGTTATGATTATTTATGAAACAAAATATTGGTTTGGTGTTCAGTTTCTTTAGTTAATAAAAAATGATAATTATGTACTAGATTTGACACTTTATTATCTCCTCTAAATTATCTGTGTCAACAAATTTATTACATTGATACACATGTTCCTCTATTTTATAATGTATAAGTTAATATGATTCTAACTCTTATATCACACTTTTATGCAATCTTATATTGCTTAATTTGTAAGGTTAATTATCACCTAACAAGCATTTATATCATAAATTAATAAAAAATATTATAAATATTTACACATAAGATAGATCTGTGCATTTACCCTTAACATACTTTCTCTTAAATTTCTCAATCTGTAGTGATAGTTTTGTGAAAATTTGATTCTATTAAATGATATGATTTTATGGTTATTTTGTATAATTAACATAATGAGTCAATAATCAAAATTGCACCCATTACACTAAATGATGATAGGAAACCTCTGCCTGAAGGCATTTATTGTTTTATTGATCTATAATAAATATATGTATATAAAATTTGAGTCATGTGTTCTCTGTGTTGATAATTATGAAATAATGTTGTTATCAATTATTGATCATGTTTACCACGGACAATAATATGTCAATGTCAGAGCTCAGATAAACTATTAATCTACTATAAAGTTGCTGACTTAGCCAATGATAATAATATTCATTAAGTTTGACATCAGATCCAGAAAGTTTTGAATGAGTTTCTCAACCAGTTGAATACTTTTCTTATTTTATAAATGGAACACTATTTTTTTATTGCCACTGACAATCTACAAGCAACTTGTCTACGCATTATTAAATCATTTTTAATTAATTTCACAAAACTCAAAATCAATCTTATTGAGCTCTTTACATATTATAAATGTACTTTTCATTGACACAGTACATGTATGTTGGCATCCTCGGTAACCCAGGATATTAGCATTCATCAACGATAATATTCATAACCCAAGAGTACCGTGAGCTTAAAACGATGTTGGTATTACAAGGAAAAGTCTGTGAATTTGAATTTTAGATAAAATCTTATTTTGAAATTTCAATCATAAAAATATGCCTTCAAAAGTCACTAAAGTCATGGCTTTTGACATTTGTATCATAAACCATTTATGTTGAAATAATTCATTACAAAATACATAAAATTGACATCAGGTAGGTCACTCTCTGATAAAAACTAACCATTAAACTAAAATATTTTGGCACTACTTTTATTTTAGCCACTGACCATTATGTTATTGACAGTTTACAGAGTACAAATTTTATGTTAATTGTTACTGTGTGACTGACCTCAGCATGGTTTCTATTCTATTTAAAGTTAATGTTTGTTATCTGGGTTTATTTAAACTGGACTGGTATACAATGTACATGTGTGTGACCTTCTTATAGGATTACTTAACCTCTTAAGTGGACACAGTCTGACCTTATATTGGTCACTCTTCATGTACATGTACAATTTTTTCCGAAACAATTACATAAAAGGAAAGCTATATTGCAGGTGTAGTGCAAAAATGGTCTTAACTCAATATAAGAAAAGAGTGAGTTATGTCTGTTTGTGCTAAATAATTTATTTATTATTTTAAATAGATTTTCCACTCCAGTTTAAAAATTGATATATATGATCTGGTTACGCATGAGATTGGTACTTTTTTGTCAGTTGCTGTTTTCATCTCTCTCTTTCCCCTTGTTGATTTCTGTGAAGTCAATAGGTTCATTCTGTATTGAAAGCAGATATCAACATAGTAATATGTATGAAGTATGATTATAATTATGGATAATGTAATTTTCAAGTAAAACAATGTTTAATGTACTCAATAACTATTGTTTTATTATTGTATATTTTTACCTAATCTTTGTCTTGGCTTAATATCTTTGTTTTATCTGAAATAAGTTCACCTGGTATAACAAAGTAATTATCTCAATATTACCTTAAGAAACAGTAACATAAAAATATCTTTGTTGTAAAAAAAGAGTTAAAGACACAAATATTTTAGATCGTTTTAATTTTGCATTCAACTATCACAGCTAAAATTCAGCAGGTTATAATAAATTCTTGATTTTCTACAATCTTGCAGTGTTGTTTCAAATGAAGGACCTCATTGTCAAGCCCATTAAAAGAATTTTACATTAAACTACTTCTAGCTTGCATAATACAAGGTCTACCCAGTTAACCTCACTTATCTTATATTTGAAGTGTCATTTACAAGTTATGTTGATCTAAGCTAGTGTTTCAAAATTTGAAACTTTGTGAAAAATATATATTGTTTGACTATGATAAACATCCCTGTCACAAGATAAAACCAATAACAATCACACCTGATCTAAATAATGTGTAACAATTAATTAACATTTAGAAAATACAATTAACAGTTAACTATGTTGTAGATAATATCATATTATATAATGAAACTTGCTGGTGCTACTGGCAACTATTGTATCATCAACAATAGAGTGCTAGGTGTGGTTATTTCAATCCACTATGCTGTGACTTGGGAATTTTTTAATTTGATATTTTGTTGCATGTCCCAAAATATACATGTATGTGAAGGCTGATGAATTTTGTTTTGAAAAAGTGCCATGCCAAGAGTGTTTTATCATGATATATTGTTACATAGACTTATAGTGTGTAAATATTGACCCCGATCTCACCTTTCACATTTGCATCTAATAATTATCTACACATATCTCGACGAAAATCAGTACCACGCCTATTCTACACTTCGGCAGCGATCGTAAAATTATAGAAGTGTGTTTGTGTGTTAAATTTTAGCTTATAATCCTCACGGACACGGTGTAATCGAAAATTAATACTACACTCATATTCAATGTAATGAATATTCTTGCATAAAGGTCGGGTCGGGGTTAATATTTACGCATTATACATGACTTTAAAGCTGGTGTTTTTATATAAGATTGTATGTCTATTGATACAAAAGACTTATTATGAACAATAAAGTAAAGATATAACATGTTGACGATAATCTTCTTATGATAAAATATATATCATGTATTATAAACGTGACAAATTATTGTTGTTAGGATCACAGAAATTATATTGTGATTCCTAATCTGGTTACATAATATGATAAAATATATTGTTATCTTATACGGTTGTTAAATAATAGCCAGGGGGGTGTTAAATTTGTTCATTGGGTCTATATCACTTGTCAATTAAGTTTATTTAATTTTTGTTTATAAACCTGCCTGAAAGCATTGAAACTTTAAATATTACTTTAACTACCTAGTCTAATTTAATCACTTTATGTAATTTTGAGATTTATCTCTTGAGAATCCTTCTCTGACAAAATAGATTCTTCAATCTAGAAAATTAGTACCAGTATATAATAATGATTGTCCATTTTATTGAGCAGAACTATCTATGAATATATATGATACTAGCATGACATTGTAATGTTTGAGACATTGGTTAATTTTATGTCATACTTGTACTTTCACCTATTTATATGATCTTTTCAGTTATTGCCTCAGATTGGTTTGAACACTTAAATTAATGCAATTTATTATGTTATATAAGAGAAGGCAAAATATCAATTTTCTTGATTAAAAAAAGAAAAAAAATGTTTTCACTAGCCCTGGGCTTTGGGCTTTTTGGTTGAGGCAATTCATATATATCTGCCTTAACAGATCATATTTTCATTCATTCAGACTGACTACATCACATTGCTATCACCTGCGATGAGTGTAATGAATAAACAGCTGATTAACAACTTCACCAGCTGATCAGTGCATGTCACCGCTAAGTTTACATTGTTTTCCGCCTAGTGATAAACAACTGCGTACTAAACAATTATAACCTCATTGGGACACTCAGGAAGACAATTTGATTTAAACTCAATTTTATTTTAACTCATACTTGTCTGTTTTTTGTTTACTTTTTTGTGAATTTTAAATGAACTCTCCTTTGTTTGTATAAATAATATCTTGGTCAGGTTGCTTTGGTACAAAATGTGGTTTGTTTTGGTTTTACCATGTTTTTGTTTATATGACCGATTTTCAAAACAATAATAAACTGTACTGTTATGTAGTGTATAACTATCTACGTCTTATACCATGGATCTATTTATAAACTATATGTATACTATTACCAACTGTTCTGTATCGGTGTTCTCTCGGTCAATATATAGAGTTTATGTCGTAGAATGTAAACATAAAATAAGTATGTGACCTAGTTTTAACTAGGTTTGTAGTTCATACAATATTCTTTCTACATTATGAATTCATTCACTGGTCACGTTTTAAACACAATGTAAGCCAGGGCACAGTTAGTACATCTTAATACATCTTAAGTCAAAAATGAGAGACAGATCTAGCAGGGTTTGTTTGGGAGTTCAATTTTAAATCTTGTTTTGAATTAACAAAGCATGCACTAAAAATCTTGCAAAAAAGTTCATGTATTTCAAATGATATTTATGATGTTCCAATACACTGGAATAGACAATTCCTGGGCTTAGCACAAAACAGTCCTAACTCATTATAAGAAAAGAGTGAGTTACAACTATTTTGCGCTAAGCCTGCGATCTGTGTGTGTACAGGGGACAATTTATCTCTGTGGAAACATTATACTCTTAATTGCCTTTTTTTAAGCTTTACTGTAAAGAGGAAAATTATCAACTAGCCTGAATTATAATTTAAATAGGTAATTTTCTTTAGCCCTTATCAATTTTCACTTCCAGGACTTTGGGCTAGTGGGTTAAGGTGATGACTGCTAAAACAATATTTTAAAGAAGCTGACATGGCCGAGTGGTTATGATGTTGGACTGGTAATCATTGGATAGCCAGATCCATGTTGGTTTAATACCAAATAGCTAAACCTACTTGTAAGAACTTGTTTCATAATTAACTAAAATAGATAAGTGTAAACCACAGGTGACAGACTCAAATTTTCCTTAGTATAGTATATATAGAGAAAAGGTCTCTAACGCCTGTTCAACGGTTGTAGTTTTCAACTCGTCACCAAGCTCACAAAAACAGCCCGATCTTCAAATCTTTTTCTGTCACCTGTGGTGTTAACTACAATATATTATGTATATATTTTATTCTTACAGGAGACCACCAATCATGTATATCTTGTTATGGAATATTGTAATGGTGGAGATCTGGCTGATTATTTACAAGGTAATATTCTATTGAACATTGTTATATGTGTAGTCCTTTGTATTTGAGCTGTTAACAGCAGGTCAGGGTTTTATTAACACTGTTTAAGAACTGCAGATTAGTCGTTAAAAACCCTCACAACTAACAAAATATATGGTCATAACAACAAAGACTTAATTCATGAAGATAATTATTATAGAGAAATAATTTTATCATCTGTACAGGATTATCAAACAAATATTTAGTATTCAAATCAGTGGTGGTAAATGTATGCACCATTGACAGTTGAATATAACTTAACAGTAGTATGTATTAATGTTGTCAGTTTTATAATTGATTCCCAAAATAACTTTATACAGGATATAAATAGCTGACTCCTTGACAACACTTAATAAATGCAAAGACATTTAAATGTTTACATGTACAGTAAAACTTCTTTATAAAAGCCACTATAACATTGGTTGTTGAAGAGAATTGGTCAAAGTACAATTTGTATAGAAT
The DNA here is from genome assembly GCA_025267735.1 of Mactra quadrangularis. NCBI lineage: Eukaryota > Metazoa > Mollusca > Bivalvia > Venerida > Mactridae > Mactra > Mactra quadrangularis. Next base: position 12,783,128 of record CM046305.1, read on the forward strand.
GTCATTTTTTAAGGGAATATATTTCAGTGGGAGAAAATTTTGAGAAGGTGGTTGTTGAAAGGTTGTTTTTATTTGGAGGTAACAATTAGGGGATGTATGTTTATTGCGCCGCAATACATACTTAATTAATTAGCAATGTATTTCATAGATGTTTCCTTTTATATCAAGTGTGTTCAAATATAATTGTCTGTTGTAGATCAAGCTAGGGTTCAGAGCTCTCATGAAAAACTTCAAAATTCTATTAAAATGATTAAAATGAAATTCTAAATGATTAATTTGTTTTTGGATCCAAGGGCCTTTGGGATAAGATTTGAATTCCCTTCCTGATTGGGATTTTAAAGTTACCAGATCTGTCCCTGTAACAATGTCCTTATTGTCAACCAAAAATTTGCATTCATATTAAAGTGGACTCACAAATGTCTATATGTATGTGAAACATTACCGTCTTTCACTTACATTTACATGCAGTAGTAACAAAATTTATCCTATAAATGGTCAATGGACCAAAATGTTCATCGTTTGACAGGTAAATGTACATTCTAAGCTATATATAAAATGAAGCCCCCACGTGTATAATGATATATGAGCTATATAAATGTTTACAGTTTACTGTTTACTGTTGGTATACATATAATACATAGAGTGCATGCTGTTTTAATTAAACCTACTATGTCTATCAATCTAAATGATGAAATATATGTCATATAGACGCATAAATATCAGTTCTATGTCCATGTTGCTTCATGTTTGTGTCAGAGGACTTCTAAAGTTTATACTCCAGCTTGTTCAGTCAGTTACATCGCACAATTCTACTGATTGAGGGGTCGTGAGTTTGGTTCTCAGGCATGATTTCTATGGCCTTTCTCCCTTTTGCCATTAATTCTAAATCCTGTAGGACAGTTGTCAGAGAATAATGAGCCTAGTAACTAGCCTTTTCAGGATGAGTAGGTTGACTGACCATGGTGATGTAACCTATACTATGTGTTGCTATGGCTAAAACCCAACCAAAACAATTCTGGAGATTTTAGAATGAAACTTTGAATATCAGGAATTCAATTTTGTTTTGTTTGTCAATTGTCCCACATTCTGTTGCACCTCTTCAACTGAATTAGAAATATATTGTATAAATTGTCTGTACATACTGATTACATATAGTTATTTTTATGACAGTCAGATTATAGATATCATTTATTTCTGACATGTATGTTGTTTTTATTATCATACACTTCATGCATCACTTTGAATGGTTTCCATCAAAATATTTTGTTTTATTTCATTTTGTGACAGTCTTCTGTTTACTTCCTGTCAAATTCACCCTGAGGTTATTTTTGGTTCATTTTAGATACATTGATAAAAGCTGCTAAGAGCTAGTATAATTAGCTTATATAAAAATATTACAAATTGTGAGTTGCTTCATTTAAGTAATGATTATACTGAATTATTTTTTCGCCTGGTTGAATGCCGTTTCAAAGCAAATTAAAGTCTTTTTATGGCGGTTAGTGCACCTAACCTAGCTTTTCTGGACCCTTGGCTTTAACTAGTACATGCCTACCTCCGCACAAGACCAACAACTTCTCCATATATTTTATTATTGGAGGAACATTTACACTATCGTCAAATTTTCATGGCAGGGTATATCAGTCCTGAATGGGATTCAAATCCATACCCCCTTTGGTTATTTAGATTCGAAATCCCAGCATGCTATCAACTGAGCTACAAACCCAGGTTATCTTACTGAATGTTTAAACTTTCGTTAATCACAGTTACCTCTGATTCTAAACAAATTAGGATTGTGTTTATAAACTTAATTTTATTTTAAAGGCAGGATTCAACAAAGCTGAGTTTGCTATCAAGAGATTATTAGTTCAACCCCAGTCATTGCCTTAACCCTCTTGTTGATATTTGGCTCATTACCATAATACATAATATCTCTGGACATTGGCTTAGTTCTATGTAATGTATATATGTTTGTTCACTTATCAGTGAAATATTAATTAATGAACATTGATGTTAATTAGAATCAAAGTTAGTGCCTGCATACCTTCATTTATTATACATGATGATGTTACATGTCTCTCTGGTAGAGAGAACACTTTAGCAAGACTATAATCAATGTCTAAGTCTATTTTATGTCTAGACTTTGTATTAACAATTTCTTTATTTATTGAAATAACATATGGGATTTTTTTGGGGTATAAGTTCGCTGTAAGGTTGTGCTGAATCTGCAGGTAGGGTCACTGTTGGTTGATGTCCTCCACTGGGATCATAATATTATGTGCAGAACACAAAAAAACATTAAAATGGGAGTCATATTTATTTTTTTATTGGAGTTAACGCCGTATCAACACAATTTAGGTAATTTCACGGCGTCCAGCGCACCTATCCTAGCTTTCCTGGACCATTGTCTATAACCAGTACTCACCTACCCTTCCACAAATGGGAGTCAAGATGACAATTTAATGTTATGTTCCTTCACTCCACTTTATGTATAACTTTTGACGGTTTGTACACTGTTATTATTTAACTGTTTTACCTTTAAGGTTGGTAGCGATTTTATCATATATATTAAAGTGGTCACCTGTTGTTATTAGCTAATCCAGTAGGGCTCTATATCGATCAGAATGATCGATACGATATTCGTATCGATACGAAATGATCGATATTCGATATAGCATATGATATTTTAATAATACATATAATTTTTATAAAACAGCAAAACAGAGTTGTTTAATTCATTTAATTCATTGTAGAAGCACCATACTAATAAATTCACGGTCTTTTTAATATCTAAATGATAAAATCTTTGACGTTTGCATATTTTTAAAGATGTAGCATTGCATCCAGTGAGTCTGGGTCTAGATTCGGCAAATGAAAAAAACATACTTTTTCAGAACCTAAGCTATCATTATGACATATCGCTTCTGTATAATCAAGTTCTCTTTACATTGCGGATTTGCCCGAACAAATCCGAATGCTTACTGATTCCCAGAATTGATCTGCAGCGTGTTCAGTAACGACTGTTAGCGAACGTTACAGGTACGGGACAACTTAGCCCGAAGACAACTTAACCCATGGATAACTCAGCTCGAAGTTGGGTCAACTCTATTCGTTAGTAGGGGATTGAGCTGTCTCGGTTTGAGTTGTTCCGAACCTAACGTCCGGGGTAATTGAATAGGCCACTGTATTCTAAGTACTGATTGTTGTTAACCTGACTAATTGAAAACGCAAGTATAATACATATAAAAAACCTTTCTAACCGCAACAGTTACTTCCCTTTGATTGAAAAGAACAAATTTTAAACATGACGTAACCGGTGTAAGACGTTTGTGGAATGTCGTCATATTATGAGGTTGTTCGCCCACAGATTAGTTCATACCGTACCGGAACTAGTGAAATATTGATTTGGCGATACAAAATATCAACTGATTTGCAGGCCATGGATTTTATTTGTATGACCATCTTTGATCGATATTTTATTCGATACGGAAACGTTCGATCCGATATATCTATCGAACCTACAATACCGGTATTCGATATATATCGTATACCGGTGTAGAGCCCTATAATCCAGCCATATCACATCACTGGTGAATAAATGCATGTAATACTGTATTTGAAAATTTCCTTAAGGTTTGCTTTTGTGTTAATTTAATATTTTATTACTGTAACATCTATTTACATCAGATCATAAATACCTGGTGTGTTAACAAATTTGTACCAGTAATAAACTTGAAGGTATAATTATCTTGTGTCTAATTTTAGAAATGTGACATTACTATTATAAAAGTGACAGTTAAAATTTCCAGGCAATTACTGCTGATTTTAATGTTTACTATATATGCCTTGAAGCAACATTATTACATCATTACAGCTGTTCTGTTCTGTTCTGTTATACTGTAATTGTTGTATCTTTGTGTTAATAAAGGTGTTTAAATACATCAACTAATTTGATGTGCATTCTGTTATCACACAGTGTCAGTTTACATAAGATGATATTTTGGTATTACATCATTCACATATCTCCAAGGTCAAGGTCATTGATAATACAAAGGCTTGTGGGTTTTGGTTCAGCTATCAACCATGGCTTCTTATGTACAAGAAATAATGATTATTCTATAACAGAATAGCAAGACAATACACCCTGCCATTTTAATATTCTCTTTCATTTTTTGCTCCTCTCCTTTATGATGCAGAAACAGTTACTTTGAAACATAAGTTCTTTGATTTGCCTTGTCCCCTTTTTTCTGCCACCATCTTGTCCCTTTTGAATTTCCTTTTAATCATTTTGAGAAAGTAAGGATCTGGAAGTCTAGTACTGCTGCATTCCAGACAGTCATTCTTTCTCCTACCACTGATTCCAAAGCATGTAGGACTGTTATCAGTCACTGACAGAAGTATGCGCCTAGTAGTTGGTTAATAGCTAAATCCAAAGATTTAGCCAAAGTTTCCAGGAACAGTGAGTAGGTGGACTGACCACTGTGATATAACCTATAAAATGTGTTGGTGTTAAACCCCTCCCTTAAAAAAATATTCTCCTCCTAAAACCATACATAACTTATAACTTAATCATATCCTGCTATTGATCTAAAGTACAAATCAATGTTATACATGTATTGCATCAGAAATATTACGATATAGTACATTCCATTGTACCATATTTGGTTACGTTTATGTACATAGCTTGCTGTACATATTATCTGATTTTTATCATTAAATGCATTCCACATGTTTTTTTTTTGGGTAAAAGTAACGTAATAATCAGAAATAAAAACTATATTTAAACAATGTGTCACATATTTTTATCATTGATAACATACAATGTATTGTATGTAACTGGCTTATCATTGAATGGTATGTTTTGTGTCACTGATCTTAATCTGGTCAATAAGTGCTAACAAATATCATAAAAAACATTTTATGTTTGAGAAATGGGTGGGGTAAATATGAATAACTAAATGAATGATTATTTGGTATTGTATGCATGTAATGTGACAACAACAAGTCTCGCCCACTCGGCTAGTTCAGTTAGAAGCACTCAAGTCTAACTGATCGAGGGGTGGAAGGTTCAATTTCTTATTTCTACACCCATTCTCCCTCCTACCACTTACTCCTAATTATATAGGACAGTTGTTGGTCACTGATGGTAGGATGCCCTTAGTAACTTGTTTAACAACAAAATCCAGGACCAGTGAGTAGGTTGACTGACAGCAGTTATATGACCTATACAATGTGTTTCTATTGTGTTAAATCCAACAAACATACAAAAATGAATAGCTGAATGAATGTTAATTTGGTATTGTATACATGTAGTGTGACAACAGGAAGTTATTGGCAGTCTCTACAACCACATAAACTATATCAAATTCCTCTGGGAAATCACTCCTGGATTATACAGTTATAATGATAATGATGGGAGTGTAACTACATGTTGTAAATTGATTAACTGTTACATTTAATCTTGTTTTGATTTCATTAAAGGGCTACCAGCATCTGATTAATCCTCTAGAGATATGTAGACCTAGGTCAAAGGTCAAAACTGTTGATTATAATAATGTACACCTCTGATGGCTTCATAGGTGTGGATCCAAACTTGTTTTCTGGGGTGTGGCTTCTCAAGATTTGTTATGGGTTGTTAGGCCATCTAAACATAATTTTAAATCACATAACCCTCTGAAAATTCTAGAAGGAATTCAAGTCCCCCTAGCTCTCTGGCTTGATCAGGTATGAGAAATGAATACACACCTGTAAACTTCCATGCCTTGCATCTAATCAACCCTTGATCTTATCTATTGTAGATCTATATATCTTAACATTAACCATATACATGTACATTGATTAATAGATTGATATACATGTACACTAATTAGATTATTATAGTAATCAGGTAATTAGTTTATGTACTATGTAATATACATGAGGTATTTAATTAGTATATGTAGACTTCATTAAAACTATCATAGTATCATAAATATTTGGATTGTGTCAACTATGATGATCATAATATTACATTAGTTTATTGCATCATCAGTATATCACAGGCTTGGTGCAAAACAGTCGTAACTCAATATATAAAAAAAGAGTGAGTTACGATGGTTTTGCACTAGGCTGTGATATACAAGTCATGTACATGCATACAAACAAACATTCATTTTAGTGGGGGAGATTCAGCAAGTTTTACCACTTATGGGTCTATTCCTTTTCCCTGTCCTAACATGTATAACTTAGATCTAATAAGACAGTTGCTAATGTTGTCAAGTGATGAATCATTATGAACTGTTACCGAAGTACATGGTAGTGGTATGTTTTTTTGTTTACATGTATCCTAAGTAACAACCTGCCTACATGAAGTTTCATTTGTAAATATTTATAAAATTAATATTAAATACACAGGGAATTGTCAAGTTACCTCCCTTTGATTTTTCAAACATACCTTTTATATACTTATATACAAGGGGTACAACTACGTTTACTAGACCGATTCATCTAGATTTATTAATTTGTGGCTCACAAAAAATACTGATACCCTGGTAGCACTTTAACCACACGATTAAATAGACTAAACATACGTCTTCGATCTATGAATGTTTAATGTTTCAAAGGGCAGATCATTAATACGATTAGATTATCAAAAACATACAAAACAGTACAAAAATCTCAACTCGGACAAGTTAGTGCACAGTTGAACAGAATGAAAATTGACAAAATTTCAATGTTACGTCGATTCAAGCATGATTTACTCCGTGTTAGATTGTGTTTCTCGCTTCACTAGTTATAAAAATGCAAAACATCGTGCCAATTATAACCAGACATGAAACAAAACGAATATATGTACACTTTTTATCTGATTTAACCTTAAAAAATTATTCTCACAACCATTTTCACTAATACGTCACACACATAATAATCTAATTAGTTAAACAATTTCTGATTCGACGAACCGTACGGGGTTTTTCCTACTTTCAAACGAGACAACAAAAATACTACGAAAAAGTCGAAATCTTCCAAATTTGATTCAGTCAATTAGTCGGAAGTATTGGCGATTTTCGTTTACAAACTTAACCAATCAAAAAGTTTCTTACAAGTTTCTTGAATAAATTAAGGATACCGGCTACAACATTGATTATCGAATAGAGTTTGTTAATTTCGCTTTTTATGGCTCGCAAGTGTTTCTCTCAAGGTGGAGAGTTATATTTATTACATTTTTATTCAATAATATTGTTTTTCTGTCATATTTTCTTTTATTGGGGTAAATATGTCATTTTGAAATATGAAAATAAAACGATTTTCCTCGAGAAATGTCGATTTCATCTGTGCACTAACTTGTCCGAGTTGAGATTTTTGTGCTGTTTTTTATGTTTTTGAAACTTTAATCGTATTAACGGTCTGCCCTATGAAACATTTAATATTCATAGCTCGAAGAGTTATGTTTAATCAATTTAATCGTGCCGTTAAAGTGCCGCTAGGGTATCAGAACTTTTTGTGATTCTCAAAATAATAACTCAAGATGAAGTGGTCAAGTAAATGCAGTTGTACCCCTTGTATATAAGTATATTAAAGGTATGTTGGAAAAATCAAAGGGAGGTAACTTGACAATTCCCTGTGATTAAATATATGCATTTATAATAATTTTTGCTATTATAATTTTTATTATCATTTTTATTATTATTATTATTATATAAGTATACTTAAGTTACAAATTTACAATGCTATGTTCAATGGTTCTGTAAAGTTTAAATTGGTCCTTCTAGAAAAACACTTAAAACTACAATGTTTATGCTGATGTTTTGGCTTTATTTATATTAAGATGATTGTATTATTGTTTATATCTTGGCTTACTTCATACTTTCCACTATATTTATGTATTATTATATACAATATACATCCAAGCATCAACAGTGACATAAATACTAAATATAAACAGTACATAAATAGATTCACTGTTAGTTATTGTTATTTTCATAAATATTTTGGCCAATAAACTGTCCACATTATTTGTGCCAATTAAGTGTACATATAGACAACATATTCTGGTGGACTAAAGTATTGTATGTTGATATTTTTCATGGAACTACTGTATTTCTATGACGTAACAAAGTTAATATTATTTAAATAGACAAATTGTTTGTATACATTTGCCAAGTTGTGTAGAAGTGTTTGCCATATTGTATATCAATGTTAAAACAGCTAATGTTTATAAACAATATTATAGTAAAACAAATGAGTCTTCTATTTGACTGTGAGTCTCAATTATTGTAACAGTAAAACTAATTAATTAAGATAATTAAACTGTTGTATTGAGTTGATTGTCAGTGGAGCATAAGTTAACCCCACTGATTTAAATACTCACTGAAATATCTTATGTATTTGCTATTAATACTTGAGTATTTAAATCAGCAAGGTTAATGTATGTGCCACTGACAGTCAAATAAAATTTACCTATACTGAGTGCTTTCAGCCAAACTTTCATGGAAGGGTGAGGCTTGAACCAGCAAACCCTTAGAGACACTAGATTCTAAATCCTGTCTGAAGCCTACTAAGCCATGGACCTGGGTCACTACATGCTTTACTGAGAAACACTTAAAGTTACTTATTGACAAGTTATTGTACAGTTAACTTATTATAACCAAGTTTGGTTAAGTTTAACATAACTATTATTTCAAATATATTGTTCACTATAAAAGGTTGTTATTTCCTTCAACGACAATATATTGAAACTACTGTGCTGAATAATTGCAATAATTGTTATTGATCTAGATTGATCTAAATAGTACAACAATATTACTTTTGGGAATTACCATTTTACTCACAAAAAAACTCGATGTAAATTCATAATATGCTTATGGAGATCGGTGCTCTAAGACTTGAGCTTATAAATCAAGCTAATAAAAATTGCTCTAAGACTTGAGCTTATAAATCAAGCTAATAAAAATTGCTCTAAGACTTGAGCTTATAAATCAAGCTGATAAAAATTGCTCTAAGACTTGAGCTTATAAATCAAGCTAATAAAAATTGCTCTAAGACTTGAGCTTATAAATCAAGCTGATAAAAATTGCTCTAAGACTTGAGCTTATAAATCAAGCTGATAAAAATTGCTCTAAGACTTGAGCTTATAAATCAAGCTGATAAAAATTGTTCTAAGACTTGAGCTTATAAATCAAGCTGATAAAAATTGCTCTAAGACTTGAGCTTATAAACGTTATAGATTTTTAGATGGATACATTAAACATATTGTAAGAAGTTATCAGTATTAGCTTTGAGCATGTGTTTCTTTTATTGGCTCCACACTTACTGTTCAAACAACAATATAATATATTACATTATAGATTGAAGCCGTTCAATATTTATATGCTGCTATGTTATATTTTTACACAGTGTATGCTGTTGTTTTCAGTGTGTCTTAGGTTCATAGGCTTGATTTAAATTGACAAGACCCTCAAAAAATGTAACTTGCATGTTTAATATTTTTGGGTGTGTCCTTAAACCAGGATGCCAGGATCTATAATTTAACCTTGATCTATAGTCTCATACAGTCATTCTACCTCCTATCACTGATTCTAAACCATGTGGGGTAGTTGTCAGTCCTTGATAGCAGAATACACCTAGTAACAAGTTCCAGAGATTTAGACTTTATAGTAACAGTGAGTAGGTTGACTTACTGCAGTAATATTACTTATACAATGTATTGCTATGGTGTTAAATCCAGCAAAAAATAACAACAAGAAAACAACTGTTATTTTAAACCATCTTCGTATTTAGCAAGTTTACCAATATACAACTGTTATTTAAAACTATCTTTGTTTTTAGCAAGTTGGCCAATATTCATGTGATTGTTCATAGTCTTGCCTTTAACTTCCCATATGAGACTAGTGATTTTGGTTGCTATATAAAAGTATCAAATTATCTGTATTGGTTTGTAAAGCCAACCATTTGTTGAATCCTCTACTAGAGAGATTATTGAACTAGATAAGTCTGGTTTGAATCAATATGAATTAGACTTTTTCTTGGAAATTGCCAGAAATGAGAAAAAACAAGTTTTTTTTCAAGATGGTTGAAGTAGAATATAATCAGACAAAATATACTACCGTTACTGAAGTTTGACCTTGCTTATAAAGAAATAACTTAGATTTAATGATTGTGCAACAATTTTCCCTTTCATGCAATGATTATTATCAGTCAACATATTATTTACTATCCTTGTATAGTTTAGTATTGTAAGTGTGTATAGTCTACAAAATATTTCATTTTAGTGGTGCAATTCTTTAAATTGGTTTAATCATTTCTAAAATAAGAAATTCAAATAAAAATAGATACATGTATAGTCACTTAAAACTTTGAAAGTAAATGATATAAACATACATGAGCATATGTATATGAATATTTATTCTGATGATATCATTTTATAGAAAGATTTGTGGTACGATAAAAATCATAAGAATTTAAAATAGATTTTAAGGAAAATCCAGTGACCCATTATGATTTTGTAACCTTTATATAATCTTATTAGTTATTGAAATAGATCATTGATGGCAGTACAAGTGTTAATGTTTTAATAGCATGATGATGATGATGATGATGATGGTGATGATGATGGTCGTGGTGATGGTAATGACAACAATGATGATGATAATGATGATGATGATGATGATGATGGTGATGATAATAGGATGATAATGGAGATAATGATGATGTTGTTGAAATGCCTACTTCTGTCAGTGACTGACAATTGCCCTACATGATACAAGAAGTAACTAGAATGAGTGCAAGTGTCTTTTTCTGCAAACTGCGTGCTTATCATGAAGAATTGACATTTACTACTAGTTTAGTTTAAAGGTTTTATAAAGTTCAAACACCCTCCAGATCTGTCAATATGCAAATGTTTATTTGATAAAAACCAATGATTGGTCCTATATATTTATAACCTATGTTTTTATTTAAATTTTATACACATATTTTGAGGTTAAGTTAATTTACCATAAACAAACAATGATTGTTCAATTGTTTGTCTACATACAAATGTATGTTAATTTTACTTTCAATGCACTTTTTTTCCTTTGTGAAACTTTTATTTTATCTTTTTTTTATGTGAAAATCCTTTGTTCTTACCCTCTGGCCCAGTGACCCACAATGATTTGTAAAGTTCAAACTGTGGCCCATTGAACAATGTCAACTATCAAACCAACATAAAACATAACATAATAGAAACTCAACACGTAATTGCATGTATTTATTTAAATGTAAACAAGTTAATATTTTATCTCTGAATATCCCAATATCTTTTAGTTAACTATTATCTAAATGCATTCATTCGATCACTGTACTTTTAACTGACTTAAGTTTTCAACTATCTAAAAAAGTTGTTTTTTTGAAAAGTTAGTTGATTGAACTATGATATAACTTTAAATCTGATCTCATCTTTTGTTATAGAAACAAACTACATGTACAATTTGTTACCTTGCTAGATTTCTATTTTTAGACATGTAAATTTGTAAAATATAATTTGGACAAATTTAGAATAAAGCTAAACTTACTGCTTGTTTATTATACAATTATACATGTTATTTTACTTTTTGCTATTTTACTTTTATATTTATTGAAGATGGTCCTGTCATAAAGTGGCCACTATCCTTTTATTTATAATTTGTTATAAAATTTTAATCATCTGTCAGTGGCGCATACATTCACCCTACTGATTTAAATTGATAATGAGTACAGAATAACTGTAGTAAATTCTTAAATAAGAGGGGTAAATGTACGTGCCACTGACAGTGGAATAAGGTTTAACAATAAAACTCAACATACATACAATGGGGTCCAAAAGTTTCTTTGCACAATCATGTAAAAAAAATTTTTTCGATTATACTTAGATATACTTAACATGTTGTTAGTTTCACAACTAATATACATTTTAACACGAGTCAATAATTATGATCTTTCATAGTATCTCCATTTTTGTCAAAATTTAGTTTTTAATGAAAAATGACTTATTGCATACTAATTAAATTTTCTAAAAATGTCAAGTTTTCAAAGATAATATGAAAACATCAAATGTGTAAAGAAACTTATGGACCCCAGTGTACACTTCAATACCCCACAAAATTAGTTTTATGGAATTGTCTTTTATTATATAAACAAAATATGTTAACTTTCTTCAAAGTTTCATCTTACAACTCATGTAAAGCATTTAGTGGCACAATATTGTAAAGTTTGAGTGAGTGCCATGTTTTTAGAATGTTTCCAAATATCTGTTGTTGTCTTGGCAACAAGTAAATGTAATATATTGTATTAGAGAGGAAATTACGAGACTAAAACTGTTGAGGTTATTTCATTGATTAATGTTAACTATTAATTTACAGTAATGAGATTCCATGGCTGTGTAACTCCTTATATTACTGTTATAAATGTGCTCTGAGGGAAAGATGGTGAAAGGAGGAAAGGACTTGGAAAGAAAGACTGAGAGGGTACTGGGAATAGAAGGGAAAGAAAGACAGAGTGGAGAAGAGGGAATAGAGATCATAGTGTTACAAAGAGGGGGAGACAAAAGTAGGATAGAAAAACAGACATGGGGTGGGAAAAATAGTTAGGGAGAGAGAGAGAGAGACAAGCAGGGGCTAGTGAGAAAGGAGAGAGGGACAGGTAGAGTTAGAAGAAGGGAATAAACAGGCAATAGCATTATGTTAGAAAAAAAACCAAATCATGTTTCACTAAGGGCAGTGATGACTTAGTTCCCTTACCCCCTTCATAATGTGATGAGAAAAATTGTTTTGATATGATGTTAAACCCAGTATAAATAAAATAGTAGAATATCATTGATTTTTTTTTCAACATTAACCTAACTACTGGTTCTAGATACTGAAATGATAAAAGACAGAAATCTCTCAATAATTTACTGTACAACTAATGTTTTATTGTTACCTCATTCTCTATGCTTATACTTCTCTGTATAACTGTGTATAATTATTTAACAACAATAAGCAGTGAGTCATAGTCTAGACTGCTCAGTTCCTATCTCTCTGAGTAAATGGTAACTAATCTTAAAGGATTATATTATGTTCCTAAGAATGGTTTAAAATAGTAGGATGTTTTCATTGTTCATTACAGTAGTTTTGTCACATAAATGTAATAATTATCTAAGTCTACTTAGTCTAAGAATGGTCTTTCTGATATTTCTTATGCATAGTCTCAAAACTGATCCATCACTGACTGTTGTGCTTGGCTATCATTTCACATTATCAAGTAATATAGAGATAGAAAAGTCATTTAACACATTGTGAAAGCAATGAATTATCTAAACAATGACCACTAGTGAATAGTTTAGCTTATACAACCAACATATTTTGTCTTGGGTATTGGTAATTGGCAAGGGATTCTGGTAAGCTAGGTTAGGTGAGCTTGGTATGGTGAAATTAGTCTGTAATTTGTTAAATTTAATTTGGCTTAAAACCCAATCAAAGTCATGTCCCTATGCATGTGAGAAGATCCTTGAATAGTTTACAATGATAAATGATGTATGTAACATACAGTGTATTGATTGATTGACATTAATAGATTTACTTGATATACATGTATGTTTATATCAATAACAAGTTGTCTCCCCTATATCAATAACAAGTTGTCTCCCCTGTATCAATAACAAGTTGTCTCCCCTATATCAATATCAAGTTGTCTCCCCTGTATCAATAACAAGTTGTCTCCCCTGTATCAATAACAAGTTGCCTCCCCTGTATCAATAACAAATTATCTCCCCTATATCAATAACAAGTTGTCTCCCCTTTATCAATAACAAGTTGCCTCCCCTGTATCAATAACAAGTTGTCTCCCCTGTATCAATAACAAGTTGCCTCCCCTTAAATGTATCAATTATAAGAAAATACCAATATGTTTTCTTCTAGTGGTATTAAGTTGTACAGTATTTTCATAATAAACAATCTTCTTATATGTCAGAAGTTATCAGACACATATTTAACAATGATGAATCTAGTATTCATGTAGGCTTGGTCCTTGGACATCATGCGATCAGCTATGATAGACAGAATGCTATTGTTATACTATATAATTACATAATAAACATGTATTTTTGTCTATTTTCAGCTAAAGGAACTCTCAGTGAGGATACAATCTCAAACTTTCTTAGACAGATTGGTAAGTAGATATATAATATACCATGTTTATATTATGAGGCTTTCATTGGTACTTCCGTAGCCTGTCCAATACTGCATGTCTTAGAATATGTTTCCAGGTATCACACTCACATTTTCTCATATCAACACATTGAGCTTATTCATACTTGGATTGGTTCGTTTTTTCCTTTTTTGGTGCAAAAATTAGGGTCAGAAATTTTGTAAGATGAAAAATATAAAAGGTGTGGCCCGACTGTTATCTTAAGTACATTATATATGGATTTATTTCTGTACAAAGTTTCTCATAACAGATTACTGTATTTCTGTTTGGTTCAAATTCCACATTTTCAGTAATTACCTTTTAATCTCTAGTCCTTAGACTGGGACTAGTAAATATTGATTTGAGTAGTGAAAATTATTTCCTATAGTTGTGCTAGTTGTTAAAATAAGTTGTTACTTTGTCATAATCAAATCAGGCTAGTGCCCAAGAAAGTTAAAGGTGATACTGGTGTTGGTTTTTTTTAAATGAGGGAATGATTTTATTTTTGAGGACAAAATTATTGTGGCCTCTGCAAAACCTAAACATTGCTGATAATTTGATATCTGGTAATGTATACTTGTAGGTTGCTAAGGATAACTTGAGATAAATCTAAACAATATTCTAAACAATGTCACATGATATCCTAAAGATGCTATATATTCTGTATCTCTGCAGATATCATTTCTTGGACTAGACTGACAACTGCAGAAATTAATTTCTCCAGAAATGTCTAGTTACCTTGTATCTGTTAACTTGCATACATCAAGCTATTATACTGTCTCTATGGTGTTTAACAATGGTTATAATACATTAAAACTTCAGCATTTATATTTCGATGGTGAAAGTTCTATGATATTTTAGAGTGTTTACTCTACTGTTTACATTGTATTGATCTAGTCTAACTGTCTCCAGATCAAATATTACACAAATGTTAGGAAATTTTCTATTTTATTGTTGATATTATATTTGATACTGTGGTACAGCTAGAGTTGTCTCCCTTATAAAATATATCATGATCTAAGTTTATACAACTAGATAAGATTATTCAACATTATCAAGGCTTAAAATTCAGTTGCAGTTTCTGACAATTTTAAGGAAATGCAGAGTTTACTCTCAAGTTGTATTACATCAGGAGATCTGTTATAAATCCTTTTAAAATGTTTTTCATAATTTAAAGTTGACAATTTTTTTGCTTAACAGGTACATAAACTAACAGATTTGACATTGAAATTTTTACATAGTATGTAGGCTGTATGTAAGTGGACCAGTGTATTACTGTTAGATCAAAGTTAGGTTACAGTTGAGGTTTTGACTGAATACAATACAACCTGTTTAGATGGCTTATTTTACCCCCGCTTCGAAGAAGAGGGGGGTATACTGATTTACCCTTGTCCGTCCGTGCGTCTGTCCGCCTGTCCGTTACAAAATTTCCGTCGCAGTTTTCTCAGCAACTATAACATAGAGCAGCCTAATACTTTGCATATTGCTTCATCCCATAGTCCCATGTGGTGTAAAGCGATTTCATGCTCCTTGCTCATCTACTTCCTGTTTGTCGCATATTTTTAGATTTTTGCGGGGGTATCACTAGTGAGCATTAGCTCACAGATTTACTTGTTTCTAATGTCTTATATCAGACAACTCACATACACAGCAACATTTCAAAAAATGCCTGCTAGCTCAGTCCATAGTGCACAAGTCTACTGATTGAGGGTCATACGTTTGATGCCCTGGTGGTGGGGATTACTTTTGTTAAGCTTTATAAAGTCATGAAATAATTTCTTTGGTGATTCTTCTTCTTACCACTGATTCTAAATTATTTAGAGCAGTTGTCAGTCATTTTCTATTCCTGGTATGATTAATTGGTTGGTTGGCTGCTTTGATTATGACTTACACAAAACATAACCCCCAAAAAGATCTTATTTCATACACCAGTTACCTTGCATACACAGCCACATTAAATTTCCCCTTCTAAGTGACCTTTTAGGGACAGCCATTTGTTTTCAACAGCCAATTAACAAATTGTCAAAAATCACATGGTTTTGCTTTTATATCAGAATTATGCTGTAGTATTTTTCCACAGCTGACTGTTAAAGCAGGTTTCACTGTACATTAGCCTTTAATACTAATCAGTTAAATCATAGATTGATATTTGAGTATTGATTAAATATATTACTACTGTATTTATTGTATGATATATTGACATGTAAAATATATGTCAGTTGTTCAATGACCTAGACATATTATTGTATTATAAATGTATTCATTGTTTACTCTAATACTTTGTTATGTAATTAACTTCATATTAATATGTATGTAAAAAATCTATTGAAGTGTTAAATTACCTTATAGTACCTGAGTATGGACTAACTTTTCTACATAGATATCCTATGTACAGTCATTACTTAAATTTTTTACAGTACTAGCCTGATGAATTATGTTATTCATTGCAAGGAAAATTATCAACTAGTCTGACTGTATGAATTTAGTAATTTTAACTAGCAAGAATCAGTTTCACTTTGCTAGGGCTTTGAGATAGTGGGTGTAAGACCATGACTGTTGTCTAGAGATGCTTTTAGGAGGGGGGGGGGTAACGCAATAGCAACACATTGTATAAGTCATATAACAGTGGTCAATCAACCTACTCACTGTTCCAGGAAAGACTAAATCTCTGGATTTAGCTGTTAACCAACTACTAAGCACATACTTTCGTCAGTGACTGACATCTGCCCTACATAATTAAGAATCATTGGTAGGAGGGAGAATGGCCGTAAAAATAATTTCATAACCACCTTGTAAATATGCGCCGCCCAGGAATCGAACCCACAACCCCTCGATCAGTAGACTTGCGTGCTACCAACTGTGATAGCCAGGTGGCTTTTGTCTAGAAATGTTACTGTATTTATTAGTTATATAACCAGATCATCATTTTCTTCTATATTAAGACAACCCATGAAGCATATTCCATTATCCAGCAGAATTAACTATTGATTTATATATAATAAGTTTCCCAGGTATTACATTTACAGGTAAATTATTTCCATAAATAAATTATATAGAACATTTAAAATATATCACACTGAGCTAGACTAGACATTGCAGCATGTCATAGTGCAGAGAAATGACCCAGTGACATTCTTACTGAGATTGTTTCCTACTTAGTCCATACTTTAATACTACAGTACCCACCAAAAGTTTGGAGACATTTTTACTTTGTAAACTTAATAAACAGGTTTTATAAAATTTTGTTTACTATTTATTTTGAAATATGACTTATTTTTCCTTATCTTTTTGTTATGTTATTATTTGTAGTTGGAACTTCCAAAGTAGCTTAAAATTGATGTTATAATACAGAAAATAATTACATTAATCATGGTTTTAGAAGCTTTGCCCAATATCAGATGCCGAATCTTATAAATGTGATGAATTCATGAAATTTGTTTTCATTTCATACCCAACCATATTAAATAAATTTAAAACAATGGTTTTACCAAAAACCATCATTGAAATTTTAGAATTTTATAAAATTTCCTTTGTCTCCAAACTTTTGGTGGGCACTGTATATTGGATATTGAAGGTGGCTGTTGTAGGGAGGTTTATTATCTGCTAACCTCTGTACATTTCTGGCAATGAGATTTATATGTCTAGTAATGTGGCATGTGCCATGGAAATCATTTATTGCTATTTTATGAAAAAGGCAACAGTAAAATTGTCCTACATTATTGGATAATAATTTACATGAAAGGATAATGTTGCGTTTCAATTAAGATGGTTTGTCAAGTACAGCCCAGAAATCAATTTCTGTTTATTTCTAACTCTAGGAAAATAGACCACTACAAGGATGATAGTTACATTTATATCATATTGAGGATATTCCTTGACTTTGGTAGAAGATTAATGTTTAGTTCACTGAGTTTAGAAAATCTATTTTTCAGAGTGGCTTAGCCATGAGAGAAAATGTCATTTTCTGAGCTTACGAAATTGAAGTAACAATATCTTGATTCAAAAATGATAAAAATTCTGTTTCTTCTACAAGTACAAAGTGACATTATTTTTCCTCTAATGCCTCAGTCCCATAAAATCGTGGCTTGATGCGGACCCGTATCTGCAGACAGCTGTAGGCCATGGGAAGCCTTGTGTATTGAGGTGACAGTACTAACATGGAACAAAACAACACACTCGTACGGAGCTGTAGCTGGAAGATATGCAAGTTTAATCCATACTTGGCTATGATTTTGCTTACGATTTGACTTTGAAATTGATACGTGCATCCTGGGCTCATCTCACAGACTCTGGTAAAAACATAACAGTACATACGGGTAAGCAAGAGTTCGTACGGGTCCTTGCAGCTTTTGCAGAGCTTTTGATGCATGGTGCCTGTACAGTGCCCTCACGGCTATTTTTATGTTTATGGGACTGTAGCGTAAGATGTCTTTTTATGTTTTATTTTCACCACAATGAAATGTAAGATTTTTTACCATTTTCATCACATGTTTTCATCACATATTTTCATCACATACTTTCATCTAATAACAGCCACATTTCAATGTAAAAGCATGAAAAACCTAAACATTATGATTTGTGTATATATTTTATTATATTACAGCTGGTGCAATGAGAGCATTAAATGCTAAAGGTATTGTACATAGAGATATGAAACCACAGAATATATTGTTATGTTTTCCACCTGGTACAAAAAACCCGCCTGCTACACAAATCAACTTGAAAATAGGTAATCTTTCTGTACTATTTTTATACCTTAATAATTCTTTTATCAAATATGCACAAGTTTATTGAGTTTATTGAGTTCGTAGCATGTTTCACATGCTGGTTGTTTTATGAAGATGTCAAAGGTTGTTATAATGATTAGACTTCTGATAAGCCAATGACTCCATTGGAGCATTTTTGGAGTTGCTTTATAGGACTGTATGTATTAACATTGTAAAACATTACTGGGCCATCCAAAGTGTGACCCAAATCTCTGTTAACCCTTTACTGGTTGCGACATGTGTGAAAAGTAGCCATTTTTTCACCATTACGCGCAAGGGCTATTTCAAGATGCTCTAGTTTCATTACTAATAATCATACAGATATGCAACATGGCCAAGTTATTACCTGGGTGAATGTCTTTCAGAAAAACCAAGTTAAGCCCCGATCCCCGTTACCATGGCAATGCTGGGGCGGAGCAAAAATGGCAAAATATGCAATTTTCGCTCTTTTTCCACCCCATTTGCACTTCAAACAGTAATATTTTCCAAAATTGAGGTCTAGAGTGCCAGGTCTTTTCAGATACTGAAAACATGTTTCCTTATCAGCATTGGCACCATTTCTTAGCACTCAATGACCCCGATTTTTTTTCTGGTGATGAGGGGCGCTGCGCCCCCTTCAAACCCCAGCAACAAAGGGGGGTACATCCCCCTTTTGAACTCCCCTGAGACATCTTTTTGTGGGGGAGGCGCGCGAAAAAAAGCTCATTTTTTGGGGACAACTATCCTAAAGACAAATTCACTTATTCCAGTTAAAAAACACCATTTTCAAGGCTGTGGCAGCCATTTTGGAGGGGGGAGTCTAGACACGTAAAAATGCGGGATTGAGCGGTTAAGGGTTAACAGATTTATAGGCTGCTGTCATAGGATTTGCTGACATTGCACAGGGGGTCACATTCAGATGACCTATGTGTCAACCAAACAATACATAATCTAGTTATCCAATCAACTTTTACCTCGTTCAAATCATGAAGCTTACTTCAGATATTTTTTGACAGACAGAAGATGCATTATAAGGAATGTCAAAATGCATCGTCACATTTAAAGGACTATAATTTTTACCTAGATGAAACACTTTTATAAGCATTTGAATTTCTGATAACCCTTATTAAGAGTTTGTTTAATGTTAAATTAGCGAGCTTAAGAGCACAGAAATTTAGTTAGGGTTTTAATCAAATTATGTCTGACCCCCGTCCTCCCACCCAGCTGAAGCCACCATTGTTGTATACCATTATTAAAATGCTTACATAAAGCTGGGGCTGTTGATGCTCTAGCTTATTTTGATGGTTAAACTTTCTACATTTATTCTTCCACAGAATTAAAAGGTCTTAGTATTAAAATGTAGACAATAAATAATCAGTATTTGTGAGGCTTAAAGCAATACTTTACACTTTGGTATTTTATTTTAATGATCACAGAAGGTCTTCAATTCCCATGATTGAGCAATAAATGTTAGATTTTTGTCTTGTTTGTATCATTAAAACAGTTAGTCTGCGTCTGTTAGGCTCTATTTCAGTTTTCCTAATACTATTCATTATTGTATTATTTTATTGTGTGGTAAAACAGTTCTGCGTGAAAATAATAAGCAACAATTTTGTTCAAATATATCAGGGACCTATCCAGAACTTTTTTTCCAAGGAGTGGAGGCGGTGGGGAGGTTGACTCAATTCTTTTTCATGATAAGTTAGTCTTTAACAATATAATTTTGAATCCCATTTTAAAGTAGTTTTTTTAAAGGTTTTTGAAAAAAAAACTCAGTGGGAATTAGAAAGACTGGATTCTCATGACCCCCAGCTGGACCTGTCTCTCAGGATTGAATTTTTGGGGGGATTTATCTTAACTTGACCTCATTACTGTTTCTAACAAAGGATCGATATTTAAGATTTTTTAAGAATGAAATTATTATTTTCATGTTCGCAGTTGTTTGCTGACTTGCAAATTTTTTTTTTTCAATTATTGAACAATTACTGATATAATATTGCTGAATGTTTATCACAGTTGTCTGCCAGGGGCAGTTATCAGCTATTACATTTCGTGGGCTTAGGGCAAAATGGTCATAACTCAATTTAAAAAAAAAATGAGTTACAAACTGTTTTGAGCTAAGCCCGCAATTTATGTCATTCTATCTTTTGACTATATGTGTAATACATTGTAATAAATAAGGAATTTGTCACTGGTAAAATAGTTATATTATATTGTATTATATGAATAATGTTAACTACCGTATGGTTCCTTATAAACGCCCCAGGGCGTTACATTTTCAGAAGAGGGGGCAGGGCATTTAATAGGGGTGAAAAATCGGCAATTTTTCTTTCTTCCATTTATGCTATTTCCAGTCAGTTTTTGCTTAATAATGACAGATTAATTTGAGTCTAAAACAATTTTATGCATATAAACAAATAACAATGGTTATAAGTATGGTAGGGCTTCATAATTGAGTAAACACAGTACTGTGTAAGTGACTATCTAAATGTATCTCGCTGATGTCATTGTAGTGTGATGTCATATACCTCGTCAATCGAGGATGTTGGAGAACAAAACACAAAGGAAATTGAAAGCTGGATTTAAGTTGACATTTAATTCAATTAAAAGTGTGTTATAAATTTTGTATGGATTTACTTACAATACTTAACGTAATAACTATGTACACAATTTTAGTAATTTTAATCTTTTTAGTAAAGATTAAACAAGTTTAGTGTTTACTGTTATTTAGTGTTATTTTTAGTTGAGGAGATTGTTTCAAGGTATGTCGGTTTTCTTTGATCTTTGTGCTACTTCTAAATTGTACTGTCAGCGTGTCGCTTAGTTGACGTTGCTTAAAATGTGAGGGACCTTGATCAAAGACGTTACTGACATACCGACGTACTAATCTTTAAGGAAGATAGCATCTCATATCATGTTTTTTAACACAAGCGAAGTTGGTTACCGAGTACAATTACCATGCCGTATTTAATCTAATAATGTCCCTTTTAAAATTTAATCTTTTAAACGTTCCTGTTGGGAAGATTTTTTTGAGTGTCCAATGTGTGCAATTTAAAACCTGTTGTTTTTGGGCGGGGCTTTAGCCACGTCCAAAGTTAACAAACCGTAATTTCAGCTCCGAGCATTGAATTTAAGCAAAAAACCCGATCCACTCCGCATATCATTACTGCAAAAATTGATTCGGATATTTCGGTTAGTATATGTTATCATGATAATCGCCTGCGACTTATTTCCATAGATTAGATTTTTCATCCGGCAATAGATCAACATGAGTCATGATACGACTAAAACACGCAATGGAGAATTGGCAAGTCGACCTAATTCGGTTAAAAGCACCCGTTCATCCAAATACGAAATTGCAATTTTTTTGTTAAATCGCCATAAAAATAAACTATTTTTTACGAACGCTTGTATATAATAGTTCTAAGATTGTTGAACAATGCATTTGGTCAATATAAATGTCCGTTTAGTAGAAAATAAAGGTTTTATAACCCTAAAATCTACTGCGTAACAGACGGGATGAGTTCTAAAAATAGTTCGACCTTGATGACATTCACCCACAAACCATTGCGGGGATTCCCATTAAGCTGGTTCCCTGGACTCATATCGCTACATGTACAACCGGTATATCTCTGACTTTGTCCCTGTGGCGGCAATGCGTACACACCGTATTGTTTACAAAATGGACATGGGTTCTTAAGACTTAGAAGACGACGATAAGTCCTGAAAGAAGACGCCTAGTGAACGAAGGAAATGAAGTGGAGCGATGGATAGAGGTTACTGAGGACGTTTACTTATTAAACTGCGGCTAAAATAAGCGTTTTTGTCAGGTAAGACATAGAGCTAACGATTTTTAGACGACGTAGGTCTCGATCTCTTGTCTTGAGTTTACTCATTTAATCAAACATTATTTGGCGAATTGATTGTCTAAACTGTTCAAGAATTTCATGATTCCAAGCAAATCATTCATTTCCTTAAGACAGTGGATTTGTTCCATTGGAAATGTGGGCTTCGTCCCCCGTTACTTCGCCCTTATTCAAATACAACATATCAACGCTGCATATATGCAGTCAGATTTACTTTAATTTGTGAAAACATTGCGTATTGTAAATATATTCCAAGCATTGCATGTTGTAAGCACAGGGAATTATTTTGTTAACAAAGAATTTGACTTCTTATTATTCAATCTGTAAAATAAAGTAAGTTGTGTGACTAGTTTTATAGTTCACATATTGATTGAGCAGATGTGTAATACTAATACACATAAACATTAGTAGGTTTTCTGATGATTGAATTTATGCATTTCCTCCAATAATATGCCCTGCTTAAGTTACAAATTCTATTTCTCTCTGTCTTAGCTTTCTGGAATATTGTGGGAGCAAATCAGTGATCAAAATGGTATAAGCCAGCCATCCACCAACTCTCCAAAGCAAAAATATTTAGGCACAAAACTGAAAACATCCAGAAGCAGACACTTTCCGTCTCAGAGTACAGCGACAACTTCTGAACAAGGACCTTCCTCTCCAGGTAAACCGTTTTGTAATGATGTAAGATAGGGACACATTTTATTGCTCAATTATTCATTATGATGATGAACTGCTTTTAAAATCATGATTCCTAGTTGTCTATTGTGTTCAATAGAAAGTTATGACAATTCAGTGAATATAACTAAACTGTATCAGTTGAAAAAAATACAATGACTTTGAATTGTAATGATGAATTAGCAAAATGATATATGCTTGTACTTAGGGCCATTTCAAGACAGCTCTCTATGTATACACATGAATTTTGGATCTGCAGAAGTCTAGAAGTACTGTAGTAAAAGGTTATTTGATAAGTGGGTTATCTTACATGATGTATGAACTAATTACATGTACATGTATTAAATAGATCTAATAATAGCATTTATCATGCATGACCTGTATGTGACTACTTTGTCTCAGTATTTTTGCTGGCAATATCCCCGCTATGTAGATATATTGTACCTTGCCAACATACTTGATTTGTTACTTATAATTACATTTTCTTGTTGTATTATTACTTGTATAGCTTATTCAGGGGTGTAAAGTCAATTGATCTTTAGAATGTACAGAAACACTTGTTGTAGTCAATTTATTGCAGCAGCCTATATTAAGGAGTAATTAAAATTGTGATTGAAATAACTATGACATTTATGTGTCCAAATATGCCATCACCAGTTCTTTGAGTTTCGACTATTTATTTGAAATACTCTGTATAGTGTTTTGGTGAATAACTTTGTTAAGGCTCAAATTTATGTGTAAACCTTATATATAGTAGTACAAAATCATAATTTGAGGACCCATACACAAATTGAATGTTTTGTCTGGCGCTGAGATATTAAATTTTTCTGTGTATAGTACCCTCTCATAGGCCTAGGGAAATCTTGATTTTGAGATAAATTGATCCACTATAAAATATGATGTAAAATTAAAAGGTAATCCGAGTACATTTCTAGTTTTTTAGTATTCATTTATTTATCAATACAATGTTACTTAGGATTCAGGCCATACTTTTGTCATGAGATAGGTTTAATTATTGTAAATATTTTTGTGGTGTGCATGATCTATCTTTTCAAAATTTCATTCATCCGAGAACTTTTAGAGAGCTCTGTGTATCTTTTATTTTTGTAGCTTATCTCATGTATTTATGTATATTTTCAGGGTCAAGATTTTGATAATACATCTAACAATTGACCAGTGATAATTGTTTAACAACTGTGAATTCAAGTTGCAACAACAGGATCAACATAGTGAATAAACTCATGACTATAATACTCATGAAAATTAAGGCAGATTCTTCTTGACTTACAATCTAACTAAAATAATAGATCTTTTCTACCATCTCTAGATCTGAAGACAAACAAGTTTACACCAATTTCTAAATGATTTTTCTGTTGACCAATTCAAATCTAATTAAAACCAATTAAAGTCTAATTTCACAAAAATGGATATTTTAGCAAACAAATAACCATTCTTAAAACTGAAACTAATACCTAATAGAACAGAATCTTTGACTTGTCAAATTTTAAAATGTAACAGGATCTTTGAGTGGCTAAATTTTGGAAGTGTAATTCAAAGAATTTGTGTGCCTTGCTATCAGATCTACATGTGGTTAAAAAGACAAAGAAATTAAGCTAGATTTCTCAACTTGATCAAGGAATTTGAAGTGACTTCCTGTGTTTTTGTGAAAAATGTATATGTATAAATGTCAATATCAATAATGCAACTTGTTCTCACTGACAAGAGACATATGAATACATTTTCAACTCCATGACTATCTGATATCTAAATTATAGATTTTGTCTCAGGTCAATGTGAATATGCTATGCATGATTTATATCAGTTCTTATGATCCTATGATTATTTGTATTCATGTCAATATTAATGTTATACCTTGCTCTAATTGTTCAGAGAAATATGAATACATTTTACAACATCTGAAATCTTAGTAATAGATTTTGTTTCAGTTCAACATGAACATGCTATGCATGATTTACATCATGATCAAGTGTCTTATGATAATATGTACATGTATACAAGTCAATATTAGTGTTATAACCAGCTCTAATTGGCCAGAGAAGTATGAATACATTTTCAACTGAATGACTTGTTGGTATAATTATGGAAATCATACATTTTGTCTCAGGTCAATGTGAACATGCTATGCATGATTTATACCTAATGTCCAATGATAATATGTATACATGTGAATATTAATGTTAAAAATTGCTCTCAATGACCAGTGACAGATGAAAACATTTTTAACTCAATTACCATCTGATATCTAAATTACAGATTTTGTCTCGGGTCAATATGAACTTGCTATGCATGACTTATATGAAATGTCCTATGATAATATGTAGGCTACTGTATGTATATTAAGATAGGCTTACAGGATTTATAATAAGATAATATACATGATGTTCACATTATGTTCATGTAAACTTTTTTGATAGTCATTGTATCAGAATAATGGTCAAGCAATAAATGATGTATGAATAATTGATTTAAGGGCAATATCAAGAACATGTATACCCATTTCTATAAGAATATCTTAAAAAATAAAAAAATATAGCACAATGAACTTATGAAAAAATTAATTTCCTAAAAAAAGAGGGGATAACCCTGTATAAAATACAAAAATATTTTTCTTTTATTGATTTACAATAAATTAAGACCATATATATATATCAATTATGATTATAAGAATATTCCCTGAAAATTTTTGAAGTATTATCTTGAAAAATAAAGAAAATACGGCAATTTATAAATCAAGACTTTTACAGCTCTGAATTAAGTTTTTGCACAATTGCGGGGCCATTTTCCGATCAATTTTTCTCAAAAAAGGAAGAAATAAGAATCTAAATGATTATTAAATTCAAATATTTACCTAAATTTTAGTACATATATGGAAATAAAGGACTCTGAGAGCTCTCTTTCTTTAAAACTGTTGCCCTCAAAGATGGCTCAAAACTGACCAATTTCTTACTTCAAAAATAGTGCAATACCTACCAACTTCAAACCTCTGTATCTCAAAAACAATTAGCATTGAAGTCATCCTTGATTTGCTGTATATAACTATAGTTAACTATATAAAACATGAAATATGTTAAGTAAGCTTTTGTTTAATCTGTTCCAAAATATTGTATCATTGAGATGTTTTACTTCGCATATGTTTGGTATTTGTGTAAATAAACATTTAAATGTATTTTGAACTGCATTAATATATGTACATGATGTGTAACAATCTATAGTACACCATGGATTTTTTTTCTATGAGAAGTTTCTCCATAACCCTGATGGATTATAAATGGTTAAATATTATAGTAATTGAACTAATTTAGAAACAGCCTTTTCTATTAGTAAAATGTACAGTAAGCATCATTATTTACTTCAGATTCTATCAAACCTTTTAGAATTTAAGGAAGAACTGGTTATATTTAGGCACTTTATGTTATTTTTTAATGTCGCGGCTGAAATACCTATTCCATGGAAGTGTACAAGTCATCATTTAAAAATAAGTGTACTGAGAAGATTTTGTGAATTGTCACCCTGCAGTGTTAACTTTTTTGTCTATTTACTGTTATTACCTGGTATTACATAAACTTGAAATTGTTCATTCAAAATGTATGTATATATTGTACATTTCATACTGAAGTGTTGTAATTAATAGTAATAAATCATTACAAACAAATCTGTACTGTCAATATACTTAAGCATACATTGCTTGTCAAGGTTATGCCTAACCCACTAAGAACTGTGTTAAAGTTCATGTATCTTGAGATCAGACTTAGTGCTCAAAACTTGCCATTGCATCCGAGTATCATCAAACACTGCTAACAAATGCATCTGGCCTCAAATATGGCCAGCCGATATACAGTACACACCAAAAGTTTGGAGACATTTTCACTTTGTAGGCCTATTGAATAGCTGTTATAAAATATTTCAAAACTGCTTTTAAATACTTGTCAGTTTTGCCTATTTTTTAATTTTAGTTCTACTTAAAAATATGTGATAGAAAATAATTACATTGCTCTTAATTTTTGAGGCTCTGGAATATCAGATGTTAAACCTATTAATTGTGGTGCGTTCATGAAATGTGCTTTAATTTCATCATAGATAATCTGTGATGTATTAAAAATGATTGTATTAAAAAAAATCAATTACTGGAATCAAGATATAATAAATTTCTGTTGTCTCCAAACTTTTGGTAGGCTCTGTATATCAACGAAGTACACTGGGTAAAAGAGCATGAAGTTGTTTCCTGAATTCATTAATATCGGTATCTCAAGTGCATACTCATTGTTTGTTAGTGGTGGAGTGGATGAGTCGGCAGAAATATATGACTGATACTGGGATTGATTCCAGCTTTGTAGGGACTAAGGTCTATGCAACAAGTTAAAAGTTACAAGACTGGTCCTTGTAAAAAGGATAAAAATTAATTCTATGACCATCAAGGAGGGAAGTTTTTAACAGCAATAAAGTCAGACACTATAGACTACTATTCACAACTCTTTCCTTTTTTGTTTTAAATTAATCTTTCATGATATAGAATCCACTACTGAATAGAACATCATGATGAAAAACAATGATTCAATTTATCTGACACAATCATTATGACAAAAGTTGAAAATCCATCTGTCCAATTGGAAAAGGGCAACTTTATGGCTAGTTTCTCATAACGTCATAGTAGTGTCATGATCAGTGTTTTAAAATTTTCAAGAGCCCCGCCCCATCAGTACTTTCAGTGCTTTGATTTAACTATGGATTAGTAATTGAGTTAAATTTAAGTTTTGCATAACAGTTTTTTTATATTCTTTTTGAAAAAAAGGGGGTCGATTATTAGAGCAGGGTGTTTAATAGGAACAATATGATATTTAAGATGTTTGATAGTTAAACAAGATACAATGTTTTGTTTGTGTGTAAAGATATGGGAGTTACAAAGAATTGTTCATTTATAATATATCAGTTATTATATGACTCAGTGCTTGTTTCTTTGTAGTAGTTTAAAACATGTCACTATATTAGCTATTGGACTCTTTATTATTAGTATATGGTATATAGTTTGTTATAGTTTGTACATGTTAATGTGAGACTGATTATTACCATACATACTACATATACAGTAGCTATTTTTGTATGTTTTGTTTCAGGTCAATTTTTACAAGCTATAGCGTTGTATGTTACTGTAAATTTGTTATACAATTATTTATTGTTTACAACAAGTTACTCCCCTTGATAATTCAAAATGATTACATAATATCAGTTGAAGATAGTGTGTCAGATTCTCACTGTTCATAATAATTCTCTTCTAAGGACATTACAGCTTCCTTAATTTTAAGTTATTCATTAAATGAATTTTCCCTTATTTTCAGCTGATTTTGGTTTTGCAAGGTTTTTACAAGATGGGGTCATGGCAGCTACATTATGTGGCTCTCCAATGTATATGGTAAGTTATTATAAAATATGTGTTATAATAATTATGTTAATATTATATCTAGCCCAAGCTTCAAGAAATATAAATAAGTATATATATAAATGAATTAATTGTTATTATTGTCAGATGATTTAACCTTGGGCCCACCTGGCTATCTCAGTTGGTAGTGGACATATCTATTGATCGAGGGGTTGTAGGTTCCATTCTCAGACTGGGCATACTTTCCTGGAGCTTGGTCATAAAATAATTTTTTATGGCCATTCTCCTTCCTACCACTGATTCTAAATCATGTAAGGCAGCAGTCAGTTACTGACGGAAGTATGTGCCTGGTAGTTGGTTAACAGCCTTACCAGGAACAGTGAGTAGGTGGACTGACCTCCGTGATATAACCTATACAATGTTTTGCTACAGAGTTTAACCCAACAAAAACAAATAAATGATTCAACCTTGTTACTTG
This sequence comes from Mactra quadrangularis, assembly GCA_025267735.1. Lineage (NCBI taxonomy): Eukaryota > Metazoa > Mollusca > Bivalvia > Venerida > Mactridae > Mactra > Mactra quadrangularis. Next base: position 12,812,444 of record CM046305.1, read on the forward strand.
TGGTCAATTAAACTTTTTCAGACTATTTGTGATAAGTGTGGGTCATAAGTTACAAATATTCTTGATTGTTAAACTTTTTTGTGTGATCTTTGATATTTTATTTTACACTTATATAATATCAAATATGTAAGTCTTATGCTACAAAGTTTTGTTTTTGTGTCACATGACTTAAATATGTAAATCACATGATGTTTACATGTGTCACATGACTATTTCAGGCACCTGAGGTAATAATGTCTCTACAGTATGATGCTAAAGCAGATCTGTGGAGTATTGGTACTATTGTGTTCCAGTGTCTTACAGGGAAGGCCCCCTTTCAGGCACAAACACCACAACAACTTAAACAGTTCTATGAGAAGACTCTGGAATTAAGGCCTAAGTAAGTACCTTGGTATCTTGTTTATGTTTGGGAATGAGGCACTAATCAGCTTTTTTTATCATAATCAAGCCAGAGTAACTATATTGTAATATGATCTTCAGAATGTAAACAAAACTTTTTTTAACAAATTCTTGCTGCTGCAAAAATATAGGAATGATTCTAATAGTGCATAGAACACATATTACTATTATATTTCTTTATCTGAATATACCTATATTAGCCTTTGACTTAAAACTGTTAATCTGAATCCTCTGATTAAATTCTCTTTGTACATGACATAATTTACTCATTTAATTTTTGTGCATAGGAGTTGGAGCTAACAATAAAAGCTGACAGATTCAATAGTATTTTTTGTATATGATAAGATATTGTTGTATAGATTATTTCAATTGTCAAGTTAGTATGCATTTTCTTATATGAATAATAAGATATGTTAACATCATAATGTTATGGTAAATTTGTGAAGAGGAATGATTTAAACTTGAACAATTTAGGTAAAGAACGGTGAGTAACAATCATTTATGATGATAATGATGGTGATAGTGACTGTGGTGCTAAATATCTTGTTATTTTTCAATGTTATATTTATTTTCAGTATTCCCTCAGGAACGTCGCCCGAGCTCAAAGATCTGCTGCTGAAGTTACTTAAGCGTAATGCAAAGGAAAGAATAGAGTTTGGTGAGTTGTTTAAACATGTATTGATATTAGTATGTGTGAAAACCAGCATTCATTTTGATATTTAAGTCTTTAAGAGCTGAAGTTGAACTTCCTTGTTTATTTGTTTATTTTGGGGGCACAGTTTCCAAGTGAAAGGTACCTCAAATACATGTACAGTGTGCCTGTAAAATGTTTTGAGTTACAAATAGTGTAATATATAAACTTAGTATGTATTTCTTTAGGATAATTCAATGAGAATTGTTTAATTAAGTTGTATGATTGCCCTATGTACAAAAAGTAATAATTCAGCTATTCTTGTAAGGTGTGGACATATGTATTGAATATGTATTAAAGAAACATGTGTATTTTTTTTATTACATCAGAAAATATCATCATATGTGATATGATAAAGAATTCATTGTTGATGCTTTGTTGACTATGTGTCATATGTTAAACCATTGTTTTTGTCTTTCAGAGGATTTTTTCATTCATCCATTTTTACGACCATTGTCACCTGCTGCATCGTGTAAGTATCTCTATATTGATTCTGTCTGTTTTAAAAGATATTTTAAAATTATTACATAAAATGATAGGCAACTGAAGAAAGTGAAGCTGTAAGGTAATTTATGTAAGATTAATGTTGGTGATTCTTTGCTGAAATTCAATGATTCTAGAACACACTGTGGTTTGAAACGTTAAATTCAAGATAGCAGAACAGTTTTATATTAGAGTTAAGGAAACAGTCTAGTTAGTTGTTAAGTTTGCCCTTACAGGGCTGGACATTAAAGGTCATCAGATTGCCCTTGACAAACTATTTTTGGTTTCGGCCATTTTATTACTGTTGGTAAACATTTGGTTCAGACATGTAAAATATAGAGCTAACCAACTGGGCAAACTATTTCAAATTATTAATGTCAAGCCCTGCCTTTACTATAGAAGATAATAAATGGAGCTAGTGCTCCAGAAATGTTAAATTGATTACTGATTAGGTTGAATATTATTGAATGAAAAGTAGAGATAAATGGATGATTCAATGTTTGTTACGTTGTATATTTCAGCATCCCCTGTACCTGTCCCTGGTAGAAGTCCAAGTTTCTCATCTGATAGCCCTGCTTCTTTAAAAACTAATTCAGCTTCACCCCTATCTGTTAAAATGGAATATTCTCCTTCCCCACCTCCTGTACATGTACAAACACATAAGGTAAGTTCATAGTTTATAGGTATAGTTCATTTTTTCTAAACTGTCAAAGTTTGAATAATTCTACGGTGACTGAATACATAACCATTTCTAAAGCTGTTATATTCATGCTTTTTAAAATTTAATTTAATTTTTGAAAAGTAGTTCTGCTGCATTATTAACTAGTATTTCTCTCTATGGATAATACAGTAAAGTTTTACTATTTGATAGTTAAAGTTTCGAATTAAGCCTGCTTCCATCAAGGGCCCTATATCCAAGGTAGGGTTTTTGCTTCCATATACATGTTCAGCTGACTTAACAATCTTGTATGATAACTTCTGATCATTGAAATCTCCATCAGGCAGGCGATCCCTCCCTGTACCCATTTACACCTGGATGGAGTGGAACAATTGGACCACTCAATCCCTAAGCCCACATTCTACCCTTGGACCACTGCTACTACCTATATGGGCTATAATAATCAATGGTCGCAATTGCAGAATGGTCTTAATATAGGAACTTTATACTTCTCAAATTATGCATTTAAGACTTAAAAATCATCAAAAATTGCAAGATTTTGCAATGACTTAGTTGTTTGTTATAGTGAATCTATATTTCTGTATTACAAAATATGACTTTATGTTGGTATATTCATATATAGGCTAAGAGTCCACATAAATCAGACAAAGTACAGGAACCATCTTTACCTACTTCTGGTTCCCCTCGTGTAGATCATGCTAAATATATGAAGATAGCTAAAGAATCAGAAGCCGGGTCACGATGTAGTACACCTACTGAGGTAATGTATTTGATTTTGATTTTGTAATTGTAGATGTCTTGTTTTTATGTGTATTGTTCTGTCAAACAGGGTTACCTTAGTTCTAACTTAGTAACTAAGTACAATTTTGGTGATAGTACTGTAGTATGTTGAATTTCAAAGGCAGCTTACAACATAATAACTATGTACTATTCTTGTAAAAAGCTGTATTAATGTCTGAAGATTTTGGAACACTGTTTTCCTAAAATTTTAATTTCTGACAAGAATTTTTTTTGAGAATATTTTTTTTCCTTAAAAATTAGTTCCACTGATGTAAAACTGAAGTCAATTCAGTGCAGAAAAATTGCAAACCAGCTGATTAAGTTCAATAAAAATACAAATGCAATTTATCTGTGGCAATTCAAATACCAACATCACTTTGTCCACTCTCAATTTAGTATCACTTAGTATGAAATTTAAATTATGTGTATCCAAACAAATTTCCTTTTTTTGGTCTAAAACACCAAAAAACTTTAGAAGATCACATACAATATTTTAAGGGTTGAATGTTATATCACAGGGTCTGAAAGTAATGTGACTGAAAAGCTACATGAACCAATGTTAAACTCTTATAAAACAAATACTGATGTCTGACTTTCTGTCAAAAGTGTTTTCACCAAGTCTTAGAATATTTGTGTTCACCTAGAACATTGTTGATTAAAGCTTGTAAGAGATGTTTTTTCAGAGTTAATTATGTAAAGATAATCTAATATTGTTATCCTGAGACATTTTGTTAATCTTGTGGTATGGTTTCTGTGGAAACAAAACAACAACATGTTATTTTTCCAGAAATATCTAAGAGAAAGATATGTTCATGTTTGGAAAGTTGATGTTCAAACAATATTTGGTAGAAATTTGATACAAAATGATGTAAAGGTAGTTTTAACTTAAGTTGTCCTTGCCTCTCATAGACCTGGTTGTAGGGATGTGTAATCTAATCCTGTTATACTGTTATAATAATAGTTTTGACATATTTTATTTAACTGTCAGTGATACATACAATAACCCTGCTGATTTAAATACTCACTACAGTATTTATGTACTAACTATGGATTATCAAGTATTGAAATCAGTTGAGTTAATGTATGCAGCACTGACAGTTGAATTAAATTTATAGATGTAATTATATATAATAGTGTTTTATAAACCTACCTCCATCCTTAGTTTTTTACCTGATCAACCTTTTATAAAGGACTTACTCTGATTACTTAAGAGGCTATTTTGTGCTTACCTTTCCTGATATGTTGCACCATTCTTCACAGTTAATTTGTTATTATTTTTGATGTTTTTTTCAGTACCTCTTGTTTTAATTGTCAATAGCAGACCAGAGAAAATATCTGTTGTCCAAACTGTTGTCTGAACTAAACAGTTCATTCATTTTTGTTATCAAAACTTCTTGAAGGTTAACCAAATCATTACAAAGAAATATGTGACTTGAATCTTGTTTTGGGAAATTTTCTTTTAAGTTCACTGACTTGCAAAGACATGTAATTTCTGTCTTCAATAAATGGTGACTTCTTTTATCTGTGACTTGTTGTTGTTAGTCTATGAATCTCTTACTATTTGATATTCATGTCCATATACCCATCAACTTACCAGGAAATTCAATTATTATGTTGCAATTAGTCTGTCCATCATAGTTAAATTGTTCCTTTTCTTGTTAGAACTGTTTTTATCCACAATGACTAACTTGATTTAATCATTTTGTTTGTAAGTCTTTTTTTTCAATTTCACATCATTACTTCTTTGACAGGTTTATATTGGTCGACCCATTTTTTAATTGCCCTGGTCCAATGTTTACTAACATCAAATGTAATGTTTAATTCTTTGGTGCTTAATTTGAAAAAAAGGTCCATACCAGACTTTTGCATTTTTGTAAATTAAAATATAAATCCTACTAAGTCCTACATGTTATTATACCCCCGCTTCGAAGAAGAGGGGGGTATACTGTTTTACCCTTGTCCGTGCGTGCGTCCGTCCGTTACAAAATTTCCGTCACAGTTTTCTCAGCAACTATACCATGCAGCAGCCTGAAACTTGGCATATTGCTTCATCCTATAGTCCCATGTGGTGTAAAGCGATTTCATGCTCCTTACTCATCTACTTCCTGTTTGTCGCATATTTTTAGATTTTGGCGGGGGTATCACTAGTGAGCAATAGCTCACAGATTTACTTGTTGAACTCAGAGTCTGGAGAAAACTGGATGGAACTGTCTGGTGATGTCTGATGTAGACAGTCAAAAAGGTGTTAGTAAATATATCAGGAACATCAACTGTAAAAAACACAGACCTACCACACAGCCAAAAATCAGAGATGAGGATTTTTTTAGATTTTTAGAAACTTTTGTTACAAAAGGGATGCCACTTACATTATGAAACAAGAACCTGAGTATGATCAAAACTATATGAAACTATTTTTCCAAAATAATTCTATGTGTAATGAAATTTACAGTCTACAAAATTAGTGGGTGTCCGGTTTCCGGTTTCTAGTTCGGGCAACCAAATTTCTACAAACAAAGTATAGTGCTGGCTGTTAAATTGACCTGTTTGGGCAACCACTTTCATACGCTAATTTTGTTGATTGAATATATGTGTCAAAATCTGTATCAGTCATCCAGTATGGTATATAATGATAGAAACTACAGATACAAATCTCTTGTGTTTCGGAAGTGTCAAGTGTTTATGTCTAACATTTCAGTATAATAATACACTTATAGACAAGTGTCCAGGAAAACTAGGTTAGGTGTGCTGGACACCGTAAAATAACCTAAAAATATGTGTTGACATGGCATTAAACCCAGTATAATTATATAAATAAATCAACACTGACCAAAAACTATAATATGATACTAGGTTATATAAATGGAATAATAAATCCCCAGGACATTGCTGAATAACTCTGGTAAAGTGTTACTCTGAATGTCTACTACAGAATTGTCCAAATCAATAAATTCTTCCCTGGAAAATGTTGTTTGGTTGGTTGGATATTGAAATGCATGGAAATGTTTCATCGTTTCAAGCTAATGTTGTTTTTTCATTCAGCTTCTAGTATCTGACTCTGAGTCATCATGTCTGATATTGGAAATAATGGAAAATGCCCAACAATCAAATATCAACTAGTGTATTCGTGTATGCACACTTAACGACTATGATTTGTGATTTTTACTTATTTCCTTTTTTAAGTTTGTGTCTTATTGAATTAGTTCTTTTGAATTTAAAATGACTGTAGAATTTGTGATATAGTGAACCAGTGAGAAGGGATTGAATATAAAAATCTGTTGAACTCAGCATTTTTATGATTTGAACGAACAATATGTTGATGTGGCTGTGTCGTCTATGCATGTTGTGATTTATTTGTTACGAAAGATTTAAAAAGACTAAACTTGTTTTAAGGCTATACTCTACAGAATATATCTATATCAATGGATCTAACTAGATATGGGATGTTTTTATTTGATATTCTGTCTACGATGGCTAACATGGATGGATCAGATAACAGTGAATATAGTTTTACATTTTTTACAAGATTTCGTTATTTATACCAGATTTTGTTGTTTTACCATTTATTCATTGTCTTTGCAGTATTTTTTGTTTATCTTAAATTTTATAATCAGTATTGGTGGTTTGGGCCATTAACTTGAAAATCCTCAGTTCATTATTGTTTCAGCATTTAGCTCATTTTGTATATATTCATGGGAGTGATGTGGGAGTTACAAAGGCTCACTGCAATGTAAATGTCAAAATGACTTTAATGCCCAAGGTTAAATGTATTATAGTTCTATTAAAAATTATCATTCATTTACATTTTTAAAAAGTATGACTCTTCTTTGCTATTTTACATCTACAAATCAATAACCTTTAATTTTACAGTATGTTAAAGATATAAAGGGATAACAATAGACAATTATAATTATACCCATGATTCCAAGGTGTAGCAGTTTACCAGTCTTATGTTGTGCTTTTGTGCCATGCCCACTTCTTGTTAACAGTGAATGTAGTATAAAACATTAAAAACAGTGATCAAAGTCTAGGTATAAAAGTATTATTTGTGTGGAATCTAACTTGAGTCATTGTTCTGATAATGTTAATCTGGTGATTCTATTGTATTTTAAGAGATTTATGTGTTCAATAACACAACTCATTCTAGTTGATATTTTGTCATACTGTGTCTATATCTTACATAATATTGTTCTCTTGTATTCCCTGGCTGTCTTATCTTGCTACAAGTAAAACTTGATTCTAATAACTACATTTAAAGTTTGAGATATGCTGAAGTCTTCTATTGTATATTACATGTATTTTAGGCAAATTCTACTACAGTAAAATTCCACTATTAGGACCATCAAAGTCTATGGATCATGGTCCTAATAGGATTTTAAACGGTTTTAATATAGGAACCTTTTTGCTCCCTAAAAAGGCAAATAGCAGAACTTAATTGTTTTAAGAGTAATTTGCCAGTCTGTTTGGTTACTGTAAATATGCCTTATATTTTAAGCGGTAAAATATTGTTGTGATTTCCATATATGTTTAATATTTTAGTATTGAGACAAAAAAGTCTGGCTGGGCTATGAAATATTTCAACAAATGAATGATGTATTTTGCTATGAACGTTTTCCATGGATAGATATTGTGTCTTCTGTATGAAGCATCAATGATTGTTGCATCTTTTATGAGTAACAATTTGATATAGTAAAACTTTTCTATAACGGCCAGGTGATGGACCAATAAGAGTGATGACTATTGAAGGGGGTAATTTTCATAGGGAATCAGGAATTGATCTATGTTAAGACTAGACTTTGTTAAGAGATGTTAAGAGGTGGCTGTTATTGGGAGGTGACTGCTGATAAAAAACTGTTTGTAATAGTTGGCTCTTGTTTTGAGGCGTCAATGATGGGAAGATGTTGAGGGTTGGCTTAACTTAACTTTAATTTAGAGGTGACTGTTGTTAAGAGGTGACTGTTATTGGGAGATGACTGCTTTTTTTAGGTAATTGTTACTGGTATGTGACAGTTGTTGTGTAGTGATTGTTAGTAGGAGGCGGATGGTCATGAGTTGTTGCTATTTTATGTTAACATGTTATAGACCTTTAGCCTTCACAGAATGATATATTACAAGTTAATTCAGTATTTCAGACTCTAGGATTGGTACTGATTATATATTTACATAATTTCTACAACAGATTGTCTGACATTGATGTATCACTTTTCATCTAAGACTATTTATGTACAACATGTTTGTGTTTCCTATATAAGGAAGAGAGATAGATTGCAGAAAACACACAGCAATCAGTTTCGCGCAATTTTACATTTCAAGCTAGTGAACATGACAAATTCTTGACGGTCAATATTTACACAAACTACATCTTACCTATTTTTAGTTAGTTTTTTTTTGTGAGGGTTTTAAGTGGCTACATAATTTATTACTCATTATCCTCGATAGAATTTCCATATTCATGTTTAGTATGTCATATTTGTACAACTTTTGTCAGCCAACTTTCATCCATATGTTTGATTTAAAATTGTTACATGTATATGAAAATGTCAATATTTAGCAAAGCTGGCCTTTATTGATTGATTGTTAGAAGTCTTGGTTATGACATAATATATTTATATATGATTGTATATTTATATAACATAATATGAACATACATACTGTAAGCTGTTTGTATATTTATGACTAATGTATTGTTACAATTTATGTATTATCTACTTGCAGGACTTTGTAATGGTACCAGAAGCATTGAGTCCAGAACAATCGGATACAGAGGACAAAGCTGTGAAAATGTCCATGGAAGATGGGTAAATATTAGATTTATTACACTTCTGTTGTACTTTACTCATTGATTGTATGTTTGTAGTAATAATTTTGGTACATTTGCTGTCCAGTTGATTCAGTTCCATTGTGGTTTACAGTCAGTGAAATTAGCTATTTCAGGTTGCTGAGACCATAACATGTAGGAGAAGTGGTCCAGTAGAAGGATCTGCACATAGGGATCAAGAGGTCGTGGGTTCCAAACACGCTAGAGACTGTGTCAGTGCTAACTTCCTTTAGCAAGGGATTTACCAACAGTTGTTCCACTCCACCCAGGTGTAAATGAGTACTGTTAAGGACCACATGCCTGAAAATGAATTCAATGATCTGGGGTTACTGCACAAAATTGTAAAGTCAGCTGAACAAGTTTATGGAAGCAGACTTTAAACTGCAATTTAACTTTTAACTATATATGCATGGTATATTTTCAGTTCAAATGCTGAGAAATCAAACACAAACACAGTTACAGTAACACCTACAAGTGGTGCAGTATTGTTTAGAAAAGATTCAAACTCTGCATTCAATCAGAATAGACCATCATCTCTACAAGTGAACTCTCCACCTGACTCTGAACAGTTATCAGAACCTATACCTGTACCTACACAAGTTGAAGCTTTCAATCGTATGCAAAGTAACTCACCTACCAGTCCATTGTCTCATACAAAGGCTGAGAGTTGTGGATCTCTGAAAAAGGTAAGCTGGTATTTGTGATTGTTTTAGTAAGCTGTAATAGGATGGTAAGAAAGATTATAGAGCAAGTTGAATTAGTGATCAGTGGCATGAAGGTGTCAATGTAGCTAGTCTGCGCTCTTGTCTCAGAATCTGGGGTAGAAAGAGACTCAGTGTGATGCCTTGCTGTTCTAACGTTTGATTTTTGGCATTCACTAATGGTATATTTAGAATTAGTGAAATTATGGTTAGAACTATTTGGACCACTGATTTTGTTGAAATGAAATTTACTTATATATGATGTGCACCTAACTTTGACTTAATGTTTTGAGTAGACTGTGAATCGTAAGACAATTAACCATTAGATAATCCAGAGTTACAGCCCTTGAACCAATAGAATTTTTAGAGTTACAGGCCCTTAATCATAAGAGAATCTAATTTTCTGAGATTATAACATGTTATTATATTGAATATTTCAGATAACAGAAAGAAAGGAACCTGGTATATCAGGACAAAATACAGATTTAAAGATAAATGTAGGAGAGATATCACCTCCTGTACAGTTTAGTATAGGTACCCCACCTGGTAATACAAGTATACCTGGTTCATGGAGACGTGGTAGTATATCTAACTCTCCCAGTAAATACGGTACTACACCACCATCACCACTCAAAAAATCTGGTATGTTTATTTTATTTACCATATAATCCATATTAAACACCCCTGGGGTTGATACATTTTCCAAAACAACGGTGGTGGGGGGGGGGCATTATTTAGAGTATATAAAAATAGTGAAATTACAACATGAAATATGTTAGTCATAATTCACTCTTTTTTCCAAACATTGATAATATTGTATGAGTAATGAACAGGGTCGATAGTCAAGTGATCTACAACATCTAATGAGGAAAACAAAAATTAATATATAGCTGATTTCTCCTTCAAGGCAAATAACTGATAACATGATATTTTTGGCTAATTTACGCAGTGAACATGTATGATTTATGCCGACTCAGTAAATCATGCATCAGTATTGATTATTACCAATGACTTGTTAGATTGAAATACTAGACATTTTATGGTTGTTATTCATCTATATTGATTTAACAACATTTAGAGTCTTGTTGTAGTCATGCTATTATATAACTATCACTTGAGAAAATACTTATTGAAGAAATTATGATGTAATGCTGAGTCAATGTATGATTCAAATACTCTACCTGAATCCCTTCAATGTTGGCTGAAAGATTTGTATCTATCGTATATTTAATGGTCAAACAATGAAAACTGTTTTGTCTTTGATTCAATTCATGAGGTTCAAAAATATATTAACATTATTCAATTAAGTTCATTATTATAATCTAAAATTTATGTGTCAGAGAAAAAGATGTGGGGTTTATCATGAAATCTTGCTCCTCACTTTCAAATTTTCACTTCTACCCTGTTGGGAAAATATCCATATATGCACATTTTAGATATTGGTTTGATAAAATACAATGTTGTCTATGATCTCTGTCATTGTTTGACAATAGTTTATATTCAGAACTAGAATTTATGAGTTTTTCCATCTGAATAAGGTTTGTTTGTACCAGATTTATCTGTGCAGAACAAAGTTATTTTACATATTATTGCCTAAAAGTATGCTATACAGATTAAATTCTATTGTTCTTTGTACACACTTTCTTATATCTACTTTGTTCACCTTAGGTTCCATGTAAAATTTATTGTCAAGTGTACAGTTGAAAAATAAAATCTAGAAAGGTCTGAATTCTAAAACAATTCTTAGATATATTTCCACCCTTGTCTGTGTGTTATAATGCAATATTCAGTTAAGGAGTGTCACATATTACGTTTTAAAGATTTAATATCGAAAATAGAATTTTAGAAAACTCTGGTCACTGGTTTTGACATTTTGGCTGACAAATATTTAATTTAAACCAATTCCATTTCATGACCTTCTCCAAGAATTTGTTTTTTATCTGCAAAGACGGATTTCTTTTGTCTGGAAAATTTGTGAGAAATTCAGTTTTCCAACCAGTAATGAGCTTTACAATGAATTGTTCAAATTTCTGAGTTTTGTTGACTTTTTTCTTTGGTGTACAATTTTGGAAAAAAGAGAAATGCTAAATAAAGCAATTTATTTCGTTGGATTTTCTTGTTCTAAGATATATTTTGTATTCTATTATGTGTTTAATGCAATCTTAGGCTGGACTGTCTGTTTATTTTCAAAACCCAGACTGTACAGTATATAATCTTGTTCAATTTGACCAGAATATTAGATAAAATTGTTCAGGAACAGTCATAAGATCATATAAATACTCTGAGTGGTTATTCTGTATCTATGGAAATAGTAGGGAGGCAGAAAAAGGGACAGGGTGCACAATGGATTAGTGTTCCTAGTAAATGTTTCTGCATACAGAGGAGCAGAAAATGGCTATGAGGAGAGAAAAGGGGCTGGGTACTGCCGTTATGATTTAGAATAATCACTCCCTGCATGGTTGTTAAAGGGTGTTGTTAACTGTTATGTCTCTGAGTCTGATAAATTTTAATGAGCCCTTCTTGTAAACAGTTTTAGTTAGAATAAACCACTTGAGAAAATCTGTAACAAATGATAGACTACCAGTATCCAAAGTTAACAAAACAGAACATAAAAGTATGAGTACATCATATATAGCAACAGACAGACAAAACAAACCATTTAAACGTGAAAGAATGAATAAATCTGGTAAATTATTGTTTGATAACCCCATTTCATATATGTATTCACTGTTACCGTACATTGCACACTATATCCATTATCTACAGTGGTGATTTTCAAAAATACATGCTCTTAACAAACCTATGTTCTGATTGGTTAGTTTTGAATGTCATTTTTGAATTAACCAATGAGATTCATGAGCACTTCCGTGATTGTATCGTTATTGCTTGAAGTTTTATCAGAATTTTGTCTTTCACTATCATCCTTTTCTTTTTTTTCAGGCTCTGTACCTGCCCATTTATCCCCAGTAAGCTATACAGGACCTAGTTCCCTACCTACAATAATGGACTCTCCCACTAAAGTTCCTTCCACTATGCACTTCCCTACAAATATAAATGAGATGCGCCCAGGACTTGTAACTAATGCTGCTTATCTAAGACATCATCCTTACACAGTTCCAGAAAATATGCAAACCCTGGAGTTCAATGGAAATGGTATGTATTTATGTATAGTGGTTTCAAAGTCATTCATTTTAACCAATAGAATTCTGCTGTTCCTAACTAAGAGCAAATAAAGATACATAACAATAATATGACTCAGTGCAAAAACTAGTCTACATCCTAATTTATTTACATGTAAATGTAGTTAGACTTGTTTTGCACTGACCCATAATATTGTCTACTTAATGAAAATGATTCTTTTTGTAATTTTAATAAGAATTGAAATATTTATCCTATGTTCATTTAGTTTTATTAAGATTTCTTATATAACCAGTCAAGTATCTTCTCTGTGGAGCAGTTTTACTTTTCTTATGGAATTTGTTTCAACATAGTGTCAAATTGAACAACACAGCAACGACCAATTTTGAACAATCAGAATTCATCATTATTTAATGATAGTTTAAACTGCATATATAATAGATAGCTGTAGGTTGGTTAGGATAACTTAAGACAAATGTAAACAATATTCTATATAAACAATATCTCCCATTATCTTCAACAAGCTATATTAATATAAGAAAACGGAATCTGATAGTTGCACATTTTAACTTACACTATTATGATACTATGTTATATATGTATTTGTAGTAATGAGTCCAGGAAACAATGGTAGACCTTCAGAGGGAACCAGTATGTTATCACAACAACTATTTAAAGCTGCATTTGGTGAAAGTCCACAACAAGGTATATATTACACATTACACCATATACTTGTCTTGAATATTATTACACACAGCACATTAATTAACTAGCTCAAAGTCTGCAATTAGTGAAAATTGATTCTAGCTACATGTAGTGAAAATAACTTATTTTACATAATCAGGCTAGTTGATATTTTGCCCTTCACTTGGTAACAATAAATTGGGCTAGCTCAAGAAAATTTAAGGCAAAGACTATAATTGTTTCATTGTATTAATTTCATCATGATACTTTTCTTACATTGAGAAGCTTTAATTGATCCTTTTAGTTATATTTATTCTAAGGAAATACAATTTACATTGAATATTTCATAAAATGGCATTTATTTTTCAATGAAAGTCAGTTACTATGAATTCAATCATTAAATAAAAAATAATTACAAAAATACAAACATATTTTATTTAAGTAAATATTTGTATGTTTTATAGAAAACAGAACAATTATACCATTTGCTGGGTTTGGTAGTAGAGAACGTATTAACTCTGGTAGTAGTGATAAATCGGAACGTTCCACAACAACAACAACAACAACACCGGGTAGCGGGAGTGGTAACGTACGACGGGGACAATCTACTGAAGCTTCACCACCACCAGCTTTATTGTATGCTCAGTCACCATCTAACATGGAAGGTCCTATAACATTTGTAGCCCCAGAATTATCAGAAGAAACGTTAATGGATGTAAGTTTACTTAAATTTATCCTTTTATTGTTGGGGTTAAGGCCATAGCAACTCATCGTATAGGTCATATCACAGTGGTCTGAGAGCTACTCACCATCCCTGGAAAGACTAAATCTCTGAAAATATTAAAAAATGGATGTGTGTTTACTTAAATTGTTCCTTTTTTGCTTGGGATTAATGCCTTAGCAACACCTTGAATATGTCATATCACAGTGGTAAATCAGCCTACTCACCATTCCTGGAAAGGCTAAATGTCTAGAAACATTAGTTAAATTGATGTCTGTTAACCTCAATTGATTCAATCTTTACAAAACATTAGGAACAACAATGGTTTTGATGTGTAAGATTTCTTTGTTATTATTTAAAATAAAATTTCCCTAATGTTCTTAAAGTGATATTATAGAATTTCTAGTTTAAACCGTTGAATATTGTATTTTCATGATGCCAACTTGTCTTACGATTGTTTGTTTTGTTATTGTCTGCTATAGTTCTATCATTTATGTCCTAGAATCAGACTACTATAGTTTATAAGAGGTTCCTCACACTCTTACATTTTTATATTCAACTTAAGATTTTAAATACTTATTGGCTATTCCTTGTTATTTTACACTTTCTCTTGTTTTCAGGATAACCATAATGCAATTCTTGCCAAATTAAATTTTGCCCTTGACCTTGTTGAGTGTATACTTGAGGTCGCTAAATCTAGGGCAGGACCTTTGACCTCATTCTCTGAGAGTATGAACTGTAACAAAGGTGAAGGAATACAAGACCAAGTTCCTAAGTTCTCTGAGGCACAGAGACGTCTAGAACAATTAATACTCCATGTGCGAGCTTTACATCTACTGTCGTCTGCTTTACAATTAGCTAAAGAAGAAATCAAAGGTGGACGTTTAACCATCTCTAATTCTGTGAAAACTGGTATGTATACATTATCTCTGTTATGACCCATATTGTCAGCCCTACTTGTAATAACCTGTTTTATAACAATTATAAAATTTTGAGCTTTTATTACAAAATGGGCTGTAACACAGCTCTTTTTGATTTTAACTACAAAATATTAAACGTTTCTGTCATTGGATGAAAATGTTTTAATGTGTGGAGGATATTTGTCAACTGAGGTGTAAGATTGATTTTTACTTCATCGAGTGAGCTCAGAAAACAATTTCAAGACTAGTATTGGTTTTGAAACTGATGCAAAATCTGCTTTGATGTTACCTGTAGAAAAAAATTTATTCTTCTAAATTCTTAGTTTCTAGGGACCAGAAAACAGGAAACGATTAATTTTAAACTGTAAGAACTTGTTCTACACTGGAACTAAGATGAAAGTGAAAACTGCTGTGTTATAGTTTTAAAATATTGCATGTTGTGCATTGAGTCTGTAGAAAGTTGTGCATTAAATCTGCAGGCAATATTGGTTATTTATAGAACATCAATAGTGATTTGCATATAGTTTCCTATAATAGCATGCATCAATATCTTTAATCTGGCATTAAATCTATTGATTAATGGTTTCCTGGAACTGCAGAACTGTTGTACAATATTACTTTTATTTGTCTATTTTATTTGATTTGTGCATTCAATTATATTGAGATAATGGGAGTGAAAGTTAAAAGGCTGGAACGTGGCCAGCTTTAACTACTTAGATGGGTCAATTACTTTATTTTATCTGCCACCTATATATTTTCCTTATCTTAACCCTTATTTATCTTCATAAAAACATGCTAGAAAACTGGTAAGAAATATAGGGCAGCAAATATGTTGAAATTGGACATGTCAATTAGCCAGTTCACTTGTATTTTTTGTCATGAACCTTTGAGTTTAAGCTTTTAAACTTATACTGTACTCTTTAGTATCCTTTTGTCTTTTTTGTGATTTCTGTAACCATTTGATCACATGACTGGTTATTTCACATAATCTTGACCAAGAGAAAAAGGGGACAGATGATACCCTCTAGTCTTGTTTAAAGCATTTACATAATTACAGTCTAGGAAATTAGGATATGAAAGTGGTTGCCCAAAGAGGTAATTTTAGTAGCAAGCACCATGTCTTGTTTGTAGATTTTTGGTTGCCCAAAAGAAATGTTTGGTTGCCCAGACTAAAAAGTGGTTGTCCAGGGCAACCAGACACTGACTAATTTTGTTGACCATAAATATATGTTATATTGTTGTATATGTCTAATTTCAGTTGTGAAACAAATGAATGAACATTACCATTTATGTGTACGTGTAAGTCGTGAGTTACAACAAAGACTTGGTACATCAGTACAGACAGCTTTAAGTCCACAGATTGTTATAGCTACAGCAGATAAACTTATATATAATTATGCTATTGAAATGGTTAGTATATAGTTTACTACAACTTACTTACTTACTCTTCACCTATTGCTGGAAATAGGGCAATCTCATAGCTGAAAGTTTTCAGTATTAATACTAATTTCAGTATTTTGAGAAGAAATTACTCTATGCAATTTGTACAAAATCTGTTTATGACAGTAATTTGGATATAAGCTTCAGTAATTTTTAAACTCAACTTTCACTCATCTTAATGTCTATCTATTTAGGTTTATTTGGTGCCCCATATTTTGTCTTGAACATGCCATCAAATACACATTTCTTTAAATCTTCATTAAAATTCATTAAAGTCCTTTTCCAAGTGGTAACTACTTTTTCTGTAAATGACCTTCTCAAACATTTACATGAAAATTCAACAATTTTGTTTTTTGTGTCATATAGGACAGCTGTTTGTTCCTAGTGGAAATGTATGTGAGTTTAGGAAAAACTTGTGAGGTGAACTTGCCTCAAAAAAGGTGTAAAAATGATAAACATTATAAACATAGTATATACATTGTATTTATATTCAGTATTTATATTTTACAGTGTCAGACGGCAGCGTTAGATGAATTATTTGGTAATCCACATGAATGTTTCCGTAGATATCAGACAGCTCAGATATTATTACATAGTTTAGCACAACAGTCACGTAATACTAGAGATAAAGAATCTTTAAATAAGTGTAAGTTTATATTGTCTTATGTATATTGTCTTAGATTAGTTATGATGATCATTGACACTGGTCTGTGGTTTATTGTGTCTACTAACTTGCCACCATTTCGTTGTTACAATAAAGATTCACTTCTTGGACCATCATTATTGATGATCTTAATAGCAGAATGGTCTATTATAGGGACCTTTTATGTGAATTAAATTCACTAGAAATTAGTAAGAAACAAAGGGCATAAGAAATGACGAATGCAGACGGGCTGAATACCCTGGTCCCTTCAACTTTTTGTCACTAATTTATGCATTCAAGTTTTCAAACTTTTACTGCGGTTTTAATTCTTCAAAACTTGTCAATGATAATTACATTGTCTCCTAGTGAACCAGTTGTTTAATAGCCCTAAGCAAATATGTTTGAAATAACTATGTCTTGTATCTGTTCAATATTCTCATAACTTTGTCTTCTCTCATTTTTTCAGACAAAGCAGCTGTTGAAAGAAGACTTTCAAACCTTCAAAGTCGACAAACATTCTACCAGCAACCATACGCAGCCAGCTGATCCAAGCTGATCCTGTTATAGTTGTTGTTATTTGTTATCTTCCGACATTCTCAGATTTGTACAGACATCATCCAATCATGTTTCATCATCGTAGTATGTAGGGTCCCATGATTTCATGTAAATATCCAATGATAGCATTACTTGTATATAGTATATGGAGATTGCGAAAACTTCCTGGTGTTTTTATACTTGAGATGACTGGAGAATAGGGTTGCCATGGAAACTGATCTATGAGGAAAAATATAAGCGCTTGTCTCAAAACTGATTTTTTAAGGTGATGAAAAAGAAAAATCTCCATGAAAACAGATTCACCTTGACAAAAATTGACAGTTGCTATGGATACAGTTCATGACAACAACAAATTTACAGTTACAATGGAAACATATTGATGATAACAAGTGTATAGGTTTTCCATACGCAGGTTGTAAGATGAATTAAGATACTGGTAACTATAGAAATTGTTTCAAGATGGAAATGATGTATGATTGCCATGACAACTGAGATTACCTTGGTAATGGTCTTGTGATGAATATTACCCATAATACCATGTTGGAAATGTTCACTAGAGATAGAATAAATGGCAACTGTTTGGTTATTATGAAATGTTCATTTGATATTACTCATATTTATGTAGAAGAGATCTTACTTTGTGATATAAATTAAACATTTTGTGTCTCATAGATATTTAATTTGGGATAAAAGAATCTATTAATTATAATGTATGAAATATATTTGATTGACATACAATATGTGCTGAAACATGGTCATATTTTTAGTATAAATGAACAGAAAGGATGTGCCTCTTTAATGTCAGATAATATAATGTTATCATTTGACAAACTTTTGAGCAGAGCAATTTTTTATGATTGCACTGTTTACTGTGTAAAAGGTGAAAGTGTTAGTCATTAACTATCACTGCCAAGATATATTGTGCTGGTCTAGTGTGCTGATATAAGATTAAAGTGTAACATGCTTAGAGATTCTATATTGTTGAAGGTTTTGATTAAAGAGTTTATGAACATATATTTAGTGGAGTGCTTGGAATTATGAAGTGTGAGACAGCAATTTTGTGCTTCAGTTTAGATACAATATGGTACAAAATTTGACTCTGTGTACCTAAGGGTAAGTGTAGGAAAGTACTGTATGTACTTAGTGATAAAACAAATAGAATGAAGTTTTAAAGGTTGAAACAAGAATGAAGTGTCTTTAAGACATTCTGTAAGAACACTTTGTGATGGAATAATGTGTTATACTGTTAAATATTTGTTACTGTAATACTGAGGGTGTTGCAATATGAAACTTCGGTGACGCTTGTTGACTTACTGTTTTAAAATCCTGAACTGTGATTGGTTGAACTATGTCATGTGACTTCTAATTTATGGCAGTTGTTGAAATCCATGAAATGTGGTTTGTTTATGTTACTGCTGCTTGAAATGTTGAGTAAAAATTAACAATTACTCTGATTGGCTAAAATTGGGTCAATAAAAGTCATGTGACTTTATGATTGATAGTGATTGGCTATAATATGATCATGTGACCAATCAACATGATTTTTAAAAGATGAAATGTATATGACACATTTGAATAAGTAAAACTCCATGTAAAATGTTCCCTTACTATTTTTTTGATTGTTCAAACCCTTGAAGCTTTCAGTTTGTGTTTATAATCACTACATTATGATTTGTTAAACTAGTCTGTGACATGTTAGAGATATTACAAAACATCTGACTCACTTTTATCCTTCGGTGTCTGAATAGAGTCAAAATGTTGTATAGAGTTAAAATGACATAATGACATGTAGAGTTAAAACATCATTATCTCACTTTGTACTCTATTAATAATTTAGTTACAATATTTTTACTTTAAACAGACACGTCATACTGGTTGATATATATATATTTGAGTTAATTATACCTCATTATATTTATTTCATTATTGTTACAAAATAATGTTTGTTGTGTCTGTATGTATTATTGTATTTTATTTTATACTGTAAAAAATTTTTTTAATTCATTGCTTTCGCTTCGTGATTGATTTTTGTTTTACATATTTGATTTTTTAAACATTGCATATTAAAATATGTGTTTTGTTTATATCGTGATCTCATTATTTTTTAATTTGCTCTTGATTTATTATTTTTGTTTTTTTATCGCTGACCATTTTTATTCCATTAGCATTTCACTCTTAGGATACTTTGTTTTTTGAATAAATGTTGCACTTTGTGTTGAATTTATTGTTTCTTTTGCTTTCTTCTTACTGAATATAGAAATGTTTAAAGACTTACCCCAAGATTTTTGTATTTCTAGCACATAAAAACTTGCTTGATTCATTTCCATAGAAACTGTACTGTATATTTGTTTACTCAACAGTGTTTGTTATCTCAATAGAATTCCTACTTGCGTTGGTAAAACAACTATAATATTTGATAGGTTTTTATTTTAACATGAAATTAATCACAGAATAAAGAATTTGTTACATTTTCGTCTACAGTAACAATATTTCTTCCCCTTTCTTTGTTTTGTTTATTAATCTTTAAATAGAGGATAAGTTGGAAAAGTTATGAAATATACACACACATATACATATTTGAACTACAGTGAATTCTAAAATACGGCCTGCTCTAGACTTTTCTAAAATAAGCTCATAGAAAAGGGGAGACAACTTGTGTTAGAAGATTTTTGTCTTGAACTTTTGAATAACAGCTTCAAAGAGTATGCTCTTGTTTAGACTTGTTTTTAATGAGTGTTGCATTGAATTTTATTTTGTATTGTTGACAGTGACTGTTTCTTTTAGTTAGTGTATACTTTTTTCAAATTTAGAGTTTTCTTATTCAATCTTGGCCAGTGATTTGATTGTTTTCATACAATAGTTAGTGTTTAATATTTTGCCATCACATTGAAGTTGTTTTTCAACTTAGCGAGTGTGAAACCATTAAATCACATATATTTTATTACTTTTATTCTTTATGATTCTAAATCTAATTACACAACATGAATTGAAGTTCTGTTTTGCCCATATTAACTTGCATAGAAATGAAACTTGATTGAATTTTCTTTATATAATAAAGAACCTGTAGTACTTTTCACAAAAATCTTACAATAAAATCATCATAAGTCAAAAGCAAGAAACATAAAAGGTCATTTTTTTGGTCAATCAATGTCAAATATAATTGAATTTTAGAAAATATTGTATATCACTTAAATATCATATCATAATTTTGTTTATTATCCATCTGACTTTGAACTGCAAAATTTATTAAATTGACTTACAATAACTTTTTTAGTAAGTAATCTATAAAAAGGTGCACTGATTGTGAGTACATTAATTCATTTTATTAATTCATTATGAACTATCTTAGTAATTTGAGTATGTATTATGTATAGGGTATTCATTTAGATTATTATAACAATTAATATTATATTCTATATCAAAAATATTTATAGACTACTTGACATGGGTGATAAATGCAGGGCTTTCTTATGAATGTATATGGTATTATTTATATCTCAAATTATTTTTGTTTTTCAGGAATAAATGCTAAGGTGAAATAAGAGTGCAATATTAGAAGTGCTTTCACAGACTGTATTTAATTAGTAGTCAGTGTTTTAAATTCGCTTATATTTTAGTTCTATATAATCCTACTATCATAGATTGTATTGTTGATTGTATAAAATATATTTTATATCAATATCTTCTCTGTTACAACCTCTCTTATAGTACAACTGAGCAGGGACTCAATGTTGCTGATTTTTATTTGACTGAGTTGATAGATAGTGTACATGTACTTTTAAGATATAAAACACTTCCAATCTTACTAAGAGATGATTTCTGATGTGACATGGGGGCATATAATGGTTGTGTTTTTACTATGAAAGGATGTACAATATATATTGTTCTCTCAATCAAGTAAAAGAAAAAGCTTCATTTCAAAGCTTTGTTCAGTTGTTAACATTCTAAAAGTAAAGGTTGATCTAGCAAGATATTCTGACGCCATCTGGCCCCAAAACTTTAATTACAAATTTCATTTATTACAGTTTTGCATGTACATGTATTTGAAATATCAAAGGGACATCATGAATTAACTGTTGCTCTAAAAATATAGTAGTCAACAAAACATCAAACCCTGAAAGATGTAATGAGTACAATGAATATACTAAAATAGACGATACAAGTCAAAATGTCTACTTTTAAAATCAATCATATTACATTGTTACAAACATTGCAGGGTTATTTCACAGCTGACTTTATCATTACACTGAAAGATTTAAGGCTATAACTCAACTAACTCCTACTACTTGGATAACTCAAGCATTTTACATTGAACCATTTTTTCTTTTAGCTATCTATATAAAAAAGTCTCTGATAAAAATCAAAGAGTGTCAATCTGAAGTTGAAATCGGACAAGTCAAACACCTGGTTCAATCAAATTTTTTATCATAAGCCTTCAAGTTCAAGCTTTCAAACTTTTAGTGCTTAATAATAATAATGACAACTTTATTACGAGTGTACATGTATAATTAATTTAAAGATTTTGTTGTTAATCATAATATATATAGGATGTATTCATTCATCAAAAATACTATTTATTATATTTATCCAGCATTACGTACATGTATATCTAGGATTTAGCGCAAAATAGTCGTAACTCACTTTTTCTTACATTGAGTCACTACGGTTTTGTGCTAAATCATGATATGTTAATTGGTTTGATTAAAGGGTTCACCATTTGAATGTAGCTAAGAATATATCTACAGAGGTATAATACAGCACTTGTACTTCTTTGCCTTTAAGATAGTTTGTGGCAAGGGAAAACAAGTGCCATATAACATCTCTGCTGCCTGAAATTGAAACATGAATTAACAGTATAACTAGGCTTTTAACATCGTTTCATTTTTTTCCAACATTTTGTACTTGGTTAATAAATGTTATTTATTGGTTTAGGGTATTTGTACCATGAAGGATTATAATTTTCAATAATTGTGTATATTTTCATTTAGAAGGTCAAGAGGCATTATTCTTCCTTAAAAATAGATAAAACTTGTTGCTTTAATCTGAAAATACCACTTATCTTTTCTGTAGGCATTAATAGTACATGTGTTGAATATTTTTAACTTGCTTTAAATTTTTTCGGTGTTTAGTTTTTGAGTTACTTCCCTTTGTATAAAATAATGATTGACAGAGTTACTTCCCTTATATTTCATCTATTGTATTACATTGCTGCCATAATTCATTCACTGTCTCCTCCACCCATTCGGGAACTACTTCGGCGATTTTCCACGCAAATACACCTTGGATATCATGAGGAGCGAAAGTAGTTCCAACATAGAATCTAGCCTCGTTCCCGACGTTTACTTAATAGAACGCTGGCACACACCAAAAATGACGGACGATTATAGGCAGTTAAAGCTCTTCCATGCCTGTAACTGATATTCACTGAAATTAAAGTTGAACCTTAAACATTTTTGTGTACTCGATACTTTCTGCAAAATGATCTGCCATGTTGGTTGTTTACATCGGCACTACTTAACCTATGAGGTTAATCGCCTGACCTCATAACTTGGTTGTATTCCTACTACGTTTGATATCCGAGGTATATCTTCGTAGATGATCGCCGATGTCGTTCCGAATATCCTCCACCAAGACTGCAGTAAACTCTCTAAATATTGTGTATAGATTATCTTCCCTTATTATTAAAATATATATTAGTATAAATGTAAATGTACATACATTGTATAAATGATATTTAATTGATTTTATGTCTGAATTAATCACATGACTTTCTTCTGCTACTCTCTTATTTTGAAGAGCAAAAAAAGCAAGAACTATCTGTATTGCATACAGATATAAGTTTTATTTTCCAACAAAAACTGTTTTCTTTATAGACTCTATATTTATGACATATTTGATACTTGCAATAATCTGTTACATGAATGATGTCAAATGTTTTTTATCTGTTATTGAATTTAATATGTTAATGATATGTATTCATATATATTTTGTCATTTCATTTATAAAAATCATAGACTTCAATCTATGTTGTGACATTTCTTTTTTTCTTTCATGGAAAAATAATAAAAAATACTGTAAATCTAAATGATTTGTTGTTGTTTTGTAAATATTATTTGCAGCACAGGCTGCTGGCATGAAACAGTCCCATCAAAAATATTGTATAATATTGTATACGCACACACATATATATATAGTAAAGGTTTGTAACTCATCACCTCAGAAACCTCGAAAAAAATGACCTGTCTCATTCAACGGGCTCCTGTGTTTTTATTTCAGGATCGGTTTTCAAAAACTTGGTCTTATTTATCAAGAAAATGGTTGATCAGTCGATAGCTTATAAAAGCTTATTAATTAAAAGCCAATGAAGAAAGTTATGTGACGTTAAACAGGAAAATTGTTTAGGTCGTAATGGACTGTATCAACCAAAAAACCGTTTCCTTCCCGACAGTAACTCATAGATGTGTACATGGAACTCCGATAAAAATGAACTAAAAACAGAGAAAATAATATTTAAAGTCACTAGCCTCTCTCACAGTCGTCTAAGGCAAATCATTTGATCACTATCATAAAATTTCCTTGACTTGTCGTGAGTTTTTTTCTTGGCCTCCATTTTGAGAAAGAAGTATAGGCTAAAACCAAACTCATACTGTTTTACGGATGATACAACTCTACCCGAGGACAACTCAACCCATGACAATTAACACGTTAGTAAATTTAACCCCTAAAATGAAATTAACTCCATAAAACTAAAGATAAAGAATAATTATAAATTATCAGGAAACAGTTTTATAGTTATCATAACATTTTATGTAATTTTAATCTACGGTATCATACATAGAACTACAATATCTCTGAAACAATGTTACGCTATCTTCATGTTTTGGCCTTTCTAAAAGTAACATACTGTATCTGAAAAAATAGTAATCAATAATAACTTAATAAATATCTTAACTTTATTATTAACTCACTTTTAAAATTTATTCAGTTCTGAACGATGATGTTTTATCCCAAATAGCTGTTTGAATATAATATTTATTTGTAACAGGGTGAGTTGTCCTGGGGTAGAGTTGTATCATACTTGCAACTATCAGTGAAGATACAAGCTCAGATCTTCTTTTAAGTATAATAAGCAATTCATTATAACTAGTTGCAATTTTGGTTTCCAGCACAAAGCCCTTTACAGGTTATTATGCATCAAATATTGACTTGCTGTACTTACAAGTATGTTTTGTCATCCCAATATGTTCAAATGAAGTCCTCCAGAATTCAAATTCATTGGGTTTCCCTTGCAGCACAAACAAATGTTTTAACAATGAAAACTTCGCATACAGTAAACAATAGGATTGGTTTTGTGTTTCTATGTTTCAGGTAGAATGGGTGGAACAAATAGTTGTTGCCTGGTTAGTACCATTCTTGTACCCAGAGGCTATCAAGATTCTCGAAACTAGCATCGAGAATATGTTAGTACAGCAGTGTGTTCAGTAACGACTGTTAGCTAACGTTACGGGTACGGGAAAACTCAACCTGAAGACAAATCAACCCATGCATAACTCAACTCAAGGTTGGGACAACTCAACCTGTTAGTTGGGGATTGAGTTGCTTCAGGCTGAGTTGTCTTGGGTTAAGTTGTTTCGACCCTAATGTTACGGAATGTTCGGAATAATTGAACAGGCTACTGGTAGAAAAAGCCAATATTTTGAGTTCTGGATAACATCCCAAAATTAAGGAGTATTCAAATTTAAATAAATAATGTCAGAGAAAGAACAAAGAAAACAGAATTAATTATATTTCTTAATTTATTTGTGTACATAAAAACTCATCTACAACTTTGAACTTTTACGTTCAATACAACAATGTATAATGACCTCAAGAGTCAAAACTACTATATATTCCAAGGGGGGTAACTCTAAACATCAAAATCTCAAACAATATAGCTGAAAGCTAAATACATTTGCATAAACACATTGAGATAAATGCTTGAACTCTATTATACAATTGGAAGATGAGGTATTCATTTAATACTATACATAAATCATAAAAGGCAGAAAAAGTTTGAACAAGATAGGTGGTGAAATCTATTTTTAGAACAAAAACAGGAAGTTGAATACAGTTCAGCAGTGAATATTCAAAATGGCAGACAAAGTGCTCATAGTAGGGAAAAATATGCAGCTGAGTTCAAACAAAAAAGGCATGGCATTGTAAGTTGTTATGTATTCAAAATATATGAGAACAACTCATCTTTTAAAATATATTCAACTATCTATAAATAAATAATGTGTAACAATAATCTACAATAAAACAATTCAACATGCTAAAAATACAAAAAAAATATAAAAAACGATTAAAACAATAAAAAAACACTGATTCAACAATCTATGGACAAATACAAACACATGTAGTTTCATTCTAAAACAATAAATATCCAATAAATATTACAAAACATACACTATTATATACAATGTAATATTTTTTGTTCTATTTTTAGAGTCTACTTTGGCATCTTGAGAATTTCCAATACATTTAAAATTGGAAGGCAATCCTATCATTATTTTTATTCCAGCATTTGTCCCATAACATTTTTATGTTCGACACATCAAATAAGTTCAACAAAATAAAGCTTTTCTAGTCAAATAGGTGTCTGTTAAATATTTTGCATAGATTCTGATCACATATAATATTTTTGTAAGTTTTGTAAAACTCATGTCCAGAGGTTCACATGGAAGATTGAATTTATCAGAATGTGTAGCCTCATTGAGTAAAGTCTTATATAATGATCATTATTATTACATGTATTATTTCTGATCTATAAATTGAAAGCATACAGCACATATAGCAACAAATAGGTTGGTGGTTGGTGCAAGGTTACTTTAGTTATTACACAATATTTTACATTAGTTTTTTTTCAGATCTTAAGGAACACGATGGATATTGCAAAACAAACTTGGAATGCATATTCAACTAAGCAAAGCTTCTTTTAAAAGAGCTGTCAAAGAATGTATTCATAATATTCATAAAATATTGACACAGATCTAACCGTTTTGTAATAATCTTAAAGGCCTTAATAAGTTAAAAAGTTATAAGTTAAAATAAGGAATATTAAAACTTGAATTTGTTAAAATATAGTACAAGGCTCTACCTAAATACTGAGTAATTAATTTGTGTAGAATAAAAAATCAATCAAATCAAACTATTTCTAATATTCATGTTAAAATGCACAATAAAAAGAGAATACACATTTTGTATTGCATAATGAATATATAATATCTAAAGGGAAATAACTCTATACAGACAAGTCTATACATTGTTAACTCCCTTTTATAAAAAATCTATAATGACAATTTATAAAGATACTGACATCTAAATACCAAACAACTTTCCATAGATTTATAAGATATATGATATTTATGCATTAAAGCTTGCTATTAAAACTAAAATTGTAAAATATATAAATATTGCATCATTGTCTGCAGTTTTAATAATTCCGTGAAACAAAATATTATTTTTCATTTATAATAAGTATTTTTTTAAAAACAGCATTAAAGAACATTTTTAAAAACCAGAGACTTTAAGAAAATATCAAGAAAATACAACAAAAGTCAAGATTAAAAAATACCTCAAGCAAAAATATCATTGATTCAAACAAAAGCCGAAGAAGCAAAATTAATAATATTATGCATCACTTTGATAAATTTACAATTTTCAAAATCCAATTTCACATTTATGTTTTTTTTTATTCAAGTCCATAATTTTTATCATCAGTTAGAAGGATTTCTTAAAAAATAAAGAAACACATTTTCATTGCATAGAGAAATTCAAATAAAG
Source organism: Mactra quadrangularis (assembly GCA_025267735.1). Classification (NCBI taxonomy): domain Eukaryota; kingdom Metazoa; phylum Mollusca; class Bivalvia; order Venerida; family Mactridae; genus Mactra; species Mactra quadrangularis. The sequence goes on from CM046305.1 coordinate 12,839,915, forward strand.
TAAAAATGTACTATATAAAACAACAGCACCATTATATTTGAACCCATCATTAAGTTCCTAGATTCTTCATTGTAACAATTTTGATTCGCTGAGTAAAACTTTTTTGATAAATCCATATAATACAACAAAATGGCTGCCTTCCTAAGCATACAAAATAAATTTATAAAATGTTCAACAATTTGTACTTAGACACAGTATGAACACTACACCAGTAATTTTAAACAAAAATATAAACAACTTTCATTTTTTTCCCTAAATAAAATATTCTGGCAACAATAAAGCAACATGTTTGTAAGTCTGTATGCATCACTAATAAATTTCTATTTTTAGAACATTGATGATTCTATTTTTAGAATGTTGATCTATATTTAGAACATTGATTCTATATTTAGAACAAGTTGAGAATGTCCATAATTTAGCCATCAGAGGGTGGGACAGCAGCCTTATTTCTTTCATGATTGGCCAACTTTCTGTAGAAGCTTTGTACATATGTAAATACACATTTCCAATCTGGCTTCTGCATGCGTACCATGTCTTCAACATCCAGTAATGGCGCAATATCAGCATATTTTCTGAAATATAAATAAGATATGATAAATAATAGGATTGTTATAAATTATATCAGTAATTCATGTATTTGGGTTTTCTTTGCAGTATAGACAAACTTCCACCATAATAATGAAAATGTGTGTACAATGAACAGTACGATTTAACCTGTGTGTCAGGCTTTTCATCAATAATGGGTAAGAAACTCTGTTTGTACTGCCTGTGCACCAATGAAAAAAACTCATGCATTGGAGTTCCAAATTAGGTCTCTTTGAAAAGTGTTAATTGCTCTATGTGGCATCTTCAGCATTAATTGACTGTATGAAGAAAATACCACAATAATAATTTGTTAGAATATTACAGTAAAGTTACTCTAAAAAGGCCACACTTATGACTAAATCATGTGATTGTTGATGATTTTTTGGTCCCAAATACATTGACTTTGATGGTCCTATAAGTTAAACTTTACTGTATCTATCATAAGTTTTATGTAAGAAACATTCAATCTTAGTTTAATAACAAACATTATTCATGCGGCATCACTTAATTTTTCCCCAACAAACAACATCAGAACTCTAATACATTGTATACCCAGCAATAAATTTGGATCACCTTGAGTGATTAATGATACAGGAAAATAAGAGTTGTTTCCCTTGTTATATATAATCAAATCCACAGGTATGAGAAACTATAACTATGAACATTGACATAATATTACCAGAACAAACATGAGGAAAAGTTTAGTTTGCAGTATACATAAATCTAGGAGATGTTGATTGATCAAACAGAAATTGTTCTTGTAAGTGTGCATCAAGCATACATAAGAAATAAAGACAACATTTCAAGCATGTTCTCGAAATAATGGTAAACTACATGTAATACAACAAGTTGGCTTCCACTAATTAAGTCTTAATTATATTGATATACTAGCGCGCACACATTCTAGAATTATCAATGTTTATGTGAAACTAACAGAACAAAGCAAGGGAATGGTAATATAACAGTAATAACTGGAGGCTATGAAGAACTAATCCTGTATTTTATATTTTAACATCAAAAGAGTTATGTTCAAGCTTATGTATCTACATGTACAATCACATAGTTACACATAGGGCCTATGTAGGCGATAGTTTTGTAAATATCACAATTTTGGCACATTGTTGTACCATTTTATTACATAGCAGTAGTTGCCATGGTGTTGAAAACTATTTGTACAAAATAGTTCACAAAACTGATAGGATAAAGGCCAATCAAATATTCTAGAGAGTGTGAAATGTAACATCCAAACAAGACAAGAATTTACTTTATATGTACCGGTAGTACCCTCTGATGCCAAGTTCAGAAGTTTAAGGCCTTATGGTTATTTACAAAGACCTTGACTCATCATAGATCATTATTCAAAAACATTATATACAGGTGTTTTTTGTTTTGTTGTAAACTGTATCCACAGAATCAATGTTGGTGCATGTTAACCAGGGACATGATACACACACTGTGACACACCAGTTGTAGCCTACTACTATACCTCATTTTTGACAAAAAGAATTTTTAAGAAATTGCATGCAGACGACACACACACCCAGGGACATTGAATAGATGTCTCGCCTTAAGCACTATGAGCATGTGAACCCAGCAATGTTTGCAAGGATTTATTTCAGCTTTTATTTATCTATAGTGGGTTTAACGCCATGTAAACACAATTTAGGTCATTTTACGGCGTCCAGGGCACATGACCTAGCTTTCCTGGACAAGGCCGGAAATTCTCCATATACCTGATTATTGGAGAAATATTGACATTATTGTCAAATTTTAATGGATGGATATAACCTCCACAGGTGGGATTTGAACCCGCACCCTCTTCAGGACATTAGATTTGAAATCCAGGCACACTACCAACTGCGCTAGTGACCCAGGTTTATTGCAGCTTTTAAAAGTATAATAAAAAATACAATATAAATTAAAAAGGTAACTTACTCTGCTGTATCAAAGGCCAGTTCAAAGTTTTTACGTCTTTGTTTTGGATCTAAAGCTTTGAAATCAAAAGCTTCAGGATAGAAATGATGTATTAAAGCACAGAAAGCAATACCATTGTTCCAACTTGATGAGAAATTGGTTATCTCAATAGTCTACAATAAAATACAATAATTATATAAATATAAACTATAACATTCTATAGTAACAATAAACAACAGTTCTATGAAATTATTTTTACCTCAGAATTACTAACACTAAGAAATTTGAAATCACACGTGTATCTCAATTGGAAACAATTTTATTAAATTGCCTTAAACTTTCTTAAGCACTTGCACCCATATTTTGTTAAAAGGTAAATTAACAAACTTTTACCAGCCCAAATCAATCTTAAATTACTGTTGCATTAAATCATGAAAATATCTGAAATTAATGAAATTATCAATATTTGAAATGCTAACATACAATAACAACAGTCTTATGAAATTATCTCTCAATATGAATTGCAATGAAATTTACATGTAGTTCTTTAACATTTTAGCTAAAAATAATATAATCATTAATACAATTGAAGACAACACTAACAAAGTCATTATGTAGCCAATAAGGGTAAAATTTTAAACATCTAGCATTATAAAATAAAAGTCTTAATATTTGAATCTACATGTATCTAGTTACATAGTGTAACAATTGATCTGACACATTTTTAATGTTAAAATACAGTTTACGTATGATGTAATTTATTGTTTTATATTTAAGCAAGAATTTAATGCTTGATACAAATTGGGCAGGACATTATAAAAGTATTTAATGTGCCAGAACAACAATTACATACAATACATTTATAGGGTAACTACAACAGTTATAAGTCACACAGGTTCTTTATGGTTTCACTTAAATATTAACAAAATTAAGTATCAAAAGGCTTGCTAAGTATTGGTAAAATTCTCTTAAATTAATTAAGTTATATTCTATTTTTTAAATTGTGTAATATTGTCAATGTTGATATTTTTTGCCTTAAAAACCTGTATGAGACTAATAATCATTGTTATATAGTACAGTGCTCTCAAAACGTTCTTGGAAAAAATCCTGTTTTAACAGTAAGCAGATTCAAATTTTATAATCTTATAATACCAATTAAAAATGAAACAAAGAGTCAAAATTCTGAGCAAATTTGAAATGTAGTTCATTAACATTTGATTTAAAACTATGAAGCATGAATAAGCTTTAATTATTATAGAATAGTAAAATTTCAGGTTGAACACATAATTAGTAATTCTCAAACTTTTATTTGTCCAAGAGTTGTGGAAATCCATCGTAACTCACTTTTTTTTTTAAATTGAGTTACGACCGTTTTGTGCTATTAGCCCACAATAAGTGTTAGAGATATAGAGTATAAGATACAAGTGATGCTAGAGTGCAAACATTATCAGGGTTTAACACTAAAAGTGTCCTGGGATTCTGAGAATTCCAAAAACTTAGAAGGAATCCAAGTGATTCTCAGTTAGGGATTCCGTCAGGACCCCTGAATGTTTCCATGAATTGTTATATATATATGTATCCATTTTTTTTGTACTTTTATTGGAAGAATACTAAATGTTCAGGAGGAATCCCTGAGTAACTGACAACGGATTCATTTGGGATCCCTGGTAAAAACAGTTAGTGTCATACCCTGAACACAATATGTACACATAAAGTAACAGGATAAAACAAAAATGAAACAAATAATATAAATAAAAAAGACATGTCAGACTATAAATTTAAAAGATCCTCAATGGGAAGTATTCATAGCTTCACTTTGATATGTTTATAAAGCCAGTTTGATAGTTTTTACAGTTCCTACCTATATGATATGATACATGTTTCCACAATATACCGTAAAATCTCGATTAAACGCCCCTCCCCTAATAAACGCCCCAACATTTTTCTCATATCGATTCTTCGACACGGGTGTAATCGGTCACCGAGTACATTTACCGTACCGTATTTAATATGATAGTCTAATAATTTCCCTTTTTATATTTACTATACGCCCCTGTTTGAATTTTTATACTTTTATACCTTTTGAAAAATGTAATGCCCCAGGGGCGTTAAATCGAGATTTTACGGTACATGCATTGGTTTTAGGAGGAAGCCAATCTTAATTATTGATGTATGGTAAAACAAAGTCTAACAAGTTTTCATTAACAGGTAAGTCGATCACTAGAAAACTATTTTCATGCCTTTCAGAATATCTTAGCCTAGACATACCTTCATACAATAGAAGTGATGCATAGTGGGTATGGGGAAAGTGTAAAGAATTCTAACCAGTCATGATATATAAATGTTTGTTATTTTTCATAAATACAGAGAGAAGCTCTCCTATAAGCTCTTTATAAATAAACACATGTCAGGTAAAATATACATTGTTTAGAATAAAATCTCAGAGATAAATGTACAGGCAATAATTTCTTGCATTTTATGAAATACATTGTATTTAATATATTATACAGTGAAGTTCCGTTCCACTATTAGGACCATCAAAAATGACTTAATGGTCTAAATATCAAACCATTAGAAGACTAAGGTTGTATGTGCTACTTATGACCTTATATGACTTATACATATTTGGAATCTGTATAATAATTATATTATAAAGAAACATCTAATGGTATTAACTAACTTAACTTATCTTCTATGAAATGATTATAGGGACTTTTTCTCCTAAAATTGTCAATTTGTGGCTTAAAAGTGACTTTTCTTTTAAATCTATGCAAATGATACTTAAATATTGTCTAAAATTGCATGATTTTGCAATAATCATTATATCTATATAGAGGAACTTTACTGTAATACAAAATACATTGCATTTGATATATTATCATGATAAAATACTTAAAACTAATGTTATCATTTTGAAGCGAATAATGAAATATAGTAAAAGCACTTAAAACATAAAATCTGATTAATATGCAAATCTTGATTATAAAGGTTAGATAAACAACAACAATTAAAAAACAACATACACCAAAATTAACAACAACAACATCAACAAAATAATGATTAGAATGATTCTAGTTCCACCACAAACTAACCTAGTTACCAAACTCAGAGACTCTCAGAGATTTTAAGACATTTCAAACAGATTTTTTTTCAAAATTCTATGGTGGGCTGCTGGGGCCATTGAGCAAATTCGAGCAATGCTGCGTCCAGGGGACTGGAGGCCTGGAAAAACTCCTGAAGTACAGCTATTTGAGACACCCTGAATCTTTTTTGGGAAACAAAATTGTCATCAAGACAACAGTTACTATGTATGCAAGTATGATTAAGAATCAGACAAGTGTGACAAAAAGGAAATGATATAAACATAGATTTAACTTGCTGTAATAATCTGTATCCACTAGTAAAAGAAAACTTTACCATCTGAGAGTCTATGAGTTCATTGTGAGGTGATCAAAATCTTAAAATCATAATAAAAATGGAGGGATTTCTGATTGTTTTTGTAAAACCAAAGCACCATGCTTATATTAAAGCAACCAATCACAAGGGTTTATTTCATGCATTGATCACATGATCTAATTTACATACATCAACATATTCACGTGTCATTGCTTTACACCATTCCAGTAACATAGTCTTTATGGCACTTGGACTTCTTGTAATGTTGGGTCTACCCCCTCCTGGGGCGCTTTAAGTAGTGAAGAAAAGAACATATTATTATAGCTGTTACATTTTAATATAGTAAACTTCAAATAAGTAAATTCATTGACTTATCGTCACTAATAAACATTCAAATTTAGTTGCCATGGCAACTTACAGTAACAGCCATGTTGTACCTGAAAATGAAGATGATGTTATAAACCTGAAAAGAAAGGTCAAGGTCATGCAGTGTTTCCATGGATACTACCACATTGAAATAATGATAGAAACTGACAACCCTACAATATAATCCTGTTGTAAATTATCATAACATTGTACAAGGGAAAGTGACTGCAGCAGGGTGTTTGTTTGTAAACAAACAGACCATCCCTGTCTATTTATAGAATGTGGGGTGAAGTTATTTAAAAAAAAACTATGATAGAATGGTCTTTAAAAGCAAATAAAATGCTTGATATTAATTTGATATTACACATGCTAATTTAATGCAGTATAACGCTTTGATGATTGCATAATTTCACAAGTACATTGTAATATTAACTAATAGCTGATCCCACCATGACACAATTTAAAAGCCATTCCCTAAAAACAAAGCCTTTGGGCTGAGCTAAATGAATTTACCAGATATTTGAAGATGAATTATAATGTTATTAACAGAGATTTACTGACTGTGCAAGACACTGTTTGATAGCAGGAGAAAATTTGCAGGTTGCAGATAATTTATTTCTAGAACATGCCAGTAAAAGTGGTATTTACACCAGGTATGCAGTATTTAATGTTCTACACAATTCTGCAGTATATTGCAAAATTCTTACGAAGATTTTACTAAAGTGTGAACTGTTTGGCAGACAATTTGTGTGAAAATGAGCAGTATATAACATAGAATCTTTCAACATTTATATGACAGCAAGTTGGCTATGACTCAGTAGCTATGGTAACTAAACTGGCAAGTTCACAACAAACAATAATATATGTAACCTTTTAACTTAACTAGCTTTGCAAACAATGACATAAGAAATATAAACATGCCACGTAAAAAACGTAAAAACTTGTAAATGACATCAAGCCGGAAAACAATCTATGAACTATATTTCTATGACATCAATGGAAGCTTTAACCTACATAAAGTGTCTGTCTATAAGAGTTCTCCCCCCTGTTCAAAGACATCTTCCCTTAGTACTACCTTTATAAAGTTTTATCATCAGAGAACATAAGCAGTATTTTGAACTAAGTAACATCAAACCTTAAACTTGTTTCATCAAAGACACATCATAAACCAAAATAACTTGTAAGAAGTTTTTTCTACAAAAGAGATGAGTATACCTTTAAAAACTTTATATTTTTGTGATGATATATTATGAGGCTTAGCTCAGTGACAAATAAGATACTATTAGACTTTCTTAACAAGAATGATAGAGACAAATAATGTCATATATATAAATATATCCAATAAACAGGTTATCATGTGAAAAGTGGTTAGAAGCATATAAGAATGCATTAAGTGTTAGTTTGGGAGGACTTGTTTGATAAGGATACTTGTTAGTATAGGGCAAGGACTCAAGGATAAGCAAAACATTCTGGTAACATACATAAATGAAGCAAAATAAAGCAGACTTTCCACATATTTTGTCACACAAGCAAGCTGGCAACAGTTATAACACAAGATAGCAGTAAATATAAACATCTAACTAAAATAAATATGGATTCAAATTGTTTTAATGAATTTTCTGTATAAAATCAGATTGTTATTGAAAATATACAAAAATATTAAATTGCTACCAAATTGTTTCATAATTTATAATTAATAAAACATGTTAGTGTAAATTAAATATACACACTACATTACACAGGGTATACACACAGTTATAATTGGCCAAATATAGCAGGAGGGCGTGGCCATACATTATACAATAGTTATGGCCACACCCCTTGAGTAGCTAAGCTACGCCTACTAAAACCAGGCCACGCCTTATATGAGTACCTCACTATACTCTGCAGTATTCATCTTGCAGAAGGTAAGTACATCCTGTTTTATGGTGACAGCATTGCGTTTCATGGTAGTGGCAACACGTTTAGCGTATGTGTAGGCTACTAGGGGACTAAGAAAAACAACCATGCCATAATGTTAATATACAAACAAATAATAATATATTAAAACAATAACATCAAACATTAAAAACATCAAACTTTATAGTATTCAACAACAACAATTTGTCCAGTAATGTTATGGATACAAGCAGTCCAATATTGCATGAAGGGTAGTCAAGTTCTAACACAGTCAATGTGGTTGTTTCTCATTATTAATAGCTGCCCACCCCAATTCAAATAGATTTCCTTCTTAAATTGTTGTTGTTGAATAGTATGTCCATTCAGTTAAGCAAGTATACAATTATTTCATGCTTTTAGAATCCATTATTTTACCAGTTACAATGTGTGTAACTTTGATTACAAATGGCTTCATAAGACATATTCTATAAGTTGGGTTTCATACCACACTGAAATACTTGGTTTCTCTCTAAAATTTATTGGTTAATGTTTAACATATATACAAATACTTGCACCTTGCACCAAGCTTGAGCAAAGACCTTCTTTCACCTTTAAAATTAATACCAATAGCAAAAAAGCAACATGGCTCATAGCTCAGTACCACCAATGCATTGAATTGACAAGTTTTTACAGAGAGACTTTAGGAGCCAGCAGGTATGAATACATACAACAAATGGGGCTAAGAAAAAAATATATATCCCATAATTCATAAACAGGTAAAACAGTTAAGTAATAGGGTTGTTAAACAAATCAAACACTATTATAGGAATCACTTCAAGGAGTAAGATATAATATACATATTAAACAACAGCTAGATAGATGTTCATGTATTGTGGTTTAAATCATTAAAAAACAAGACCATATCCAGTTAACAAGAAGCCTGCCGGTCTTAGTTTTATAACATAGTTCATAAACATCTTAAATACAAAACCTTGGAACAATTAAAAAGCACACCAGAGTTAAAGGGGTCAAGTCATTTTCACCAGTTTGATAGATAAACCATTAAAGTAGGAGCAGCTGTCTAAAAGCTTAAAAAGCAGTAACTCTTTGACATAGATGTTCCAAATAGCTTAAATGGTTTTTCACTTTTTTATAAACATGTAATTAAGGTGGTGAGTTCAGTTTTAACTGAAAGCCAAAGCCTGGAGGTAGTCTTGTTTCGTTTTATTTGTCTGCATGCATGTTATACAACATTAACCAAATCAGCAAGCTTTATGAACAGAGCAGATTAGAATAATCATATAAAAGGAAGGGTGCGGGGTAAAACACTTAAAACATGGGATTGACCAGTAAAGGGTTGATTACTCATAGGATTGTAAGTGAAAGGATTTAAGGATTCAATGGCAATATGGGAACTAATTATCAAGCCATTGAATAATTTACTGTTTTTGTTTTAAATTCCAATTCACTCATTTCAAGAATGCTTGAGATTAAGGCTTCCACAATCAGTATGTGGAAACCATAAAAATAGCATATTGTGCTGTAATGAATAAATGTGGCAAGAACAGACTGCAAAGGTATGGCATAACTGTTACATAAGGGCAAGTCATTTTTTTATTTATTATTCATCATAGAAATGGTCAGTGTCTAAGAATAACTCACTCTTGTTTCTGTCTATTGATCCATGTATTTATAATTTTATATCATATCATTAATATAATATAATCAAACATTTATAATAACCAAAATCATAAGTCTCATACTGGAACTTATACAATAATAACAAGTAAATCTGTGAGCTAATGCTCACTAGTGATACCCCCGCTGTGAGAAATATGACTATCATAATGTAACTTTCATTTAACAAAATCTAAAAATATGCGACAAACAGGAAGTAGATGAGCAAGGAGCATGAAATCGCTTTACACCACATGGGACTATGGGATGAAGCAATATGCAAAGTAATAGGCTGCTGCATGTTATAGTTGCTGAGAAAACGGCGACAGAAATTTTGTAACGGACGGACGCACACACGGACAAGGGTAAAACAGTATACCCCCCTCTTCTTCGAAGCGGGGGTATAAATATTGACCAATTTATGTCAAGAAAAGGCAGAGTCACCTAACTATAATGTTTGCAAAACTGTTTACTTATGAATACCAATTATTTATACTTGTATATGTACAAGACCCAGACAAAAATGCATGTATTGTTCCCTTTAAATACATTTTTGGGGTCAGATTGACATAAATTTAACACACATGTATTTCCATTCAAATACAATATGTCCATAAGTTCCTTTTGTCATACCAACATCATCAAAATCTTGAAAAAAAATATGTACATGACATGCCTATAAGCTCCCATATGAGACCAAAGTGTGTGGTTATAACTAAAGCATAAAATCATATGAAATGACAAACAAATATATCAAACAACATGAGAGGGATAATATTCTTTTATAATCATCATAGCAGAATTGCAGGATTTTACACAGCAGACGGAACTACAACAAAAACTGCTGTGGAACAACAAGACTGTGAAAGTAAAGTCTTTAAGACCTGGTTACATAGTTTAACACATGGAAACATACACACATATTTCCATTAATTTTGTTTTTCTGATTTATTGGTATAATGCCAATACAACAATTTCTAAATAATGATAACATGCAAGGTATAGATATAGAAGATAACATCTCCAGTCATTATATAATCATCACTTTAACATACACCAGACAGTTACACCATCTGTATACTGTATTGGTTGCCTCGACAATTTGGGGAAGTTGTTTGTCCTCTTTTTACATGCATCACAGGCAAAATGTAAATCTTAGCTTGGTGCCCCAAAAGGTAAACATTAAATGGAAACCCCTTTCCAGAAAGTAAACACAAATTGATACCCCTTTTCAGAAAGTAAGTAAACACAAATTGATACCCCTCTTCCAGAAAGTAAACATTGGCTTCATGCCTGTCTCAAATGACACACAAAAACTCTCTAAAAGCAATCATTAATTTGGCTCTGTTTTTTAGAGGCAATGTTAATTTAGTTCTACTTAATGGCATTTCAATACATGTACAAAAATATTCTTATTCTTCAATAAATTTAGACCAATCAAAACATAGCAATCATATAACATGATCAAATATAGGACATATTGATCATAATGCACATTATAATATACTTGTAATTGGAACTTAGTAAGATTGTTACAATCTGTTTAATAAGAGTTAATAACTGTATACTTACTTTGTTTTGGGGGCTGGGTTCTTGGCATCCATTTGTTTAAAAGCGTTCATTGCACCTCGTCCACCTAGAAGGAAACAATAAATATGTAGATGGCATTCAGAATATAACAAAAGGTATAACATTCTCAAATAAAAAAGGCAAACAATTTCTACAAGGTGAATATAGTTTTGGGAACAGGGATATTGTGCTTCAATGTAAAAATTCTTCATACTTTTCTAATCTACTTTATGTCAAGGGAGGTAAATCTAGACTCTCTAGAAACCAAAACCCACAAGGGAGATAAATCTATATTCAAAAGAAACCATAACCCACAAGGGAGGTAAATCTATTTTCTCTTGAAACCATAACCCACAAGGGAGGTGATTCTAAATTCACTAGAAACCCAAAAGGGGGATAATTTTATATTCTCTAGAAACTATAACCCACAAGGGAGGTAAAACTAGATTCACTAGCAACCATAACTTACAATTCTAATTTGAATTTTACCCCTGTCATAAAATTAGGAAATCTTTACTTTGGTTCTTGGCTGTGGCTAACATATGGGTATAGTTAACATTTAAGTTTTTTTGTTAACCTATTGACTGTATGACCATTCTGACCATTTATTGTGGGCATTGGTCAAATTCAAAGGAATAGTTCTATTGAGGAGGAGATAATATTCTTAATTAATTATGTGAAGAAGCCAATAAACTTTGAATTAAAGAAATCATGCAAAACATACAGTGATAAGATATATTTTAAACAAGTGAGACATAAACAAATTTTTAACAAATTGTACATGGAAATCACGTAAAAAATTGAAAATATCTAAAACTATGAACTGTATACTAAAGTCATGCATAATGCATATATTGGTTAAAATGGTCACTAAGATTGAATGAGCAATTGTCTACAAATTACATAATTAATGCATCTAAGGACATTAACAAACAAGTTTAACAAGTTACTATTATCTAAGCTTATTCTATTCTATCATATAATGATAATAAGTTTTTTAATATCAATAATATGATTGGATGGATGCAGAGGAAATGTTAGAGAAAAAGAATAAACAGATAGAGGCATGAAATGGTTACGATTATAATATGAGGACAAAAGTTTATGCAACACAAGAAGAAAAGAGGAAAGAAAAGACATCAATATGATGATACAACATGCTAAAATGTCAGCATATAATCAAAAAATCTTATGATAATACAACTATAGAAGAAATCACAACTTATACCATTTATAATTCTGGCCCCTGATAGTTGAAAACTATTTTGATTTTTTTTTAATCAGTATGATTTTGTAATCTGAAATTTTGAAGCATGTAGGAGAAATTTAAGGATAGAATTATGCCATGAAGCCTTTATAATATTCAAATTTAATTAAACTTCTTGGTCAACCAGTAATAAGTGATATAACAAATTTGTGTCGACTTGGATTCTGTCAATAAAAAGCATGGTATCATCACTTGAACTAAACCTATACGATATGCATGACTCTGTAGGACTCTTGCTGCTTAAAACCTATTTTGGTAATTTTTGTAAAGAGAGAATGGAAGGAGCATGCTAAACAACATTTAAAAACAATACAGGAAAGAATAATGAGAGGACATAACAAAGAGAAGAGTAGTGATGGTAGTGAAAAAATAAGAAAAAATGAAAAACAATGTGAAAACAGTTGTTTTTGAACAAAAATATTGAAAAACTTTATAAAGGGATTGCATCAAGAATTTCTTCAAAGAATGGAAATTAATTAGATCTAGTAGCCATAGTACTAATGGATCAAAGTGTAACATTATGATAATACAAAAACATGCAGGAATAAGATTATGGTATTCTGGAACTATATTATAAACTAAACTTAAATAAAATAACTAAATTAAAATAGAATTCTACATTTTATTAAAGCATGCATAGAATAGTTAATGTTAATATCTACTATATCTAATATACCATGCCTTATAAACCTTAATGTGAGTCTTCCATTACTAAATTGTTATAATCAGAATGGCGTGCCTTTCATAAAATATTTAGAAGTTTTCACCAGTTGAAATACATAATATGTACTTATGCATTAGCCCCTCAACAATTTACATATTAGAACAGCCAGCAAACCAGACCAAGATGTATAAGTTACAGGCTATTTGTAAATTTAGGCAATTTGTAAAATGCCTGAAAAATTAAATTTTTTAGACATTTTACTAATTGCCTTAATTCACAAATTGCCTTTAAGTTTAACATATACATTTTAAAAAGCAATGACAGTAAACCAAAATGTTACAGAAACAAGTTTGACAAAAATAGCAAATTAGATTGCAAAACATTATTTTTGATTTTCAGCAATTGCATACCTGGATTTGCAACATAAACAACTAAAGAAAAGCAAGTAATAATGCAACAATATAAGAAATTCAATCAATAAAAATTGTTTTATTTTATCCAACAGTCAGTGGTGCATACATTAAGCCACCTGATTTAAATACTTGATGTCTGTTTAATAATCCCCCTACATATGTACAGATAACTATTTTCATCAATGGTGAGTACAAAAGTACCGCAGTGAGCACACAAGTAATGTAGTGAGTATTTAAATCAGCAGGGTTAATGTATGCATCACTGACAGTTGAATAAAACTTAACAATATCATATCCATGTAGGATAAAGACAGTGTTAATAAAAGTTAGTAAAGATATTAGAGTAGGAAGCTAACATAATACACAGTGTTACACAAGGTACAGTAAAATAAAAGCAAGCTTGATTTCTTCACCTCCCCAAGATTCTGTCTTCTCAGACGTGTGTCGTACGTTATCCTTACTGCTCCATGATTCTGTTTTCACTGTGAGTACCCCACTCACGTTTCCTGTGGCGTTTATAATTTGCTGGGCCAATTGGGGTGCTATTTCATCTAGTTGAGGCAAGGGAATAAATCATAACAAATTATAATTACTAAAACCAACAAAAAACTGCTTCATTTGACATATGCATCAAACAGCAAACATACCATATTTGATAGACTTCTAGTTACATGTACTTTTAAAGAACATTAGAAATAAATTTTGTAATTCATGTATTTTGGGTTCAATTTGCTTTTTGGCATATTTTTCAATCTCAAATCACACCAATAGTTAGAAGTTGGTTCAAAAGCAGCATTTTAGAGAAAATCATATAGTACCAGATTTGTCTACACTGATTACCTCCCTTTGAAGCCAGTAATCAGATTACAAAGGGTATAAAAAGATCAATTTATTACATGTCATTTAACTTAAACAAATTACTTAAATTGTATAATGTATGGACTTCAATTAGTAGCCATTTAGAGTATTTCATATTGTTTCTGTTAAGTAAAATGACATAGGCCAATATAAGGTCAAAGGCCAATGTCAAAGATAAAAGTCACAGTAGCATGGAAGTCTATCAAATACATATATCATGTTTCCATGCAAATAAACATTCATTCAATCATTCACTCAGATATATAGGTCATAATTAAAATGCATTGTATGATGATAAAATAAAATAATGCATACATGAAATAAAATAAAGAAAATAAATGAAAGTATTCAGCCATTGGTAACATCATGCATAAAGCAACTGGATCCTTGGAAAATGGAATAAATTATGCATTGATCAAACATTTTATACTCAGGAACAATTTTATTGGAATTTGTATTGCATGGATATTGAACCTTGTATAAAGTTTCAACAAAACATCTATGTTTGAGGTCATAACTATTTGAGAATGACATAGACTCCAAGCTCATTACAGTTTGTTTTCGGCTGAATTTTAAAATAGCATTGAATTTGAATTCATTTCTAAGCACATGTATTAAAAAGTAATAATTAGATATTGGCATCAAATATAAATATTTTTCTAGAGCAACTATGTAAATATGAGTTATTTTTACAACAAGTAAATGACAATATACAACCAACACTTGAAATATTATTTAATCTAAATTAGTTTATTGAACTCAAATTTTTTAGCCAAACACAACTTCTTCAAGAGGTTAAAAATTATAGTTTTACTATGGAATTCCTTAGAATAAAACTAAGTTTGAGATTGGAGTCGTCAAAAATGTTTAGTACCAGGTAAAGCCTCAAGCACTAAATAGAGAAAATATGAAAATGATATGAAATGGTAAGAATAGGGTTGAATGAAAACATCATCTTTCAAAATCTGTACCTAAGGAATGTAACTATTCATATTAAAAACTTGAAAGCAAAAATAGTCATACAATACAAAATAGTGCATACAAAGTCAGTATGACTTGGGACCTTTTTTACTTTTAAGATTTCAATATGAAGCAGGAACAAACATGATAATCCCAACAAGATCACAGCAGAGTACAAATGTATAGGACTTGGTAAGATATTTAACAAATAGGAGAAACCAGGGCATTGAAACAACCAGGTCAAAGCTAGGAACACTAAATTTAAGATCATTAGGTATGTAAAATAATTCTATATCACTAAATAAAATTTCATATAAAACCTAACAGAAAGGTCTAAGAGAAAGGTGTAAAAAGGCAAAGACACTTTATTTAAAACAAACTTCACAACTCAAAATTTTAAACAGTAAATGAAGAGGACCAATAGGAGCATGTAATCACTACGTGCTAGGTGGAAACCAATCTTTAACCTTTCAGACAGCAAGCAATCAAAGGTCAAAGCATGAAAGGCAAAGTTGTTTTCAGGCATATTGCAGCACAAGCTCACCAAATACATTGTCATTTGGTACCTGCAAAAACAGTCATAAGACACCAGTGTATACCTAAATCAAGGAAGACAATCATGCAAGATTTCATAGGGATGTGTTTGATTCATTTTAAACATAATACACATTTTATAGAGTACAGGAAAACAATGCATCAGTACAGTCTTACCACAGTCCCTATCACCTCCACCTTGATATTTGGATCTCCGAACATTCATTACAAAATAAATATTAATGTTATGTAAATTTTAGGTTCATTTAAATGGTGCAATAATCTTAAACTCTTCAATTAGAGGCAGAAAACTTTTCAATTGGAGATAGCTAAATCTTCAATTGGAGGTAGCTAAATCTTTAATCATAGGTAGCTACATGTAGCTCTTCAATTGAGGGTAAATAAATCTTCAATTGCAGGTAGCTAAATGATAAATCTTCGATCATAGGTAGCTAGATCTTCAATTGGAGGTAGCTAAATATTCAATCATAGGTAGCTAGCTCTTCAATTGGAGGTAGCTAAATCTACAGTTGGAGGAAGCAGACTCTCCAAATGGAGGAGTGAAAATTGTTTCAACAGAACATTTAAAATCTTAAACAGATGACATTGTAATGTAAAAATACTTAATCTAATATAGAAATCTATAAAAATAGAAAATAATTATGTACTTTATCTCTATAATAGTGTGTCTTATACTGAATTGTTTACAGGAAATCTTATGACAACAAGTATATAACAAACCTTCAACACACACACATATATGTGGATAAACTTTTATTAACATGAACTTTTAACTTTAAAACATTTAACATGTTCAGTTAGTATCATATAGATGTATATTTATCAATAAATCATAAAACACCTACCTGCAGGTTTTCCAGCGGCTCCGCCGACTTTGGTAGTTGTTTCGACTCTACGTGTAGTGGTTACTGTTTTGCCGTCTAAAATAAAACAAACAATAAAATACAATAACTGTGATAATTTCGATCATTTGCTTAATCTATGGCTGGGAATTCCATGACAATATCATAATCATAGTATCCCCCTATTCATGACTACTTTCCTATAACAGCTATCTTACAACGACTGTAATCATTCCAGTATAGAGCCTTTTTATGCATTTTCTACGAACAAGACCCTCTCTTCAATACCTCTACAACAGTCAATTCACTTTAACAGATATTTTAGCACAATACAGGTACTGGTTGTTGAACAGAGGTTTTACTGTAGTAGCATTACATCAACAATTTTCTAGCAATTTTCCTACTTAAAGAATTTACCATGATACTACCACCAGATTATATAAAACAATAATTTTATACTCATACATAGTTATATAAAACTGTAAAACTTGTCTTGAAAATCTATTAAAATGAAATGGTAGTTGAGAAATTCAATTTTAATTGTAAACATCTGTGAATAATGCATAAAGGTGTATATCTAAATATTTAATAGTTTAAATTGCTTAAAATATATAATAGTGCAATATGCATCAAGGTAACCAAGGTTACAGTTTGGCAGACAAAATACCAATGATAACCATTCATATATGATATCACAGCCTGCCGGCATGAAAAGTCCCCCCCCCCCCAAGAAAACAACTTGTAATACACATAAAATTATGAATGTATTTATATAATAAAAGTATTTTCTGAGGGAGAGAGGACTCTTTCATGCAAACAGCCTGCGTATCATAATATAGTATAATATCATTACCAAAACAACATAATGTCACACAACTAACTATGAAAGATCATTGGTTTAACAAATAAGTTCATAACCAGTTTAACCAAGAGGGTTATTACCAAAGCATGATAGTAAAACTTGGACATTCCTGACGTCCAAGAGATCTATTTTAGCCATTTTTTTTTTCAGATATCACAATTTCTAAGAAACAGAGGGTTTATTCTGCTAACAACAAAACCAATTCACAGACCATTGTTTGTTTCATGTATGAGAACAAGCATAGTCCAGAAATACTGCATAATATTTATATAAGGATTAAATTCTGAGGAAACAGCATCTACAAAACATCAAGTTCAGATAATGTTTAAACTTTTTACAAGACATTATAAGAAAACATACAAAACACAGCACTACATCCTGACATTCAGGGCAGGCCCTGCAGGGAATATATCACAACAAACATGTTTACAATGTAACTATAAAAGATGAAACTATGGGCATCACTTTACTGACAAATGTTGAAAACAGGAAAGTTAAAAAAGAATAATCTCAGACTGTTAAATTGAAAATACTTGGCTGTTCAATCTGAATTAGCCAACTCTTTAACAGGATGTAGCTTGCTCTTCTTCTGAAGGTAAAAAGCTCCTCAAATGAAGGTAGCAAACACAGGTGATCAGGATAATACTAAGGGGTCAGTCATTTTATACAAAGTTCAAGTACTCTAAGATCACATTGATGGCTTGGTTTTTCAATACAAGGGGCTTCATTGGTACACTTATCATAAATCATTCACTAAGGTCAGGGAATCAGGACAACAGGACAAAGTTAAGGGATCAGTCATTTTGTACAAAGATCACATCAAGGTTTCGATACAATGCAGGGGTTTTAAATGCCAGTATGGAGGAAGGGGTCAGCTATTATATGCAGACTTAGTATTCTAAAATCACATCAAGGATTGAATACAATGCTGGGGTGCCAGTATATAGGAAAGGCGCAGCTACACCAAACCAAAACTGTTAAACCAGACCTAACCTGTGGATACGTCAGTATGTACAGTTGTAGTTTGTGACATACCAGTCTTTCCGGCAGCTTTATCGTAAGCGTCTAAAGTCTTCTGCTTCAAGATGTCAGCTTGTTTTATACGTTCTTGCAAAGCTCGTTCAGATACTTCAAGATGGGTAGATTCTTGATGTACTGCTGCACGTTGATTGTACTCTGCTAATTGTTTCTTCTTGTTTTCGTCTGCTAATCTATGCTGTAATAATATTGATAGTATATACAGGTAGGAAAAATGATGTATTGTAATATTATAGTGAAATGCTGCCAAATTAAAATGTAAACAGTTTTTACAGAATATTTTATATATTGACATGCCAATGAAAGACAACATTTCATTAAACATATAGCTATATAAGTTTACAAGAAGAATTCAAAATAAACATGTATATCCAATTTTTCTACATAAGAACAATAAAACAGAACTTTGGTTAGCAAAATTTCAAAAATATTGATAAATGGACTAGAACAATAACTTCCCACAAATCAAAATCTAACTCTGAAGAATTATATCAAGCACTTTTAAACCCAAAAATCTGACATTTTAATGCCTGTTATAAAAGAAAGCAATGAAAATTTGTTAAACTGTTGACTAAAATCTCAAATTATTCTTCCGGTAGTAGCCTTAATTTGATATATATCATTTTACTTATGATTTTTTGCACAATTTTTCAATATGTATTTTAAAATATACACCAGTGATTGATATATTTGCCAGATTAAGGTAACTTTTTTTGTCATCATCATTATTACCATCATTCTATTATATACTAGGACGAAAAAGAAACGCCGGGTAACCTATAATGATTGTTTTAAGGGATAAATTGTATTATTGGATTATTATATTAATTTTTGTATGAAATGTCATCTGTATGGAACCAGCTGTTGAAGTTTCAATCGATTTCCGATGCTGATTATGTGAAAAAATACCCCCTTTTAACGATGACCCTTCTTGTTTTGCGAAACACGGCCGGACATGTGTTGCATATTTTATGTACCCGGCGTTTCTTTTTCGTCCTAGTATATTTTACTAAGCTATTCTATATAACCTATATGTTTGAAGGTATTGTAAAATGTATTGTTTTATACTGTACTAATGAAATGATGGAGATTTATATCAGATAGTTCATCTAAGCATGAAGGAAAGATGCTTTGATACAATATCTTTAACATCTAGATTGAAAACACACAATTCTGTATTTATAATATAAAGAACATTCTAACACTTATCACATTTTATTGTTAAATTTAACACCATAGCAATACAATGTATAAGTTATATTCCAGTGATTGGTCAACCAACTCATCATTCCTGGAAAGGCTAAATCTCTGCATTGAGCAGTTAACCAACTACTAGGTGCATGCTTACATCAGTGATCATTATCATATACTGGTACTGTTACTTTAATTTGTCTGTTGGTTGCACAAACATTAAACCCAGTGATTTAAATACTCACAACATTACTTTTGTATGTACAATCAATTTAAATCAGTGGATTAATGTATGGGCTACTGTAATTGAATAAAAATTAACAATACTGTTTAAACATGTTCAATCATTATTTTACACAACATTTCTTGTCACTTGATAACACTATAGAATCATGTTCTTTAGATAAAAAGTGTATTGAAGGAGTAAATACGCAGTGGAAGAGGGCCTCATGGTGCTCAATGTCCTCTATGAATGTCCTTAAGCTAAAGCTCTTCAGAGATTAAGTTATTCAATCAAGACAATAATTGGTACTAGGCTTTGACCTGTGCTGTGTTTTAACCTCTAAAAATATAAATTCTTCACCAATCTAGTGTGTCAAACATATGCAAAATTTATTTACAACATTGAAGTTTTGGAGTGTTTTGTATGGTACCATTTTTTTCCAGAGAAAAGAAGAAAACTTTTTGTCAGCAACAAACCAATGCTGCTATTAACATCCTACGTGTACAGGCAATTATTTACAAAGAACTAAAGGTGAATAAAAATGACTTTTAGGCAATGCTATATACAAATATATTGCAACAATAACAAGCATGTTAAATTCATAAACATAATGTATCATGAGGTTCACTGTTATATTTCTCTTAACCCTGGCATCATTAAACATCTAATGCTTGTAGATCATACATATCAAACATATTGATCATGGGCATGTTCAGTTACCGCGAACGTTACAGAACGTTACATAACGATACATTTGGAACTCCTCGGTCATATATTTGTTTACTTTAACACCGGTAGTTTCAAAATAGCATCTAAATAAGTCCAATATTATTCGCAGCAAATGGCCGAGGAGTTCCGAATGTATCGTTTTGTAACGTTCTGTAACGTTCGCGGTAACTGAACACGCCCCATGTTTTAGTTGTTTCATATTCTATAACCAATAGACTTTTAACATTCACAACTTATATGCTATAATAAAATTATCATAATACTTGCAGATCAAACATTGGTAACCATGATTACAATAATAAAAGATCACTGCCAGACCCTAATATTATTATCAATTATAATTTTGTGGGTTTATCACAAAATGGTTGTAACTCAATTTTAAAAAAGAGTGAGTTACAACAATTTGTGCTAAGCCCATGATTTATATTGTAATATTGTTAACAATAGACAAGGGATTATATTTTTTGTAAGGTAAAGCAGCAAATACTTAAACATCAAAAATAAGCAATAAACATAGTTCTATTATATCATATTAAGAAACATTAATAAGGTATTCTCATTTCTGTACATTTATATAATTATATCAAACTTATATCTTGAGTCAATGACCATAAAAATGTTGTATTTGTTACCATAGCAACCAAACCATTCTTGTAATCCAGCAAAAAACACTTCAAAACACTACACAATTTTCACTATATTTCTTAGAATTTGATTTTGAATAGTAATACGAAATGTACAGACAGGGAAAGGAAGACATCAAGGAGCACTTGAAAAGTATTCCATCAGAAATTATTCTTAGAATTCCTTCCAATTATATTCCAATTAAGTTTTACATAATGTTTGTTTTTCTAGGAAATTCCTCGTCTCAGCAAAAGTTTGCAGGTTATTTGAAACAAGGAAACACAAAATTTACAATGTTCTGAACATTCCAAGAATTTCTATTTAATCAGACATAATGTGATATATTTTCTTATCTTTGCTAAAATTTCAATCAAATTTTTTTTTGTTAAAACAATTTTTTTTCATTATTTTTACCCAAATGCCTGGATAATGTTCCGCAATAATTACATGGCATGTTAAACATAAATTTTACAGCTTTTTGACCCAAAGAATCTTACATATTTTGATAGTTTGTAAAAACTTCTTTCTAAGAATGCTTATTACATTTGACATTTTGAATACATGTTATGGTAAAGAAGTACATACATGTACATTTGTACATGGGATAAGTTACTACCGGTTGTAAAGTGAGCAATTTTAACAAATTGGCTCACCAGTTCTGTGCAAGAGGATAATGACGAAGCTTTTCTAAGCAATAAATGTTATATAAAGTTTATGACTGCAAAAATACAAAAAAGCTATTTCAAGTTATAAAACTTCTATATTAGCCACTATCAAGTAGGATATAAAAATTGAGGATATTCATAAACTTGGTGAAAGATTGATTCCTATTTCACCAACTAAGCTAAGAAAACAAATTTTCAAATATAGCGTTGCCATTAGTTACAAGGCTCACTTGGTGACATAAAGAATGATCTTATTACAAAATTGATGAATATCCTTCTTCTTTCATGCTTCTCTTTTTATGCAATGCTGATACATTGTAGGACAAATAAAATGTGATGAAATTTTCACTGCAGTGAAAATATAACATTTTATATTGTTACTATAATTTTCCTCAACTGCAAGGCATTTTATCATCAAGCATGAAAGAAAATATAGTCTGCTTATTTATAATTTATATCTTATAGCACAATCTTATCACCTCTTTGTCCTTTTGGTCAACAGCCTATTAACAAATATAATTTCAATTTTACTCTATTTGAAATTCAAAGAAGACTCAAATTATAAAAATCCATATTTCTTTCATTTTGCTCAAAAATATGCAAGATTAGCAAGATGCATTGATCTCCATGCATACCCCTTTCTTAGCACATATGCACAATTTCATATTTAAAATGAAAAACATTATTGCACAAATTATACAGCATAGTAAAATCCAAATTTTCAACATGTAAAATTACAAATCCATTTATATACATACATATTTATATCAAGCAATTGGGAATAAAATTGCAATCACAATATATTTCTTACTTCAAAATCACAATTTTCAAATAATATGTCCTCAGACACGAAAACAGTCACACACAGAGTCAAACTAGGAGAACAATGTTCCAAACCTATATATACCATGAGTATATAACCCAATCAAGTACTCTCAATGTAACCAATCAAATTGAAGTACCTGACATTTTTCTGGTAATTGATTGTTATAAACTATTGCAGCGTCATTTACCTGATGATTCTACTAAATGTTTACCTTTTCTCGCAGATGTTGTTCTGCTACATCTAAATGCTTGGCTTCCGAATGCTCAGCAGCTTGTTTTTTAAACTGTTCAAGTTTTGCCTGTTTCATGGCGTCAGCCTCCCTATGTTTCTTTTTTATGATATCCTCTGAAGCTGCCTCCCGAGCTTTTTGTTTTGCTTCCCATTCTCCTACAAAAACAGTTTATAAATCATTAATAGAAATCTCTAATATGAGCTGTCACAAAAACAAGAAAGATAAGATTAATAGTTAGTGGAAGAATACAGAAAACATCAACAATTTCTTATATTGGTATAATCAAGGCTTATGTGTTGAAATAACCAAGATGGGCATATCTCATGCAGTCTAGAAATTAGTGGGTGTCTGGTTGCCTGAGACAACCAATTTCTAGTCTGGGCAACCAAAAATTTCTTTTGATTTCATGGACTGCTCATAATTTTATAGAAGTACAATTTTGTACATCAATTGCACATTATCAATTCATCAACCAAAAATGACAATAGCCAAGAGTTACTGCCCTTGTTCCATGGCTATGTATCAAAAAACAATTACCAATAAGAACATAACCAAATCGTAAAGTGAAAAAAAACCACACTTGTTGCAAACTGATTGTTTCAAGTCTCCAAGTCTGTGAACAGTGGTATGCAGCAGACGTCAAATATCAGGTTTTTTACATGTTTTATGATAATTAAGTTACAAGAAAAAAGATAAACATAACCCATAAAGCAGAGAAATGAGATATGGCGAAGTCATAAAATGTTACAGTTTTATAAACAAGGTATTCAAGTTAATGGAAATCTGGGTTCTCTTACATTTTTACATTATATATTGTTTATGAATATGAGACATTTATCCTAGAATGAAGAATATTCATTTATATATTGTTATGAAATCACTGAAGATTGTTTACTATAATATTAATATACAATATAATATATTTTGTATCATATAAGTA
This sequence comes from Mactra quadrangularis, assembly GCA_025267735.1. Lineage (NCBI taxonomy): Eukaryota > Metazoa > Mollusca > Bivalvia > Venerida > Mactridae > Mactra > Mactra quadrangularis. The sequence goes on from CM046305.1 coordinate 12,864,189, forward strand.
CCAGGGAATATTTTACACTCAAACCTGAGTTACAGAAATCTAGAATATCTTGGAAGCCATCTTGGATTGCACAATGATTCAGCAAAAGTGACTGTGAGTTTGTATTAAGGCTTCAATGAACATTTTTGTATAAAATATAAACCATTATTTTGAATAAAATGCCGTGCTTTTCTAAAACATCAGTCAATTGTCACTCCACCATAATACATCCACAACCTTGGTGCCAAACTTATAGTCACTTTTGTGGAACCATTGTGCAATCCAAGATGGCTTCCATGATGGCCACCAAATATTCTGTAAAAGCTCATTTGGTGGTGTTTCAGGTCTTTACAATTCATAATTTCATGTAATCATTCTTAAATAGTCTCCAAATATTGGAATTGGATTGACTATCAAGTATTTTATCTGAAATGTATGATTTTATGTATTAAGGTACATCACAATAATGCACTTTTCACATTCTGACTAGAGGTAAAACTTCCCTCATGTATTTGCGTAATGTAGTGAAATGTCCTGCTTTGTGGTCATAACCAGTATGTTTCAGATTACGGTTAAGGTGAACTTTCTTAAATTGACATGGTATAATGTAATTGGGATAAAGTGATTTCACAATGTTACAAGAAAGAGGATTTTGATGTGATTTAAACGAATGCTAATTGAGTGGGCTATTCAATGTTAGCATTGACTCTCCATATAAAAGGTGACATTGATCAAACAGTCAAGTTAGAAGCATTGTCTGTCCTGGATTTGGTCTTTCTGTATTAACTTGCAATCACAATTCTGAAGCAGCCATGTTTCAGATATTCTAGTCAAGAAGTTTACCTAAAACAGTTTTAACTGTACATTGAATACTCGGCAAATATTTATATCTATTAATTAATATGGGTATAACATACTGCCAAAAACAATATGATGCAGCCTATAGGCAAATAACTGAGTAATTATTTTAATAGATTCTAAGCATTGTTTAGATTTACAAAAACAACATTGTGGATTTAATTAATAACAGGTTATGCATTTGATTAGATTTCCTGAAAGCTAAGTATGATGTCATTGTATAGTACTTTTTAAAACTTTGATAAGACAATTTGTTGAAAATATTTTAATTTAATTGGTTTTTAATACCTTATAAACAACTTAAGTTAAATTTTTCTTTGTTCCTTTGTACCAATTCATTTTAGCTTGGTTGTTTTAACAATGTATATCAATCACTTATGAGTCTGTTCCCTGATCCCCAATACTCAGCAGTAAGGATAAAGTTTCTTGCTCAAGGAAAAAACCAATTGGGTTTTGGCTGAATTTGAACCAACACAGAGATGGCTTTATATTTATTGTATATTTTATGTACCATCCATTGCAATATTTTACTAAAATGTATAAGTCAGATCACTTAAAAAATGATGTACATGTTTATTTGAGTTAAAGACTACTGTCTCAGACTTGATATTGTGTCATAAAAATCTAAGCAAGGTTTTAGAATATAGGTGAACAGTATGTATATTTCTACCTATAATGATTACAGTAAACATTAAATATGTGTACAACTAATTCCATATGGCAGACTTAGCTTAAATCGGTCGTAACTCATGCTTTTTTTATTTTTAGTTACGACCGTTTAGTGCTAAGCTCGCAGTATGCAACATGGATTAACAATAAGTAACTAAGCATATATTTAACTAATTAAAAGTAACCTGTTTTTTTGTTTGTGAACAAATATCGTAAATGATGACTGTCATAAAGGCGATGAAAACCAACCAAGTTTAAACACAGAACTAAACGTAAATCAGTACAAACAGACGTTTAATTCATTCACACAGATAAGATTATACCAGAGATTTTTTATGAACAGTTGCAGAAAAATATGTACTGATACCTTAATTGTAAATACAATAGTACCAACCAGTCATCTAGTATGTGATAATTAATTAAACAATCACTATGGTACACTTGTTTTTACATTTGTGCCTGTATGGCATATGTTTTTTTGTTGGTTACAGTATGGCATAGGTTTTTTGTTTGTACCTCTGATAGCATCAGTAGAAACTTGCTGTTATGTGATTTTCACATCTGCATAAATGTCATATGATTGAACAGTGCCAAGTATCAATTTTTACACTATTTCAGCCGTAACCAGATAAAGCTTTTTACTTTGGAAGATTGGTACATTGTGTGAACAGAGATCAAAGAGATATGTTTTAATGGAGAATTTCCAAGAATCGTTATTAGAGGACAAACATTTCACTCTCAGAAAGCAATTCAAACAATCTAGAATACAGACTCTGTCCTGCACACAGATGGACTGACAGACAAAACTATCATCACCATCAGCTTGGTACCATTTATCAATGAGTATTTCACTCCTATAAACCAAGGACACACTAGTATGACTGGGCAACAGTGGTAAGATACCACAGCAAGCTGGTAGCAAGCTTTGGCTCAGTAGGTCTTTGCATTGTTATAAATAAGTCTAAATATCCAAAAAAGTTATTTCTGTTTTCATTGATAGAAAAGTAAAGAATGATAAATATACAGGTTCAGTGACCGAGGGTGGTGACTTAAGGATAGAATTATCATATACCAGGTAGAAGTTTTGTCATCTATCAAAACAATCATCTGTTTTACATGTTTCTTATAGATATAACAACATATCAATCAACTCTTAGAAATGTCAACAAGCAAGCAACAACATACTGGTAACAACATACAAATATCAGCATACATTAGCTGTAGGTAAGAAACAATGAATGAACAATTAATGTCTTTATCAACAGGATTCTTGTGTCGTAGTGGGTTTTTTGCTATTATGATTACTTGAACTTTTCAATGCTCGTTGGAATACTGTATTTGATGCTATTTGCTTGCTTGTTTACTTAATTATTATATAAATATTGAAATAAAATATATTGAAAAAGTGAACTCCAATCTTGAATGTTTTTAAAATTGGTTCAGTTGATTATGGAAGTATCCACCTATAATGTCTGCAACAAATTATTTACATCATTAGTGGATTGCCATGGATTCTGATTGCATTGTGATTCAGAGCCCATGATTTTCAATTCAGTAACATCCTTTAAACATGTCAATTTAAGTTACAATGGTAAAAAGCCAATGTGCACCTAATAGACAAGTAATACACATTGACAGTGAAAAAAAAATACAAAAAACAACCAGTCAGAAGACAGAAGTTTCGATAAGAAATACCTTTACAAGCAAATATCTTTATAGCAAGTTTAATCACCTACTAAATATCATGTAATTCTTTAACTTATCAAAGATTTATATTTGATGTAGCCTGATTATAAAATACCATACATCATGCACTCTAGTTAACATTAGACTACAAACATTAGACTACCCATATAACAGCATGGTTACCTAAGAACAGAATGTTAACCTGTAAACAGACACAACTCGAAATACCTACAAACTGTTTGCTACCTTGTAAAAATAATCAATTTACCTCAATAACAGCTTGAAAACATCAGGGATGTTACACCTATAACCATTATTTTGTATTTATTGTCAACAACCATCAAAGATACTAGAAAGACCAAAGTTTCTATCCCAGTTACCAGAAAGACCAAAGTTTTAATCAAAGTTACCAAAAAGAACAAATTGTTCATTAAAGTTACCAGAAAGAACCTGTGTTAATATATTTTATGATTATTATTTTCCTATTATCTATAGATATACTATTATAAATGATTCAATCATACATACTCATATGTGCATCTCTTAATTCTTTTATTCTGGCTCTAATCTTTTTTCTTTCATCAAAATTGTCAGAATTACTTAACTGAAATGTAAACATAAAATAATCATAATTCTAGCAAATGTGTGACCTTTAATCATCTTTAATAAGAAAGGCAACAATCTGTTGTAAAATATCTACATTGTATAACCAGTCTGTTTCTAAAGTTAAAAGTTAAAGTGCAATTTAAAGTCTGGTTCCATATATATGTTCAGCTGACTTTACTATCTTGTACTATAACTCCTGATCAATGAAATCACTTCAAGCAGGTACCCATTTACACCTGGGTGGAGTGGTACAACTGTAGGTTAATTTTTTGCTCAATGAAATTAACAGTGCCCCTAGAGGGATCCAACCCAGGATCTCAGGATCCCTAAGTGCACATCCTACTGCTGGACCATTGCTCCTACTATAATGGACACTATATATTGAACACTATTTAGAACTTTTTGGAGTAATCTTCTCTCTCTGTTGATACCAGATTTAGGTTGAGGCTCAAATTCAAGCATAGCAGTAAGCTACATGTAAACTATGCCAGGGACATTATACCTTTATGTTTTCTCCTACTTACCCAGACTTGGTATTGGACCTTCCATAGTATCTCCTTAGACAGGTGTGAAATATCAAGTGAATCCCATCAGTGATTTCATTGCTTAACATAAAAGGTGTTCCCATTGACCCTAACAATCCATATTTAGGTTTGGGCAACCTATTACTGCTAGTTAACATTTGGTTCCACAAGTAAAATATATAGCTGATTGTCCAACCTGACAAACCACTGGATAAATCAATGTTGAGCCCCGGATTTCAAAGATATAAAAATACTGCATCTCAAAACTTTACCTAGAAATGATACACCCACCCTGACACCCTGACACCCTGACACCCTGACAAAGACGCACAGATAGGTAGAAGAGCCACACTTTTCTCCCTGACACCCTGACGAAGACACACAGATGGGTAGAAGAGTCACACTTTTCTCCCTGACACCCTGACGAAGACACACAGATAGGTAGAAGAGCCACACTTTTCTCCCTGACACCCTGACGAAGACACACAGATAGGTAGAAGAGCCACACTTTTCTCCCTGACACCCTGACGAAGACACACAGATAGGTAGAAGAGTCACACTTTTCTCCCTGACACCCTGACGAAGACACACAGATAGGTAGAAGAGCCACACTTTTCTCCCAAAAGTCAAGCTAATAAACAAAAAGATAATGGTGTGACTGAAGTTAATGTAAAATTCCTCTTACCATTTGACCTAATTCCTCTTCATCATTATATGTGGAATAATCCATTTTTGAGGTGGAAGGGGCAGTAGGGTCCCAATATTTTACTGAAGAGGATCTTTCAACTTTTTTGGTCTTTTCTTCTTCGACCTTAAAAAACAAAATTATAAAAATTATCTTTTTAAAATAATAATTTTAAATCAATAATAAAAACAATAATAATAGTAAAATGAAAATAATATTAATAATGATTTATTTCGAAACAATGACATGACACATGGCATGCAAATGGTGATAATCACAGTATGCAATTATGTAGTATGTAGTTATTTCATTGTCAAATTGTTGCCAAATTTACCATATACCTTAAGTTTTTAGACATAACAATTGAAATTTCTCAGGTAAAATATTAATTGATTTCTCAAATTCAAAATATTAAAACCTCAACTCAATCTTGAAGCATAAAAAGTCAAACTTTTTATTAGTGATATTCAGCCAATTGTAGAGGATACCACTTGTCTAGAGCTTTTAAAAAGCTTATTGGTTGGTAACTATATGACATTGTGTAGGTTTTACACAACTGTTTGCTTGAAACCAAGACTTAGCTCTGTGGAAATGTCAGAATAACTTATAGTAGTCAGCTGGCAAAATATATTTTACAAGTTAGGGCTAAATTGTAGCAAACCATTGCATTCTCCCTCCTAACACTGATTCTTAATCATGGAGGGCAGTTTTCATATCACTGCAGCCAGTTAACCAACTCAACAATCCTGGAAAGGCTAAATCTCAGGATTTAACTGTTAACCAATTATAAATTTAAGGTGCATACTTTTGTCAGTGACTGACAACTCACCAACATGATTAAGAATAAGTGGTACTGTTCAAGTAAAGTAGAACTGTAAGGACACAATGAATGAACCAATTACTAGTTGCATACTTTTGTCAGTGACATACAACTGGCCAACATGATATAGAATCAGTGGTACTGTTCAAATACAGTGGAACTATAAGGACAAGTAGAATGAACCAGGTATGATATTATCACAAGTTATAACCTACATTGTCTAGGCTATAGTACAGAGGTAAAAAGGGACTTTAGTCAGTTATTTCCCCTTGCATACTCTTCAAATAGGTAGGTCCTATTAGTTGGATTACTCGGATTTTACCCTTACTTTTCAATGTCAATTTGCCAAAATTAATCTTAAATAATTTTTTTGTAATTCATTTTTTGTAAATCATTTAATTTGTTTGAAATTAAAGCTAAGTATTTTGAGGGCAAAGAACTATCTAAATTTGACCACTTCTGTTAATATCTTAATTAACAAAATAAAGATTTTAGATGAAATACTTTGTTATCCTTACATAGGAATTCAATGATAAAATCCAAGGATTCCAACTGTAAGGACCTACTTACCAATTAGATTGCTTCACATTTTATCAGGGAAAGATAACTGACTAAAGTCTCTAATTAGATGTCTATACAAGAACTATACCTGGTAATTATCAATGATGGTAATTATCAGTGTATATTAATAGATAAACCATTACTGTCATATTATATTGTCTAATGATAATGTAATCTATAGCACCAAAATATCTTTTATTCAATACCTGTAGGGACAGACTATAACAATATAGTGTTATACAGTGCCCTCAAAAAGTTTCTTTGACAATTTTGAAAAAAAAATGGATGATGCATTCTATAAGTATGTTCTATGAATAGAGCTCATTCATGAAACATAGTTTTGAATGATATATTGATAATTTAATTAATGTTAAGCTTGGAATTATCTCAGATTAGTATTGTTCAATATTGAATTGTTATAGTGGTGCATTACATTAACCCCAGCTCCCTGGTTAATGTCAAATTTTATCAATATTGAGTAATGGTATTAATATTTTAATCAAGGATTAATGTATGCCTCACTAACAATATCTTAATAACAATATTTGATCGACTTGTTCAAGGGTAAATGTGGATTATTTAAAGCTACAGTCCCATAAACATAAAAATAGCCGTAAGGGCACCGTACTGGCGCCGTGCGATCAAGCTCTGCAAGGACCCGTACAAACTCTTGCGTACCCGTGTGGACTGTTACGTTTTTAACAGGGTCCGTCAGATGAGCCCTGGATAAACTTTTCAGTTTCAGAGTCAAATCGTGAACAAAATCGTGGCCGAGTATGAATAAAACATGCATATCTTCCAGCTACGGCTCCGTACGGGTGTGCTGTTTTTTACCCTGTGCATACCGTCACCTTAATATGCAAGGTTCCCCACGGCCTACGACTTTCTGCACGTACAGGTCCACAACAAGCCACGATTTTATGGAACTGAGACATTAACATATCAACAAGATTTTGTCCAAGAACTTTTGGAGGGAACTGTATATATATTATAGTCTAATACTGGTACATGATGTATTAAGCATGCTAGAACTACCTGGTAACTATCTTATAGCACACAATGAAGATAGATGAACAATATTATATGATCATCTTAACTCATGCTGGGCAAGAAATTGTTCATTTCATCAAACTATCAGTGAAAACTGTATCTAAGTTAGAAAGTGAGATTTATACCAAATGTGGCCAAACTAAATCATGACTGAAATGAATTCTGGAAGACTTAGTGCACTATGGGTGCACACAGCTGTATATGAGAAGAGATACAATTCCAAATCAATGGCATGTAACTCACTTAGCAACACTGAAAGAATGACAAAACTTCCATGTATAATGATTCAGTCGAAAAATAAACATGACATTGTGTCAACACCATTTTGAACAATTAATGGCAGTCAGGTCACCTAACCTTACTTTTTTGGACCTTTTTATAAGCTTCCTTAAAGCAGACAACTTCTCTATATACCTTAATAATGGAGAAAAATATACATAATTGTCACCAAATGGTATAACCAGCCCCAGGCTAGGCTTGATCTGGAGCAACCTCCTTCTGGAGACCATATTCTAAGTTCCAAGTAGTAACCTACTGCTCCATGAACCTAGTTTAGCACTAACTGTGACAAAGTCTTATGTCATTACAAAACCTTACACAAAATACACAAAGCAATTTCTACCTTAACACTAAATACCAGTATTACAATTTTTGTAAAGGTTTTCTACAAGAAATATTTCCTGGGAAAATTGTACCTGGAACAACATGATAAGATTGGCAACATATCTCCCACTGATGTTTGCCATTATAAATATAATCTTGGTAAGTCAAAATATCTAGGTATTCACAAATCATCAACTACATAAACTGTGAAAGTCTTCTTAACTATGTAAACAAAGTATTAATCATGATTAATGACACTCTGTTGTATCACAGCCATAATGATGATAATGATGTTGTTGTTGTTGATGATGATGATGATTGTTAATGATGATAAATCTGCCATTACATTTTTATAGAATGTATTAAGAACAAAACACATTCCAGAACTAAAACCATATTATCTTGTATGATAAGTTAAGTGTTTTTGTATAAAACATGTTTTTCTCATTTTCATGTGAAGATAATTAAGTTCATAAACTAGTTCATTGTTTATAAACTGTTTATGAATTGTTTATGAGTAACAATTTTTCACAGTGGAATCAAATACAGGTCTTGAAACAAAGTCATTATCTCAGTCCCACAGATAGGAGTCAAAATCCCTTCAGAACTAAGGGTGGTGATATTATGTCCAGAATCACAGTGAAAGAAGGACAGAACTCATAATTGCGCTTTTTCAGATTAATTATAAATAAGCTCCTCGCAATATAATCATATTTTCAGTATTCAAGATGTAATTCCCACATATATTTTAACACACTTAATTCCTTTGAATGACAAATTTGTAAATCAAATTCTAAGAATGATATGAGATCTAAGGGTTGACAACAATCACTAGTCAGTAGTCACATAAGGTAACACAGCCACCAAGATTTATAGCTGACCAAATAAACTACTATATAAAATGTCAAAAATTCTGTTACTATGACCGAACTAGGTAATTGCCTAATTATGTTATTTTTTGATAACTTTTAAGTCCCAAATGCTAATTTAGAAGACAAAGGACTCAATATTAAGACTTTTCCACTATTAAACTATCTATTTTGATGGTCCTTAAATAGTAGAACCTTACTGTATACCATAATGTAAGAAACTGTAATAGGAGAGCCATGCATGTATCATTTAGTTAGTCTGTAATTTTATTATAATGGTCAATTAGATGATGTCTACTCTATTAGAAGTTTGATTGACCATTGTCAATTAGTTTGGTATATATTTAATGTCTCAACATAAATTAAACAAAGTACTGTTATATTAGTAATGGGACATTTAGGACACAATCTAATTTAGAAAATAAAATGACCCAGTCAATTTTGAACACAATGAAATAACTGAACATTAGATAATCAATGATTCAGAGTCTTATGTTTCAATATATTTGCTAAGACAGAGGCAAATCTAAAATATGATTCCATGCTAGTCCAAACCATTGGCACAATTTTTGTTTTGAACCCAATACACAGAAAAGTTCCACTTGTAAGTCCATAAAAATTGAGTGTCAAGTGGAACAGTCTTAGATAAATATTAAATTAAGGGACATTTTTGTACTGATTTAAGCATTTAGGCCTTAATTTTTGTTAAAAATGACATGATTCTGCAATAACCAAGGTGGTCTTCATAGTGAAGCTTTGCTGAATCACTTTTATCCCCATTTGGTTTTCATGAAAATTCAAGGTGAGACTTAAAAAAAAAATTGAGATCAAGTATTATATTCTAAAGTTTTGTGAGTACAAAATATACCAGCAACTGCATAACATATTGCTTTTATAATTTCTTCCAGTAAATAAGATCTTCCAGAACATAGAGTACATGATTCCAATATCAATCAGTATCACCTGTTTGTATCCATCAGAAAATTCATGATATCAAGGTCAAACTGAAAATATCTAAAGTTCAAGGTCATACCTGTAAAAATCTAAAAATTCTGTATTTTGATTGGCTGAAATGCTATTAACTCATAGATATATCATTGCCTTGGTTTACAGAGATGAATTTGGGCATGAAACAACTAATCAAGAATACTGGAGGTTAATTTTCTGACCTATCTGGTCAATTAATTTACACAAGCGTCTGACTCATTGAACTTGAAGATAGGATTACCAACAAGTAGGTGTAAAATTGTTTGTATTGAAACCAGGTATAATTATATTGGTCAGAATGTTACAGAAATGCTTGGTTTGCAATTTTGAAATACTGGATATGGGTATTATGTTCATAGAATGAAAGGGAAACTTGAACTTGATTTTCACATGGTGTACTCAGAGTACCAGCTGTTTACAAACCTTTGCTGGATTTCGTAACAAAAAACATTAACCACTGTTGTTTTTTGGTGTTGTTTTTTTGTACACATATTGCAATTATAACTCAAGAGATTGTTAGCACCAGGTGGGAAAACAAATAAGTTTGCATTATGATTACAGCCTATAGTTATTTATTTGAACTTTTAGATTATTATAAAGTCAAGTGTTTTGCTGTTTATGTCAAAAGCTGGTATATAGGTGAGCAATAAAATATTGAATCAAAGAAAGACTAAATCAACAGCTAGAATCATGTTGAAATGATTGTATAATTATTTAATAGTTCCTTCCAAATATCATTGAAAGTTAATTTAATGAATTTGTTTCAGAAAGTATAAATATCTACATAACAATTTTATAATGAAATCGATAGATTACACTAATTTAATTTGCCTTGATTGTAAAACAAGTTGTTACAACTAAGATTAATCTCTTTTGAGTCCACTTCCTGATCCTCCATTACTGCAGCATGTTCAATTACCCTGAACGTTCCAAAACGTTAGGGTCGGGACAACTCAACCCAAAGACAACTCAACCCGAGAAAACTCAACACCTCACTTTAACGGTTTGAGTTGTCTCAACATTGGTTTGAGTTATCCATAGGTTGAGTTGTCTACGGGTTGAGTTGTCCTGTATTTGTAACATTCGCTAACAGTTGTTACTGAACACGCTGCTGAGCTAGTAGGATAAAGTTTCTTGCTCAAGGAAACAACAAGTTACCATTTGGAATGTTATTTGAATCCATGCGAGTAGGCTATCAAATGATTACCAGTTTAACCTCTTAGCCATGCCAGCTTCATATAATTTACATAGTCTTTGTAATTTGTCTCTAACTTAATTGGCAGTTGATACAAAGTTTAGCATATTTCATGAATATTTTCAGATTCACCTAAAATTCATCATAGTTTTTACTTTCCATGTTTCATATATTTTTGCCAACAGATTTTTGTAAAGAGATCTTTAGAACTGGTAGATAGCCAGTATTTAAGTATAAACATTAAGAATTGTGCCAACTATGTAAAACTGTATACAAAACAAAAGCAGGAACAATAGTCTTGCATTTGCTACATCAATTATCTCTGTAATGGACAATATGTCATAAATTTTTTCTGCACTTCTTACATAACTAGTAAGTCACATAATCATTATAGCTAAACTGGGCTTTTGTAACTCATGAAATGTTCCATCAATGTGACATTCAAGGTACATTCATGTATCAACTTGACATCATTAAAGTTTTCTAATGTTGTGCAAGTTCTGAATGTATACATTGGTTGCAATGACAAGAAATTTAAATAGTAAATCAAGCTTTGTCAAAAACATGCTGAATTTAATAGTGATATCACCTGATTGCTCATGTGAAACATATAACAGAAACTGTATCCCTCATAGACAAAACAATGGTACAGCCATGAATAAACCATGTTTTGTGACCATGTTCTGGTCTTATTTTAGATATGTTTAATTGTTAAGACCATTAATGAAACATGGTCAAACCATGAATATCATCTCAGACTCTACCATTTCAGACAAAGACAATGATCTTGAAATGACTGTTATATTGTAGTCTGTTCAGATGAATCCATTTAGATATGAAATGACCATGTTTAATACCATCAGAATGATTCATAATGTTTAAGATCAAACAGAACTATGTCAGAAATAATTCAACAAATAATAGTCTCTTTTATAAAACATAATATATAATGAGGGTTTCCTGAAAGACTGTAGTAAGTGCATTGCATTAAATTTAGAGCCAGTTACTACAGTCTTGCAGGCATCTGTCAATTTATAAACAAGTGTAGACACAATTCTAGACAAATAAAAAATACACTTTTATCAATTTAATAGACTAACAACCTGCAGTGAATGAGTTATATAATGTTATATTTCCCAAGCCTTTTCTGATGCAATTAGAGGGAAATGTAATTGCATAAGTGTTGGGTTTGCAAAGTATTCAGAAACATTCAGAATTATAAAGCAATGAAAATTTGTTGGAAACTTTTTTTAAAATATACAGTGTACCACAAATATTTCTGGTACACATATAACTACAGTACAACCTGCCTAAATGACCATCTATAAATATATAAATTTTTTAAATTTAATGTCCTGTCAACACAAATTATGGTCATTGTATGGCAGCTAGCTCATCTAACTTAACTTTCCTACACATTTGTCTCTAACCAGTATGTGTCCACCCTTTCAAAATGCCAGCAACATCTCAACATATATTATCAATGGAGAAAAAATAACATTATTGTTGAATTTTTATAGAAGAGTAAAACCAACCCAGATGAGGTCTGAACCAGCAACCCCTTGGGACCCTTAATTCAAAATCCTGAGAAAACCCATACAACAAACCAAGGTATTAAATAACTTTCACCTCTGACAACAACATCATGTATATTTTAATGTAAACACCAATAACCTGTATATAACAGATCAAGTCACAGCCTTAGTACAGAGCTAGATTTCACTGTAATACGCAGATTCTGATATTATTATCAAAGGTTCCCATGACGCAGTCAGTTATCAGAAATCGTGTGAAAACAACAAAAAACTGCTGGCAAGTTTGAGATATACCATAAACACCATCTCAGAGTATTATATTGTAAGACTTGGAGGAAGGTAAAAAACAACACCATATACCCTACCATGTGTTCTGGTGATAAATAATTAAATACTGATAACAAAAATATACAGGTAAGTTACTATAGTCAGTATAGGACTATCCTGGTAGGATAAAAATGATAAAAAATAGAAAAACAACAGTAATGTACAAAAACACCAACTTTAAAAATACAATAAAGTGATATAAAACAAAAGTTTTAACTGATTCATGATAATTTGATTGTCTAATTCTAGTGTTTTCTTTTCTTCCCACAGTCATTTAAGCAATGGATTCAATCATGGATCCAATGAGAGAAAAGGATCATGGGTACTTTTTTTGGTGGGGGTTTAACTTTAACATCATAGCAACACATTGGTATATAACCGATATGATGGCAGTCAGTCAACCTACTCACTCCTCCTGGAAAGGCTTAATCTCTGGATTTAGCTGTTAACCAACTACTAGGCACATACTTTCATCAGTGACTGACAACTGCCCTACAAGATTAAGAATCATTGATAGAAGGAAGAATGGCCATAGAAATAATTTCATGACCAAGCTCCATGAAAGTATGCTCCGCCAGGGAATGGTACCCACAACCCTTGGATCAGTAGGTTTGCATGCTACAAATAAAGCAAGCCGGGTGGCCTAGATCATGAGTGCTAAAGTCTAGAAATTTGAAAATATTTGTAAAATTGGTATACATAGAAGTATACATGATTCAAACTGATAATTTTTATGTATAAAACCACTATATAAACTATAGAAAATAATCTTATTCTTGTTTATTTGTTATGTACTGCTTAAAACAGTTCCCTCTTTGATTTTGGCTGTATGGTAGGCCTGTATTTTCTTACTGCCACCTTTCCTGATATGTTTATCTACCCCCTTTTATATGCCATGCTATTGTTAGCAGCATCAAATACAAAATAAGAAAAAGTCAAATGTTCAATTATATCATAAGGAATGTTATAAAATTCTAATTCCTCACATACTTTGAACTTAATGCAAACATTTAGACTTTGAAGTAAGATATCCAGTATAATTGACCTTACGCCAGAATTTGATTGACAGCTCCTATTAGCCAATCAGCGTCCGGCATTTGATACCCTGATGCTTATCTAAGATAAGCGGCTTATCGGCCGCCATTTTGTCCGACATCTGGTCTTGACGGACATCGAATTTCTTATGTGTTAGCATGGACCCTATGTACAGTTATATAGGGTTGTCAGTGAAAGTTACAAAATAAACTCAATAAAACAAATTAGAATGGTCCAAATATGTACACATGGGGTCTGTAAATACTGTGATAAAAGTATAAACTACATAATAATCTGACGACAATAAATACAAGTATGTAATAAATCAGGTTGAAAATTACATTTTTCATGCATGTTTACCCCCAAAATGTACCACAAAGATCTATGGACCACCCCTTAACTTTTTTCTCAGCATATATTATCACCTATACACCATTTTAAGGATTACATGTATATAAAGTTGTTTTCGTGTATATCCAACAGTTTTCTGATTTACAAAGGATTTCTACAAACGTTCAATGTGAGATGCGTTCTTTGATAATTTTTGCGCATATAATGTTTTTGTTGGAGCAAATGAACCTTTATTTTTAATATATATCAATGGATATTATAAAAAAGGGAATCATTTGAAAGTTATGACAATGTTATTTTCAGACAAATTAATCTTTAGAAAATATGATATCTTGTAAACGATATGCATGTATTTAAACACAACTCCGTCTAGATAGCCCCTAATACCCATCCCTTAACTTTTTTATTTAATTAACTCTACATCATTTGATAGCTAACGTAATGTAATATTTTTGCATGTCTTACTGTTTAAAATCCGTACATCCAAACGACTATTACCAGCGTTCAAATTTAAGTGTATTCTTTTAACCTGCTCATTCTTTGTGCATATATTTTTTGGAGCAAAAGGACTCGCATTTATTTGAATATTTATGAATGGATATTCATAAATAATGTATCATTTGATAGATGAGACAATGCCCTTTTCAAAAATATTAAGTTTATCGAAATCTGATGACAAGTGAGTAAATAGCATGCATTTGAACCTGTTACTCTCAAAACATAGATAATGGTTAGGGACATAGATTAATCCCTGATAATGTCGGACAATGTACCACGTGTATCGGTGGGCGGAGCATAGGTATTCTGGCGTAAGGTCAATTGTTTATTACATAATTTTGATTGTATCAAAGAGAGACAACTCTAGTCAACACTTGGCAGATATCCCACAGTAAATCTTGCAAATGTCATGAAAAAGTCTTAAAATAAAGTCAAGGTTTTATTAGTACAATATGAGAAATCTTGATGATCTATAGGTTGTTCAACTATGTCAGATAAAGAGGACAATTTGTGTATTTTGAGATAACAATGGCATGTAATTACTTGCTCAAGTCAGTTTGACAATCATGTCAATTTTTTCTCAATAAAATTGTGGAAGTGTTGGCTTCTATTTGGGGATATAAGACAATATTTGGTGAGCAAGAAAGTGAGGAAAGCTAGCTAAACAAGTAAATCTGTGAGCTAATGCTCACTAGTGATGCCCCCGCAAAAATCTAAAAATATGCGACAAACAGGAAGTAGATGAGCAAGGAGCATGAAATCACTTTACACCACATGGGACTATGGGATGAAGCAATATGCAAAGTATCAGGCTGCTGCATGTTATAGTTGCTGAGAAAACTGCGACGGAAATTTTGTAACGGACGCACGCACACACGCACGGACAAGGGTAAAACAGTATACCCCCCTCTTCTTCGAAGCGGGGGTATAATTAGTAGTATTAAAGACCAAATGATCAAACCAAGTATTTTATAATATGTAAGAGTTAAAATCAGTCATCACCATATATTTACATGAGCGCTAGCTTGATTTATTTTTTTCTAAAGTAAAGGGCAAAATTATCAACTATCCTGACAATATCATGAAGTAGATAATTTTTACAAGCTCTAATCAATTTTCACTAGTCCCAAGATTTAGGCTTGTTGGTTAATGCAAAAACTGAAAAATATCTCAACAAACAGAAAGATAGATCTGATATAAAAGAGTAACATAATTTTCAAGTGAATGTTTCAACTAATCTTTTAGAAATGTTCTATATAGTCAAGGGTTTTCTGTATGCTGGAAAGAAATTTAATAACTAAACATCAAATAGAAATTTTAAATAAGATAGAGTTATCTAGCAATTGGAGATATTTATAGTAGAAATCAATCATTTAAGATAAAGAATTCTGGGAATGTTAAAGTCTGTAAGTCAAGACCTATTCACACTATTGGGTATATCAAGATGAGCTTTTACATTACTGATAAATGTCCCAAGTACATACATTGCTTGAACATATTATAATTTATCTCCAAAAAGAAAAAAACAACAACTCTAAAATATGTATTTATTGTTTATAGTAATTTTTTAAGACATTATGATCTTAAATAAATTTGATCAAACTTCTTTAGAATGAAATTATGTTTTGAAATACCGAGAAATGTAACAGGACCTTTAAATTTGGAAAACTATTTCAGAAAGAGAGAAATTGAAAGTTTAGAGCCATTAAGATGATGATCAATATAGAAGCTACCTATCAGTTAACACAGAATACATTCACCATGTAATTGAGACATTTTCATGCAAAGTGTGGTGCCTATTTGTATTATAAAATAATGCAATGGAAAATTGTTGGAAACTGTTTTAAAATATACAATGCACCACAAATATTTCTGTTACACATATAACTACAGTACAACCTGCCTATGTGACCACCTATCAATTGTAACCTCCCTTTACAAGATTAGCCATTGGTACAAACATACAAACAATTTGATGAGAACATTGTTTTTATAATATTCTGTAAATAATATTTACATTTTTTTCGATAATTTTTTTCAGCTCTTCAGTCATAATAATAGAAAGTTTTTTATAATTTTATAGAATGTATTGGGCGTCTTCTGCTTCTCACAGAAAGTTTATTAATAATGAAATATATAACTTTTTATTCATAACAATTATAATTATAACAAAGAGATAATGTTAGAACTTAAATATTGGCGCCAAGACATAATTCCTAGAAACATATTCAAACTTATATCAAAACTTACATTGACTTTCAGTAACAAGAGCATAGCTCTATATGTTATCATAGGCTTAAAAATAATTGAATTTGACTTCAAGTTAGTTAAATTTTGCACTGATAAATCTTTGCAGATTATTTTTACAAAGCACACATTGTACTAAGAAAACATGGGCGTTGATCAAAACTCAAGGACACCATTATATAATCTCTAAAAATAATCTCAAAGAAAATTGAAATATGATAATAAGATAATACTGCTGGCAGAAATCATGGAATCCTTCATGCTATGATTTAAACACTCTTTTACTTGGGAAAATATGAATAAATACCAGACTATCTAAAATGTGTATTTCAAGTGGTAAGTTTTCAGAAGAATGTTAATGTCTTGTACAGAAGAAAGGGGGGTAATAATGTCTGTGTTAAGATAATCTTAAATTAAGGGAAGTAATTTAATAATACCACTTTTAAATTAAAGGGAGATAATTTTGAGACTATTAATGTCAAATTAATGGGGTATTAATGATATAGATGCATAAAATTTGACTTGAAGTCAGATTTATAGGCACAAAGGGTGTTTTGGTTATGAAGTAAACACTTAGCAAAGTTAGACTGGTATTATTTGAAAATCAAGGGAGGTAATGAAGTAAATGATTAGGTCAAAGGGAGATAATGTCAACTGATCTTATAGAATACTTAAGTGATTTAACAAACTTAAAGAAAGAAATAAAAGTATGATTTAAACTTCAAAGTCAGATTATATCGTTCCAGAATTCAGACTAAAGGGAGATTATTTCATTAAAATTAAGAACATGTTACTTGAAATGACTAACAATTGCAAAAGCTTTTAAAATACCTCAGGTTATGTAAGATAGATATTGGAAATAAAGCTCAAGTTGTAAGTAATTAATTTAGCTAAGTGATAATTAACAGTTTCACTTGAAGTACCTTCAATTAATTTAGATGTTCATTGGTTCAAATATTTTAACATCAAAGGGAAAATATTGAACAAAATATTTCAAAAATTGCCGAAATAAAAAAAAATAAGATTGTTAAACAGAAGTTACAATAATTCTAAATTTTTATGAAAGTTCTTTCAGTCTGCATGTATCGATCTCATATCTAAATCCAATTTAACTGGAACATAACAATTTGAATTATAAAAGTTTTTTATTCACACGGAAACAACCAGGTTGGTTTGGATGGAATTTAAACCAGTAAGGACCTGGCTATTTATTGATCACCAGCTGAATGACAAAACCTCACACCCAGGTCTGCTCCTATCATGCCATATTTTAGGGCTGCAAAGATTTTATTTATCATAAACCATAGCCAAGGCTGCCAATTAAATTTAGATATAGAGGATCGGTGATTTCCGTTTCAATTTTGACTTTTACACATGTCCATTTTAATTAAAAAGATAGAAACTGATGCACATCCAGTTAATTTCAATAAGGGATCTATGACTAACAATTTGATTTTAGCCCTTCAAACAAGTTTTCTTAAGTTATAACAATAAAAGCTAGCTGATGTTCATCCAGTGAATTGTTGCAGCCCAACTAAATATTGCCCCTTAGATATTGATATAGTGTATTATCATTTAGATCTAACACATACTCAGTAAGATTTACATCTTCATGTAAGCATATCAGTAAACATATATTATAAACATATAGAACTGTGATGTACAAATGTATGTTACAATATCATCAGAATATATCATGTAGTATCTATAACAGAAATAATCAAAGTACTGAAACCCCTGAATGAAAGATTTTTAACACGCCAGTTACACTTGAGACCAGTGATGGTAAGATGTAAAGTAAAGCTTGCTTAAATGTGCTAAAAGGACTGCTGTTAAATTGTTGAACATGTAGGTTGCTAGATCAAATTGTCAAGTAAACCCTTTAATGTCCTCTTAGATTCTTTATACACAGATATAGTTCCACTATTACATTAACTGTATGCTAGGTTGACATACATGTACAACATTTATAGCCAATTAATGTAAGGACATTGAAAAATTAACACATATGGCTACCATACAAAGATGTGCCCTGGTCTGAATTAGATGTGCCTTAGTCCATATTATGTTTATAATTATTTTCATACAAAAAAGCTGCAACAGTAAGTATTGTTAAATTCTATTAAGCTGTCAGTGGGCACATACACGAACCCTGCTGATTTAAATACTCAATATTTGTTAAATAATCCCAGTACATAAATACAGATATCTATGATTATCCATAGTGATTCCAGAATTTGTGCATAGGGTTTTAAGTATGGGGTTTATCAAACAAATATTGAATATTTAAATCAGTGGGGTAAACATATAAATAAAATTTAATAAAAAATATTAAGACTTGTATAGTGCAGAAGATAGCATGAATAAATAAAGTGGTTACACTAGGAAATCAAGACAAGAAGAATGTTGCCAGCAGACTTTATCAAGTAAATATAGTACGACAATATTAGTGTATATACAAGAAACAATGTTGTATATGTCAATTGATATTAACATATCAAACATCATATCATACATAACATTATGAGTGCTGTGATTTTATAATTGGCATATGTCATCCACCCAGACTGTAATATCATATCTTTGTACATGTAACATCAAACAAGTTTGAGTCTACACTGTGGAGATTGTCACAGGGTAAGAAAAATATGCAGCCTGACCGGGACACGAACCCAGGACCCCTCGCTTACAGCACAAGTGCTCTCCAGACTGAGCTATCTGACCACTTAGGAATCCTTCTACTCATAATGTAAACAGGTAGCATTTTGACATACTCCACCAGCTGAAAATTCATCTCAAATTTTAGAACTTTAGGCTGTTTTTTCTTGACTCAATGAGTATTTGATAACAGACATACAGAAATAAGAACTTAAAACAACAATTAAAAACATGCTTTAGACCTGAGTATGCAATGATAAAATTCTCTCATTTCAAAATATTTCTCAGAGACAGCTTGAGACAAGAAACTTCATGATAAATTTTATACATGTATTACATATTGCCATTCTGTACCAATTAAATCATTAACCTATGACTGCATAGATTTTTACCAAACTTTGTACATAGAGTAAAATCTTACTAAAGACAACCACAGAAAAAGAAAAGAGGTCACACTGAGGTCAAACATGCAGATTATTAATTACATAACCTATATAAATAAATCAATCTGATAAATACATTATATACAAAAGACTTCTCACCTGCAAAAAATGATCCTATGTTACCAAAATCCAAGATTGGAAGAATAAGAACTAACTAACTAGACTGATATTTACTAAGAATTTTGTACTAAGGTAATCACGGAAGCAGACGGAAGTACTCTAGATGACTGTAAACACCTGAGAGTTTTTGCTATGAATTTTTGTTTGCTGAATTCTATAAGCAAAGCATATATAACCAATGTGTTAGAAAGATCAAGGTGTGTTGAATAATTAGTTAGAACCAGTCTGGAGAAAGGTAAGAAGATAGGTATAAGAACCAGTCAAGATTTGTTACTAAAAATAGTAACATAAAATCATAGAGATGGATGCTGAGACTACAGGGTGTCTTATATGTTATATTTTATCTATATAGGTAATATGTGGGAAACAATTAGGGGTCTCGTGTAGATAAGGGCTGCATGAGGGATATAATATACCTTTGATAATTGATAACACCTTGCATGATCATGTCCATTGTTTACAAGTAAAATATTTGGGACTTTTGGAATTAATTGATTTTATAATAGTTTCAGGCATCAGAAAGTTGACAGATACTTATTTGATTGTAAGGAACTCATTCATAAGCAGTCTGGGCTAATTAAAATTTAATTGTGTATTTATTTATTTTAGCATGAATTAGAAGTAATAAATAATAATACAGCTTAAATTTATTATATATTGTTCCCAGTTCCTGGATACTACAAACAATCTTGTATTAAGGATGTTTCTTACTCAATAGTTTCAAAATGATATACAGCTATAAGTATATATCAATTGATTACCCTTCCATCATGATAACTGGCCAATGAAGTCCCCATCTAAATATCACAATAATATTAATAATTTATAAAATGCTTGAATTTGACTCTTGTCTGATAATTAACCCCAAAACAAAAATTAAACCACAGTTTACTTCAAAACATTAATCACACAACTTAATAAACACAGTAAAATGATAACTAACATAATCGTAACCAAAACAGCAAGACAAAATCAAAAGCGTTTCAAAAACATAAATCCTAAAGTTCTTTTCAATGCCAGCAACCACATTACAACAATTCAATATTTGTTCATTATTTTAAGTATTTTATAAACATCATCAATTGTTTATAAAATGTATAAATAATTTACAGAGAAACAATCCAATGAATAACTTTAAACAATTAAACAAAGATAAACTCACTATCTCTAACAATATAATATATGAAGTAACTTTGCTATCAACTTTTATTGTTCATTTAAAACTAATCAAAATTGTACCAATTCGAGTACAGGTGCACCTTAAGTTACAGCAAAGGCCATTTTGGGACTGAAAGTGTCCTGCCAAAATCAACTTAAAGAACTCACAGGGTATGATTATTATCATTATTATCACCATCATTATCATCATTATTATTTTTACTACTATTTTCATCATCATCATTATCATCATCATTATCATTATTATTATTATCATCATCATTACTATTATTATTATTATCATCATTATTATTTTACTACTATTTTCATCATCATCATTATCATTATTATCATTATCATCATCTTTACTATTATTATTATTATTATCTTTATTATCATTGTAATTTCTTCCATCACCATCATCATCATCATTTTTGTCACCACCATCTTCATTATCATCATCATTACAATTATGATCATTATCATCATCAGTATCATCATAATCATTATCAACATACATTTTAGATGTAAAATTATTTTATATACATGTATAACACAAACATTTGGAGACCACCTGTAGACTACATTTACAAATCTATGCTAGGATATAACTATGTGGAAACTTCTGTATAAAATATAAGATAGAAGTTTCTATCAGTATAAAACTTTCTTATAGAACCAGGAAGTATGTACTCTATACAACAACCTTACCTACAGAGATCTATAAATATGATAATAGTTGTACAGGAATACAGTTGAACCCTCTATATCAGAAACCCTCTATCCTAGAAATCCGTCCAAACCAGATTTTTTTCCAGTCACAAACCAGTCTGGATAAAAGGGGCTCTACTGTACGATGGAACATAGTCCATTGCTTGTAGGTACATGTGTACCCAGGAATGAGTGGATGCTTATTAAGACAAATTGTAATTTTTACATGGTAACCTGAGAAATCAGAAATCAGCTAAATACCAAACATCTAAATGCCAAAAAAATCTAAGAAATCTAGAAACCTGCGAATCTAACTTGCTTTGACTCACTTTGATTTTACTTCATTTATCAGCATTGTTCCAGTCATTTACAGCAACCAGCTAACTGGGGCAGTTTTTCAGAACTGTTTTCATGTCTAGAACTATCCTAGATATCCCTAAACAGTCTCAGAACAACTTCTCCAAAATTACGAAAATTGTCAAATTTCTATGGACGGACAGGAATTGCTGGGACCAGAATCAAACCATGCATGACTCCTGGATTTAAAGTCTACTAGACCCTGGCTTAGGCAATGCAAGTATCACAGTACCAAGGTGGTTAGTGAATGTAATTAAGTGTATCAAAAACATGGAACCAGCTCTCACTGGTAACCAGGTAACACCAGGTAAAAACACAACAACAGCAAACAAACATAGGACAACTATGAGATGATATGATAAAAATATTGTACCTGTGTTGATATATATCTGTAACATTAGAGATCTAAGAAGCCTTAGGTCAGGACATAATATGAGAATATAATATACCAGGTTGGTGCCATCATTGAGGTAACAATCATTTCATGACCAATGAAAGTATTCAATGCCTAGGAATAGAATCAATGATGAGTAGACTTGTGCGCTACTGACTGAGCCAAACAGGTTGTTTTATCCTTGAACAAGAAAGAAAAAATAAGAGACCTTAGTCAGTTATTTCCCCTTGTATACTCTTCAAATAGGTGGGTCCTATTAGTTGGATTACACGGATTTCACCCTTACTTTTCAATGTCAGTTTGCCAAAATTAAACTTAGTTAACTTTTTTGTAAATCGTTTAATTTGTTTGAAATTCAAGCTAAGTATTTTTAGGGTAAAGAACTATCTAAATTTTGCCATCTCTGTTAATATCTTCATTAATAAGAAAGATATTATATGAAATATTTTGCTATCTTTACATAGAACTTAAATGATAAAATCCGAGGATTCCAACTGTAAGGACCTACTTACCAATTGGATTGCTTAAGATTTTATCAGGGAAAGATAACTGACTAAGTCTCTAATTGAGTTCCTTTCATAGAACCATCAATATTAGTGCTCTGAATAGTGGAGTGGTAAAGAAATGTTTTTCCTCCTCAAATTAAGCAATGTTTTATGGGACAAAAAATTATCAAAAATTGCATGATTTTTCAATAAGCATGCTGGTCTTTTCAGAGGAACTTTACTATATTGACTTTGTTCCAAAACATTATGAACCAATATTTGTCTATCATTAAACCTCAAATACATAGTTACACTATGAGTCAGACATCAACTTTAATGACTACACTTTGCTAAATCATCAACTCTGGTTTAAAATGGCAATTTAACCAAAGTACTTCCACTTAAAACTGATATAGACCATAGTTGCAAAAATAACAAGACAAAAACATAAACATTTGCTTATTTGCCAATTAATTTTACTATTTACGTCAGAGAGGTGCTCTTCATCAGAGAAGATAAATAGAGTCAGAGAGGTACTCTCCATCAAGGAAGATAAATAAAGCGGTAAATTTCTAAATTTTAACAAGAAAGTTGTGTAAAATATCAAGAATTTATCTGTAAATAGTTTACAATAAGACAGTTCTGGCAAATGAAATGTTTACTCTATGAGTTTTATATCTTAGTAACAATATAATCTAAACAACTTGTTTACACTGTTCAGACATATTTTATAGGTCCAGTGGGATCTGAGAGGAGGGTGACGGGCACTCTGTTTCCCCTGGTAGAATGTTATCACAAATTTTAAGAAAATATAACAATGCAATATAGAAGCATTTACAAATAAATTTTAATGTAATACCTTCGTTGGTAATGGGCCCCTAACTTTAAAATGATAACAAAACAACTTTGAAAAACAGGATGAAAAACACCCCTCCACCACATAGCAAATATATTCAGTTTGAACATACGATTCCAACCCACTGCATGCAAACCATGTTCAAATCCACCCTTGTAAAATCTTTCCATCCTACTTGTTACAGATCTTCCTATGTTAAAAACAATCCCAGAAAATCATGGGAAACATTCTTGATTGTATTTACAGAATTTTACGTTTTAACCACAGGTAACCATAGTAACTCAGGTAAACAATATTATAATATTTATGATCAATAACAAGCCAAGAGGGCTTATCAGTTTATTAGTACGCACATTGTGTTATTGAAGTCATTGATCGATATATAGATAAAAAAATAAGAACATAATACAATATCATAGCCAGAGATGTATTTACAACATGTTTGAGGCAGTTTTCTAGATATTTGATTTGTTCATAAAATTTTGTCCACTTATAACACATGATGGAACCTACAGGTCATATAACAGGTCATTCATATTTATGTACTTTAAAAAATCAAACAACTAGCCCACTCAACAATTTTTAGTCCGAAAATTACATCATAGAACCTAAACAGTGTAACAGGTCATACATATTATTTTATGTACTTTAAGTAATAAACTTGTCCACTTAATAGGTGAATAAAGTGATGAAAGTACCTCATATTACTGACTTTAAGACAGACCCAAGTTGACATTCAACATTTATAACAAATAGTGGCTATGAACATTGTAAATAATTGTATATGTTGATATGACAATAAAAATATGTTTTAACTAACTAAATTAATAATTTGGTATAATATTTTAACCCAAAATACTGTTTTTAATGGGACAGCCTATGTTTATATTTACAATGTATGTTTATATGAACCCTCTGAACCCGATTCTCATACCGAGAGGCAGAGTATCTAATTCCCTGCCCAGAGGTTATCAAGATTCTTGATCTAAGAACTATACCAGAACAGTGGAACACTTGTACCTTGATATAGTTGAGTATATCTACACCACTGTTATCCTTTATACAAATCTGAACTATTTGTAACCATTTTATGAAGTATATAATTCTACTAGTATACTAACATACTATAATATCTATAGAGTTTAGATTTCATATGTTTTCTAGCATATTATCATGCTGAGTAAAACTATCATCATCAATATCTAACATATCATCAGAAGGTGGAACTATAACATTTACCCTAGAAAATATATATACCTGTCTGTTATATATAACAGGCTACTGTTACAGCAGTAAGGTTTCACCCCAGCCAAAGGTATAATCAATGGTCTGTATTAAATTAAACTGGATAATGATGATGATGATGATGATGATGATGATGATGATGATGATGATGATGATGATGATGATTAATGATGTTGATACATTATATTCACTTGTCAGTGGCATATACAATAAATCTTAACCCCACTGATTTAAATACTGGATAATATGTAGTTAGTTTATACAAAACTGTAGTTAGTATTTAAATCAGCAGGATTAATGCATGCACCATTGACAGTTGAATAAAACTTATTAATAACTGTTCAGTAGAATTTGTTTTACTTGCAGTATATTAATTTACTGGATGTGAACCTTGTTGATACATTGTAGTGTTATCTGAGTGAAACCAGCCTGAAGTCTCTGCAGAATTTAAAATATTTGCAAGACAGATGAAGAAACATTAAGAAATCATATTTCAAGTGTCCCCATTCCCTGTCAGATAAAGTTCACAAGTTTCCACAAGTACATGTACATACAGCTGACTTATGAATATCTTATATTTATACATAAATTCTTTATTAAATTATTTATATACCTAGATCTACATGAGTTAAAGATTGTAGAACAAAAGTAATTAACAAATTCAAAACTGGTTACATGAAGAGCGCAATGTTTCAGCAATGTGCTCAATAAAAGATCACCTCAATATGTATATTTCGTGGGTTTAGGGCAAAACAATTAATCCCAGGTAATGAATGTTACACCAGAAGAGTACTGCTGTACTAATGAACAGTAATTTAAACAGTTGTCATGAAAGTTGATGAAAGAACATTTTTACAAGCTTTGTTTATTACATGACACTACTTTAACTATGCAATTCCTATATTAACAATTGGACAGCAAGTTAAAATTCCAGTATATACGTTTCCTGTCTTATCAGATTGGCTGACTATAAAATGATGTTTTTGGCATAATCTTAGAATGTTAAGTTTTTGTTGTAGAATATAAGTGTAAGACAATAGCATGCATGCAGACACCCACATACACATGCATTGTTTCCTGACTGATTTACAGACATTGTATGAACATTATTCACAAATGAGCAAAAATTACTTTGTAAAACTAAAGTAGCTGGATCTACAAAGATGATCCTACAAAATATATGTTAACAAATCTATCAGTAAGAACCATAAGATTCTAATTCCATCTGTATGATATATTGTTCTATATAATTGCATGTAATACCCAGTAAGACAAAAAGAAAAAGAAATCATTAAAAGCCAAGTAGTGTTGTATACTTAGTATTATCAATGTGAAACAATTGAAAGCTATCAAGCTATCAACACCCACAACTATGTGAAATAAAGTGTTACTTTACAATGTAGAAATTGAAATAAAATCATACTTTGAACTTTACATGTAATGTAGGTGGCACTGTTTTAAATACATCAGAAGCTTTATAGTGCAGATCTGGAGGTACAGTATTCCCTGTCCGTAAAGAATCTCCATACAAACACATGCAAGGTGCTTAGCAATGGGGCACAAAATTAAGTTTTTAGTGTCTGAACTAACTAGCCTCAGCTCTATAAAAGACATTTTGCCACAATCACCAAGAAACCTTGCCAATCAGATTCTATCTATAACTATAGTCCTTAGGTCCAGTGACATAATTTAGGTGAATGCAAATTGCTCAAGATTGACAGAGTGCTCCAATTCTTAATCAGCACCATTTAAACATAAAGAGACATAAAAAGGACAGAAAAACTTCTTCGTAAGGATGCAAGTGCACAGTTCACCAAATATACTGCAAGACTAATTCCCTATATAACAACTTTTACTACTATTTCACTACAGTCTGTAAGATAGGTCTATCATAAAATATAGCATCTATGTTAAATGATAGAAATAAGAAAGTGGGAAGAAAATAGTTTGGCATTAAGACAATATACTGACATCATGTTATATACCCTCTAAACAGTATGAAAGGACAGATATAAAGTACAACCTTTAATTATATCATAATTTGTATACAATAACATTTAATTAAGTATTACCCAAAATCAGCCAACATGGTTCTGAGTCAAAAGCACTATATTCAGTGTATTATACTGTATTCATTTAAAGTATATTACTTCAGAAAGTTCATTTCTACCCAAATGCAATTCATGCCAATTTAGAGAACAGTTTATCCAATATGAATTATTCTACCGTATTTTATAGATTTATGAATGCATAGATACTTAAAGGGTTGAAGGACGTTCTTAACTTTTTGTTTTTCATAAAATTGTTAATCAAAACCCAAATGTCAAGGTTGAGTATGTACAAAAATAAATTTTCTGACACTATATTTCCATATAGTATAAACACCAAATAGTTGCTATCACAAAAACACTCCAACACCTACATAGTGCTGGCTTGTAGTACTATGAATCATATCATCATACATAATTATCATGGGTTCTAAAGTTAACAAAATTCTTGTAGAAAATTCCAGAAATTTCTGACATAACTTTCATCATCAATGATGTCATTATAGCGATATAATAGTATAAATACAACATGTTATGTCATCTAGGAATCTAAATACAATGTACATTGTCTTCTGTTTAACCTTAGCTCTTATCAATGTCATAGTTCAGATAAAAACCCATTTGTCAGTAAACAACAATCATCTGTAGTCTCATACATGAATAGAAAGACAAGGATTCAATTATAAATATAATAAACCTTTTATACAGGTGATACAGACAAGTTTCCCTTAGAAGTACACATTGATTATTGCAAAGTCATGCAATTTTTGATAGTTTTTAAGTACCAAATGCTTAATGTGAGAAGAAAAAAGATTTTAATAGTGGAACTTGATTGAATTTTAAAATTATTTAGCTCAGAATAAATCCATTATACAAAGGCACATTTTAAAAATCCTGTATGAGACAAATGATTGTTGTGATGTCATATTGATTATTTCAATAGTAGTAATTAGTTTGGCATTTGGCTCATTGGCAATGAAAATAACCTAGAAACAGAAAAAATTAAATGACAAGGGAAGTAACTCACCTGTGATTTCTGAGGAGATAGTTCTAGAGTGATGTCCCTTTGACTAGTAGTTGCTTGAGTATCAGTTTTGAAGCTTTGACTTCTTTGTACCACACCAGATCTGTGTCCAACAGGAGCTTTCATACTTTCAGCTCTACTTAGGTTGATAGCTTTAGAGATAATATCAATGGGACTTGATTTCCCAGAGGAATCACGGTTAATGTTTGAATCCTTCATTTGGAATATTTTAGCTCTCTCCGACACAGGGGTAAGTTTTACAGATTCCCTGCCAGACGGAGAGTTGGTCGAATCATTTAAAGCAGATGGAGGATTTTTACCAACAATTTTAACACTCTGACTTCTACCTAGATTACTAACTCTTTGAACACTTACTGGTTTGTCCTCAACAATATTTTTATCAGAGCTAGAACTAGCAGGAACTGCAGATTCTACTTGTTGCTTTTCAATCTCACGCATAAAACTACTAGGTGTAGCATTATTGCCAACTCTTCTTAGTTTTACTTGTAACCACTCAGGTTTTTCATTTCCTGGGGTTCGAACACTTTGTGATCTCCGAACTTCACCACCAGTACGAAATTTGGCAACACGCTTTGGAGTTTTAGCATTTTTGTCTTCTAAATTCAATGGATCTAATTTTGAACTTTCATCATAGGATTTTACATCAATTTGTTCAACTTCTTTTTCATTGTCTAAATCAACTTTCAGTGAAGTTTTATCAGTTTTTAACACAATGTTAGCATTAGACTTATTAGTGTAGTTTTTATTAAGATCAATGTCATCTTTCTCAACACTTTCTGTAGCTTTCACTTCAACTTTCTGTCCAATACCATGTTTAACCACAACATTTACTTTAGATTCATCTTTTTTATCACTTTTACTATTATCAGCAACAACTTTCTTTTTAATGTCATTATCAACAACTTTAGCCAATGTTTTAACATTGTCAATCTTCACAGAAGATTTATTAACACTTTTCTCAACTGATTTCAAATTTCCATTACGGACCAACATAATTTTTGATGCCTGAGACTTTGCTGTCTGCTTTTTCTCTTCATCAATGTTAGGAGTAAAGCCAGCTGAAAATTCATTCACAACAGAAGTTTCAACTTTTTCTTCTGCTATTGACACTTTGGCTTCAATCACGGATTTTTCAGACACTTCTGTTTCAATATCAGGTGGTTTACAATCAACTGTAGGAATTTCACAAATGTCTTTGATGTCTTTAGCAATTTCAGTATCCTTATTACCAACATTCAACTCTTCCTTAGAGAGTTTATGATCCTCATTAGCATACTTAGGATCACCCTTTACACATTTAGGCTCCTCCTTAACGACTTTAAGCTCCTCCTCAACATATCTTGGCTCCTCCTTAACAAACTTGGGCACCTCCTTAACATATTCAGACTGCTCCTTATTAAATTTAGATTCATCTTTAATTAGATTAGAGTCCTCTCTCAACACATTAGGCTCTTCCTTAACAGCTACAGACACCTCCTTAATTTCCTGATCCACTGTCTCCAATTCATTTAATTTACTGACCTCTTTAACTTCCTCAGGCTTAATATCAAGTTCATGATCATGTTTGATTTCAATGTCTTTGTTTCCACCTACGACAATTTGTGGACTTTTATCTTTCACAGTCACATCAATGACACTAGATACTGGCACAGATTGAGGTTTGGTTACTTCAACTTTAGAAGGTTCTTCTGAAAGGTATGATATTTGGTTCAGTTATATATTTATATAAATATTTCAATAACTCTATTTGACTTATAGTTTTAGTACCTAAACTCTGTTTAATTAACTGTAAAAAAGACAAAAAGGTTAGACAATTTAGTACAGAGCGGTGCCACAATTAGCCAATGTAAGATTCTGTTTGTTTTTGCTAAATGCTCTTATACAACAGTCAGAAGTCATTAAACACAGTAAACAAATGCACCTTTACAAGACTCTAGTCCTATATCCAGAAGGCACTACACTGTACCTGCTATCACACATAAACTGCTCCTTAATTATCTGTCTACATGTAATAGGTTACAGGGATTTAAATTCAAAATTCCTAACACGCCAACTATGGAGATGGACATCCATACTGTGCTTCTGTTAATAATCCATTCTCAGCCCAACTGACTAAATTTGCATACAGCCCTAAAGTCAATGTTATATTTTTACAATACCAACTTACCATTTACAATTAGAGTACATGAGGTAGATGTTTCTCCTTTTTCATTGGTTGCTAGGCATTCATAGCAACCAGAATCTTGACTACAACATTTACTAATCTCTAGTATAGCTAGACCATCAATGTACGTCTGCTTAAAGTCAAACATCTGACCAATCACAAGACCATTTTTACGCCATGTGATCTCTGGGGAAGGCTCACCACTTATTATACATTTTAAAGTTATATTTTTACCACTGATTGTCGTCAGATCAGATAAATGTTGACAAACTTTTGGTGGTGACGTAGAAGCTGTAAAAGAAACAATATAAAATTTTGGAATGAATTTTTCAAATATGTAATTTCATTTTAGCTCGATTGTGAAGCAAGTTCTTACTATTTATACTAATCACTATTAAGTCTGCTTCTGAGGCCCTTATCATTGTCAGTCTTGCAACCAATTTTAGTTGTGAATCCTTCAATGAAACAATGTTTAATTAGCTTAAGATAATTTTATAAAATGCTCCCCAGGTTTCCTAGTACAGAGCCAGTAGAATATAGTTTTTTGTTCAAGGAAACATTGAGTTTGGGTGTGGTTTGAACCGATTTGGAAATAAATACTCAATGGTTACCAGTTAAATGTAGAAATCACTTGGCCAAACCCATTTCTACCATGATTTAAATGAAGGCTGATCAGACAGAATCATCATAAAACAAATTTTTAATAGGTGTGTAACCATGTTGAGTGATTTCAATAAACATTTTATCATCAATAAACCAGTGATGAAAGTCAAACATGAATTTTTTATATAAAACAACAATTTAACAACCAAAGAGGTTTCTCTGCTCTGAATTGCTAACAGAGTTAATTTTCTTCAACTCAGAGGTAAATTAATTGAAATTCAAACTTTGAGTGATATAACATCATCTTCTCAAATGCAGGCAATCTTGGAGTAAGTAGCTTTAAATACTTAAAATCCCATTTAAGAACCATTTCTCTGCTATTTAAATGATAGAAGAGGGTAATTAAACCATCAAATTATAGAATTTTCAAGATGTACTATCACTATAAGCCACATCAATATTACCTCTAACAATAAGCATACAATCAGCTGAAACTTTTCCAGAGCTATTTTCAGCCAGACATTGTATCCTTCCACTGTCTGCTGTAGTTACACGTCTCATAACCAACATGGCCACTCTACCATCATATGACATCCTGTGTCTGTTATCTTCATTTAATTTCATATCATCAAGTAACCATGTGATAACTGGCAGCGGGGAACCAATCACTTCACTTTCTATAATCACTGGATCAAGTTCATCTGCTATCATGGTTTCTGGCTTCTTTAAGAACATAGGAAATACTGCGTCTGCAGATTCTGCTTCTGAAATCAAAATTTAAGAAATACATATTTCATGGCATTCTTTTGCTCTATCAAATTAAAAGGGCGCACACTTCATTGTTCAAAATGACATAATTTTTATGTACATCAAATATACTAATAAAGAAATACATGTAATAACGATTTATGATGACTTTGTAAATTACCATATATCATATTTTACCAATCATTACATTTCTGTTTGATGGCCTTTAAGCAAAAAATATTTGTCATCGTCATATTTCTGTTTGAAGGAATTCAATGTTCTGGCTGTAAGTACTTCAATTGAAGCAGTAGACATACATTATAAACACATCTATTCAATCCAAACTACTATGAAACAACTTGCATGTAAACATATAGTTTAGTTTAAACATACGTTAAACTGACCCAACTTCAGCTTTTTGCTGCCTTCTTTCCATTCTCCAAATCCTAGAACAATATTCTAATCACAAAAAAAAACAAGTATATTTACCTTTAACAGTGACTCTACAGAATAAAAACAAGTATATTTACCTTTGACAGTGACTCTACAGAATGATCTTTTCTCTCCATTACAGTTCTTCAATGCACATGCATATGTTCCACAATCGTCAAGGAATACTTCACCAATCTCTAGTCTAGCTTTATTACCATCAAATGTTTGTTTAAAATCAGCATTATTTCTTTGAATGACACCATCTTTGTACCATGTAACAGTTTCAACATCAGAGACTTTACATTCTAGACATAATGAACTACCCTCACATATTGTAACATCAGATAAATCAGTAAGAAACATTGGATAACCACTAGATTTCTCTGTAAATATAACAATTTCAATTGTATTAGTTTGTTTGTTTATTTTATTCTTTATCCCTTAGTTAATGAACCTTTTTTCATTTGATTATATACAGCAACTGGCTTGCCTGGAGTTTTTACAATTACAGTTGTCTGGTTTCATGAATACTCTCACAATGAGCAGACAATTTTTCCATAATAAATGTTCTCTAAATAGTCAACAAAACTGTCTGAGACTTAGCTAAGATTTTCAGGTTTACTAAAACTACATACCACTTACGATCCTCTGGTAGTGTTCAGTTTGTTATTCTAAGAAATAGGACCAAGATGGCCAATACATCAAATTGGGTTGTTGGCCAAAAATGGTGAAATGCTCTCCTAAATGGCTTAAAATGGACCAAGATTGCTGTTAAGGACAAATTGGGTTGTTTGCCCACAATAATGTAAACCTCTCCTTAATATCTCAATATCTTTATTGACATGAGAAAAAATCTTTTATAATAAATCTATTTTCCAAATTTCGAAAATAGACATTAATAATCATTTTGTATAACAACTTGTACTTACTGTTAACAATCAATCTTCCAGTAGTACTAGCTGAACCAAGTATATTTTCAAACAAACATTTATATTCAGCATTATCATCCACTGTCACATGTTTAATATCTAAACTAGCTATACCAGTGTTTACATCATAACTAGTATGGATATCTTCACTCTCATGTAGTGGATTATCTCCCTTATACCATGTGACATCAGGAACAGGGGAGCTAACTACGGTACATTCTAATCTAACATTAGCACCTTCATTGATGGTTAATTCTTCTAATGTTGATATAATCTCTGGACAACCTGAAATATAAAATCAAATTTTGCAGTAATTATATGTGGACTGGCTTGGTTTTATTTATAACAGACAATGCAAATTGCTGAAACTTCTGAATGTTAACATTGGACGGTGCCCTGAAAGACAGGCAACGCCCAAAAAGTAGAAGTAATTAATAACCTCTCCTGCCATGGTAGAGGACATTCGGAACTCTTCTGTGACTTTCTTAGTAAATATATACACTACCTAGATGATCACCATGATATTGGGAATGGCCAAAGGTCATCAAACTTGTATCATTCCAATATACCCCAACCTTTAGGTCAGCTGTACATAAAATATATACGTTACAATAATAAATATGTTCTACTCCTTTTCCCTCAAAAGAACATACATTTAATAGAATAAAGTTATAACCTTAATACTAACAATAATATAAATAAACAATTTTAACTTTTCACATAACGATTTATAAGATAGAAAATAAAAATTGTACACTGAATCATTAATACTCATAATAACTAAATATATTACACAACATTTATTGTCGATACATCAAAACAACTAATCAAAGTGAGGGTAAAACAATTATATAAGCTCTCATTAAGTAACTTTAACAGTTACTAAATGAGAGCTTATATAATTGTCATCAATATCATATAATCAACGGCAGAACCATCAGGAGGAGGCTTGAATGTCCCAGACCTTGCTGAAAATCTGGGTTTAAAATGACATTGTTTATACTTGGACCCCCATCACCTTGATCCCTGAAAACAAGGTATAGGTTGTTTAGGATAACTTCAGACAATATTCAGTATAAACAATGACTATGTTATCCTAAACAAGCTATGAACCAAAGTTGAATCAGAAACATAGATATCTATGTCTCTGGTTGAATAATAGTCTTTCGATGGTCTTTAAAATAAAATAAATCAACAGATCAGCACCTCATAAAATAAGCTTCTGGGTCCGTCCATAAAGTGTCAAAATTGTAATAGTTTGGTGATATTTGTAATAAAACAATAATCATTATTGTTATAACTTAAGGTAAGCTGTATATATTAAGATATTTAGACAATAATAGATTCAATTATAATATATACAATCAATTGTACATCAATAATTGTCATAACAAGTGTCACTGATTGGTATTTAATGTGATGATGTGATTTAATATGTGAAATACATGTTTATATGATTTCTCAACAAATGTTTAGCTATTACATGCTAACCTCCTTATATAATGCTCTTCAACATACCAAGATTGACATGATAATATGGAAATCTCTTGGTGCCCAAAATTTTGGCAATTACCAATCTGTGCAATTGTGGTCCTGAATAATGCTGGTAAAGTTGATTTATGAACATGATAAAGTTCTTTTTTCAAAAATACAACGGTGGAGATTACCAAAACTTTTGCTTGAATGAGACTATGGAGTTATGTGAAACAAGTTAAATGATCAAGGCTATGTGAAACATGTCAAAATCAACAGGGCTATGTGAAACATGTCAAAATCAACAGGGCTATGTGAAACATGTCAAAATCATCAGGGCTATGTGAAACATGTCAAAATCAACAGGGCTATGTGAAACATGTCAAAATCAACAGGGCTATGTGAAACATGTCAAAATCAACAGGGCTATGTGAAACATGTCAAAATCATCAGGGCTATGTGAAACATGTCAAAATAATCAGGGCTATGTGAAACAAGTTAAAATGATCAGGGCTATGTGAAACATGTCAAAATAATCAGGGATATGTAAAACAAGTTAAAATAATCAGGGCTATGTGAAACATGTCAAAATCAACAGGGCTATGTGAAACAAGTTAAAATAATCAGGGCTATGTGAAACATGTCAAAATCATCAGGGCTATGTGAAACAAGTCAAAATAATCAGGGCTATGTGAAACATGTCAAAATAATCAGGGCTATGTGAAACATGTCAAAATAATCAGGGCTATGTGAAACATGTCAAAATAATCAGGGCTATGTGAAACATGTCAAAATAATCAGGGCTATGTGAAACATGTCAAAATAATCAGGGCTATGTGAAACATGTCAAAATAATCAGGGCTATGTGAAACATGTCAAAATAATCAGGGCTATGTAAAACATGTCAAAATAATCAGGGCTATGTGAAACATGTCAAAATAATCAGGGCTATGTGAAACATGTCAAAATAATCAGGGCTATGTGAAACATGTCAAAATAATCAGGGCTATGTAAAACATGTCAAAATAATCAGGGCTATGTGAAACATGTCAAAATAATCAGGGCTATGTGAAACATGTCAAAATAATCAGGGCTATGTGAGAAGGTCAGCAGGTAAAGTGAATAAAGAACATTCTTGGCAGGAAATAAAAATATATCAATTATGTCCTTTTTGTCCCCCGCATGTGATTCTTAAAATGTTCTTGGAGGAGGGGAGATATTAATGTTGTATGCACAGTTTTATGTTAATCAGTTACAGTAAGAAATATATAGATGATAACATTTTAAAAAACAAATTTACCTGAAGGTTTACCTAGATGTGATTGTATAACATTAGATCCAACATCTCCTGGTAGTGATAGTCTAGAAATAGATAATAAAATAAAAATTATAATATATGTACAAATATTATCAGAAACAAATGATCTATTTCACTTTTTGTACAGGGTTAAATGCTTTGTAAGTGTGAACTATGGTCATTGCAAGGTAGGAAACTCACCTAACCTGCTTTCCTGGACTTTTGTCTAAAATTAGTACTCACCTTAAACTGTTCACTTGCTTTATAATGAAAAGGAATTACATGTCAACATAACCCGAGAGTTTTTAATGGAAATTACTTAAATACTTCAATAATATTAAGGATTCTGCAATATCATCTTCGGATCATC
Source organism: Mactra quadrangularis (assembly GCA_025267735.1). Classification (NCBI taxonomy): domain Eukaryota; kingdom Metazoa; phylum Mollusca; class Bivalvia; order Venerida; family Mactridae; genus Mactra; species Mactra quadrangularis. Next base: position 12,900,809 of record CM046305.1, read on the forward strand.
AACAACGCTTTAACTGAAATAATGGATTATCCAAAATATTTTTTCAGTCCCTACAAATTTGGATAATATAGATTTAACTGTAATCTTAATCATGCCCTTCTTTTGAAAAAGGTATTGCCACAGGGGATGTTTAATAAAGAATGTGCAGTAAATAAAAAGTTAACATATTTTACCTTTTTTCTAGATTTCTAGCGACTGGTTCAGTACCATTTACGATAGACATCTGATCAGTTAGTGTACTATCTACTGGTTCTTTATGTAACACAACATGAGCTTCAGATTTATCTCCCCATGATTCGTTCTTTGTTACAGACATGTTCTCAGACACTGTACTCAAATCTTGTTCTACGACCTCTGACCCATCGAGGTTTGTTCTACGTTTTATATTGAGTTGATTGCGTGTAAAGTAGTTAGAACCTCGTGATGTTAGTTTATGTTTTGTTTTCGAAATATCTTTCTCGTATACAGTCGAGTTCCCACCAGGGGAGGTAATTTTCTTTTCAACGATTGTGTCGGTTTCCCGAGTTTCAGTTTTACTATGACTACGTCTGATCTTTTTCCATTCCGTGATAGTAGTGTCCCCTTCTTCCTGGCGACTTACTTCTTTCACCGTGACTGTTCCATCATCACCATGGATAACTGATATTGCACTGGTTCCTGGTTTAGAGTTGACCTCCAATGAAAGGTCACTACGTAAAAGTATGGAAGCTGTAAAATAAAGTACGTCAAAGATAATAAATATTTATGTATACACAGCGAAGTTCCAGTATTGAGACCATTAAAAATGGATGGTCTTAATAACAGAATGTTCTCAATATATGGACCTTTTTTCTTCCCACATTAAACATTTGGGACTACAAAATTGTGAAAGTCTACTGATTTTGCAATAACCAATATAGTCTTTACATCAAAACTTTACTGTATCACTTTTCTCCAAACTAATATTTTGTAGAAGTTTAGACCAATTCCACATTAGATTGTCACTTTTCTTCAAGTATCACTTCAACACCAGTAAAACTACATAGTTAGTGAAGGAACAGAAAATAAGGGCTCTGGGGCAGAAAATTCTTCTTAAAAAGCAATTTCAGAAGTTCAGTAGACTTGTGCACTTCTGACTGAGTTAACAGGATGACTATCAGTGGATCACATGTCTGGTTGTATATAACAAGTTTGACTGTATGTAAAAGTTTCCATATCAAGTTTCTATATAATGACAAACCTATTAGATCTATATACAGTATATATATCTAGACATTATATTGTATGTTATCAATGAATGCTGACATTATAAATGTATATTTGATGTATGTTCTATACAGACGTCTGTATGTTACAATGTTCCTTAGAAGTCTGTACATTGATATAGTTCTACATTATATTGTACTGGTTCAGAATTCATGTGCAATGTTATAATCTAGTGCAACATGCAATTTACATTATGTAGACTTTAAATCTTGATAATACCGGTATTTATAGAATGACTTTAGGTGATAAATGTTGGGCATTTAAACATCAGAAAATTAATATCACTATTTCAAGAACTAAACAAGACTGTGTGTTGTAAAGTGCAATTGAATATATCAGTTGATTGATAAATATTACAGCTAAATGTATATAAATGTGTTGTACAGGAACTGCACAAAAATCAATTTATATGTAAAAATGTCCACATATAACACATAATAATAACATTTCACCATTTCTGAAATTCAAACTCTCTGTTGCATTTATTTAACAATCTGTCATGGTTTGAGATAAATATAAAGTGTATGTACTATAATACAGAATATATGTTCCATTCTGTTTTATATAAATTGTTGATATATGTCAGACATTATATTAATCATCTTTATATATTAGCTGTGACATTTTCATTGACAATAATTGTAGAATTAATCTAAATATGAACAAATTGATGCAATCACACAGGGACATTTAACATTTTCACACAAACATATTTGATCTTATTTGTTTGGTTACTCTCAAAAATATATGATAATTTGAGATCATTTGATGCAATAACTGAGAGTATTGTGAGTTGTGAAAATATGTAGATATCATCAATACCAGTTCTAAAATAAACCATACTGTCCCTGAAAAGTGTTTATTTGCAGTTTCCTGACCCAGCATTTTAGTAGGTAGTTATATATATGTAGGAATTTTTTCATATTTTTTTAAGTGATAAGTTAAATCTGATGCTTAAATAGTTTGCATGTTAGCACAGACACTTATACTCTGTCACAAATGGCATTTTTTCTCAACATAAACAAGTTTTTCAGGAAAATGGATTAAAAGTGTGAGACAAGCTAAATCAGTTGATCAGTGAGGAAACTGCAATTGAACACTTTTTCTTGTAAAAATACAACTTGAACCTACCTTTCGATTTCTTTGTCTCAGTGACTACAGGTATTTCACTGTCTTCACCATTTACTGGTGTAACTTCATTTTTATCATCTTTATTTAGAGTATCATTATGAATCTCATTGTTATCATTAGTGTTATCTTTAACATCATTCACTGTTTCTTCCTGGATATCTCTGATTGTCTCAGTATCTACTGCACTTTCAGCCATTTCTGAGAGTTCATCAACTTCCTCAACTATAGGAATATCAGTAGAAGTAATATCCATAGCAACGTTAGAATCAGGAAAGTCTTCTACAGCACCAAGAATTTCAGAGAATGCTGCCTCTATATCCAAAGTTGATAATAATTTATCACTTTCTGAATTAGTATTCAAAGATTTTCGTTTTTCTGCTAACCACAGTAGTGGTGGACTTAATCTCTTATCTTCTTCTAATGTTTCAGTATTTTCATTAACAGCCACTTTATCTTTATCATTATCATTATAACTTTTAATATCAGAATGTTTTTCACCTGTATCACTGTTGTTAGAACTACTCACTTCAATATCTTCACTCTTTGTATCAACAGTTGCTTTTTCTTCACTCTTTGTATCAACAATTGGTTTCACTTCACTCTTTGTATCAACAATCTGTTTTACATTATCAACTTTTTTATTAACAGTTGATTTTACATTATCGACTTTAGTTTCAGTTTTCTTAGCAACACTACCTTGTTCATGAACCACTGGTTTACTGCTAGAATCTCTTCTAGGTTCTGATAGACTCCTGTTACGTCTAAGGTTCACTAATCTATTCTGCTTATCTCTTTCAATACCAGCTTTAGATACAAGTATATGTGAGTTTCTAGCATTATTTATACCACTACCTTTATCATGACTTGTGTGTTCACTTCTACTTTTTCTAGTTGAACCAGAGTCATGATCTAGTTTATCAACATCTTTTATCTCATTATGTGCACTATCTCGTTTCTCTTTTTGATTTTCTAAAATTTTAACAGTATCTTTTAACAGATCTACAGGTTTATGAGTATCAATGTGTTCAGAAGAGTTGATATTTCTGTTAGAATTTCTTACATCAAATGATGAGTGTCGTCTGGAAATGTGAGAGCCAATACTTCTGTCAATATCACCATCTTTGTCATGATTTCTATATTTCTGATCAGTTTTTGATTCAGATGGCAAATGAGTTTTCAAAGTTTGAACACTTGAGTTATTGGAATGATTTGAGAATTTTTTAATTACTGCTTCAATGGAATTTCTGGCAGGCACCGGATGACCCTGAGAGTTAGAACTTGAACTATCAACAGTTCTTGAACTTTCAAAGAGTTTTGAACTATCTGGTGTTTTTGAACTATCTGAGGTTTTTGAACTGGTTATGGAATGTTTATGAACTGTTTTTGGTATAGGAGGTTTATCAAAGGCTGTTGATTGTCTAGACTGTATCAGCTTTTCTATTTCACCTCGAGTAGCTGAACCATTCTCACTGTTGCCATGATGATCTACCTTAGAAACGACCTTCACCTTGTCTTCTACAGACTGGTTATGTTTATCTTGTTTTTTGTCAAATTCCTGACCACTATCTTTATCAGGTATTCTCTGTTCATTTACGCTTTGACTTCGTATCACATGTGCAGAATTTGACTGGCTTAAAGTACCATTTATGACTGGTTCAGAGTTTTTACGATGAACAAAACTTTGACTTCGTTGTAAACCAGACTGTGGTCCATCTGAAAATAGAAAAAGTAACAGATGTGAAATGAATTAAAGAAATTACTCAACAAAACTAACTTGCATACAATAACATTTTTCCTCAATTATCTTATAGGAGGTAACTCATAAACATGTTCGTACACTGTAATCTAAGTATGTCATATAGTTTCTCAAGATATACAAATTCAAGTATTTCTTGCCACCAATTTGAACACTTCACAAAATGCTGAGCAGCAACACAAAAGCAAACACAATAATACCATATTGGTAAATTTAATTGAACTGTCAGTGGCGCATTCATTTACCCAGCTTAAATCTGAATATGCACAACAATATTTCTGTACTCCCTGTCAATAATCAAGTATTTAAATCAGTGGAGTTGATGTATGCGCCACTGACACTTGAATAAGAAATTTTATCAATGACTGAACAATAACAAATCCAAGAAACATACATATACTACACAGTATGCAACTTTCAACTAGCCTCCATTGTAAACATATCCAATATAAGTATATACTGACCTGACTACACATAAAAATCAAGTTAAGTTATATATTGTCAAAATTTACTCAATATATTTTCAACAAAAATTTACAATACAATATAAAAGCAATATAAATCATAAACATTTTCAATAAATAAAATATATGATAGAAAAAATTAATATATAAAATATATGGTCTATTGAATGTATGATCTGAGTTAATAATGTACCTGGGATATTGAAATATGGATCTTTTAACTGTAACATATGGCACTTATATAATATATGATATAAATACAGTACAGTTTCTAATTGATAATCACATAACAGCAACAGCAGCTGTCATTTCTTAACAACAACCATGTCTCAACAACAATCACATCTTTAAAACAGACATCTTTTAACAAAAGTCACCTCTCAACAACAGCAAACTCCAAACAAACAATCCCCACTCAACAACAGTCTGTTCTTTACAACAGCTACATCTCTGGGCAACAACAATATTTATTTATCTTGTAATAACTATCACCTTGCAAAAACAGCCACCTTCACACAACAATTACCTATAAACTAAATTCACTTCAATAGCCTCCTATTATCAATCAAACATAGATCCTGAGAGCATCCAAACAGAACAGAAAGTCACCTCTTATATTGTATGTAATTTTTAAATCATTTTTTTAATTGGGTTTAATGGCACGTCAACACAATATAGTTCATTTTACTGCATCCAGCGCACCTAACCTAGCTTTCCTGGCCCCTTGTCTATAACAAGTACTCACCTACCCTTCCACAAGGCCATAAACTTCTCCATATATCTTATTAATGGAGGAAAATTGACATTATTGTCAAATTTTCACAGAATGGTATAACCTCCACGTGTGGGATTCGAACCCATACCCCCTTCGAGACTTTAAATCATACAATGAGCATGATAAGCATAATTTACAACCCAAATTTCAGAAAACAGAGCTTTCTAAAATGTTTGCTATGTAAAGTGCACGAAAATGTATTATGTCAACCAATCAGAATGTCCGATACAAGAATATAGATCAACGACCTTGTTGATATTCCTAGTAATATATAATAAATTATTTAATGTCACAGAGGAGTAAAATTACATAAAAATAACATAACATAAAATACACTTAAAAATACAACAATAACAATCAAGATGAAATGAAGTTTTTTACAACCAAATCATTTTTTATTTCGACACGATTGGTCGAGCAATACTAATACAAAATGCAAACATGTTTAGTCAGTCAATTGTGGTATGATACTGCTAGAACATCATTTAATTATATAACAGAAAATATGAGGAGATCACAGACATATAAAGCTATTATAACTATTCAACGGAACAGTTCACAGTTAATGATTGTTCTCATCTGTAACAATATATAACAGTAATATAAGTAATAACTTGTGCACTAACAAGGTTTTCAGATATTCTCAAACTACATGGTTATAATACTAACAGCAAACAATCATAATGTCTTTATCTGTGACTTCTATATGTAAAGCTATGGTGTTATTGGTTAAGTTACTATTATAATAAAACCATGTTAATTGGTTGATATAAAAATAAAGTTACTATCATTACTATTATCATTATTATCATCATCATTATCATCATCATAATAATAAAAAAAATAATAATCATCATCATTATAACAATAGTAATATTTTTCATATAATTCAAACATACTAAAATATCAAACTTAGGTTATATTATGGCCACCCATATAAACATAAAAATTATGTCATGCTTAATTAATCATATATATGAATATTACATAGTGTCAATTTATGTTTTATTATGTAAAAAAAACTTTCATTCAAAATCTTGTTACAATATCAGATCAAGTAGAAGGGAAGGAAGTGTGTATGGGACCTCTAAACTTATTCAGGCATTTAAAATACATATGTGCCAGCAAAAGTGGGGTTGGTACCGGTATTCTTTCTTGTCCCTGCTGCTGCCCCTTCCTTTTTTAATAAACTACTGCCTGATTAAGTACAAGTAAGAAATATTACATCAATAATAATAAATGGTAATAATGTGAAATCAAACATAACAATATAGACTATAGAAGACGTATTGTCATCACCCAAGTTAATAATGTTGTTTTTATTATATACTTTATAGTTGTTCATATAAACACCATTATATCACCAATTCAAATATAATGTATACATTATTAACTTGTAACAGTAGTAAAAATAACATATAAATGTAGAAATGTAATAAAATATTGAAAATGAAACAAAAATTTATTACAAATATAGAGAAAAACTCGGTCAAGTGCTCAGTACCATACAGTACAAATTATTATTGTATTATTAATGTACCAGTAAGTTGTTTTTGTTTTAGTTTCCTCCCACCCATATTTTGTTGTATCAAAGTGAATCATTAGACTATCCTTTTACTAGGGCTGTCAAGATATGCCAAGAGCGTATCACGGTATATTGCGAAGTGCTAGAACTGAACAGCTATTTGTACCATGATATATTGCTTTGCAAACCAAAGACACAGCTGCTTAATACTTCTTTCTGTCTTTAAGAACTGTTCAGTTTAGTAGTATGTTATTGGATTTTGTACGGGAAGTGCCTGTTGAAGACTGGACTGAAAAAACTGGGCATTTTAGAGTTATTTGAACATTCCGAATGCACCCAAACTCTTTGAACTAAGGCTTTCATCAAATGAATCAGGGAAAACTAAACAAGTAAATCTGTGAGCTAATGCTCACTAGTGATACCCCTGCAAAAATCTAAAAATATGCGACAAACAGGAAGTAGATGAGCAAGGAGCATGAAATCGCTTTACACCACATGAGACTATGGGATGAAGCAATATGCAAAGTATTAGGCTGCTGCATGTGATAGTTGCTGAGAAAACTGCAACGGAAATTTTGTAACGGATGGACGGACGGACTGACGGACAAGGGTAAAACAGTATACCCCCCCTCTTCTTCGAAGCGGGGGTATAAAAATAGAACATATTGCTGAATACCTTTTGCAAAAGAGTAATGCACAGTGCCTTATAAGGTATAGAACCATAAAATGCTGATTTGATGTCCAGTGTACTAACAATGACAGCATTCTAATACAAAATATACAAGTAAAATATACTTACATTAAAAATAAAACAAGAAACCTTCTCTTAGGCAGGTTATGTAATTTAAACAAATTTATCCATCAATGAAGTTTTAAATAAGTTATACTAATTGACAAAATGTAATACAAGAACCATAACTCTACATGTAATACAAGAACCATAACTCTCTACATGTAATACAAGAACCATAACTCTACATGTAATACAAGAACCATAACTCTACATGTAATACAAGAACCATAACTCTACATGTTATACAAGAACCATAACTCTCTACATGTAATACAAGAACCATAACTCTCTACATGTAATACAAGAACCATAACTCTACATGTAATACAAGAACCATAACTCTCTACATGTAATACAAGAACCATAACTCTCTACATGTAATACAAGAACCATAACTCTCTACATGTAATACAAGAACCATAACTCTACATGTATTACAAGAACTATAACTCTACATGTAATACAAGAACCATAACTCTCTACATGTAATACAAGAACCATAACTCTCTACATGTAATACAAGAACCATAACTCTCTACATGTAATACAAGAACCATAACTCTCTACATGTAATACAAGAATCATAACTCTCTACATGTAATACAAGAACCATAACTCTCTACATGTAATACAAGAACCATAACTCTCTACATGTAATACAAGAACCATAACTCTACATGTAATACAAGAACCATAACTCTCTACATGTAATACAAGAACCATAACTCTACATGTAATACAAGAACCATAACTCTCTACATGTAATACAAGAACCATAACTCTACATGTAATACAAGAACCATAATACTACATGTAATACAAGAACCATAACGGTCTACATGTATTACAAGAACCATAATACTACATGTAATACAAGAACCATAACTCTACATGTAATACAAGAACCATAACTCTACATGTAATACAAGAACCATAACTCTACATGTAATACAAGAACCATAACTCTCTACATGTAATACAAGAACCATAACTCTCTACATGTAATACAAGAACCATAACTCTCTACATGTAATACAAGAACCATAACTCTCTACATGTAATACAAGAACCATAACTCTCTACATGTAATACAAGAACCATAACTCTCTACATGTAATACAAGAACCATAACTCTCTACATGTAATACAAGAACCATAACTCTCTACATGTAATACAAGAACTATAACTCTCTACATGTAATACAAGAACCATAACTCTACATGTAATACAAGAACCATAACTCTCTACATGTAATACAAGAACCATAACTCTCTACATGTAATACAAGAACCATAACTCTCTACATGTAATACAAGAACCATAACTCTACATGTAATACAAGAACCATAACTCTACATGTAATACAAGAACCATAATACTACATGTAATACAAGAACCATAACTCTACATGTAATACAAGAACCATAACTCTCTACATGTAATACAAGAACCATAACTCTCTACATGTAATAAAAGAACCATAACTCTACATGTAATACAAGAACCATAATACTACATGTAATACAAGAACCATAACTCTACATGTAATACAAGAACCATAACTCTCTACATGTAATGCAAGAACCATAACTCTCTACATGTAATACAAGAACCATAATTCTCTACATGTAATACAAGAACCATAACTCTCTACATGTAATACAAGAACCATAACTCTCTACATGTAATACAAGAACCATAACTCTACATGTAATACAAGAACCATATCTCTAGACAACCTACATTGTTATCAATATAATAACAATGATTATCTTCTATATAAAGAACACATGTAGTTTTGAATGGCATATTTTGATAAAAATGAGAAAATAATGTTTCAGAATGCTATAAACATGAGTGCTCCACAAAATGTCCTATAGATTAAAACACAATGATAAATGTGATAAAACAATAGTCATAGATTTCACACTGTCATATTTCAAATTATCATCTCATAGGCAAATCCTTAACAAAATTCTTTGGATAGGAATTTAGTAAAGTGTTGGTCTGGACATCAAGTGATCATGTTTTCTAAGTTTTTATCTCTAAACAAGTACTATGGAAACACACCAAACAAGCCTGGATTCAAAATGAAATCACAAAAAATAATTTTATAATGCGGATGGACCAGTCACACACACAAAAGATTTTTCAAAAATCACTAAACAAACACTGTTTTGGAATACCCAAAGCAACAGTAAAGTAGGTTATTCATTGCAATAACCTTAAAATAAATGGCAATTAGCTGATATCTTATTTTAGCATAAACGCCTCCAGCCCTTATGCAAATTAGATATTAGCAAACTAACAATTATTTTTTGATGAAAGTCAGTTTCTATGATTTCAATTCTTAAATATGTACATCATGTAAATGTTTCAGTTTTTTCATGCCATTCAAGTTTAATGTATAAATGAACACACACTAATATTGATATGTCAAGTACATCATGACTTGTCGTTCTACTGATAATATTGTACAATATGGTCTAGGTTTTTACGTCAATATGGACAATATGGCATAGGTTTTTGTACTGATATATAGCATAGGTTTTTGGTAGCAGTTTTGGAATGCAGTGATCACATATCTCAGGCTATCAATAAATTGTTTGATTAAACTTGAAAATACCTTGTCACCATATTGTAGGGCTGTATCCAACTGCTAGTGTTCATATATAGCTACATATATTGGTACCATACATACCGGTATGTATATTAGCTACATGCTGAATTATATGATTGTAGACATACCAGTTAGTTCCTATATATTCAAAAAGTTTAGTAAAAGTTACAGAGGGGTTTAAATTAAGTCTCCTTCCATTACCATGGTCAGCCAACTTACATTTTTTGCATGATAACCCAAGATTTAATTGCATTTGCCAGCAGGCAGACGATCCCTCACAGCACCCATTTACACCTGGTGGAGAGGAACAAGTTACTTTCTCAAACAAAGCATTAGGGACTTTAAACGGTCAAAATTGGCATGATTTTGCCATAACAAAGGTAGTCTATATAGAGGCACTTTACTGTATCTGTTTTGGAAAAGTTTTGCTGTATTTCAAATTAATAAAATCAACTTTATGAATTTTGATATAAAATTCATATGAAAATGACAAAAAAACTTCCCAGCAGCTGTGTAAAGTGGTATACAAAGTATCAGAGAACAATAAAAAAACAATTATAGACACAATCATGATTGTAATACAATATATAACTATCCTTCATAAATTTAGATATCATTATGTATATTATTATATCAAGTTTTCTGTAACTGATATTTTATAAGAGTCACCAACACAGTCAATGATAAATTTGATACATGTGCATCACCATAGTTAATTAGGGTTTTCAGCTAACAAATGTATATACTGTTAATGAATGATTCAGCATCAGATAAAGAACAAAATGTTAAAAAAGCGGCTTATAAAGATTTGGAAGCCAGAACTATCATCATCTGAGAAAAAAGAAGGAAAGAAATCTACTTACTTAAGAAATAATTCTATTGATTATTATCAACATTAAGTTTTCATAGTTTCTCATCCAACTAAGATGGAATAGAACAGAACAGAACAGCTCGCTCAAATTTTCCAACACTTAATGAACAAGAAGGCTTATTCACTGAACTTACACATTATAAGATTAACTCCACTAAGAACAGTAACTCTTCCTACATTATAAGATTCACTCCACTAAGAACAGTAACTCTTCCTTGTACATACAAGTTCTTCTTGAAAAGTGCAACAATAGTATATCCTAGTTGTGATAAATGTAACTAAGAAAACCAACTTTCCTACAATATCCTTTTCAACATTTAATGTAAACATGCACCTTTCAGTGGACAACTGAATCTTAAAAAAATATGACACATCAATATCTTAGACTATGACTAACTACATTAAACAAATATTAAAATGAAACCATAACACATCCATAAATAACTGAGCTCTGATACTTGAATCTTTACAATTCACTTTTCTAGCACAATGTACATGTATTTGATATGGTGCACGAGGGGTATATCATATACACCTCCAACTGCGATCATTGAAGAGTTTTATATTTAAAAATATATAGTACATAGAAAATAGAGTAAAAAAGACATGAGCTGAGCCATCAATCGGTGTAGAATATCATAATGTGAACACTGACATAACTCATTAACATCTCGGAGGCATCCAACAATACCCTGATCCAACCCTTACAATACCCTAAACTGTCAATATATTCATACACTATTCATGGGTTTAACGCAAAATGGATGTAACTCACTCTTTTCTTATATTGAGTTACAACCATTTTGCACTAAACCTGCATATTCTCATACATTGAAGAAAAGTCTTGTAAAAGTTCAAGTAAAAATTGATTGAGAAAAAAAATTCAATAAAAACATAGATAATGATATAAAAATTTATGATATAAACATACAATGGGATAATAAAAAGCTAAAGTAAACAAAATCTAAATATAATTACTTTTATATTTAGATTAGATGAATATATAGGGTATAATACTCAATGCATGAGCATTTTTATTAAACATAAATATTGTCAATGAGTATTTCCCATTGTAATTTAGGTTAACAAGATTTTTATTACTTGTACAGCACTTTTGAAAATGTTGGACCTCATGTCCAATGAATTTTGATGGATGGGGGATCCATTTCCGAACCTGTGATTTCCGATTCCATACTTGGCTTTATATGTGCCTATTTAAATTATAAGCATAGAAGCCTACATGTAAGTGCACTAAATAGACAATGCACATTGACAGTTAAGACAGTGATTCATATTTTGTAAAACTAATACATGTTTAAAGTTTTAGTAACTTTTTTTATTTCATCAATTTTTTATAGTGATTAGATTTAAGCTTACTTGAACAGAATTGAGGAAAATATAATTTAATGAGTCAAATCGAATAAAATTGAATCAGAAAAAATTAGATCTTGTCACATCTACTTTCAAGCGAATCGTTGCAGCCCTTATGTCCAGCTCTTTTTTTAGAAGTCTAGTACAAAATGCATTATATTACCAAGTCTTAAATTTTACAGAAGTTAGGCTTTTTTAACTTCTTTCAAAATATATATACTGAATTAATACAACATGAATATTTTAAATGATTGCATGAATGTGTTTGTGGGTTCAAGCTTCGTAAAACGCATGGCACGTGTCCGGCATTTTTCGATACATCAACAATTTTCATAATGTCATTTATCTGCATTTATACATTTCAATCTCAACAGAGTATGTCAAGATGTATTATCAAGTCAACCAGACAAGCTTAGTAAGATAAATATGTTAATATATTTTTAAATTTCTGTGTCATATTTTAATGATAAAATGTTTAAGTTAAACTATGAAATTTAATACATGATTTTTTATGCTTTGAATTAACATACTGGTTATATACACCTTAATTTTGTTAAAAAGTCAAAAATATTTATGGGTGCAGTTAAGGGGACAAGAAAATGGGATTGAGTGTTGAATTATCAGGTAAAAAACCACAACCATACTGTCAGAAAGGAATGTCACTACCATACTGTCAGTATAAAAAATGTATCATTACTCTTAACCACATGAAGATTACATAACCTTCATGATAAATAAATATTTATATTTAAGACATTATAATTTATATACTTGTCTTTATTTTATTGTTGAATAACACAAACTTTGATGTGCCAAAATTAAATAACAAATGCTTTAGCAGAATTTTTTAATAAGCACATCAAAACAGGTGTCTATATTTCATACTAAGAGTCAAAATATTGAAAAACTGTATGTTTTTTTTATTTAAAAAAAAATAGAAAAAAATTGACCATTAAGTTTCATAAACAAGGGGGAAATTATAACAGCCATGGATTTATACAATATTAAAAACATAGAAGATGTCACATTACATATAGAATGAAAACCCAGGTCTAGAATTTGATGAATGCTTATGTTAGAATTTTTCATTACCTTGTTGTGGTTGGAACAAAGCTGAAGCTTGCTGTAGTACAAACATAGTTATTACTATCACTGTCTTTGTTTACTTGATTCAATAATACTGTATATAACCAATTGTCTACACTTGTTAGAACACAGGCATCAACAATTGAAGATAATACATTTGTAGTTAACAGAAAACAATAATAATCCAAAAATAATGATCATGTATGCTAGTATCCAAGTTTTAAAACACTCCTTAGTTTAACATACAAAAATATCTGTCGCAAGTTCGCAACTAAATATTTCCATCATTATAATCAAAGACTACCCCGCCTCTGATACGCTTTATTTACACAATTACGAACATAATAAAAAGTTTATCTTGAAATTAAACTAAACACCGTTATATACAGGTAGAAATTTCAATTTGTCATCTCGTAAAGTAATCACTAGTTCGTTTATCATACATAATTATAACAAATTAATCAGTCTCTTACAGTCACCTAAATAAAACCTGTGAAAATAACCTCATTTGTCTTGATTAATTAAGAAAGATTTCCTTCTGACAATATAATTTTTAGAGGACCAGTAAAGTTACAGTAAACTCAGAGTTTTATTGCTGATTAATAGTTGGTCATGTTTGAAAGAGAGCGCGTCAATGGACTAAGATATTTGTTTAGAAAACAAACAACAAGTAAACACATATACCAGGACAGAAGTTAAAACAATGTTTACAATCTGTGTCATTATATTCCATGTCAGGTTATTGCCCCTTTAACTGATGATTCATTAACCCCTTGAAAGAAGGACGTACAAACAATCTGCCTCATATAAATATATTAATAGCATCAAAGACAAAAGTCAGAGTGATTGACTTTTTAATGCTGACCACTTCATTCAGGTGGTCTAAAAATGTGCATTAAAACAAAAAAGATCTTTTTTAGTTAGGACAAAATGTGAAATTGGTTCCTTTGACCCTTTAAACTTCAAATGTAACGTCAAACCTTTTTTGTTTTGGATATATATCATGGAAATATCTCAAAAGATGCAAAAAAGTAAATACATGTATTTGAAAAAAAAATGAGCAAGAGCAGAGTTGCATTAAGCAAAAGATGTACATGTATAACTCATTGATAGTTAAAGAATAAAAAAGGGAGATAATCAAAGTATAAACTAGGGACATTAACTACATTAAATTGAGGGCTGAATGAAACACTATGGTAACTCCCCTTATTATCAAATGGAGTTACAATAGTGTTTCATTCAGCCCTTGATTAATATTTCATATAAAATCAAGTATAGCTGGTCAGTCAAGTATTGACTTAAGTATCAATGTTTGTAGATAACTGAATTCTTGCAGGAAAGTAATTATCTCCCTTATTTAAAATCTTGACCTGACCAAGCTTTAAATTACTGATAAAACTATTGACAAATGAGTAAGTTATCTTTGAATTGACAATCATTGGTTTATAGAACACAAACAAACTATCACAGTTCTTATACTACCAATAAAGTTGATCAAGTACTTGCCATACTCATACAATCATACAATCCATTGCTTGTTTACTGGTAAACAATTTTAAATCAATTATCATAACATGAATGCATGTCATAGTGAAATATGCAGAATTTATCACTACATTTCGAGTATAAAGAGTGAACAAGCAATAATTGAATCACTTTAAAATTGTACACTCGATAACACTTTAACCAACAAATGAGATCTAATAGCAAATATTTCTATCAATTCTGACATTAAATGAATTCAAAAAGTCAAGTGTCATCAAAGTCCTTTCAGTACTTTGATTTCTAGGCTACAGAACGTGCACACATCATCTTGGTGTTGAAAAAATGAGTCTCAAGTTGACAAGGGTGTATTCATTAATAAAGAAATTAAACTAATTGAAAATTTGCACACAGTAACTTTTGAAGATTATTTACAAGTAGGCAAGCTTTTTTTCAAATGTAGCATGCAAATTAAGTACAAGTATTATCCAATTCAAAAGACAACAAGAAGAGTCAAGATGCAGTATTATTAGAGATATATGATATATTTATAATTTCAGGTCTATATAAGTCATAGAACTTAGGTACAACATTGTGCAATATTATATAATAACCATTACATTGTTAAATTTTGACAACCTATCATTAAATAGAAATTATAATAAACATTTAAGAAATAAACTGTGCAACTTGTCTGCAGTTTACAATGGAAGCTTTCGTAATTACTCAAGGGGTCAAGGGTGTAGACTTAACCCTATGAAATTTAACATAAAATAGAAAAGTTTTAAATAGAGTTAAGTGCCACAATAAGGATCATCAAAATTATTGGTCTAAATAGCAGAATGGTCTTAATGTATGCAACTTTTCCTTCTCAAATTAAGCATTAAGGACTAAATGATTGAGTAATACCCAAGGAGGTCCTTATAACAGAATTTTACCGTACATTGCTATTATGTATGTCTTTGGTGAATATATATCAAAATGGAAAAAAAGAGGGTCCTGATTTAAATCCTGCCTGGATCAATTCTTTAACGTTACAAATGGCTTCTTCTTCATCCATTTAACTTCATGTTTCAGGTTAAATACTGTCAACAAAATGAGAAACATCTTATGTGATGAATCTTCAACACCCAGTGTAACTCTCTCCCCAAACTGTAATGGTGGTCAAAACCACCCAGCAGTTCAAACATAATAAATAACTATTTTACAAAGTTCCTACAGTATTTTTAAAACAACATATTTTGCATAATCTAATGTATGTCAAGTTCAACAACATGTTTTGCATTTTATGCATATTATCATAAAATTCAGCTTTCATAAAAGTTACATAAAAAACCATAATAAAATAACAATCAAAATTTTAAATAATTTGTAAGCATAAATTATTTTTGAATATGTTGACATTGAAAGTCACCTTACAAAGTCACCATGCTCAGGTTGTTGCAAATTTAACCTAAAAAATATGCCGAACAGAACAGAAAGAACAGAGCAGAACAGAAAGAACAGAACTGTTAATGTACATTTAGATGCATGTTTAAGACTTAATAAATAAAATATGTGTTCTGTTCTGTTTCTCATAGTTATCACATATTTGTAATTTCTGAGGGAAACAAAATGAACTGTAATTTTCTGAGGGAAACAAAATGAACTGTAATTTTCAGAGGGAAAATCAAAATGAACTGTAATTTTCTGAGGGAAACAAAATGAACTGTAATTTTCTAAGGGAAACAAAATGAACTGTAATTTTCTGAGGGAAACAAAATGAACTGTAATTTTCTGAGGGAAACAAAATGAACTGTAATTTTCTGAGGGAAACAAAATGAACTGTAATTTTCAGAGGGAAAATCAAAATGAACTGTAATTTTCTGAGGGAAACAAAATGAACTGTAATTTTCTAAGGGAAACAAAATGAACTGTAATTTTCTGAGGGAAACAAAATGAACTGTAATTTTCTGAGGGAAACAAAATGAACTGTAATTTTCTGAGGGAAACAAAATGAACTGTAATTTTCTAAGGGAAACAAAATGAACTGTAATTTTTTTGGTAATTAGAACTGAGAAGTGGCTGTCCTGGACAAGTAGATAATAACTAACAAACCAGGCTGTCAATTTGTTATGTTAAATTAATGACCTTACTACAAGTAACCATGATGTATGGCTGCCAATACATCATAATAGATCACTAAAATTTTATAATAAACACATATGATCATAGAACAATTATTTACATGTTAAATCCCATTGTTTAATTTTATTCAATTGTCAGTGTAGCATAAATATATTGACCCTGCTGATTTAAATTGATAATAATTAAAGAATATTGTAGTGAGTATTTAAATCAGTAGGGTAAATGTATGTGCCACTATGTGACAGTTGAAAAATATAAACAATACTAATTAATAAATTACTGAATGTTAAAATAAACAATAAACAATAATATAACAATCATCTACATGTACTTATATGATAAACCCTACCATAATAGAAAAGTAACCAAATAATTTCTAGATACCTACTCTATGTTACTATAACTGTATCATATCCAAATACAAAACAGTTTATATTATCCCTTGTTAACTTTCATCTTCTAACTGTACCTTATATACAATGTAACTTTAACTTTATGTATTTATCATAATTTATACAGCATCTCCAAGTATAATATCAAAATACAAACCACTAAAATACACTAAATATACATCTGTATAATCAAGCAGCTTATACATTCATACTTACTTAAAAACTAAAGACTTAAAATCAACAATGAAGATGAACTATTCAGACTCCTAGATAAAGTCACTAATATAATACAATGATACATTATGACTAACCATGCATACCATGAAATCGCCGTACTGTACTAAAACATTGTATTGTAACACTTTAAATTTTGTATACACGTCACATCATGGTACTTCTTAGTTTATAAAATTGTAATCATCTATATTTCAAACCAATCAAATCAAACAATCGTACAGTGAAAGTTTTCACTAATAAAATCCATTCATCCAAACACACTGAAGCCCTATCTTCCTACAGTAATAGCCAGTGCTATCACTAACAGTACAGTAGTTTTCACTAATAAAATTCATTTATATTCACAACTACTGGAATCAAACCAGGTTGTCAACCTTACTGCCCGTTGACGCAGCTTGTTCTGAATAGTACATGGAATAATTCACTAATAAAATTCATTTATCCCACAGTAATAGTCAATGCTATCACAACCATATAGAAATATCATGAATTTATAATAGGCAACAAAAACATATTAAGTGCAATCACAATTTAGTATAATCATAAAACCAATTTTGCTGACTGATTAGAAACAAGTCATGCATCTGGTATATTATAAAAATGATCATATAAAGTCTAAAATATAAATTTTTATTTACCTGCTGGGTTTTAAAAAAAATCCAGAAGCAGAAGTTAGTGCAAACCTAACACCAACACAAACCTAATATGGACACTAACCTATGATGATCACAGATCACAATCCATATAAGAAAACACAATCTAGTATGAAGTAAAACCTAGAAAGAATACTAACTAAAAAGAAGTCATAACTAATCTTAAGCCAATTTGCTGAATCGACAAAATCACTAACTCTCCAAAGTTATAATTTCTGTCACCATGTGATATTCAGTTTATTACCATTTGGAGAGTGAAAAACAGAGTATCAGTTCATAAAGGCAACATCTTTTCAGTGATTTCATTCAATAATAAAACATGTCAACAAACTAAAGCCATCTTATTAAAAAAAGTAACCCCGAAACGCACTTTTGAACTTTTTTGCAAAAAACGATCATCCTATTATGCGTGACAGGTATCAATTTACATAAACTATACAAAATTGATATAGCGAATCACCTTATCTAATTATAAACCTCCATAAATAATGGACAGTCAAACAGTTGGATATCAGTTAAGTAAAAAGTTACCTTCATCATAAAATATGGTATACTATTTCCTCCATAAGTTTGTTAACTTTAATAACAACATGAAAACCAATCTGTAACATTGTATATTATAAGTAATATACATAGTACTATCAAACCTGTGTCAAGAAGCCAAACAAGGTTAACATAGCAAAAGCACCCCACAGGAAGTGTGCCTGACTAATTGTCCAAGGACAGCAGCCTAAACTATTCAAGGTGCTCATATAAACAAAATCGACAATTGATATGCAATCCCATTGAGATGAGTAACCAGGTTACATCAGTGACTTCTCAGAACTTCAAAAACTTCTTAAGTATAAAAGACCTTAATTCAGTCCACAATCATTCTAGAGTTATGCATTTTGGTATTTTCCCATCAATAATGATGCTTCAGACAAGTGTGAAGAGTTAAGTAAATCCACTCAGTAGTTTCAAAGATATAGAAATTTTGCCCATATTGTTTTAACCGAGAAAGGTTATACGGATGCCGACATCAAATCAAAAACTGACACATCCAGTGAGGCAGCACTGAGTCAAATAGCCCCCCACCTACTAAGTTATTTAATTCAGGTTTGAAAGTTTGAAATGTTAAAAATGATATCAATAACTTAAGTCATTGGAGCATATAATTATAATCATTCTTTAAAGTTCAAGTTTGAAATAATATATAGTTTAATAACCCTAGATTGATTCAACATCCATGGTCATTTTCTTTACTTCTTCAGCCCAGTATCCCACAAGTATCCCAGGGCTTCAGCATAATAGACAAGTCAAAAACCATATTGATTGGTCAGTGTGAAACTAGTCTACTCTCTTCTTTATTTATATATATTTAGACCAGTTTTGAACAGATGCATCAATATGGATATAAAATGATAATACACATGTACTTAATATATATAATAATATTGTTCAATTTTATTCAACTTTCAGTGGCACATACATTAACCCCAGGGCTCGAATTTAACAAAAAAATTGGACTTGCAAATATTGCAAGTTGATTTTATTTCAACTTGCAAAATGAAAAAATCCTTTGCATTTTTGACTCAAAATTTTAGTAGCATACATAATTTCTATTCTTATATGCAGTATAAAAATAACATAAGACTATATTTAATTGTAGATAAAAAGGGTGTTTATTGTGGGATAGACCAAGAATATTGAACATTTTTAGGGTGAATCTTAAATCAATAAAATGGATCTTTTTGGCGGTTTCAATGCTGATTTGAGCCTCAATAGTTTAGACAGTTATATTTTATATCGATTTCAACTTGCGAAAATTTGCGAGTTGAAATAAAAGTTACTCGCAATTTTCAAAATCCACTCACATTTTGTGAGTATGCGAGCTTAAATTCAAGCTCTGATTAACCCTGTTGATTTGAATATTCATTACAGTACTTCTGTACCCACAATGCATAAATTTAGATTTAAATCAGCGGAGTTAATGTACAAGCCACAGACAGTTGAATAGAATTGAACAATATTTACATCATCCCATTCAATTTACATATAATATCCACATTTTGTACAATATTGATAACAAAAACCATTATAAAATCAAAAACCTAAAATATCAGTGACAATAAAATATGTCTGATATATATATAATGAAATATGAAATAATTATTATCTTGTCAACTTATTATACTCAGCTATGTCTGGTAACCTGACAAGTAGAGCAAAAATCATCAATAAAATATTCATATATGAAATCATACTTTGTGAGCAATCAACACCAAGGTAATAATAAACTTGTAAAATATCATTTTAAGTTTATATTTTATATGTAAAATATTTAGTGTATAACAACTTGTAAAATATAAATTAGAGTTTATAAACTTGTAAAATATCATTTAAAGTATATAAACTTGTAGAATGTCATTTAGCATCTATAAACTTGTAAAATATTATTTAAAGTTTACAAACTTGTAAAATATCATTAAAAATTTGAAAACTTGTAATATATCATTTAAAATGTACAAACTTGTAATACAATGTATATCATTTAAAATTTACAAACTTGTAAAATAAAATTTAGAGTTTCAAAACTTGTAAAATATCATTTAGAGTTTGTAAACTTGTAAAATGTTATTAAGGCTTTATATTTTGCAGGTAAAATATAATTTAGATTTTATAAACTTGTAAAATATCACCTTGAGATAGTTTTTTTAACTGTTAATTTTAACTATCACAGTAACATGAGACAGACAGTATGTTTAACCATCATTCCTAAAAGGAACCGACATTTCACTCCATAGTCACATGAAAACAGTATTCACCAACTGAATGTGTGTGCTTTGAATATAATAGCATGCCAAAAATATCAAATCATGATTAACTTATAGCATAATATAAAAAACAAAATGTAAAAACAAATATAAAATTACCTATGAGAGTGCAATAACTGTCAAATCTCCAAAAAACATAAGAATTGAAATAATAACAGTCAGTGGCCAGGGTATATTGTAACACATTGAGTTATCTTTTTAGCTTTAACTGAAGAAAAATGGGGGCGTCAGTAAATTATGAGGTTAGATACATTAAATAAAAGTAATGTCATAAATTAAATCTTCTCTTAAGGAAGAGGTCCTTATTGGGTCAACAGAAAACAATACTTAAAGGTGTCAACCTTTCATTACTTTAATATGGAATAAAACTTTCTATGATAGCACTAAAATATTTTTTGCATCAATAAAGCATGAGATATTGTACATAGACATTTCTTAAAAGATACTTAACAATCAGTCCAGAGATAGCATATATTTCATAGTCAATTCTGAATATATAGTCTAAGCAAAATACAGTGACTTTTTTTGTTTGGGTACAAAAAATAAAGGTACAGATTAAAACCAGCATCACTTCACAAATATTTTCTCTACATTTGACAGTGATTCTGTACAATATACCAGCGTGCCATATATGATAAATATTTAGTTAATTGGTGATTGGAACAGAAAGTCACAATAAACTATCAAACCAGTGATTATTTTCACATAATCTTTAACAAGTATGTTAAATTGACTGACATTAGGGTTTATTCTAAAGCAGACTAACAGAGTGCTGCACACTATCTATTTTCTTTCCACACTTTCCCAATTTGATCCTACCAATTCAGAAGTAATAACATTTTCTGCATTCAAGAATAATCACTACTAATGATTATTTTGTTTCAAGATAAAGTGTAAAAGAACACCCCACTATAGCGCAGTACCTTTAAGATTATTTCTTTAAGAGATAAATTGTCAATCTTCAATAACAAATTTTAGCACATATTAAAATTGGAGAAGTAAACAAAAGTCTCTTTCAACAAAATGCTTTAAAACCCTAGGGGTTAAATTTACGATAACATACCCAGATAAGATCTACCCACCAATATGAAAATTACAGTGCCCTAAATTTAACATCAGTCCACTAAAAAGGAATCCGAGTCCTTTAATGATTCCTAATATAAAGAAAAGATAACTATTTATAAGATTTAAAACAAAATCTAGTTATAAATATTGCTATATTTTTGTTTATCAAGTAAAAAGTTCATACAGGGTATTTAACATTGTAAGAAGATAATGATAATAAGGTAAATCTTTGTATAGACTGTTTGTCTGTTTGTTTTTTTATTTATTTTACTTCATTTCTTAACATGTTTTTTTATATTTTTTTACATTGGATTGTTCACCTATCACGCTTTCTTTTTTTGGTTGGTTTTAATGCCACAGTAACACATTAAATAGGCAGACAGTCAACCAACTCATCATTCCTAAAAACTTGATAATTGGCAAAGCTAGCGCAGTCAACATACTTTCATAGGCTCGGTCATGAAATAATTACTGCAGCCATTCTCTGTCCTTCCTACTGATCCTAAATCATGTAGGGCAGTTGTCAGTCACTGATGGAAGTATGTGCTTAGTAACAAGTAAACAGCTAAATCCAGAGATTTAGTGTTTCCAGGAATGGTAATTAGGTTGACTGACTGTTGTTATACGACCTATACATTGTGTTGGTGCAGCATTAAACCCAACCAAAACAAAAAACAACAATTAGGATATGACTTTTGTTTATGGGATCAGCCATTGTTTTATCTTGTTCGTGGGATCAGCCATTGTTTTATCTTGTTCGTGGGATCAGCCATTGTTTTATCTTGTTCGTGGGATCAGCCATTGTTTTATCTTGTTCGTGGGATCAGCCATTGTTTTATCTTCAATGTGTTTTCTAAATCTTGACATTGTTTTAATATCAGCAAGTACTCTTAGTAATAATAATAATAAATCTAGAGTTACTATCATAAATTAACAAATATCATATATAAACAATCTACAACAGGTGGCAAGATCATATATTGTCCAAAGTTAAAGTATGGAAAGCCTAGGGTTTATGAATATTAACAAGATACAAAATCCAGTAACCCATATCAGTTAAATCCATAGTCACCCAATATTAGTGGGCAATGGTTTGTTATTAATGTACAGTAATCTTTATATTATATATTACCAAAGGAAGTGTTGGCTAAAAGTGGTATAGTCCAACAATATTAACTTGGGGCTCTTATCAAAGGTCCGTATTTTGTCACATTGAAATATCAGCGAAAGATTTTTGATAATAATATAGCTACCCTGAGTTCTAACCAACTTAAATTACAATAATTGCAGGCTTTACTAACATTTAATCATGAGCTTCTGATAGATTTATGTACAGGTGGTCAGTTTTATAATTCAGGCAAATATTCATTTATAAGGAATGTATTAATATCTGATAAAACTGTCAGTGGGACATACATTAAACCTGCTGATTTAAATACTCACTACAGTATTTATTGATTCACAATCAATAGTTGAGTATTTAAATCAGAGAGGTTAATGTATGTGCCACTAAACAGTTAAATAAAAATAACCAATATCAAATGTGTGGATAGTGCAGTAAGATTGTCATGTAAGTTAAAATCAACTTAATCATTTTTAAAACCTGCCATCCTCTTGGGAACCTATGAAAGCGGCATCATAAAGCCATAGTTCTGATGCTCTACAATAACTCTACCAAATATATATTGAATATATTTTACCTATAAAAATAATATAGCAATATTGTTCAAATTTGATGAAATTTTATGATAACACGATAATTTCTCAATTTATTGATAGAGCCAAAAGAGGCAGTGAATTCAGTATGTAATATATTCATGCATAAAGTTCAAACTGAGGTTAATATTGTTGTTACAATACTATAACTGTATGGATTAAATTGGGATAAATTAAGCAGATAAAATCATTCAGATGACCCCATTGTCACTTTGGTCAGGTACAAAACAACAACAAATTGGTCACTAAGTTTTTCACATAAATATTTTATCTCCAATGAAGCATGTTTATAGGACCATTGACACATATGTATTACAACAAATTAAACTTTAAAATTCAGCTCGATACATTGATTATTTCAAAATAAAAAATCGACATAAAATTAACCCTGAGGGTATAAAACCCCAAAACTGACATAAATTTGGGTAATAACAATGCTGTTAACCTTGATACATGTACTATATATCGAAGTTACATCAATAAAAAGGTTAAACTCAGTGATTTAAGGACTTTGATTAGATTGACATTAACTTTACAACTAAAATATTCAAAAACAAACACAACAAAACTCCAACAATATTCTCAAGGTCAAAAGGACTTGCATCATAATGTAAAGTAAAAAAGAAATGCATTTCAAAAAGTCTTATGCTGATGCACACTCACCAACTTTACAGTCATTATTACCCATAATAATCAGGCTACTGAGTAACTCTGCCTCCCCGGAAAACCATTTGCTCCACGTATGCGCAGAGGAAGCATTGGCCTTAAAGAATTACACCATTCTCGCAGGTATATAAATATTGTACCAAAATTTACATCAAGAAGATTACGAACCTATGTATACATTTCTGTAGATATTTCAAGTTTAAAACAAGTAAATCTGTGAGCTAATGCTCACTAGTGATACCCCCACAAAAATCTAAAAATATGCGACAAACAGGAAGTAGATGAGCAAGGAGCATGAAATCGCTTTACACCACATGGGACTATGGGATGAAGCAATATGCAAAGTATTAGGCTGCTGCATGTTATAGTTGCTGAGAAAACTGCGACGGAAATTTTGTAACGGACGCACGCACGCACGCACGGACAAGGGTAAAACAGTATACCCCCCTCTTCTTCGAAGCGGGGGTATAATTATACCAAATACATTCTTAATATAGAGCCAGCTAAATGTTTTAACTACATAACTGTTGTTTGAATCGTAAGCTTTTTTGAAAACTGATGTCCCAAATCAACATTTGACAAAGTTTCATATTTGCTTTATATTGAATTTTTAAAATATCTTATTCCAAATAAAACGCTATACACATATTTACAATAAGACAAAAAACATTTCAATGATTCGACAAATCATTCAGAAAATAACAAATTAATTCTGAAGTGACAATGTTAAGATGTTTTCAAGCATATTTGAATATTTTGACTTCTTGATAAGATGATGAAATTACTTAAGTACACAGTATGATACAATACTTCTACTATAAAATATATAATTTATTACATAATGAAAATCTTAATCTATGACAGGCACCTGCTTTATTAGTTTATAGTTTAAAATAAATTAAAGTTAAAAATGCATGTCTTTATCAGTATAAATAAATAAAGCAAATAATATAAATTATACACCATATAATAAAGTATTGTAGGAACTAGGAACGCTATTTTACTAAAACTGTTGTTCCATTCAATTTTCAGTGATGTTTGGGTTGTTTAAACTAGAATTCTCCTAATGCTAATTTACTGTAATTGATATACTTAAAAACCATGATAAATGACTACTTAACATAATATTATTCATTTATTACATCATGTTCATCATTTTGCTTTGATAAGATTAAAAATCAAAATTCTGGTGAAAAATTATAAATGTTTTTAACAAAAGAGAGTTATTATCTCCCTTTGATATGAAACAGTGTGTACAAAGATAATAACTCAAAGTAATTAAAACAAGTAAATCTGTGAGCTAATGCTCACTAGTGATACCCCCGCAAAAATCTAAAAATATGCGACAAACAGGAAGTAGATGAGCAAGGAGCATGAAATCGCTTTACACCACATGGGACTATGGGATGAAGCAATATGCAAAGTATTAGGCTGCTGCATGTTATAGTTGCTGAGAAAACTGCGACGGAAATTTTGTAACGGACGGACGCACGCACGCACGGACAAGGGTAAAACAGTATACCCCCCTCTTCTTCGAAGCGGGGGTATAAAAATCTGACAAGGTAAAAACATTATAATACAGTGTGCAATTAGATACCAGTTTTTGTAGAAATGTTCAGGGGGCATGAACATAATTTTGTAATAAGGGAGTTCTACCTTAAATATACTTAGGCTATCAGATAGGTTCCTGTCATATAATTTTTACATAACAAAATCTTTATTCTTCTTTCTGAGAAGTATATGTCATAAAATATAATATAGAAAATGTACACAAAATCTAGGAAGCATTTTAAAATATAAAGACTTTCATATACCATTATTTCATATGAACCATAAGACAAATTTGAAAACTATATCACACCATTTTACCAAGTAGCATAACCCTTACTATCACTTATAATAATCAAAGTACTGAATGGCAAGAAAAAATATTTCAAAAATATAAACACAAGAGATTGATATGGAAAATACAATGACAATTACATCTGTTCAATGTATACTGATAATTGATTATATACAAGTACAGCTAAATAATAAATGTCTATAATCATATAATTACTCTACCTCTAGTTTGTTGACGAAGCTGTCTCAGAGCTAATCTTATCTTCTTTTTCTCATCATAATCCTGAGTCTCACTTAACTGAAAATATACATAAAACTCTGGTATAACAATGGAACTATTGAATACTGTCATTGCTTTCACCCACCAGCCTGAAGCCCAGACTAGCGAAACTTTTGTTGAGCCAGTGAAGATTACTTATTTTATGTAGTTGGGCTAGTTGATTTTTTTGCCCCTCAATCAAAATTTTAGCTAGTGAAAATTACATTTTCCATATGGTCAGGCTAGTTGATAATTTTGTCATTCACTACATGACATAATATGTCAGGCTTAGTACTGGAGAAAATGTAAGGTAAAGACTGATTCAGTAAAGTGATTGAAAGGAAAGGTAAGGAAGACTAAGATGTAAATGCCTGATTAGCTCAGTCTGACTAGCAAGCCAGATGTTGCAGGTTTGAGCCTTGCAGACTAAGGTAGTTAAATTCTCCTCATATAACAAAATTAATCAAATTAATGGAACTTTGTAGTTTGTTTTTTCTCAACTGTCAAAACACGAATGATTTCACAGTGAAAGCGTTTGTTAAAATTATCGTCTATTATCGTCGTGATACATTTATGAGTTTCCGAAAGTGTGTATTATGATCGAGTAAAGCTGCTTACGCCATATGATATGTTTTAGTCGAGATATATTTAATAACAACTAGGCTGCCAGTACAAAAGCAATGCATTCAGTCACCATTAAATTAATCAAGCTTTGACAGTTAAGAAAAAACAGACAACACCGAAACCAAAACATGCTGTGGCATTCAGGTCTAATTTAGCTTTAAGCATCATTCATACAGGTTATTTTGTGCTATAGAAACTTGGCCAAGATTCAGATATTTTATCATACAGTTGAACATAAGAGAACCTAAGAGAAAGGATTTGAATTATGAAAAATAGGCGTAGCTTTTTAATATGCTCTTAACAAAATCAATTTATTTCCTATGCCACAATTGCAGCATTATTGTGTTCAATACAACTATATAGAGTATTTTGTACATTAAAATATTAAAATATCCCCTACGTAGAATCAACTGTATTATACAGCATATTTTATTATAAGTTAGATCATAGTATACAAAGTTTTTATTGATATTTCTTATATAAACCATACAAACAGGGAACATTAAAGGGTTGAAAGAAAGTCAAGATATTTAACAATAGATTAACACTTTAAAATATATTCTATATCCTTCCACAATGATAGACCGCTTTATACTGTAAGGCTTATAGATAAAAAGTCACAAGAAAGTTGCACTTGATGAGAGAAAGTCATTCAGAACTCCTCAGCCTTTCACTGAGAATAACCTTGGACATATTAAAATGCATGGCCAAACAAAATACTTTAACCAGTGTTAAAGTAAACATATTCACAATCGTTTAGGTGGTAATAAATGTCTCATTTTTGTCCATAAATATGAAATGCAAGATTTAATGATATCAACAGTTATTGAACAATATATAGTCACATATATAGCATAAGAAATGCATTTACAAAGCCTTTACATCAAGAACTATTTCTCATAATAGTTATGTGCTTTGCCTCGCATATGAAGTAAAAACCTAAGATTATTTGTAACTCCCCACAAATCTTCCGAGATTTTTCATTTAAAGAATAGTCGAGGTGTTCCAAATGGAGAGTAAGCTTGGTATCTATAACAGAACCAGAGCAGCAAATTAAACTTAGATAGCTGTTTGTTTCTTGTTTTCTGAAGGGAGTTTCAGGTTCAGATCTGTTTCATAACAACACAAGAGATCACAACTTTTTTTCCTAGTTTAATTATTTATTCAAATTAGGGAATATGTAAAAATTTTTTAGATAGTTTGAATGAATTAGCTATATGAGGGTATTTTATAAAAGTTCAATGGGACAGGGTTGCACTAACAGAACAGTTTGTTCGACCATTTCAAATTTTATCGGCAAGGACATGCAAACCAACATCTTTGGCTTAGGCAGTTATAGTAATGTTGACATTCAATTAATACAGTATAAAGAAATGAATAAATCCAGTAGCTATATTAAGTTATATAATTATAAACTTCAAACATTATTATGATTATATAAAGTAATACTATACTAGTTTTACAATATAATGTTAATATAAAAACTTCTAAGTCAATATTGATCATACTATGGCTTGGAATTCATAAATCAAACATAAAAACAGTACTAAAGTTACTTTATCAAACAAAAATCTTGCTGATTTTGTCAAATGATACCTGACAAATGAACTGCCGGAGCTATTCACAATTATCTTTACTAGTCTGGTAATACTGCTAAAATAGAGGGGCCGCAGATGTATCAAACATAAGTCTTAATTTTGGAGAAGATAATTAAAGCATGTATAACATCAGTTAGAGTTGAACAGTTGATTGTTGCACAAATGTTTAGATAAAATATACTTCACGGATTCAGCGCAAAATGTTTGAAACTCAAAATAAAAAAGAGTGACTTACGACTGTTTTGCGCTAAACCTGGGATTTACATTATCAAATTATATTCATACATTAATCTCGCTGATTTAAATCAATTATGAGTGCAGAAGTACTGTAGTGAATATAACCAGATGGATTAATGTATGTACCACTGACATGTTAATAAAATTTAAAACAATAATGAATGAAAATGCAACTAACATACTGTGGTCATCAAATTAGTGATGGTTGCTATCAATAATTAAATTAACCCTAGACTTAAACCAGCAAAAAACAATATAACAAGAAATGTATAAAGTTGTGTACATGATGCAAGGTCTTCAACCAACAACCTCCTGGTTAGTGCATGATAAAAGATCTTACAATAATTTAACAATACGATGTAGAATGATTTGAAACAAATATCTGTGGTAAGACCACGAGTCCCTGATTTCAAGTGACAAATGTTCTAAT
This sequence comes from Mactra quadrangularis, assembly GCA_025267735.1. Lineage (NCBI taxonomy): Eukaryota > Metazoa > Mollusca > Bivalvia > Venerida > Mactridae > Mactra > Mactra quadrangularis. The sequence continues at coordinate 12,930,591 of CM046305.1, forward strand.
CTATATCAGACTTTATCAGCACTAATTATTTACACAAATGCCATATAAGTATCAAACGTTTGTCGAGTTAAAATCTGTCAAAATTTTAGTACAATGTAGAGTGCTTTCAGCGCTTTGAATTCTATACAGAATGTAACAATATTAGATGCCAAGGACAATTGACTATAACTCTTCATAAGACTTGTTTTAAAGTCAAGATTGAAAGTCACGACCCTAATTTCACCTTTATTGAATTCAAAATATGTATGTACAACATGATTCAAGAATGTCTAGAGCTGTTAGAAATCATTGGTAAGCACATTGGGGAGGTAAAACTTTCCTGTGAGCCAATAAATATAGTCACTTATACAAATAAAGACATTATATATAAGACTGAAGGTTAGATTTATTTATATATACATTAACTAACTCCATGGTTCTTTTTATTATATATATAACTACTTGAAATTTAAATCTTATCCCACTTGATATTAAGTATAATATTATAAATGATTTAAAGCAAGTCAAAGAAGCCATTTAGACCAACTTTGTTGTTCTTTTACATCTTTGTGTTAATTTGTTAACCTTTTTGGTAATTTATTGTTACCACAACAGGTCAAAATCTAGTAAGTAATAAGCTAACAATATCATAATAGTATGTACAACATTTGAAAGGTTTCCAGATCAAATGGTAAAATAAACTGACAGCCATTCTCAATCTCTGTAAACAGATATCCTATAGACTGCTGTTGTATAGGATCTCATATGGTCGCTCCGAGGGTCATGTAGAGATGACCTAAGTGTAGACCAATCAATGCATAGCTTTCATCTAGATGAAACACTATTTTTAGTATTCTGATTTTTTAATTTCTATATTTTGACTAAGGTTTGCGACTAATTTGAAGGTTGTGATTGAACAACTGTTTTCAAATTGCGTGACATTTCAATAAAAAACAAATTTCAATTCCAAGAATTTATACTGTTCATTTATACTGTTATTTTATATTAGGTCATTAGATAATGTACAACTTTATGAATTATAAAAAAATTACATATTAAATGCATATGTAGAAACTGACAATAAATGGGCTATTTAATCTTTAAAGGTTGTTAAAATGACATAAAAAGGATGATTGGGTTCAATTTACACATTAAGCATGCATTGTAATTCAAATTCAGACTGCATTTTTGTACCCAAACTTAAGTTCCACCCTCAATTATACGGACAATTATGAATAAAATTGGTGGATGATTAACAAATTCTAATCGATTTCAATTTTTCTATTAATTGTGATAGTCTTATCTATAATGATACAATTTGTCACTGCCAGCAAAATGACTTCATATTATAAGCAAAAGTAATTAAAATTCAATCAAGATGATTCGTCATTTAACCTTTTAGTTATAGACACAATTCATATAATGTATAGTTTAACCCACAAGTTAATCATTATTAATATTTGACAATTTTATTGAAATAAAGTTATAGACCGTACTACAGTTTATATATTTTTAGATACGAAAAGTGATACAAATCAGATTATATGACTGATATATGTCAAACTGTGCCAGGACATCAGGGGACTACTTTCTGATAAGAAATCGTTCTTGTTATATGAGAATACAAGTAGATCATTTGATAGGAGAAAAAGTGCTTATTCCTGATTTTATCTTCAATATTTTCAAATATGGCAGCCTTGCCCTAAAGTATATACCCTTTGTCATAAAGATCTTTCATTAAATCATATCAGGCTGAGTTTCTTAATATATGATATGATTTCACAAAGTCAAGAAGGGTAATAACTTTTGAGATCACATAAATCATAGTTTTACTTTCAATAACATTATGATACAAGTAAGGTCAACGGTTACATGCTCTTTTTGTTAATATTGTTGACTTTGGGTCCATAATTTTTCTTTGAAGTCATTAAACATCTTTGAAGTAGGTTAGAATGACTTTTTTTATCAAATAAATGATATATAAATATTGATTCATGTAGACCATTACAAAGATATTATTAATATTAGTATAATCTATATCAGATACAGTATTCATACTTTAAGAATACATAGTTTTGTACCAACATAATAATGGCCAACACTGATCAAAGTGCTAGTAGCACTGTCAGACATAGGGTTTGGATTAAGTATATCAACACAGAATTATACAACAAACAGAAGCAATCAAGGGAGATTTTCCAAATATTTACCGCTCATACAAATACTCAACCACATCTGATATACTTACATTGCACATTATACTGCATCAGCCCTTTTTTGCACATGCATGGCCTAATGTAATGAGAACTTGCCGCAGTACACTACTAAACATGGGGAAACCCCATGTAAAAAAATCTTATGTCAGAATTTGCCACAAAGATGAAGTCACAGTAAGTTAAGGTTACTTTTTAACAGATTGTTTTTAGATGTTTTGTTAAAACGACAATACCTGGAATCAGGTACTAAAGAGAGAGGACAAATCAAGGGTATGTATCATAGAAAACACAACTAAAACAGAAAAGCTTTTTTTAAAAAGACCATCTAGGTTATTGCAAAATCATTTGATTTAAGTCCCAAATGTTTAAATTTAGATGACAAAGGTCCCTTTATCAAAACCATTCTGCTATTAAGGCCATCAATTTTGATGGTCCTAATCGTGGAACTTTACCATAGTAACCCAATTATTGACCACCTGTTAACCTTTTAAAAAATTCATAAGGCAGAAAAACAAAGCTCATAATGTACTCAAAAGTTGTTGAATGTTTCCTAGTACATGTAATACTTATTATAAAGAACTGAAGATATAGTATTATAAAGTGACAGTTATTATAGATGAAATGTGATGAACATATCAAGATAACAAAACAATTAAAACCATGATATATAGATGGCGCTATGATCACCATGGTAACAAGATATCATAATGTCCCTTTATTATAACAATTTTTCATTATTTATATAATAACCTGAGATGTGATACTTTATATTAAAATTTGTCTCTTGTTATCCAGGAGACATTGGAATGTAGTACTTCACTGAATATAGTGGTTGTTTTTTAAGGGCTTGACCCCTTCAAGATTGATGACTATGTTTTTGACAACGTTCTCATTTTGGTAATCACGTCGGCTTAAGACTTTACCATCAATCTACTTGATCAGTGCCTGTATTGCTGCACGGAGTGCAGTTAAAAAATTTACAATATATAAACTAATATACCCAAAATGTCAGCATTGATTTAAAGAGTTATCAAAAATCAAACAATCAAAATATAAAATGTTTATAAAAAGACAAAAGTATTTAAAAACTTTTTATAGTAGGAAATAATTGGCTATATACACACATAAAATAATAGTTATAAGTCACTTTACTTGTAAACAAGTTGAATAATCATGCCAGCTTATTTAATTAAGAGATTTGATTTCCTGAAAATCATGTGCCCCTTTAAGGCATTAGGTACCAAATTATTCTTAAATCTTATAATAAGACGGTACCTTTTTGCTTTATGGAGACACACAAACTGTATGAACAGTTTTTCATACAATACAGGAGATCAAAGTTCCAAGTTCACACATATTTATGTTTCAAGGCAAAAAAAACCAACAAGAGATGTTACCTAAACAGAGACATCTTCCAAGTAATAACAAAAATTACTAAAACCATTCTGGTTATGTCACTAAAATGGGTACCTGATGATAACATAAAATAAAACGTACAATTATTGTGATGAATCACTGATGATGAATCAGATACTTGACTATAACATCATTGCAGATAATAATTCAAATCTTAAACTGGTATGATGTCATCATTATTGTATGTTCACTTCAACTTCATGCAAAGATCATGAATTATTCATTCATGTTAATGAATCAAGTTCATGAACCATTCATACAATGTTCATGGAGATAAATGGCACAAATTTATCATAAGTTCATAAAATTTAAGCTTATGACTGCCCCTGGTTCTTAAACACTTCATGAACCAATGGATCATGGACAATTCAACTTCATGAACTTATTAAGAATTGACTATTCTTTTTTCCTTCATGTCAACATTCCATGTACAGAATTAAAAAAAAAATGTTCATGAATTTTGGTTAATGAACTTTTTTATTAATAATTAGGAATGATTAAGAATTGTATAAGGACTGTTCATAAATTGCTCAATAATGATTTGAACAGTTCATAGTTTCATGAATATTGCAGAGTTAGGTCAGTTTGACCATCTGAACCATTTATGCAGTAATACTTGCTGGTCAATAATTACAAAATAATTTAAACAATAAAATTCTTACCTTTATGTTACTCTCCACATTATATTTATCTGGTAAAGGTTTTATGGAAGAGTATTCCAGACTTAATCTACGTTGAAAATACATTATTATAATTGTCCTCGCCTAGGAGTCCTTCAATATCACATTAAACAAGGGTCATTCACATTAAACAAGCGTCATACACATTGACATTGTAATTAATACAATAATTATCGTCTATACATCTTCATCAATAAAATTCCAGAATATATAATACCCCCCTGTCTGATTGATTCCATGAATATTGATCACCGCGGTAACTATATTACATAGTTAAATATCTGTCATGTCCTATTGTTTATTCTGGCATGTAATTATTGTAAACATGATCAGAGAATTTTAATTGATCATTTCCCTGGTTCTGTGAGTACACTAGTAATAAATCCTCAACAGTTCATCAATCCAACTGGGTACACTTAGTTTTAAAACAATACATTTTATATAATTAAATACACTTTACGTTAATTTTATATACTTTTTGGTAATTAAATTTCCTTTCAGTTACAGTGAGATTAAAACAAACTCTTCAATCTCCATTTTTGAAAATTTGTCATCCTGTTTTCAAATATTCAAGAAATAAGATTAAATGCATACAGTAAATTTTTATACAAGGTAATTTTGTCAGTTTTTTTCAAGGCAAATACGCTAAATAACCTACATCCCAATATTTTCAAAAAAAAAATCCACAAAAAGTGCCATCATTTAAGTTCAATTTCAATTTCTGTCTATTTACTATTCACAAGCTACAGTCCTATATCAATATTAAATCAAAAATATGAAATGAAAAATTCCTTTCAACTAAGATACTACTAAAATAAATATTGGCACAGAATTGTCACATCCAATTTATTTGATAAGTTCTCAATTCAAATTTACTAACATTTTCAATTTCTTAAATATAAAATATTCCATCATTTTAGCATTGATTAGAATTATCCAATCTTTAAATAATGTCTCCATTCAACTTAGCAATCACGCCTTAAATTTCATTTTAATAATTTCTTCAAACCGTATTACGGTTATTTCATATCTTCTATGCCGAAAAACTTCTATTAAACGCCAAGTTACACCCTATTCGGAGTGATACATGTACAAATAACGTTCCCAATTCACCTTGAAAAAGAACTTTAATTCTTCAATATGTGTAAAATTTCAATGCAAATTCTATACAAAAAGTATCATATATCAACGAATAATGATATAAGTTCAATAAATGGTTTTTATCAAAAGATGAGGTAATTTTGTATTTACCATGGTGGATCTCCGCAATGGTACATTCTATAATTATGTTAATATATGTTTAAAGAACCACATTTATAAAATTATTGTTCCTTGCTTATAATGCTTCCCTGTTTAAAAAAATCACAAAATCTGGGACTGATCTATTATCATTTCCACAAGGGGGCCAAGCTATTTTATTCAGATATTGTGAAAGTCAAGAAAAAAAATATAATTTTGAATCCCACTAAAATGGGTTTTATGAAATTATCAAAAAATAAAAAGAGGGGGTAGGAGTAAAATTCTAAGGGTAGGGTTCTATTTAAGGACCACTAACAATGCCCACCCACTAAATTTCCCATTGTTAATGACTTCAGATTATTATATATGTATACTTTTTCTTTAATGTAAAAATAATTGCCTTTACAGAAATACCAAAACATAATATTATAAGTGATTATAACAATGTTATGGTACAAAGCTGTTAAATTATTGACTTATATTGTAATAATGATGTAATCAGAAATATCCATTATCTACAGAAAACATCTTAATCAGGGTAGTTATTTCTTTTTAAAAAAGAGTAACATTTTTGTACATAACATTTGGTAATAATAATTAACAGTTTATTTTATGTAAGTCATATTACGAGCATTATAACCTTAACATAATAAAAGTAATGCAGACTTTAACATTAAATTAATGGTCTTGATAGTGGATCTGACTTAATAATTAATACATCCTTGGTTATCCCACGAAACATTACTCCCCTATGCTGCGAGATTTTGCCAGTCAAATTGCCCACAGTTTGTATGGAGTGTAACAGAAGCAAGTACTGAGGATGCCGACCATGTAATTAATAGGAACCTTTTTGTTATCAAATTAAGCATTTAGAACTTAAAAAGAGTAAAAAATGCATGAGCTAGCAATAATCAAGGTGGTCTTTTTAAAGGAACTTTATTGCATATCAATTTTTTATGCTGCATGCATCAGGTATTACATACAAGCATGCTTTAAATATTTTATAACATATCTTATCTTATGTAAAGACAAATCTAATTTAAAAATACGTCTAAAATGCTAAGGTAGTAATAGCTCAAAAATACATTCAATTTATCATTCTAAAAATATCCAAAGCATAACCCATTTAAAACCATCAAACTATAAAAATTCACTCAAGTATATAAAAAATGCATCAATTTGTTCAAGGTATTTAAATATTTACAGGAGATTGCAGATGTTAAAGTTACTCTGTCATAGATTTCAACACAAATATCAAGTTTTTGTAAACTCACAAAACCCTATAGAAACATTTTAGGAGCACTAAAGCATCTTTCTGATAATGACAATTTTAGTAAAAATTGAAATCTAACTGTAAAAGATTGCGATTTTATGTATAAAAACCCTGTTTAGTAACTGTATAGACATTCTCACACCCAGAGTCTAGTAGGATTCTCGAAACTAGATCGAGAATCTTGATAACCTTGGGGTACGAGAATGCTGTATAGATGATTTTAGTGTGTTTATATTTATTTTTTACTCCATGCTTCTCATGATTAATAGATCAGACGGCCTAAAAGTTTTAAGAATGTGTTTTGTTAACTCAATCACAAAAACAGACAAGTACTTTTTTTGAAAATATAAAAAATAACCAAATCTTTGAGAAAGCCTCTTTAAAGTTCAGACTTATAATATGTCAATGGAACATGAATAAAAACAAGCACAGGATGCAAGAGAATTAATACCACTGTGAGTTCATTCAACATCCATCACATATTGAACATTTAAATAACCTTACATGCAGAATTAAATGTACCACATTATATATGCGCATAAATTAAAAAACATGAGGTCTGATTTTTTTATAAAAACTGCAACATCTTAGGCGATGTAATTAAATTGCACTTAAAAGCATTCCATTCACTTGTAAGAAATCCTTCACAAAACAAAACATATGTTAAACATCTTTGTTTATTAATCACATTTGAAAATAAACATTTTTTAAAAAAGCAATCTATGAAATTTAAATTCCTTATGTAAATAAGAAGATCAGAGAACATAATGTTCCGGACATTGTCACATCACATGGTTTTATAATCTACGTACAAATGTGCATAGAAAGCCTGGTATGTTCTTTTCAATTTATCGATTACAAATCTTAAAAGATAAAATACGGTGAGACAGCAATGTTGTCAGCTAAGCTAAGACGATGTAATTTTCTCACTATGCTGGACATTTGGATAATGCCTATTAAACAGTTTAATGTTAAAATCAATTTTTTATGGATCCTTTATAAAAACTTATTATAGAAGACTTATAGAAAGCTGTTAGAGATTAGAATATTGGGCTGATCTTTTACACAATAAGACTATACTTGTAGTCTTTTATATCCTTACTTAATGCTTGACACTGACACTTAAGTACAAAGAACAAATTTTGAAAATTTGCAGAGCCTGATGTTAGAGGTTGTCCTATTGTCTCTGATGATCTTAGTATTTGAGTATGGGTAACATCTTTATGATTTGATAATTACCTGCACTTTAGTTAATTATTAAATACATTCAAGTATAATGTACATGTATAATACTTAAAAGAAATATATCTATTTTTAATATATTAATCCAAAATTAGAATTCATTAAAATTTTATAAAAAATAAATAAGAGAAAAGTAGACTTAATTCTGCTATAATCAAGTAATAAAGTAATAGCTGTGTCAACTAAAAAGAAACAACATTATAATAAGCTATATGATCTACATTATTAACAAGTATTAAAGTTCAAACTAAAAAAATTAAAACAAAAAATTTGTTCTTATTAATCACATCAGGCTATACATCATCCAGCAAGTCTGACTACATATCATACTCCAAAAAAACATCACATTATCCTCTGATATAACTCATAATTTTTTATTTTATACATCTTCCATTCACATAATGTTTATTTGCATTACATCAACTTCCCAAATTTTAATTATTTTCATTCCATACATATTCCATTCTGGTTATAATTCCTTATATTCCAAATTTCATAAAAACATTAAAACCCTAACATTCGAAATATTACTATGAAAGTTTGTCTTGGCACTTGAAAATAATATCATTTTAGATAATATAAATCCCTTTTTAAATATCCACACATATAAATATACATTTATCAATTAGTATACATACATGTATATTACATGCACATATTTAACATATTGAAGAAAATTTACAATAATTTATAATATAATCAAGATTATCAGTAAACATTTTCTATTTATTATTATTTTACATTCATACATTAAACTCTTAAATACTCGTAAGCGCCTATATATCTTTATATAAGAGACAAACAGAGATATATAATTAGCCCTCATGTATATCAAATTCTCAATTCAAAAGACAGTGTCTCTTTTAAGGCTTTGTAATCCTTAACAAAAATAAATAAAATTGGCTGAAAAAATAGAAGATTTTAAAATGACACCTATTGACTTAACGAAAGGAAACATAGAATGTAAAATCGTAAAATAAACATCATCTCTTGTATACATTGACTAGGTACTGACTATATAATACCATTCAATACAATGACTTGATTATTGTAAGGAAATCATTAAATAAATACTGATAACTCAAACTACAGTCAACTTGTCCAACTTATTTAACAAGATTGACTCCAAAATTTCAATGGTGTGGGTCAAGTGGTGTGGGGTTAAGGGGGTGGACTACCCTTGAGGAGACCTCAGCTGGACTCAGACCTGAAATTTTCAAACATACCTGTAGCAGAGGTATAAAACAGCACTTGTACTCCCTTGCCTTCAAGCTAGCTTTTATGATGACAAAGTAGAGTGTCGAAAGTGGGTTTGAATCTCAGTTTGGACAATGGATTTTCATCATGTCACATACTTGCCAAGAAAATGTTGAACATTGGCATTAAAATTTCAAATTAAATGATGTTTGAGTACATGTTTAAAACAATAGAAAATAAATCATAAATGGTGATTAAACTTAAGTGTTTAAAACTTTGGAAAGTCAAGACACAGTCTCTCCCTCATTTGAAGTTTTCTGAATTCACCCCAGAGTTTAAACAAATGATTTGTAGCTCAAAGTGTGACTAATAAATTTTTATCAAAAATCACTTCTGATATTTTCATTAATTGTATGTAAGTGTTTATCAAAGTTTTACTACAAACATTCAGAGTCAGTAGTATTAGTAAAGAGTCAATGGAATATTTATATTGATAAGAAAAACTTAGACCACAAAATTTGTTCAAAGGACTGAATAATTTGTCAACATCTATACAGGAGAAAACAAAATGGAAAATTTTTAATATTGGCTAGGTGCTACAATACCAAGCAATTTTTGTTCATTCGTGTTGCTGATACAAAAAACAAGGGTAAAACAGTATACCCCCATCTTCTTCGAAGCGGGGGTATAATAATATGAATGATAAAGTTTTCTAGTACAAAAGGCACACATGCAAATGCAGGGGAATTATTGCTTGATGTTACAAACATACTTGAACAGTAACAAGTTTCAACCTTCTTAGGTTTTATTTTGTTATTATATTAATACAGGCCAGGTATGGGTTAGCATGAATAAAACTATTATACACAGGGTGTGAAATTCCTTTGCCAGACTTGTCTGACTCATACATTTATGTCTGTAGACAAGTCTATATTTCTACTCTACTTGGATCAATAAGTTTTCTGATGTAAATGTTCAACTATCACAAGATTTTACTTTAACTAGCTCAACAACAAATTATTTCACAGAGAAAAATATCAGACATTCACTTGTTAGTAATGACAGTCATAGAATGGAAACTGCATCAATTTTAGTGTCTACTCTCCTCGGAATAAAAGCTACAGACTTACAGCAATTGGTTATGAATATACAGACTTTGCACTAGAGTTCCAGTACAAAATATGAAAGATTTTCACTAATTCAAACAACAAATAAGTATTAAACAAAGCGAAGATTACACTGAAGATCCTGAAGATATATTGACAGAAATAGTTTTCATAATGATCAAATAAATTGAACAGATATCAGTTTTATTCTATTTTTGGCAAGAAGTCTTGAGCTTAATTAGGTAATAAAGTCAAATTACTATGTTGTCAATTTTCAAACATGTGGATCAAATGTTGAAGAGTTTAACATATGTTGTAAGTGTGACAGGAACATACTAAACATATGTCACACTAATGTTTAAATACTAAAATTAAAACATTTTATTTAAATGACTGTGCTAGTCTTTACTATTATGAAATACGAGGCTGTTACTCAAACAAAATTCTTACAAATATGTAAATATTGAATATTTGTTATGTGGGAGCAGTACAAACATTTTATTATGGATAATTAACTACTGTTTTTAGAACATATATTTTAACATAACTTCTATAACTATGGCAGTATAATAGTCTACCTTAACATTATGAATAAACTTTGCTGTCACCAAAGCAATAATTAAAAAAATGTTCCCCAGAAAAAGGGGAGGTAATTCAGACAAATATGAAACTCTCCTGAGAAATAAAGGGAGATAAAAGATTGGTTGTGTTTAATGCCATGGCAACCTACTCCTTATTCCTGGAAAGGCTAAATATCTGGATTTAGCTGTTAACCAGTAACATGCACATTTTTTTGTCAGTGACTGACAAATGCCATTCATGAGTGGATGCCACTGTCAGGATAATTTGTATGTGATATATTCTTTCTTTTATGCTTCAAATGGTTCTACAGTCAACTCCTACTATAATGACCACCTTGAATTTATCATAAACATACAAATTTTGACATTTTTTAAGTCCCAAATGATTAATTTAAGAAGCTATACTATGAAGACTTCACAGATAAAACAATCAATTTTGATGGTGTTGATAGTCAGAAACTCTACTGTACATCCCAAATAGGAATAGCCTGTTACCTTCCAAAATGGTTTTTACAAGAGTACCATTATGTTTGAGTGCTCAGTGTCAACCAATAGAAATATTAAATCCGGTAATAGTACATGTTAATGATAATAATAAAGCCAACGATTAGCAACAAGGAGTTAAAATGGATACTTGAAAACCACAAACATTTTAAAAACCAAGAAGCCATATATACAAGTACAATCTTTATATTGTTACAATATCAATGATAAAGTATTAAGTTTCAATTATACTGGAGAAATTCAAGTGTGAAAATATCCTAGAAATTGTTGCAAAAATATTTTAATTTCAGTTTAAACTAAGGGTGTTCTTGCATAGTGAGCAAATCTATATATCACAAGTTGTTGGATGAATGCAACATTGAACTAACTCAATTTTTTTCAAAAATAACTTCTTTAATTTTTTTAAATTAAGTCCATGGTATATGTCTAAAAATAAAAGAGTGGGGCCAGATTTGAATGTTTAAGGGACAAAAGGGCCTAATTGGCACTTGACACTATTGGTGGGGTTTGTCGCTGTGGCAATCAAGGCATATCAAGGTGGTCAGTCAACCTATTCACAGTTCTAAGAAAGGCTAAATCTCTGCATTTAGAAGTTAACCAACTACTAGGTGTATATTTTTTCAGTGACTGACAACTGCCCTACATGATTAAGAATCATTGTTAGAAGGGAGAATGTCTGAAGAAATTATTTCATGATAAAGCCTAGTTTGCACTAAAGGTACAAGTTCAGATATGTTTTTCAAGCCTTCTGAATGATTTAGTAAAACAGAGATAGGGCAGTGTTACATTCACATCAGATGAAGTGTTAATAATGTACTTTATCAGTTGTACAAACCATATAGAGTTATTTTATATGGCTAATTTCCTGCAGATATAATATATTACTCAATATTTTAATGATAATGTGTCCAAAGCCAAGCACCACTGTGTCACCTGGTACCAAGTAATATCAATAAATAAACTATAGATTCCATTATCTAAGGAGAATCAAATGTCAAGATAAAAGCAATAGATATTTATGTGATATTTAAAGAACATAATGCATACATTAGGTAATTTTCTACTTTATATTAGCTGACAGGGTTATAATGACTTGTCAAATGTTTTCATATAGATTAAGAAACATTTCAGTTTTTAGGCTTTTATCAAAGAGTTGATTATAATGATTAGATTGACTTGTAGTAATAATACACCTCTTGACGATATTAAACTGTTTTACTGTAAGGCCGTACCTAATAGTTTCAGATTGAATATATTGTAGTAAGCTTTGTCCGACCCACATAATGTGGGCAGTTCTGAGTCAACCATATTTGCCATTTGGCTAGCCAATTTAATACCTTATATTTCCATGTGTCTAAATAACTCAACCAATATTGATGCAACTCTTGCTTTAGCACATCAAACTAGCAACCCTTTTGTATTATATTGTACTTAATTAGGATTCAAAGGTGAGAATGCATACTACTGGGGCGACTTTCCTAAGCAGATCACTAGCTAGCACTTTGCCCTCTGGTACCCTTAATTTGATATCACATACATTTGCTAGCTACTGATATGCTTAAGAAACTCGCCCCTTGACCATACACCATTCAAATGACAAAGTAATTATTCTGACTAAATTTAAGAGGTCTACCTGTTTTTTCCTGATATAAGTTGTAACATGAAATTACGAAAATTGCATAATTGACCATTACACTATTATGATAATAAAATGATAAAAATGTGACAATTACATTTAATTTAATTGACTGGGGTCACTGAGCACTTATAAACATTTATGTATAAGTTTTGGAAATCATGACATGGCAGAAATGTTTCTTAAAATTTAAAAAACAAACTATAAGTACATTTTTAAGTAAGGCTTAAGTTTCACCTGACCAGATAAAATGGGCAATAAACTGGACCATAATAATATGAATTTAAGTATCCATAACCTTTTTATCACGATATTATGCATACGTATATATTTATATATATTATATCAACAACTATTAGAAGTTTTTAATCCTCATAAAAAACACTCACTTAACGATTGTTAAACAGATTTAAAAATTTCGAACGTAAGGTGTCATTTAATGAATGTTTCCATAAGTAGCACTTAAGTTTTGAAAAAAAATCATCATCATTACATAAAGTAAGGCAAATATCTTAGATTGATTGACATTAAAGTTAATGATTTTCTATACACTATTTGACATCAGTTTTATATATCAAGTACAGTAGAAATAAGTTATTATCATGAATCGGGTAAAACTCTTTGATATCATAGGATTTAAACGGTATTAAAATGGAATTCAAAATTTAAATCGTAATACATCAAACTGTTTCATAATATTGGTAAATAGATGACTCATGGCATTAAACATTATGCAGTAAAATTCTACAGAGATACTTCTAAGTTAAGTTAAAAAATATATTTATAGTTCCAAATTAAAATGCTTTAACTTATGTACCAGTAAGTCATAAAGATAATGATATAGATAGATAGAAGATAATTATACAGTCTCATGAGTCTACACAATTAGTCAAGTGTCTAAAAGTCCAAGCATTTCAATTGGGAAACAAACTTACCATTTTAAAGAAAAACAGACTTCAAAATGACTTGAAGTTGCTTGAACAATAAGTTTTGAAATTCAAAATGCGGCACAGACATACAGACATCATAACATATTCTTCAGTGATGTATTCTCTCAGAACAGACTAGGAAAGAATTATGACCAAAGACAACTCCACTCAACCATAAACTTAACAGAAATGTTGAGAAAATTTGGGAGACAGCACAATTTGTTGTTGTGACTGGAATTATGATGTCGGACGAACAAAGAAGAAGAATTTCAAAATTTACATATCCCAGGTTTAGGGCAAAACGGTCATAATTCAATATATGAAAAGAGCGAGTTACGAACGTCTTGGGCTAAACCTGTGATATATACTCTTGGTGTATACTCTCCAATGTAAGGTAATTAAAGTGATTGAATTCCCTACCTGTTTTCTCAGTTCTTCTATACTAGTTTGACTCTGATAGTTTTGTGATGTTCTCTCACAGACACTCTCAGGACGAGGACGTGTTACATCAACATGGTGTGACCTAGATACTGGTGCTGATGTAACTGATACTGATCTTCTTAATCTTGTTGTAGGTGGTTCATCTATAGATGTCCCTTCAATAGCTGTAAGTATTGAATAAATATCATAATTTATTAAATCATGAAAATACATTATTATAATAATAATTAAGTAATACAGTTAAGTTCGGTGGTAAAGACCACCCTGGTTATTACAAAAATATACATTTTTGTATGATAGTACAGCTTGTTAAGGATAACATGAGATATTGTTTACATTGAATATCATTTCCATTTGTCTCAAGTTTTCCTTATTACAATCTATATGACAATGATAAACAATTAAAATACAGTAAAACTAGATATAACATACTCGGTTATAACATACACTTGGTTAAAACATACCATTTTTTCAGGCCCGTTTTTCATCCTTATATATAACATACTTAGTATGCTATATTGATATAACATACCTCGGTTATAACATACCTATATGACAATGATAAACAATTAAAATACTGATAATTGAAAAACAACGAGGAATATGACATAATAAAAAATTACGAAAAAACAACATGATAATTCCAAACAAAGCTGGAATAATATACATTGATTATCATTGATTTAAAAAGTAACAAAATTTGAAATATATGAAATATAAAGTAACCTGTTGTCACAGTCATTTTGTATTTTAACATCAGTTGTTGATTGTATATTTCTTATTGAAATGTTTGTTTGATAAACTGTAGGATATCATATATATAGTAAATGTATGAAAACAAAAAAATGACGTCAGTTATTTCTCAAGCGCACCTTCTACAGGGAATTACATAGAAATAAGAATTTGAATCTTTACCAAACAAATTGTGTACTTTAACCAAAGATAACAAAATTACTGTAAATCTAAAGTAAATAAATATATGAAGTTTTGTGGTGCATTTTTCAAGATAAACATACTATGGGCGTGACACATGTACGTTGTTTTCACATCAATGTTGAAAACATTAAAGTCAGACCAAGAACGGTAGATTAGGAAATTAATCGTTCCGATTTACGATGAAAACAATGTTTGTAAAAATATGACACATGCATTTTAGCATGTAAGCCAAGAGTGAAGCAAGCTTGATTGGGGATCAGGAAAACATTAAAAATCAATTAGCTACTATATAGTCTGTACTGTCTGATTATTAACTTGGAGTATCAACATTATAAGTGTCAATCATTTTTTGTCTTTTATCTGCAATATCATTTTGGATTGTTTTTTAGTAATATCTTGATTATATGCTCCTCTACAATGACAAACTCTTAAAGGTAATCATTGGTGTAAACATACATAATATTGGGGGATATGTGATTGCATTGATTTAATATTTTGAGTAAATAAAAATTCTGAGGATTTGGTTGGGCAGACTTTCCCGCAGTAACAACTCACAATAAACCATTGATGTCAATCTAGTACTGCTGCTGACACTACATGCAGGCCAACCAGCAAAGAATATTAGACAATTTGTAGGGAAGATAACATTTCGATTCTCTTACTGTTACTCAGTGGTAGTGATTTCAACAATAAATTAAAATACAATAAATATAGTCAAGTTTTATAATAAACCGACTAGATGTCTACATTGAGGATTGTACTTGTTTTCATTCATCTTCTTTAAGTGTCATTGTAGCATGTTTAGATATGGTTTAGTAATAATTTATTATATACTTGAATCAAACTTGACAAAAAAGACCAGTACTTCTTTATTCTGTCATTAGTTGAGATATAATGAAATATCAATTGATGTCAACAGGATACGCATTACATGCAATATTTTATAATAATGTTGTTTTTTGCGTGTGTTTTTTTCCTGGAATTTACAAACATTGTCTGTACAATTATAAATTTTTACAAGAATGTTATAATAAAATTGGCATGTAAATACAACCAGGGATTCTATATAACAGGGATTTGTAAGAAAGTGCTTTTTTTAAATTTTCTCGGTCGTCACTGTCTATAACTGGCTGAAGCAGACTACAAACTATTCCAGAGTTTAACAAGAGCTCCGCTGGGCGGGGCATTATACGCCCGTGTGCAGTCCATGCTGTGTTCTATCTCATATGAAGTCCCTGTGACCTTGACCAATGACCCTGGGATCTCAGAATAGGTCCCATCCTTCACTGGAGGGCTATCCAAAGCAAAGATTTTGAGAACCTAGGTACAGCCATGGTTGAGTTATCACCGACACAAAGTTTTCCCATACAAACTTCCAGTGATCTTGACCCTGGGGCCTCAGAACCAAAAGTTCTCGCCCTTGACCCAAAGAGTATTGATACATAAAATTTGGTGATCTTAGGTAAAGTTGGTTGTTGGACAAGGTTTTTCCTCATGATTTTTCTTGTGACTTTGACCTTTAACCCAGGGACCTAAAACAAAAGGGGCATATGCTAGACATTAAGGCTCCCCTTAAATAAAATTTGGAAAACCTACAATGTCGGTACAATCATTATTGAGTTACTGTCCCGAAAATGTTTCAATAAGAATTAAGTCCCTGTGACCTTGACTTTTGACCCTGGGGTCTCCAAATCAAAAGAGAACATCCAATACCAAAGAGCTATCAACACATTACATATTAAGTTATTGTCTGGACAAGGATTGTCCACATGATGCCCCTGTGACCTCAATCTTTGACCGAGTTTTGACCCAAAACCAATTGGGAACATCCTTGACACATGGGCTACCCTCACATAAAATTTGGTGAACTAAATTCATGTTACTTATTAAATATAGCATTATTTCCATGGTTTGCCATTTTGACTTTGTTAACATATTGATTGAACATTTGAAGTCACTGCTTGGTAATTTGATATCTTCAGGTTGAAGGTTTAAACTTGACCCTGTTTCCCAAAAACTGATAAGGCACATCCTTGACACATGGGCTACTCTCACATGAAATTTTGTGAACCTAGGTACAGTCATTGTTGAGTAATTACCCGGACAATGTTTTTCAATATGATGCCCCTGTGACCTTGACCTTTGATCCAGGGGCCCCAAAACCAATAGAGCATAACCTTGACACTTCCGCTACTCTCACGTAAAATTTAGTAAACCTAGGTACATTGGTTGTTCAGTTATTGTCTGGACAAGGTTTTTCCATATGATGCCTCTGTGACCTTGACCTTTGGGTCTGGGGCCCCAAAACCTATTGGGAACATCCTTGGCACAAGGGCTACATTCACATAAAATTTTGTGAACCTAGGTACAGTCGTTGATGAGTAATTGTCCAAACAAGGTTTTTCAATATGATGCCCCTGTGACCTTGACCTTTGATCCAGGAGCCACAAAACCAATAGGGCATAACCTTTACCCAAGGGCTACCCTCACATAAAATTTGGAGAACCTAGGTACATTGGTGGTTCAGTTATTGTCTGGACAAGTGTTTCATTGTTTGCCATTTTGACTTTATAAACATATTGATAGAACATTTGAAGTCACAGCTTGGTAATTTGATATCTTCTGGTTTAAGATTTAAATTTAACCCTGTTTTCCCAAAACTGATAAGGTACATCCTTGACACATGGGCTACTCTCACATGAAATTTGGTGAACCTAGGTACAGTCATTAGTGAGTTATTACCCGGACAATGTTTTTCAATATGATGCCACTGTGACCTTGACCTTTGACCCAGGGGCCCCAAAATCAATAGTGCATATCCTTGACACATGGGCTACTCTCACATGAAATTTGGTGAACCTAGGTACATTGGTGTTTCATTTATTGTCCGGACAAAGTTTTTCCATATAATGCCCCTGTGACCTTGACCTTTGAACCTGGGGCCCCATAAACCTATAGGGCGCATCTTTGACACATGGGCTACTCTTACATAAAATTTGGTGAACCTAGGTACAGGCGTTGTTGAGTTATGGTCCGGACAAGGTTTTTCAATTTGATGTCCCTGTGACCTTGACCTTTGACCCAGGGGCCCCAAAACCGATTGGGAACATCCTTGACACATGGGCTTCTCTCACATAAAATTTGGTGATCCTAGGTAGATTGGTTGTTAAGTTATTGTCAGGACAAGTTTTTTTCCCATATGATGCCACTGTGACCTTGACCTTTGACGCAGGGGCCCCAAAACCGATAGGGAACATCTTTGACACATGGGCTACTCTTACATTAAATTTGGTGAACTTAGGTACATTGGTGGTTCAGATATTGTCCGGACAAGTTTTACCTATTTTAAGTCCCAGTGACCTTGACCTTTAACCCTGGGGTCTTAAAATCAATAGGGAACCTCCTCCACCCAAGGGCTATCAACACATAAAATTTGAGGAACCTAGGTTCATCCTTTCTTGAGTTATCATCCGGACAAGCAATTGTCCACGGACGGACAGACGCACGGACGGACGGACGGACGGACGGACGGACGGACAGACGGACAGACGGACAACAGCATAACATAATACGACCGTTTTTTCAAAACGGGCGTATAAAAACTTGATTTATGTTTTTGTACATGTCTTCCATGCAACTTGTGAATGTTTCGGAAGTTTTTTACAAAAAGTTGTTGCAATTATGACCGAAAATATGACTTTAGGTATGTAAAATGGGGCTAAAAATGGCAAATCGGCGGGAAAATGCATTATTTTGTGAAATGGTCTGTGAGCGTAATTTACCTAAAAATGATCTAGAAACACATTTTTCCTAACATTTATATCAATTTGAATGGTACTGGTACAACATTTCATGTGAATATCTTTATTTAAACTTGTTATACTTGTTTTCTGTATTAGCCGAAATAATAGCGACGACAATGAAATTTGATGAAAATCTATTACATTAATTTTACTTATCGTTACAAATCCCTGTTATATAAAATTCCTGATACAACCAATATAGAAAATTATATTATGACGCAAGTATTTCCAGTAATTTACTCTTGAAATTGTATAGAAACATTTTTGAAGCAGTAAAGCAGTGTTTCTGATAATGACAATTTAATAACAAAATAACAAACAACTGTCAAAAAGATGGTGATTTTATGTATAAAATCCTACCTTGTTACTAAAATAGTGTAGATGATTTTAGAGTATAGTTTGTAATTTCTATTTTATATTTCTTACAATCAAAAGGTCATTTGACTTTGAAGTATTGAACATTTATTTTCTTAGCACAATTACAGACACTGACAGATAATATCAAAATATTCAAAAACATTAACCAAATCAATTAGCAAGCATCTTTAAGGATGAATCGTGTTAATTTTAAATGAGGAAAAAAGGAAGCAGTTTGATCAAGAGTCAAATAAGAAATGATAATGAATCTTTGAACCAATACTGTGACTCTTCTATCGTATGATACAAAAATAAACTGTCCAAATGATTTATTCACGGTTATAATATCTTTAATGCATCTTTTAATACATACAAGTAATTTTTATGGTTAAGTAGCATCATATAAGTATATAAAGGTGTAAAACAAACATTTGACTTGGTGACCTTTTGTAGTAACTTTCGTACCATGTCATCTTCATGCCCTCTCAACGATTTATAAAAATTAATAGCGCCCCTAGGGAATCCCAGCATCATTATTGAAGGTATTTGACCCCCGACAGTGATATTAGCGTGACCTTTGATTGAATAATCAGATAAACATGGGTGATCGCATTCAACACATTCAATCTTTACTCTTGCTCAAGTCACAACTTCTCAGCGCCTACCAAATATGAATTAGAATTAATATCAAAAATTTTCTATAATGATAACGAACTTTGTATTGGTTTTCATTTTACCACTTGGATAAATGTTTCAAAACATGAATACATTATGTATCCAGATTAGCAATGACATGAATACATACATCAAATAAATATGAAATGGAGCAAAGATAATTTTAATCAACAAGTTTTGAAAATAGTAAATAACAGGTCATTTTATGTTATAAAGGATTTGAGAGAGGTTTTATAGATGTTCTATTATAGATATAGGACTTGCGTAAATGATTTACGTATTTTGTGACTGCACTTGAGTACCTTATTTATAACTTTAACATACAGTAATAAAACCAAAGATTATAAACTAACTTACTAATTTAGAGATGTATTTAGTATATTTTTATATTTGGAATGACATCAGTCTTTTACAAACACCAAATAATAATTTCTAAGACATAATTAAAACTCCATTATTAATGCATATTTTGTTTAGCTGACAAATTAAGTCAAATATGGACGAAGCCAATCATTATCTATCAATGACAAAAACATATCTTATTCTAGCATCTTTTATAGAATGGACATTACATAAAAAATACATGCATGAAAAAAATTAAGGATGACATTGTTGATAGGATAATACTGTAAGAAGGTGTATTGTCAAACATATCGGGGAACAGCAACAGTTAAACAGAACACAGACTGGGCCGACCAAAGATTGGGCTGCCTCGGCATGGTCTCGGCCAAACATACAACTAAAAAGCAAACAAGAGATCTTTTAGAATTTGTTTTTCTTTTGTTTCAAAAGGGACTCCATCAACAAATAACGAAAAACAAGAAGCTGAAGGTTTTCCACCTTTGAATGGACAGTAGTAAAATTATTGCCACTGGGGATAACGAGGCTGTTGTTGAGAGGAGATGTTTGTTGAAATGTAGTATTGTTGAGAGATGGTTATTGTTTAAAGATGTTTTTTTTTTAATTTTGGGGACAGTCGTTCAAAATGTCTGTAGATGAGTGGTGAGAGTTTCATAAAAATATACTGAGTAGTGAAAGAAGTATTTTGATCCTCCATCTCTAAACTACTCTAGTTAAGTATTAAATCAGAGATAAATTTAATGCCAATCACTTTAAGAACAAACTAGAGAGTAGAGAACTAACTAGATTAATGTATGTAGAGATCAGAGATCACATGTGACATGTTTAATATCACACCTGTAACGTGTGAAGGATTATGGGACATATGACTGATTACTATGATTGATAACTAGTTATGTAAGATTTGTTAGAACAGTTGGCATTATCAGAAGTTGATAATTACATTCCTGGCATTTCTATCTGATACACTTGTAACTTTAACATATTTACATGCTACAATACATTATGTGAGCACTAGCATGCACCTGTTGTTCAATGAAACTAAGAATGACGTGATGAACTAGTAAAGTCAGACCAAAGTAGGAAACACATGTGCAAGACACAGTTTTTCCTTCTTATAGTATACATAAAATAAGAAGGAACCAGAGTATCTGGCAACTGTGGTAAGAAACGAGTAAATATTAACATGTTTGATTGTAGCAAGCATACATTTCTAAATTAAACATAGAAATCTTATATGAACTTCTAAAAACTGAGTGACCATGCATAATAATATTCATATACATAATACATAAATTTTGATAGTAGTACATATATTACAGTTCAAAGGGAGATAATTATTGCATTGCAATTTCTGATGTGTTCCATGAATTACTTCCCTTTACATAAAACATTTTGGAACATATTTAATTACTACAAGCTATGACTTAAAATCGATATCAAAGGAATATTGAGCTGGATTTTTTTACGTTTTTTTTTAAATTTATAAAAGGTTTCTGACCCTTTCTCTAGTTGAATTCCTAATGAGAACTGCAGTGATAGTCAATTTAACTTTGAATGTTACGCATTAAAATTTGAGACTTTTGATCATGGTTACTAAAATCTAAAGTTTTATCCTTAATACAGAACTAATTATAATTCAATACATAAGATATGCAACAATATGTCCACATTATGTAGTCTCTTACTGTTAGCTTACAGTAAGCACACTTCAATTAAAAATACTGACTACAACTTAACAAGTTACAGCAACATTTAATATAAACCATTTTAAACAAGTAAATCTGTGAGCTAATGCTCACTAGTGATACCCCCGCCAAAATCTAAAAATATGCGACAAACAGGAAGTAGATGAGCAAGGAGCATGAAATCGCTTTACACCACATGGGACTAATAGATGAAGCAATATGCAAAGTATTAGGCTGCTGCATGTTATAGTTGCTGAGAAAACTGCGACGGAAATTTTGTAACGGAGGCACGCACGCACGGACAAGGGTAAAACAGTATACCCCCCTCTTCTTCGAAGCGGGGGTATAATTATTGGGTAATCAGTTTGCCAATGATTATAGTTGTTTAAGTTCCAGTTTGAGACTAGAGATTTTGGTCATAAAGGCTATACAAAGCGGACAATTATTTTTCTACCTATAACAAAGTTATATCAACCTACCTGCTCTTTTTTGTCTTAGTTGTCTAATATCACCTCTCATTTTCCTTTTTTCACTGAAGTTTGTACTCATTCTTAACTGTAAATATTAAAGACAACAAATTATTGGTCCATCCTATCAATGTTTAATTATTTCAGAAACAAACAATATACATAGCAGTACAACAAAATGCAACATCCTTCCTATTTAGAATCCACCCTTAGTATGCAAAAATAATTTGAAATCTGTATTGTAATGCTGTACCAAGCTCCCTTATTCTGCCTCCCTGTCCATTTAAAAGTTGAAAAACATTTGAGAGTTTCGCATTTTAACAATTTGAGCCCCAGATACTTAATTCGAGAAGAATATGGTCCTTAATTCAGACCATTTCTAATAGCTTTTGATGGTCCTAACAGTGGAACTTACCTGTAGTAGAGAATTACATAATTATTCCTTAAAGTGAACTTTCCATGTATAATTTTGAAAATGAAATAATTATTAGCAGATCAAATTGTTTAAAAATTCACACATATAGAAACTTATTTTAAACTTTGCAGAAAAGCAATTTGTTTAACACAAATGAGCAAACATATAATAATTATCTTCCAGGACTATAAAACTGCCCTATGCAGAAGCCATGTTTCAGATTAAGATACATATAAAGACTATTGTAGTATGACAAGCCATATTGTTGAGATATAACAAGTCTTAATCATTTATAAATCTCTTTGATGTTTATCAGTGAAAACTTTTAAGTTTTGTTTTAATATTGTTGTTTGAACATTATTGTTTATGCATTCCTTCTTAACATTTAAATTTTAATGAGAAACCATACACTGGCTTAATAGTTTAAAGATTTCAACTTAGAGAACGTTTGGAAATGTATTAGCTCCAGCTTTTCCATGTTTAGCTATAAAGTGAAAATCGTTTGAGTATTTGATTAATTTTTATACAATTAAATAGAAATTTCATGTTTTAACTTCCAAAATATAAAAAACTAGATGGGAGCCCGTGCAAGCACAGGCTTTAGGTAAATATTATTGTGTAATGAAACCGGCAATGTTTGTATACGCAATATTTACGTGGACGACCTGTACTTTGAACATCATAATTTACAACAAAAAGGCTAAACTTGTAGAAATTATTGAAATGTAACAGAAAAGATGAAAAAAATATTCGGCTCTCTGAGGGACGAATTTACTTGTGGTGGCAGTGGTTATTGATTTAATAAAGGGAAATAACCCACTTTTTTTGTTGATTTTTGGCAGTTTTTGCAAATATTAAGAGGCTTTGTCAAAAAAGAATTGTCAACTTGATATGCCGGTATATAGGTGCTCCAGCGACAAACAAAAGATTTATTCAAAGCTGCGCAGTTTCTTCCACAAAACAGGAAATTCGCAAACTTAATAGTATAGATATTGAAGTTTGCAAGAAACCCAATCAGTCAAGGAATCATTTTATTTAAATATAAGAGAACATATACAGTGTCTACTTAAAATGGGAAGACAATGGAAATTAACTAAACTTAAAATTTCAAAGATTGATTTTGTGGAACAAATATTCTTTTAGTACAATCAGTATGGTTGTTCATAAAATGAAAACCAATTTCATGAATGCTTTATGTTGTAATATTCAGCATCAAACATTCTAAAGCCTCTAAAACTATGTTCAGTGTTATTCTTTTCTATGACAAAATTTTTAATCTACTTTGTAGTCTTAACTATAAAAAGAACCATAAGAAATAAAGCAAAACTAGTTTCATTTCATTCCAAATAAACACTTGTTCAATTTTTTATAAAAGCTATTTTAAATAGTCATACACAACGAAAGTATCTACAAATTTCTGGTTGGCACTGTATATTACATACATGTATTATAGTAGCATGGACTTATTGATAAGTCAAGTTTGATTTATATAAACAATATTTAACAAAATCTTATGTAAAATTGAAGATCAAGTATATTTGAGAATGAAACCTTAAACAAGGCCAAGTAATGACCCTACAGTGTTAAAATATAGCAGATAATCACAGCTAGAATATACAAACATGTCAATTAACCTCTGTAGCTTACCCTATATCAGGGCTTTATATTAATTTTCAAAATAGGTTGCGCAGTAGGACAACCAACTACAGAATTCACTTACTTGAAACAAATTTTTACTTGCTGAAAACCAAATGTTAACTTGCCCAGACAAAAGTTTTTTTGTTAATAAAACTTGAGAATTGTTAATATATTCTGGTTGCTTGATCCAACTCCTTGCCAAGAAAATTTGTTGCCCTAACCAAAAGTTAGGTCATCTCAGGCAATTGGACGGTCCTTGAGGAAAATTTGCCACAAGACTTTGATACCCGAAACCTATAAGTTAGGTTGTCACAGGCAATTGGACAATCATTATTGTTGAGATATGCTTGCAATATCATCATAAAATGGCATTATTTCTACCAAACAGGAAACTTTGAGACTTTAGATGGTAGTTACATTTTGTTATATTAATCATTATTAGTTTCTCATTAAATATTGTTAAAAATGTTTTTCATGAGAAATAATCTGACAATAGCTAGATTGAAATTTTCATTAGGTTAATACTGCTGCACCTGCACAAATTATTGTAATTTTACAGAGGTTAGCTTACATAACCTAGCCCTCCTCGACCTTTGTCTATAACCAGTACTCAGCTACCCTTCATCAAGACGAACACCTTCTCCATATACTTTATTAATGGAGGAAACATGACATTATTTGTATGAAAGGGTAAACTTTTTTCCAGAGGTTGAGGCTCAAACAAGCAAATCCTTCTGGACATTAGATTCAAAATCTGTCCATATTTAGACTTACCATTGGTTCAAAGGCCATCTAACAAGTACCTATAGATCAAGTGCAAGAAAGTTGTGACATCAACTGTAGCTACAGTTCAGTATGTCAAAAAATAATGACACAAACAAAATGTTAAACTTGTTTTCTATTGTATAAAATATTATCAGACTTCAGGTCATGTCTTACATAAATCCATTGATATCAATTTAATCTAATTATCGCTTTATTCCATTCTATGTAAGCTTTTCCTTAAAGAATCAACAAGACTATAATCTTCAGTAATCTTCCAGTCTTAGAGTCATGTAATCCTTATATGTAATAAATACATTAGTTTCACCCTAGGAACTTCTGATCTTCATGAAAATAATCAATGATCATACCACGACACACAGAAATAGTCATTGCTTATAGACCAGAAAATATTTTTGCCAAATTTTGGTTCATTTTTTACACAGATAATCCATGACCATATTACCTCATAGAAACAGTCACTGCTTTGGAACAGAAAATATTTTTGACAAATTTTTGCTTATTTTCATACATATTCATGATAATATTACCTCATAAAGAAATAGTCATTGCTTTGGAACAGACACTATTTTTGACAATTTTTTGTTTATTTTTATTTTTTAAGCCACCCATGGATCTTTGGTGCAGTAGGTTATGCAGTATTTTGAATCTAATGTCCTGAAGGGGTTGCTTTTTGGAAGCTGACCAAGGATATTCATAACCATCTAAGAAAATTCAACGGTAATATTGATTTTCCTCCTTTAATAATATGGTATACATAAGGAGATGTTGTTGAAGGGTAATTCACTAATGGTTAAAAACAAAGATCCAGGAAAACTAGGTTAGGCGAGCAAGCCACTCTAAAATGACTTGTGTAGACATAGCATTAAACCAAATAAAAAAGGAACTAATTCAAAAATTTGGCCACCACTGTACTTGTCATTTCTGCTTTATATCAAATCAAAATCTATCAAAGCAACATTTAACATGGTACCACATAGTGTTCAAATTTATCTTCATAAAGTATTAACAGGAGCAGGTTCATAAATTAAAAAAAAATCATGTCTTTAAACAATGACAATTATCAAAACCTAGATCACACTGCATGTTATGTAATCTTTACTCCTTTTTTCAATACTTAAAATAAAACACAATATAATCTTATTTTTATCTTAAAAATAAAACTTTTGATAGTCTTTGAACAAACCTAACAAGTATATATAATAAACAAAACATACAATATTTTCCTTGTTATGTAAATCCTAGGACAAATAGTTTCAGTTGAAGATTTTAAAACTTAGATAGTTTAAGACAATGACAAAATATACTATGTCAAGTGTGGATATTTAGTTATACTGAATAGTTGAGAGTTAAATAAATAGCAACATTCAATAAGAATGCCATCATGTTTTATCTAACATAATTACACTTCATTCTGAACATTCCTAGACATTGAAAACTACTATGTAAATAAATACAAGAAAAATAATCATCCTAACTGAACATGATGATAATTGAGCCTCAGAAACTGATGATGCAACAAAACTTAATTATTTGACTATAATGCAGTTTATTATTTAACATTTTAAATAGATATTTTATTTAATAAATCAGCTTTCCAGAACAAAATTTTAACCACAGCATTTAATTGGCAGGCCTTTTTTTAGGGAAAAATAGCGAGAAAATAAAATTGGGGGAAAAGCTTCTTCCTTTCCAAAGTTTTACATAGCATCTACTTACAGCGTAACATTTTCAAAGAAATACTTATGTTTTTTATTTACAAATCTTAAAGCAAAGTATTCCATGATGATTTCTCAATGATTCTTAAAAAAATGTCAAAAATGAAATTAATAGAACAAACTTTAAGGATTGAAGAGATTTTTGCTTTTTGATGTTAAAAGAAAGCTGAAAAAAAATCATTTATAGATATTACACAACTCACCATTTCTTGAAGTTTAGCTTCCTCTTGCATTAAATTTCCAATGATATTAATTTTCTGTTCAGGACTAAGATTCTCTTCAACTTCAAACATATTTAACACATTATTAGATCCACTCTTACCATCCAATACATCATTACTCTGTTTAATAATCCCATCAGTTTCACTCACAGCTCTTCTACGGTGTATAATTCCAGTATCAGATTTAGATCTTTGTAGAGATGGTTTTCTATCACCTCTACTATTTCTACTATCACATCTAGATGAATACATATCCCTATAATATCTATCTGACCGATCATTTATTGATTTCACTTCATCGTCTGATCCCGATTGATCCCCGAAGGATTTAAGTTCATTTTCACGATTTAATAACTGTAATTCACGTCGTACACGATATGCTTTACGTTTAGAATCTGATCTCTCTAGTTTTTGCTCTAAACTTTTCTTCAGTACAGCCGGACTCATCTTAGATTTGTCAGTCTTATCAGTCACTTCTTTTTCCACTACAATATTGTCTTTATCACGTCTTTCTTTACGTCTCTCTTGTAGGAGACGAATAGTTCTCTGATGAACAGTTTCGTCATCCTCAGGATCACTGTCCTGTTTCACTGGCACTTCTGGAAGTTTTCGTCTAATTGACAAAGTTTTTGTAACTTTTTTGTGAGATTTATCAACTTCATCGTCGTCAAATACATTTTCTGGCTCAATCATACTTGTATCAATAGTCTTTACAGTTTGTGTTTTAGCCTCAGACTTTTCACTCTTTGGTTTCTTTTTATATTTTCTATAAATAGTCCCTTCCTCAGAATCAACTCTATTTCTCCGAGATAAGGCTGATTTCTTCTTCAATAAATTTGCTTCATTTTTGTCTTCCATAGTTGCAGCAGTTTTGTTACTAGTATAGTTAGAAATTAATGTATTATTACCTTCATTAATCTCATTCTCACCAAGTTTTATTGTTGAACCATTAGACACAGGAGATAAAACAATGTTACTTTCACTAGCACTATTACCTGTACCATTACTATATGTATTCTTAATTCCATGTTTTTCTTTCATTTTGTTGGTAAAATAACTAAATTCTTCTAAATCGCTTTTGATATCTTTCTTTCTTTTACTTTCAAGTTTTTTTCTAAGTCTAGCTACTAAACTCGACTCATCTTCTACTTTTATTGCACAAGGACTTGCTCTGTAAGTAATATCAGAGTTAAATATTTTCTTTAATTGTTCATTAGCAGCTCTTAGTTTAGTTCCAATGCTATTAGATTCTACAGATGAATCATTAGCCACACTACAAGATTCCGAAACATCATCTTGTTTATCATTTATATCACAGTTGTCATTAGCAACACTAACTTCAAGGTTACCAATATGACCTTCAGATTCTGATTTAAATTTCCTGACAGAATTAGATTGTGTAGTCCCTGAGCTATCAGAAAATAATGGAGCACTTGCTAACCTAGATCTAGATATCGTAGAACTAACTGGATTTAATTTTGATGCAGGAGTAAAAGCACTGGTTCTATAACTAACTATTTTTCTAGGTTTCCTAGGTGAAGTTATAACATTAGAGACCTGAGATACTGGTGATGTATGATGATTATCATTTGTTTTATCACTATCTAGTTCAGCTATATTTACACTTACTGGCCTATGTAATACTGAGCTTCCTTTTACATGGACTTTATCTAAATCACTACTAAATTCTATTGCACTTGTATTTAAATCTACCACATTTTTATGATAAACTGAAGGTTCAACACTAGGTTTTGGTGTACTTTGGAATCTATGGACTTTATCAACAGTTCTAGCTCTGATTATTTTACTAGTTCTCTTAGTATTAGATGAATCTTTAACTTTATCAGTATCATCAGATTTCACACTGACATCACCTTCTTCCGTTTCTGTACTTTTATCAACCAAGTCGGATTTATCTAAAACTTTAACTCTAGTAATTGGAGTATGATGTACTTTTCTTGGACTATGTGATTCTTTTTTTGTGTTATATCTAGGTGAAACAACACTAGGTGAGCCTATTCTACCAGCATATAAGTAAGTTCTAAACTTTGGTTGATCATTACTGTTTTCATCTTTATTGTTAGTATATTTATCATTGTCTTCATTTCCATTTACACCATTTGATAAAGTTGATGATGATCTGTGTGAATCCGGCGCTTGTTTTATAACAGGCTCTTTAGAAAACGTCTCATTTTCCCATCGACTCTTCAAATCGGAAGATGAAGTCACAGATGACCCTGATGATGGAGGATTACCGTTCCGTGAAGTGGAGGATAATGATAAGAAAGAGTTATCTTCAAGTTTGATTCCTTTTAACTCACGTAAAGCTGACCTGATGTTTTGTCTTTCTTTGTAATCACGACATGCAGCCAACTGAAATGATAGGAAAGGAAAATAAATAATGATAATATATGGAATAATTAATAAAAGTAAACAAATGACAATAATGGTAAATATTGGTAAATAATAGTTAATAATGCAAAATAAAAGTAAATTAAGGTAAAAAATAAATAATAACAAATAATAGTAAAAAATGGTAAATAATAGTTAATAATAATGATAAATTAAAGAATAAGGAATATTTATTTTGTCAGTTTTGATGTAAATAAAAACCATTTTTCATTTCTTTATGATAGTTTTAAGACATGCTATGTACAAATTTCAGAATATGCGTAAATTCCAACTGATATTCAATTTTGAGATTAGAAGTTTAATAGACAACAATACCAAGCTTTCTTACTGACACTTGCTATTGATTTGACACAAAACAATGATGATAAGTTTATCGTTATACAATATTTTGGATAAACCATAAATGAAAATTGTGTTTTATAGGACAGCAATGATTATATACAATAAATAAAATATGCACAACATCAAACCACCTTACATTGATTTGTTAAGACAAAAAAGATTTTCTTCATTGTAAATGTTAATCCTAAATCAATGTTTTAAAATTAAAACATAGCATACCAAAAATTCCTTGCACAGAATATGGTCCTAAGTCACTAAGACATATTCAAGTATAAGTCAATCAAAATCACTACAGTTTAATTTAAATCATGAAGAACACTGAGCAAGAATTTCAAAAAAAGAAAACAGAAAGTTCAATAAATACAAAGGTAAAAAACGCAAGTACAGCTACTTCTATCTCATATAATATAACTAAAACAATTCAAAATTCACATATATCTAGTTTCATTTTTATCAACATAATCTTATCACTTTCTCAACTCAATCCTTCAAACACACACAGAGGGATCAATCAACCCCATACTTATACAGTAAAACAGTATTATAAACATTACAATGCAATCATAAGATAACAGCAATGAGAAGAAACTGTATAATTTAACAGTTTTAAAACAATCATCGTATCATCAATGATTAAGATAAGTGCATTACAATTATCTTCCCTCTGATCACACAACTTCTTGCTATCCCGATCTATAAAAACTGATCTTTATAACCTGGCTACCGTCAAAATTGTCAATCAAGCTAGATTTCGCTGATATGAGTAATAAAAGGTTTCCAGCCCTAACAACTATCATAACACAAACACTGAAACTTAATTAAAAAATCAGAGTCAATAAAACTTGTAAATTTGATCATCAAAAATCGAGCTGAAAGACAAGCAGAAATCAATTGTAAAGTTTAAACTATCACACTAACTTGACCTTTATTATGCTAACAATGAACTCGTAAATAAACCAATAAAACGTTAAATAAGGATCTCAAATTACTTCATTGTGTAAAATACAAAACAGAGCTCCGATTAAAATCGCTCATTTAACGATGCAAACATTTTTAACAAATATTTTGAACAAATAAACTATTAAAGTTAAAAAACTTTAATAAACAAAATGTTTCAGGTTTTTTCATGCTCATTTTGGACATGTCAGTACAGCTATGCTTACAGCAGACAACAATGGTAATAAAGCTATCTAGATCTTGAATCATGAACACTTTCAATTTTGTCATGTCACCAGTAATTGTATATTTTTGACTTACAAGAGTACAGATCAGTATCTTAATGGAACAATTTTTCAAGTGTTTATTGGCAAAGATTCTATCTTTGTAGCAGGCATGCATGGTAGACAGGTTATAACTTTGGACTGGTAATCATTGGATAGGCAGCTCCACCTACGTTTAAATCACTTCCAAAACCTACCACATTGTTTCCTTGAGCAAGAAACTTTATTCTGCTAGCTTTGTACGGGAGGACTAAGAAGCAGACTCTAAAGTACTAAATGTAAGTTGTAAGAATTTGTATCACATTTGAGCTAACTAATTTATAGCAGTTCAAATCAAATCAAAGTACATGTAATTCAAATTATAGCACTTAGTTTCTACAGAACTTTAAAACCCACCTAGCTAGCACATTCAGTAGTTGGCAAGTTTACTGATCAAAGGATCGTGGGTACGATTCTAGACAGGGCATACTTTTGTGAAGTTTGTTTTTTTCTCTGGCCATTTTCCCTCCTACTGTTTCTTAATCATGTAGGGTGATTGAAGTGACTGAAGTATACACCTAGTAGCTGGTAAAGAGCTAAATCCAGAGATTTTGCTTTTGAAAGAACAGTGAGTAAGTTGACTCATCACCCTGATATGACCTATCCAATGTGTAGCAAATAAGGCTTTAAAGTATAAAAAGAGTTAATATCTCAATCAAATTGTATTAAAGAACAAATATGCAAATTTCTTATCTAGCTTGATATAAGGTAACATGCTAAATGAACAAGTTCTTTGATTTGTTGATTAAAACCAATCAACGTTAGCTATACTAGCAAGGTTAATCTGTAATCAAATATCAATTATACTGAAATCATTAACTTATAGACAACCTATTAACTCAACATACATACTTATTTATTTTCAACTCAATTAACTTAAAACACACTCATGCTGTCAGTGAAAATTTTCTAAATTTTTTTCAAAAAACTTCCCCTTTTAGGACCACCTGGTTTATTGCAAATCCCAAATGCTTATATGAAAAGAAAAAGGTCCTTATAATAAGACCATCAATTTTAATGGTTCTATAAATGGAACTTTACTGTACTATAGTTCTGCTAGTTGCTCAGTTGGTAACATACAAGTCTACTGATCTAAGGTATGGGTTCTATTCCCAGGTGGGGCATATTTTCGTGGAGTTGTATAGACATTTTACAGTACAAGTATATAAAAAAATCATGACACTTTTTTATGATAAAGTTAAACTAATGTTACCTATATATTTACATTAATGATGTTTACAGTAATCAGGGTGTGACATGATAACTTATTTTCAACTTTTATCATATCTTAAATGTATATCAAAATATATGAATAGAAACACTACATCACCTTTAACTATCAACTATATTTCACTGAATGAACGCACACATACATGTATTTGTAAATTTGATTCAACTGTCAATGGTGCATACATTAACCCTGCTGATTTAGTTACTGGATACCTTAAAACTTTAGTGAGTATTTAAACAGTGAAGTTAATGTATGCACCAATGACAGTTAAATAAAAAATTATAGATACACATAACATATAATTATATAATGTCCACCAAACGTTTTGAAACAAAGGGAAATTACTAAAATTCTTAAAATAATAATGTCTGTTTTTATAGAATCATTCTTTTTAATATATTTAATATGGTTGGTGATAAAATGAAAACAAAATTAATGAAAACTTCAAGTTCACAACATTCTATTCTGACGTCAAATTTTCTATAAAAGCTATACTTAGGAAGGCTTACAAAGTGAAAATGTCTACAACCTTTTGGTGGACACTGTATGAGCAGTTACAACACTGGACTGGTAATCATTGAATTGCCAGACCCACGTTGGTTCAAATCCCACCAAAAACATACCCTGTTATTTCCTTGAGCAAGAAACTTGATCCTACTAGCTCAGTACTTTATATTTTTAATATTCCTTCATGAGATAAATTTATAATAACACTAAGAACATGACACAAATATTATATCTAAACTATCAGAACAACTTTCACTATATTCTTGTATAATCCATACAGTTTTACCAACCCTTCAACTAACAGTGTAATAATTTCAACTTCAAAGTTCTACCGATTTATCTATTCAAACTTCAACCGAAAAAAAAGATAAATAAAAAATGAAAAATGATCATTTCATTCATTGAAATGTTCAATACAATAAATTGACACCAAAGTATTTGATCAAATATAAAACCAATATATTATAAATGATCAGTTTATTATCAACAGGTAGTAATATTATGTACATTTGTATACGTAATTCATAAGCGTCGGTTGGTCGTCGGTACACCTACATATAAATACTAATACCAAAGATCACGGTGAATTAAAAAACTTTTCATGCACAATGACTCACTTTATTTATTCATTAATCCTATTATGATAAACCCAACGGCACAATATGTGGTAAAAATATGACTTAGAAGTTTTGAGTCATTGTTGGGAAAAAATGTCTCTTTGCCAAATTTTTCATACGTAAGACAAAGACATCAAATTGTAAAAGCTCATCTTAGTTGACTTAGGATAGAATGAGTCAAACATGTTATCTATCAATAATGCCAATTACCCACTATCTAAATCTGAAATACTAATCTTTTCTTGTCTAGTATTCGAGACTTGCCAAAAATGATAAATTTACTTAAGTTTGTACATACCCTAACTTCATCCATCATGCTTTGTATGTCCGACATTTAATGTAATGAATAACTGTTGTCCCATTAACAATGAAGCACGACAGAACGAAACATTGTTAACTCATTGCGCGCGAGTCAAATTCTTGCTTATCAAAGTTGACTGACACTAAACTTAAATCCATATAGACTATAAACTTTGTATACAATAATATAAATACAAACTCAAAGTCAGTTAAAACAATAACGAAAAAACTTCATCAATAACGATTGGGTATTATCTTATATATTTGTAAAGTTTAATTGACAATTTACTCCAATACTAGGTCGCTATCTTACATATTGGAGTTAACGTTTTGAATATTTGCTGTATTAAAAAACATTGTCATCAAAAAAGATTTGGATGAATGACAAAATAGGTACATAAACAAAATAAAGTTATGACATGGCAAAATTTACAACATTTATCATTTGTAGTAAATTGTAAAGTCCTTTTCACAAGTTGTATGAAGGTAAGAAGTGATAAAGTAAAAATTTCCCACTGGGTTTCATCCCAATAATTGCAACAGAAAAGTAGTGAGATATGCAAAACAGAATCAAACCTTTCTAGGTTTGTGTTGTGTCAGGAGCATTGCTCTTACCATAATTTAAATGACCAATAAATGGTCATATGATTGATTCTCTTTACAGAGCAGTGAAACCGTGCAGATATCTGCCAAGTCAGTTTCATCCTGCTACAGAGAAGTTAATGTTCCTTGTTAAAAATTCATGATCAGAATTGAACCTACAACCTTTCTGAGTCCACTACCACTTTGCAAAAAGGCTGGTTTATAGACTAGAAAATACAAGCACCATTTTATACCCTAGCTACATTAAAACAGAATATAAGATTAGTATTTGATACAATTGTTTTATTGGATAAGTATATTTATGATACTAGTAATAATATAAAGGTAAATATTCACTAACAATCGTATGCTACCCTCAGATAACTTTTTACTTAATAAACCATGTACTAAGTCTATTACATGAAATAAACGAATAATATGTACAAAGATTCATTCATGTGGCAAGTATTTGTAATAACCAATAGAAAAGTTAATCAAGGGCAAGTTCAATATTGTTTTCTTATAATAGGTACATTATGAGAGCTAGTGATATAGAGTGCAGTTTACTACATGTAAACAAAAACAACTATAAATACATCCTCGGAAACCCACGGTACTCATACATTATGAATTATCGTTGAGGTAATACCCTGGGTTACTGAGGATGCTATAAATATATCATAATTATATACAAGCTGACCCTAACCATCCGGTCAAAAAGATAAATAATTCATTCTTACATTAATAATTAACCTTAAAAGCACAATTAGTGATATAAAAGGAAAGGACTGTTTGATGTTCAAATGTAAGAGAGAGTTAGCCCACTAAGCACTTAATTTAGCGACACACAATTTGTGACCAGTGAATTATGAATCCAATTTTTCCCTTGTTTTTTGAAGTCCATCAAATGTTTTTTTAGTATTTTGATATAAATCAGACACTTTGGAATCAAATATAACATGAAATAAAAACATAGTATTAAGGGGCAAACCTGGGATATGTTTCCAGGAGGAGGAGCCTGGTGGTAGGACAAAATTTACTTTTCATAATGATTGACTGCAGATAAAAACTTTGTAGATCTATGGCTTATACCTAAACACATTTCAGTGGAACGGGGGAGGAGGGTCTGATCCCCCAACATTCAGTTGCTAGGGCAATTGATATACATGTATAAGTTTAGTTCAATTTCATCAACTGTCAGTTCATGCGTTAACCCTACTGATTTAAATATTCACTTCAGTACTTCTGTACACAGGACTGATTTTAATCATTGAGGTTAATGTATGCACCATTGACAATTGAATAAATTTAAGTTAATATAAATTAGATTTTAAATTAGACAATCAAGCAAATGCCGTTAGGATATATAAATAGATAAATAGAATATTAGGTAAGTGTCAATTTTGTACTTAGTTTATCCGGCTCGTCTCCAAAAGAATTACTTGACTCGGCAAGCCTCGCCGAATAAATCTTTCTCCAACTTGCCGGATAAACTAAGTACAGATTGACACTAACCTAATATTCTCTATATAGTATATAATTATCTACATATATAGTAGTTGATTATCACCTGGGAACTGTAAGAATTTTGATATTTTCTCTTAGTTTCTAACTCTAACTTCCAGTATTTCTATACTTAGATAACTATGGTAATATTTAAACAGATATAACTTGTTATCGTCGGAACCTGTCCGACGATAATAACAATTATCAAGATTTGAGCATTTTTGTGTCGACACCGGCTGTCTTTAGCCAATCAGAACGTTGCATTAAAGGTCACGTGACCAAAATGATGACGTCGAGTAGCAAAAAAAGGGGTGCGTGTATGGAATCGTCCACGGCGTGTATTATACGGTTACCTGTTTGTAATACAAGAAAATATCATTATCGATATATGAACAGGTATCAATTTCAAGGAGTAACAATATAAAACCAAAAAAAAAATTTATGCCTATTCGTAACATGTTCATTTATTGAAGAAAGCTCGCTTTTGTTGAAAAACAACAACCTATCTTCCCTATTTCCGAGCGAGTTTATTAGTAAATATGAACGTTCGATTAGCTGGCGGAATGTAGGGCAGAACATGTTCTTGAAACGAGCGCGGTCGGAATATGTCTTGACAGCACATGGTAATTCGATGGTTTTTATCTGGCCTTACAGCGTGTAAAATTAATCAAACGCTCTGTAGCCTATAATTAGTAGTGATGTTCCGATTATCGCCGACGGCGCCGAAATCGGTTAGAAAAATTTGAGCGACGATCAATCGATTACGATTTCTCTGAACGGCGACGTCGCGAAAAACTAGCCCGTACCCAAGGGAGATAATTTATTTTCATGTGCGCGCTATAATGGCGGATTCGGCAGAAAATGTGTTCAAGAACAACTTTTCTTCGACTTAACCCACGTGCCCGACGCCCAAGACGAGTGAAATCGTCGATGGGCGAGCGAAAACCACAGTCAGTAGCCCGATCGGGCGAGTCCTGTTTTCGTATCCGAATCATGTTTGTATCCGAAAAAGATGTACTCGAACGCACTTTTACGTTAACTTGTATAACTTTTATCTGAGAGTTTTGCGTAAACACTCTTTTACACATTTATGGTTTCGTTTTGCAATCAATTAAAGGTGATTGTTGACAAACAAACTTTTTTTGTCTTACCGCTTCTAAATGACAAAGCTTAACTTTTGGTCAAGGTCATTGCACTAACGAATTTCTCACGGACCGCGATTTTACCATTTTAACAAAAACTAGCTGCCATAAAGCATAGAGAATGAAAGCTGTTCATTTCATGATGATTTCTTAATAATGATGTTATGGTTGAGAACATACAACAGTATTTTGAAGTATTAAAAACGTCATAGTAAATGTAAAACATTCGTCCCCAATAATGTTCGTACACGGCACGTTATGGATTCTTTTCAAATATTTTTTTCATTGTGGGAAAATAGGCCTATTTAAACGAATTTATAAACATTGTTTAGTAAAAATATGTTATTTGATTAAATTGATCAGAACCTGAAATACTAGTATTCTCCTCATTTGTGAATTATGTAATGCCCTATTAGTTGATTTCATTATATATCATAAGTTGCTGATTACTTTGAACAGTGAACACAATTGCATAAAGCTATAGTAGATAATGTGACTAAAATTTTGAATGACATTTCCCAGAAATATGAAAAACAGATTAAATATATTGTTTGATGCCTTAGATGTACAAAAATAAGATACTATAGGACATTTCTCTTTTCAAAATCGAGCTAGTGAGAATTGCTACCTGGTAGCCTAACCGGGCTAGTGCTGTAAAGCAACTAAAGCAAAGATTGCATGATGATATCCTTCTGGGACAATCCATTGACACAAATAAACTTAAAGACATGTAAAATACAGTTTATTTTGTTAGTTTTTTCACTCAGATGAGTGAACTGGTGCCATAATGTTTACATAAAGCTAAGAAGCAAGGCAATTAAATTAAACAATGATAGACAATATCAAATCATTGAAGTAGATGTTTTTTTTGCATGGTTATGTGAGACAATGACCAGAATTTAGCTATACAGATTTTGGCATCCAACCGATTATAATCGGAAAGTCAGTCGGTTGCGCCCAACCGATTTCTCCGATTAATCGATTGTGGATTTTCCAACCGATTGCCATCACTAATAATTAGACTTGGAACGGTTTAAAGCACTGACGAATACCTGAATCTGTGGTAATACGTCAGATGACCACTGCTGGTATTTATATCCGACGGGGATGGAGGCGCTGTAGTCGAGCTTCTGAAGGTCTGATTTAAAGCCCTCTACTGTAAAGACATGCACTGTTTGATCTGCATATTGCTTGAATCTTTATTTTCTATGGAGATGGAGAATACACGGCTAAACGACGATTTCAAGCATTTTTGGAAATGCTAATACTTGTAGTATTTCTGCACTTAGATACTACTGAGTATTCCAGTATTTCCATACTTAGATACTAGTAAGTATATTTCGAGGGTTGCATGCTAGACTGTAGTAACTATGCTATTTTAACAATGCACTAACTATAGTTTTGGGGACAACCCATGATTTGTATTATTTGAACAGTTATATTGTTAAGTCAGATTATTCTATTATCATTAAAAGTATGACATCATTATCATTTATATAAATTATCCTCTCAAGACGTCTACATTTACTTTAAATAATAGAGCTTTGATATTAGAGTCATTGTAGATCCATGATGGAAATGGTGAGAGGGTCTTCAATCTGATCTGATAAAAACCTGATCTAAAATTCTCTGCTCGCCTTGGCTAATATGATAGTAGTCTACATACTATCTGTTTAAGGAGACTGGTCTAAAACCCTTCCCTAGCTATCCAAGATACCCAGTACTAACACAAAATGTAGAATACGGCAATCATACAAATGTATAGACTCATTAGACATGTTAAAGAAATAACAGTTGAAATAAAGTTGAAGCCTTCATTAAAAGTCCACAGTAAATTTCTTCTTTAGTAAAGTTCTACTTTTAGGACCATCAAATCAATGGTCTTAATATAGGTATCTTTTTCTTCTCATAATGACCTATTTTGAACTTAAATATCATCGAACTTGCATTATTTAGTTATAACAAATGTCCCGTCTTTATAGAGGAAATTAACTGTATCTTATCAAGAAGTGACCTGATGAGATTATTGATTGTTGTTACAATATAGAATAGATAAAATATAAAATCTCTGTCTCCATTTTAGTACTGTCAACCAGCGGTATTTGAAGGGCAATCCAACTATAGATAAGAAATAATCAATTGATGTAATACACGTCACCAGAACATCTTCAACATAAGATACTAAGCTTCTAGTTCACATCATAATTTATCATTTATAGACAACACAAGTCTCTAATCAATCTATATATAGTATGATCAAGTGTTATATTTTATAGGTTTTTGATATAGAAATCCATAGCTTGTTGTTATAAGTATGGAACCCCTAAATGGACATTTTGACATACTTATTATATTTTTATGATTTTTACATTTTAACAAAATAATATTTTGTTAAAATTTAAATACAACATGGGCTCTTCAGGAAGTGAAACCAATGCCTGCTTACCGGGGAGATCAAGGGCACCCGATAGCTCTTCCCCCCATGATCCACCTTAAGACCACAGGATGAAACCAAAGTAAACCTGCCTGACCAGCATTCAAGGTATAGATATGGTGACTCCTGGTTTGTACACTTGATTTTCTTCACCAATATTCTCGGTTCATCCCGGTCCACCGACTAAAATGAATTGGATGCACCAGGACATACACCTGGACAGAGTGAATTAGGCATCACCAGGAACAAGTAGAGAATTATAGACTTGATAATCAGACAAGTTGGTCAAAGGAAAAATCTCTAGATCACCAAGTTAAACTATAGATTGTAACTTGTTACTTTATGATCAAGTGATTTTAGAGTATTATATAAGAACAATAAACTTTACAGTTTTAACAACAGTATAAAAGTGCAGTATAAACTCGAAGTCCCATATAAGAATATAATGAAAGTAAAGGTGATTGTATTTTATAGTCAAGATTTCATACTATAGCACACTCATTGAATTGATATTAATTAACTGTGGTCATCTGGTTACCAGTATCTATTTTGTTTTCGGTTGGGTTTAACCCCTAAGCAACACATTGTATAGGTCATATCACGGCAGTCAGTCAACCTACTAACCATTCCTGGAAAGGTTAATCTCTGGATTTAGTTAATGACCAGTTACAAGGCGCACTCTTCTGTAGGTGAATGATTAAGTGGTAGTAATGAAAATGATGGAAGAAATTATTTCATGACCAAGCTCCACAAAAGTAAGCCACACCCGGGAATCAAACCTATGATCCCCCTCTATAAGTAGACTTGTGCGCTATCAACTGAGCTAGCCAGGTGGCTACTAGTATATATCTATCAATCATCTTGGCAAGTATTTTACAACAAATCATGCCAAAGATTTTGCTCCTCAAAGCATGATAGTCACTTAGAAACATTCAACCCTCTGATCAATGCACCCCTGCACATTTTTTTCTGCTCCCTGCCCTTTTCTGAGTTTCAGAATATTCACAACTAAAACATAATCTACTTTACAGCAACTATGTAGTTATGTAAATTTAGCCACAATTCAATTCCCCTACAGCTGAATGGTTCATTTATATTCATCCATTTAAAACAGATAATTTGATAACTATTAATCTAAATTTTCTATTCTAAAACTTTCAATACAATGAAGGTAGACTACCTAAACTGTATGGTAATATTGTAACATAATTATTGGTATAACAAAACAACATTGAATGATTCAATATTTACATTACAGGTCATTAGCATGAAATATATCATTGAGACCATGAGAAAAATAACTGTGACAAGTCATATTAAAGTACTAGTATACAAATACAAGATTTATCTGAGGATGGAACGCTAGTCTTTTCTGGTGATTTGGTTAAAGGAAAGCTTCTGATAAAACAAGAGAGCTTTGAACATGGGGCTTAGTTTCACAAAGGAAATAACTCATATTTGTGACAATCATATAAGTCATAACCATTTTTACATGGGGTTTCCCATGTTTAGAAGTGGACTGTGGCAAATCCACATCAAAATTTGTCGCGGACGATTACATTCAGTTGTGTGCTCGCAAATAAAGGGATAATTACCACTGCAATTAATATAGTCCGCATTACGCGTTAACAAGCAGGTGATAAGAAGCACATGTATATCTTATCTGGCTTATGTAAGGTAAAGGTCCCTTGTATCGCTTCCATGAGTTGTATACAGCCATATACTCTGCCAAAACCCCATGTCTGACAGCGTTATCGGCACTTTGATTGTAGATGTGGAACCTGCATTGAAGGTATTGGAGAAATAACATAAGCCAATAATAATTGATCAAAGTTTTAGCACCTCACAGTAATGTAGATGTAGCATTGATGAATCAGTGTCTCAACTTTAAGTTAAATATCTGAAACAGTTATGAAAATAACCCACTTTAAACATGTTTTCTTTGAAAGCATTTCATTTCTAACTATATTTAAAAGAAAATTTAATATGCCTTTCATTTTGGAAATAATTTAGTGCAGATATGCACATTAAAAATAATTTGTAAGAACTTATATCAACTGAAATATGATCAAGAATGGAAATTCTCAAATTCACATTAACATAATACATAGAGTGTATAGCGAACAGATTTAACAATTTTTCTTTAATATTACGTAAAATTTACCTATAAAAGTATTTACAGGTATGTCCAAATAAAACAACAATTTCCAACATAAATAAAGTTTGACAAAATTAGCCAATAAACAAATCCCAGCAGTATTCAATCAGTAGTGAGAGAAAGAATGAAAACATATCTCTTTTCCTTCAAAGCTTAGATAATCTTTATTTGATTAATTTATTTATAATATAGAAAATGGATTATAGTAACAAATACCAATATCTAATAATAAATCTTTAAACAAATAAAAATATTATAACAAATATAAATATAATTACAATGTAGAATGTACAAATATTCAACTTATGTTATAAAAAATTAAATCTCAATACATCATAGAGGCTGCCAGCATGAAAGAGTCACCCTGCCCCCTCCTCAATATTTTATTATAACAATAAAAAAAAAATTGGGGGAGAATAAACTCTTTTATGCCAACAGCAAGTGATATATGATAAGTTTTAATAAATAAACAAAAGAGAAAAGATGGCCCTATATTGCTAACCTGAATGCAAGTGAGATTTGATGAAATTTGGTACAACTACATGTATGAGGTCTAGAGCGTTTACAATAGAAAATTGATAATGATCAGCTTACAAGATACGATCCATAACAGTCTTAAGTCAGCCTCAATAGCTTGTTCATAACATGCTCAGGTGAGCAAACACCATGTACATGTATATGTTCTATATGTAAATAATTCCCCTAAAATTGAGTTCCAGATTACAAGCGCTTGTTTGAACTGCGAGTAAAACCCCCAGAACTTGAAATAAATGATAAAGTCAATTGAAACCATATTTTCCTATGTTGCATGAAATTGTCTCTGAAGGCCATGATAAGGCAGTCCTACAGAAGTGTTGTACCTGTATTTTATTAGTGACTAACAACTGCTCTACATGGTTTAGGAGGAAGAATGGCCATAGAAGCTTTTTGATGACCAAACTATAGGAAGTATGCCCCGTCTATTAGAATTGAATCCACAACTCCTCCATCAATAAACTTGTGCACTAACATCAAAGCTAGCACGGTGAGCTTAGGAGTTTTGCACCTGCATTAAATTCAATTTTCACACGAGGATACATATTGAGATTTTCACACGCAGATATATGCAGATATAATGAGATAATGTTTTTTCTATACATAGACAATAAGATGTGTGGTAAAGGAATGTTATAAACAATGATAAGACACAAACTACATTAATACTTTAATTAAAATAATCAATCAAAATATATCAGACAAACTTTTCACTTATAACAAAACAACTGTATATTCTCAATTAAACGCCCCTTCAGTAAAATACACTCCTCCACTCCTTTTATTGTTTAGAAAAGAAACACTGTATAGGATATATCTGAGTGGTCAGTAAAACTTCGCACATTCCTGGAAAGACTAAATCTCTAGATTTAGTTGTTAACCTGTAACTAGGCACAACTTCCATCAGTGACTGACAACTGCCCCACATGATTGAGAATCAGTGGTAGTAAGAAGAGTTGTTAAGGAAATAATTTCATGACCAAACTCCACAAAAGAATACCCAGTCCGGAAATTAAACCTATGACCCCTTGATCAGTAGACATATCTGCTACCAATTGAGCTCGCTGAGCAGCTTTATGAATGTTCACCTACGAACACATACATCCATTCATATAAAAAAAGACAATTAATAAAGAGTTATTGATAGCTTCACTAAAATTTTCAAGAAAAAATCTTACATAAGCCATTATTCCATAAATCCAAAGTAAAGGAATTTTTCAATAGAACCAAACTTTTGTCAGTCTATCTTACACTGCTACTTGTTCGTCAGTGAGCAAGTCATACAGCGCACA
This sequence comes from Mactra quadrangularis, assembly GCA_025267735.1. Classification (NCBI taxonomy): domain Eukaryota; kingdom Metazoa; phylum Mollusca; class Bivalvia; order Venerida; family Mactridae; genus Mactra; species Mactra quadrangularis. The sequence goes on from CM046305.1 coordinate 12,974,407, forward strand.
TTTTTAGAGCCTAATAAAATCTTCTACCACATATGTAAGTTAACAAGTCCCATGCTGAGATATTGAAAGTTTTTGTCAACTGTTTATTTCACTCCTTTTCTTATATAAATCATCCTAAACATGTGTTCTCATAATGATATAAATCTTTAATATATCTATATCTATCTTAGAGTTTTTATATTGAATACCATAAATGAACAAATGAATTACCTATAGTTGATTTTTTATAAAAAGTTAAACTATTCCTGTATCAAGTTTAAAGCCACTCTTTCACAGATTAAGTAAAATTTATTTTTGATTTTTTTAAATTACCTGTCAGTGTAAGCAATCTCTTTATAAAATAGATTCTAAAGCCAAAACAAATTGATCATGTTTGTCAGATTTCATGCATCAAAAAATCTGAACATGAAAAAAAAAATTTTACTCGCTCGCTTAATTTTTTTACTAATTCTGAATATAACATATTTATGATCAATTTGTTGAAGCTTTCTTTCACATTTTAAGGCAAAGTGATACATAGCTTGTGATAGATACAAAATGCAAGTCACAAAAACGCACAAAATTCATCTATACCGACATCGTCGGTAACCCATGGTACTTATACATTATAATAATTGGTTACCAAGGATGCTATACTGATAGTAAGGGATAGGTATTTATACATGTACATAAAATCATCATCTTCTACAGTTGTAGGACAATTTGCACTAAAATTGCCATTACAGTAAAGTTCCACTTTTAAGACCAACTTGATTTTTGCAAAATCATGTGATTTTTGACAATTTTTAAGTCCCAAATGCTCAATTTGAGAAGAAAAAAAAGGTTCCTATGTTAAGACTGCCCTGCTATTAAGACAATCAATTTTGATGGTCCTAATAGTGAAACTTAACTGCATCAGAATAGATTTACTGTTTCTATTTATGTATTTATACACTTACAATACAATAGTGAGTTTTAGAAACATTGATATTTTAGTTGAAATCTATGGATGAGCAGCTTTAAATTCATGGACTGAAAAAAGTCGGCATCAAATAGATTATCACCAAATGAAATCAGATCAATAAAAAATGCAATAGAATCAATTCAGTTGGAATAATTGAATAAATTCTATGATCAAATAGAAGTTTATTCTTCTAGTAATAATAAAATCTATGTTTAAAAGATAAAACTAATTTGCTGGCTTGTATGAAGATTGAATCTGTAGACAACTAAAACATTTGTCACTTTCAATTCTATATGAAATAAAATAATGTTTTATATATTTTTAATGATCTAGATTTGTTTGAATGATTATCTTTGGTATATAAATACAAAATACAATTGAAATGCACACAGTAAACATGCAAGGGTTTTCACATGACGGGGTTTGTTGAGTGCAGATAATGTGACCTTGATCGATTTTAACTTATTTGTTTGTATTTTTTGTGGAAGGTGTAACCTTATGCAGCCAGAAATCCAATGTGAGGTAATAAGGAACTTGAAAGTCTTATGCGCTGATGACCCTGCCGCAAGATATGATTCAAATCAGAATAAGTTTCATATCTATCATAACTGACCATTAAAACAATAATACATGTAATTGATACACAAACCAAACTGCCATTAATTCAGTAAAGAGTATTATGATGGTAGATACAAGTATTGTTGTTATTCTAACATTAAAGATAATATTTACATGTAAATATCAATTTCATCTATTCAAATTAATAACCTTGCAGCCATAACGATCAACCATAATAATTTAACACAATCATTGACTACTAACTTTATGCCAATGTTTTATATTTGTAACTATTTAAAAATAATAATATGAGGGTGATGCATTTTTTAACAATTTAAAGAGTTCAATGTTAACATTTGGAAAATCCCTTATCATACTCCTACATTAGTTTGCTCTTGACTCAGTTCCACACCTTCAATAAATTGTTCATGCAGTGCTTTCACATGATTTGATTCAGTGATTTGATTAAACTATGGTTGGCTGCCAATTAATAATGACAAATCAAAACTACTAAATACACTGTCTTATCACAAAGTTCACAAAGGTTGTCTGCCAGATTTGGGTACAAGACCCAATTAAACTACTGCAATTTCTGGTGGCAGTTTTATTTTAATACTTCAATGTTGAATTCTCTTGGAGAGATTTTTTTAAACATTTTAGTGTTCACTTGTAGTCTTCTTTAGTAATGAAGTTAACTTTCTTTTGTATTGTTTAGATTATCATGTAACTAAACTTTCTCAGATTGTAAACGTCATTTAGCTACAAGGTAAGTTTGAAGGCTCAAACTCAGCTCAAACTACCCTAATGGGTCAAACAATTTACTGGGCATTATTCTATTTTCCAGATTTTTTTTATGTAAAAAAAGCCATCAAATACTAGTCTAGAAATAAACAGCAGCACAAATGACAAATTCCGATGGGTTCATTAGAACTTTTTGTTTTCAAGCTCAGTTTCAAACTTTATAAGTATTGTTAAATTAATCTGACTGTCGTTAACCCTGCTGATTTAAGTACTCACCACAGTACTTCTGGGCTCACTATCAATAAAAATAGATACCAATATTAACATACCCTGATTAATAAACAAATATCACAACAAGTACTTAAATCAGTGGGGTAATGTATGCACCACTATTTAACTATATTTACTTACATATTTTGGAAGATAAACTTCATTTATCTTACTGACAATTTTTTTATCTCTATATCCAAGAGTTCCCACGGACATTGAATTACGTAAAGTGATTTCCATCTTAGTCAAAATATGAATTTCCAAGAATTTCTAACAATCTGTTAGTCAATCACAAACATAATTATTCTAAAATTTAAATTCATAAGTCCATTAGCACAATCATAAATAACTAACGCTGGCAACATTTGACTCACAAATACAAATGGTAGAAATCCATTTCTGAACATAATGTTCACAACAGTGTCAACTATACAAAATTAACGGAAATTTTAAAACTAAATGAAACAACACTTGAGTGATTTTGTATCGTTGATAATAACAGTATATTTTCACATCATTTGACGTCCTATACCTATAATTTTACATTTTTTTTTCAAATTATTACAAATTACTTTAAAATCCATTATCAAATATCATTAAGTCACAAAAAATACCTCATAAACTATATATTGCGTGTAATTACAATGTATACAAATATAGGGTATGTGAATTAATTAAATTACAAAAAAAAATTAAATCAAAATCAAAATTAAAATTGCGAGTACATGTATTGCGAAAAAATTAAAGTCGAAACATACATTGTAGGTATAACATATTCACATCAAATTTTTTTTTTATATTTTAGTGATTTTCTCATAATTTATTCACAAAAATATCTGAACTGTAGCCATGACCCTAAAGAAACTATAAATTTAGCACTGAAATCTTGAGATTAAATTGTGAAAATGCACATCAAATTTTTCTCATTATTCCAGTAATTTTCTCATAATTTTGTGAACGAAAATAGTGCGAAAATGTCTGAACTGTATCCAAGACCGAAAAAACAATAAATTTTAGTGCTAAAATCAGGAGCTTAAATCGGCAGACAATAAAACTGATATATGTTAACACTTCATGATGAAGGATTTTTGAAACAATTATTACAACAATCAATATAAGGTCAATATAGTAACCAGTAAAACTATTCATTCTATTATATTATAGAACAGGGGTGGAGCTAGATATATAGTCAAGAGAACATGTTCTTCCAGTTTTTTAGTGTGTGTGTGTGGTGGGGGGTTTCGTTTAAACAAATTTACTTTAAATTGATTGTGAAACAAGTTTGTACAACTAATATTAATCACTTTCAAGTCCACTTTGTGGTCTTGCAGTACTGAGCTAGAAGGATAAAGTGTCTTGCTCGTGCAAGGAAACAACCAGTGGTGCTTTTCACAAAAATTCTAACGAAAAAAATCTTGGTTAGTCAGTTTCATATAATTAGCACTTCAAAGTCAGATGGATAATAAGCATAACTATGATATGATATTCAAAAGGTATACACTATTCTACACAATTCTATAATATTTATATTTTATAAGTCAAAAAATGAGTGTAATAATAAGGTTTCTTGCTTTTGACTAACAAAGAATTTTTTCGTAAGAATTTTTGTGAAAAGCACCACAGGCGTGTTTAGATGTAATTTGAACCAGTTTTACCAGTCCAACATTGTAACCACTCAGCTATGCCTGCTTCAGCCATAGCATCATTGCAAAACCAATTAAGAAAGTCTTAAACAACTATTTTTTAAATTAGAGGGGAGAGGATTCTGTAACTGTCTCCTCTATATAGATCCGCTTGTTCCTTTATTGTTTTACAAAGTATTAAATCAATAAGGATATATTTAACACTTTATAATACTGACAGACCTTGATAGCCTGGTATTATAACAATAATTGATTTCTATAGTTCCATATCATACACTTGGTGTTTTATACCATAACTGGTTCCAATAATGTTGTGAGGACAACATAGTTAAATAGATGTAAGCCGGAAATCAAAATATTGGAGTTTTCCTCCAGCACTGACAAGATACAAACAACATGTAATTGTTAAGTATCAGATTAAGATTTCATTTTAGACTTCTACACGATAAAGTAAATAGTCACATTTTGATATAACAATACAAAAGTAAAATACGCTCATGCTCTAGCTCATTCATGCACTTACGTGCACACACATACATTCTTCCACTTGCATGTACTCATACAAAACACACACACATGCAAACACCCTTATTTTCTAAACAATTATCCCAATTTACAAAAATTCTAGTTTATTGTGTGATATGCTTTTTGTTAAAAGCATATGTTTGTTTGTACCATAAGTAAAAAACCCATATTTTTAAATTCCAGAATGCAGTCTCTTGAAAATAATACAGTGTCTATGTGAGCATTACAACATAATGGCAAAACAAATCTTCACTTAAGTTTAAAGAATTTTTCTAATACAACGTTGAAACAAGGGCCATCATTTTTAGTTTAACTGTATTAGAATATATTAAAACTATTATTTTTTGTATAGAAAAACTATTTGTTTAGTATTATATTTGACATAAATAAAGATATTGTGTAAAATAAAACATATTCATACATTATTAACAAAACATAAACAAAAAAGCTGTATAAAAGTCCACACTTAACTGTTATATTGTCATACAATACTTCCATCATTCAACTAATAATGTATTACCTTATTTGGAATTATCTGATAATGGATGGACTCTAGTCATTTACATATCTTGTGAAGCTAGTTAGGAATGAGCATACAGTAAAGTTCCACTACTAGGACCATCAAAATCATTTGACACGAGGTTAGGGATCGATAGGTCCTGGGTTCAAATCCCACTAATGGCACTGCTAATTTCCTTGAGCAAAATATTTACCTGTGATTGATTTTCTCCACCCAGGAGTAAATTAGTATTTTCCAGGGTGGTATCATTCTGTGCACCAGTTTGTTGGCTGCACTAAAAAGCAGAGTAAAAAGACTCCCCAGGGAGATTGATAGATAGATACCAGTAGCCCGATGACCACGGGTAATAGCTGTAAAGTCGGTGAACATGTAACTCAGACTATAAAATGCCATTGCATTTATTAGGACCATCAAAATTGATGGTCTTAACAGTGATATAGTTTTAATATAGGGATTTTTTCTTCTCAAATCATCAAAAAGTGCATGACTTTGCAAAAACAAAGGTGGTCTATGAAGTTAAACTTTACTGTAACATACATACATACATATTGTAAATATTTCTGTTTTTGTTATTTTACAAAAAAGATAAGGGTGTTACAAAAATGTTAAAATATTGTTTACATATTGTCACTGCAATAATAGATCAGAGTAAATATAGTCATGTTTGGTTGTTCATTTACAACAATATTTACAAGATCAAGATAATGATAATTTTGATCATTATCAACATTTGACACAATTCATATACAATACTGTTGTGTTACAATCTACTTTGAATCAATTTATATAGTAAAATATTTTATCTTAGATGATAATAGTAATTATTACTATTATTGTTATAGTAAATTTCATTTGACTATCAGTGGTGCATATTTTTACCCCCACTGATTTAAATACTCAATATTTGTTTTATATTCCCTGTATTAAATACATATATATATATTTTCATCCAATGTGAGTACAAAAATACTGTAGTTAGTACTTAAATCAGCAGGGTTAATGTATGGCTTGTGATGGTAATATTTTGTTTCTTCCACAGGGTAAATGCATGAATTTAAATTTCAAATTTGTCAATTCAAAAGTAAGACTATATATATACAACTGGATCATACATGGAGATAAAAGTTCTGTTTATCTATATAATAGTAACAGCAACCCAACCAGAAACAAATAATTTGACATATAGTCAGTTAAAATATCTTGCAAAATATCTACTATTTCATACAATATATCATTCATTTATTGAAATAATTATCAAGTGAAAATAAGTTTTCACACAGAAAAACTCAAAATTGTATAAAATTGGACACACTAATTACTTTCTTAAATACTGAAATACAGGTTGACATTGTATACATGACAGTATACATGAAATATTAATGTTTTACAAATAGCAAGGCAAATAAGGCCTACTTTAACAAACATGTGAACAGTATACTCTAATTTTAGCTCAAAGAAACACATGTCAATTTATATCTGTTACATAATTATGTCAGTTAAAGTTACAGTTAAAGTACAGTTTATTTTAATGTCTGCTGCCATATATATTTTCAGTCAACTTGACAATTTTGTACAATAACTCCTGATCATTGAAATCACCTTCAGGCAGGTGATCCCTCACAGTACCCATTTACACCTGGATAGAGTGAAAAAACCAGTAGGTAAATACATGTATATTGCACAAGGAGACTAGAAGTGGCTCTAGCGAGGGTGGAACACAAGACTTCTCAATTCTAAAGTGCAGGACCTACAACTGGACCACTGCTCTCATATATTCTTTTACAATAAATTCTAAGTAAATACTACAAAAACTTCAAGACAAGATAAATCCTGAAACAATAAAATCATGTCAATAAGATCTTCAAGTATTTGGTCAGATCAATCATTAGATATCAATCACAATAAGTATCAACTAAAGAAATGATCAATATTGTATTATAAATTCATTGTAACTAGGTTAATGTACTCATAAACATTACAATAAGATTAATTGGTAAACAACAATACAACAATAAATAATACAACAGTAGAGTTAGTAAGGTCTATATTCTCTAGTTGTTGTTTTTCCATAGTTTTTTTTGTTGTTGTTGGGTTTAACGCTATAGCAACACATTGCATAGGTCATATCATGGCAGTCAGTCCACCTACTCACTGTTTCTGGAAAGGCTAAATCTGTGGATATAGCTGTTAACCATTTACTTGGCACATACTTCCATCAGTGATGGACACTGCCCAACATATGTATGAATCATTAGTAGGAGACGAATCGCCATAGAAATCATTTCATGACCACACTCCACAAAAATGCCCTGAGCACCTTTTCACAACAATTCTTACAGAAAAAGTTATTGTAAGTCAAAGTTATAATTTTGCAGTTCAAAATCAGAAGAATGATAAAAATAACCATGATATGACATTCAAAATGTCTACAATATTTTACATAATTCATAAATATTTGCAATTGATTAGCAAAAAAAAGATGGTATTATAATAGCTTCTTGCTTTTGACTCAATAGATTTTTAGTATATTTTTTTGTTATAATTGTTCATTTTCTGCATTTTTAAAAAATCTCAATTCGAGGGTCGCCTGCAAGACTGTAGTAACTCACTCTTTAATGCAATGCACTTACTACAGTTTTGCGGGTACCCCTCGAATTGTATCTAAATTACAATGATGATGATGAGTCATGGTATTACAATAGTTATGATTAACATAATGAAAAAAATAAGAGATAAAAAAAGACAATTTTAAGATTAAAAATATCTAATAACCTTTACATTATGAAATTATTAACAAAGAAATAAAAAAATGATCAATGAAATCAATAAGATCTACACAGACTGTCAAAGTTTTGCACAACTAAGACACTATTGACAGACTTTGAATTCATTTTTCTTTCTTATCAAAACATTTTATCATTTCATTAAAAAATAAAAATTATGCAGGTTTGGTTAATTATTATAATTAAGGCAACAATTTGAGGGAAAAAAATATGATTATATCTGATGTATTATTAAAAGACAAAATTATTATTCGACAGACAGGCCTAAATTTTTCAAATATCTGCATTTTCGTCAAACATAATTATAGTAATTTTTTTCTTCTAAATTTCACATTATATTTCATATAAGAATATGGATGACATTGAAATTAAGTTTTAATACCACACACAAGGAAATGTGTGTGGGTTGTTAAAATGTATCCGAAATAGTTTCATAACTTTTTATTTACAAACATATTAATTATCTAGATAAAAAATTCAACACTTACTGAGGAATTTTAATTCTTAGAATTATGCTTATGATCTGGTTGAAAAGAAACAACACCATTAGCATTATGCACATTCTACAGTGTCTATGGTAACATAGCATCATGTTAAGCAGGACAACTTACTTTATACAAAATGTTTCAGCTTCTTAGTGTGCGAAACATCAGGTTATTTTAACATAAAAACGTTCACTTGTTGAAACACTTTTATAGTAGAATGGCATTTAAAGTTCTAAGATATTTAAGATAATCTTCTTTGACTTTAGTTAGATAAGTATTGTACCTAAAGTGTCAACACTCACATGAAGTCATCAAGCTAATGGTATCATGATATAGTAATCTCTATGAGAAGTCATTTACATGTTTATGGTGCAGCCAACAGATAGCTCGATTGATTGCCTATGCAGCTATTCATTTGAACCAGGGTAAGCAAAGGCAGGCGTAATTCTAGCTTGAGTTATATAAAGAAGCAGAGCTCTTTGTGGGGTTCAATATTGTGATTTTTCCTTAAATTATGCTTCTAAATTACCACTTCTCTTGTTATTATTCTTTTAAGTCATGGAAATAATACTATCATTTAAATTTTTATTGTAGCCAGTGAATATTTTTTCTATGAAGTTCATTAAATAGTCTGCCTATAAAAACTATACAATGTACAATTAAAACAGTGTATATCTACATAGATACACATGTACATTCATAAATATTACATTTTTTACAAATTACCCTAAGGGATAATTGAGAGTAAAGACAATCTAAATAATACTATATACATGTACATATAATATCTTACAATGTGTCATGTGATATAACATTATATAGTGACATATAGTGATTGAAATATGATAAACAATACTTCTCTGATCAGCTCATTTAATAAGTAATACATTAAAGTTTCACTATTAGGACTTTCTTTGTTATTGTAAAATCAAGCGATTTACTGATGATTTTCTAAAAAATCCCCCAAAAGCTAACTTTGTAAAAAGGCTCCTATATTATGATGATTATTTTATTAAGACCATTCAAATTTAATGTTCGTAATAGTTGAACTTTACTGAATCGCTTGAGAATAGTTCATTGAGACTAAAATTGTGCATTTAAGAGTACAGGAACTTTCATGACCTTCTACAAGAACAATAAAACAATAACTTGGCACAGTTATCATGTAAATAAAACCACAGCAATGACAAAGTCATGTGAATACAACACATTTAGGACAACACTGCCCAGGACATGTAAAAACAACATGATAAAAAAGTAAACATAAAAAACCATATTATCAATATAAGTGACATTTATGATACGTTACAAATGTCATATTAACCTAGAAATAAGTACATTTGTATTAAATTATGATGTAATAATATATCATTATATTATATAATCTCCCTTTAACAAACATCTCCTAACACCAACCAATTTTTAATAACAGTCAGCCCTCAACAACAGTCACCTTTTATAAACAGTTACTTTTCAACAATAGTCTTCTCCAAACAACAACTTCTCAACAACAACAACCATGTCCCAATGACTGCCACAGACTTCTCCAATCATTAGCCTCATATCAACAACAGTGTCTTCCTACCAACAGAAATAACAAATGACAACTTACATCAAAAGATATCAACAAGTGATAGTAACATAACAACACCAACACTCATATCTAAACAACAGTTGCCTACATGTACCATCAGTTGCAATCTATTATCTATTGCTACATCTTTAATCAGTCCCTAATTTAAATGACAGACCTTCACCAACAGCTACCTCTCAACAACAATCACCTCTAAACGTAAACCCTCACTTAGCAATAACCACTTCTCTCCAGAAGTAAAAAAAAACAACAACAAAAAAACAACAACAACAGCTACTCCCAATCAACAGTAACTTCTAAATAGCAGCCAGCTTAAGCAACATCTATTCTCAACAACAGCTAATCCCAGTCAACAGTCACTTCTCAACAACTGTTGGCCTCAGCAACATCACTTCTCCAGTTAAGGTCACAAAATTTATTATCCCTATTCTAAAACAAAAAAAATACTTTTTTTCAACTAATTTTATTCAATTTACATACCTATACCTAATGCCATGCTTTCATATCCACAACCATTACATTTATACAACATCGAATATCCAATTAGAATAAAAAAACAATACAACACATTACATAATTATACATAATTATGTAAATTGTTTCAATTATAATCAACTCTCAAAATCCAATAACAAGTAAAAACTGGCACAAAAAACTTTAAACCACCAAAAATGATTGACACACGTTACTAATAAAACAATATAATGTCAACAGCCACATATCAAATAAAACAATTATTCTAGACTATTGAAGAATATATTGTTTTGTATAATAAATAAGTAAATATTTGACAAGTGAATGACATAAATGATCGAACATACTGACATGTTATGTTGATTTTACCACCCAGAACAAATTGTCAACTATTTATTTACAACTTGTCAAACTGGTCTGTGGTCATTGTACAGTAATGGTCAGTTTTATATATAGTAATCACTATTAATTGAATATTTCAATACAATTTATATCAAACTTCAACAGCAATGATATAAGATTTACATGAGACATTGTTTATATAGAATATTTAAATTTGTCTCAAGTTGTCCTAATGAACTATAAATATAGACAAATTATTAAATGAAAATAAAAATCACAAGTAAACAGAACATGTCCTTTTACACCATTGGTTTTCCATTGGGTTTGACCCCATCACAAATTTGTACTTGTAACCCCAAAGTAATCCTGGCCAAAAGTGGAATAAGATCAGTATCTCTTTTTATAAGCAGACATTCTACTATGCTGAATATTACTGTAAAGTTTGAATTATAAGGGCCATCAAAATGGAAGATCTCAATAGTGGATTTGTCTTAATAAGGAGATCTTTTTCTTCTCAAAATAAACATTTGAGACTTAAAAATTGTCAAAACTCACATGGTTTACCAATAACCAAGGTGGTCTTTAAAGTCAAACTTTAATGTGATTTATTCTAAAGCAAAGCAGTTTATGCACTCCCTTGTAACCTCCAAGAATTTTCATTTAAGTCCTTTTTTATAATGCATGAAAAGCAGTCTAAGGAGCTACCATTCATTGTTATAAAGATATCCTAAGCATTAATTAATTGTGATGGATGATTATATGTAGAAACACACATGTAGTTTATAAATTAACAGAAACAAAAATTAAAATTGTCATATTATTCTTTCACATTTTTTACAAAAAGTGTAATCATGTGAGAGAAAATTTGTAAATAAAATATTTGTGTAAATAGGTCAGCAACCAAAATATAAGTATATATAGATGTAAGGTATATGAGGAGGTAAGTACAGGTCAAACCTATGTCATATATACCATACCTCAAATGATAAAATACTCTTATAAGTACAAGTACACTATACAGTCTGGCTGGGAAGGAGACTTCATGAGACCATTTTAACAAGCATCTCATGATCAAAATTAGTCATTAATTCTTTGATATTTTATGATTAAATTATCATAAGAATTTTGATAATAGGCTTTTCAAGCCCATTAAGTGGAAATTTCAAAAGTCAAAACGCTTTCAAACACATGCAAACAGGTCTGAAATATGTTTATATGTTTCAAGCATCCAGAATGTCTATAAAAAACAGTAAGTTGGATCTTCAGCAAATATAGTGGAACTGCCACCCTAAGCTTTGAACATACTTGTGCATTTAAGTATAAATGTGAACAAACTGTCTAGTAATGCTACGTAAATAATCTTTTTTTTTCATTCCAATTTTATGTTATTTACATTGTGCCAAATGTTACTTAATAGAAATCCTGGGTACAACCTGGGTTTGAACCTTTGACCTTCTTAGTCATGATAAGACACTATACCAAATAACCATATAAGTAAGTTTAAAGACAAGGGAGTACAATTGCCATGTTAAATACCTCTGCTACAATCATAACAAACTGAGTTGAATCTATCCCATATAATGCAATATATAAAAATCTTACCAAAAACATGTGGTTTAAAAATTCCAAACTCAAGTTAAAACAATATGCCAATTAGTGATTCAATCAAATATATCATTGAAGATAGCAACATGAATCAAATTTCTGTCAGAAATTTAAGAAACTAAGTTTTCAGCAACAACTCTCAGAAAATCAAAGATATGTTTAATCAAATATTCCAGTCCCAAAAGAATATACCCTCTTTCTATATCAGATACTAATAAACAATGCAACCATTTAATAGAACAAGTTGTGTCACAAAATTATATTTAATTATTGTAATGTCCTGATGGCCTATAATGATAAATCTATGATAAAATCATACTTTACACTGACCATGTGTCAATGGTTATACCCTTAAAGGCTTTAAACCAATCAGTCCTGATTATAAATATTGATAAATATATTAAATAGATCTTTCAACAATACAAAAATAGGTAAAATGTTAAAATTTAAATAATAAATCCATTAGTACATTGATGTTATGGTGTTATACTGTATACCCATGGGTGGATCAATGGAAAAAGTTACAAATGGTAAGTTGGCTTTAAAGGAAAGTAAAGGCTGGACACCAAATTAGTAGGTGTACCACTGTAATGCAAAAATATTTAGCAGAAAAGGTTTACTGTTATACTGCAAAAATTTCTAGCAGAAAAGGTTTACTGCTTCACTGCAAACATTTATGACAGTAAAAGTGTACTACTCTATTGCTGACACCACATATATTGTTTTTAACATTTTTTTGCATAAATGCTGGAACTTACAATTATATAGGGGTCAAGAACTTTGACACCAGGCTAGACCTGCCCATGTATACGATCATATATATCTACATAGGTCAGGAGGTGTTTTGTTGTGAATCCAATATGGTAAGCCTTAAGGATAACTTTGACATAGATGTGACAAAAATGAAAGTAGGACAATATGTCAAATATAACAAAATTTTAGGTACAATTCAAATAACAAAGATTGTACTAATGAATGGATATTTTTATTACAACATCTTTAAAAACTTCAGTTCATGGTTCTACCAAATTAAAACTTTCCTTATGAAAGTGAGTTAACTGAATTGATTTTAAAGTGTCCCTCTGCTCCATAAGGATGCATTACGTGCAGACAAGTAATTTGAATGTTTGAAAGAGACTTCATATATACATGTACATGTAAAATGGTATTCTTTAATTTTGTAAAATTATATTAATATAGAAACTCAATACACGGTAAAGTTCCACTATGAAGACTTTCTAGGATATCACAAAATTATACAATTTGTAACAATTTGTTAGCCCCAAATACTTAATTTCACAAGAAAATGGTCCATATAAAAACAATTATTAAGTCTTTTCCGCTATTAAGATTACCTACTTTGAAGGTCCTAATGATAGAACTTTACTGTATGTAAATGATACAGGATACAGTAAGAGATACAAAATTATTTGGTATTACATAATTATAACAATTAGCATTACCTATGTATAGCGATTAATGGCTGAAGATTATGATAAATAAATTACAATAAAAATACAATTTTATGAAAATATTACTTACAGACTACATGATTATCCATCAACTTAAGAAACCCACTGTGAAAAATATCTCCAAAACATAGGAAAAACATCTAAACAAAAATTATTCTTAACACTAAAGCACAGTTAGCTCTATAACATATAATTAAGAAAGTGATATTATTCTGTAAATAAATCTGTCAAGGAGACTTTATAGCACAACACTGACCTAGGTTAAAACAGATTATCTTGTACAAACTTCTATATAAAAAGACTCCGTAGATTAACCATATAAAAACAAGTTAATATTTTAATCCATAGATCTACTGACAGTTTATTAAAATAATATTATAAATTAAAGGTATCAAAGAACTAATTAAGTGTGCACAGCTATACAAGTTTCACACTTGAAACGCTAACTTACTTATAATGTATTTTTTGGGGGGATTTTTCGTTGCTCTTTTTTATATACATATGTACTTAACAATTGTGGACAAATGCCAGGATCAATGGGGTTTGGACTGACTCTGAAATTGTTGAAACAAATAAAAAATTGCAGATTAAGGGGATAATGGTCGTAACTCAATATAACAAGAGTGAGTTACAACCGTTTTGCAACCTGTGAAATGGGATGCAAAATGAACTAAAAATGAAAATAATGAAGCAGTCAAGAGCTGACACAGATGTACATAATGACCTACTTAAAGGTTTGATGAAAATCAGAACATAAAAGTGACCTCCAGAGCAATAACAAGGTTTTTCTTTGATTATATCTGATTCTAGTGACCCTGTTTTTACCTTGGCCACATGACCTATTATCCTCTATGTCAGAGATTTAATTAAAATTAATATTGATATGAACTAAGTAATGTTCATGGGTTTTTTTTCAACTGTCTATGGTGCATTCAACAACCCCCTTGGATTAAAATACTCACTAAAAGTACAATAATTTCCTACTCAATCACTATCAATAAAATAACAAGTAAATCTGTGAGCTAATGCTCACTAGTGATACCCCCGCAAAAATCTAAAAATATGCGACAAACAGGAAGTAGATGAGCAAGGAGCATGAAATTGCTTTACACCACATGGGACTATGGGATGAAGCAATATGCAAAGTATTAGGCTGCTGCATGTTATAGTTGCTGAGAAAACTCCGACGGAAATTTTGTAACGGGCAGACGGACGCACGGACAAGGGTAAAACAGTATACCCCCCTCTTCTTCGAAGCGGGGGTATAATTATCAGTATTTATGTAAATAAGCAGGGTTAATGTATCTGCCACTTCTTCTTCTTGTCATGTAATTCCCACCACTTATACTGGTGCACTCCCTTGTTATTGGAATAAGGTGTCACTTGAGTTGAATAAAATTCATCAAAAAATATTATACAACAGGGGCGTAGCTTGCCCAAAATAAATGTGTAGTCACAGATAAATTAGGGGGGTCCAGGGGGGGCATGCTCCCCCGAAAATCTTTTTAAATTCTACATCTCAGTAGCTGCATTCTAGAGTATTTCAGGTCATTTGTTAGCATTTTTACCTGTTATATGTTAAACAAAATCACAACACTAAGTCAGTCTTGTAGTTTAGTCATTTAGTGATTTTTATAGCATTTTTGGCATTTTTAGCCTTTTTTATTTTTTTCGAATTTTCAAAAAAATGTGTAGGCACGTGCCTTGTGTGCCTATAGAAAGCTACACCAATGTACAAGGAACTGAAAGATACAATCCTAATGCAAAAACTATTATAGATGGTAAAACCCTTTATCTGCCTCAACAAAAAGCCACATGTTTGACCTCCTTAGACTAAAATTCTTGAATGCCTAATGTTAAAATCTATTATGACTGGTACAACCAGGAACTATGATACTTTGTACACATGTGAATCACTTCAACTTTAATTGAGAAACAATTGAGATCATAAGTATCATTATAACTGTTACATTTATAAGGTCATTACATTATGTAAGGCCATTAATGTAATCATTTAATCATGTTTGTTTAAGAGGTCAGATATGTAGTTTGAAATAAACTAATTCTGTCATCTTCATGGTTTTAATGTGTCGACTAAAACTTCATAGTCTTCAAATATATCAGCCAGAACACTAAGAACCATATCAAATGCATGTATATGTACACTTATTAAAGGGAAACAACTCTTACAAACATGAGTCATGCGAAAACCTGAAATTCTGGACTTTTTTCTTAAAAAGGTCAGTGATACCTCCCCTTGAGGATCATTTGTGATATGAAAACTCGATTCATTTATTTTATTTTATTATATCTTACAATACATGTACATAGTATATTTACAGTTCCTAGTTTATTAATTAAGAGCAATTATTTAAAAAACAAACACTTCTAATTATTTATATTTTGTGAATTTATATTCTATCAGAACAATTGTACTGTGACCTAACTTGTATCGCAACTAGCTTGAAGATAGGCAGAAATAGGAATGTAACATTCATAGGCTGATTTCTTATACAGTATTTCTAATGATCTAACTTAGTAAAATGTAGACAAAATAAATACAATGTACTCAAGTAGCTAATAATTTCTGTTTAATTCTAGTATAGTATTACCTATTTTCTTTAAAACAGATTATTTAAGCATTCATGTTTAGTTTTATAGTTTTACTTTGATTGATATATGTGTCACAGTTAGATTTCATGTATATAATTATCTGTAACTTTCAGAGACCAGACAATTAAGAGATTTGTTCAACCTGCTTCTCTGAATAAATACATCATACTATACATCAAATTATCAACCATTAACTCAGCCACAATTAACTATTACATGAAGTTTGCATGGGGTAAAGATAAACATGAAATAAATGAAAAATGTATAACAACCAAAAGAGTATATCAGTGTAGTGTTAAAGTATTATAGATGCAACATTAATTGGCTGTTCTTTTTATAAAAAAACATAGCCTCTGTCAGTGATGTAGGCAATAACTAATGAGAGTATGTAGTTATTACTTATTGATATTTTCAACCTTTGATTTTAATGGCAGAGCAGTTGATTGTCTTAATTTTAGCACCACCAGTTTGGACATATTTATTTATTTATTTATTGGAGTTAACGCCGTATCAACACAATTTAGGTCATTTCACGGCGTCCAGCGCACCTAACCTAGCTTTCCTGGACCATTGTCTATAACCAGTACTCGCCTACCCTTCCACAAGGCTGGAAACTTCTCCATATTGTCTAATCAATGGAGGAAAATCGACATTACTGTCAAATTTTCATGGAAGGGTATAACCTCCCCGGGTGGGATTCCAACCCGCACCCCCTCGGGCACGAGTATCCAAATCCCGGCGCGCTACCAACTGCGCTATCGACCCGGGTTTTGGACATATTGGTCTTGAATTTCAGTTCATGTCTTGGGAAAAAGAAGTAAATGCAACAATGAGGAAAGAGCCCTTAAAGTCAAACTGTTGGTATATAAATAGAACTGAGCGATCAATTAAATTAGCTATACAAGTATATATTAAATAAGTATTAATAAATATAAATGTACAAGGTAATCACCATCCTAGTTCAACTAGTTAAAATAATAGCCTTGGAAAAACAGTTTGTTGAAACGGTACATTATACAATGTATAAAATCAACCTTCTTATTAAGTCATGGTCACACATATAAGAAATAACAATAAAATAATACATCCATAAAATATGACATTAATTTCTGTCAACTTGGCAAATGAAGGTGACCACATACATAATGGTCACTGAGTTCAACAAAATTAAAGTAATAATAATAATAACAACTTTATTTAAAGTGGATAACATATTTGGCTAAAACCAATCTTCAATATGGTCCACACAGAAAATATACAATATACATACAGTATAAAACAACAACAATAACATAAAAACATATAACAAACAAATTTGAGTAAAATAATGCAGAAGTACATGAAAAGCAATATACTCAAATAAGTAAATATAAGCAGTTGAATACACACATGTGATGAAAGCAAAGTTTGAAATATGTACATAAACAATGGCAAAATATTAGAAGAATGGGACTACATTATCTATTATCTATACTATTAAATTTGCGAGTTTCCTGTTTTGTGGAAGAAACTGCGCAGCTTTGAATAAATCTTTTGTTTGTCGCTGGAGCATCTATATACTGGCATATCGAGTTGACAATTCTTTTTTGACAAAGCCTCTTGATATTTGCAAAAACTGCCAAAAATCAACAAAAATAGTGGGGTTTTTGTGTCTAAAAATAGTTCTAGATAAAACTAAAAATAGACACGTCAAACCAAACTCCCCGCAGCGGTTATCTCCCTTTATCAAATCAATTAAGTAGCAAAGCATGACGTAAGCACTGTGAGGAGTTTGGCGTCAAACCGGAAAATCGAGTTTGATTCTCGACGTGAAGTAAAATATTTCTGATCTTTACTGAATCGAATGTAATGCCTGTCACATGACTGTAACTGCTGTATTATCATGGGGAATCACCCAGAATACCTGCAACCTTCTTGCCATTTTTTGAATATTCACTAAGCATGCGTTCTTTGTTCTCGAAATAATACCCATAAACGGCATACTCACCCATGCTTTTTAAACATGCCTGTTTCGAGGAACAGTTTCCAGAACTGTCATTACCTAAAGCCCGTGCTTGCACGGGCTCCCATCTAGTAATACATATATTTACATAGCACTACCCGAGTATTTCCATTTTAGATAATTAGTCTTGAAATTCTTGAGAAAATCAGATTGGCGGACTTCTGAAGGTATTGAATTCCACACCATAGGGCCTAAATAGCTAAGTGATTTTTGAAAAAATTCCAAGTTTGGCTTTGGAACTGATATCATTGCTTGTTTTTCAGATCTTAGAATATGGTCAGGGTTAGAATTTTGAAAGTTGAACATCAAACTTAAATAATCTGGACCTGTATTGTTTAAAGATTTGAATATAATAGTGGCTTTTTTGAATCTGATTCTCTCAGGGAATGTCAAAAATAGAACAAAATACTCACTGAACAAAATGTCTAATATTACAAAACAATTTTTAGAACTATGTCTATTTGAAGCAGGGTAAACTGTGAGACAATAGATTAGATAAACATGGTAAACAGTCAATGGATTAATTAAATTTAAATTCACTTAATACATAGTGTTACCAGCATAACAGTCTGATTAAAACAGCCATCTAAAACTCTCTGCTTTTACAACAGTTGTCTAAAGCATGACTGTTTACAGATAAAGCCAGTATTACTACTATTATTCATACTAGACTTGTATTCTGGTACAGTCTTTGAATTTAGCCAGTGGACCCAGTCCACAGAAATTGCTGTCAGATCAGTGACTTCCAGAATGTGAGTGGTCCGTTGGTCCACCAATTTTTTAAAGCAACCATTTTTCCAAATTCAATAAAAATTGTTTTTTGTGGTTTTATTGCTTATTTAACACAGAATGTATTATGATAAATCATTAAAATTGACTCGTTAATTTAGCTAAATAATTGTTAAAAAAGTTTTTTTGGTCCAGTAAACTTTCTTCCTTTTATACTAAATTTTGCTGGACCGAATGTCCATTGCTTATGAAAGTTTGTTGTGAAGACTGCTAGTATATATTATTAACATCAATTTAACTTTGTAAAATAGTAAAGTCAGACTACAGTTACAAGCATCATGAGGAAAATTTATCAATATATAGAGGATATTCGTCAACTTTGATGTAAGATTGATTTTTATTTCACCGAGTGAGCTCAGAAAACATACTTTCACGAGTGGCATAGCCACAAGTGAAAATGTCATTTTCTGAGTTCACGAGTTGAAATAAAAAAGATTTTACACCAAAGTTGACGAATATTCTGTTTCTTTCATGCTTAATTTTGCATTTAATTATATGTATTTTACACAAATTATAACGTGACGTCATTTCTTCTCCAAGATGACGTCATTTATCCTCTAAAATGACGTCACTGACGATGAAAGATAAGGTTATATTTTCACTACAATGAAAATATAAAATTCATATTTTCATCTTTTATTTTCATCGAATAATGTAACGTTTCACCGCAACGCATGAAAGAAATAGAAATATTGACATATTTACATGATGAAAGAATGCTGATGTATCAAATAATGTTCATGAAAGAAAATTGTCATTGTCAATGTATATACAGTCATAGCCAAATCTATATGTCTCGTATAAGACCACATTATATCATAGAATTATACAAACAGAAAAGGCAGAGTTGCAAAGTACCTTAAAAATCTAAAAATCTTAAAAAATCCAAAATCATAAGACTATACATACAGAAAAAAGCAGAGTAGAAAAATACCTTAAAAATCCAAAATCAGAATGATCAAAGTCCTTTTACTTGAAACACAAATAAGATACTTGAATTAAAACAATGATATGTAAGTATATCTGATTGTTACTACTAGATAAACATAATTATACAATTAACCAATCAATTCTCTTCATCATCCATTCATTTACATGATTAATTATGTACTATAAGAAATTTCTCCCTAAGTATTATACATTATGTCCATGTAATCAGACAGGGCTGTCTGGGGAATAATTAACCTCAGACCACGGGTCAATTCTACAGCAGACCAAATTAGGTAAGCAGGTTACAAGGAGCAGCGGTTCAGTGGTAGGGAGCGCACTAAGGGATTGAGAGGTCCCAAGTTTGAAACTCGTAAGTGGCACTGCTAATTTCCTTGAACAAGAATTTACCTAGAGTTGTTCCAATCCACCAAGGTGTAAATAGGTACTGTGAGAGATCACCTGCCTAAAGGAATATATTCTGGAAGCAGACTTAAAACCACACTTCAACTTGTTTCCACTTGAAAAACTTTGGTAAGGTTTGACTTTTCTAATTGCATCAGTAATGAAATAAGAATATTTGAAATTTTTATGCTGGTACTTCAATCAGAACCACACACTATTTATCTGATAGTGCTTAAAGGCTACTACTGCTTTATTTCATAGAACAATGGGGCTGTCCTGCTTCAGACAATTCTGTGACATCATGCTCACATCTCTTAACTATGGAATGCCTCTTAAGTTAAAAAATAATAAAAATCTAAAAAAGTCTTCCACTTTGCTTTCTGACTGTTGCTGTTCCTAATACGTTAGTATACAACTTTTTAACTGATGGGTCATACAAAATTTGTTTTAACACATACAAACCATTGGTCAAAAACTCATATCATATGAAACTGGTACATGGTCCAACATATATACATATCCAAGTAAGGTAGTTAGTGTACTAAATAGAATTCAATTAAACTTTGATTAATTCAAGGTTAATGGTAATAGGTTTTTCAATACAACACTTTTTCATTATTTAAATTAAAGAGTTTGAATTTATAATTAGAAGTTAATCGACTATGACTGAGTCACTTCCTTAATCTGCTAGCCTCAAGCTGGGGATAAGTGAAAATTGATTAAACATGCTACAAGTGAAGGGTCCAGGGTCAAAGGTTAAACTTTAATCTAACATTATACTATCTGTCCCCCCTAAAATTTTCTAATCAAATGACAACATTAATGTACAATCTGATCTCAACAGTCATATCATTATAATTAATTTGAATACACTATATGATTTAGACCCTGTTGACCTCTAATATGATCCCTTGTGAACTTTAACTGACCTTATAAAAACAGTTCAATGCATACAGAACAGAATAATAAAACCCCAAATTATTGAATTTTACTTTTGAGTTATTTTGTATAAAAGGACCAGCATGAATCAGAATGCATTCAGACATGTCATCTTAAAGCCATATAAATAATCACTGAGGTGAATTGTACAACAATAAATTACAATTGTAATTATAAACCCTGTGACAAGCTATGAATTCACCAACAATATTTTTATGAAAAAAGAGAACATTTTGTACAACATGATTATTAAAATTCTAACATTTTAATTAGTGATAAGATTTTTTGCACTACAAAACTTACAAGTTTAAACATATGTTTTACAAATTGTATAAAATAAACTGTTATAATGTTTAACATGTCAGATCTGACATTTAGAGAGCTGATAGAAAGTGTATACAGCTTTATTTACATTTTTCTTTGCTGGGATCAAACCTTAGTTTATTTTTTTGGAGACTTAACAACAAAGACACATCCAATTTTCAACAGTTTTTTTTTGGCTGAATTGTAAGGGGTTCCAGATCCACAAAGCCAGTCTATGATATTAGTAGGTGTTCAGTTGTAACAATATTAGACAGGCCACCCATAGATAGCTGGCTCTACTTTGGTTAGAATCCCATCCATAAACCATAAACTCTCTCATTTTTTATGAAAGAAACATTATGCTTAGTGCTTTGGGAGCCATTAATTATACTGATACCGGTAATTTGTGCAATAAGTTGTAAAAAATGTAGCAAAAGAATGAAGCTGATCTTAACCAACATTTTCCGTACTAAGCAAATTCTATTTTTTGTGACTAAGAAAATTAATGTAGATAATGTCCTTAAAAGCTAAGCCATGACTAAAGGGTCCCTTTGTTTAATAAAAAAGAGTTGTCATTCAGCCTGACAATTGTAGCAATTGTGTCAGTAAAAGTCAAACTATGTCAGTAATAAACGACAGACTGACACTTGTAGCATGACTATCATTGGTAGTAAAACTAAAGATACTATATAAGTAACTGTTGAGTTCTAGGTACAGCTAACTAAAAACCAAAAATACATCAAGTTTAACAACTATTAATCACATCATTCAGTACAGAGCGTCTTATTACCACAATTAAAGTCTTGCATAGTCATAGCCTTTTCTCAAGCACCAGCCTGATTGATCATGTCCTATAGTTATAAACAAACATATCAATGAGCTTTATATGAAACAAGTAATTTTCACAGGCTGGAATCAATTTTCACTAGTCCTGGGGTTCTAGCTAGTTGGTACAAATGATGGTGGGCTTCAGACTAGTGAATTTAAATGCCATGGTGGTCTTCAGGCTAGTTGGTTAAGCCAATGAGTGACTTCAGGCTAATGGGTTAAGACAATCAATGACTGTAGCACACAAAAGGTGCCATTTAGTGGTACTTGTTTTAGTAATATCAAGATATCAGGTTAGCATGCCTCTTTTAACTTGTATGACAAGAAAATGACAGTAATATATCTAACAGTAAACATGATTATATTGATTGTCGGATTGTTCTCAACTTTCCAATATTCCAACACTACTCTATACAGCTTCTATACTCATGTCATATAAACAACTATAACATACTTGTACTAAAAGTTCGATCAAAGTTTTTCATTCACATTTTGTAAAGCAACCCTGTATGTCAAGTGTTTGCAATAAATCAACTTATCGATTTTTACAACAAGAAAAGAAATTGAATGGTAAAAACTACATGTGGATAAAACTTATGTGGTTTTCATGATAAAATTTTTATTGCAAGTGTAATAAATATTTTATATATAAAAATTCATGAATAAATAATGTATCCAACTGATCAGTGTACATGTTTAGACCTTTTATCTTATTATTGAAAATAATAAATGTCCAAGGATATTGAAATAAACATTGAAACAAATTGTGTCTAATCTTGAATGTACAGGTCAATTGTTGAAATCTTATAAGCAACAAGTAAAATCAGGTAAGGCAACAAGTAAGCAAAACAAATGGAGTTTTTTTAAAGTTTTGTTGATGGATCCCAAGGGGTTTCTGGTTTTTTTAAACACTCGCACAAATATTTGAAAATTATATTTTTGACTCCCAGACAAACATGTGAATGGATTGGAACTTCTCTAGACCCATTCCATTGCAAAGTACATGCACTATAGCAAGCATGGCATAGAATTTAAAAGAGTCAATGTGTTTTCTTTAATCATAGATTTGATATCAACATATACAGTAAAGCTCCACTCAAAATCATTGGTCTTAATAGCAGAATGGTCTTGATATAGGGACCTTCTTCCTAAATTAAACATTAATTTTTGGGACTTAAAAATCATCTAACATTTTTTGTCAACAAATGTGATCTTTACAGTGAAAGTTTACAGTACACATGAACAAACCACTACAAAATGACCTTGATATAAAACATAAGTTGTTATCATGACACGATGATTATATCTTATCTTAATTGGGTCATATATTTATTCATGTACTAATTATCAATTAAGGTAAGTTTACAGCATTTAGAAAAAACACATATGTTTACAACAAGATTTATTCTTTATAAAGTGAAAAATGTCCTTACCATTTCATCCAGTGTAGTAGTACTATATATCAAATATTTCTCCATATTTGAACTCTGTTAAACTGGCCCCTCAAATCAGGTTAATTATAAAGTATAATCCATAAAAATTGGAGTATTTTTATATAAAAATCTCCCAACACCCTATCCTTAAGTGTGTCAGAAACTCTCATTATCACATCTATACATACTATATAAAACTAACATGTATGTATTTATTACGATTAAACTTCAAATTATTCCATAATAAATTTTCAGAAAAAACTATTTTCTTTCATTAATCTTCTATAATTCAAACCCTCCTTATGTTAGAATCATTTATCCAGTACATGTATTATAATAATACTTGTATACAAAGTCATTGTTTACCAACACAGATGACAAATCTAATATTACAAAGTTCTACAAGTTTTGATACCATGTGTCCATCTATTATTGTCCTTTTACACAAATGACGGAATCAATGCCAGCATCAAGTATCCAATGTTTACAAAACTTCTAGTGAACTAATCCATATCTAATATCCATTCAATATATTGTTACAAACCTCCATGCTTAAACATTTGTATTTTAATACAAAAACGAAACATATTTATCTCAATGAATTTATAATCACTTATATAATGCATAGAAAAATTAATAATACTCCTTCAGCGTTTTTTAAATTATATTTAAAATTTTGAATGTTGACATACTTTTTTATAAACATCCGTGTTGAGTATCTGAGGTAACTTAATATATTTTTCCACGTCAGTGATCATTTATATCTTTTATATCCATTAGTTACCATACGAGGCTGTTAGTTCATACTGTCGTCTGCTTCCGTCATCACTAAACAACCATAATCTA